>OY037015.1:10588846-12054477 GCA_955831195.1 Pilophorus perplexus | reverse complement strand
CTCTTCTGAAGTCTTTCATTTCCACTCGGTTCTTCGTTCGTTACGCCTGTCAGAGTTTGGCTTTTCAAGACGAAGATAACTTTCACGGGGTTGGGAGGGTAAGTCACCAATAGGTTTCAGAGTCAACGTTATTAGCAATTGGGGAAAGTTGTGTGATTCAGTCATAAGATATCAGATGAAGTTTTTACACCTCCGGTGCTACCTTTTCGTGACTTTGAAAGTTTTTAGCAAGATTTTTTTCGAGCAGATAAAAAACGTACCGACTGCATGTGAAAAAATAACCAGTTTATTAGAACGTAACACTGAGTTTTCCATGTACAGCTTGGAATAATAATAATTTTTCTGCACAGTAGTTTTGTCAAATGTAGCTGATTTTGGCATGATTTTGAAGTTGTCTACTGGGCTTGCTGATATCTTGATATCCTACTGAGAGACCACTCACCTACCCCAAGAAGAAAAAGAATTGCGTGATATTATTAAAGTTGTGATTGTGCATTTTGTTGGGGCTCCTAGGAGCCTTTACAACCTTATCAGGGGCTCACCTCGGCTTTGTGGAATCTCATTTGATGAACGAGGGTTCTAACCCCGGTTGAAAATTCCGCTCACGGCCGCTTTTGAACCAACCAACAAGTCCGCTAGTGGCTGATTTAGCGGGGGAAGAAACAACGGGCACGCTCGCAGAATAGAGAATAAATGATGCCTTATTAGAGGGAACGGTGTATGCATAAAACATCCATACGTAGTGCCATTCAGCTTTCATAAGATCGAAGGGAATCTGTCTTCAGTATAGCGCAAAGCAGTTTTCCGGGAAAATGGAGATTTTATAGTTTTCCCCTGCTCGGGTCTTAGGTGTAAGTGCATAGCTGGATATTTTTTGTTGAAGCGAATAGGTACTCAAGGAATTTCAACATGAAGTTAGAGGTTACGGATGAGTGTTGTTGTCTTGGGGTAAAAAATTTAGTTCAGCATCCAAGTGGATTCACAATATCATACCATAATTATGTAGCACAAAATAGATTGGAAAAAAATCAGCAAAAAATAAATAAGATCGATGAAATTGCGAGACAGAAAATGCATTAGCAGCCATGATCTAAAAAGAGTGTCTAGATCTTGAGAACGCTGCACATTTTACACAAGGGTTTATACTTCTTTGGTATAAATTGTACAAAAATTAATTCTGTCAATTAAAAATTAAGAAAAAGGATTTACCATTCTTGGAACAATACACCTATGTAATCGCGAGGGAGGTCGAAAGTTCTGATCGGCCTCAAAATTTAACATTATACGTTTCAATTGATCTCAAGATTCCAAACCCGAAATGTCCGTCCGCAGTTCGCAGTCCGCCATCCGAGCCGTTTTGGGCAGTAGGATTTTTTTTTTTTCGTGTTTTTTTTTTTTTTTTTTAATCTGAAATTTCGACGAAATACTCCGTTTACCATATAGTTGTGCCCGCAAGGTTTTCAGCCCGATCGGTCAAAACCGTGGGGCGCTGTAGCATATATGGGGCTAAAATGGGACTATGGGAGGTTTTTTTAAGGGTTTCGGCTATGGGGTCGTGTTAGGTGTAGTTTTCGAAGTATTTTGGTCGTATAATCTTTTTTTTTTGGGGTACCAGAATGATCCAATTTCACTGCGGGAATCTATGGGGCTTTCACGGGGCTACAAATGGGATTTTTGAAGGATCCCTGGAGGTCAAATGGGGCGTCGTTTTCCGAGTAATTTGGGACGCATAATCCATTTTTTGGGGCCCACCATCTGTCCAAACAAGGTACAGGAAAAATTCTCTTTCTTAACCCTTATGACACAGAATTAATTTTTGTTGAACTAACCTATATCAAAGAATAATAAAGTTCATTTGTAGCCCCGTGAATATGCAGGTTTTTTTTCCTTTTTTTCCTTTTTTTTTTGTTGTTCTCTGTTCACCACACGGTCGTCTACCACACGCCGTCGGCCAAATTGTATGATAAGTTAAGAGTAGGTACTTATAGGTATACCTATCCCCTAGCCCCGAGTGCTTGCCCAAGTTTTCGCAAAAGGGATGAAAAGTGAACTTGGATCAGTCCGGCGGTTGCCATATTTCCTTTCCATGGCGAATAATCTCCTCCTCTTTAGTGGTTGTCTGGTTTCATTGAAGAATTCAAAATGGCAGCTAACCGCCAGTTTCTGAACCTAGCTGAAAAAATCGATTTTGTCTCAGTATTACTCACCTTCTCCACCTAAATGATCTGCTTGTGTGCACAGAACCTGGCGTCTCTCGTTTCACCTTTGTGATGTGCAATTGTATCCTCGCTAAAACCTCCCCAGGGGAATCTCAGCTTCAACGGGAATTCGATACCTACCCTACATTACCCTTTCTCGCTAAACACTCGAACCATAAAAGGATTTCGCTCACTCAAAATATCAAGTAGCTTAGTCGTTTAATCTGGATTACGAAATGGTGTCAATGAAGTGTCTACCTTACTGGATTTTGTGTAAATAAGAGGGTGTCTGACCGAAAATAGCAATAAAGACGCTGCTCCAAGTTCGTGCCTCACGTTCATTTTTTCTATAGCAAAAAGCCAAAGCCAATTTTATCACCTTAACGGAGTTTTCCCAAGTTTTTTACCGGATTTTTCGGAGCTGAGAGGAAAAGTGAGGATAGAAGCCGAAAAGGCGAAAAGAGAGACGTCGCATTGGGGGGAAGTATGACGTAATTGATGGTTGTCACTAGCCCTTCAGCAGCACCCCCGTCTTATCTCCTGCCGCCTTTTCTCCCGCTACGCCCACGACTTCTCCGACACCCTTCTACGAACTATGACACTCTGAGCAGAAAAGCTGTGGGACCGAGAGGATTGTTTCCCAACAACAATTCCCTCTGGACTCGCGATGTAACTTCCACGTGTTGAATCCGCAGTGCGACATTGAAAGTGGACCAGTCCGCAAATGTAAAAAATGTTATGTTTTTTATTTGTACTTGTATGTGTGCCTGTTTTCCTATATAAAACTTATGCAGGAGTTCAGGAATTTCTACATAATATTTAATATTAATTGATTATTGTTTCTGGTGTTTGGTTCGAAGGCGCAAAGGTACTTGATGTTCTGCATTTGTTTTGCAGGATGTATGAACTTCCAGGGCTTTCCTGAGAACGGTCTGGAGTTTCCATGATTTTGCTCGAATCGTTGAGTGTTGCAGTGGGCCACCACCTTGCCATACATCACCAAAGTAAAGGATTCAGTTTTCGCTAAGCCATAGCTGCCAGTGCACAGACAAGGCAGAGGGTCCACTGAATGTGTTTGGGTTTTGAAGGATATTGGCTATGGTGTCGAGTTAAGTGTCGTCTTCGAAGTATTTTTGGACGGAGAATCCATTTCATTGAAACGGTCAACATCATCGTCCCCAATTTACACTATTATTCATAAAGATAGTGAATAATTATTATATGCGTGATATATCATGCAGTGAATATTGTGAACACGGGTCCTTTCTTATGTGCCCCAGTTGTCAATTTGGTCTGGCTACGCCCATGTATAGAAATTCTACTACAAATGAATTGGGCGATGAATACGGGAGGATCAAGCGGACCTGTCGGCTCAACCTGAAGTTCAAACCTAGTGACGCCGCTCCGTATTACTGGTACTTTACTATCGGAGTCCGACTCAGAAGTAATTGCCATACAAAGTTCTTGGAAGCCCGAACGATACGCCTACAGTAGGCGTAATACTCCTTCCAACGGCATTACCTCCCACAAAGGGTCATAGCATTACCTCAAGTTGCGCGAGAATCGTAATGAGCTCGTTATTCTGTTGTGGGAGGAAGAAAACAAAAGTGCTAACTCCGTGTCGAAACAAAAGGGCCGAATCGATACGGAACCTTTTGAAGCTTCAGGTGGTTTTTCATTGTTCGACACAACAAAACCTTCCGAAAAAAAAAAGGAGAAGTCGAAAGGTTACGGATCAAACTACGGCGCCCACCTTTGAACGAAAGCTTCACAGAGGAAATTAAAAGAAAAATTATTTCGGAAAATGGGTTTTTCGTGATTCACATGCTTTAGCCGATGAGCTTTTGGAACACCCACTTATTGATTCTGGTCCGATCAATATACGATGCCCAATAATTATGATAGCTTGAACAATACAGAGCGGACGTTATAGCGGACGTTATAAAATTATAATTTTGGTGTGCCACTTACTTGTGAAAGAGCCTTCAGCCAATACTCCACGTTCTGAAACAAACCATTTAAATTGATTAAAAGTTACTCAATTGTTGTGAATTAGTAACAACATTTTAGTTGGCATTAATTAATTATCAATGAGTTTGGTTAGGGAGAGAGAACGAATTAATTATCATCACTATTCTACTGACCTCCTGTATAAGTATGAAGAATGTATAATACATTATGCATTTCTTCCTAGAGCGTTTCAAAGAAAATACAAATATAGGTGATAGGGATAAGAAAACGCTTGGAGTGGGGTATAATATCCGACCTTGACCTCAGCACTTTATGCCTCAGCCTCTTCAAAACTTGCACGTTTCTCGCAGGCTCGTTTTCATGTGCATACTGATAGTGGCAACACGAGTTCAAATGTTCGTAGGTTACCGACTCTAGGAGAGGGCTGCCTTACTGTATAACTTTATCGTTGAATAATGCAAACAAATAGTAGGAGTGGGATAGGTCGCTTTCTGCTTATGAGGTTAGGCATTAGCACCAAAGTGATTTTGAATAATTCAATTTTTGATGAATGAACGATATGCCCATTACAATCGAATGCCTAAGTGAGTGTAAAATGGTTTTTTTCACCACTGCAAACACACCGATGTTGTATGTGGATACAATACTTATCACTATGGGCTACAAGCCGGGTTCTCGGTGGCTCCCAGCTCTCCCTCCTCAGCCGTAGAATTGTTGTGACTAGTTTAACGTTCTCAGCAAACGAGGGCATGTTTTGACAGGTCCACCAGAAATGTTTGCTCTGCCAGAGGACTCCCAAGAGAGGTTCATCTTATCCCTCGATCTTGTCTTTGTTCAACCCACCAATGGAATAATTGAAGGGAAACTGACTCATTACAATAGCTGAGTCTGAATTTCAGACTCTGAAAGGTCCTCGGGAGCTCATGACGCCTCAATATATACCCCGGACCGCCCCACTGGGAGCTCTGGAGGTGAGTCGTATCAAAATGACTGGAGCGTCAGCACGCTGACCAGGTTTCATTCCTCCAACACCGCCTGTGAAGCAAATCCAGGATACCACCTCGACGCGTTGAGCATCTTCGGAACAATGCCAAAGTCAAACAAATAAACGATATAGAAAATTTCTATATCGTTCTTATTATTTATCGTATTTATATTGTATTTAATACAAACTCTCGAAGGAATCCAAAGTTCATTCGTATCGGGTTCACTCACGGCGTTTGATGTGAGTGAAAACAGAACGAACAAGTACTTCCACGATTAAATTCACCTCTTTGTTCAAAGAGGAAGATTGTCGCAGAGTCAACTGCTCCGAAAACTTAATTGTTCCGTCTGAGGGAATGTTTTGCTATTCAAGACCCGTGAAAATGGCAGAGACCTTCTCGAGCGTTTGAATCAAACACGTGTTGAGGTCACATCCCTCGCCGTTCTCTTCTGGTTGAATCAAACGCTCTGTCGAGATGTCAAGCCTCATCTTAGGTAGACTTGTGTTGATTCCATCGACGGGAGGGCGACGTCTACGACGCACCTGCGACAAACTTGATTGTGTTGAGCATTCTTCCCGGATCATGCGAAAGATTTGAGATCTGGATCTGATGAAATTTTCATCAAAGCAATAAGTTGTTCTACAGCATTGTTAAACTTACCGTCATTAAAATTAACATCCCGATAATGGTTTTGTAAAATCACTACCGTTCGGGGATCTTCAAAATATGCTTTGTATCGTGACCTGTTCAGAACTATATAGGGGCATTATGGATTTTTGGCCAAATTCAAATGAAAGTTCGTTGTCAGCCCGATGACTTAGGGCCATGGATCAGCAACGATTTTGGGTCAGAGCGTAATGTCGAGTCTCAGAGGAAGAGCGCGTTTGGTATTGGTATTGGTCTAGTTATCTGCGTGTTATTGTGCGACGATTGGAGTCAGTTTAGTGGGCGATCCCGTTCGGTTATGGATGTCTATAGAAAATAATTTTTTTAGCCGTCGCGGGAAAGTCATGGTTTATTAGATTAGATAATCTATTATTACCTGAGAGGGTATGGAAATGGGTTCCTGAAAGGCCACCCCACTTCCTGTAGACCCGATGTGCTCTACCTCTCAGAGTTTACTACAGTAGGAGGTCTGTGCCCTTGAAAACGTTAAGTAGCCCTCCTACCAGGACCTGATCCCAAAGCAAGATACCTTTTGCACTCCAGGGTCTCACACTCGAAGAATAATGGTTAACAATTTTTTAATTTACGGTATGCCTCACGATGGCTGATGGATCAATTAGTTTTAGGTGTATTTATAAGATCATTTAATAATACAACCTAATGAATTACGACTACTTAATAAATATTGACGAAGTGGCTCAAACCCAATAGGTACCCATTCCGTGTCTTCAATTTTTTGGGCCCAAACCCATTACTTTTGAGTGCTTCCAGTTGGCCAAAAACCATTGAAATTTTGGCCCTGAGTCATTGCGTTTTGAAGCCTTTAACCCAAAGTCAAACCGCCACTATAATATAGTGTATATTATACAAAGGGGCAGCTGTGCGGATTATGCTCGCTTGGTTGATTTGTGGTCAACGGGGCGGTCTGTAACAGTAGGGCTACAATGGCGGCTTACCCTAGCAAGCCCCTTAAACTCAAATGGCACTTAGTGGTTTGTTGGGCTAGTTATCTCAGAAAGCGGACATTTTGTTCTCTTTTGGGTTGATCAAACGTTTGACGATAGTGACTCGCTTGGTTGGCAGTTAAACAAATATGAGATCAAAGTTGTCTCCATCGTTAGTCTTTTCGGAATAAATGAAGCGAATAATCCACCCCCGCCCTTCGGGTTTCCCTATTTTATATTCATAGTTCGAGCAGTGAACCCGAACGGAAGCCTCTCCAAGGGGAATCTTCCAATGCAGGTCATTTATATTCAAACGTCTGCAATGCTTGGGAAGACACTTAACCTCAAAAACTGACCTGGTGCAAGACGGCAAACACTGTCACGGAAGAACCAACAAAATCGATTACCACCCATTCGACAATTCACGGTGAATGGAAGATGGGACAGTTTGTTCCCTACTCTCGACAATAAGTAGCGATTCATGCCACAGTACAAGCGGTAAAGTACCGTAATACGGCTCGACGTCGCTTGGAGGCGCCAACTCAGAACTTCGCGTGGGAAATCGGTGGTCGCTCCTTCTCTGCCCAGCGGTGCAGGTCGGGACACAGAGTAAGAGAGACCGGGACGACCCTCTGATTTTCCCTTATGTAGGTTCTCCTCAACTAGTAAGGCTTTGTCATGTTCGTAATTACTTAAGGGAATTTTTATCGGATTGGAGGAAAACACAAGAGTCAGCAAGATTCTCTGCCTTTTCTGCCCTGATGTAAAAGATGATTTTTTTTTTACTAGGAAAATATTTGACCTTTTGGGATCCTTCAAAAATCCCATTTGTAGCCCCATGAAAGCCCTATAGATCCCCACAGTGAATTCAGATCGTTCCGGGACCTCCAAAAATGGATTTTACGTTCAAAAATACTTCAAAACGACACCTAACTCGATCCCATAGCCAAAAACCTTCAATGAACCCCTCCCGTAGCCCCATTTTAGCCCCATAGCGCCCCACGGGGTTGGGCGATCGGGCTGAAAACCTTGTGGGCTCAACAAGATGGTAAACGAAGTGTTACCATCTTGTTGAGCCCACAAGGTTTTGTCAAAATTTCAGATTTAAAAAAAATTCCTACTGCCCAAAACGGCCTGGACGGCGGACGGACATTTCGGATTTATAATGTAGACCTCTTGAAACGGATAATGTCACATTTTTAGGCCGATCGGAGTCGTCGACCCCCGTCGCGAAAACATAGGTGTATTATTCCAAGAATAATAAACCTAAATTAGTGGGTAAAGTTTCGTGAGAAAACAGGTAAGCAGCGCACTTGTCTACTCCAAGCAAATAACCCAACCGAATCTCAAAGCAGAAAGTTCGCGTGAGGCTTCAATGAGTGAGTTTATTTTAGAGCTTTTATAATTTTTCCTCGTAATGATTTTCAAAACCACCTAAACCTCCATAAACAATTTTGAGCTGGTTTTCATTTGTCAGATTGGGTTATAAGCTTTGAAATCCTACCCGCAGTTTTGGTACCTATTTATTGAAGCACAAAAGCGGGCTGTTGTCTAATCAACATGGTATTCAAAATGGGGTAAAGATTCGCAATAATCCTGGGGCAAGGGTTCGCAATACCGTACGGGATAAATGAGGACCGAAGTGGGCCCCGGATTCCAGTTATTCAACTAGGGGCCCAACCCTGGCTGGCTAGAAACAGCCCACCCCCTACAGGCCTCAGACCTCTTCTACTTGCGTTTGGATAATGCATAGTTTTTTTTAAGGAGCTACCGGAGCTTAGATGCACAATTATGTGGTCACTTGAACACAATTGAAAGCAGGGACAAGTTGTTCGATGAGTCCGAACATTAGGGGCTCCAAAGGTTTGGCTCCTGATACGACAGCTCAAAATTGCAACAGCCGAAAGTGGCTTATTAATATATTATATATTAATGTAATATATTATCTCTAGGGATGCCAGATTCAAGCCGAGTGTCGACAAAGTAATCATTGACCTGTCTAGTTTCTCGTCAGTACGCTACTATGGATAGCTAGCCCCTGTACAACTCGAGCCAAGTCCCGCCGGCATTCCAACGTTTTTTCTTTTTTTCTCCTCCGAGCGGTTGAGCTACAGACTCCATTGACTTGCATGCAAATGAGCTTGTTAACGCTTCGAAGCACCTTTTCACTTCATAAAACGTGATAATTTGATAATCGTGCGTGATATGGCGTCAGGACCATTCAAAGCACCTGAGTACGCTAAGTGTTGTTTGTTGACAGAGATTTGGCGTGACGCACATTTCTATTGACACACATGAAGAAAGTACGACCTAACAGGGTGTGTTAGCGTTGGAGGTTAACCTCCAGCAATTGCTCAGGCGTTGGCGAATCTGCCAATTAACGAGAAAATGGGGCCAAATAAAACGATTAATCAACCACTTCGGTTGTGGGAAGCTGTCCAAGCAGAAAGGGCCTGGAGGCAACTCAATTGATATCGACTGTTGAATCAGGAACCCAATGAGTACCACGCGTTGTATCGTTCAACCGTTCGACGTCCTAATTTTAGATCAACGGCAATACCAACAACGCTATTCAATATCTATTTTGGTCGAGTAGTGGCGTCTGTGTAGACTCGTCAAGTGACCTGCTTCTGGGATTTTTTTTTTTTTTTTTTTTTTCACACAGCTCGTTGTAAAAGGCCCTTGACCGGACCTGTGCGAAGGTCAGTGGACCGCGAGAGGAATCCAAGCATTCTGCGGCAGGGGAAACGACCACACATGAGAGGACGGGATTCGACTTGAACCCCTTGACGAGTTTGTGTGGGCAGTCCTAAAATTAAATGTCTAAAAATCATTTTGCAAGTCGACCGCAACGAAGTGACGAGGTATCGGAGTGGGTTTGGATTTCCGCCATGAAAATTACCGTAAACCTTTCAGCTATGTCTTCGACCACCCAAATAGATTCTTGAGAACCCGACGAATCTCCATTTGGATACCAGCCTAACTAAGAACTTTGTACCTGATCACGAGTATATATAACCCCAGCCCTTACAATACCCAATTTTGGACCTAGTTTTTTCTCTCTGAGGACAATATCTTAGAGTTTATTATTCTAGAAACAATGCGTCTATGTATTCGCGACAGGGGTCGAACATTTTGATCGGCCTCCAAATGATTTTATGTCCTTACATGTTTCCTCATGCGTTGATTGCAAAATTGATTCCATCCGCCGCCCACGCCAGAATACAGGGCTTTCATGGGACTCCAAATAGGTAGGTAGTGCTTTACAGGAATACCTAAGGTCGAATAAGGTTCCATTTCCGAGTAATTTGGAAGTAGAATTCACTTTTCGGGGCCTCTCATTTTTCTAAACAGTAGGTACAAAAATAGTTTTATTTCATTTTTTATTTAAAAAAAAAAAATCTCATGAGATAGGATTATTTTTTGCACGATTTACACCATTGAAACGTTTCTATAAAATTTTCAGGGTTTTGTTGTTTTACTTTGCTTTTGTTGTTTTGCTTTGTCTTCTGATTCAGAGATCGAAAGATCACTTTTAACAAATCGTCGCTGTAGAATCAACACCGCCATCATCTTCCTAACTTTGCAAGTGACACAAAAAACTGTTTCATTACAAACAAACAAACAAAAAAACAAAAAAAAAAAAAAAAAAAAAAAAAACAATGTTTCGTTTATAAATTCTAAAAACAACTGTTTCATTTTCCGACCGAAGTGGGTTTGGGGGTGTTGCTTCTACTGCGACGAAAAGCTCATTTAATAATCTTCTCTCATGGGGGACTCTCCATTCCTATTACAAAGCTACCGCGGTAATTAATTTGGAACAATTGCTCTGTAGGGGCCAAACCACAAGCATACGATCAAAGAGAACTATAATATAGTAGTAGCTCATAGCTACTACTATGAACGGAAGCCTATTAACGTCGATAATGAAATTGCATTCATAGATAAACACGTTCTAAGATGGTAAAAAACTGACAGCCACTTTTCACAATTAATTTTCCCTGTGCCCATTCCAGCTCAATTATCGAGTTCACCTCATGCATTTCAAATCATCTCCGAGATAAGCGGTTGAAGCTTACAACTCGCCGAATAAAAATTATTTTTAATTTAAGATCAACAGCTCTTGCTTGCCAGAATGAATATTGAATGATGTTCGGTACATAAACCTCTTTTTATTCTAATTTTCATAATTTGAAAATCCACACCATAAAGATAATGCTAAATTTATGATGCAATGGCAAATTCAAGATTCACAAAATTTGTTATTTGTTATTAAATAACATTCTTTGACGTTGTCTTTCATAGCTAGAACTCGTTATTAAATTTTAATAACGAGTTCTAAAAGAAAACGTCAAAGAAAAATCTGCACGTTGTTAATGAGCCAAGCGAACAATGAAGGCTGTCATTGTAACATCGAAATGATGTAAAAGGATGGAAAACAAATACGTATAAGGAAAGGGCGGAGGGGGTGACATCGATTTATCAAAAAATGCGTTCCCAATCTCGCCTTCATCAATCACTCTTTTGTTTTCATTCAGATGTGAAACTCCGGGAAGTCCTTCTTGGTAAGTAGGTACTCGATGTAATACAATTTGGAAGGTTCAAGAAAAGAACCCATTTACGCTTTTATGGCACTGGCACAAAATTGACCTTGACCTTCAAGAACTTACGAAGATCCAAATCGCACATCCGGGACTACCAGTGGTGAAGCTGATTTACATAACGGAAAGCCGAACCGAGAGAAGTCAGATCCTTTCGAAGTTGAACGCTTGCGAGTTTTATTGGATCTTTTTGGAGGAGAAAATTTATCTCGCACATTCTTCATGGCATAATAAATTTACAACGTCAGGTTTTTATGAGTCGGAATAAAAACTCGTTAAATGGCACTCCAGGTTCATTTTATCTGCTAGAAACTCAACTGTGAAATTCATGGTTTTTCTGATTATCACGTTTGTGAGCTTGTCTTTTCACGGTTTGTGACAAGATCCTTACAAAGTACCTACTTGCATAAATATAACTAAACTCGTATTAGCTAATGCTGGAAACATTTCTTACGAAAATTCTCGGTGTTATTTCAACTACTTAGTTCTGAGAAATCAATCATTTTGCATTTGACTCACATTTTCCACCACTTACTCTTGTTCGAGATAATGTTGCCGTTTCTTGTTTATTTTTTGATAAAAATATTTTCAAGATTTTCTGGACGTGAAAATTCGAAAACCTAATATGTTTTCAAATATTATTTGAAACGAGATGTTTGAGTTTCCATTATCTTACACGAATCTATTTGAGCAAAAAAGTTGGTCGTCGAGAACCGAGTTTCCCATAACAATGATGGCCGTCTGCCATAAACAGTTGAGCCCTTAGTGGGAAATTTGATTTTTCATAACAAAAAAAATGAATAGGGGTTCCATATTACCACCTTCTCCTCAGCAGGAAAAAACATGGCATCACAGTAAGCATTGCGGGGTCCATATTATAATCATCGAAGGAGCCATATTATCAAAAAACGACCTTCTCAAAAACTGTGTTTTTTTGGGACTGGATCTGTTTGTTCGAATGTTCCAGGCCGGATTGTGGTCGTGATGGCCCTGCACAACCTTCGGAACTAAAGCAAATTTGTGATAAATGCCGAGGGCAAACCAACAGTCTTAGTTGGTAATAAGGAATAAGGCATGAGACTCTATGCATTGGGGAAAAACGACTGCAAATTTTGCAAAAGGGTTTATTATTCTTGGTGTAAATTTTGCAAATTATTATTGCAAAAATTATATTACTAAAAACTGAAAAAATTAAATTAAAATAAAAAATAATTCACACATAATTTGGGTAGATGTGGGAACAATAAAAATTAATTTTACGTCCAAAAATACTTCGAAAGCATCATCTAACTGGATCTCATAGGCGTAAGTTTTCAAAAAAAAAAAAAAAAAAAACCCTCCCTTCCCCCCTTTTTTAGCCCCTCAGAACACCACGGGTTTGAGTGATCGGGCTGAAAACTTTGCTATCACAACTAGATGGTGAACTGAAAGTTTTGTCGAAATTTCAATGAAATGACATGCTTTGGAAAAAATTCTTCGCAGCCGCGTGGTTTAGTATTGTTTAGTTACGAGATTAGCTAGGTACCTACCGTGTCGCCACACACACAAAAAAAAACAAAAAAAAAAAACTATTTAGGTAGGTACAGTTGGCTGTTGTCAATAATGTGAGAAAAAAATAATATCCACTGCTGGTGCTGTCAGGCCCTTTTCTCAACCTCCTCAACAATCAAGTGTCAGCTGTGAGCGGCATTGCAGCGTAATTGCGTCCTCCATCCCATAACCGATTCTTACTATACGGCCGGTGAAAGTTAATATTAAATTTTCCTCTATTCGGGTCTTCATAAATTCCGGAAAACCCCGACGACGACGAACTCAAACGAATCTAGAAACTCTTAAATTGACATGGTCAGTATGAGGAACTCAGATAGTATAATTAGATTATACCAAGTGTTGATTTTGAAATTTTTCAAATGTAGATTGACTCTGAGAGCCTACTCGGCCAATATAATAATATTATAGTATAAGAGAAGCTAATAATATTATAATGTAATATTATTTTAATATTATTAGCTTCTCTTATACTATAATAGAAGACTTTAGTGAATTACCGCCGGTAGTCGTTGGTGTCCTCGTCGAGCCTCTGTTGAATTGCCTCGTTTGTATGCTTCTGATGCTTGAATGGATTTTTGTGCCGCTTTAATCCTGAAGTTATTAGTGAGTCTGTTTAGAACCTGGCACCATTAATAATCTTCTGTGTGAATTATAGATCAAGGCTCGTCGCTGTGAATCCTCTCTTGTCCGCTAAAGGTAAAACATGAGCCAACCCGGAATAGAAAGATTCACTTTTACAACACACAATACGAACCTGGACGTTGAGTCTCAACCTGAGATTGAGATGTATCAAGAACTTCCGATTTATCAAAATTTGATAAATTTAATAATCCGATTCAGAATACGTTTTGAATTTTTTCGCGTCCATTCCGGCCGGCGTAAAGATGTCACTGCCCAAGAGGGAACCATTGTTAACTGAGAATATTGCTAAACTTCAAGCTGGAAGCATTTCTAGATTAAATTTTGTGAAACTGCTCACCTACTGTTATAAACAGGACAAAAAAAAAAAGTAATAATAAGAAGAAGAAGTAGGTAGGTAGCATTAAGTAGAAATAAAATATATTTATAGTAGAACCCTACGCCAGTTCCTGTAGCTGTTACTGACCTGTCACCGTTTGAATACTTTTCAATACAACCTTTAGTGACGAATTCAGGTATGTATTTCATTTCGTCTATAATACCCTCTTGGTGCTGAGTTCATACATCTCCCTAGATCTCAGTGACGAATGGTGCCGAATTCGTGGCCGCCCTACGTGGACAGCAGTTCTCCCCCTTCCCAACGACCTCACATCTAGGCCCTTGTTGACCATTTGATCTCCCTGACCTGCCCAAAACGTCAACAAGCCCGCGCCATCATTTCCAGACAACGGGAAGTCGTTAATCAAAGCATTGAGGAGAAGAAATTCCCTTAAACGATGGAAGGAAGGAGTTACAGGGACGAAATTACTTACTGAGTCGGATTGAGTGGCACTCAATTGAAGGCCCGCGCCCACTCCATGTCGCCCCTCACCCCCCTCCACACTATCACCACATAACGGGGCGTCAATTTATAGTCGGATCAATCACAACCGCGAGGATTTAGCTGCGTGTGAGGCTCCGAATGGAACACGGCTATCAAAGACACGATCGGCTCGAGTCGTTAAGAGGCCATTTGCACGAGGGGGAAGAGGAATTGAAGAGGGCGCGAATTGGAGGTAGAATTGAAAGGAAGGGAGATTCGACCCCGGGCGACGTTCCAGAAACACTAACACGGCAATGCATCGCCAGTCAAATGAATTTATTTGGTTCGCACAATGCATGTTGTACAATAAATTAATTCTTAGTCAGTTTACAAAACATGTTTGCTCCTTCTATCAAATTATTGAGGTAGGTCATGACTAGTTTACTCCTTCCACACTATGCCGATGGCAAGCCCAATAGGCACCGAATATTCTCCGAGTCGCGAGTAACGCACCTTGGCGCTCTCCAAATACCGAGCACGTTGACCATGCTGAGTTTCCACCGTAACTTATGCTCAGCCCCGTAGAGAGGGGGGGGGGGGGGGGGGGGCACTGGACCCGTTGCCCCCGGGCCCGGCCTTCGTAGGGGGGCCCGGATTTTCTTGAGAATTTTTTTTTTTTTTGTAAAAAAAAGGGGGTAGGAGAGGCAAAATGGGAAAAGGAACAGATCAATATAGGAAAATCCTTTTCATACCTTTTTTTTTTTTTTTTTTTTAGGGGCCCGATGAATTTTGCCCCCGGGCCCGGATTTTCTCTCCACGGCCCTGCTTATGCTTCCTTGGCAACTTGGCGAAAATTCGTGGCTGTTGAAGAGTCTGAGAAGCTGATGGCTCGGGGCGATGGCCAAAACTCTACTTGAAGTTGGACGAGCTCATGCTACGTCCTCGCTGAGTACCGCATGTGTGTAGCAGCCTGAGCAACAACGCTGAGCTAGTGTGAACGCGCTGTCTTGTCGAAAGGCCAACCGTACCATGCCGAATCCAACCTGAGTAGGCGCGTAGGTACATACTATGACGAATCAGGCAAGATGGCTCAACCATGGCGAGCGAAAGAGACCGAACGGCTGAACTGTGACCCCAAAACAACGTTGTAGTTATAAGTAAGCTTACCTTAGGATTCAGTTCGACTTCCTTTGATTCGAACCGAGCTGTTATCGGGTTGGATTCGGCCTTGGGACATGGAAGAAGGAAAGGCAGTATTTCCTTCTTCTATGGCCTTCGGCTAGTCAGCTAGGCCGAACGGATCCGCCCCCACTATAGTTCAGCTGTGCCGAATAGTGCAGCACAGCATTGTTTTTTTTTTCTTTGCCATGGGATCAGGAACAATAGCAGCGGCGCGTCCACGTTTGGTCCGATTCCTTTGACTTGTGGATGGAAGACACAAAGCCAGGTCATCAAGCATCCAAATTTCTGTGAGGATGGGTCGGAAGTATCCTGTGACGAACTGGGTAATATAGGTATTATTATTATATTTCCCAGTTCGTCACCCATAATATTATTCTACCACTCCGTGTTTCCCCCAGTCCATCTTCTGGTTGTTGATCAGTCAAGCGTCCATCGATCAAGATTGTATTTCATCAGCAGTACTGGAGCGTTTTTGTTGGCCATGGCATCTTTAAGGTTCTCTCTCAAATTTATTAAAATTTTCCTAATTCTCAGCTTAATCAAAATCCCCCACTACCGAAAACGGCTCACGAGAAACCCAAGGACCCAACCCCGACAGACGTTTAATATACCAGAAAATATAAGCTCAAACCCAGAAAGCTTAGGTACTCCCTACGCCCACGACAACCCTAATGGGCAGGATAAATCTCCTGCAAATCCGGTATCTCCGGCAAATCTCCTGGAAGCCAAATACTGGCTAGAGAGAGTGAGGAGAAAGGAAATAAGCTGATCAATCGCAACAATAAGATCCCTGAAGATGGTACGTGTCACCGAAAGCTCGGAGAATAAAGCATAACAGAGGCCTGAGTTTACTGTCTCATCCACCTTCCAACACCCCAGCAATCAAACTCAGCCGTAAAAGTCAGGAAGGATGACCCCCATCAACCATCGATAAATATAATATATATGTAAGATTCGTACTCAGGGAGAACACTGGATTGATTGCATCTGTAAAGAAGTTATTTATTTTATCAATATTCAAATACAATATTCGTTAGATAAATACTGAACCTTAAATTACATACTAGAGATCTGAACCATTGAACATACCTGTAAAGAAGAAATCTAAAACACAGGATCGTTCGAGTAGGAATCTCAGGAGCTCTGCTCCCGTTCACATTGACTGGTGAACCACAACTGCCTAACTAACTCGCAGGACCAAGATTACGGGAGACGCTATGAGCCGCAAACAACAACAACGGGATGATAGCGTTTGCCGTGGTGTTATTGGAAGTTTGACCCGATCAAACTTTACATCCCCCTTTTTTGGGATTTTTTTTTTTTTTTGTTTTTTTAAATTAAAATTTTTTTTTGTTTTTAAGAAGTTTTCTGTGGCAGTGTTGCGAGGGTACCTGGGTAAAGCTTGGACACATGGAAGAAATTTGACTCCTTTTTTCGATAGCCTGAGTCAATCTTATAGATGGAGTTTGAGAGTTTTCCTATAATCTTATATGGACCTGTCCGAATTTCGTCCAGCTTGTTTCGATTCAGGCTGTTGCCTTGATGTACATAAACCATGTCCCCCACCTTGAATGTGGGTATTTTGCGGTTTTTATTGAACCTCTTTTTATTTAGTTCATGATTTTTTTGGGAATTCCTAATGGCTTGTTTCCTATCGTCCTCCAAATTACGGTGTGCGTTATGACCATGGGGTACAACCGGTATGTCTACATTATGCAACAAATAATTAGGACTGAATTTTGTGGATGTATGGATTGTGTTATTATACTCCTCAACGCATTCCTCTGCAAGTATTGACCACGGCCGTGTCGTGCTTGACGGTTCGTCATTTACTTTGCATCGAATCCGATTAACCAATGTTTGGTTTAGCCTTTCATTAAGGCCATTTGAAAATGCGCAGTCGACCGACGTGAAAACCAAATTCACATTATGCTGGTTTAAAAACAACTTGAACTCGTTGGAATTAATTCCACTGTACTGGTCAGCTAATAGAGTGCCTATTTGAACACCCTGTGATAAGACTTTGGTTAGGAGCTTAATGAAGTCATGAGCTTTCTGGTTTCTTGAAGTGTAGATATACGCATACCTAGTGAAATGGTCAACCAAAAGGTGTAAAAAACGCTTAGGTGACCGATTGCCCCCAAAACCACCAATGGTGTCAAGAGACATATATTGATATGGTCGTGTGGCAGGACCCAATTGGGAGAGATGGCCATAGGTGAATGGTATGCGAGATTTATTCTTAATACATACGCTGCAAGCTTGGCAAAAACTCGTAATCATTTTTGTCATATCCTTGCAGAAGTAGAAAGGAGTTATTTTCAATTGTATCTGTTTTGGACCAATATGACCAAATTTTTTATGTATTTTTTCAATCAGCTTATAGCAGAAGTCTGTAGAGACAATTATTCTACTTTTGTTTTTAAAGTTGCTGTAAAGTATATCACCTTCCTTTGTGACGCGGTGAGCTAGAGGTAGCTGACTATTTAATTGGTTTTGATCTCGGGTTATTTCCTCCAATTGGACTAAATTGACAATTTTCAAATCATCAGTGGGACCCAGAGATTCTAGAACGGGATTCCGCGATAAACAGTCAGCTTCGGAGTTTGACTGACCAGGGACATATTTTATCTTGAAATTGTACTGTGATAGGCAAAACATCATGTGTCCCAGTTCGTCATCATTTCGGGAATTTATGCGCAAGTGTTCCAGAGGCTTGTGATCGGATTCAACTTCAAACTCGATTCCTAGTAACCAGTGTTTCCAGTATATTAATGCTTCTTTAATAGCTAAGCATTCGAGGTAAATTGCTTTCTTTCGTTTCTGGTGTTCATTTAGTTTTTTTGAAAAATAGGCTACTGGTTTGAATGTTCCGTCGTCTTGTCTTTGCTTTAAAATTGCACCGATGCCATCAAGACTCGCATCAGTCTGGACGATTGTCCTTCTGACTGGACTGAAAATAGCGAGGCACGGCTCTGTGGAAAGACACGATTTGATTAAATTGAAAGCCTCCTCGCATTCCTTATTCCAGTTGAAAATGGCATTTTTCCTTAACAATTTATGTAAAGGCTCGAGCATTTGAGTGGCTTTCGGAATATATGAACGGTAGAAATTCACTTTGCCTAATAATTGCCTTATATTTTTTTTATTTTTAGGTGTTGGGAAATTTGTAATTGGCAAAACGTTGTCGTTTATTGGTCGCGTTAAATTGTACTCGATTATATGACCAAGGTATTTCACGCTATTTGTAGCAAAGTTGCATTTTGAAAACTTAAGCCGGAATCCTTCTTTAATGAGTGCTTGCATTGATGCTTCAACATGACGTAAATGTTCTTCAAAAGATTTTGAAAAAATCAGGATATCATCAATGTAATTTACACAAAATGAATCTAAATCATTTTTTCGAAGTATGTTCCTCAATATTCGTTGGAAAATTGCCGGTGAGGTTTTTAAGCCAAAAGGTAAACATTTCCAATTATAGTGGCCTGTTTGTGTTACAAACCCTGTTTTATAATAGTCTTTCTGTCTGAGAGGGATTGACCAAAAAGCACTATTTATATCTAGCACCGAAAACCATTTACAGTCTCTGGTTTTCACTATTAGATCGGTGATTAGTGGAAAGGGCTGGCTTTCTGGTACAACTAATTTATTTAAATCTGTAAAATCAATACAGAGCCTATTTTTCTTATTTTCATCTCTCTTGTGGACTAGTGTTACAGGTGCCGCAAAAGGGGAGGTTGATTCTTCAATAAGGTTGGCTGATAGTAACCTTGAAATTTGAGACTCGATTTCATTTTGATCATCTACAGAGCACCTGTATGGTCGTTTTGAAACATATTTGTGTTCTATTAATTTTATCGTGGCTTGATGACCTGACACTGTACCGATATCGTATTTATCTTTAGCAAAAACGTTTTTGTATTTATGTAGGATATCGTTGATCTGTTTTTGTTGTTTATCCGGTAAATGGTTCAAGGTCGCTTGAAAGGTATCTCTGTACCCGGATTCGTTTACAGTTACACTTCTGGGATCTTCAAGCCCTAAGTTTGAAAAAACGATGCTAGATTGTCCATGCTCCAATGAACTTTGGGTTATTTCTAATTTATCATTTTGGCATAAGTGAAATTGTACAATTAAATCCAAACCAAGCAGAAAATCGTGACGGAACCCCTCACTTTTCACTACAAAGACGGATACCTTTTTTGACAGATTCATTATTTTCAGATCAATACTCACAATTCCACAAACTTTTCCGATACCACTGACCATACTGAATTTGCTATCATCATTTTTAGAGATGCGAATGCCAGATTTCCTAAGGAAATCGTAATTTATCAACGAAATATTCGCACCCGAATCGTAAATACCGGTGCATTTTTGGCTATTATTGATAAGCAAATCGACTTTTATCAGTGGTATCATCACTAGTTTTTTTGATCGCTAATTGCAGAGTTCAACTCCGACTCTATTTCCAAATTGTTCACAGTTTTAATTTTATTGGTATCCTTATACCAACAGTTTTTCTCCAAATGAAAACGAGTACCTCGATTTCCTTTTTCGCACAGAGAACAAGCCTTCTTCCTTTCGGTCGGTGATGCCTTTCGGTTTCGTCCAGAAGTCTCTGACGCTCGGGAAAGCTGGGCTGAATCCGTTGAAACGACTTCCTTAGGAGAGTTGCAGTCGAACTTCTTTAATTTTGCAAGTAGACCTCTCGTTGATCCGATGGAGGATCTACTTAACTCGTTCTGAATCTTTATGGGAAGACCCAGCACAATAAGATTCAGCATTATTTGTTCGGGAATTACGTGGTCGAGATCAAGAAGTAGTTTTTCCTTCTTCACAACGTAGTCCACGTAAGAGCCTGTCATGTAACGGAAATGGTAAGCAAATCGAACTGGAGTCCAGGAGTCGTCGCTGAAGGTAGTGGTGAGATCCTCTTTCCACAAATCCCAATCGGCCTCAATACCAAGTTTTTTCTGAGCGTTCGAAAACCAATCGTTCATTGATTTATCTAAACATAATTTGAATACTTCAATCAATCGTGGACCGTTCAGATTGAATCGAGCCGCTTCCCTCTCAAAATCGTTGACCCACGCCTGAACATTCTTGTTTCTGCTTGAAAATTTCTCAACAAGGAAATGCTTCATAATTTCGTTCAGGGAGTCGTCTTTTTTTTCAACCAGCTTATTGAGACACGCAACCAGTTCATGTAAACCAAATGCCGGTGCGCGTGAAGGTTCACTTGTCAGAGCGGATATCTCTGACAACAACAATTCATTGAAAAAACGCTGCAAATTTTACACAAGGGTTTATTATTCTTTTATATACGTTACTTGTGCAGAAATTTAATTCTGTCAATGAAAAAATTTAAAAACTTTTTTTTTTATCTCAAAAAAAATTTTTTTTTGGATTTTTTTGTTCAAAAAAGTGTTTTTTTTTTAATTCTGTATTTTTTACTCGAAAAATATTTAAGATTCTGGGATCCTTCAAAAATCCCATTTTTAGCCCCACGAAAGCCCTGTAGATCGCCACAGTGAAATCGGATCGTTCCGGGACCCCAAAAAATGGATTCTACGTCCAAAAATACTTCGAAAACGACACCTAACTCGATCCCATAGCTAAAAGCCTTCAAAAAACCCCTCCCGTAGCCCCATTATAGCCCCATAGCGCCCCACGGGTTCGGGCGATCGGACTGAAAACCTTGCGGGCACAACTAGATGGTAAACCAAGTATTTTGCCGAAATTTCAGATTTTTAAAAAAATTCCTACTGCCCAAAACGGCCTGGACGGCGGACGGCGGACGGCGGACGGCGTACGGCGTACGGCGTACGGCGGACGGACATTTCGGATTTTGAATGTAGACCACTTGAAACGGATAATGTCAAATTTTGAGCCCGATCGGAGTCGTCGACCCCCGTCGCGAAAACATAGGTGTATTATTCCAAGAATAATAAACCAAAAAGTTGCCAGCCTCATCTCGATAACATGCCTCAACTTCCGGCGGAAGTATTACACTCACGGTCCGACTTTGACCTCTGGCCCTGATGGCGGCAATTGCTTTCTTAACTGGGGGGAGTTCCGCTAATTTCTTATGATGACTCATACCTTGTTGATCATCCGGAAAACCGTACCACATTTCTTCCTCCGCTTGTTTGATTTTCTTGAGTTTTAGAATCGTCGTCTTCTCATCCGAGGAGCTGGCCTCTGCGATTATGTAGAGCTGATATTTCGACATATTTCTTCATGCAGTCGAAAAGTTTTCGAAATTGTGTTTTAGATTTGTAAGATTCGTACTCAGGGAGAACACTGGATTGATTGCATCTGTTAAGAAGTTATTTATTTTATCAATATTCAAATACAATATTCGTTAGATAAATACTGGACCTTAAATTACATACTAGAGATCTGAACCATTGAACATACCTGTAAAGAAGAAATCTAAAACACAGGATCGTTCGAGTAGGAATCTCAGGAGCTCTGCTCCCGTTCACATTGACTGGTGAACCACAACTGCCTAACTAACTCGCAGGACCAAGATTACGGGAGACGCTATGAGCCGCAAACAACAACAACGGGATGATAGCGTTTGCCGTGGTGTTATTGGAAGTTTGACCCGATCAAACTTTACATATATAATACTGCACAGTACATAATATCATTATATACTGCCTTGTCTCTCTTGAAACTCGGAGGAGTGCAGACCCTCCTTTGATGGGCTGTCTTCTGTCCATCAGCAGATGGATTGCCGGGCCTGTGCTGCAACCTTTTGGAGCATGGTTGTGTTGACCGAAAATTGGGTCAGTAATGGATGTCACCAGTTCAATTGGCTCTGCTGTTTCTGTATCTTCAGGTGTTGAGAAGGTCCCTGTCCAGCCTTCCAAGTTCCAGCGAGAGGCAGGACAACATTGTCTGGGATGGATGCGCCTAAACAGCCCCGTCCGGTTAAAAAAGCCTACCGAATTGAAGCAATGGCCGTAGTGTGGATGTGCTGGTCCGCTTCAGATCAGTCCTCAACGTTGATTTGGTGTCACAATTAGGTATGCCGCCCAGCCTCATTCGGGCCAATCCAAGTTTTCGTCAAATTCGACGAGCCGCCCGGACGCGCCTTGACGTAAGCAACTGTTATATGCATGACGTTGGAGAATGCCCCGTTTGCCTTCGCGTGGAACGATAATCGCCGCTGGTCACAATTAAGTGCGGAATTACCAACAAATTGGCCTTTTCACGTCGAGTTGGCAGCAGATTACGGTGTGCGCGAGTGAATGGGAGAGGGAACCGGGGATTACACTGAATTGGTAACCCTGTAAATACTCGAGTAATAGGGGAGTTAAAACGACCAAAACTGGGTGACCCTGGTCAGCGGAAATTATCTGACTGTAAATCTCACACTTTAAAATAAGGCATTCTGAGCGAAAATCCGGGCTTGAATCCTCCATCATCTCTCACCACTCTATCTTCATCGGATCATTTCGTGGTCCCCCTGAAATTGGTATCGCTTCTATAATCTAGCAATTATAATATCCGTCGGTTAGATCGGGTTGACGCGGTTCTCGAGAAATTTCGTATTACCCGCCAATCCGCCCCACGGCGGAATTAATCAGGGCTGACAGAGGGCTCAGGACGATAACTACATGGATCATGATCAGTTTACATGATTCGTAGTGTCTCCATTTAATGGGCTGAGTTGCCATGACAGAGTAGGCAACTACCTACCATCCAAATATGTACCTACTCTGTGAACAAAGACAAAGTTGCAATCGACCATATTGAGTTGGGTTCGGGGGAATTTTTTTGACATCGCGGGGACCGCGTCAGGTTTTTTCCTGCCCCCCAAAAGCTGTCGAAGGGCGATAAGTTCGGGGACGGATGCGTTTTATCGGTTTCCTCCGTGTTGGCACGTCGCGCCGCGTTGTCGTCCGGTGTCGACTGCACCCGCCTTGTTGCGATAAACTGGCGACACGTCCCCTTCCCTGCCCTGTGGAAACGCGTTCACTCCCGACCAGAATCCTCACATTCCCACCCGCTTGAGAACATTGCACACATGCGTCCAGCCACCCTTTCCTCCCATTTCCAACGCTAATAATCGCATCTCAATACTATTTCAGCCACGTAAAATCACGCAATTACTGCAAACAAAACAATTCGCTGTCTGGCTCCAACACTTCATCCGGCATACCGCACGCCTTCCACTCACCACTAAAGCCACGCATTTTCCCACGGATTTGTTTTCCCCGACTGCATCGGCGCCATGTCCGTTTGTGGGTTGCACCATCGATTTTCCCCTACATCCAAATCCTCAGCTGACCCAGTTCCAGCTTCCATTCAAATATCTGTTGGCAAGTTCTCTTGCATGCGGTGCAATTGCCTTCAAAATCAATCCCAACGTGGGATATGGATTGAATCTAGATTATTCAATTTCAGACCAAAACGTGTCCCGGAATCTAAAGCACTTCCAGGCAGGATTTCTGAAAAGAAAAGAAAAAAAAAAAAAACTAGGGCATGCCCCCTTGACACTCGGGTCCCTTTTTGCTTCGAGCCTCCGGCTACAATTCAAGGAACATGGAACATGCTTTATTAAGCCTGACGGTGAGAACAGTGAGTCTTCCGAACTAGTGGCGTAACGTAAGACAGGGGGGGACGCCATAGCTTGCTCCATTTCGTGACACATCCGCGTCTCCCATCTCGCCTAACGTTTTTGGGTAGTTAGGTCACGGGCTAAAGGATGTTCCATGCTTAAAAAAAAAGAAAAAACCGTCATAATGGAATTGCTCTGACGGTAGTTTATATAATCAAGAGCATTAATGTCTTGGCCTGATGGTAAATTTTGGGGTTTTTTATAATTCGGTTCTTGGTCAGCGGTTTTGAAAATTCTATAAATTTCAAAGGTATAGGTACCTTCTTCACACTACATAAAATTATGAAGACTAGGTGATGATTTGGGTGTTGAAAGGGGCTGGCTCATTACTCATTTTTAACCCATTTTGGAAAAAAATTCACATTTTTCCATTCGGTTTCGGCCAGACCGCTCAACCGGATTAGTCGATAAGTTACCAAGACGGTTGAGCGGTCTGGCCGAAACCGAATAGGTATATAAAAAATATATAAAAAAGTATATTTTATAAAATATAAAAAAGTCTTATTTGACGCAGTACTTTGTTGTAATTAACTTTTTTATATCAGGCTCATTCAGCGTAAAAATATAAATTAAAAAATAGAATAATAATTTTCGTGAGCACGTTTTGTCGGAAATCATTGTCTTGAGGCCTCATCGCTGTTTTGTGGCAGGATTTTGAAATTTGAGGAAATTAGGGAGCCACAAGAACTTCAGGAGGGGACCCCACTCACATACATAATTAAAACGCTGCTTATTTTACACAAGGGTTGATTATTCTTTGTTATAGAGTAATTTCGAAAAAATTAATTCTGTCATTAAGAAAATATTATTAAAAAAAAAAAAAAAAAAAAATCTATGCGATGTTTGGACAGATGTGGGACTTCGATAAACGGATTTTGCCTCTAGAATTACTCGAAAAACGACACCTTATTTGATCTACTGGGATCCTTCAAAAATCCCATTTGTAGCCCCATTTTACTCTCATAGCGCCCCACGGGTGGGGGCGATCGGGCTGAAAACCTTAGGTACGGGCACAACTAGATGGTAAACGGAGTATTTTGTCCAAATTTCAGGTTAAAAAAATGCCTGCTGCTGAAAACGGCTTTGACGGCGGACGGACATTTCGTTTTTTGAACCCCCCCACCTCTTGAAATGAATAAAGTCAAATTTTGAGGCCGATCAGAATCTTCGATCTCCGTCGAGATTACATAGGTGTATTATTCCAAGAATAACAAACCATAATATCGGGGTTTTGAAGAAACTAAGAATAATAATACTAGGGTGAAATAAACCTAGGATAATTTGAGCGTTTTCCTAATTTTATTTTTAGTTTGTCTTACAGTTGGTTCGGTTTTTTTCTTCTTTTCTTTTTGCGCAAGATGCCACGTGTTCAAAATCACGAGTCCCAAGATGTACGTCGGCCTTCATGAATTACTCATTGTTTCCGACGGAGTGATAAAGTTGCGGAAACCTTTTGTGAGTTGTAGCAGTAAAATTGATAGTCGAGAAAACGAAACCCCCGATGCTCACAGAAAGAGGCATTAGAAGTCCCGCGATGTTTGAGCTTGGATTGCATGCTTTGAACATAGATCTTGTAGGAGTATAATGTATTTGAGAACGTCTGTGGTTTTCCCGAAGCGGTTTGAATTTCGCAGGCAGCGCTAGCTTAGATGACTTGATACCTGACTGATTGAGGATGTTGTTTTGCTTTCGTGACTCAACTGACGGTATAATACCTAATTGCCGAATCGCGATGCAATTTTATAGAGGCTTGAAATTACTGAACGTGGTGAATGCGGTACTAGACCTTTAGCGGTTTGTAATAAAATTATTTTACAAATTATCTTATCGGAGTTGGATAAATGGGCATCTTATCGGAGCATCTGCACGTCATAGCCAGTATTGACGACACATATTTGCGATCAGCATCTCTACTATGCCCTATCATTATCTGGATAGGGGCTTGGACCTAAGAACCCATGACCTCCTGGGCTCGTCTCCAGGACCTTTTGTTGCTCCACTCCAGTTGGAAGTTTGGAGGGAGTCGGAGACTGCAATGAGGCAGTGGCACTGCCTCTTCATCTAGGCGCAGTAACCCAGGGGGAACCTTCGACATCTCAAGTGTGAACCCTGGGAAAGCCAACCCGGTCCAATGAGGTGGTTAGGGTGAGAAATGACTCCTCAGCAGAGGAGTCATTTCTCACCCTAACCACCTCATTGGATTAGACCTCTGCACCGTCGGCAAACACCACACTGCCAACCCGGTCCATCAATTTCTCATGATCTTACTCTTACCGCCTATGCTCTTCCACCCATCACCCTTTTTTGAATTCTCTGAACATCAGCCCCGATTGGAGCTTCTAACCGCACAATATTACCCCACCATTCATCGTGCCTCATAATTCAGACCAGTCAGTTTCAGACGTTGATTGGAATAAGCCCGCTAAATGATACCGCACGAAGCTGCAATGACATATCACCTCTCGGAGTCGGCATTGAGCTTCAAGTTGGGTTTGTATAGCCCGGCGCAGCCCCCCTCATATTCATCCAAAATACCTCAATTGAGTCGGTTTGGATCTGACAACCTAATTTCCAGCCCTTACAAATATCGCTACCGCCCCCTCCCTTTCACGTTTTACTTTCCGAAATATTCGTACCCCCGTTGGATAGACCGGAATGTCGTAGGAATGGACTGGAGTTATTGGTATCTGTCACGGGGCAGAGGAGTATTGGTCGGAGTGAGGAAGCAGAAACCTAATTCTATCGGAATGAAATGCCGTCGGCGTCGAGCGAAACTGGTGCACGATGGAGATCAAAATAACACCTGTGCGGTGGATGAGTTTTTAATGAAACAATGAATTAAACTGTGGCGAAACGTTTTGTAGGTTACTGAAAAAGTCATGCTTCTAGACGGGTATGTCATATCGAGGGCTTTATCAGTGTACTCAACAGAAAATTGATTTCATCAGGGGTTTTATTTACCTTCATATTCGACGTCGTCATGTATAATTCTGTATGAATTCAAAACCAGTATTTTCAATACTGTATGTAATGAAAATTTTCAACGATATTACATTTTGGCTCCCTTTCCAAGCTTACTTATGGCCGTAAATGCGCTATCGACTCTTTCCCGCTTCTTTCGTTTCATATTTTACTATATACCTAGTAAATATAGTCTCGGTTTTGGTAGTAAGGTCAGCGTTAAAACATGTTCCACTTCAAAATGACATAAAACGACTGCCGCTCGACACTTACCACTGCATTCGACTCCTTGGAAGTTAATTTTCCTCCGCTACAATCACCAAACGTGTTCAATTCCCCCCAAAACGATTTCTTGATCCGTCAGTTTGAATCACTCAATGAAACGAGTCAGCGAATAATTCAATTCTGCTACGGCTCATAAAACTTAATCGCTTGGGAAACCCCATTGTTGTCGTTTCACGACATTCTATTTCTGGAACCAGGTTATATTTTCGCTGTCTGCAATTTCTCATTCCGATTATCTTATGGCTCAGACCAGAGTCAAGGCGACGGCCTTGACAATGAGTATTTCAACGTTGTCCGTTCCGTTGCAGTTGTAAATAAAAAATGTCTATAGAATATCATAATTATAATTATGCTGGCTGTCTGCTGAAGTCAATGGCTGGACGAAGCTGCTGTAGTTCCCAGGACGTGTTTAAAGGAAAAGCCGAGTCATCTCATTTGACAGGCGGTGCAGGAGGAACAATGCTGTAGCCAGTGAAAGCACTTGAGCTGGATCAGCCCATTACGTAATTGTGGTAGCCCACTCACACCGCAAGCATACATACACCCGCTAAGCCCCATGCGAAGGCGGCCAATAAGCTCACTTGGCGATGGTGGAAATTCAACTTTGATGTTCCACCTACGCAAAAAACCCTCAAAGGAGGGAGAAAACGTCAATAAATTCTCGTCAGAATAAAATCGACTGTAAAGCCCTTTGGAATCAAAATCCCTTCAACGGGGTTCCCAACGTGTCATTGACTCACTTTAAAATTTGCTTTCTGTTACCCGACAACTCCTCTCCTTTTATCGCTTTTCTGATTGCTTCGTCCCCCGGCTCATTAGGGAAGAGGACTTGTAAAGCGTTTTGGCCTGTTTCAGCCAATGCTGGGACTGTTTGACGATGGTCCGAAAGGACTTCAAAGTGATTCGAGAGCGGTAAACCCATTAAGCGTTTCGGAGAATGACACTCCCTTGGAGACATTTGGGTTCGAAAAGGGGGATCATCCCTCTTAAGAAAATGAGAGAAGCACGATTGTCGGATAATGATTCGAAGATCTCAATGAAATCTGTCTTCCAATTTGGAAGTTGATCCTCTTTCGAATATTCAATATTGTCGTCCACAATTATTTATCCGTTTGTGCACATAGTGACCGCCTGAACATTTCACTGCAGTGTGCACCATGGTAGCAATTTCGTACGACCTACCCTGTTGGGAGTCGTCAATTTATGTTTCCATCCATTTGTTTGCCTTTGAGTCTCCTGGGTTCTCCCGTCCCGATTTTAGCCTTTACAGGAGGCCCCAGCGTTGATTTTACCGAGCAAACTATCGGGAAGGGATCCCGGTGACCGAGAAATAAAGCTGAACAAACCTGAAACGCCCGAGATAAACCACAGAGGGTCAATCGTGAACCTCGAATGTCCCTAGCAGTTTGTCTACTGTAATTTATTGAGGAGTACGATGATCCTACACAGACGAATGACTGCGGTTCTTGGATTTCATCGCATTTCTACAGAAAATTGATCTTTTTGTGTCATCATAAATGTCAAGGCCCAATCAGATTATTTGATTCACTTTTTGCTCCGCATCAGGGGGCGCAGGTGTATCGTATTCCTTCAACGTATGGCTTCTCGATGAACCGAACATTCGATACCCTACGCAACCGGTGGTTCAGTTCGACCGCTAACCGCATGTAAAACATCATTATGAATGTAATTTGTCGAGTGAATGATTCCGGACGTCTTAAGTATAGTGAATAAATCCTCTTTTTTTGTACCACGTTTACAAATTCCACAAATTTAGAACGCGCACATTAGTACCTAATGTGTTTTTCTTATTGAGAAAAAGACTCGTTAACCGAATTTGGAGTTTTACACGAGAGTGAGCAACGTCGGGCGTGGTTAGTACTTGGATGGGTCACCGATACAAGTATTTTTGGCGTTCAATAACTGATTAACGGCGAACTCCACCCAACCTAGGGGTCGAGGCATTGGGGAGCCATGAGCGCAATCGTCAGACAAGTTCCGATCCTCCTTGAGAGGACGGCTGACGACGTCCGCGACGGCAGCAGCCAGTCGGAAGAAAATTCATGGTGAAATTCACTTGCTTCGTTTCGTTTCCGTTTATATAAGTTAGTAGTTCTATTTTCTCCTATATAAAAACCAAAAATCTCTTTCAACTTTAAAAAAATATTTTTTATGTGACTCATCTTTCTGGAGTGGGTCTCTTCAGTTGTTATTTTACTGGATGACTAAGTCTTATAAGAATGACACATAACACGGCTTTTATGTGGTTTGCTGTTTTGTGCAACTGATGCACTATAGTGCTACTATAGTAGTCATCTCATTGAATTAACTTTCACAAAACTCTTACAATGTAAATAATGTAGTAAATAATGTCATGTCATGAAGTTTAGTTATTTCAAGTCTGTTGAGCAGGTCTTATTCAAAAATCAAGAATGTGTTTGTAGTGAACACCGCTTGATAGGATGTAATTAGTGTACCTACATGTTCGATTGGTGTTCCTACAATATTTAAATTGTCCTTAACAAGTGTTTTGTGTGTATAATTCAATTCTGCTACGGCTCATAAAACTTAATCGCTTGGGAAACCCCATTGTTGTCGTTTCACGACATTCTATTTCTGGAACCAGGTTATATTTTCGCTGTCTGCAATTTCTCATTCCGATTATCTTATGGCTCAGACCAGAGTCAAGGCGACGGCCTTGACAATGAGTATTTCAACGTTGTCCGTTCCGTTGCAGTTGTAAATAAAAAATGTCTATAGAATATCATAATTATAATTATGCTGGCTGTCTGCTGAAGTCAATGGCTGGACGAAGCTGCTGTAGTTCCCAGGACGTGTTTAAAGGAAAAGCCGAGTCATCTCATTTGACAGGCGGTGCAGGAGGAACAATGCTGTAGCCAGTGAAAGCACTTGAGCTGGATCAGCCCATTACGTAATTGTGGTAGCCCACTCACACCGCAAGCATACATACACCCGCTAAGCCCCATGCGAAGGCGGCCAATAAGCTCACTTGGCGATGGTGGAAATTCAACTTTGATGTTCCACCTACGCAAAAAACCCTCAAAGGAGGGAGAAAACGTCAATAAATTCTCGTCAGAATAAAATCGACTGTAAAGCCCTTTGGAATCAAAATCCCTTCAACGGGGTTCCCAACGTGTCATTGACTCACTTTAAAATTTGCTTTCTGTTACCCGACAACTCCTCTCCTTTTATCGCTTTTCTGATTGCTTCGTCCCCCGGCTCATTAGGGAAGAGGACTTGTAAAGCGTTTTGGCCTGTTTCAGCCAATGCTGGGACTGTTTGACGATGGTCCGAAAGGACTTCAAAGTGATTCGAGAGCGGTAAACCCATTAAGCGTTTCGGAGAATGACACTCCCTTGGAGACATTTGGGTTCGAAAAGGGGGATCATCCCTCTTAAGAAAATGAGAGAAGCACGATTGTCGGATAATGATTCGAAGATCTCAATGAAATCTGTCTTCCAATTTGGAAGTTGATCCTCTTTCGAATATTCAATATTGTCGTCCACAATTATTTATCCGTTTGTGCACATAGTGACCGCCTGAACATTTCACTGCAGTGTGCACCATGGTAGCAATTTCGTACGACCTACCCTGTTGGGAGTCGTCAATTTATGTTTCCATCCATTTGTTTGCCTTTGAGTCTCCTGGGTTCTCCCGTCCCGATTTTAGCCTTTACAGGAGGCCCCAGCGTTGATTTTACCGAGCAAACTATCGGGAAGGGATCCCGGTGATCGAGAAATAAAGCTGAACAAACCTGAAACGCCCGAGATAAACCACAGAGGGTCAATCGTGAACCTCGAATGTCCCTAGCAGTTTGTCTACTGTAATTTATTGAGGAGTACGATGATCCTACACAGACGAATGACTGCGGTTCTTGGATTTCATCGCATTTCTACAGAAAATTGATCTTTTTGTGTCATCATAAATGTCAAGGCCCAATCAGATTATTTGATTCACTTTTTGCTCCGCATCAGGGGGCGCAGGTGTATCGTATTCCTTCAACGTATGGCTTCTCGATGAACCGAACATTCGATACCCTACGCAACCGGTGGTTCAGTTCGACCGCTAACCGCATGTAAAACATCATTATGAATGTAATTTGTCGAGTGAATGATTCCGGACGTCTTAAGTATAGTGAATAAATCCTCTTTTTTTGTACCACGTTTACAAATTCCACAAATTTAGAACGCGCACATTAGTACCTAATGTGTTTTTCTTATTGAGAAAAAGACTCGTTAACCGAATTTGGAGTTTTACACGAGAGTGAGCAACGTCGGGCGTGGTTAGTACTTGGATGGGTCACCGATACAAGTATTTTTGGCGTTCAATAACTGATTAACGGCGAACTCCACCCAACCTAGGGGTCGAGGCATTGGGGAGCCATGAGCGCAATCGTCAGACAAGTTCCGATCCTCCTTGAGAGGACGGCTGACGACGTCCGCGACGGCAGCAGCCAGTCGGAAGAAAATTCATGGTGAAATTCACTTGCTTCGTTTCGTTTCCGTTTATATAAGTTAGTAGTTCTATTTTCTCCTATATAAAAACCAAAAATCTCTTTCAACTTTAAAAAAATATTTTTTATGTGACTCATCTTTCTGGAGTGGGTCTCTTCAGTTGTTATTTTACTGGATGACTAAGTCTTATAAGAATGACACATAACACGGCTTTTATGTGGTTTGCTGTTTTGTGCAACTGATGCACTATAGTGCTACTATAGTAGTCATCTCATTGAATTAACTTTCACAAAACTCTTACAATGTAAATAATGTAGTAAATAATGTCATGTCATGAAGTTTAGTTATTTCAAGTCTGTTGAGCAGGTCTTATTCAAAAATCAAGAATGTGTTTGTAGTGAACACCGCTTGATAGGATGTAATTAGTGTACCTACATGTTCGATTGGTGTTCCTACAATATTTAAATTGTCCTTAACAAGTGTTTTGTGTGTTTGGGAGAAAGCCTCAGGCATGAGCAGGATTTCGCTCCCGCTTGTTTTGGAGGAAGATGAAGGGAGTGCACAAACATATTTGGCTGGGGCACTGCACAATTTGTTGTGGTCTGCTATCCCAGTAAATAATGTCGGAGCAAGTTTGGAAATCCCGCTTGTCCCTACAGTACCACAATGGTGTGGGCCTGCAGGGATGCGTAGGATTTCGGAAGGGAGTCTGGTCGCATCTTCCAAAGACATTGAATTGTCAACTTCAAGAGAAGAGCGTCCCAGATCCACACTTGACACTCGGGGATTCTGAGCTATAACGACTGAATTGTCAGCAGCTATGACATCAGATTCAGACCCGAGGCCCTTACGGAGGGAACCACTCCCGGCTGGTAAGAACAAATTGTCGTCAATATCCGCCTGGGCTAGTTACCTGCGCGAAACAATAATGGGGTCCGCTGAGCCGGCCAATCCGTCCGAATAACTACAGTTATTCCGGTCCCATGCAAAAAAGTGTGTTTGATTAATGCCAAGATTACTATGTGGTAATAATGGTGATCACAATATTAGGATAAATATTAAGCGGATTTACTTGACGTCCGGGTGAATGCTGGAGGACCCGCGGTGTCGAGAACGAGACCCCGCGTGTGTGGACCCGGCGTCGTCCGGGAGCTGCTGCCCCCCGTGGGCCCGGTGAGAAGTGTGGGCGGCGTTGCCGGCCGGTCTTAAGGAAATACCGTGGGGGCGTAGGTGCCAATTCCCCACAGTGTTCATTGAAAAAGCCATAAAATAGTGCGTAGATTACCTACCAGGATATACAAAAGAGATTGACGTACAATACATTACTGAAACAACAAACGAAAAAAAAAAAATAATAATACAAAAACTACTAAGGAGAATTTTCCACACTCAACACACAACATAGTTAATCTCCCCAAACTCCTCAAGAGTGTAATCTCAGCTCTAGTAAGATTAAAGTTCACAGTCCTGAGGAAAGACCCGATTAGATAGGAAGCTCTAGTATTTCCTTGGGCGAAGTTACGGCAAACCTATTCATCAATAAAGGAGAGCCCTCCAACGTTGGGTCGCTCTGCGGTCGTGAACTTCGGAGATCACAGCAAGGACTGCAGTCTTCTGGAAACGTTGGCATGACATTCTCTGTATTGCGTCCTTCATGCTAAACTCAGCTGAAAAAGGCTAATTATTTTCCGATTTTCAACCATTTTCGTTTTGGTACTTTTCCGTTATACCCCCCCCCCCCCCCCCCAACTCGATTTCGTGTTCATAAACACCCCTCCCTATGGCTTTAAGGCACCCAAATTCTAGCCCTTTTCAGTTATAACACCCCTCACCCCCACCACCACCCCCGAACTCGATTTCGAGCCCCTCCCGATGGCTTTAAGGCACCCAAAGCCAACCAAAATCGAATGTGGGGGGGGGGGGGGGGATAACGGAAAAGTACCTTCGTTTTAATTCGGCAATGTAGCGCTTGGGGTGGCTAAGATTGAATACTGGAAGCCATAGCAGATGGTTTCAGTGACGAGTACTGGATCTCTTAAAAGAGTCATTCCTGACAGTTCGCTCGAAGAGAGCAGTTGATTTCTCATTATGAAAATACAATCACTCTTTTTTCATTTCGCTGAATAGCTTATTACATTGTAAATTTTACAAACAACTTTCCTCTAGTCATCTCATTTTACTCATAATATACAGGTTCTCTCCGAATTACAACAGCTTTGGATCAAATTTTATTCCCGGAACAGCACTTCCCGTCGCCCAAACCTGAAATGAATGTCGCACAACCTGACATGACGGGAAAGGGATGTTGGAAACTTCAACCTGTCCCGCATTATGTCGATCAACGCCCCTCAAAATCATCCTCCGACCGCCGGAGAAAACTGCCCTACTTTTCCTCCTTTTTTACCATCCTTTTAACCCTTTTTTTTCGTCATTATATTCGACAAGGGAAGTTCGGGTTTTATAAATAACGTTAAGGGTTTGGGAGTTTTTTTAGGTGAGAAAACATCTTACATTTTTTACCTTTCTCTCCCGAAGAAAGACTGGGGTTAACAATATAAATAAATATAAGAGAGAAGCGAGAATCGCGAGAATAGTAGGAAGCAAAATAAATTCCCTCTGAAAGGTGGGCAAAGAAGATGGAATCTGTAGTGAACACCGCTTGATCGGATGTAATTAGTGTACCTACATGTTCGATTGGTGTTCCTACAATATTTAAATTGTCCTTAACAAGTGTTTTGTGTGTTTGGGAGAAAGCCTCGGGCGTGACCAGGATTTCGCTCCCGCTTGTTTTGGAGGAAGATGAAGGGAGTGCACAAACATATTTGGCTGGGGCACTGCACAATATGTTGTGGTCTGCTGTCCCAGTAAATAATGTCGGAGCAAGTTTGGAAATCCCGCTTGTCCCTACAGTACCACAATGGTGTGGGCCTGCAGGGATGCGTAGGATTTCGGAAGGGAGTCTGGTCGCATCTTCCAAAGACATTGAATGGTCAACTTCAAGAGAAGAGCGTCCCAGATCCACACTTGACACTCGGGGATTCTGAGCTATAACGACTGAATTGTCAGCAGCTATGACATCAGATTCAGACCCGAGGCCCTTACGGAGGGAACCACTCCCGGCTGATACGAACGAATTGTCGTCAATATCCGCCTGGGCTAGTTCCCTGCGCGAAACAATATTGGGGTCCGCTGAGCCGGCCAATCCGTCCGAATAACTACAGTCGGCGGGAGAGTCCAGGCTAGCGGTCCCATGCAAAAAAGTGTGTTTGGTTAATGCCAAGATTACTATGTGGTAATAATGGTGATCACAATATTAGGATAAATATTAAGCGGATTTACTTGACGTCCGGGTGAATGCTGGAGGACCCGGGGTGTCGAGAACGAGACCCCTCGGGCCCCCCACGTGTGTGGACCCGGCGTCGTCCGGGAGCTGCTGCCCCCCGTGGGCCCGGTGAGAAGTGTGGGCGGCGTTGCCGGCCGGTCTTAAGGAAATACCGTGGGGGCGTAGGTGCCAATTCCCCACAAGGCTCCCCCCAAGACCGGCCGGGGGCGGCGGACAGCAGTCCCGGTAGAGAAAAAAATTTTAAGTGAAGTGCTGCCGGCGATGAATGCGCAGTGAGAACGTGCATGTTCCAGGTAAAAAAATCGTAGCCCGGATACTAATTTTTCCCCGGAGAAGGGAATGGGAAGAAAATTGGAAGAAAAAAAATTGCGATAAAAGCATAAAAAAAAAAAAAAAAATTCCAAAAGGATTCCATGTAGTATCGTGATAATGCTGCAAAGTGGCCGTTATTAACACGGTATGGACTAGGTGCTGGCATTATACGAGGGAAAGAGGAAACGAAAGATGTTTACCGTTCACGCCGTTGCTTCCGCTTGTGAGAATTATAAAAAAATAAACATGCTGAAGGCATGAAAGCCAGCCCCATGTGGATTAGGGGCGAGCGAAAAGAAATGTAAAATTTATTGCCTGCGTTGCCGCTTGGGGGCTTGCCGCTGGCGGGACCCGTATGACTTCCGAGGACCCCTGTGGACGTTAGGGGTTCGTCTGGGACCGTGTGGGCGCGGCGGCGGACGCGGTGGAGGCGGTGGAAGTGGCGGAATTGGTGGTGGTGGCGAGAACGCCGGAGTGGATTTTCTCCATGAGGAGTAGCTGTTCCAGGGACGTGTACGTTTGTCTCTGGTTGAGACTGAGCCCTTGTAGGCACAATAGCGTTGGGCTTGGGTGTGGTTTTCCGAAGAGCTCTGCATGAGGGCACGGAAACGTGAGAAATGTTGAACAAGGTTAATCCACCAGGAGGATTTCTTGACAAAAAAAGAAGCGTCCCTCTGTGTGTTTTTCCATCGTATGATATGATTTCCATCAATAACGTTGTTGTCTCCCGTTGGGGGTTTCTGTGCATGTAAACAAGAAGACCCTTGCGGTGAGAACTTGGATGAGGTTGAGGTGTTTAAGTTCCCCGTGGATCTCCTAGGGAGAGTTACCCTAGTGGAGTGAGAGGAGGGAGTAATATTTACCCCGAGTTCCCTGGATCTAGTGATTCCCGTAGGGAGAGTGGGGGTAGAAATATTTCCCTCGAGTTCCCTGGGGGTAGGTACCTCAGTGGGATAGGTGTTGGGAGTAATATTTTCCCCGCGTTCCCTGGAATTAACGATTCCTGTAGGGAGAGTGGGGGAAGTAATATTTCCTATGTAATCCCTGAGGATATGTTCCTCAGTGGGATGAGTGGCGGAGATAACATTTTCCCCGAGTTCTCCGGAGGCGATGAGTGCCATGTGTGGAGTGGGGGAAGTAATGTTTCTCGTGGAATCCCTGGGGAACGTTACCCCAGTGGGATGAGTGAAGTGAGTTGGTGGGATAATATTTTCCCCAAATTCTCCCGAGGCGACGATTGTCGTGTGTAGAGAGGGGGGTTTGATATTTTCCGCGAAATCCTTGAAACCGATGGTTTCAGTAGGATGAGTGATGGGAGCGTTTCCCGTGATTTCCTTGAAACCTACGGTTTCAGTAGGATAAGAGGTGGGAGCGTTTCCCGTGAGTTCCATGAAATTGCGGCGAATTTTTCCCGTGAGTGAGAAGCTGTCTTCGCTTTGCAGTATTTCCGTAGGAACGTGAGGCGTATGCAGTGAACCTGTGTTCGAAGTACCCGTGCTGTATTTCACATCATCAGGGTATTTTTCGGTAGGTTGCATGCCTGAAGAGGAAGGGTGAAATGTTAGGGTGTTCGTGCGTCCCTTTGCAGACGCTGAATTCCCTGGAATAAAAGTTTGAGGGAGAGTAGAAGGGGATGGTTGAATCTTAGGGGTGTTCGGGAGTCCCGTTGCAGATTCCGAATCCCCTAGAGAAATGGGTTGTGAGAGAGATGAGCCCGTAGAGGGGAGAAGATGGTCCCTGAGGGTGCTTGGAAGTCTGTGTGTAGTCTTCGCGACCCGTGAAGGGGAGAGTTGCTCCGTAGGGGTGCTTGGGAGTCTTTTCGCAGACTCCGCGACCCGCAAGGAGGGGGTTTGATCCCTAGGGATGTGTGTGAGTCCCTGCGCAGACTCCACATCCCGTAGGGAGGATGGTTGATCCAGGGTGCCCATGATGTTTGACACATATTGTGGGCAACCGCTGGAGGTAGGAGAAGATGTGGGAGAGAGGTAAAATGAAGTGAATGCCCTATCAGCTATTGTTAGCATTGACTCAAAGTCAGGTGCTGTGCTAGCAATTGTTCTGAGATGTTCCGACAGGCGTGACAGCCAAGCGTGTTTCAACATGATTGGGCTGACGAGCGGACCTGCTATAATTTGTAGAATGTGATACAGGGTGGATGGTAAAGTTGTGGCGTCGCGTGGGGAACCGTGCATAAGTTCAGTCATGAGTTCCTCACTGGTGAGGCCATAGATGTGGGGATGATGTTTATGGGTACTTGGGGGACCGTGTGTAGTCGCCGCGACCCGTGAACGGGAGAGTTGATCCAGTAGCTCCTCAGGAGTGCGTGGGAGTCCCTCTGCAGGGTCCGCGTCCCGTACGGAGACGGTGTAACTCCCGGAAATGTGTGGGACTGTCCTTCTACTGGAAGAAGTCTTTTTTGGAACCTGCGACAACAAAAGTTCCAGTACAGACTGAGTGTTCTGTACAGTTGGCCGGCTGTGAGAAGCCTGATTGAAAGTTGGGTTGGGGCCCTGATTTCCATCAGTTGATGCAACCATCAAGTGCCCATGAGGTTGACCCGACACGTTACTGTGAGTGAATAACGTGGGGAAGTTCGGTTGAGTCCCGAAGTTCGGTTGAGTCCCGAAATTGAACGTCGCAAACGCGTTGTTTGGATGTTGTTGAAATTGAAAGCCAAGGCCCGGCGGCCAAGGTGCAGAAACTCCATTCTGGCTTGTGGTTACCTGGGGGTACATCCCAGGATTTAAAGAATTCGTAGTTGTGTTAAGAACCGTGGGAACCGAAGTTCCAAATGACGGAAAATTAACTTGCGAATTTGTCTGAATTTCGGTGGGCAAATTGAATCTTACACCACCTTGTTGTCGCGAGGGAGATGAAGGTTGCATCTCCAAGTTGGGGTCACCAGTTGTAGTGAACACCGCTTGATCGGATGTAATTAGTGTACCTACATGTTCGATTGGTGTTCCTACAATATTTAAATTGTCCTTAACAAGTGTTTTGTGTGTTTGGGAGAAAGCCTCGGGCGTGACCAGGATTTCGCTCCCGCTTGTTTTGGAGGAAGATGAAGGGAGTGCACAAACATATTTGGCTGGGGCACTGCACAATATGTTGTGGTCTGCTGTCCCAGTAAATAATGTCGGAGCAAGTTTGGAAATCCCGCTTGTCCCTACAGTACCACAATGGTGTGGGCCTGCAGGGATGCGTAGGATTTCGGAAGGGAGTCTGGTCGCATCTTCCAAAGACATTGAATGGTCAACTTCAAGAGAAGAGCGTCCCAGATCCACACTTGACACTCGGGGATTCTGAGCTATAACGACTGAATTGTCAGCAGCTATGACATCAGATTCAGACCCGAGGCCCTTACGGAGGGAACCACTCCCGGCTGATACGAACGAATTGTCGTCAATATCCGCCTGGGCTAGTTCCCTGCGCGAAACAATATTGGGGTCCGCTGAGCCGGCCAATCCGTCCGAATAACTACAGTCGGCGGGAGAGTCCAGGCTAGCGGTCCCATGCAAAAAAGTGTGTTTGGTTAATGCCAAGATTACTATGTGGTAATAATGGTGATCACAATATTAGGATAAATATTAAGCGGATTTACTTGACGTCCGGGTGAATGCTGGAGGACCCGGGGTGTCGAGAACGAGACCCCTCGGGCCCCCCACGTGTGTGGACCCGGCGTCGTCCGGGAGCTGCTGCCCCCCGTGGGCCCGGTGAGAAGTGTGGGCGGCGTTGCCGGCCGGTCTTAAGGAAATACCGTGGGGGCGTAGGTGCCAATTCCCCACAGAATCTAATCCGCTTTTCTGCTTCGATCAATTTTACTTTTCAGTCGAAGATGGTTCACAAGGTACGGTTTCAACATCTAAGAATCGGTCATGATCATCACTCAGCAGTTTTGGGGAACGGAAAACTTCCCTGCCGTCGTAGTTTACTTTCCCTTTTGGTTTCACAGATAAATCCGATTTCAAAATGGGTCTGTTTTTATTGAAAATCAAAATGAAAATTAGTGCATAAGAATGCCCATTTAAATTCTAAGCGTGAGTATTGAATATTATAGTCATAAGCGCTACATCATAAAATTCAATTACCGAAGCTGTTATTATTCATAGCTTCCGTAACGTAGAGCTTCTCTGAAATCCTCCGAAATTGAATCCAGGATCCGTAATTCATGAGGTGGCGAAATTAATTAATTCCACTATTCGCCCGTTTGACCAAATAATTATGCAAGGTACGGTTCAAGCTGAATATGATATCCTTTCGATACGCTCCATAATGCAGTTAATGGTGTTGTTCAGGTGCAATCAATAACACAGAGTGGTGTACCTGTGGACAAACGGGGCAGTTTGTAGATGAAGATACTGCACGCGCATGAATCATGTATGATGGAGCCGCCTGAATTTAACATGAACCTCCAAGGTTTCATTACCGCTAGGTCTTGTACAGTTTAACGGTGTGTGTGACTAATTGTGTAAAAATTGAAATGCTCAACAATGAGGAGGTTAAGTACAAAAGGAATCAGATCCAAATCCAAACAATTTTCAGAAAGGGGGAAAAAGAGTGAGGAATTGTTTATTGGAATTTTAGTTAATTTTTGTTTTTTAGTATTTGTGGGGGTTTTACTCTCGCCAGCCTGTCAGAGGTAGTACCGGTGGGAGAGCGGGTCACGCCACAGTCGCGACGCGAATGCGAGAAACCCCTTTTCTTCCGCTGACGAGACGGCCTTCCTTACTTTCCACCCTTCAAATTACCATTCATTATTATTTCAATGTCTTTTTCGGCAGTGCTGCGTTTGGGATCAATCCCGACGGCCAGGCTTTCCTTGGCGACTTCTCGCCGAGGGAAGCTAAACCAGGACGCCTGGATTTGCAGTCCAGTCCTCCTTTGTTGACAATTCAATCCAGCGTTTCCAGGTACATAATATGTCATATTATGACTAAACCGGTTGGCCAGGCCACCTCTGACGACATTTTGTTCAAGGTAGCTGTATTCAGTGGCTATAGCCACTGACTACAGTAAAACTGCGGGCACTGAGTGAAACAATACCCAACACGACCCTTCGTGCAGGGTATAATACCCTGCACGAAGGGTCGTGTTGGGTATTGTTCCCTTCCGAAGATGCCTCTGCGGTGGATCCTGTCATTTCAAGCCAATCTGCAGCTAGCTCATTTCCCATTTATGTGGCTGTATTCTCCCTCTGGTCAGTAGCTCGAAAATTCTCCCTGGACAGAGGTGTTTCCACACTCCCTCCCTCTTCCTCCAGACACCGGCGGCGAGAACTATGATGCTAGCCTCTGGATCGCCGTAATACACAAATCACCTAAATTTTGGAACCATTTTAACTTCTGAAATAGGTAAGACACACTTACACACTCAGAATCTGAAATTTGGTGTGTTACCACAGTATTGCTTGAAATTATATCCCAAAATATTGGACTTTCTATCTTGAAAATCTACAGCCATTTTTCATTTGGATATGTCGCCTTCAAGCCTCTGATAAAGTCACTTTCACAAATGAATTTAAAAAATATTTTAATTCATTTTTTTTTTATCTGGTATTTTGAGACATTGTGTCAAACATGTCATGAAACATGTTTCTAAATAAAACCCCTTAATTTTGAACCACTTTTCGAATTTTTATACGACTGAAAGAGCTAAAAAAGAAGAGAAAAAAAAGGTTTAAAATTGGCATTAAACTTGAAAGTAAATAGGGTGGGAATAATAATTTTTTTTTTTTTAGTTTTATATTTTATATTTTATATTTAAAAAAATTTTTTTTTTAGTTTTACATTTTCCCTTTCAGTTAAAAATTAATCACATTGATTTAAACCTTTTGCAAGTGATTTTACCGGATTATTAATCCGGACTTTATGCACATTGTGTTATAACTGAGTCTCCAAGGAACTGGTGGTTTGTAATGTACATGAAATGTACACCTTGTACACATTGTGTACCTACATTAAGTAAAGTAAGTTAATTGATTGTTCCTGATTTAATCATGATCGTGTTTTAACGAAAGGGCTTTGCTGAAAGAACTTTGGGTAAAAATAAACAGTGTTGTGTTGCCTTTGAAGCAAACAGACCCCACAAATCGATGTGGCTCATCCCATTGATTCACAATGCGTTTTTTACCAATTGTTTACGAAAAATAGGACCTATTTGACCTGGTATAACCCCTATTGAGAGTAATCACCTAACGTCCGCAAATCATTGAGGCTCAAGCTCCAAGTTCTTCAATCGCCCGCCCAGGGCTCCCGAGGGAAGCACTCAGCTTCTGCCTCGTTCCACTTACAAGTTTCTGCTCGGCCTGAGCTTGACATCAAACTTCCTCCCTGGTTGGTTGGCATCTCTATTATCTTCTCAAGTCCGAAAGCTTTGAAAATGCTTTGGAGATCAAGGTCAACGCTGAGCTAGCTAAACTGCCGTCAAGGTTTACGCTAGACTACCTTGCCAAACCGACCATTCAAGATTTAGACGGAACCCAGGGGCACCGTTGACCCCATTCAGTGTGCCACCTCGCCCTTGTTTCATTCTCTGATTCAGACCCGTCAACAGTTCAGCGTAGCATTCAAATTCTAGTGGTACAATGTCTCCCGTAGATGCGCAGATTCAAAATTGCTTCAAGCAACAGCAGGATAAGCGGTGGTATATCGTCGGCTGGGAGGTAAAAGGGCGAATCCACCGTTGTACAGATTTTGGGAAATCGCGATTTCCTCTAGATAAATAGGATTCCTCTAGATAAATCACAAAATTGGCGGATTCGCCCTTTTACCTCCCAGCCGACGATATAATAATATACCTGCAAGAAAGCAGTAGCAGCATTTTCATTAAATGAACATTTTCTCCTCCCCATCGTTTTCAGACTTTCTTAATTCAATTACGTTAGCTCCTCCCTAGTACATTATCTCTGTTTTAGCGGACGTAGTCAATTGTGCTACCGCAGTAACTTCTCGTTTATGTTAATTTGTTCGCTAAAATCCTACCTCACTCTCACTTTCGCTATCTCTCTTGTCTCATTACTCGATTTTCCTTTTTTCTTGTAGTTGCATTATCTTTTTTCAATTCGTACTTTGTTAACCCTGAATTAATATGAAATTTTTCGGTGGTTGTAATAAATCATTTCTTATGCGTATAGAAATTTGACAATTCCTACCGTTCTGATCTGGTATTTGACTGTAAGTTCTTGAACAACTGTCACCTGAAACAAAGAAATTGAAAGTTATGTTGGTGTTGGTTGTAGAGAGAAGTCCTTTTGATTCTGTGAGGAATTCTCGGTGTGTGAATGGAAGATGCAAGTGCATCCTCGTTTACCCTCTAGGACGCTTCCCTGTACGTCAAGATCACAGGCCAAAGAGCTGGTCTCCTTCACGCCCACCCTCGCACCATCATCCCACGACTCATCCATGAGATCGGTATAGATACCGATACAGATCTGTATTATGCACGTGCAAGACCTTTGAGAATAAGCCATTCATTTTACCTGAGCTTAGCACCGCCTTCACTTGAAGATAAGATTGAAAGTAGGTATATTAATTTGCGACTCCTGCAGACCCAGCCAAGCAGTCCCCACAACATGAAGCCACTGACCCCGGACAACTGCTCAATGCACTTCCAGAGCCGGATCACCACGATATCCCGGCCAACAGGTTGAACTGCTCGCAACTATTGCGGAGAACCTGGTGACCCGTTTGTGACTGCTAGAGAACCTAGTTGTCTAATCTCACTATAGTGGGTTTGGACCAATGGAACACAGAACCTTCTAGGGACACGTCTACACGACCTCTCACAATGAGAGATCGTCTCATGTGTGGGAAGGTTGAAGGGAGAAGGTGGCATGAAGGCTGCCAGAGTAGGTGAGTTCTTTCTGGATACCTCTGGTGAAAACGCACAGTTCGTCCTCTCTGTTCCCTCCTTCAGTTCCAGCAGAGCAGACCCTGGGAACCCTCGACATCTCGAGTGTGGACCCAGGGAAATCACAAACCAATCCCTCCACCCATCACGGAGACCCCCCACAGATCCTAGTGGCCCGACTTAACATTTTCTAAGAGACTAAAAAATCACCCTTCAGAATCTCTTTCACTTCAATCATATTCTCCGCTTTATTGATTGCCGATGGGGGCAGAGTCATTAGAGGATTGAATATTCATGCCTTTGAAGCTTTGATGACTTTTCCAAACAATAAAAAAAAAGAGGAAGGTGCGTTTAATTGTCCCTTCAACTTCATTTGAATACATGATTGAAGCGAATGGATATTTTCCCACTTCTCCTTCATCATTGGAAATCAGAAGTCAAACCACTTCTGTTCATTTTTTTGTGAATTTGACCCGATTCGAACTCTTTCCTAGGATATTTTCATTTCTAACTACCATTCATTCATTCTAACAGGGTGGCCCCGTGGACTAAGTCGACAGCGTTTCGCCTGTTTGCAAATCTGATGGAGCGCTGATCAGCCTGGTTCTAATCCGGGGACTATCACCAATGTTTGACCGAAAGTCAATCACGTTTTGTATTACCCGTTTTATCGGCAGACAATTCACCTCTGTAAAAATGTAACAAGGGAATTTCACCCTGAATTTTCGTCCGACTGGCTGCTGCCGTCGCGGACGTCGTCAGCCGTCCTCTCAAGGAGGATCGGAACTTGTCTGACGATTGCGCTCATGGCTCCCCATTGCCTCGTCCCGCTGGGTTGGGAGGGGTTCGCCGTCCGATTGAACGCAGAAAATACTTGTATCGGTGACCCCGCTCCCAACGCGGTCACCCATCCAAGTACTAACCACGCCCGACGTTGCTTAACTTCGCTGATCGAGGGAAACGGTAGTTTACCCAACGCCACACCGGACGGCAATGACAAATCATGAATACAGAAAAAGAATAAAGATAATGAAAAAGCTTTCTCTGGATTAATGAATTTCTAAAACGTTTCAAAGTGCAAGTGCGGGTCGGCTCCTGCCCAATGGGGCCTTCTTGAATCGTGTCTTGATCTTTATTTTTCCGAGAAAGTACTTGACATCAGGTTACGAGAAAAGTTGGATTTGGGCCCCTCCAGTGCAATTTGAATTCTTGGCGAGCCACCAAAAATTAATTTTTTGAACGGAAGCTTCCGAGTAGAAAGCTGTGTGATTGGCCACTCACTGACCAATGAAAAACGCTGCAAATTTTACACAAGGGTTTATTATTCTTTGATATAAGTACGTTACTTGTGCAGAAATTTAATTCTGTCAATAAAAAAATTAAAAAAAATTTTTTTTTGGATTTTTATCTAAAAAAAAAAAATTTTTTTGGATTTTTTAGTTCAAAAATGTGTTTTTTCAAAAATTCTGTATTTTTTACTCGAAAAATATTTAACATCCTGGGATCCTTCAAAAATCCCATTTTTAGCCCCACGAACGCCCTAAAGATCGCCCCAGTGAAATAGGATCGTTCCGGGACCCCAAAAAATGGATTCTACGTCCAAAAATACCTCGAAAACGACACCTAACTCGATCCCATAGCTAAAAGCCTTCAAAAAACCCCTCCCGTAGCCCCATTATAGCCCCATAGCGCCCCACGGGTTTGGGCGATCGGACTGAAAACCTTGCGGGCACAACTAGATGGTAAACCAAGTATTTTGTCGAAATTTCAGATTTTTTAAAAATTTCCTACTGCCCAAAACGGCCTGGACGGCGTACGACGTACGGCGGACGGCGGACGGACATTTCGGATTTAGAATGTAGACCTCTTGAAACGGATAATGTCAAATTTTGAGCCCGATCGGAGTCGTCGACCCCCGTCGCGAAAACATAGGTGTATTATTCCAAGAATAATAAACCAAAATCGGACGGGAGGCTGCAAGCGGGTTATCTAAGTTTAGGTTAAGGTTATTCAAGTTGATAACCATCACTCGAGAACCTCCATTAAATTTTGATGTGATTTCATCCTTCATTTTTCGCCAAGGAATAAATATTCCTTCCTATTCTGTGATTTTTCAGAAAATGTTGTTGTCGAATGGTCGGTAAATGTCTAGTGATTCGAATTCGACGGCAACAACCAAAACAATCGTCAGATTGGCGTCACTTTGCCACTCAGTATCAAAATAGTGCCTCAGTGCAAGTAGCATTGAAAGGTCGTCGAAAACCAAGTTGACCAACTGAACAAACAACGAAATCAGGTCTCTTTTCCCATTTCAGTGCTGGTGCTCTCTGGCGGATTAGTTTCCGCGTTTCTGGAAAGGTTCGCGATATTCTCTTCACAACTTAGGTAAGATTTTGGGCCGTAGGTTGTTTATTTTGGTTTTAGTTGGGCCTACTTGTTTATTTTTCCGACATAGGATCAGACCCCATTGTGAGAACCATGTTGGTTAACACAAAAATATCCCACGTTACCCTTTTTCTTACATTGAACTTTCTAACTATTCATTTTGAGCCTGAACGATTTAAAATATTCGTCCTCGTATATAAATCATGAAAAATATCTAGAGATTTGAGCTCAAACCTATTATTTATGCCACTCTAACATTCGCATATTTTGGCATTTTCGTCACCACTCGTTGACGGCCTGAAAACACCTCGGCCTCGTCGATACTGAGTTACACGTGAAAATCCGAAAGCCTCCAATAAACGGAAGTTCAGTGCAAACAGTATTTAATGTAACATTTTATGGAGATACACTAATAAATGCTCATTATTTACTTCGGAGAAACACGATTGACGAAGTTTCCCGCCGTCGAGGTAACTTTGCCCCGTTTCGATCCGAGTCAAAGTTTCTATATCACAATTCAATGATAACAAGTTCGGACGATCGTTAAAACTTGGGATGGGATTTGATTGAACCAGTTACTAACAGATGTTCCATAGTTCTGTCGGCGATTCACGATGGATGTACCTCGTGAGGGAATCGTGACAGAAGCTAACAGATGGTAAAACAGGCACACTAGCTAATCCAACCCTAATTAGGCCTAACTAATTAACCCTACACCAGTTAATGGTTTATTACGTTACAGATTGTATGTAGCGTATGAACTTGTATCATGACCATTTTCGGCATAATGTATATTATAACATTCCATCATTCTGTTCGAAAAATCCTTTTTCTGTTTACTGACGACCCGTTACTATAAGACTGTCCAGTGCTGCATATTCCCGCAATAGTGACTCATAATAATCAATTCGATTACGAGTTTTTTTTCGGAGAGTGCGTTTTATCGTATCTTCAACGGCGAAATGATTGCGGCTGGTTGAAGGGGGGGTTTCACGATCAAATCCACTCTTGACTCCCTCAAACGTGAAAGGGAGTCGGTTTAACCTCTCGACACTGATTAAACAAAATCCCTCTACTGCTGGGCTGAAAAACGAAGGCAATCCAGTTAATCGATTGCCCAGCATCCACAGTCTCCGCTAATGCACGGCTTCCTCCAAACATCACCTCTGCGCGGTGAGGTAATTAATGCGGAAACCATCAAGATCCCTGTCATGTAAACACAATGAGCTCCTAGAAAGGCTTTAAAAACATTTTCCCGGGATAGTAACTATCCAGATAAACTGCTTATCTTTCAAAAGGCTCAAATGTTTTTCCTAAGCCCCTATAAATAATGGTGACGAGTTTTTTGCGATGCTTACCCGTTTGCGTAAATAAGTTTGTCGGAAATTTACGTTTTAATTCTACGCACACATACACAATATAAGGAGGGAGCACATGAATAGCACGAATTTAGAAAGAAATGAAATATACCTACTGTGTCAAAATTTGTCACAGTTAATTTTTAATACCGTCGCTGTGGAAGCAACACCGCCTAACCCACATCTTTCCTACTTCACAGGTGACACAGAAAACTGTAAAAAAAAGGTTTTGTTCAAAAAATTGTTTCTGATTTTTGTTTCATGTAGGTAAACCGTTCCGTTTATTTGTTTCATTTAACTGTTTCATTTAAAAAACGTTTCTTGTAAAAGCTGTTTCATTTTCGAACAGAAGTGGATTAGACAGTGTTGCTTCTACAGCGACAATACATTCATGAACAAATTGAAACTAGTAGCACACATTTCATCCGTTAGGTATAATATTTTTAACGGATATATTATAGTAACAGTTACTACGTAATTACAATAGTAACTGTCACCGTTGCCAGTTACCCCTACTTTATTATTTTAAAGTTTAAAAATTATTTAATAATCTTTGCAGGGCTCTATGGAAAAACTAGTGGAACTACAACAGTATGAAAAGTAAAGGAAGGGGAACTGCCGGTGGGTGAATGGAGGTGGATGGGGTTCGCACTACCCATTGTGGGAGCCACTGCTCAACCACCCCTTATAGCTGGGTGTGACTCAAGCGAACCTAGGGAGGCACTATTGGGAGTCAATGCTTAGTAACATCCCCCTCAGGACCCACTGTACCCGCTGCCAAGACAATGAACGCCCTGCAGCGGGAAGGGCTGGAGACTTGCTCCAGTCCACCCTTTCGCCGTCGGGAACACCGCAGCTTCCAGATCAGCCCGTTCGCTGGTTTTGGGGTGTTTAAGAGGGTGCGGATCTCGTTTATGATGCCATAATCGCAACATCTCAGCCTTTTCAAGGATCCCATTTCGGAAGAATCCCAGAAAACATCTTTCCATTAATTAAATTAATTTATGTGGTTCGACATTTAATCTTTTCCTTCTGTTATCGCTTTCTTGCGTTTGTCAGATAATATTTGCAGTTATATATTATATCAAGTGGTCCTGGTCCCAACAGTTCCCCATAAAGCTTTCTTGGAGTGAGGTCATTAGTTATTTGTTTGACGAAGAACAGTACCAAACGTTGTGCGTGTTGGTGAGTTGGTTGGAACGTGAGAACCTCGTAAATATATAGCCGAAGCGAATGAAAACGCTGCAAATTTTACACAAGGGTTTATTATTCTTTGATATACGTTACTTGTACAGAAATTTAATTCTATCAATGAAAAAATTAAAAAAAAAAATTTTTTTTTTGGATTTTTATTTCAAAAAAATTTTTTTTTGGATTTTTTTGTTCAAAAATGTGTTTTTTTCCAAAATTCCGTATTTTTTACTCGAAAAATATTTAACATCCTGGGATCCTTCAAAAATCCCATTTTTAGCCCCACGAATGCCCTAAACATCGCCCCAGTGAAATCGGATCGTTCCGGGACCCCAAAAAATGGATTCTACGTCCAAAAATACTTCGAAAACGACACCTAACTCGATCCCATAGCTAAAAGCCTTCAAAAAAACCCTCCCGTAGCCCCATTATAGCCCCATAGCGCCCCACGGGTTTGGGCGATCGGACTGAAAACCTTGCGGGCACAACTAGATGGTAAACCAAGTATTTTGTCGAAATTTCAGATTTTTTAAAAATTTCCTACTGCCCAAAACGGCCTGGACGGCGGACGGCGTACGGCGTACGGCGTACGGCGGACGGACATTTCGGATTTAGAATGTAGACCACTTGAAACGGATAATGTCAAATTTTGAGCCCGATCGGAGTCGTCGACCTCTGTCGCGAAAACATAGGTGTATTATTCCAAGAATAATAAACCAAAAGGCGGGATGGAATTTTTGACGACGAAACTGGCGGAGAGAGAATCTTCACGCTTCGCCGACATCCCTTCGGAAATAATGTGGGATGTTTCTTTGCAGACTGTTTCAATAAAGTATACATGAGCCTGTCATCCCATGTCCCGCCTTATCAACCCATCTGTCACTTATCACCCTCATGTATTCGCACCTTCAAGGTTTCTTTTTTTCGTCCCAGTCGAAAGATACCGAGAAGCCCTTGCCGTTGTACCCATGCATAGGTAGATGTGACACTAAAGTATTAACACGGCTATGTTTCTTCCATGACAGATATTGAGATTCTAAAAAAATTAATAAATTCGTTATCCAATGATATCATGATACTGGGGTTGAACTCTTTCTCAATCACCTTACGCCCTGCTTTGGTAATTTAGACTTTTTTTTCTTTAGAATTCCATCATCAGGATTGAGGATTAGTTAGCTCGATACAGCAATATTGATATGTGCCCCCGTCAAAATTTGGTTAAACTAGAAAAACCAAAACAGTTTACTGAATTTAAAATTTAAGTTATTACTACGCCTCAAATTTAATGATGGCAGCAACATTTCTTCAACAGAGAATACTAAAACATTGAAACACCAACAATCTGATAATATAATAATATTATCATAATATGAAATATTATTTCGATTGGTGGGTTAGCCTTGGCGACATTGCTTGGGGTCGAACAAGTGATGTGACTCTGGTAGACGACATAAACACAAACAATGTCTGGGAAAGAGACAGGCCAGCGTTTTTTGATAATCGCGCTGGTAACTCTGGCGTTGCCTTTCATCTTTCCCGAGAGCGGCCGCAAGTGGTGGGACGGGCTCAAGTTTCACCATCATAAGGGCGGATTCCTTCCGTCTGAGGGGAGCTTGGCAGAAGGGAGGTCGCTTGGAGCTGGAAGATGGAACTGACCTTGCTTCCGAAGAGCAAGTATTCATAAATGAAATGTCAGTTTGTCTCATAGGAATTTAGGTCATCATTTGGCTTATAGATGTTACCGGCAGAAGGCGAAATCGGGCAATTCGCCGAGATTCCCGGGCAGTTCTGGAAGTGCCCAACTCTCTTGGGCAAAAGCCGAAGAAGATCTGGAGCTCGGAGGGCCAAAGTATTCTCAGAGCCAAGGAAGTGTTGAACGTGCCAACCAAGACGTGGAAAAAATGGTGTTTTCGTGGACGCAGGACAACAACAGGACAGGTAACATTGACATTGATAAGCATAAAGGGGGTCAGAGCTTTTGTTCAGGAGTACCGTCTGGTGGAATCAAATCAACAATGGGGTCTAAGAAGCCCTCGAAGCCCTTCCTGAGATTCTATGTCCATAGACATTAATGAGCTCTACTCGAGCAGGTGGCATTGTAATTGATAAGGACACAGAATCAATAGAAGAAAATGTACTCAATGAGGCACTTCGACATTGAATCGTGTCATCAATCAATCTTTATTTATTCGCGAAAGGTCATCGAAATGAGGTCGAATTGATCATCATCAGTGAAGATGGGAATTATTTTTGGGTCCGCCGAATCTAAAGGCTCTTGAAAAAAGGCTGTTCGGAGCCGCAGACGACCTCATATCCCATTAAATAGGCTAGTTAATGAACAAGAACGAAGGTTAGCAGGCCACACAGGATGGCTGTGGAGGGAGACCACCTAGTTGCTCCGTCAATTAACTGCCTTGCAACTAACTGTCAGGGATCCATTCTGCCTGTCCTGAGAGCCATTAACGTGAAGCGGGCTAATTCCGAGCTTGTACTACCTGTTTTCCATTATGGTAGGGGGTGAGGGGGGGGGCTGTGGATCCCGAGGGATGATGGGGAAAACCCCCACCAAAGTGCCCTTCAATACAATGGAAATCCCTCTTCGTGCCTTGTTATCCGGACGCGGTTGTGGGTGGAGAATTGATTGGGATGAGTTGCCACTATAACAGACTGGGGAAATGGAAAGTACGTTCATAAGTAGTTCAGTCGTTATCAATGTTTTCATTTCGGCAATTCGAAGGCCTGGCTTATAGCAACAAGCAAGATACCAGAATTGCCATAGAATTTGTGGATAGACCCTCTGGGATGTATGTTTGAAGCGTCTCGTTAACATCTCAGATTCATTTCTCCTGAGGCTGAAGATGAATAAAGAAGGGCCACTTAGAAAGGAATGGGACTGGTTTTGAATGGAAGTAAGGAATGTTCGTGGTAGCAGACGTAAGTCGAGACGGCTGCAAGGCCTTAGAGAAACATTTCTCACAATTTGGGTCGACAATGAAATTAAATTTCATTAAAGGTAAATTTTACCTTGGGGTTTGTGGCCGACGTGGGAATAATTGCCGAATGCAGTGAAAATTAGGATTTGAAAAAATGGTCATGGTACGGCGACCAACCTTGTAACATGAAATGTTTTCTCCGTGTATGGGACAACTTACCGCCGTATATTTTCCTCCAAAAAATTCCATAAAATTGGCCTAAATTCTGGGTGGGACCTGTTCAGCAAACTCACCGCACATTTACCGACACTTTATGAGGCTTGTACCTTTTCAGGTCTGAGCTCATGAAGAGGGTCCGTGGTGGAATCAGTAGCCGCCCCTGAGAAGTATGTTAGTCCACACAAAGTCGCTCATGGGCGACCGTGGTAAAACGAGAGAGTCACTTCGGACCGCCGACTTCGTCAAGCAGGGAAGAGGCGATGTCCCTAAACCCCCCACGCCAAAATGCGATGCCTGGCGGCACCGACGCTTATTGCAACCAGTTTGGCGAAACCTTATTGTCGATCGTAGGCAGGGTGACCCCTACCACAGGTGACATTTCCCTGAACTTGACTTGTGCTTTACAATCGTACGCCATCCCGCTGTGTGCTGAATTCCCGACTGCCTCTCATCCGATTAAGAGTCGAGCCTAAAATAGTGTAGCGCTTGTTAGGTCAGCGAGAATAACATATTTGGCAAGAGGCAGACTTCTTTAGGTTCCCGGATTGTGTCCTTGTGCCAGTACGAGACCCCCTGGCCACTTCAAGCTCATGGCATGGCTTCTCTTGTTGCTTTTCCATTCCCAAAGTATTGTCATATTTCTCATGGTCATTAGATTTTAAGAATTAAAATTATGTTTAATGCTCACTGAAGGGCGTTGTGCTGAATTTGAAGAGTGCCGGTTCACAAAAGTGCCACCTGAGAATCGCTGAGCGAATCAGCAGATTTTCCCTGATCAATAATATTCGGTCTTATCTCGGTTATTCCCCGCTTTAAGACCCTCAAAAGAGATTTTATCTTTTTCTTTCCCGCAGGGCTTTTGTGTCAGGTTCCTACAGACTCGGCAAGTTCGTTTTAATCATACTACAGGCAAAAACCTGTTTGACTCACAGCGGCGTCTCAGTGGGAATCTAACGGAATGCTTGAAGACCCTGCGGCTTTCGTACGTGATCATAAAATGCAAATACCCGATCGAAGGATGGGAGGTGATTTTTGAATTTTAATGGAATTTGGGTGACGTTGATGATACTTTATTGTTATGATACCTGAGAAGTTTTGGGCCGACCAAAAAACTATAAGACTGTACTCCTTGAGAATGGTCAAATCACATTCAATGTTGTCTGTGGATTTGCCTACTGATCGTAACAAATCGCCACTTTTGGAGGAGACGAAAACATGATAAAGATGTTTGGATTACCTTTGCTGTTTGTGCTCTTTGCGATGTCACATTGCCGATGTGTTGACGTGACCTTTCCCCTCATCGCCAAGGCGTCTGTTGTCAAACCTTTGGTAAAAAGATCACTCACGACAACACGGAGCGGCAAACACGAACGGTATCGTTTTACACGGAGACTATTAGATTGCCATTCATTGATCCATTAGTCTCCGCCTGAGACGACAGCTTCTGTTATTGGAATCCTTCCAAACCCTGTTTGAAATAGTAGGCAATCAGAACCTCGCCCAGCGGAGGAGGGGGAGTTTTCCCGAATAAAATAAACAGATCGCTTCCCTCGTTTTCGCCCAAGTCAAAAAGCCGGTTCGCGTAATTAGGTTCATTTTCGTGGATCTGCAACTTGGAAATTTACATCCCCCTTTTGCCCGAACGTCGTATCTCATTCATTTGGGCGGAAGCCAAACAATACGGTTTATTTGAAGCTCGTCTAATTTGGATGGGGTTCGAGTTCTAACGCCAGGATTATCCCAAGGGATATTTGATTATTGGTGGATCCCTGACCCTCCAACTTCGCTCCGCCCCAATACCGACTGTCTGTCAACTGAGATGAAGTCTGCCGTAAAATTACGATGAAATTTTAGACAAATTTCCGTTTAGGGTGGGAGTTCAATAAAAACCGACCTCGTGCGCGTAGGCGATTGATTCGATTTTTTTTTTTTTTTTTTTTTTTTTACCGGAAATATCCCGCAATTTTACTTGATGCGGGATTAGAATCAATAAAATCCCAATATCTCAACTCGACTGCCAATCTTTATCCCTTTCAAAATAAATGGGAGGAAACGAAACGATACCGAGTGGCTTAGGTCTCCTTTGATAAATAAAGAGCGATACACGATTTGTTTCTAACGATCAAATGAACTGCGGGGAACGGGACCGTCTTCCGCCATTATTCTCCTTAATGTCCGTCTGGCCAACAACAAATGAGCCAATTTGTTTCTTCCCTAATTCCTAGGAAATATCAAATTCTGGTGTACTGTTGAGAGCTGTCAGGTTCCTTATTCCCATCATTAACGCAGCTCGAGTGGAAATTCTATGGGGAATGTAATCATGAGATAAATCAAGAATGATTTATAAGGAGTTTAAATAAATGTTTAAACCAGGTTGCGATCATCATTGAGCCGTTTCAGTAAGATTTTTTAACAATACTTCGTTTTATTTTCGTTTATTTACAGTAACACCACGACCTATTGCATTTTTATGGTTCATTATTCTCAGAACGTTTTCGTAACAAAATTGAGGTACCTAGCACATAGGTTTTTCCACTGACGTTTTTGAGTTGCTGAATCCGAATCTGTGGTTTGATGCCTTCTAGCTGGTCGGTGTCAGGTCGAAGCAAAATACCTTGACATTGTGGACGTTGTCTCGGTTTTTCGCTTATAGGTACCTTGATAACGAATGATCTAAATAAGATATTTTTATGCTTTTCAACTTTGATTCTGGTGACTATAAATAGTAAATTTACAAAATAAGTGCCCCTACTTTCAAATTCTACCAACTCATAAGGCAGCAATCGACGTTATATAAAAAAAAAAAGAAAAAAAATCCAACTTGCCATACGTCTGTGATTCGTAAAATGTATTTCTCATTCTATAATAATAATTTCACATTATGAATAACTCATAGAAACAAAGTTGTACAACATCAAGTTCTCGTTGTTTTTTTTTTTTTTTTTTTTTTTTTTTTTTTTTTTTTTTTTTTTTTATACGTAGAATCCATTTTTTGGGATTCCACATCTGTCCAAACACTGTACCTACAAAATAGATTTTTTTTTCAATTTGTAGGTTTTAAAAAATATTTTTTTAATGGAAGAATTAATTTTTGGATATTTTATATCAAATCCCCTTACGTAAAATTTGCAGCGTTTTAAGTATAATATACTTCATATTCTGAACTTCTTGAATTCATATTATGAACTTATTCGTCTATTTGTCCTCGCAATCGTTGGAAGTTGATTGTCGGTTCAAACAAACTCACGAGGCATTCACGCTAAACACTTTCAAATAATACTTATCAGGGCGAGATCGATGCGACAACTTGTCACCCGATAGACAGATTCGAACGCGTTACTTTCAGTTTCACGTCGGGGGGTGGACCATATGCTAATTTCGTCTCATCGATCACTAAAGTGCACTGCCTAACTCAGTTCCAGTTACCAAAGTTAAACAAAGTCGGGTAACTCGGTCTCTTCAAATCCCGAATTCCCGGAGGCACCTACCACTATAACTCGATATCTGGAGGAGAACTTTATACTTGAAAGGAGTCAGATTGCATTAACTGGAATGAACACCCCGCATTCGTCCTGCCAGAGGCAGTTCAACAGTCTAATACTGTTACGCGGTGCCAAGTTAAGGCGTCTTGCTGCCGGCTCCAGATTCTCCTGGGGGAGATTTCCATTTGAATTCCAATAATTTTTTATAAGGAACAGATTTTAGTTGGAGAGAAGAAGGGGAGACGTCTCGACAATTCATCAGAAATAGCATATTTTGACAGAGCTCAGTTAAAAATTCAATATTTCGACAGTGGATTTGCAAAATGCGTACGTCTACGTCGGTTTCCGGACGTTTGATGGAATTTGATGGATTCTTTTCGGAGGTTTGGTGGATCAAGGCCATTGATTCAAGGGATTCATATTATATCAGAAAGGCTCATAACAGGAACGACCTCGTTTTCCCGGCTTTTCCGTGGAGTGGACTGCTTGATGCGAGGAAAAGATCAAATATTGAAGGTATAGCTTCTTGGGGACATCTATCCAATAATTTCAAGTCCAATTTAATCAAAATCGGTGGAATATTACAATAAATATATCTAAAAAATGGCAGAAATATTTGTTTTCGTGAATTAAAACGTTCTGCAAGGTCCTCAAGAACCTCTAACTCATCTATTTAACCTTTTCCACGATAAGTAGCCTACTAGTTTTCTATTAAAAAACCCCTGAAAACTTGGTACTTCCTCTTTGAAATGCCCCGGCACTTTGGAATTTGATGAAAAGCTTATATTTCATACTGAACGCATCCTTAAAATTTGAGTTCGTGTCTATCCGCTCTTTCTTGTTACAGCCATAACATCCTAATTTTGGATCCAATTCAGCCCAATTTGTTCAGAATCAGGATCCTGTAATATATATAGATATTATCTAATCAATATTAAATTTTACTCAAAAATCCTTGACGTTTAAATTTACGATTTAATCCCACAAACTAACCTAACGTGGCATTAAAAACAAGAAAACGTTGCAAACTTCACGCAAGGTGAATTATTTTTTAATATAAACTGTACAAAATTAATTACATTTTAATTAAAAATAATTTTCCATTACATTATTTCCATTAAAAATTTTCAAAAAGAAAAGAAAAAAAAACGCTGCAAATTTTACACAAGGGTTTATTATTCTTTGATATAGGTTACTTGTGCAGAAATTAAATTCTGTCAATGAAAAAACTAAAAAAAAATTTTTTTTGGATTTTTATTTAAAAAAAATTTTTTTTTTTGATTTTTTTGTTCAAAAATGTGTTTTTTCAAAAATTCTGTATTTTTTACTCAAAAAATATTTAACATCCTGGGATCCTTCAAAAATCCCATTTTTAGCCCCATGAAAGCCCTAAAGATCGCCCCAGTGAAATCGGATCGTTCCGGGACCCCAAAAAATGGATTCTACGTCCAAAAATACTTCGAAAACGACACTTAACTCGATCCCATAGCTAAAAGCCTTAAAAAAAAAACCTCCCGTAGCCCCATTATAGCCCCAGAGCGCCCCACGGGTTTGGGCGATCGGACTGAAAACCTTGCGGGCACAACTAGATGGTAAACCAAGTATTTTGTCAAAATTTCAGATTTTTTTAAAAATTCCTACTGCCCAAAACGGCCCGGACGGCGGACGGCGTACGGCGGACGACATTTCGGATTTTGAATGTAGACCTCTTGAAACGGATAATGTCAAATTTTGAGGCCGATCGGAGTCGTCGACCCGCGTCGCGAAAACATAGGTGTATCATTCCAAGAATAATTAACCAAAAAAAGGAAGGTTTTTGGGACTCCGAAAAATTTCGTCCAGAATTATTCGGAGAACGTCACCACATTCGACCTGAAGAATTTTTTCTTCCTATTTACTTTAGTGGTTACTACTAGTGGTTACTACCCATGGATCTCCACGGTGAAATCGTATGGTTCTTGGACTCCCAAAAACGGATTCTTCGTCCGAAAATACTTCGAAAACGAGACTTAACTCGATGGCCAAAACGATCAAAAACCCCTCCCGTAGCCCCTTTTTAGCCCCCACAGAGCCCCTTGGGTTTGAGCGATCGGGCTGAAAACCTAGCGATCACAACAAGATGAAGAACCGACCATCTTGTCAAAATTTCAGATTTAAAAAAAAAAAATTCTTTGCGCTCAAAACGGCCTGGCGGATGGACAGTTGATTGGCCGATCAAAATTGTTGACCTCAATTGTAAGCATAAACAAACAAACAAACAAATTGTCACATCAAAAAATGTTCCAATTTTGCAATCATTTGAGGATGGTTGATAACTCCTTTTACTGATCATGACTATAGTCTCGGTTACACATTGTGCCTAGTAGCCCCGATAGAATTATCTAGTCTAAGCAGTATCAGTCTTATGAGAATTATCCGCGATTGATGGCCCTTGCACATTTTTTATTTTTTATTACGATTCCGCTGAATGCGCTGAAATCTACGTTTTGTCCTCATCTTCCGTGTTTCGCCCAAATATGTGGTTCAGGAAAAACATATCGCTAATAACAACGCTAGTAGGAGAAATTGCAGTGATTCTTTCTCAACAGACACGTAGAAATCAGGGACGGCATCGCCGGTTGTTTTGACACTGCGCTGGCTCAATACTGCCGGGTGGCGGGCTGCAGACAACTTGAATGCGCCGGGATCGAACCCGGGACTTCCTGACGCCTTATTGACAGAACCCGGCCACCTAAATTTCAACCTTCAAGATTAACCTCAAACCGAAAACTGTCGTAAAATTATGCCAAAGAGGCCTACGTCGTCAATGTTTGTAAGGTGTTGAGTTGTTTTTCTGGGGAGGGGAAATTTGGTATTTTCAGCTAGTGAATAAGATAGTGATTTTGGGCTGATTAGCTAGGGGGATTTTTAGCATCGGTTCTCCCCTCACAAGTTCTATTTCTCTACAAATCGTATTTCTCATGTTGTTCCGCTGATGTAGTAGACAGTTGGGGTTGTTGACAATTTGCATTGTCGTGGTTGGTATTTTGTAGAAAATGGGCATTTCGGAGCTACAACCCTTTTATAGTGAAAATGGGGTGATACATATTGTCCATATCGATTCCATAATTCATCGGTTTTTGTTTTTTTCATCCTCTACCTTTGTTTTTCCTGGCAAAAGTAATCCCGGGCCTCAGGAGATGCGCACTGTCACTGATCTGAGGGAGGCAAACAGGAATTTGTTCTCAGGGGAAAAAACACGCGAAGCGATCGTTACAGCTCGCGGTTTATACCACACAGCGTTCCGCCTCAACTCCGGTTAGCGACTGAGGGGGGGCGCCGGGCCGACCAGCTTTGGGGGCGCACCGGCTCATGCGCCTCACCTCCGCCACCGCGCCGCCCCCCTAATAATAGAGATGCTTCCCGTTTGGTGATTTGGAACAGTTTGGTCGAAATGTTATTGAGCAAAGTGGAAATTAAGTCAATAAAAGACAACTTCGTTCCCCCCGAAAAATTGACGTCGCAATTGTGGTTCATATCTTTTGCAAAAAAAACCCTCTGAAAATAAAAACATGTCGACAGATCCCTTGGATATTGCCTTCATCCCCCTATGATCGTACGATACTCGACCGGGTACGGTGGATTTACCCCTTTGAAAGAGGCAAACCTCCCTAAGGATGAGAGCGAATAAGGCAGTTGATGCGAGGCAGAAGGGCGAGAGGGCCTGCCAGACTTTATTACATCGGCAGGGAGATATTCACAAGTGCTGGCCTTGAGATGTGGATCGAAAATTTTAATATCTCCATTTGAGTCCTTAGGGTCCCGATGTGTTCGTTGATAAGCTCGTGCCAATCCTTTTTATGGCGGAGAAGAAATTTAATAAAGAATGGACGTGTTTCTGGATTTTTTTTTTAATCGATAGAAGCCTTTCAAATAGGGCCGAAAATGGGCCTAACATCACAGCCTAACACCGAAAATGGGATTAAAACCCGGGCTTGAAATATCGTTCCGTTCATTTCCCCCAAACCGTTCCGATCTCGAAAAGACCAAAAAATTAGAATTTTTAGGATAAAGTTCCGAATGAGGACGAAATTATAAAGTTCTGGACAGTGGGAACAAAATCTGAAGGAACTCATCGTTCGGATGAAGAACGTTCTTCTCACGAACGTACTTTCTTCGTTCCGAAAAGAAAGTTTCTTCTGATTTCGTTCCACTTATTGTGTTAATAATGAACACAATTAACATAATTATTAGTTATGTGTTAATAATTAACACAATTAACATAATTATTACTTATGTGTTAATAATTAACACAATTAACATAATTATTATGATCGTAATAATTACTCTATGCATAGAATTATTCTATGTCCGAATTGCATACATTACACATTCACGGAATTTTAGGCAAAAAACAAAGATGGGAGAGAAAAAAGCTAAAGGACGAAAAATTTCGTTCCCAGCGAGAATTAATTAATTCTTAATTAAACCTTACTTTTTGGATGCAGAGTTCACTGGGAGTTGATAAATATAGTTCCCATCTTGAACGTTCATTTAGGAAGCTTTTATTTTTTCAGGAACTTTATTTCGAGCCCTGGTTAAAAAACAAATTGCAAGTTCGAACAAATTTATAGATTTCATGGAAAAATAGCAATTTGAATTTTCGGCGGAAACCAGCGATCAGCTCCCATTGGTCGACGATTTTGCCATGTTGCCAAGTTGGCAAAACCACACACAACACCAATTTATAAATATTCACGTTTAAACATAACTCACATAGGTACACAAAATACCCAAAACAGGTCCCGTTCCCCTTTTCTGGTAGTCTAAAACCGAAACCGGCATCTCATGTGGCCTATTCGAAGGTTTTCAATCTGAAGGATCTTTTAGCTTCTGCGTTCCATCTTAACGCTGTCAGTTCGATTCCATTTGGGTAGCACAGTTATCAAGTGGTAGGCATATTCATTTCAAGAGCAAACGGCACCGTCAAGGCAGGAGATTGACCAGATGTGCTTTCCTAGCGGAGGCGTTACACAAATGAAGAGTCCAGGGGAAAAACCCCGTCATCGACATTTTGGGGTGAATCAGGTACGAAGTGGTTTCTAAAGGATTTTGAGGCGTAGAATCCGACGAAGCCCTCGGTTTTGGAGAATAACCCCATCATCTCAGCGAAATATTGGGTTGAATATTAGCAGTACTGGGGAAAAACCCCGTCATCGACAGCGCGTGCAGGGAAGAACCCCGTCATTGCAGTTTAAAAGGCCCCAACCAACGCTGCGGCGTGCGCCCCTCCTTATCTCATCATCTTGTGTGTTGCCGTTTTGGGCAGTAGGAATTTTTTTTTAAATCTGAAATTTTGACAAAATACTCGGTTTACCATCTAGTTGTGCCCGCTAGGTTTTCAGTCCGATCGCCCAAACCCGTGGGGCGCTATGGGGCTAAAATGGGGCAATGGGGGTTTTTGAAGGCTTTTAGCTATGGGGTCGAGTTAGGTGTCGTTTTCGAAGTCCCGGAATGATCCGATTTCACTGTGGCGATCTATAAGGCTTCATGGTGCTAAAAATGGGATTTTTGAAGGATCCCAGGAGGTTAAATATTTTTCGAGTAAAAAAAGATTTTTTTTGAAAAATTTTGTTTGAAAAAAGAAAATCTAAAAAACATTTTTTTCCAAAATTTTTTCCATTGACACAGAAATAATTTTTGCACAAGTAACCTATATCAAAGAATAATAAACCCTTGAGTAAAATTTGCAGCGTTTTTGAATCGTAGTTTTCGTTCGTAAAAACCTTTTTTTTTGGTAAATTTTTTGTAAAACCTAATACACAGTGTACAAATTGTACAAAGCAATTTTTTTTGTGGTATTTTGTGGATATTCACATACGTTTTGCATTCTTCAAAATACTTTATTCTCTCCATTGTTTGGTTTAGGAGTAAAAGAGGGTTTAAATTTGCATTATAAGTTCAGAATTATGTATAAAATATCATTTAATAGTTTGAAAAATGGTTATTCGGGAAACATATTGTGAATCTGCATAGTTGATGGTTCAAATAAAACATTTTTTGTATTTTTAAAATCGTTTTTGAAGTTTCTGTCAGTTGGTAAACTTTAAAATTCATTTTTCTCAAAATCAGCTTTGTATCAATGACGGGGTTTTTCCCCTGGACTCTTCAAATCGAAATTAGTAAGTTGTGAAGGCATGTGCTTGTGGGGCCAAAAAAAGTTTAAATTGAAAAAAAAAGAAGCTAATAGTTAGCTTTTTTTCTACTAATAACTAAAAGCTCAATGAATTCAAAATAATTTCTTAAAAACACTAATTTCGTGTTGGTAGGTACATCTTAGCCCCCAAATTTTCCATCTCAAACCATCTTTATAATACAAACCGTATATGCCTCAAGCTTTTTCAAAGATTCTCAAACGTCTAGCGATATTTGAACGTCTTGATGTCAATGAACTCCCCGAGCACCTTCACCTTCGCATTCCAAAAATTTATTTCTCTGTCACGTCCCACTGACGGGCTAAACGACCCGCTACTGTTATATACAACGCAACCACACACAACTAAAATCACAGACCGACCTCGCAAACTAATTCTGTAAACGGTGTGAGGACCTCATAAATATTCCAGCTGGTGAGGGATATTCTCGTCTTGAAGTCGACAAAGGCGGGGTCTATTTTAACGGATTTCCAACAAACAGAGACCGCAATCTTTTTTAAATTGAGACGTTTTGCGTCGAGGACGGAAATTAGTATGAAAGTGTAGCGTATTCCCTAAAGAGAATTGCGGCAACATGCAATAACTCAATTTTTGGCCAAAATGAGTTTATCACCAATCTGTATAGAAAATATCCCGCCGGAAAAATTGAGGTATGACATATGTTGCCCGCCGGAAAAATTGAGTTATTACATGTTGCCGAATTTCAATTTGAATAGAAACGTTCTTACAAAAAGCTGCAAATTTTAAAAAATTATTAATTAAATTATTAATTTTGTAAAATTTTAATGTTTAATAAAATTTATTAAAATTTAATATTTAATGTTTAATAAATTTTAAATATTTAATGTTATTCTTTGATAAAGGTTTCTTGTTCGAAACTTAATTTTGTGCGAAAATATATATATATATATATATAAATCAACATTGTTTGAACAGATGTGGGACTTGGAAAAATGGATTATGCTTTTAAAATTACCAGAATAATTTTTGACCTCATGGGATCCTTCAAACATCATTTCTAGCGCCATGATAGCCGGTGAATTCGAATCGTTCTGGGACCCTCAAAAAACCTCGAAAACGACATCTAACTTGATACCGTAGCCGAAACCCTTAAAAAAAAGCACTCCCGTAGCCCCTTTTTAGCCCCACGGGGTTGGGCGATCGGGCTGAAAACCTTGCGGGCTCAACAAGATGGTAAACCGAGTGTTTTGTCAAAATTGCAGATTCCGAGAACAATAAACCTAAAATCTAAAATTGAAAAATTTCTGTCGTGTTTGGACACGAGGGAGCCCTAAAAATGGATCATACGTCCAATATTACTCGGAAAAACGACACCAAAAACCACAAACAGTTTTCAGTTGTTAACTTATAATTATAATTATTCAAAAAGTTCATCCTACAGAAAATTTCACCATGCATTTTGGTTTATTATTCTTGGAATAATACACCTATGTTTTCTCGACGGGGGTCGACGACTCCGATCGCCCTCAAAATTTGACATTACTTACCTATCCGTTTCAAGAGGTCTACAAATCCGAAATGTCCGGCGCGCCGTCCGCTGTCCTGGGCGTTTTGGGCAGTAGGGATTTTTTTTTTTAATCCAGTTGTGTGTTGATTGTTTACCATCTACTTGGGTCCGCAAGGTTTTCAGTCCGATCGCCCTTACCCGTGGGGCGCTATGGGGCTAAAATGGGGCTATGGGAGGCGGTTTTTGAAGGCTTTTAGCTATGGGATCGAGTTAGGTGTCGTTTTCGAAGTATTTTTGGACGTAGAATCCATTTTCGGGGGTCCCGGAACGATCCGATTTCACTGTGGCGATCTATAGGGCTTTCATGGGGCTAAAAATGGGATTTTTGAAGGATCCCAGGAGGTTAAATATTTTTCGAGTAAAAAATAAAGAATTTTTGAAAAAAAAAAAAAAAAAAAAAAAAAAATCCAAATTTTTTTCTATTGACACAGTAATAATTTTTGCACAAGTAACCTATATCAAAGAATAATAAACCCTTGTGTAAAATTTGCAGCGTTTCTCTAAACAGCATCCAAATATTTTGATATATGGTAGGTATATACGCGTCAAATGGCGTTTTAAACGTCGAAATCGGTTCAGCCGTTCAGCTGCAGTTATTGACTATACTTTTTATCCTTATATGTTGACTATAGGCTGAAAATCGATCCTATTGAAAAAACATCATTAGACCAAAATTATGGTTCAATAAGAGGAGAAATAAGTATTGGAAATTTGAAATTTTCTCACTCCAGTGTTGACTCAACACAGTTGTATACACTGTCAACACTGTTGAGATACGAATTTTAATTCAGGAAATGAAGAGTCGAATTGCCGCTGTTGCCCAAAACAGGAAACTTCGTCTGACCTCAAAACTTTTCACATTCTAGCATTTAAAAAAGTAAAAGTAAATGTAATTATTGATTAGCTAAATTATGAATTACTATAATTTATGAATTTCCAAATTAGAAGTCGTAGCTGGTTCATCGGGTTTTCGGCTGTACGGCTTGTTCGAGGGTGTCGTCTTCAGAATCGAGTTGTTGTTGTTCTTTCTCCTCTTTTACGGCGGGTCCCTCTTCATTTCGGATTTTTCTGAGCTCTGAGCTACTGCCAAACTTGTAATTACAAGCTGAGTAAACGATTAAAATTCAGAATATCTTACTCGGGTTTCAGTCGTTTGACGCATCCTGCCTGGAACACCGGTTGGGGGAACTTGAAGCAAACTTTCCTGGAGCACCCAAAACCTCCTTTCAACCTTCCATTCCACACTCGATACACCTTGCGCTAGAGGCAACTTACGTCAAACTTGCTGCTGAATACGATTAGCCCCTCACTCCCCGCGTTAGGCAGAAGAGCTTCAGCTCAAGAATTGTTTCTTCACCCATGAACGGCGAAGATCCAAAATTCGATGAACCTCATCAAGAGCCTATTTGCTCAGGTAAAGTTAATTTCCTGTGAAATGAGAATCCCAAGTGGTGGGGAGGGGGATCGATTTCGAAACTCGTTACAGTCAGTCGGCGAGGGTTGAGGCTGGATATCGATTTCGAGGGTTCGACATGAACGGGAGATTTCCATCTCGCGACTTGGCATTTAATCAAAGTCTGTTCAAGGCGATGACGGCTGTCGAGAGACGCTGATGGCAATTCTATGTCGCCTTTTGAATTCTGTATGACGAAATCGAGACGATGTAAAATGCAGCGAAGTTACATACGGTACATGCCAAATAGAAATCGTGCCCGCGGTGTCTACCTCGAAAATTTCACGTCAGTCATTTCACTCAGATTGAGAAGAACGAAGTTTGACGACATCTGCTGCGCTCTTTCTCTGAAACCCGACTTTGAAATTCAACTCCGCCGGAGGTGCTCTTTGCTTTTTGAAAAGTGAATTAAGTTTCAAGTTAAGGAAACAGAACAGAAAATTACAATAAAAGGCAGGAAGCTTCAATTTGCGAGGGATACTGAGACGCGATACCGAGAGAGTGAATAGTGAAGGGAGAACTTCTTGAGGCGGAGGGAATACGGAATGAGAACTGGAGGGATTCGAGCCCCGGAAATTAAGAGCCTTAAAAGTGAAGGGGTGAACAGTTGGGAGCGGGGAGGTGAGAAAATACTTGGGAGGACAAAAAAAAAGTTGGGGGAAAAAACTGTGACCCTCATTGAGATGAAAAATCGTTCAATTTTCGTTCAGCGGGCACATCTGGTACTGGCCAGAATGAAAATGATTCAATGCCCCCTCATTCGATTACAACTTGATTATAACCTTTCAAATTCAGCTAGATTGAGTTTGTTTCAGACTTTGCCGTGAAAATTGTCAGCGTGGGATGAACAATGCCTGATGAACAGTACCTGCTTATCTCCATAAGGCAAAACGTGCCAATGTATTTCATCACCTTGGCAACCATTTCACGCATTCTCCAAGGAGCCCTGGATCTGATTTGGCACCAAACGTTGTAATCAATCTTCATTCCGTTCAACTCCCCGCCCTTAGCTTTTTGTTCGAAAAGTCTTCAGTGCTCCATCTCAATTCCACCTTCTACCTTATAATTGGACCCGGGAAAAGAACTTTCTGAACCATCTGTAACCCCGAAAAGGATTATCTGCCTGAAGAGTTGTGACATTATGATTCATTCAAGGCTACCACATTCAGAACAAGAACCATATTGTTCTTAATAGTTCATCACTGAATGTTCAAATCGAGTTATAAATACTCATCGTATCAAAATAACGTTCGCGGGAAGAATGTTCTTCACCCGAACGATAAAATATAGCTCCTTAGATTTCGTTCCCACACGGGAACAGTATTTTTCAGAAATTTATCATTTCCGTCCTCATTCGGAACTTTGTCCTAAAAATTCTTATTTTTCGCTCTTTTCGGGATCGAAACGATGTGGGGGAATTGAACGAACGATATTTCGAGCCCTTTTAACTTAAAAATAACAGCAAATAAATTTCCATTCGTAGCACTCCTCAAAAAGTTTTTTTTTACCCTTAATTTGACTTTAAATTGACTTTTAAAAATCGGGCACAAGATGCTGCTTGCCTCTTTAAATGTACATGTAGGAGAGATGATTCCAAAAAAAATCAGAGAGCTGTTTTTGAGTGATTTTTTTAAAGCTAATTTTTTGAAAAAGAAAATTTTTCTTTTCATACTGCTTATAATCAGAGAATGAGCAAACGGAAATCGTTTGAAATTGTCAAAAAATAAAAAAGGGTTTCACTTAGGTACCTTAGAACGTGTAGAATAAAGAGAACCACGCAATTAGCTTTTTTGGTTGTTACTGAGTCGTACACGTTCATTAGTTGACAGTTCAGAAGTCGGACTATCAATCGTCATGTATGGGCAAGTGCACCGTTCTTCTCGGTCGTCCTCGAAGGTTTTTAATCCATTTTTTCTTACTTTATGCACCTATACTTGTACGTATACAGTGCGTCCGAATTGTTTATGGCAACTTTCATTTTTCGTATTTTCATTCCTCTAAGGCTTAGAGTCTAAGCTAATTGCTCAAATAATGCGCTGTGCGACGGAGAGCATCTTGGCTGCTGAACATTCTTCAATGGACAGGGATTGCTTGAGTAGCAAATCTTTTTCAGCTCGCACTGGATGGAGATCGCTTTGGTGAATTGATTAGCGGAGATGGCACTTGTAGAAGAAGAAGCCCCCTAGGAGCGACCTAGCGAAACCATTGTCCTGGAAATTTTCTCCTGGGCGTCATTGTGATGGGCGCTCATCCTGAAACTAATCTTGCAGGGTCACCCCTTCCGGGGTTATTGGTCTCATACATCCATCGAGTTGGAAGGGCCCTGTCACTCACTCATTAGTTTTCGCCGTAATTTTCAACACAAACTCAAGTGACAAATAGGTGTTCTGTTCGAGGTTGATGGATAGGATTTGCGAGGGAACGTGACATCATGTGCCTCCTTTGTGTTCCACCCCCGCCCCCAGGGCATCTCATCCAGTCAATTAGTGTCTCTGGCGGTGTTTCGCTCATAATTTATCTTTAATTTTCTCTAAGAAATTAGGGAGGAGGCTAACAACATTCTGCGGCGATACGAAAGTTCTCCGTGTGATGTTTCAAGCAGAAGGCATGCGAGCTTGGTAAGGTGGGGGACGTAAGGGAAGCCTTCCTATCGCCTATTAATATTGAGCTTTTTTATTTTATTAAAATTCTTTTTGAACTTGCAATGAGTACAAAAGTTGAACAGGTTTTTTTTTTTCAATTTGATTTCCCTCCTAACAGGAAAGAGGTGGAGGTTGTTAAACCGTCTCCTAAGCGATTACGCACAGCAAGGATACAAAACAGTAGAAATTTATTATTTCCTTGTTTCCTAAATCTTCCCCCAAGTTTATTCAAGACACATTTTCTACTCAGAAACTCAACAAATCACCACCGGCCCAATTTAAAATTTTATGCAAACTTTTCAGTTGGAAGTTGAAGTCTTTTTCGAACTTCATCTCAAATTCATGGAGTTATCCTTCAACCCTTTATCTGCTAATCTCATTCTTTTGCAATGTAAAACAAATTTATTTTAAGCCGGCAGTCCCCTCCTCTATTTCTTTCCTCTTTTCCAAAGTAATCAACTTCCTAGCTTCTTTCATGAAAGAAAAATGATAGACATTTCCAAAGGCGGCTGAAAAATTAAGAGAGTCTCGTTCCAACGGAATTAAGGACATTCTCAACCGTGCAGTTTTAAATTATGCAATCAAGGTGGGAGGGAAGGAGAGGCTTAAGGTAAGATCCTGAGCATTAAGTTCCTTTTGAGAAAGTGATTACTTTATCTCCACTCTACCGAGAAAGATCTATTGGCCAAATACTTCACCTTCTTTATTCAGTGCTTGGCTTTGTGACTGTTAGCGATCTACGGTAGACTTGAAAGTTAATGGACTTTGATTTTTGATCGGGTATTAAAGGTGAAGGCGTGAGGGGTTATAGAATTTCGAACTTTCAAGAAAATCCGTGGGACATTCCCCTCATATTAGCATTTTTATTATGTGAAAGCAGGATGTTATGTATATTATACTTGGTGGGTAAGATCCTGCTTTCCATAATAATATTATTTATAAAATATTATTCCATATTAAAATTTAATTCCATATTTAATATGGAATTGAGTCAAACAGGGTGTTGCGACTCTCCCGTAACGGATATCAGCGAACGGAAGGCGGAAGTGTCTCGCTTACCGGCTGGATGGCAAACGACCGTGCATGGTAATTTCCCACTAGGAAACGGGGAAACGCTCCTTCCCGACATGACCAATGGCCACAATTTGGTCTCACTAGAGCTCACCCTCGTGTAAGTTTTCTACTCTAGGAGAGGATGCCGCTGGGTTATGCCACGCATCACCGCTACCTAGCGACGAATGCGTCCAAGTAGAAACCCTCCGCACGCCCTAATCATCGTTTTGTGACTCGTTCGCTCTCAAAGATCGCTATCGACAGAACCATCGCGCCCTACTGCTTTCTTGCTATGGTGTAGGTAGCTGGGAGAAGACTGATTTTGATTGATCTCATCAAACAAAACGTGAGTGGTAATAAAATATTATTGCCAATTTGTCATCAAATCATACTACCTATTGCTTGGAATGATTATTGCGTTAAATCAAATTATTGCCTTTGTTCTAGTCGTGTCCATCATTCTCAAAGAACGCCTAATTCAAATTTCACCCTTCCGCAATGAATAGGAAAGAAGCAATCCTCACGGCTCACCTACCACCTGTGAAACCACAGAAACGCTTATATCAGTGAATATTACTGAAACAAATACATATTGCGAGTAATTTGAATGTTTTTACTGCAGTATTGTTGTCGTAAAACAGTGCCGATTTCAATTGAAAGAAAATGTTGTTCCTCGAGTTAGGTACCTACATAGGCTGTTTTTTTACAAAAATTGGTGGGAACTAGTCAGTGAGCTTATAACATTCGTCACTAGATGACAGTGATAACCTAGTTCGAATCGTTCGTCGCTAGACTCTGGGCAATTTTACACCAGCGGCTGCCTCTCCTTACTCGAAATGGGAAAACCTTGGAACGGAGCGGAGGGCCTAGTGACTTTACCTCATTCTTTCTAATATTTCTTCTCCATCCAGCGAAACACCCAAACAAAAGACCCTAAATAAACCAAACCCTTGAAAGTGACGAATTTGAACCACTTGATACGCCTTCACTCCGTTCCCTTTTAGCGTTTTCGCGCCCATTTCCATTTATTACGCAGTTTCCGCCTTGATATATTTCCGTCAGATGATCCCGTCATTCGGGGGGGCAGGGAATTTCAACTGTCCTGACCTCAGTAGTTAAATATACATGCACCTGTCGTGGCGTCTCTTAGCGGCAAACCACGTCTGGACCCGTCCTCATATATTTAGCTCCAAGTCAAATATAACCATTTACGATATTGACTTCATCTTCTCGGAGTTTACTTTTAGCAAATTTTTTCGGGGGTTCCCGAGCCGTTCGGATTTGCGGATTTTCTCTCATAATTAAATTGCTTTCGAGACATACTAGTTCAGTGGTCTTTGTTGCCTCAAGTGAATATCATTTTGACGAGCAATATCTCAAATTAATCCCGTCCGTACAAATCGACGCTCTTAAAAATGACGTGATTATTCCAAGAGGAAACAAAGCCAAAACATACACAAACCCCAACCCAAATTTCCATAAAATGGAGTTTATCATTGTACCTACCTGACGTACCTTAATTCAACTATTAAACTAACCAACGTAACATTGTTGGAGGAACATTATCGCTGCTTCTATCTTCATTAATTTCAATTACAGAATATTCATTTCGAGATGATTCTGTTGAGTGCTTTTTAATGATATTTACGAACTAGCGAGTTGGGAAAATGTCGAAGATTTAGGTTTATGATGGAATGAGCATTTTATGAAGCATCCTTTACATTGAATTGAACGGACCAATTTCGTGATGGCCCGTTAGTAGCGTGATGGCCATACATTACTTGGATATTTTTTTCCTCTCACGAGGATGGAAAGTTGATTTGAGTCTCAGCCGAACGAATATGGACAATGAAAAAACGCTGCAAATTTTACACAAGGGTTCATTATTCTTTGATATACGTTACTTGTGCAGAAATTTAATTCTGTCAATGAAAAAATTTAAAATAATTTTTTTTTTTTGGATTTTTACTTATCTAAAAAAAATTTTTTTTTTTTGATTTTTTTTTCAAAAATGTTTTTTTTTTCAAAAATTCTTTATTTTTTACTCGAAAAATATTTAACATCCTGGGATCCTTCAAAAATCCCATTTTTAGCCCCATGAAAGCCCTAAAGATCGCCCCAGTGAAATCGGATCGTTCCGGGACCCCAAAAATGGATTCTACGTCCAAATACTTTGAAAACGACACCTAACTCGATCCCATAGCTAATAGCCTTCAAAAAAACCCTCCCGTAGCCCCATTATAGCCCCATAGCGCCCCACGGGTTTGGGCGATCGGACTGAAAACCTTGTGGGCACAACTAGATGGTAAACAAAGTATTTTGTCAAAATTTCAGATTTTTAAAAAAATTCCTACTGCCCAAAACGGCCTGGACGGCGGACGGACATTTCGGATTTAGAATGTAGATCTCTTGAAACGGATAATGTCAAATTTTGAGCCCGATCGGAGTCGTCGACCTCCGTCACGAAAACATAGGTGTATTATTCCAAGAATAATAAACCAAAAGCGGCTTTCCGAAAAAAATATTCATCCGATTCCTCCGTTTGTTTCCATTATAATGACAAATGGATTGATTCAAGGCAAAGAGTTTTTGTGAATTAAGTGTAGACCCATCCAATGCATCAACAAAGCCTTAAGGGCGGCTTGCCCTCCGTTTACGTGAGTGGAAAGGTTAACACAATTATTGACGCGTGAAACTGGGTCATTACGGTTCGGCACATCATTCGGAGAAATAACCCTGAGTTGGTTCTCTTTCGCTCTGGTCGATCTCATCTCAGGTTTTCCGTGGTAATCGACTTGCAAAGAAAGTAAACTTCACTTTCTGAAAATTGCAAGGAAGGGCAGATTCGGAGGGAAACACTCAGTTCAATGATATCAGTGAATCCCCGGCCATCCTCTTTGCCCTTCAATTGCATCAAAGATGAAATGTCCATACACCGGCGTTACATGCCGCACGGAGCACTGATGGCCGAAGATTCACTGAAACAGTGAAATGTGTGGATCGACCTTAGCTCAGAGAGAAGTTATCGTGTAGATTTAAAAACGATGCCAATTATTACAAAAGGTATACCCTATTCCTAGGTAAATTCCTATAGGAACCGGGACACACTCCAGTAAATTACCGACAGGTAAGTATTTAAGAAATTCATGCAGGTATATATTGGTAGGGATCTATTGGAGAGATTTAATCATTAATTGGAGAGATCCTCAAAGATAGTTTCGGCTGAAGACATTGCTAACTACCTATTTTTACCCATTGGGTCCTGCGATGTGTAACGTTAATTTTCTTGTCTGCAGACATTTCTAAGTGAGAACAGGGGTTTTAAGGTTGCTAACTTGGAGAAAGCATTAGTTAAGTTAACTGTAATTTCAATGAGTAGAATGATGGCAGAAGTATTATACTGAAGAAACTGAATCCGAAAACGTAGTGGAAATTGAATAAAATGTAAATAAGAAATAACTTATCTGTAAATATAATGTACATTAAAATTTTTTCATCTGTGAACTATTATTTTTACATACTTGCCTCGTTTTTGACAAATAGGAAGAAAATAGTGAAGTAAATGCAAACAAACAAAAACAATTATTACCTACGATTTTTAATTTATATAACTGTTTATCCAGTAATTTTTGAAAATTTACGCTAATATAAACATCATTCTATAAATTTATAGAAGATTTTTAAAAACACTCATTGCAAAAAAGTGGTTCCTAGGTACTTTTTCCAAATTAAATTTCAAATTTCGTCAAAGCATGCAACATAAAATTTTTATGTTGCATGCTTTGACGTTTCTTGTGCATGTTTAGGCATTTGCAGTGCATGCTTACATGCATGTTTTGCCTTAGATTTTGTCATGTTGATCCGAACCCTAGAGATAAGAGATAAAAATAACAGCTATAGCTGTAAGATTATACTTACTCTTCCTTCATGGAGAACGTACCTACAAAAACACTACAACAACAGCAACAACTATAATAACAAATTAAAACTTTTTTTAGTGATGACTAAAAAACACTTCTAACTATATCGATGAGCGCAATCTGGAACGCAGGAATAGGTCACGCTATTCATTACAGTCAGATAACTTCGCGAACCACAGCCCGAAAGAAGGAAGGTAGGTAACGTTGTAGGTAGGCAGGTAACTCAGGAGTCAATCTGGAGCTGGCAGATCCGCCAAAATAACATAATAAACTGAGCTCAGAACGGATGTTGTGCTGTATAGGCCCTGAAGAAGAAAGTATAATTTTTCGAAAGCTCGGCGAAAGAGTGGAATTTGTTGGATGATCTTGATACGGCAGAGGAGTTGATCTATCTGCAGACTGAGTTGAAGTTTTGGGTTGATCTCCAGTTCACAATTAATTATATACTAATTAAATTTACAACAATTTAATCAATTAACACTCTCAAAAAATAATAACCTCTTGTGCAAAATTTGCGGTTTTAACTCAGGAACCACTGTCTCTTTGCTGTGATTATTGTTGCGATTAGCCATGCTGCGATCTCTGGGCAGCTCTGAGAACTTTTATCGGGGTCGTGGGACTTGGAGCATTTTGTAGGTTGTCGGCAACTATTGGCACCTATTAGTTTTTAGACTGTTTCGGCAATTCAACTGTTATGAAAGTCAACTCTTCAGGATAAGATATGATTTTATTAAATAAGATTAAATCATGAAAAAAAAACAAAAAAAAAAAACGCCAATTTTGAAATTGATTTTTTTTTAAACTCTATTAATATAGGAATAGATTTTTTAGGTCCGTTTTAAATTCGAATTAACGATGCAACGATGCAGAGAAGCGTCCGCCGATTTCCCACGCTGAATTCAATGTCAGCGCCGCCTAGCAACGCTGAGCAGTATTACGGTACTTTACCGCTAGTACGTGTCGGGAAAGCGCTACAATAATGTTAACAGTTTTGGTTCATACTAATAATCTACCCAGTGTTTACATCTAACATCGTATTTATGGCAATTTCAGTTCATTTTTGTACGGAGTTATCTCCTGTGCGTACACATTCCATCGGTATCGCGTCCGAAGCATCTCATTATTTTTCTCACCTATCTTGTTAACTTCCGGAGGATGCTTTCCAGGAGAGAATCCTTTTACGAGCCCATAAGTCAAGATGCTAAGCACCGCTGTGGGGAGAGGATGGATCGATCAATCCGGTTGGCTCGGGGAAGTTATATTGTGTCGGATAAGCCCACAGGACCGCAAAGGAAAAGGAAGGGGCACCTGTACTTATCGTGGCCAGGGGATCGTATTATCTATTACCTCTGCTAGTATGGGGTAGAATGGATAGGAAGGGACTGGGGTTGCGGAAGGCTTAGATAGATAAAAATAAAGCTATTCCCTCACTATTATAGGCTACTGAGTAATTTTCGAAAAGAAGAGAATGAAGGCCTTGAAGAGATATCTCAAATCAGATTAGCAGGGAGGTCTGCATTGATCACCCACTAGCGTGATTGGATTCGTTCTGTTCTCTGAGTGGGTCACGGAACCATCCAAGTACACCGTGTCTGATATCATATCGCTACGACTATTTATATTTCATTCATACCTCAATGATCGCTACTTGACAATACGACAAGAAGGTGCCCACTCTCATGTGATCTCTCAGAAATTGACAAACCACAGCCGGGCCTAGGGCTCGGATTTGATCATACTTGCTTGTTTTCTCTAGACAGTTTGTTTTTCTTCAAACTCCCACTGAATTCAAGCGTTGTATCAGGTTCGAAAAGCGCATAATGGAGGGAAAGTCCATTTCCTTAAATTGTAGGCCAGTAAAATGGTTTTAAAAAAACAGCAATTTTTACACAAGGGTTTATTACTTTTTGATGTAAGTACGAGTACATTGTGTGAACATTAATTCTATGCCAATAAAAAATTATTCTGAAAAAAAAAAAAAAAAAAAAAAAAAAAATCCGTGCAATGTTTGGACTGATTTGGGCCGGAGGGATAATATCTCTATTATATATTATTTAAGGTGATCTGGTTGGAACCCGTTATGTCATTCATCTTTTTCTTTCTCAGAGAGGCTCCCCATTATATCCAAGTTCACCTATTTAGGGTGAACAAGAGAGAATGTAGCAGCAAAAATCCATTTTGGAATCTACGCACCGCGATACCGTATAATGACAAATTTTGAAGCCGATCAAACATTTCGACACGAATGCATAGGTTTATTATTCCCAGATACAACACAAAGATACAAAAGTTGACATCGTTGTAAGATCTACACGATAAATTCTTTCTGAGCCCTGAAGAAGAAAATATAAGTTCTCAATAAGTTCTCAATAATCACTATAGCTTCACTTTTCTCTATGTCTTCTGAAGTGATTTAGAGCATTTTCAAATGGGTCCGATGATCAAATTACTTTCTTTTTTTTTTGCCAAGACGGATAGGTGGGTCAATAATTCTTTGGCTAGTTGACCAAATTAAATGTACTTGATGTACTACTACGTGTTTATTAACAGACAATTCCTCTTTTATTCCACTCTTCATTCCTCCTCCATGACATTATTTGCAAAGCGCATCTTTGAGCCACCTCACTCACAATGTCCTCGATCCATGTGATGGCTCCACCGTATTCTATACCCAGGGACTTCACCCTCTTCCGGCCTCCCCTCAGTCTCAGGGACACTACCTTGATGAGCGCCACCTGCCCTTGTTCACCCCACGACATGCGAATGAGGCATTTTCCATTATCCGGCTTGTGCTAGGAAGGCTTAGAATTCTGGAAGGCGCAGTCGGCTGAGCATATAAACGGGTGGGGGGTGAACGGGATCTGGGAGGTCTGATGTCGGCTACGACATTTCGTATTGGACATCGGCTACCCCAGAGCTCCCTATCGTCGGCTCGAGGCGGACAGGGACAATTCAGGTAACTCTGCCATGCCGAGCCTTCTGTTCCTGTTGCTGCATCAACCTCTGGAGTACCAGTTCGTGTTACGGTCCAGAGGGAGATGTTCCAAGACGCCCTCTCTTTCCGTCCAAAACACCTGGCGGCGTAGTTGGGGATACGACGCTCGTGGTATTCCTCTACACACATCACAAAACTCCTCAAGAGTATTTTAACTATTTAACGATTTAGGAACCCACCCAAACATAGTACCTACACCTAATGTATCCAATGATATTACATGGATATTATCCATAATTAAGCTTGTCCCTATTAGAGCATATAATTGGATTTTGTTCGTAACAGAATGTTTTTCGAGCAGAATGTTTTATCGAGTATATCAATCGATGCCCTAATTAAGGCCAATATTCCTTCATCTGAAGCGGGGCGCCAGGTACACTGTACCCGCACGACCGGGATGTCATGGGGGATTAGTTGCTCCCACTTTGTACACTAGAAACTTGATTTCACTTTAGTTTTGACTTCAATCATACCTACCTCTATACCTATAATGCCTTGTTGAAATTTCTTTCTGATTGAATAGGAGGGACAACGTTTTCCTGCAATTCTGATGAAACTTGTAATTCAATATCTGGGCCCTTAGCTGCCATTAAAACGCCCCCGTTTTGAGAATTCGTCCCAAAAGTGATCCATGAAGAAACGGAGACGGAAGAAAAAAGAGATACTTTCTTATTCTGACTTTTAAAATAATCACACGAGGTCTGCCAAGTCTATTCTGGATGTGGGTGTTGTAGTTGGGTCTGTTCTCCTGCCAGATTGTTGTGTTTTCTAGTGTATTGTACTCGGCGTAATTTCACTTTTGTCAATGTAGAAAGGGAGAGTAATTTATACTGATTCGGGCAGCGTGTGGGTTGTTTGGGAAAAGGTGGCGTGTTTAATGTGAAGGTTTTTTTTTTATTGCTTTCAGACCCTTTGAGGTTGGTCGTCTGAATCAAAATCTCTCGACCATTTTCAATATACTGACAGAGAAGCTACGGTACGTGGGGGACAGTTAAAACGTGTACGTTGATTAGATGGTTTCACTCAGTTACTTAGCCATCAGAATACGTGAGACACATCTGAAGTTGCGTGGGCTTTCTGTCGCCGAAGCGCGTTAAATGCGGAGGTGTTCGGGAGAAGGGACTTTGTCTGGTAAATCAAAGAGCCGGCGCACGATACCCAATCACGTTCCTCTCTTCAAGTGGTTCACTATTGAACCACATAGTCCTCAAAGCCCGTCTGAGCTAATATGATACTCAATACACGAGTGGAAAGGATGTCGATTAAATCGCGTGAACTGTTGAAAATTCTTCATCAGTTGACTCCACAGATCCCGTTACCTTAGGGATAACACTGTTATTATTTTACCTAATGCATGATAAATAAATAAAAGATTTCGAAAAACAAACGACCAAAAATGGTGAATTAATTTAAAAAAAATTAAATTTCTATTTAACTCATTCTATATTATAGGATCCAAAAATTCACAGCAAATAACTCTCTCTTTTCTTATTTTAAACGGGAAACCCTAAATGTTTTTTTACGAATTTGGATTTCTCGGGCCACTTAGGCCTATACGTCTAATAAGCACATTGAGCGCAATTTTTGACGCGCGCAAATCCGCACAACTCTTCCTATCTTCGTTGTATGCAGTTCGATTGAGTTGAAGTATCCTCTGTATGCTACCCCACCTTTGACCTGTTATTCAAATGTGCGAGCGAAGCGAGCCCACCCCGGCCGAGAAAAAGGTCGGCCAAGCGAAGCGAGGCCCTCCAGTCCGAGTGCAAATCTAAACCACTAACTCAGATCGTGTTCGTGGCTAACTAACTATCTATCTAACTCGCAGAGTAATAAACACTTGTGTAAAATTTTCCTTGTGGCACTCGCCTAAACCCTTCAAAATGGTTGACTTACCGAATGATCACAGGCTCTGGAGGCAGAGGAATGCCTGGCAAGTGCTTCCTGAAAACTGCGACCCTCCTCTGTGCCTTCCGGAATATTTTCCTCCCCACGGAGATCAGTTAAGGATGTTCAAAATGAGCAAAACTCAACTGAGGGTTTTAACAAATTTTCATTGAATTTTTTTTCCCCCAAATTTGGTTTATTATTCCTGCAAGTATTGCAGGTGTATTGCAGATTGTGGTGTATTATACACCTGTGTAATCTCGACGGAGATCGACAATTTTGATCGGCCTCAAATTTTGACATTATCCGTTTCATGAAACGTAGATTCCAAAAACGAAATGTCCGCCGTCCGAGTCGTTTTGGGCAGAATGAATTTTTGTTTTTTTAATCTGATGAAATTTTGACAAAATAATTGGTTTACCATCTAGTTGTTCCCGCAAGGTTTTGAGCCGGATCGCCTAAACGCGTGGGACTGAAAAGGGGTTACGGGAGGGGTTTTTGAAGGGGTTCGGCAATAGGGTCGAGTTAGGTGTCGTTTCTGAGTATTTTTGAACGTAGACTCAATTTTTTGGGGTCTCAGAACGATCCGATTTCATCGTGGGGATTTTTGAAGGATCCCAGGAGGTTAAATATTTTTCGAGTAAAAAATGAAGAATTTTTGAAAAAAAAAAAAAAAAAAAAAAAAAAATTGAAAAAAAAGAGTATTTTCCACAATTTTTTTTTTCATCGACATAGAATTAAATTTTGCACCTATATCCAAGAATAACGAACCCTTGTGTAAAATTTGCAGCGTTTTTGTTAGTGAACGTATTAGAGCTATTTTTGGACACGTCAGAGCAGGTTTCAGAAGAGGAGGCTCAACTATTTCCAGAGAAACAACCAGTTTAGTTCTCTATAGGGGAGCAACATAAAATTACGCGTTCCATTAGCAAAAGGGAGTTCAGAGTGCGCTGAGAGGGTTGATGGATTAGGCGGACCCGGGCGACGGGAAAGTTAAGGGTGTTGGTGGGGGGGGGGGGGGGGAGCCAGGACTGGACAGAAAGAGCGTTTTTGGATTGGGAAGGGTTGCGGGACGGTTAGCGGACGGGTCAGTCGGTTAGACAGTGGAACGGTCGGGAGAGGATTGGGGAAATGGACGGACAGACCACAGATTAAAAGGCAATCCTTCCCCCTAACTCGGCCCAATTCACCCCTTTCCCCTCGCATGACCTCGCGCCCCCTTCATAATCCCCCTACAACCCCTTAATCCGCCAACCCCTTCCTGACCCCCCGCCGCCCCGCGATGCCCGCGCTGATGAGTTGTAAACCACTCGAGCGGCTCACCCTATGGCCCTTCTCTGTGGAGTTTTCCTGCCCGCTCGCCTAATTTCAATAACACATCACGGGGAAATCGGCTCGTTTTAAATCGCGCGGAATTCACTCCGACTGAACGGCAGATATCGACTCGTTTCAACTTCATAATCCCATTTTCCATCCCACAAACTGGAATCTGGTGAACCTCCTAGAACGTAAAACAACTTCAATCCCAATGAAAGGGAGATGCACATTTGACCGTGACGTGTTTGCTCGATAGATTCTTCTTTGTCGAATGGAACATCAAATTTTTAACATTTTTCGGCCATGCAGGGACATGGAAAAATTTAATGGTGGAGGTTAGGGCTTCGAATACAGCAACAATCCCAATGTACCCGTCGCTGTACTTGGCCTTTGCAGCTGTAATACAACAGTAATACAGCTGTTACAGCAGTAACAACAAGGAAACAAAATTTAAAATAACAAAATAACAAAAATAACAATAAAGGTAATATCAAAATTTGATATTTTATATTATAATTTAAATTAATTATTAAAAATTTTAAATTATATTTTAATTAATCTGCTAATCAAAATTATATTTTAATTTTCAATAATATTAAATATTATTATAATTTATTATAATACAAAAATTTAATATTTTGATAGGTATTTAATATCAAATTTTGATATTACCTATATAAAAAACGTACAGCAACAGAGAACTACCGCAATTAAATTAATTTTCAAAAATTAAGAAAAAGAAGAAATATTGCACAACGCCTTTGTTTTATCATTAGGGAGGTGCTTTTGTATAAAATGTTCCCACACGTTGTTCGTGAATAATTTTGAAACAATTTTGAATAATTTTTCATATGTGTAAAGTCAGCTCCGAAAGTGCTTCTCCGGCAAAACTAACTCCTTCCCGCCCGTAATTACTACTTACCCCCTTTTCTCAAAAACCCCGTCTAGCGCTAACGAGCATGAAATAAATAATCAAATTTTCACTTGGGGAAAATCCCATAATATGAAATTTTGAAACAAGCATCTTGGGAGAGAAACGCCCTACACACAGGTTGACTTTCTCCCATTCTGCTGGGGCCACCTAATGCACAGGGGGTTACCCAATGCTTTTCACGTTTTTATAATGTATATATAAAATTTAAAGTTCTTCTCTTTAGCATACACTTCCTGTGTATGAATTACAGGAAGGGAGACGCGTGGAGACACATATTACCGTTTGGTAGGCCACTAGTTCGGCGCCCTCACTTGTCTTACCGTCAGGTCACTAGTTCGGCACCCTCTCGTCTTTTTTTTTTTTGAAAAATGTACGTATACCTTAGAATGAAGATGACGCAAACTGTGCCACTTTCCTCCTCCTCCTTTGACACTTGCAAACTGGCGTCATTCGCTCATCAGCCAACAGCGCCGCAATTCATCAGCCTAATCGTTCCACATTGTACGGTCCCCATTGCAAATGTGTGGGGCTGATGGAAGTGTTGGGGCGGGTTTAGTGCCGAGAGCCACAGCCTGCATATATATTGGCTTCAACCCCCTAAACTGAGTTAAGGGCCATCGGGCCTTCCAGTTATCCTACAAGGGTAATTAGGGTCTAATCGTCTTATGTTAACACTACGCTCTTCCCGCGATCCTTAAAGGGCTCGAGGTTAAGGCACTTAGGGATTATTAGTAATTGTAGCTAAGATGCCTCTTTCTCGTCCCCTTTGAATTATTACTCCTTTTGGTAATAACAAGTTGCAAAGTTACATTGTTAATTGTTTATTGAAAATCTCAAAAAGTTGATCTTCATCTTCGGCAGATTTGAAACGCTTGTAGGCCTATTTTGTTCCCTCATGAGGAACAGGTTAGAGCTCATCTAGTTCTGAGAGCACTCAGAGTTGAACGACTTCGAAAGGGTCTTCCTGCAACGATGATTATTTCATTATTCACTCAAACCGTTCCCCATCCGATGTGAGCTCTAACACTCCATTTGTTTACAGCTCTCCCGAATCATCGATTTTCCTTTAAAGGACTCGTGAATTTCCCTCACGCGAAGGAACCAGAAAAGCGGATGATGGAAACGCTCGAGGGGGTGAACCCTTCGAGGTATTTCACAGTCAAATAACTTATTGCCTATTAATGTGTCCCACATTCAACTGGGGGTTCGAAGGCTCCCGAGGAGTACTTTTGACTTTCATTGTGAACGAGGAGCTTTCCAAAGTAATTCATTTGGTTCCGTTACGAGTCGAGTTTCATGGCAGGGGTTTGAATGGAACATCGCTAACCACTCGAGAGGGATCTGTGGATCTTACGTTATCACTTGAGCTCGGACTTTACATGTTTCGCATGTTTTTCTGAAGCCCAAAATCTTCGTCGAAGATGTTGTCAGACCATTTGGAACCCAGAAAGAACGAAATTTATTTCGCATGTTTTGTGCATGTTTCGTACTTTTCCCAGCAATTAAAAAAAAAAGAAAAAAATAATTTCAGCTGTGACCTAACTGCCCAAAAACGTGGGCAACGTGGGCGGGAATGGAGACGCGAGAGTGTGACGTTTATACGGGTGATTCTCACAAAAAGCTCAAATTCTAGGGTCCGCATTTCAAAATATTGGACCTTTTCAAAAATACTTGAAAAAATTCATGAGACTTCTTGGGACTATATTGAAGGTTTTGAAACGCAAGATCGAAATCAATTCACAATTTCTGACCAGAAATTTGAATTTTCAAAATTGATAGGGTGGTGGTAATGAGAACTTAACCTGTTATAGAGAGGTGGTAATTTATAGGTATGTAGGTATTATACCTACCTACTAGCTTGGCAGGTACCTCTCACACAACAATTTTCGACTTGAAAAATAAAAGTAGGCTTGCATTTAAGGTGATTATCTCATTACCGCGGTTATATCTTCATCATTACCACTGAACAAACATAGAATGGTGGTAATGAGTTGGATGGATGTGCGGTGGTAATTTATAGGTAAGTAGGTATTATACCTACCTACTAGCTTGGTAGGTACCTCTCACACAACAATTTTCAACTTGAAAAATAAAAGTAGGCTTGCATTTAAGGTGATTATCTCATTACCGCGGTTATATCATCATTACCACCGAACGAACATAGAATGGTGGTAATGAGTTGGATGTATGTGCGGTAATGAGAATTTGAGGTTTGACAGCTTGTCATTGCTATCCTATTAGAACTACAGTTTTCACTCAACGCCATTTTTCGAAGGCGAGAACGATGGAAGAAGCACATGTGATTCAAAAAAATTAATTGGAAACATATCGGCAGAACTAAAGAAGGGCGGTAATGAAAAGAATAAAAATACGGTCCTGCCGCATGGCCTTCTTCCTCCCCGTCCTCTGAACAACTGCGTGGGCGGGCGGTGGGAGATGGTTTCCCGGGTTCGTGCAGTGCTACCACCACTGTCCACGGCAACAGTTGATCGAAATACCCTCTTTTGAGATCAGAGAGGGGAAACTTTGATGTCGGCGCGGTAATGATACTTTTTTCAGATACACAGTTCATTATCAGCTGTTGAATCCCTAAGTAAACTTAAAAATAGAAAAAAGCTGTTTCTGTGGAGGTTTGTTGGTAGGCTTCCAGTTTCACTGAATCTTTTCAACCTAAGGACATTTCCCAAGGCTTGGGAGAGAACTTTTATCAGTAAAACAAAATAGTTACAGGCGGTGGTAATGAGAATTGAGTGTTTCAAAACCCAAAAAAATGCATCCATACCGCTAGAAAAAGTAGTTTTTTCATCTAAAAGCGCAGGCAGTGGAGAGATGAACACAAGGGGGGAAAAAAAGCAACCATAGGACTAGTGTGTATGGAGAAAACCTCGAGATACACTAAGTTTGAGCTTTTTGTGAGAATCACCCATACATGACGTAATAAGTGTGTGGAGCCCCCACAATTAATAATGATTGTAAATAACTTGTAATAACTACAGATAGCAATAAAGAAAAGGAAAGGAGAGAGGAAAAGATAGGTACGAATCTCGCCTCTCGGAGAAGGCGCAGGCCTCCCACCAAGGGGACTCATGGCAACTGCCAAAGAGGGTGGGGCGCAGGTAGTATATAGTCACTGGCGCCAGCCAGAGAACTTCATTCCAGTGTTACTCTTGAAACCCAGTACTCTCTTCTATCCTTACGTTACTCAAGCTTTGTGTGTGTTTAACTTGACCTTATCCCTTTAGGATATCTATCTTCCTTAGGGCGCTTAACATAGGCTGGCTCACCATAGATGCGAGGTCCACCTCAAATCAGACAGGCTCTCCAAAGCAGTGAGATCTGTCTTAGGCTTTGACAAATACAGGTCGGCTCCTCATAGCTGCGAGATCCATCTCAACAGTGCACATTTCACTCCAAGTAAATTTCATTTCCTCTACGTTCCATTAGGCACTGATTAGGCTCCATTAGGTAAATTTAGGCACAGCAAAGTGAATTTTTTATTGACTTATAATTTGGACATTTATTGACTTGGAATTTATTGAATTAGTTAGGATAATTTATATCAAAGAACAATAAACCTTTGTGTAAAATTTGCAGTGTTTTTATAATTCCTGGGCCCCAGCCATGAGACATGTCAAAAAACCTCTGCCAAGCCACCATCACTCAACGTTGTTACTTAAAGGTCTGTAGGTGCAAAATTTAGTTGACCAATTATAAAATATTTTGTTGTGTTAGCCAAGGACCATCAGTCAATAAATCTAATTATCCCTCTGGTTCACTACCTGCAATGTTTGAACATGGAATGAATGTGTGTTTCATTATACGAGAAGGTCGAAGGTTGAAACAAGAATCGGTGGGGGGAAAAAGCAGGTTGGAAATTAATGAAGAAAATGTACCACCAGCCTTCCGCCCCTTTATTCCTCGTCTTCCCTCGAGTAAATTCGCTTAATTACCTTCCTGAAGGCATTCCGCAACCGTAATTAGTGAAACCCTCTTTTTGCAATTTTGTAACTATCAGATGAGGGTTGCGAATAAGAAAGTCCGAGTTTCCGCAGCCCTGAAATGTCGGTGTACGGTTTTGTGCCCTCAAAATCACGATAAAGGCGGATCAGTTTGAAATGAAATGGCCAAATTTACGCTTGGAATTTAACATCTGTGAATTCCGAGTGAATACGAAATTGGGTATTTAATTTCAATAGTTAGTACTTGTATAATTTTAAACAAGCTCGATTATAAATAGAAAACCCCAATTCAGTTTCAAACCGAAGTTTACGTGAGACACGTTGAAGGAAAGTGAACTTGGCTTACCCGGCTGCCGTTTGGAAATTGGCTTAAGATTATTAGGGGACCAAATACCGAATCTGGGTTACTTTATTAATCGAGTTTAATATCAGGTTAGCCAGTGCAAACTACTCTTCGTTCGAGTTGGGTTTGCCGTAATAACCGCGGTGGAAGGGTGGGAGGCTTTGGAGCTAACTTGTTAATCGACGGGGGTTTGAAGGTTAGATTCAGGGAAGGTTTGTCTGGAAAAGACGGGAAAATTCAACTTGCGAAAAGATGCTCGGAGCCTGCCGGGTTTGGAAAGTTGAGCTCTGGAAAGTGAATCTGAAGTGAAATTCAATGGATTTTGGTGTATTATTCTTTGAATGATCAATCTATTTTTGTGGCGGAGGTCAGAAATTTTTTTCATCCTTTTTTTGACCCGAAGATTTCGATAATCAAACTTCGGGTTGTGAGCCCTGTGGGAGCTGCGGGTGATGGTTGTGTGCCTATGTGTATTTGTGTTTCTAAATTGGAATTTGGATTCACTATATTTTTGTTTTGTGTGTTTGGCGGAGATCCAGAGGCGTAAATCCTCGTTCTCGCCGCCGGTGTTTCGATGGAAGATGGAGGGAATATGGAACCATTTCCGACAGGGGCATCGCACGAAATGTCGTGGTTTGCTGACCTGACGGAAGATGCAGCCACAGACGAGGGAGATTCGCTTACTGCAAAGGCGTCATCTCCGGAAGGGAACCGAGTGGAAGACAATACATTATACGATATGCCCCTCGTCGCAGGTATAACTGCTATTCTCCCAGGGATAGCAGTTATACCGAGTAATGTCGCCGAAGGTGGCCTGATCCACTGACCTGGTCTCACCTGAGAACGCCCCTGTGGCTTGCTTAGTCGAAGTGCCGAGGGCAGTGGAGCGAAGCGTCGGGAACTCTCCCGCTAACTCAGCTTCCCTTAGCGAATTGTCGCTAAGGGAGGACTGGTTAGTGGGATTTAACCCCGAATATTACCTGTAAACATCATTGAATTTGCCAAAGACACACAGTCAATGGCAATTTAATGCCGCTAATTTCGCCCATCTTCCAACGGGAAAGCTGACTCACTCAGAAGAGGCCCCGCCCTCTCTCCCCTCTCCTCCCGCCGGTACTACCTCTGGCGGGCTGGCGAGATTGAGAGGGAAAAGGGGGTAAAACCCCCACAAGCCCAATGGCAAACCTGTGGGGCTCTGAAGAGCAATAATGGAGCTACGGGAGGACTTTTTGAAAGTTTTTGGCCATGGGGTCGAGCTAGGTGTCGTTTTCAAAGTATGTTTGAACGTAGAAACTATTTTTTGGGGTCACAGAAGCATCCAATCTAACCGTAGGGATCGATAGGGCTCTTACTAGTGTTAAATCTTCACTTCATCATGTGCGCCATTAAGAAAAGCTATCAGACAATACAACTATTGCATAGTAGTATTGTATAGTATAGACTAAGAAGTCTTATAGGAAGTTAGACTTGGTAGAATACGAATTGCTAGGCTAAGTAGAATAAAAAGTATTGTAAGGCTAAGAAGTCTTTTTAATGAGAACTTATGCTGAGTCCAGCCAAAGCGTTTTCAGTGGATTTGTTTGCAAACGGCACGCATTCTGACCTCCCTGTAAGTAAGTCCTTCTCCACGGATTGACTCGTAGATACGAGATCTGCCGTGGGCCCAAAGACTAAGCTGTTTTATAGGAGCTTGTTTTCCTAGGTCAAGACAAGGTAACTTACTTCCAGATTTGAGAAATTTGTTCACAACATTAGAATGAACTGACGTGAATAATTAAATTATAATAATTATAATAATAGAATTAAATAATTATTATTATTGAAAAGTGAGCAGTGGCATTTAGAAATGGGAGTCACACCGGACCCATTAACTTCGTCATGCTGGAGGCCCAACATGATTTCATATGCGATAACCATACATATTGATACTGGTCTAAAGCTTTAGAGCTTTATCGATCGCACAAAGCAGACACCCCAACCGTGAAATTGCCTTTTATACCTTGATACATTGTACAGCAAGGTAACTTTCTGGAACATAGAAACAAACTCGTACATCAGCGCGTCAGAAATAAACTTCAAAATCTCATTATTTGTTTCATCCGCCCAACTCCCTCCTGCTAACAAATCTCCACTTCAGACAGTTTTCCTTTTTCTAATCTCGTATTTTTCGTTCCACGGTCAACAACATACCCTACGAGCTACGTTGATTTGATTAAAAGGCAGAAAATTCACACTACGGTAGATATAAATTGTGCAAAAATTAATTCTTTCTATAAAAAATTACCTATTTAAAAAACAGTGATAGTAAATGTTGTGGAACCTCTCAAACAATGGATTCTGCGTTCAAAATTACACTGAAAACGAAAATACTTGAATCTCCTGGCATCCATTAGAAGCCCAAAATATAGGGCTCCCCATAAAAGCCCCATACGGCACCACGGTTAACTTGGATCGTTCTGAGACCTCCAAAAACGGATTCTACGTTAAAAAATTGTGATCTTGCAAGATGATCTAGCTCGACCCCATGGTCGAGAACCTTCAAAATGCCCTTTCGTAGCCCCATTTTAGCTCCTCAGAGCCCCACAGGCTTGAGCGATCGGGCTGAAAACCTTGCGTGCGAAGGGCGATTTATAGGAGGCCGGAAGACACGAGACTGTATCAGATCCCTGCTGCTTACATGAGAACAGGACGTCAGGTGGATCTCCAGTCGCCTGTCAAGCGAATCGATTTCTGTCGGTCGAGCGAGGGAATTCGAGTCAAAGCTGCGGGGAAGGCGGCCTGGCCAGGCTCCATCGATCTGACCCCCTCGGTCTCGTCCCGCTCGCTACTCAGGTTCCTATCCCCCCGATCCGTCATAGACCTCAAAGAAATGGACGACTAACCGGTGTCGAAAAATATGGAAAAAGAAAGGAAGGAACAAGGATGGAGCCGGTGCACTTTTTGAAAATATTATGTGAAAACAATTATGATTTATAACTATTATAAACAATTATCGTTTTCTAACGAATAATTCATTGTTGGTTCATAGTGAATTCAGCAAGTTAGAAAATATATCCATCGATTACAATAAAAACTGATGCCTCAATCGAAATTGATTCGATTTCAAGAGTGCAGATACTAAACCTTTAAACGAAATAAAACTTAATACGACCGTATAATTCAATAAGAAATGGGAAAAATAAGTCATAATTGCTCAGGGGCAAGAGCGGATCCACACATCTCTTGGAGGGACAGATTTTCATTTAGTCATGCAAGAATTCAATTCTTCCCGGTGTGAAGCCTTAAGACCTAGAATTAATTAAACATACTTTAATTCCATTACAAGGTTAACATTAAATGGTAGGACATCCTACTTCCAGTTATCATAGACATTTGGAGAAAAAAAAACTAGTACTGGGGGACACCCCCAGACCCCCGGATTGTTAATGTTACGATCGACGATCAAACCAATGAAACACTGAATGTGTTTTTCGGAAATTACACCGAGGGGATCGGCTCGGGGCGTGAGGTGGGGTTAGAAGGTGTTGCGGTACTCGGCGGTGAATGGGGGGTCATCGGGTCGGGTGGTATAGGTATATACGGTATACGCCAAAGATAGCCCAAAGACTTCAAACTTAATAACCTCCGTAAAAACAAATTCTGTTTAAAAAAAAAAAAAAAAAACGGCTCGGCGAGTTCAGTACGAGAAAAGTCCACAGTTGCCCCACTTGGCATAATATGCCAAGATATGATCTGAGCTCTGGACGTGGAAGCCCAAATTGGTGAAGGCCCATTCCCAACCCCAACCCGGTTTTCCCGACTTGCTTTCGAACCTAACTGATCGCTATTAAAACAGTGCAAACTTTGCAAGGGGGTTTATAATTCTTTGGTATAAATTGTGCACCAAATAATTAGGTGTTAATAAAAAAAAATATTTTGAATAATTTAAAAACGTTTTCTTGTACAGTGTTTGAACGGGCGTCGGACCCGGAAAATGGTTTATACGTCCACAATTACTGAGAAAACGACACCTCATTCGACTTCCTGGCATCCTTCAAAAGCCCCGTTTGAAGCCCCATAGATCCCCACTGTGAGGTCGGGTGGTTGAAGAATTCTACATCCAAAAATTGTTCCCCCATTGACACCCGTCGCGTTGTCTTAGACGAAAACCTTCAAAAACCCCACCCGCAGCCTCTATTTGGCCCCACAGAGCCCCACCAACTAGATGGAGAACCGAATATCTTATCGAAATCGGATTTTTAAACATTACATTGTACATTGTAAAATCTTCAATCAGAATATCACAATTCCGTCATTTACAGGTTCGACAGAGCAAGAGAAAGATAAAAATAAGTACCTAATAATAATAAATAATTGCAATAAAATGAAAATAGAGAACTAGGGAACTATCGCTATTTACGACTCTTAAATTCCATTTTACATAAAATCTGAATCATTTTTATGTTTTTTGTTTTGTTTTTTTTTTTTTCACGCTGAACCTAAATTTCGAGACGGACTTCCAAAACATCTACGTTCTTTATTTCCTTAATACCAAAACGACAGGAAGAGTCCTATTGTTTACTCAACGAACTGTGAGTCGATCAACCCATATTTACCTATCACATTTCTAGTAAACGGTCATCCTGTTTCTGTTATCAATATAATCTATTCCATTATGGCAAAATACATGGTGAATGGAGTCCTATAAGTAGTTATTCCCATAATTAGTGGGATTCATCTATCCCAATAATTATTTTATCTTTTCTAGATAAAATTATTTTATCTTTTCTAGATAAAATTATTTTATCTTTTCTAGATAAAATTATTTTATCTTTTTCAGTATCGTTTTCCAACGCATTTTTTCGGGCTGAATCCAAATTTGAAATTGGGTTTCCAAGAAATGGTCATTGTGAATCTCAATGAGGCTAATAAGTGTAAGAACATGGGAAAAACAGTTGCTGGCTCTTAGAAATAGATGGCTCTCCAAATCCTGTAAGGAGAGCGGCCCACCAGGTGTCAGGTCGCCGGCAGGGGATGGTCCTCTAATGTCCTAACATAGAACTAATATTAAGATACTAGTTCAATAGTATAAAAACGAAATTTCTATTTGTCTACTCTGATCCACTCTTTGAAGATCCATGTTCTCGTGCCCCTATTCCTCCTTCCATTATACCCCTTTCCATATCCTCCCTCCTACCGCATTCCCGGTTTTCCTTGCCTTCTCCCAATGCTCTGATTTATTTCTTCCTGTTCCTCCGCTCCCACTCTCTCGCCCTGTTTTAACCGCAATTAACCTGAACACTTCTCGGTCATGTTCAAGAACCCCGACGATGAAATTGAACTGGTAATTAATTTATTAACCTAAAGAGTGAACCTCCCGAGTGGAAGCCTGCGAGCAAACGATTCCAGTTCTCTTCTCCATTCCCTTAACGCATTAACAAGGCCTTATTTAATAAGGTTGCGAATTAATTCACATCATGCTTTGTTTGTGAATGCGAATTAATCCATACTTCACCTACTTGTAAATGTGAATTAATTCACATTCACAAATTTTTCTCAAAATTAAATTCACAAAGAATTTGTGAATACTTAATTTTCAAAAGATCTAATAATTACAACAACAAAAACCCCTGGGAATAGTTTTTAATTCACAAATACACCCTGTGAATTTTTTTCAATTCACAAATAACTTGTGAATTTGTTTTAAATTCACAACTAAATATGTAATTAGTCTTTTAAATTAAAGGTGAATTAAAATCAAATTTGCGGTAATTCCTTTTCTCTTGTGTCCGCTGACCAGTAATTTTTTGATACTCTGAGATAGTCCGATGAATATAATTTTCGTGGCAATCGTTTCCTACCACTTAATTTTTCTTTTATCTCTATGCGCGCTTATTAACTTCAGAATGATCTTTCTGGAAATATGCTGATTTTATACTGCTGCTGATACTGATTATATACTTTTATACTGCTAGAAATATACTGATTTTAATTCGCCGTAGATGAAAAAAAAATTTATTTACTTGTGAATTTAAAAAAATCAGAAATTATCTGTGAATTGAAACAAAAAAATGACAGGTTTAATTATAATTAATTAATAATTATTTACTATTTTTGTGAATTATTCACAAATATTTTGTGACTTTAATTTACAGAAAAAGTTGTAAATGTGAATTAGGTAATTCACATTTACATATCTTATTTCAAAATGAAAATGTGCCCACATTTGGCAATAAAGCCATAAAGAAATCAGGTCGTAGTTGTGGAAGAGGAGAAAAAGGGCCGGGGTTTAAACAATCCTGTCCTGGTGTGAAACTCTTTGGGGTTGGTGCATTAAAGATAAAGGATCACCTCTTGGACCCCGTCATGATAACTCATTCAAGGCTCTCCGTTGGTTAAGAAAAGAAAAGTCTCACAGTGACCTTTGCAGAGTAGTTTTCCTTAATTAGTTTAATTCTATTATGTATCGTTCACCACTGATAAGAATTATGTACTGTGAAGGGCCTGAGGAAGGCATAATATAATGCTGAAAGCGTGGCAAAAGCATTGAAGTTTCTGTTCGACCCTGCTCCCCTTTCATTGGGCATAATAATAATAATAATTATTATTAAGAAAAGAAAAAGCCCCGTCAAATTGGTCAATATCACATGGGAATGAACCTACTCACCCGTACATCGCTCTTTACTGGTGTCGGAAAAGGGGATACCAGCTGGAAGGAATATAGTCCATATCAGACCTCCGTAAAGCTGCTTTTATTAAATATTCATCGGTGCCTTTTCGCAGATAGGCGACGTCGGTAGTCGGTACCGCTAGATAACGACTGCCCTTGGGACGGGGAATATTCAATTTAAGGGCCCCCCTTCCCGGTGGCCGCCACACGCGTCCCCCTAAGGCTACGGGAGTTTGCATTATGAGAAAATCCCCCTTGAATGCCCCTTTCCTTGAAAGACGCTTAAACACAACCTAGAACATCGACTGTTTGTTCTTTCATTTGTGACTGACATTATTAAAATAAATAAATAGGATTAACTTACACATAAAATTTAATTTACCGTAGAACTATGAAAAAACGACACCAAACAACGACCCCAGAAGCCGTTGCTACTGAGACATACCTAAACCTAATGTTTCGAAAAAGAAAATAAATAAATAAATAAAACACTGCCGTTTGGTTTGAGTTGAGTCACCTATTAAGCAAATGAAGCGTGTTCCACGTTCCTCCAATGTTTAGCCTTTAGGCTCTTGGCGGCAGCATCCGGGGGGTGTTCCCCAGCAGTCATACCTAATACAAAATATTATGTACGCTTTTTTTTTTTTTTTTTTTTTTTTTTTTTCCAGTGAAAAAATATTCAAAAAATGCATCTCGGTGATTAGATAACTAAAAAAGTATTCAAACACCAAAACGGAGGAAAAGAAGAGCATCACTATCATTCTGTTTCTGAGGCAAAAAACAAGAAATGATCCCTGATGTTTTTTCAGTGATTAGTGAGGCGTATCAGTATCGTTTTCCCATACATTTTGGTTTATTATTCTTGGAATAATACACCTATGTTTTCGCGACGGGGGTCGACGACTCCGATCGGCCTCAAAATTTGACATTATCCGTTTCAAGAGGTCTACATTCAAAATCCGAAATGTCCGTCCGCCGTCCGCCGTCCAGGCCGTTTTGGGCAGTAGGAATTTTTTTAAAGATCTGAAATTTTGACAAAATACTTGGTTAACCATCTAGTTGTGCCCGCAAGGTTTTCAGTCTGATCGCCCAAACCCGTGGGGCGCTATGGGGCTATAATGGGGCTACGGGTGGGGTTTTTTGAAGGCTTTGGGGTATGGGATCGAGTTAGGTGTCGTTTTCGAAGTATTTTTGGACGTAGAATCCATTTTTGGGGGTCCCGGAACGATCCGATTGCACTATCGCGATCTATAGGGCTTTCATGGGGCTAAAAATGGGATTTTTGAAGAATCCCAGGAGGTTAAATGTTTTTCGAGTAAAAACTACATAATTTTTGAAAAAAAATCCCCCCAAAAAATCTTTTTTTTTTAAATATAAAAATCCAAAAAAAAAAATTTTTTAATTTTTTTTCATTGACAGAATTAAATTTCTGTACAAGTAACCTATATCAATATCAAAGAATAATAAACCCTTGTGTAAAATTTGCAGCGTTTTTTCACTCTAAATCGAAATGTGAAATTGGGGATTCCGAAAAACCGTTACCTACCTGTACTTCTTTAAGGTGAAAAACTGTTCATTATCGAAAAGCGAGAAGATGGGGTGTGAGGTCAGGTGAGATGCAGTCGGCGGCTGGCGGGTGTAGCCAGCAGAGAGAGACCCCCTTGTAGTATTATTGCAACCCGAGGTTGAGTAGGAGGATGAGGAGAATCATTTTGGTTTATTACTCTTGGAATAACACACCTTAGTAATCGCGACGGAGGTCGACGACTCCGATCAACCTCAAAATTTGACATTATCCGTTTCAAGCGGTCTGTCTATAGTTCGTTTACCGAGAGCGGAGAGCAGGCGTCAGGTATACTAAGTCACCAACGTGACCGAATTGCCTACCTGATGGTCCAGGCCACGCCCTTCTTGTACCCCGTATTCCCCATTACTCGAATCAAGTTATCAACCATCAAAGTGTTTTCTTGTCAAGTTTGATAGGTACGTAAAATTTTTTTATTGACACAGAACTCATTTTCGCACAAGTAACCTATATCATGGAATAATAAACCCCTGTGTCAAATTTGCAGCGTTTTTTTTTTTTTTGGCCACCTCAAAATGGCAGGTTCTCTGAGAATAACCCGAAAACGAAAAACTAAGTATCGCGAGCAAAGTACGAGAAAATTTCGAAACCAACCAATAATTTGTTCAATGTGGCGAATTTGAACGCATTAATGAGCTCCTTGAATGATTTTTTTTAAACATTTTCCTGGAAAGTTCAAGCTTCAAAAATTACGAAAATGGGTCAATATTGCAGAAAACGCGTCTCTATTATTTATAGGGCCTTTGGAAAAATATATTATTTGAATTCCGAGGCCTGGAGGAGGTACATGACGTGGGCTGCTTAATCATCCTTTGGTTGGCCGAGAAATCTCCCTCTGTCTCGCATCTATGCAAGTTAGCTAACTTTGCTATGCGAAAAGCCGACCCTGAAAGTCAAAAATCGGGGTACCCTAACGATTAGGGTTACCCCGTTACCTAACGATCAGAGAAGGTCATTCAAAAATCGAGCATCTATTTATCATCAAAGAAGGTTATTCAAAATCGATCCGAGTCGAGTGTTTTTATTCAGATTTATTATTCAGCACTCTGGTGGCTCTATGCCCAACTACTTGGTGACGTCACGTGCCCTCCGCTTTCATTTCAAAATCTCCAACATTTTTTCTAAAACAGTTCTGCACGTAATTATGCGAATTTTCGAACTAAAAATGTGTGTAGGGGGATTTAAAGGCCGCTTGATCCGAATATGTTCTAAGAAATTATGAATTCCGACCTTTTCAAGTAGCCCATTGCACGAAAATTTGCGGGGGTCGCTCCCACATCCAGAAGGTTGGAGGGAATCAGTGGTGGCATTGGGGCTGCGGCAATAAGAGAGGAATATGTGGGCGTCTCTAATGGAACCATACTGCTCACCCAATCAACCTCAACTGCAACAGACCAACAGGGAACCCTCGACGTGGAACCTGGCCACTTTCATACAACCGCAAGCTTCGGCCTGATTTTGGACATTCGGAACTCCACCCCACAACAAAAAATTCAAATTTTCGGAGTTCAACCACGCCAGGCTTTTCCACACACTTGGGGTCGCTTTCCACCACACTCAAACACTCAGACCTAATTAGTTTTTTTTTTCCCAGGCGCCAGCGATACGTCTATCGGACCCGCGCCGCTCGTCTGTATTTACGACGATGTGAGAATGATGTGTCGGGCTAAGCGGGTCGCGGACACTGACGGAAACACAAGTCAAATGAAACTGGAGCGCTTAGCCTGATTTACGACCTTCGGCTTCGCCCCCTCTCACCACCATCGGGCATTCTGGACTTCAATAAAGCCTCGACTAAGTCCGCCGCGCATACAAAAATATGGGGGAAACACTAGTACGTGCCTGGGCGGCGCCATGAATTTCCGCTTAAAGCGAGCCCGATAGCGAAATTCCATAGCTCAGCTCTTAGTTTCATTCCTCTTACTATTCAACGAGGAACTCCCATGACTACATTGGCATTTATTTTCTTCAACTTCATCATTATCGCAAAACGGCTGCATTTGTTTCATGTTAATGATGTGTATTGCAGAGAAAAATCGTTGTTTACAACAGCCCGAAGGTAAAATTCTACATTGTGTAACCTTTGACTTTGCCCTGTGTGGTATCTATTTCAGCATTGCATAAATTATCCTCCCCTTCCATTTGTTCTTCAACTTTAAGTCTCCTCTTCACCGTACATGTTCACCCACATGCGAACTCCTCTCCGTCCATTACGTAATTCACGGCTTCAATCCCCTACTTTGTGCTCACCCGCGGGCGATTTGTTGGAAGAACTTTTAAGCATAAATCAGAGGTTCCCCTTGCGTAGGCACACATTCCCGGGTGCGCCCTTTTCCACCAATTATCGGTAGTTTAGCGCCCCAGGGGTTCAATACTGAAATCCCACCGAAGAAATATATGGCCTCGCGGTATTTCCACTCAAGTTTTCATTGTGGGGACAGCCCCTCTTTTGTCCTCTGGTCCGGTTTTTAAGGGCCTGCAGGAGCTAAATAATTTTCCCCCGTCGGAAATATTCCCGTGTAAAAACCACCTCTACCTACCGTCCTGTGTTAATACTGTAAATCACGTTAGCTTGAGGAGCAATATTGGTTGTGGACACCGTCATCACCACTTGGCCATGTTCACAAGTAGGGATGACATCACATTGTGATAAATCGTGAAAAAAAGGAAAAACGCTGCAAATTTTACACAAGGGTTTATTATTCTTTGATATATGTTACTTGTGCAGAAATTTAATTCTGTAAATTAAAAAAAAAAAAATGAAGAAAAAAAATACATTTTATGGATTTCTTTCTAAAATTGTTTTTTCAAAAATTCTTTATTTTTACTCGAAAAATATTAAATATTTTAAAAATTGTAAATATGGTAAAATTTAAAATAGGTATTAAATAATATTATGTTAAATTTTAACATCCAGGGATCCTTCAAAAATCCCATTTTTAGCCCCATGAAAGCCCTATAGGCCCTATAGCCTATAGGGCCTATAGGGCTTTCATGGGGCTAAAATCCTTTATCGGCTAAAATCTATAATAGATCGCCACAGTGAAATACGATAGTTCCGGGACCCCCAAAAATGGATTCTACGTCCAAAAATACTTCGAAAACGACACCTAACTCGATCCCATAGCTAAAAGCCTTTAAAAAAACTTTTGTAGCCCCATTTTAGCCCCATAGCGCCCCACGGGTTCGGGCGATCGGACTGAAAACCTTGCGGGCACAACTAGATGGTAAACCAAGTATTTTTTGTCAAAATTTCAGATTTAATAAAAAATTCCTACTGCCCAAAACGACCCGGACGGCGTACGGCGGACGGACATTTCGGTTTTGGAATGTAGACCTCTTGAAACGGATAATGTCAAATTTTGAGGCCAATCGGAGTCGTCGACCCCCGTCGCGAAAACATAAGTGTATTATTCCAAGAATAATAAACCAAAATTGTCGAGATGGTTCCACAAAAAAGATTTGTGGGAGCGGCTACCAACCAGAGCAGAGACTACGATGTTTACCTATCAGGTAATCAACGGAGTCTCACCTTGAACTTACGCCCGGACGACACATTGTTCACTGATATGGTACCGATGACTCTATTTGCCTTCTGGTGGTCGAGGTCCAATCCCTAATACAATACTTATCACCAGCTCTCCCCCCTCAGTCGTAGATTGCTATGGCTATTTTAACGTTCTCAGCAAACGAAGACAATGTTTTTTTTACCGGTCCACCAGATTTTTATCCCGGTTCGAGTTCCCAAGAGAGGTTCGTTCATGCGATCCCTCGATCTTGTGTGTTGAAGACGGATGTCTCGGTCGGCTTCGTCACGGGAGCCTCTGCTAGGATTCACATGAACGTTCCAACGTTCAGAGGTGAATTGTCAACCGACAAGACAGGTATTACAACACATAATTGACTTTTTGTCAAAGATTGGTGTTCTTCCCCGGATTCGAACCAGGCTGATCAGCGCTCCGACTGATTGTAAACAGGCGTCTCGCTGACGCCTTAGTCCACGGGGCTACCCTGTCCCCCATGGTTTATTTTGAATCAGAAGAGGAGGAGGAATCACAGAGAAGGTAACTACAGTCTTCAGTTCAACTGTTGTCAGCTATATATTCTATTCATATATGAATAGAAAGTCGTTCGTCGCAAGTTAAGCCACTCGCAAGGTATAGTATAGGAGAGTCTCAATGCAACGCCTGGGATGTCGCGGACCCATTGATACTGGTGGCCACTTGTGTAACGAATACCCTTTCCTTCCAAAGAAGTCAAGTATTTTTACTTTTCGCTCTCCAATTTCGGTGTATGAACTTGAAAACGTTGCAAATTTTACACAAGGAATTATTGTTCTTTGATATAGGTTACTATTGCAAAAAATACTTGAAGCGACCCGTAGTTCAGGCACCACCCTTACTGGACACGATGTGCAATAGGTGGAGCAGGACCAACCAGAAGGCTGACGCGTTTACTTCTCACTTGGCTAGGAAGAACTTCATCACCGGCTGGAGCACTCCCAATTCCTTCCCAGGAGTCATCCGAGTAAAACCGAGTCTACCGATTTTACTAAATGCCTAGACAATCTGTCAAATGTGTATTTTCTTCCAACAAAAACGAATATTTGACAGTTTGCCTAGGCATTTAGTAAAATGACGGATTTGACAAAATGACTGCGACAACCGGCAAGTGCTGGCCAAACTGTTGGGTTGGAACGAGGTTCCGTTCCTCTACTATTTTCAACAGTCGTTTTTGATTGATTTTTTCAAACAGCTTTGAGAGAACTGGTCGATATGAAGTTAATTCCTCAGCAGGCTTTCCAGGTTTTAGAATCATTATGCGTTGCGGGACCACAAAAAAATGGATTCTACGTCCAAAAATAATTCGAAAACGACACCTGACTCGATCCTATAGCCAAAAGCCTAAAAAAAAACCCTCCCGTAGTATAATCATTTAATGATATCCCTTTCCAAGGAGATACGTGTTATGTTCTCTAATAATCAGTGAGGCCAGGTGTGCCAAATCTGCATCAATTTTCCCTTTTCTTGTTTTCCCCATAAACTCTATGCGATCAAAACCTAATGGGGGGATTAGTTGGATAATCTGCTTGAGAGGGATAGTGAAACTTGTTTGTAGACTCATCACGAGTGGCTCAGAAGTATTGCGGATTAGAGCGAATTTCATGGGTCGCCGAGTCATTAGGATATTTCCTTGTTGGTTGAAAAAGTTTCTTTTTAGTGACGAACTGGGAGGGGGGGGGGGGGGTGCAAGTTAGGGACGTTTGGTAAGCGTCGGAGAGGTTGTCGACGAGGTCGGAAAGTCCTCCGGGGGAAGGGCAAAGTGAAAACCTAGAATTAGCAAGCTAAGAGAAAGTCCGGTAGAGCGGAGGGGGAGCAAGCTGGAATGAGGAGGACAACGAGAAGGGAACACAAAAGGGGACGAAGGAGAATTCAGGTGTGTATCTGGAGGTGGCACAATTCCCGGGGCTTGTGGAAACTTGTGGAAGGTTAACTGAACTAATTTCCTAACTGACCAAACTGGAGCCTGCTCCGCTCTGGGGACAATCTAATTTAATTCGCCGAGAACCTTTTACTGTGGCCTGTTCGAAGTTGGCAACACAGCAGGGGGTGACGGGCAGGACAGCAGAATTTCCCTTGTCCAAAGGGCCGTACATAATCATTACACCGGCGTATAGTCGTAAACAACCCATTGAATCATAATTGACTTTTGATTCTTGCCATGCCGTCCATTCTGCTGATAATATACCGTACCAAATTAGCCGCGATTTTTATCACGTCCCAAACCACCAGAGACCGACATTTGAAGCTACATTCTGTTGAGGCCACGGGATCGAATCCCGTCGAAGAACATGTATTGAGGTGTCAAGTTTCAAAACCAGCTCGTTCTGAACTTTTTTGGATGTTTTATGAGGTATTTGGCCCATCACGGCTCCCTGAACGGTTTCCATGGTTTTTTTTTTTCTCCTTCCCGGAGAAAAATAGTCCCAAAACCCCGGCTCACATCAAAACCAGCTCATCACGAATGAGATATTTATAGATATGTATATTGAATTATCGGTATGTACTTTTGGTTTATTATTCTTGGAATAATACATCTATGTTTTCGCGACAGAGGTCGACGACTCCGATCGGCCTCAAAATTTGACACGATCTGTTTCAAAAGATCTAGATTCCAAAACCAAAATGTCCGTCCGCCGTACCCCGTCCGGGCCGTTTTGGGCAGTAGGATTTTTTTTTTTTTTTTTTAATCTGAAATTTTGACAAAATATTCGGTTTACCATCTAGTTGTGCCCGCAAGGTTTCAGCCCGATCGCCCAAACCCGTGGGGCGCTATGGGGCTAAAATGGGGCAACGGAAGGGTTTTTTTGAAGGCTTTTGGCTATGGGATCGAGTCAGGTGTCGTTTTCGAAGTATTTTTGGACGTAGAATCCATTTTTTTGGGGTCCCGGAACGATCCGATTTCACTGTTGCGATCTATAGGGCTTTCATGGGGCTTCAAATGAGATTTTTGATGGATCCCAGGAGGTCAAATATTTTTCAAGTATAGAACAAACAAAAAAAGTCGAAAAAAAAATGTTTTGAAATATAAAAATCAAAAAACCTTTTTTTTTGCATGCAACTCCTTGCAAACAAGGCAATTATTCAACTGGTAACATGGGAATTTTAAGTAAAAAGCTGCAAATTTTACAGGAGGGTTTATTATTATACCTTAATTGGGCAAAAATAATTTATATGTCAATAAAATTTAATTTTCGATTATTTATTCATTTAGTTACCTATTTTAAAAGTAATTAGTAATAATTATATAAATAGGCAAATAAACAGTTATAATAATTATAATAATTATTATTATAAATAGGTAAATAAATTTAAATAAAAGAATCTGAATTACTCCACATGATTTGAACAGATGTGGGACCCCAAAAAATGGATTGAACGTTCAAAAAGACTCGGAATAAGCCACCTAATTCCTGCTGGCTTACTTCGAAATCCCCCCCCCCCCCCACTTCAATATCCCTCCTCCACATTCATTCATTTAAAAAAATTCCAAATTCATTAATTGACTTAAAGAGACGTTAGAAGTTTTTCTTCTCTCATGTCACATTTTCAAAAATGGAACGAGCTGGTTTTGCAACTTATCGCGTAATAATAATAATCGTGATTAATTATTAATCACGCCAATCAATAATTATTATTTCAGGGAGCACTTGGGGGTAAAATGATTTTTCTTGAAATACCAAGTTACGTGAGGCACCGACATAATAATATTATTAGCAACCTTTTTCCAAAAAATGGAAAGGTGCGCTCACCTCCTTGACATGTATGTTTTTTTTTTTTTTTGTTTGTTTGTGTACAGAGCATCACGCCCGAGCGGCTCAACAGATTTTCATGAGGGTGGTCTCATTGTGATCAGCGAGTTCGTGGGGTGGTTATAGGCTACCTTGATTTTTCCTCCCTCATCCCTTTCATCGGTTTTCGGGAGGTACTTCACGACGAAAGTTGTTTATCTCTGATGTGTAACTAAGGAGGCCTCAATAGGGGGACGAAAGTTTTTGTCCGATTTCGTTGGTACAAGGGTCTACGGAATGAGCTTTTTAGGCTGATTCCAACGACTCCAAAACGATTTTTGCAGCCTGAGCCGTTCGTTACCTCTGATCGGCATAAGGTTTTCTTAAGCATCGGTCGTTAGGGTGCAGTTGTTTACGTAATGAGCATCACGTGGATATTTTTGTTGTGCTGTGTGGCATAGTTTGGTCGCTAGATACCTACTGTTTCTTAGTTTCTCTCGTAATAACAAAAAGGTTGCGCTCATCTATTCAATTCAATTGATGGCTTGTTGTATTATTCTGAATCAGCATAAAATGTAATTTTTTTCGCAAGGTTTTCCCAAAAATCGATTTTTAAATTATGTGACCCCCAAATGCCCCCCAGAAGATGCCAAGCCGAATAGGTTGACAAATTCCGTTTTTTTTTAGTCTCAATGTTCAAAGTAAAAAAAAAAAATCTATACTCTTCTGAATTTTCGTAAAGGACGACGAAGAAGAAATGTTTCCCCCACCCCCTCCAATTATTTCCACCCCTCACCACCGCCTTCTTTCTCATTTTGTCACCCTCAAAAGAAGGAACGGGAAAGTTTTTCAACCTTCCCTTCACCTCCTACTATTCCGCTCAAAAAGATTTTTCTTCAAGGCCCCAGCAGATTGAAACCATGCACAACAATGTCTCCATAATCCCCCACCCCCTCGCCATAGGTCGCCTCAGGACCCTGAATTTATCTGCCCTTCAATCCTCTTCAGTTCGAAAGCCACAGTATTTCACAACAATGGCCATCCTTCCCCCTCCTCGCTGTCATTTTTCTCGTCATTCTAGGGCAAACCTTCTTTCAATTCTTTTGTTTGAATCTTTGCTGGGTAGATTGCTTCTTATTGTGACGAAAACACAAGACTTACAGGAAAGCAACTGCTATCTCACAATATTACCCGAGTTTAGATCGTCCATATTTTGAAACCCTTTGTAAGATAAAGAGCAATTCCAACTGTAGAAAACATTCCTACTCTTGAAAGTGCAGCAAATCCGGTTTAACTCACAACCGAGATCTCGCTTCTAATTTTCATTTGATGTGCAGGGAAACCGGGACCGTGGAATTTTTTAAAGCTTCAAAAATAAGCCCTTCTGATCATAAACTTTGGAGTATTTTTGTGTGCTCATTTATTAAGATAAACATCTGATTTTTTTTTTTTTTTTGTGTGTGTTTCTGATACATTGGAGAAAATTAAGAACCTTCAACCCGTTTGAAATACTATGTTCATCGTGGAGGCTGAATTATTTAGTAATTAATCAGGATTCAACGAGTAATCCCGGGTTTCCAAGCTTTCAAAATAATCTCCACCGATCTCCGCTCAGGCTGGGAAATTTTCAGATTCTTGAACTAAACACTAGAATCAAATCAAATCAAACTGGTTTTTATTTGCAAAATCCATGTATATGACAATGCAAACGTCAAGATTACATAGGTAATGACAGAAACACAAGCATGAAAACAGCAGTAATTTGGGCTCCATAGTACAGTTCACAAACAAACTCTGACAACGTGAGAATGGAGCAACCCGGGCGAACTTATGGGCTTGATATATGATATGCATATGACAATGCAAACGTCAAGATTACAAGATTACATCGGTAATGAAAAAAACACAAGCATCAAAACAGCAACAATTTGGGCCCCATCGTACAGTTCACAAACAAACCCTGACAACATGAGAATGGAGCTACCCAGGCGAACTTATGGGCTTGAGGCGAATGATATATTATAAAACTCATCAACACTGTACAATTCCTCCTCGATCAGAATATCCTTCAGGGCTCGCTTGAAAGCGGGGATGGGCAAGCTCTGCAGCCTCTCTGGTAGCCGATTAAACAGACGAGAGCCGTTCTAAGTTGGGTCTGTCCGCAGCGAGGCTGTCAGACGGACCGTGGGAATGGTAAGGTCCTCGCATTGCCTTTTGGAGTAATGATGGCAGTTACTGCCCCTCTGCAACGTGTTAACATTTTGTCGCACAAACATCAAAACTGAGTGAATGTACAGACTCGGCAAGGTGAGGATTCCCAAGCTGTTAAAATGCCCTCGGCAACTCTCATTCCATCCAAGGTGCTTCAGTATTCGGAGAGCCTTCTTCTGCAGGACGAACACACGGCGGCTGTGTGGAGAGTTCCCCCACAGCTGCACGCAATAACTCAAACGGCTATGGAAGCAGGCAAAATACACTGATCTGAGGATCTCAGGGGACACACATCGTGACAATCGGCGCAACATGAAATTGCAGGAGGCGAGTTTTGATGACAGCTTGTCGACGTGTTGAGCCCACGAAATTCTATTATCAACCTCTACACCCAGCAGATTCACTGAACGGGTGAGAGGGCCATTCAGCTGGAAGGTTAAGCTCTGGGTCTTATCAGAGTTGAGGCGAAGACCATTTACATCACACCATGACTCGATCAACTCTGAAAGTGCAGTCATGTTACTTTCCAAACCCTCAACTGAACTCCCTTGTACCACAGCTGTTATGTCATCCGCAAAAAGGGAGAGGAAGAACGTGTCCTGGCATTGGTATACTAGATCGTTTATATATATTATGAAGAGGCAAGAGCCTAGTCCAGATCCTTGCTTGATACCACATGGAATACCTATTTCTTCGGACTGTTCACCATTAAAGAAAGAACACACTGGGGTCGCTCTTGTGAGAATTTCGTCTGCAAAAATGTGCAAATCCAAGGGTTCGCTGTTCAGACCGTTTTCGAAAAGGTAAACTCGACCCCCCTCTAAAGTAATTAAGATAACGAGGGGAGTCAGAAAGGAAAAGTCGGCCCAGCGTCAGTTAGTTCGTGAACGATAACGATAAAGTACGTACACAGAGAACGTAATCTCAGCGAGGATTCGTTCATCTCGAAATCGACCACTTCAAATTTAAAAACGCTGCAAATTTTAAATTTTATTATTCTTTGATATACCAACATAGGTTAATTTTGGCTTTAAAATAATTCTGTGTCAATAGGGCAAACGTACCCATAGTCGACACTGCACCAGTAGTCGACACCCCCTTCGAAAAATGAGAAAAGCTCAGGTCACAGATTTGCATTCCTGGGTGGCGCTCTTGATCCTTCAATGTCTTCTGAATGTTTGATGGGAAGTTGCCATGGAAACGAGCGGGAAAACCGAAAAGGGGGAAAGATTTAGTTAGCAGTTGTCATGGCCACCGTATCTGAGGCGATTCGTTAGCTGGAAGGCTAAGAACCCATTGAGTTTGTATGCAATTTTCACATGATATCACTTGATATATTTGTATCTTTCCTGAATTTCAGTGTTCCCTATTGTTATAAGTTTATGTTGATCCAAAATATTTGCCATTTTAACGATTTTTGACTGTTTTCCGGCTATGTCGACTATGGGTGCAAAAAACGCTCATTTTCAGTAGTCGTCAGGGGTTGTAGGATAATTAGAGGCTCTTCTTCTACTTCATCAAAGCCCCCGCCTCCTCTACCGCCAGTGGGCAACACACGTTGAACGTGCCAAGAAAACTTTACCCTGAACTCCCAGTCACATCTTCCAACATAAGAGGCGGCGAGAACAAGGACTCTCCGCCCTTCACACAATGGAATTTTAAATTAAAATAAAATTTTAGGAACACCTCCACTTAGATATAAAAATTTCCCCAGCCTAGTGTTCAAATCCCATACCACCAATATTGAAAAAAGAGGGTAAAAATTCCATACCACGGTTGGTTGGACGTGTTCTTCCAATGAAATATGATCACTTATCATAAACCATACACCCGTTTAGATGACCATAAATCACGTCTGGGTATCCGTCCAAGTCAGCCCTGTTGCGGTTAGGCCGCTCATACATCTCCCGGCAACGGGACGGAGAGGGCCGAAGGAATGAAGTTTGTCAACCTCAGTTAATATATTCCGCATCATGCTGAGCTCTAACTCAACTCAAAACTTACTTTCCAAGATGGCGGGGACGGAATGTTGAATTGGAGTTGCATAAACATGAGAGGGAATTGGGAAGGGTTGGAGGGGTTTGGTGTCACATCGCAACCTTTCTCGCCGCTAATTAGTCGGACGTTCATTTGGACAGAAATTAATCCGAGTTTGTGGGACGAATTATTCATCGTATTACAATTATCTAATGGAACCCGTTTTAACTTCATCGCAAATTCAGAATAATGGTGGATTCAAAATGTCTGTGGGAGGCTGTGAGGCGAAAATTTGCTAAAAAAAATCATTTAAGTACTTACTGGGGCTGGGTAAATTTAAAACTATCCCAAATAAAGGTGGATTATATGCATGCGTAAATATTCAGCTCTGAACTGTGTGTACCTACACATTGGTTTTTATTCTCCTAGATAACCTGGGTTTGATTCGCTAACAATTTTGGGCAAGAGACCTTTCCAAAATGAAACAAATCATTTCCTATCCGATCGCAGGGTTTTTGGTTTATTATTCTCAAAATAATCAACCTATGTTTTTGGGGCTGAGGTCAAACTATTTTTGACCTCGTCGATCAACATAAATTTTATGCTTTTCATGACAAGTAGATTTAAAAAATCAAATGCCCGTCAACTCTCCAAGGTATAGAGTTTTGTGCAGTTTTCCGCACGGGTTTCACTCCGATCGAACCAACACGTGGTGGGTGCTCTGTGGATACGGGAGTTTTTTTGAAAGGTTTCAACGATAGGGTCGAGTTAGGTGTCGTTTGCGGAATATTTTTGGGAGTAGAATCCATTTTTTGGAGACTCGCATCTGTCCAGATAAAATGTTTTTAAATAACAAGAGAACGGATGGGCAATGAAGGTGACTTCTCTGCTTTTTCAGAAAAAGCAGAGAAGTCACCTTCATTGCCCATCCGTTCTCTTGGATCAGCAACTCTGCACCATCTGGCAGTTCCAATCTCATTGAGATAGTGACCTTTTTAAATAACTTTCATTTTGATTTTCCAAGTATAATTTGTTATCCATTTAGAATCAATTTTTACACAATTTGTATAATAAACCTTTCTGTTAAATTTGCAGCGTTTTCCTATTGATACAATGTACTCAACCATTTAAAAAGTTTAAATGGTTAAATGCGAAGATTTCATCTTCGCAATGGGTGAAGTGAGATCTGTTATTTGTTATTGTTCCAATGTAGTCCAGAAGAACTTAGTTAGGTATTTATTAGATATGAATTTAATGCTTTATAAAAAACGCTGAAAATTTTACACAAGGGTTCATTTAACATTGAAGTAGATAAATTGTGTAAAATTTATTTCACGACCAGCAACGAGATATAGATATCTCGCGTGATTTCGCGAAGAAGAAGACTTCTGATCTTCTTCTTCTAAGAAGACTTAGTGATCCCTCTAGATCAGAAACAAGATGCAACGTGAGGAGAAGTGGCCTGCCTGGACAATAATTATTATTCTCTATTATAGACGAGATACCACATGAGAAGGAGTGGCCGCCATGGACCAGAGACGAGATATCTCGCAAGAAGAAGTGATCCCTCTAGATCAGAGAGAAGATGCAACGTGAGTAGAAGTGGCCTGCCTGGACAAGAGACGAGGTACCACATGAGAAGGAGTGGCCGCCATGGACCAGAGACGAGACATCTCGCAAGAAGAAGACTTCTTCACTTAGTGATCCCTCTAGATCAGAGACAAGATGCAACGTGAGGAGAAGTTGCCTGCCTGGACAAGAGTCGAGATACCACATGAGAAGGAGTGGCCGCCATGGACCAGAGACGAGATATCTCGCAAGAAGAAGTGATCCCTCTAGATCAGAGACAAGATGCAACGCGAGGAGAAGTGGCCTGCCTGGACAAGAGACTTAAAATACTTAAAAACGACACCTATCCTCAACCCCATAGCCAACACCCTTCAAAAACTCCAACCGTACCACCTTTTTAGCCCCGCGGAGCCCAACGGGTTTGAGCGGTTGGGCTGAAAACCTTGCGGGGACAAAAAGATGCGGACCGAGTGTTTTGCCAAAATTTCTGATTAAAAAAATGGACGGCGTTTTGCAAAAACCTATCAAGCGACAAAATTTGAAAAATGGAGTTTTTGGTATCGTTGGATTCATCTCGTTGAGCCATGTGTGTTTCTTGCAGAAAAAGCGCCCTCTATTCAATTTCAGAGGAATTAACACCAATAATACTAAGCGACATTCATAATAAATGGAGTTTTGAAATATGCAATAACCTACCAAGCGCCGATTAGCGAGAAGCAGTTTCGCAAAAACCTATCAAGCGCCATCGCCACTGTCGCTTGATAGGTTTTTGCGAAACTTTCGGTTCTCAACCCACTCAGTTTGGCCCCTTCAATAATGATTATTGACGTACTTTCCAGCCCTAATATTCTGTTTTGTTTGGTCAAACAGCAGGTATTTCCAGCTGTTGCATCATTCTATCTCCCATTCTCCCATTTCTGCTCCATTTTGAGCCTTCGTTTTCTGCTTTGTCGTCTTCGAGACGCTCTGTCTCTTAAAACGTTTTCATTTTTTAAATATATTTGAAAATGTTCTCGCGCGGAAGGAAGCTTGTAGAACTGTGCAAGTTCATCCAACATGAGTCCTCATTTCAACCGGAAAAAGTAAGTTTCCTCGATTTCATGGCTTTTTTTTTTTTTTTTTTTTTTTTTTTTTGAGGTTTTGGCTTACCAGTTATATTTTTGTTCACACTAGGCGTTTGATCATTGTCTTTGTTATACCTAGTAGTTTTACAGTAAACCTATTTACTTTATATTGATGATTGGTCGTTTGGGTTTTCCAGCCGATCGCGAGCCTTGCTCCACCGATTCCGGACACCAACAATTCAACAGCTCTAGAAATCCATGATGCTAGATTCGAAAATCGCCCTTTGAGCAGTCCAAAACCCGAACGATCGTGCCACGATGTAGGCGCTGAATTTACAGACAATAGGTAATGTTTCTTCTGATGAGCAAGTATTGTCAAGCGATTTTTTGCACCCTGCCTCGGCAATTATTGCTTCTGCTCCCTTGGACGAAGAAATTGCACCCAATGAGTTCGAAAGTCCACTGGTTCCTGCTAGTAGGTCACCCAAGCCGATCGCGAGCCTTGCTCCATCGATTCCGGACACCATCCTGGAGAATAATAATGATGATTATCCTGAAGGTAAAGCGTTCTACACTGAGATGTTTGTCCTGTCAAAGGAAGGGACTGTTTCGAAGTGATATCCTGTTTGAATGTGCCGAACCCTAATACTCGTATCAATACGATCTCACCAATTGGTGAGAATCTAAACATCCTTTTATCCGTTCAAGAAACGCCAGGGGCTTCGAATGATTCAACAGCTCCAGAAATCCATGATGCTAGATTCGAAAATCGCCCTTTGAGCAGTCCAGAACCCGTACGATCGTGCCACGATGTAGGCCCTGAATTATTTACGGACAATAATGTTTCTATTTATGAGCAATTATCGTCAAGCGATTTTATGCACCCTGCCTCGGCAATTATTGCATCAGATTCTGCTCCCTTGGACGAAGAAATTGAATTTGAAAGTCCATCTCCTAGTAATTCACCCAATGCGTTCGAAAGTCCACTGGTTCCTGCTGGTAGTTCACCCAATCCGAATAGGAGTAATTTACTTTCTGGGGCTGAGCCCTACACAGGGAGGCCTAAAAAAGGCAGAAAGCTGAAGCACCCTGGTCAAAATAGGGAATCTCGAAAAAGGAAAATTCTAACCAACCAGGAATACATAAAATGCTCAGGTCGACTTCAACAGCCTAGATCTTTTTCTGAACAAATACCATGTGGTTCCAACTGCCAGGAGAGAGTCTCCGCTGAACTTCGAAAACATGAGTTTGACGCCTTTTGGAGTCTAGCCTCTGTTGAAGCAAAGCGTTTGTTTGTTGCAAATAAGGTGCAATCTCATCCCGTAAAACGTCGGAGAACTCAGAACGTCGAAAAAATGAAGCCATGTACCAGGTCATTCTCCCTGGCAGGAGTAACTGTGTGTAAAAAATGTTTCACTCGCACATTATGCATATCAACCTTCACTTTGCATGATTACTTGAGTAAATGTGCCACTGGGGCATACGCTGACGGTCGACAAAAGAATGGAGGCCATAATGCTTTGGATTCGGTAAAAATCGAGGCGGTAATGAACCACATAAAGTTGTTTCCGAAATATAAATCACACTACCGAAGAAATGAGACTGAGAGTGAATACTTACCGTCAAATGTGACTCTTCCTCTCATGTATAAACTATACAGGGAGGAATTATTTCAAGACACTCCTGTGTCTTTCATGACATATAAGAAAATTTTTTATGAGAGATTTAACTTAAAAAGGAAACCATTAAAAAAAGATACATGCAGCAAGTGTGATTCCCTATCAATACGAATTGGCAACAATAGTGAAGACAAGGAGGAAGTCCAAGGATTGTTGAATGCCCACCACGAATTTGCTCAAAACGCGCGCGAAAAACTGAAGTCTGATTTAGTTGAATGCTGTTCTTCATCTGATTTGTACGTACTCACCTTTGACATGGAAAAAACCCTTCCACTTCCGCGGATCCCCTCGAATGTAGTGTTCTACAAACGTCAGCTTTGGCTCTATAACTGTGGCATACATGATGCTAAAACTAACCAAGGGTTCTGTTACGTATGGTTAGAGGGAGAAGCTGGTAGAGGAGCCCAAGAAGTTGCATCATGTCTGATGAAGCATATTGTGGAGGAAATTCCCAATTCTGCAAAAACCCTGATTCTGTGGTCTGATTCTTGCGGCGGACAGAACCGAAACATCAAAGTCGTTCTTCTTCTGCAGAAAGCGCTGCAGGACCACTCAAGTCTTTGCAAAATAAAACTCCGTTTCCTCGTGCCAGGGCATAGTTTTTTGCCCAATGATGACGACTTCGGAGATATTGAAAGTGCCTTGAAGCGCTACGAGCGAATTTATTCCCCAGATGATTATATGCGAGTCATGAGGGAATGCAGGAAAAAAAAACCATTGGTCGTGAAGAAAATGAAAAAGGAAGACTTCTTTAGCAGCAGTTCCCTGGAGAGAAACACGACAAATAGAAAGAAGGACAAAGCAGGAAATAAGGTGAGCTGGCTTCAAACCAGGGAGATTGAACTTAACAAGGATCGACCATTCATCATAGTCATGAGAGAGCAATTCGAGGATGCAGGACAGGAAGTGGACATAGCAAAAATAAACAGAAGAACCAGGCGAAATGAAACAAACATATTCGGAAACCAGCTACAAACGTTATGGCCAACTGGGAAACCAATTTCACCTCCAAAACTGAACGACCTCAGAAGTTTGATGCACCTCATACCCGAGGCTGACGCCTCCTTCTACAGGAGTTTGCAATCCAGCGATGAAATCGAAGACGACATAGACGGATTCAACGGATCCCTCGACTTTGAAGTTGAAGACCATTAACAAAGTGGATATGGTGAATGTGACATGGTGAAACTGTGGAAAATGTTTAGTTCCTATCAATATTATTTTATTTTATTCTTTTTGGTTCTTTTTCAAAACCTTATATACCTACTCTGGTCATTAATATATTAATAGGTATACCTATTAATACTTTTTTCAATGTGCCAATTAATAAATTACTTTTTCTCCATTTTTACCATGAATATTAATCATAAAGATGAAAGTGGCACTTGGGATTATCCAACTTTTCAAAATGTGATATACGCAAATGCCTACTAACCGACAAAGTGGCGCTTGGTAGGGTTTTGAAAAACGTACTTCGAGCGAAATTCGATTTTTTTAAAGTGACAAGCGACAAAGTGGCGCTTGGTAGGGTTTTGCAAAACGTACTTCGAGCGAAATTCGATTTTTTTAAAGTGACAAGCGACAAATTGTGTTGATCGGCTGATTTTTTTGGCATTTGAACTGGATAGCCATAATCAGGACCCCAAAAAACATCGACGTGGCAAGTTTCATCTAAATAAGTTGCAAAATGCACCATCTGCAGCCTACAACATGTCAAAATTGTTTTTCAACCTTCCCCAAAAAAATTGTATCTGTCGCTTGATAGGTTTTTGCATAACGCCGTCCTGCAGGATATTTAATATCCTGCAGCACAAAACGGCTGAGACGGCGGACGTACGTTTGGTTTTTGGAATCTACACAATGTGGTTCAAGATGTCATCTTGAAACGTATGATGACAAATTTTTAGGCCGATCAAAATTTTCCACATCCGACACGAATATATACTACGTGCTACCATACTATTAGGTGTATTATTCCAAGAATAATCAACCAAAATGTCGCAGTGCTACTCGATTAAAGCCGATTATTTATTACAATGATCAAACAACCATTACTGTTGCAGCGCAAAAACTCCACATTTACTGCTTTCCCTTCAAATAACTTGGTGAGCCTTTATCGCTCACTTCGCTCTCCAACCGACCACTTTAGCTTCATGAATAAACAACTTGCCCTGGAAAGCAAACTGCGAGAGGTGGCGGAGTGGGAGGGTCGAGAGAAAGCTTACAAGAGTGATAACTCCTCACCCCCGCCTGAAGCGAAGCAGGAAAAAAAAAGTGAAAGGAGAGAAGACATTAAAAGCTCATCACATTATGCCGGTATCTCCGAGTTGGAGCTCAAACTTCTGTTCGATGATTCGAAGCGTTGGTGGTGTATTGCGTGACTTGACTCTAGACGGGGTGGATTTAGTATGAGACTTACAACCAGAACCCTTCAAATGCGGCGCCGTACAAAAATGCTACATTGTACCGTTTTTTGGGAAAATGCCATTTATGTGCCTTGTTTTGCCTTTTAACGCAGAATGTGTTTTTTCCTCGGGTCTTGCTGTTTGAAGATGCGTCCTTCCGTACAGCACAAGCATACCTGCTTCTCCGCCCTCCTTCTCTCCTCGAGCTTCACATCGAGTTGATCTCCTCGGCGGAATTACCGAAAAACTCATTCTGTGTTTCATTGGTTTGATCCTAATCATAACATCAATAATCTGGGGATCTGGGGTGTCCCTCAGTAAAAATATAGTTTACCATAAAAATATAGTTTACCATAAGTAACTAGGTACATGTGCAAAGAATCTTGAAAAAAGACCTTCATTTCCACGCCTACAAAATCCAGTTAACACAGGAACTGAAACCATCAGACCACGCCGAACGAAGGCAGTTTGCTGAATGGGTCATTCTCAAACACAACAGAATGATGGTTTCATCAGGAACATCATTTTCAGTGACGAGGCCCATTTTCATTTGGATGGCTTTGTTAACAAACAAAATTGCCGAATCTGGGGACCTGAAAATCCACGAATAATCCAAGAGAGACAAATGCATCCTCAGAGAGTCACAGTTTGGTGTGGGTTTTGGAGCGGAGGTTTGATTGGGCCTTATTTGGTGAAAGTCACTTTTGAGATTCAGAAATGTGAGGGTTGTAGTTTTCAGGAAGCTCTTGCTAAGCACTCCTCTATCTCCATAGCCTGTGATCACTCGGCGGGGCATTTGGCTTTCAGCTGCTACCACGTCAACCCTTTTGAAGGGTTTAAACGAGCTATCCAAGAGCTCTACTACGATCCCGCTTCAGTAAATTCTCTTCATTGAGTCAATTTCAAGGATATTCCAAAAATCGGATCATTTCCGTTCAAAGCATTCTGGGAACAAGTGTCGAAAACATGAAAGGTATTTCGAACACCGGATCAAGAAGATCCAGGATGAAATTAAGGCCGCCTTCTGTCGGGTGGGAGGAAATCCACAATATTGTTGTCACTTTGTCTGGTGAGGAAGGTTGTGAATCTGCAACGCCCCGGCAACATCAGCTGAGGTTGAGAGGACTTTCGTAAAACTGAAATATTAATTACTCCATTAAGTGATCGACGGGTGGGATTTTCGACGGAAAGCATTTCATCTGATCTAGAACCCGTGTTAGCGATGGTGTGGACTTTTCCTGCTATCTTATCTCTAAATACATTAACAAGTGCATAATATACTGGTCAATAGATATTATCTATTGACCAGTTCATGAACCTTCAGGACTTTGAATTCATCTACAATGGTTTTTGAAGCGTATCGATTTTTTTTAGAAGAATTTTGATGACTTTTTTTTTTGGCATCATACAGCGAGTCCGAAGGTTTCTTACGACAACCCCCAATATTGTTTAAAGAGCTCCGGTTATAACTAGGTATATGGATAATTGTGAAGAATAGGTACTTGTTTTCTGGATCCGAATGATTTACCAAAGTGTATGTGAGCAGTTCGAAGGTGTCAAGACGTCCCAAGCCGGACTTCTTTACAGGCTGGACAGGTGATGTCCTCCATTAAATGGAGTCTCCCGTCATTCCTCAACCTCAGTGTCGCTTTTCTCTCAAGCCCATCTCAAGCTCAGACCTGAAGTATCCAACAAGGCCTTCACTCTCCTAATGATTGCGAGTTGTGACAATTAATGTCCACCGGGTTTGCTTCTGGTTAACTGAGTTGACAAGTGACGAGTCAACTTCCCGAGGGGTTTGGTCCCGGAAGTCAAAATGTCAATGCTGATGAAATTTTAAGCTTGTCATTGATATATCATTGACGTATACGTTTGACAACACTAAAACTAGGTACATTTAGAGGGATTCATCTAATGACATAGGGTAGATAATATCTCTCATATTATGAGTGATGCAGCGCTAATTCTCCTCGTGATTACGCGATGAGCTCAACCGTAGTTCCCATCCTATCAGTAACCGTTGTTTTTAATAAGCTTGGGATGATCTGAAATCCATACATCGATCACTGGCTTGTACTGCCAGTCTGCGGTGAGCATTTCCATTGCGTATGACCAGAACATTCAGAAAATGGAGCCTGCCTTCGCTGGATGGGTATTGAAGGGGAAAAATATCGATGTTTTTTTTACATCGATATACATACATTTATGTCAATAAAAATTTATTTTTTTAAAAGCTACCTATAAAATAAAATTTGAAAAAAAAAAATCGTACAATGTTTGGATAGATTTGGGACCCCTGAAAATGAATTATGCGTCCAAAGTTACACAGAAAACGACACCTCATTTGACATCATCACATCCTTCAAAAGCTCCTTTGTTAGCCTTATGAAAGCCCCGTAGATCCCCACGGTCGAATCGGATGGCTCTGGGACCCCCAAAAATAGATTCTACGTTCAAAAATACTTCAATAATGACACATAACTCTACCTCCTTAGCCGAAACCCTTCAAAATCCCCTCCCGTAGCACCTTTTTAGCCCTATAGAGACGCACGGGTATGGGTGATCGGGCTGATAACCTTGCGAGCGCAACTGGATGGCAGACCGAGTAGTTAGCCAAAATTTCAGATTTAAAAGAAAAAATCCTAATCCCCAAAACGGCCGGACAGTTGATTTTTGAGATCTACGTGCCGTGAAACGTATAGGTAATGTAAAATGTTGAGGCCGATCCAAATTTTTTACCCCCGTAGTGAATATGTTAAATGTATACACAGTAATTGGAATAAATACATTGGAACGATACACTTGGAATAATACATAAATTTTGTGTATTATTCCGAGAACGATAAACCAAAAGGAACGGGTATGGCGGCAAAAAGTGACCATGTTTACCACTGCAAGCTTTAAAAAGTCTGAAGACAAACTGACAGGCAGACCTTGGAACAGCCCCAACGAAGTAAACTGGGAAACTTTCAAAAATCGCTTTCCTTCTTCTTCTATTCTAATTTCTTCTATCATTTTTTATAATTTCAAATTCAACTCTTGTGCTAATTTAATTTTTCTAAATTCAAATAAATTCGATAAACTCAAATCTTCATAATAATATTATGAAGATTGTACAAAATTTATCACTTAACATACATATTATCTTATATTTAAATTTATCATTAAATGATAAATGTTTTACAAATTCAAGTTTAACTGACCATGTCAACTGCTAGGTATCTTCGTCATCATTTTCTTAGCTACAATTTATACTTACCAATAATTGTAAACAATTATTGTTTTCAAATTCCAACTTAGTCTTTCCTAGTATTAATAACCATGTCAAATGGGTCCATTTTAAAAATTACCTCTGACAATTCTCCGTCTCACTACTCACATATCAAGTATTTGTATTTCCTCTAGAACAATCAATCTCTCATTTCAGTAGTATTGCCAAATTGCTATTCAGCTGTTTCGGTTGCCATCAGTCATGGAGAAAATTTTAAAAAAGTGGGCACATATTACAAAAATTACTATTGTCAAATTCCCCACCGTCATTCTACATCGGTTTCATCAGTTTTACTTTACACAATTATGTACTTGTTCCTGTACCTTCAGTATAATATTCGGTGATGGTTGTAGTCTGTGATGTGAACGACTAATGTTTCTTGTTAGGGCTGTAGATGAGCTTAGTTGCTCGAAACCGGTCCCCACGCTACGTTAAATCCAATAAACAATTTAGTACTCACATCAGCAGAGGAGTCGTTTTCTCTCCCTAACCACCTATTATCGATACGGTATACGATAGGGTATTATCAAGTGTAATGGATATCGATACGGGAATGCCTACCGATATATTTGTTGAAATACCAATCGATATTTCTTATAGTACATTGATACTCATCCCTACTCTTTCTATTTCGCTGGTAAATTTAATACATACGGGAACAATTTTGATCGACCTCATATATCATAAATACGGTTTTTATTTATTTTTTATTTTATTTTATTATTTTATTTCGAAGAATTAATTTTTGCACGATACCAATCAATAATAAACCCATGAGTAAAATTTGCTGTTTTTTTGTTTGTTTTTCATTGCAGAGCGAAAGAATTCAGGAGCTGCACCTCGTCACCAGATTCCCCTCAAATCGGAGAGTTGTTGGTGAGTGGCTTGGTGATTCAAAGCACGATCACACCCGCCTACAAAATACGAAGGGAACTGCTTACCGTACGTGACAAGTGGACGCCGGTCCGAGTGCGGCCCTATTCAAACAGCGCTTTTCAAGGATCCCATCGTGGTAGAGATCGAAGCTGCTCCCGCCACGAGACGAAAGATAAGTCCCGTGTGAGAAGTGGGAGCTTTAGGACGTCGAGGGATCGGGAGTTTGGGAGTCGCTAGGGCAAAGGGTAGATAGGCAAATATCCATTCAACCGTGTACGAGCGGGAAGGGAGATCCTGATTGATATACTGTGTTCCCCCTCTGCCACTCACCCACAGGATCCTACCTGAACGCTTGAGCGGGCCGAGCGAAGTGGTTCCCCCGGTACTCTAAAAACCTTCGAGCTTTCAAACTGAGACCCTCAGCCCACGCCACCATGAAAACAACGCTTATACCATTCTGGGTGAACGGAACAACCGACTAACTGGACTTGGAAATCCACTCACGAACCTCGGAAACTTTTACACCACGCTAAGGCCAAGTTTCCTTCGAGAGCTACATTTCACATTACATGTTACCCCTGCATGGTTTCCTCTTACCGGAACAAATCCTAATTGCCCCTCAACAGTTAGCACATTTGCGAATCGACCCCTAGCCCGATACAACTGCGAAAGATCGGTTTCATTTATTACGGGCACTAAATGCAAGATGCTTTGTACCTGGTGTGGTTCAGTTCCTATAATATAGGCAGATTAGCGTTTCTATAGAGCTTCATGACAATCATGGAAATAAATTTTTTTTTTTTTTTTTTTTGTGATGGAACGTGAAAGCGCATACTCCCTGTTCTCGCCGTCTGTTGTGTGGATGGAAGCGAGTGGGTGTTACAGGGTAGGTTTCTAACGGCGTATCTAACATCTAACATCTAACATCAGATCTAATCAGTATCTAATATCAGAGTATTTTCACTGACGCGACATCCAGAAACGATACTCCTCCAAGATCGTTGGGACGTCGTTCAATGGGCCCCATGACGTTCTGAGGCAATCGGCCCGATGACGCTAAAAGGTGGCGGAAAGTCGAAAAATTAAAAACGCAACTGGCCGATCGGTTTAATGTTGATTCGTTGGCTGATATATATTCCAACATCCTTGGCCACAACAGTTATTAATTTCATTAACAGTTAACGTTAATTAACCGTGAGTTTAACACTTTCAAATAAACTGTTCGTTTTTTTTTTTTTTTTTTTTTTTTGTTAAGTAGGCCTAACGTGTTAATTCTACCACACCCCTAATTTCGGGAGTTGCGAGGCGACGATGCATAGTTAAAGGATTGGCCCTGACCCCTACAATCATGTTGATTAGGCAAGTCCGTCGTGCAGCAATAACGACTTCCACTGTGCCGTCGTCTTGGACCCGGTGAAGTTCATTTCCACGACGTTGGGGAGGTTTCGCGAGTGGGAAGATAATCTTCAAGGACGGTGATAGGGCCGGGAGTCGCTTCAACTGCGCTCCATCAACCTGCCACGGGGAACTTTGGAGGGAAACGACCAAGACAGACAGCCCGGGGTGGAAGTTCCTCATAACAATGGCTCTATTTGAATGTTATCTGTCGGAGAGGAGGGCAGACCATTGTCGAGGTTATATCCCAGACCGCGCAATCTATTTATCACATCGCCCGTTCGTCTTGGACGTTCCACCCCTTCTTTCGTCCTTCGAGGGGAACCAGGTTAGGTCACACCCGTAAAAATGTTTGGAGTTTTTATATCAAAGGCACGAATCGTGCAATGGGAGTTAAGGGGATATACCTACTAATGAAAATGGATTTTCAGTAAAAGTTATATTTTGTAGTATTCATAATAATATTATCCATATTATGAACTTTATACGCCTCTTGGATTATTTCACCACGATACACAGCTCCAAACGATTGAAGTAGGTAAATTTGTAAAATTATCTCTCTAGAAAGTTGTCAGAGAAAGTCCAGTAAAAAGTTTAACGAGATAGTTAAAATGTAGGTAATCAACAAAGCCGTCAACCCTCCCATATCAGAAAGGAATGAAATTTTAGCGTTGTCGTTTCATAGTCTGGCCAGCCAAATAAAAAAAAGCGATCCCATAACTACTTGGGTAGTTCTAAAATTAGAAGGCCTTTTAATGAAAAACCCCTTTCTGCCGATCCGCTTGTTTTCATTCCTTCATGATTTATCCACCGCTGACCATTGTGAAGCCAACCTTATTCATTAGCATTTCACTGGCTCCGAACTCACATGGTGGCCAACAGAATATAAATAGATGGAACGGCGGGGTAGCTCCGAAAATGGGACCGTTTGCCAATCCCGCCCGACTCCCCTTAAAAAAAAGTTGTTTTGAAAACTGAGTGTTGTCCTTCCAGTACAAAAACGTCGCGTTGAGTCCTCCCCGAGATTAAAAACCCACTTCCCGGATTCATTCAAAAATGTCTTTTGAACCGGAAATGGCTGCCTCTTGTTGGAGTCAAAAAGTGACGACACGTTAACGGGGTAAGTTTTTGTTTCCGACGTTTTGTTGTGTCTTGGCGGTTTTTTTTTTTTTTTCGAGAGAGAGAGAGAGCGAATATTAACGTCTGTCTTTCCATTTAATTCTTCAGCCGGCCCTGTGCGGAATATCTGGCTTTCCATTTAGTCCTTTACAAGCTTCTACAAAAGGGTCAGGCGTAGACGGCGCAGTTTTATTCCTCTCCGGCAACTCTTGGAGGTGATGCGGTTTTAGCATTGCGCGAATTGTCCAAATATGATGGAAAACCAAGATAGAAAGGAAATTGGGTGAGAAATGGAATCTCAAGTTTGATTAAATTTGAAATGTTAGAGTTTAAATTCACGTTGATTAGTTTTTGAAAATATTTAGGTAAGTAAAGTACGAGTACATTATCAATATGAATTCATGCTTTAAAGCCCATTTCAAGTCCTCATCTCGAATGGAATCGATTAATCTACGATGACGTAACATGTAGGATCAATTTAAAAGAGGAAATAAGAGCATGAATCGTCTCTCAACTTGGATTCTAAACTGGGAACACCCGTTTGAAAGAGGCCATCAGGAAGATTGGGTAGAGATCCATTATGCATGTATGGCGGAGGCCATCACTTAGCCTTCGCCAATCCCACCTTCCAACTGCTTCAATGCCATTCAATTTTTAACAGCTTTTCGTGATGGAGAACGGAAATAAGATAGGGGTGGAGGGGATGACGATTCCTGCCTACGAACTGGCTCAACTCCAACCACTTTGCATCAATTTGTCTTAGAAACACGAAACATTACTGTAACCCCGAGTAGCATTACCGGGAAAACCCGAGTGAATGTTTTGGATATTTCGGGTACCTACGTAAATAGTTGTTATAATCTTTTAATTGATCTAAAGTTTTGCAACTGGCAGAGGCTGCTATTTCATCGAGTTTCTTCAACGCAGTAGAAAGTCCTTGGAGATCAGTTCAAAATAGGTCTCTCAACGTTTTAATCATTTTCCATTCGTTGATTAGTGTTACAATCAATTCAGCTCAATGATTCTAAAAAATATATTTTTTAAAAATTTAATAATAATAAAAATAAAAACACATTAAACTACTGTCCGACAAATAAAAGATAAAACGCTGCAAATTTTAATCACTCGAGGGTTTGTTATTCGTTGATACAAATTTTGAACAAATAATTTTATGTCAATAAAAAATTACGGAAAAGTTTTTTTTTTAATTAGTGTTCAGTGGTTGGAAAGACGTGTCCGAAAAAAAGGATTATGTTCCAAATTACCCGGAAAACGTAACCTCATCCACCTCCTGACATCCTTATTGTGCAGTCCCATTGATCCCACAGTGATCGGATGGTGCTGGGACCACCAAAAAACTTCGAAAACGACACGTAACTCAACCATACAGACCAAATAACTCGACCATGTAGCCAAAAACTGGGGGACAGGGTGGCCCCGTGGCGTCGGTGAAACGTCTGTTTACAAATCAGTCGGGCCGCTGATCAGCCTGGTTCGAATCCGGGGACGAACCCCAATTTTTGACCATAAGTCAATCACGTGTTGTAATACCTGTCTTGTTGGCAGACTATTCACCTCTGAACGCAAGTTTATGTGAATCCTTTCTATGGAGCAATAATTTCTAAAGCTTTTTCAGGAACAGTGCGGGGTCGGCTCCTGCCTCAATTGTGAAAACCAGTTGGTTAACTAAAAAAAACAACTACTTTTTAAGGTGTCAGCTTTTTTTCTGTCTCAAATGTACCCAGCTGGATATCCCCCAGCAAAGTGACCTCAACTTCAGCCTTCACGGGAGTTTCACGTCCAATAGCAAACCTCGAATTTTCAGCATTGATGGCAGCGGGACAATCAAATTTAGTTTCATCCGAATTGACCCCCCCTTCGGTTTAATTTGTTGGCAGCTCAAAGTAACGGGCTGTCAATGACTAAAATTGTTGGATTCTCCCGGTGGACGATGCGGGAAATTGCGGTCAGCGAATTACAACTATTACAGCGTTCGGTTGAGCGACGATGGCTAAGGGAAGGTGTGCGTCACAACGAACTCGAGTAAGTAATTAAACAAATCGGACCCAAGAGAATTGTCGACGAGAGTCATGTCATTGGTGGTTTAGGGCGAGTTTTGGTGAGTCACAATTCCATAGGTAAATGATGTAGCTAGCTAGCTTAACCACTAATTATTAGTGGTTAAGCGGTATAATATATTATGTTTTTTGGGACCCGAGTGCGAGTTGGAACCGCCCCCTCCACATCTATGTGTTTATAAGATTTAGAAACAGACGTTTTATATAACTTTTTATATTGAACTTAAACGTTGGTGAGGTTTGGGTTTTGTTGTTGTTCGACGACGGGGGACGGAAAATCTTTTCTTTTTTTTTTTTTTTTTTGTCACAGAAAGCACCCTGGTTACGGGGTGTGGAGGAGCTAATAATACTCTGCGGGGGGGGGGGGGGGGGGGGGGTTGCTAGTTCACGAGTCCCTTTCCTGTTGAATTGAAAGAGCGCCAGATTATTTAATGATTTTGTTTTGCATTCATTGCTTTCATTTTGTATTCATTCAACAAACATGAGTCCAGTGCACTGATGGATGAGCTAATTCCCCCCTCAGCTGAAAAATGGGTATACATTCTTCTGGGGATTGCAGACCACTTTGTCTCAGCCCTCCTTCCCCCTCCGTGGAGCCATCCTTTCCTTCCCCGTCACCCCTTCAATAAAGATTTTCCCAACTGAGCCTGCCAGTAGGTATTAAATTTAGGCGTTCAAATTTTTAAGGTATTAAATTTAGGCGTTCAAATTTTGAATGCCTATTAAATTGAACGCTGAGCCCCGTTGGTGTTTTCAGACTTTTCTCGTACTATGCTCGCCAAGACGAATTTTTTGGTTTGTGATTCAAATTTTTGCGACATCTAGAAGCGCCTTAGAATGAATGCCGAGAATGAATGAGTGCCTAGAATGCCTTAGAAATGAGCATTCTCCTCCTCCTCGGGCTGCAGCTCCAATAAAATAAAATTTAAGAGTATATATACTCTTAAATTGTAGAGCGGCCAGTCCATTAAAATGATTTCTCAAGAATATATTCTTGAGAAATCATTTTAATGGACTGGCCGCTCTACATGACAACAAATAAAATTGCCTTACTTTGGAGCGTCTTATAATCGGGGGCCTATTTCTTTCCAAACTGCTTAAAAAAAAAAAAAAAAAAAAAAAAAAAAAAAAAGAGGGATGCGGCTTACAATCGGGTGCGTATTATAATCGGTATAATATACGCATATTATGCGATGTGTTTGGGAAACATGAACTTATTAGGAGGCCACTTCTCCAGCAAGCTCCTCTCGTAGAATCATGAAGACGAATACTCACTACATCCCCCCCCCCCCCCCCCCCTTAACCCTAAGAACATCTCCAACCCGAGCATCGTCTGCAGGCTGGAGCAGGTAAGTTACTGGCACGTCCTGAACGGTAATTGCTCGATATCATGCCATCGCGTGACTCCACCGGCGAGCGAGGCGAAATATTCATGTTTACGGGAAATCCTGCGCTCTTTCCCACCTTGTTCCCTTTCATTTGTTCCAGCTAATAAAATTTCGGCTTTTTCGGCCCCTGAGAAAAAATTCACCGCGGCGAGTGATCCAAACGCCATTCAGTGCTATTTAGCAGTCGTTGTAAGCGTTTGCTGTCTCACGTTGGGACGACAAAAAACTATATTAGCGTTGAATACAATGCATTGAACAGGTGTTTTTTCAAACTACAATACCATCCGTTGAATAGGTGTTTTTTCAAACTACTCGTAGCCTGCATCAAATTGTTTAGCACCCATACCAAGTCATAAAACATTTATTTAGGACAGATTCACTTTGAAGAGTGTTGGACGTCGTAATAAAAGGAACAGCGTTTGATGATTAGTCTGAACACAACAATTTGAACATACAATGTATGTTAAAAAACACCATTATTATGTCATAATAATAACTCAGGTTTACAAAAAAAGGTCACTCTCTGGCACCGCGGAAAAAACCATCAATCTCTATGTTTTTTTGGGGCGCTGAATCCGAATCTGACCTCCGTTTTTTCCGGTCACGTGATTTTCGAGATATTGGCGATTTTTCGTTTTTTCGGAGTTTAGAAAATCACAGCTAAACGTACAGATACTCAAAAATTCCACAAAACCTCTCTTCTTACTGAGAATGTATCGCTGATTCCGAATATATATATATATATATATATATATACGAGTTGGGGTCTAAAACCACGAAAAGTGTGTGATTTTGCCGAAAAATGCTGAAAAAAGTGGTTTTTATCAAAACCGATGTCGCGTTTTTTGGTAATTTTTGTCATCTAGCGTAAAAACTAAGGCTGTTAAATTTTTTTTTCGCGACGTTTTGTAGGTAGATTGTTTCTGCGTCGAATGGGACCAACCGCGATTCTGAATCTTCCATATTATTTTTCAAAATGTTTACCGATTTGGGCCATATGAACTCCTGGAGTCGGCAATGTTGCTTGATCGCTATAAAAAATTATTCCGAGGAATAATGTTCCAATAATATATTATATTGGACTTAAATTCATAAATTCATTACGATTCCAAGATGGTTTTATTCATCAGGAACACCGTTATGAATGGAGTCTGGCTCGTGTCTTTCAGGGCATCAAGCGCTTTTCCGTGAGTTGTGTTCGTTTCGGGGCTGCAATATGAGCATTGAAATTCATAATCTCTTCACTCGCTTGAACGAATTCTCTCACAACCTCAGCAAAGAACAAGGTGAGAGGTTCCACCAAGGTATCAAGACGATAAAATCAACGTAACTAGGTGCCAAGGCGTCTGGGACTCCAATATGATGGCAGACTATTGTTGGTGCCTTCAAAGGGACAAATCAGCCGCCACTCACAGCCAAAAGGCTCATACAAAATCGTAGGCATTTGAGCAAAAAATGGTCAGACATTGTTTCTTTAGTTTCCCGACACAGCTGGTTTTCAAATAATTTGAAACAATTATTGTTACGGAGAAATAAAACCATCTTGGAATGTTCGGAATCAGCGATAAATTTCCAGTAAGAAGAGAGTTATGTGGAATTTTCGGGCACCTACACGTTTAGCTGTGACTTTCTAAACGGAGGTCAGATTCGGATTCAGCACCCCATAAAACATGGTTTGATGTTTTTTCCGCGGCGCCTGAGTGTTTTTTTTTTTTTTTTTTTGTAAACCTGTTACTATTACTATTCTTCGGTTAACGAAAGAAGCAAACCCTGTGCGATCGACAAAACAGAGATCGTGAAAAGATAGTTAACAAGAGTGGAGCATTTTCAAGAGATCAAAAAAAGTCCCTGCGAGTCGTGTGAACTCTGCGCCTTAGTATGCCGCACAACAATGAAAGACTTGAAGGGGAAAATTCTTTGCTTTTCAACCCCTCTGGGATCTCATCCTTTGCTTGACACGCGAAACAACAGAAGGCAAGACCCGCGTTCTTCGTCAGTAGGTATTACTTTTTTGAGTGTCGGAAGTTTGAAAGAAAAAAAAAAAGCCTTCAATTTTAATAAAAGGAAATGCGTGGACGAGCTGGTAGGAGGAGGACAGACGAAGTCGTAGCTAAAGTTAGGTTCTCAGAGGGACAGAAAACGAGAGCGAGGCACGCTTTCGATTTCACTGACTCGACCCTTGCCGCTATTGAGGATTAAAAAAAAAACAAAAAACAAAAAAAAAATAAATAAAATAAAATAAAATATAAATAAGCCGCAGATCAGGGAACCGTTCTCACGATCACGATTCAGTTTATCCCTTGAAGCCGACCGTGAAGGATACAGTAGTACAGTTTTGAGTGTTCGGACTGATCCCGGACCCCCGAAAATGAAACGTCCGAAATTACTCAGAAAACGACACCTCATTCGACCTCCTGGCGTCCTTTAAAGCCTCGCTTCTAGCCAAATATAAGTCCTAAATATCTCCACGATGAGGTCGGATGGGGTTCGGACCCCAAAAAATGGGTTTCACGCACAAAAATACTTCAAAAACCCCATTCGACCCAATGACCAAAGCCCTTCCCGTAGCCCCTGTTTAGCCCCATCCTGTAGAATAATATTCAACAGTAAGTCGTCCCACAAAAATGTTATGTCGTCTCATAATAATATTATGTCATATTATGTCGTCTCGCCCCGCACTTCGGGATGTCGCCCAGAATCCACAGCGTCACAGCGACCTCCATTTTAACGGGCCTAACTTGATGGAGAACCAATTAGGAATGGAAACGTGTCTGGATTATTTTGTTAATCGATAGAACGCGCCCAAATAATACTGAAAATGGGGTTAAAACTCAAATTCGTACGAATTTATAAAATTTATGGAAAAATTGCAATTTGAATTTTAGTGGAAACCCGAAGTCAGCTCCTATTGGTCGACTAGTTGGCCACCATTAAAAAACTAAAAACTGAAGGATTGGTCGACCGATTGACGTCATCACGTCGAATAAGTTAATTTACAATTAGTGGTATAGATCACTAATAAGATGAGTCAATACGCACGATCACATTCACAACAAAGCGAACACGGTCATTTTCGCGTTACTCCAGTGTCACTAGCGCCAAACACCAAGAAAATCTACCTGCACTCCGGTGTCTTTGATTGGAAACCGGAACCGGTGCAGGTGACGTCACCTACACCGGTTTTCGAATCCGTCAGAACCTCTCATTTAATTTATGAACTCTGTGAAAGACTTTTTGTCACCAAAATGATGTATTTTCCCTTTTTGACTTCCAACAACATGGTGCAGGATGATTTAACCGAAAATTCTGGTGCATTTCCATTCCTAATTGTCAAAATTTCAGATTTGAAAAAAAAAAAATCCTGCTAAAAGTGATTTAGATTTTCTGAAGTTTTTATGTTTTTCAATCTGTTGTGCCGAGATTAATCCACGTCGATTGTTCGGTATTGTTTCTTACTTCTGTTTTTGTCGTTTGATATTAATGGGTACTTCCTCCAATCGTAAAAATTAAAAAAAATACCATCAATTCATTTATTGCCTTGTCGGCGATGAGATAAAATTGATAACTATTTTTGCTATTTTACGACGACAAGAAGTGCCCTGTATTTCCTCTTAGACGTCAAGTGATTTTATTAATTATTTTTTATTTTTTATTTTTATTTTTTTGTTCATTGCGTTTGTCTGAGCATTTCCTGCACGCTCTGGTAACTTTTACCAAGGCTCCTTGTAACTGTAAACTGTGTATAAATCTGTCAACCATTAAATTATTATTAGTGATTATTATATAATAATAATCATTAGAATCTGAATTTACCACCAATACGCTTTATTTGAGGTTAAACTTGACGTCAATGATTTCCACAATAATTGCGGGACTACTTTGGGATCATGCTTCCCAGAAGTAATTGTGTTCATTTTCTAATGCTTGCTTATTCGCCGCAGCCGTCAAGCTATCTTTTATTTTTCTCTGTCGAATTTCATCCCATTTACATCATACCATTCGGCCACTTCCTTTGCAGCCGTCGGTCGTTTTTTTTTTTTTTTTTTTTTGTCGCCGTCATTCAAGTCTAATGGAGTTTTTCCTTCTCCCTCCCACGGAATTTTTGCTGGTCCGGACATTGAGTAGAACGGAGCGATTGTTTTCAGGTGTAGGTTCGGTGTAACGTAAATGAGAGGGGGTTTAGTACAAAAGGTCGATTCAAACTTGACAGTTCTGCTAGAGTTCTTCAAATCGTCCCAAGAGGCAGTCAGGTGGGTGCAGCATGTTGGGTAACCAATTTTCCAGAGGTTTTGTAGTCTTTGAATGCTGCAGGTTTGTCCTCAGCTTATATCTTCTTTTTTTTTTCTTTTGTTAGCTTGACATGTTCAAAGCGTTTCATATTGCGGCGGTGGTGGAAAAATTCTAGTCCTGAAGTGAATGAAACCACCGCCGCAATTATTGATACTGTAGCCACGTTGCTACAAGTAAGCTAATAGATGAACAAACCATTCGAGTTCAATAACTCTTATGAAGGCAGGCACAACAGAGATGGTATACCAACCAACATTATAATGTTGGAATGTTGTGGAAAGCACTCAAAGTTGGATCAGCCAATAATTGGCAGCAAATTATTTGCTTATAAGCTTTGTCGAAAATAGCCTTGCTGCTCAAAAGGCCCTCTCAGCTTCTACGGAGGTCAGTGGGATGGTCCTACGTGTTCTGGTTGTGCTTAAATTGAAGCTGAATCACTGCTCTACAAATTCACTTCTCATTACTTTCCTCGTGTGATGAATATTACAGCCGATATTCCACGATTTATAACATTTGGGTGAAAACGGCTAATGTTTGAAGAGGGTTAATCGGGACCTATTGGACTTAAAAGCTGTGGTTGTGCTCAAATGGTAGCAAATCTTGTCTACTTGAAAGTAGTACACAGTGACTTTTTCGGTAGGGCGCACATTTTTGAAGTTAAAAGCCAAAAACTGGTCTCGGTTTTTCTAGTACCCAGCATTCAGTACAAGGGTCGAAGCTGGTACCGTCCCTGACAACATAAAACAAACAAACAAAAAAACATACATGTCGAAGAGGTGAGCGCACCTTTCCATTTTTTGGAAAAAGGTTGCGCTAAAAACGCTGCAAATTTTACACAAGGGTTTATTATTCTTTGATATAGGTTACTTGTACAGACATTTAATTCTGTCAATGAAAAAAATTAAAAAAATTTTTTTTTTCGGATTTTTATATTTCAAAAAAAAATTTTTTTTGTGGGATTTTTATTTTCAAAAATGTGTTTTTTCAAAAATTCTTTAATTTTTACTCGAAAGAAGACTCAGAAAATGAAAAAAGTGAAAGGAAAAAACTCACAGCCCCTTTCAAAATTAAAAAAAAAGAAAAAAAGAAGCGGATTCATATAATATATGAATACATGTATGAATAGTGTATATATACACTATATTATAGTGTACATACGAGTATTAAACACTTAGTGCTGAATGGTATAATATACTAATATTAATTTTCCTAATAAAATATTATTTTTCCTACACTCAGAGATTCTACGTTCGCAATCCGACGCGTCGTACTAACAGAGCTAGCGCTAGCGCGAAGGGAATATCCCATCACAGCCTGATCTTCAATGGCTTTACCTGATTCCCTTCATGATTGCCATCATAGCAGGTGTTGCAGATCTCAGGAACGCTGATGTGCTGGTGCACTAAGCAGAGGCATCAGACGTTGTTCGTAATCTTCAGGAAATTTCCTGTATATTGAACCGCGTCCACCCAATTTCACACAGAGGGCACCAGCTTGATCTACTTAGATGAGGTCTCCCAGGAATCTGACCGTCTTAGAATGCCCTTCAGGTCAACTGATTAGGTTGATTTCATAGTTCGGTAACTCATTGTGCGAAAAAAATTACATCCACCTCTTCGGCATCCTTCCTATTTTAGTGTGACCAAACTACGACGCCAATGGGAGTTTGATCCTTCACGGCTTGAGTGAAGAATAATAGACTAACAGAGGGAGCTCTGTAGCGATGATGATACCCCCCTTTTGTAAGCCAAAAATTCGCTAGTCCTGTAGAAGAAACGACGTTTAATTAGGCGTAACAAGTATAAAATCTGTTATCGTCCCCGTACAATGTTCCAGTCGACGGAGAACCTTTACGCCAAGATGTTGTCCTCCAAGTTCGTTCTGGTACTGACCTTGGCAGCCTGTGCGGTTCACGGTGATGAGACCACGACGGAAAAGAGTGAGTTTCATTTAGTGGTCAATTTTTTCCTCGTATACACTGTTCACGTAGAGTTGGAGTGGTGGCTGAGCTTCACTATGGTTAGTAGGTATCGTTGTATATTGAAATATTAGAAATTGCCCACTTTTCGCACCAATGGCGGCTTTCTCATTGAAAATGTGAAACCTATTGACACTCTAAACAACAATTTTAGGGGACGGGTACGAGTTGCGGCCGGTACGATGAGAGGAAAGGGTGATGATAAGTGAGTTGCGGCCCAGGTTATTAGGATGCACGTTTGAATTTTGTTGTGGTTCGAAGGCCGCTATTCATATTAGGCCAGTCACCAGTGGGGTTGACTCGTGCTAGATCGTGCTAGATATGCTTATGGCGTAGAAGCTTTTTTTCTTCGTTGTTATTGGTCTGAACGCATGATATCAAAAATAGTAGCAAATTTCTGCCGGGAGAACTTTTGGCGGCCAAAAAACCACTATTTTTTCGGACTTTTTAAAGTTTTTCACGTTTAACTAAAAAACTAAGCATCTTGGGCAAAAACTGCTATATTACCAAGTTGAAGAGCATAAGATTCTGTGTCGAAGGATCTACCCATGCATCAGATTCGGTTTAGCCGTTTGGCCACAATCAAGCGTCAAAACGCGTGGGAAATAAGACATTTACACGCGACCAAAATTTGGTTTATTGTCCCACACTGACACGCGTTGGGACATCAGTTGATGGTCGCGACCATTAACATTTGGGCCGCAACTCATACCACCCCTCCACAGTAACATGGGCCGCAACTCGTACGTTTTGAATGGGATTGGGCCGCAACTCACCATCTACGATGTTAGGAAACTAAGCGCTAAAAACCTTTTGTATACCCAGTCTGACCCTCCCAAGAGCCCATTAACAGATGTTAGGATTCCAGGTATTGCTGAGTCCGCCAAGGAAAAATTTTCGCAAGGCGTAGAGGCTGCCAAGAATCAAATGAAAAAAGCCGAAGAAGCCTTCCATGAACTCGGAGAAAAGGTGAGCTATCCAGAGAAATTATTTATACCAATGAATTTTAATAAATCGTATTCCAGGAAAAACCGCCGTCCTGAGCATAAAGGAATGTGCCTACCACTTGCCATTTGTTGCATTCTTTCAAGTTATTATTATTTCTTTTAACTCAAAATCGCCTCAATCTAAACGCCGTCAGAGAGAAGAATCTGCCAAATTAGAGGCACTGGAGCCTTTCTTAGAATGTGTGACGGGTATCAAAGAAAAGGTATAGTAGCTACTATATTACTAGTAATCATGGTACACCAATGAGAGAAACTGCCTATATGAAAATCGCATTGTTTCTAATGAGAACTTCTACAGGTTTCTGGAATCGCACAAGAAATTATAGGGAAGTTTGTCGGATTATTTGGTGGTGGAAATCAGGTAGGTACCAAGCAGGCTTATTAGTACAATTAGGCCAGTCCTTGATGGGAACATTTCGTTCACTTGTCTCCGCTACGAAGGGCTTCAATATTATCAATTCATTTGCCCAATAAACGGGTTGAGTTATAACGTTGTGCAATTATTGAAACCCCACATAATGAACAATAATATATATAAAAATAATAGTATATTATATTATAGATCTTCATTATATTAATCATCAACCATAATATTATCATTTCTACTGTTCAACTTAATGGGTTAACCCATTAGTGACCATCATTTCTACTGTTCAACTAATGGGTTAATTTGTTTAATTTAATTAAATTTAATCATTATTATTACTAACGCCAACATTGAAATAAAAATTTATAGGATGTACGACGGATGAGCCACATTGATGGCATTGCCTCTTCTAGTAGAGAATCTACGTTGATGAGGTATTCAAAATAAAGACACGTTGTATTGTTTTTCCGTCACCGAAAACACCATCACAACAACGTCAAGGGAGACGAGAATGAATAGAAACCTTATACAAAATTAAGCTTCACGACGGTTTTAGATTCGCACAAATCACTTTGTCATGAAAATAAAAAGGTATGTGTGTGTGTGTGTGATTTTTTTTTTTTTTTTTTTTTTTTGTGGACAAATGGGGACCCCAATAAATTGAGGCTACGTCCAAAAATACTTCAAAACAGGAACTAACTCAATCCCGTAGCCAACACCTTTCAAAAACTCCTCTCGTAGCACCTTTTTAGTCCCACGGGTTTGGGCAATCGGGCTGAAAACCTTGCGGGTACAACTGGATGGTAAGTACACCGAGTATTTTGTTCGGATTTCATATTTAAAAAAACAGAAGTTCTTACTGCCCAAAACGGCGTACCTACAGACATTTCATTTTTTAAATCTGCACCGAACAAAATAATTTTGATCCCGATAATTATTATCGACCCCCGTCGCAAATACATCTGTGAATTCGCGACGGAGTTGTATCATAACAGCTCGAAATCCGTCTTTCATTTTTGCAAGAATAATAAACAGAAAATGAACGAGCGGACGGAATTCGAGCTGCGAGCCCACTGCAACCTTCACAACAAGGGCTTGCCATTGGCAATAACCGTTTCTCTTGAAACACATTAAAAATTAGTCATACTAGAGGTAATTTCATTTTTTTATCTGATTTAACTAGTGCTTAAGTGAAGATTATGATGAAATTATTTTCAAAATTGCTCATGCTAATTTCCCCACCTTTGCACTTATTTATTCAGCTATAAGACGTTCAAACTACACGAAGTGTAGTTTTTATTTTGTTTTTGAAAAGGCATTACCTGGCATTATTTGTGACTTCAAAGGTCAAGTTATTGTTTTTTGCAAGCGTTTGGGTCCCTTGCTATACACATGTAATCAAACAGTCGCATTCATGTCGTGCTCATACTCTGTGTTTAAAGGTCCGACCTTTGGCAAACAACGCTACCGAGGGACTAAAAGAGACATTCCAAGAAGGCGTTAAAAAAGTGGAGGGTTTCTTCAATGCGGCCAAAGACAAATTCTCAACGCACGTGAGTCCCGTTCTCCACAAAGTCAGAACAGACATTCTGGAGGGAGTCCAGAAACTTCGTAAAAAGCTTCAAAAAACGAAAGACGGAGAGGAGGGAAATAATAAAACGGAGCAAGCCGCCGAGAATGCCGAAAATTAAGCGAAGAGAGGGTGTAGGATTCAAAGTGAAAACCGCGAGGGGTAGGGGAAGGATAAGGGTGAAGGTGAAAGACGAAACAAAAAAGAAATATCCTCCGATAATCCTTTGAGAGACTACCATAAAAAACAGTTTTTAATGCCGAAAACACAACCCTTTTCCACTTAACTAAACCGTTTAGACAAAAGAGACGTTGGTTTATCAAGCCCAGCTTATCGCGAGGGGATTTATAAATTACACCTACATGATTCAAGATCAAAACATAAAATAATACTAGAATGATTTTATCGCATCGTATTCAATTGATTCGCGTATGATAGCTGAAAAAAATCGAGAAGGTACCCAACTGTATGTTTTTGATGGGTAAATAATGTTCAGCTCATGGAAAAGCAGGACAATGTCAACATGAACTTGTTCTCAGAAACGTTCATTGCATTGCAGTTCAAATTTTATATAACATAGAATGCAACTGAATTTCTTTCCAATTCTCTCTCTCGAATATTTTTCCCATTTATGGGTTCCATTAGTATTTTCGTGAAATAATCGTACCAATAATTACCATCTTTGTCTTGATATTGTCTTGTAAGTGGGGTTACTTATGTAAATGACAAAGTAATTGGGTTCGCATATTTCTCTAATATATACCCTCCCAGTGCACTGGCACCACTACCGAACTTTCAATCCTTTCAGTAATTTACTTGAGGCAGCTGAAATTAGTGTAAATTAGAGTACTTTGTTGTTGCACTATATTGACTGGAATCAGCGGTAGTAAAGTGAATTTAACAATAATTTTAACCAATCATGGCTACACCCAATGCACATAATCCTGTAAAATTTTCATTTGCACGTCATTGCATGATTTCTTCGCCAACAAATTTATTTTCAAATGGAAAAATCAATTTCTGTGCAGGTGGCAAGCTAGAGGTTATACCTGCAGATACAGGGAAGGGGTCATTACAGCCAAGCTTAACAGAAACAATATCGCCCATCTACAACTACCTACTCACTATCAATTATCAACTCATTCATGGAGACATGGCTCACACGATAGAAGAAATGGCAAATGAGTTGAACGAACTAGCCAAAGTTCCATTACACGTGGACACAGAACACGTGACACTGGGCAAACCTGAACTTCCAGTTGAGATCACAACACTAGCAGCAGGGGAGGCCATTGAAGAAACAGCTCATTCGTTAGAAGACCACTCAACCTCGCGAAGCACAATTGAAACCACCTACACTGTACCTGAAATGAATGACATTGAAAACGAACTGCCAATCCATCAAGGAACACAATCTGATGACACAGTTGTAACAGCGATAGCAGCTGCAGCAACAAGTGCCACCCAAACTACTTTCAACCCCGTGGAAATTACTCCCGATATAATCACCGACACTAATGAATTGAGCGCTACAATGCGCAATGAACCTCCAAATGTAGCAACAGAAGCAATAACTCAAGCAAACTCTTGGACGACCCAAGTGGCCCCATTAGAAACCACATCAGGAACAATCGGTCCTCCAAATGACGATGGACGTACGCAAATCGAGTACATTACCGTCACTCCTAAGGCAGGTGAGATATCAAACAATGAAGACACAACTCAGCTCACTACTGTTACAGAAGCTCAATCAACACTCTCCACGGAACCCATTTTATGAGCTCTATCCCTGTTATTGTTTGGCTCTTGTTTCTTGCCATAAGAAGTGTATGAGTTTTCATATTTGACTATTAATTAAAGAATATGTTACGTCGATGAGTGACTATCCTTCATTACCCCAACACTTTGATAGAGTGGAATCTTTTCTCGCTCTGGAGCACGAGACCATTTGATATTGGGGAAGAACTTGGTGGGTTCAAAATCCTGTTGGCATATTTTCCTTTTGTTATTTTGAGTCTTCAATGGAATTATTGTACGTAGGCTCGTCGTTATTCTGTATGTTGAGTGGCCGCTGTAATAGTGAGAAATAACTAGGGGCAAAAATGTTTCCATAGGAGTCCATGTTTCACGATACTGCCAAAATGGGTAAAAACGTGGAAAAATCGTAGCTCCCTTATTATGGAAGGTACGGGATCGCGGATGGTCTCATTCGACGCAGAAACAATTTACCAACAAGACTTAGTTGGAATAAAATTTTAAAAACAGGGATTCATCTCCTAACCATCCAAAAGGTACCAGAACAATAATTGTTCCCGCTTTATAGTTATTAAAGAGGAGTGTTGTCTTCCTAATATCACATAATACTAGGTACCCAATCACACAATATATTATATTGTGAATTTTTATTGCTTAGCAGCCGTTCCGACTGGGAAAGAAAGTAAAATAAATCAATGAATATGAATTAAATTAGTTAACCCTTAATGAATGGAGATTATTAGAAAATATAAAAAGAGATTAATATTTTGTTAGGTATATCCATGAATGAAGATAAAGAATCTTTATCTGATGATGAATTAATTACAATCGTTTTTTTGGGGCGATCGGGCTGAAAACCTTGCGGGCACAACTAGACGGTTAACCAAGTATTTTGTCAAAATTTCAGGTTTTTAACAAAATCCTGCTGCCCAAAACGGCTCGGACGGCGGACAGCGGACCCCCCGCAGCATACGGCGTACGGACGTTTCGGTTTTGGAATGTAGACCTCTTGAAACGGATAATGTCAAATGTTGAGGCCGATCCGAGTCGTCGCCCTCCGTCGCGATTACATAGGTGTATTATTCCAAGAATAATAAACCAAAATGTGACTTTGGTTTTGAAAAAACGACGGTTTTAGCTTTTTTTTTGCAAAACCACATAATATGTGGTCAATTTTAGGGTTATTCGTGTCATTTCGGGATTAAAAAATGTAGGGATTCAAAATTTTAATATTTAATATTATTTTTCTGGTTTTAGACCCCAACTAGTTTGTATATTCGTAATTAGCGTTAAATTTCTTATAAAAAGCGTATTTTTTCAGATTTGTTGTACTTTGCAAGTAACGGCTATCATTTTTAATCCCGAAATGACAACAAAAAAAACCTAAAATTGGCCATAGTTCAAGGAAACATGGTGCTTAAGTGGTTTTTTACAACGGACCTAAAAGTCGACTTTTTTGTTGACCTGTGTAATTGATAAAAATTTTATCAACATTTAATGTTAGTCATTTATCATTAAAAACTATTGTAATTAATTCATCATCTTTATCTTCTCATTCATGGATATACTTACCTATCAAAATACTCATCTCCTTTTTTATTTTCTATTAATCTCCATTCATTTTCACTCATTAATTCATTGATTTCTTTTACTTTCTTTTCCAAACGGAACGGCTCCTAAGCAATAAGGAATTCACCGTATAATATATTGTAAGATATTAGATACCTAGTATTATGAGATATTAGGAAGGCAACACTCCTCTTTAATAACAGTTATTAACAATAACTGTAGTTACTATAAAGCGAGAATTTTTCTGCTCCCTTTTGGATGGTTAGGAGAAGAATCCCTGTTAAGAAACCTATTCTTCACATCAAACGTGAGTTGCATACAAAAGTCATTGAAATCGAACCATCTCTAACAAATATTATGGAAAATAATTGGGGAAAAATTAGAATTTTTCTTTTTCCTGAATTACGTTTTTCAAGATTCAACTGAGGACGATAAAATTGTTTTCAAAAACGTTACCAAGAAGCTCCAAACGTAGACCAACCTCCAATATTACCTTTTCCACGTATTTCGTTGCCAACTATCAAAAAACGTCATGGAAACATGGTCCTTCCCCCTCAAAATGCGGAGCCTTCCTCGCACCCTTAAGGAAATCCTTTCCGCAGCCAGATCCTGTGTTCAATTTGCAGACTCGAGATGGAGTTGGAGCGGATTACCACTTTATTGCCTTAGTTTTCCCTCAGCCATCACAACTCTCCCGTTGGAGGTGAAATTAATCTTTTATCGTCTCTCGAGCACTACCGCAAGGGGTGCTCCCTGTCAACTTATACCTTGAGAGCTTCTGAAAGTACGCGCAATCAGCAATCTTATTACAAAACCGACGTAGGCTTTTAATTACCCATTCCCGGATTTTACGGAGTCCGTAAGTGATTTAAGGAGAAAATCAACGCTGGCAGCTGGTACGTAAAATAACACAATCAGTGAACATCTGGAGAATAACACTGGCCAACCATTTTCGTTCTGACTTTTTTTTTTCTTTCTTGCAAGAATTATTACTAAGGTATACAACAGCATTTTCTTCTGGAAAAGAAATGGCTAAAGTCGAGTTTCCATTTCGGATTCTGCACCTCAAAAAACACAGGAAGAGTTGATGAAAGAAAAAATTAATTGGGATTTTGAAGTAACACTTTCAACACTGAAACGGAGCTAGAAAATATGGATATGTGGCTATATCTCAGAAGTAGACGTGATGGAAAAAACTGGGTTCAAATTCGACTCAGCTCACTGAATCATTGTGGAAAACTCCAAAATATAAAACAATTTTGATTTATTTTTATGAAAAAATGGAAACAATTTATCGTTCATCTTCAGGAATCAGGGACTGTGGTGTGGAACGCTATCTCATGAACTGGATGAAGGTATCAGCTTTTGCGGTTTGTGGCTTCACTTTTCCGGGTCACCCTCAGCCTGAATGACACTGTCCAGGCGCTCTTGTCCACCCGAAGACCTCAGAATGGGGCTTATTCAATCTTCGGGAGGGAGTCATAGCTAGGTGGCCATGAAACACCGGCGGATTATTGTTTCACACGACTCGGGAATGATCTTTCCGGCATTCACCTGCGCTAGTGGTTTTTTACACGTGAGAAGAAAACTGGAGGGGATTCGCACCAGTAGTGTTTAGACCTGTAAACGCACAGATTATAAAAAGGGGGAAACAGACAAACGGCCGCTACAAAGTTCTCCAGAAATTAGAGTGTAGAACTATTCGAGTAATTGAATTCGTTACTCAAATGAGGAAAACGAAACCGAAATATTGCGTGAACCGTATTTTAAATTATTTAAAAATTTTGGTTGCTTATCAAACGGGATCGGTGCAGATTCGTGCAGTGACCATTCCGTGAGCGAAATCTTTTAGAGACAATGTACAAGGAAGCAACAACTGCCGGAGCGACAAAGACTCGGGCGATAGGCCGGTCGCACCACATTATAATATTATCATATTATATTATATTATATTATATTATAATGATTATCACGTGTTTTAAAATACCAAATTTTGCAGGAGGGACAAAAACCTGTTGAAACAAATAAAATTTATTTGTTTATTTATAAACAAATAAAATTCATATTTAATATGAATTGAAAATGGGATGAGTATGATGTCCCGTAAGGGATGAGTCAAACCAGTAGAGTAGTGACGGAGGACGGTTAATAATATTGCTCACTTGATAACTGCAGTTACAGGTCCAGGTGTGAAGCGTCCCAATGATCGCTCAGCGATATTTGGAGCTCATTTTACGTTATTTTTTGAGGAATTTAGTACCAATTGGTACTGAGATATTAATATCTCAGAAAAATATCGGCCTATCGATAACAATACAGAAATTTATGATTATAATCACCAGGAAGCTAGGAAAACCTTAAGAATGAGACTACCTTTGCTTACCATAATCAGAAGAATCGGAAGGCGGCCGGACATCCGCCTACAGTGAAATCGGATCGATCAGGGACCCCCAAAAATGGATTCTAGGTCCAAAAATACTTCGAAAACGACATCTAACTCGATCCCATAGCCGAAACAATTAAAAAAAGCCCTCATGTAGCCCCATTTTAGGCCCACAGAGCCCGACGGGTTTGGGCGATCGGGCTGAAAACCTTGCGGGTACACCTAGATGGCAAACCGAGTATTAATACTAAATTTAGTCAAATTTTCAGATTTAAAAAAATTCCTACCGCCCAAAACGACAGCAGACGGACATTTCGTTTTTGAAATCTAAACATCTTGAAACGGATAATGTCAAATTTTGAGGCCGATCTGAATATTAAACCAAAAAAAAAAAAAAAAAAAAAAAACGGCCGTTTTATGATTAAAAACTATGACTATGACTTTATGACAATGTCATAAGCCCGTCTCTGATTTTAATGTTTCGAGCAGGTGTAATGAGCAACGCTTATTGTGCACTCATCAGCCGTAAAACCTGCTGAAATGGCGATAAATTATGTAGCATGATCAATAATTATTTAGGTGGGATTTGACGACTGCAATCAACTCGTACATTGAAGCCAACATTTCGTCTGCTGCATTAGGTCAGGGATTCCCGTTTTATGCATATTAGCACCACTCCTCTTCGCCAACACCCTATAAACCCCGACGTTGTTGAACTTTTTAAGATCCCGCGTTCCGTGCGGGGAGGGTGTCATCCTCTGTGAAACTGGGTTGTCCCGTATCTGGTTCCCCACTTGAACACGGCTCGACACTTGATGTTTAGGGGTCATCCAAGGACAGAAATAATTACTGCACTCCACTTGAAGCAGACCGTCGCGGCGCCCTCGGGAAATAACAATGCATTAATTAGATACCTGTAAGCCACTCCCCACTTTATTAAAAGTTCCCCCTTTTTATCGTAAGGGCGTCGTAGATGATGGATCAGCATGTCGATATGAAGCCGCCAAAAGTACGAGGCGTTGTGAAAGAGGAGTTTGAAAATCAACGGCTATTAGTGCCAAGTGGTAGTAAGCACAATACAATACTATATTTTGTATACAAAACACAAACCAAACTTCTCTTTGATACATTCTGAAAAAAAAAAAAAATCACCCTAAATGCGGATCAATTAACTGACTGATTCCTCCCGCCCCCCAAAAATCAATAATCCCTGCTCTGAAAAACAATGAAAACCGAAAGTGCCTTTTTAAAACTTTGATTAAATGTGCGAGATATTTGAGGTCGGTGGAAACTGAGAGCATTGGGGGGGGGGGGGGGGGGGGGGGGGTTCGAAAATGAAAGCTGAATGAGTGGGCGGGAGAGTTTTCAATTTTGTACAAGTTGTAAGCTGTTGAATAAAGGTTGATGCGAGTGTTGGGAGTAAAATGGTGGGGGGATGGAACGGAAAGCTTCCGGCCGTAAATTCATCTGCATAATGCAACACTCCTCAGCCAACTTTGTGCGCTTTCACCCGAACCCTTCCTGTTTCTTCAGCTAAAACGCTCGAAGCTTTTCATCTTCGTTCTACTTACACTGTGTGTGTGCCCTGTGATCTTCGGAAGGAACTTTTCTATATTGCAACACGAGGATGACGGGGAGAGGTGTGTTCCAAGCTTTCATAGCCTGCAAAATCATCATGACATGATGATCTTGCATCTCATTGTGATTACGGGTTGCACGGACTCTGGGAGAAAACAAAACTCCACTTGGAAACTAGACTCAGTGCACTTCTAGCCCATCCCATAGATCGCGGAAGCGGCTAGCGCGCGCAGGAAAGTGGGAGGCCACCTGTTCCCCGCACTCGAGAAAATATCGATATTGATATCGAACGATATAGTATAACGATATTTTCATCATTTAATAATGATTAACAGGAAGAATCCATTTTTTCCCGTCACGTCACGTTAGGTAGTTCTTACTATAAACAAGAGGAAAAAGATGAAATATTGCACGTTAGGTAGTTATTAGTTACTATGGTGGTAGCGAGCGTCATATAACGATATAAATAATAAAGAGGCTAGAAAAATAGTTTCGTTATGCCTGCAGATATAAGTAAAGGGCGAGAAAACTCAAAATCTTACGACGCTACAGCTGCCGAAAGAGCGAAACGATATCGAGATCGCAAGAAACTCGAATCACAATGTCATGATGCTACGGCTGCCCAGAGAGCCAAACGATATCGAGAAAACATGGCTGCGATGGTGATGAGAGAAAGAATCAAAACGAGTTTTGTATCAACTTTCAAAAATAACGATCAGATGAAAGCTGCCACAAAAAAGATGATTCAGAGCAAAGAGTAACTCTGCTCTGAATCATCTTTTTTGTGGCAGCTCGAAACTGTTTCTCGAAACTTGCGCCGAAGAAAACCTTATGTTTTTGAAATCTATTCCCAATTCCATGTTGTATTAGTTGTTGCTCTGACTGTAGAACCTTAGGTCTACCGTCCGTTTTTTTATAATATACAAAGTTGATTCGTCAAAACAATAAATAAGAAATAAATAAAAAATCAACAACTTTTACACAAGGGTTTATTTATTCTTAGTTGATGTAGGTAGGTTACTTGTGCAATTCTGTGTCATTGAAAAAAAATGTCGGAAATTTTTTTTTACCTGCTTGGAAATTTTCGACCTCCTGGGATCCTTCAAAAATCCCATTCGTAGCCCCAGAGAGCTCTATAGATCCCCACAGTGGAATTGGATCGTTCCGGGACAGGCAGGCACGTTGAATGTTGTGTCGAATAAGAAGTAAATCACCATCGTTGATGCGTCGCCTTTTTTTCAAACTGGAGCGATTAGTTTTGGATGGCCTAGTACAAATATCGTCGACAGCTTTTCTTTTCAGTTCATTGCTTAATTTTCGTCGATTCAAGACCTGTTCGACATAATATGAAATATTATTTCGGGTGATTGTGTCCGATGAATGTAACAGTTTCTAACTAGTAACTGTTGTCATGCGGTTATCGTACCGGATGGTTTCGTAGCAGTTACTGTCAACTAATTTCTTACTGCCAGATTTTCGGCTCTACTCGTCACGAACTCCATTTTATTTAAAAAAAAAAAAAAAAAAAAAAAAATTGCAGGTAAGGAGGCATTAAAATTAAAAACGCTGCAAATTTTACTCAAGGATTTATTATTCTTTGATATAGGTTACTTGGGCGAATATTAATTTTGTGTCAATAAAAAAATTTGGAAACTTTTTTTTGTTAAATATAAATATTTGATCTCTTGGGATCTTTCAACAATCCCATTTGTAGCCCCATGAAAGCTCTATAGATCCCCTCAGTGAAATCGGATCGTTCCGGGACCCCAAAAAATGCATTCTACGTCCAAAAATACTTCGAAAACAACTCCTAACTCGATTCCATGGCCAAAAACCTTCAAAAACCCCCTCCCGTAGCCGCATAGCGCCCCACGGGTTTGAGCGATCGGGCTGAAAACCGTGCGGGCACAATCTATAGATGGTAAACCAAGTATTTTGTCGAAATTTCAGATTTTTAAACAAATTTTGGACGGCCCACGGCGGACGGGCATTTCGTTCTCGGAATCTAGACCTCTCGAAACGGATAATGTCAAATTTTGAGGCCGATCAGAATTTTCCATCCCCGTCGCGATTATACAAGTTTATTATTTCAAGAATAATAAACCAAAATGATCGTAACTTTGCGCGTATGACCTTAAATCAAAAAAGTGTGGTAGGTAGCCTATTTTGTAAGTAGCCTAATATTAATAAGCTTTAACTTGAGTAATAATACAAAATAACACAAAACATTTTTTTTTTTTTTTTTTTTTTTTTTAAATCAAGAGTTGAAGTTCACCTTCTGAAAGTATATTTATTCGTATGTTCGGGGGGGGGGGGGCTGGCCCCCACCCCCTGCTCACGCCTATGGCTGCAGCGCCTCGGAAAATAGTTACCTACTTCAAGCGGACAAAAAAAAATTCATAAAATACCATTTTTCTGATTCCAGACCCCAGTTTTAATGACGGCGGGATATTAATGTAGAGAGAACAATAAGCTCAAACCCCTAAACTTGAAAAATTGTGTGAGAATTCTTAAGGGGTTGTTAGCCGAAGGTGCAATCAAATACTTATCGAGATTACCGAGCGAAATGATTCGTCTGCTGAAGGTCTAAAGCAGCTTGAAACCGGTTTTCATGCTAGATTTGTTTATTTCTAATTAAACGTTTTAGACCATCAACAGAGGAGTCATCTTTCTCCATAATAATTATGGATTGGCGAATCGTGTGAGACACTCCAAAAGTGAATCCCTGTCGAGATGGGCTGATGCGGACACACCTTCTCCTAATATAGCATCCCGCGGTTGAGGATGAAATCGTACTTACATATTGCAACCTTGAGCCCACCATCACACCTGCTCTTGGAACGTTAAGGGAGTTTGGCAGTCCGCTACTAGCCGGCCAGGTGTGCACTAATTATAGCGTTTGGGCTTTCTCCTGAGGTATTTTCTTATCATTAATTCGCACCCCCGAAAAGAGCAGCTGGTATTTTCAAAAGGAATACTTTTACCAAGCTGCCTGGAACGTTTTCAAAAATGAACGACGAGATTAGAACATTCCATTGGGTAAGTTTGTATCGCCTTGCGCCAATACGCTGGTGTGAGATTGGTCTTGAATCAATTAGCTTGAAATGAGTGGAGTAGGTATAACATAATACGTTCAAGGCAAAATTTTCTACTTGAGGTATTTCAGTGTTTGATTTCAGCTGGTTTGACAAAGTGGTGCTGCTGTTAGAGTAGTATTCTTAAACATTGCCTCTGTTTTTGGAAAGTGGGCATGGGAACTGATCCCAAAGTGTGGGTGTTCTTTGTAACTAAGCGTCGGTGTGTTCCAAGATTTGTTACCTAATTAAATGGAATGTGGTGTTGAGCGGATATCCAAAGGCACAAACTCCACGTTCTCGCCTCTGCTTGTTTGTGGATGATGAATGATGTTTCGCGGGTTGGCGTTCCGATGGTTCATGCTTGAGTCGTCGAAGGTTACACCTGGGTCTGCTGCGTCAGATATGATGGTGGAGGCTGTGTTGGTAAGTATAGTTCCATCAAAAAATCAATTATTATTAAAAAAACCTTTAAAAAACTAGGGCCTTGAGGCCATAATATTAATATTATGGAGAAGCTGGATAGGCAGATGGAAGAGGAACATGAAGATAGGCGTAATAATTCAGTAGTCTTCCTGGATTTATTTCTAAATGCAGCTTTCTTGAGTCTTATTAGCTTGATAATTTTACTCTTATCAGTGGTTTATTTCTATATATGATTTGTATATTAATCATATAATAAGTTATATATAACTCGTGTACAAGTGGGATTCCTAGCAAAACTTATCCTCTGACAACGTTGAAATATTGAAAAACGTTCTAATAGGTACACAAAACGAAAGTAAACACAAGTAAAAAGCGCTGCCAATTTTACACGTTGGTTTATTATTCTTTGATATAGGTTACTCGTACGAAAATAAATCTGTCAATAAAAAATTTGATTTTTTTTTTTTTTTTTTTTTTTTTTTCACTTGGAAAAAATTTGACCTCTTGAGATCCTTCAAAAATCCCATTTTTAACTCCATGAAAGCTCTATAGATCCCCACAGTGAAATCTGATCGTCCAGGGACTCCCAAATATGGATTCTACGTCCAAAAATACTTCAAGAACGACACCTAACTCGACCCCATGGCCAAAAGCCTTCAAAAAATCCCTCCCGTAGCCCCATAGCGCCCCACGGGTTAGGGCGATCGGACTGAAAACCTAGCGGCCACAACTAAATGGTAAACCAAGACTTGGTATACCAAGTATACATACCTTGGTATACTAAGTATACATACTTAGTATTTTGTCAAAAATTCAGATTTTTACAAAAATTCCTACTGCCCAAAATGCCCCAAACGGCGTTCGGCGGATGGACATTTCGATTTTGCTTCTTGACCTCTTGAAACGGATAATGTCAAATTTTGAGGCCGATCTCCTTCGCGATTACAAAGGTGTATTATTCCAAGAATAATAAACCAAAACATGAGTAAAAAAAGTGGAAGTCATTGATATCCACTTAACATTTTTTTTTTTTTTTTTTTTTTTTTTTGTGTGTGTGTTTAAACCTCATGCTTGTTCGACATTATCAATAAATTCGTTCATAATTTATTTCAGTAACTGAAAATTTTTGACAGCTGTAACTGTTCAGTTACAGTGACAACTGTTGTTCTTGTTCAAAAATTTTCCTATGATGAATTTTGAAATAGGTCTCTCAAACCCCAATGTTTGTATCTGTTACCTGCCACAAGATGTTTATGACGGCGGGTTTAATAATTATTTGATTATGATAATTATTATTATTATCAAACTCATATTTAATAATCAAGTGTTGTTCACATAAGGAAAAAGTCATGATTATTATCATCAAACTAATTACTGATATTATTATTAAACCCAATACTACCTGGTTAACACTTGAAACTTATACTATTATGATTACTCCGTTGAACTAGTTGGGATACTTACTTCTTATCGCATCCAGAACTTGATTTCATAAAAAACGTGTCCACTAAAATAATAGTGGCCGCAACAGTGTGTATAGGAAGGATTGGGTCATTAGTAAAAGTAGGATTTTGTCACCAAGGATACACTGGAGACACCTAGTGGATTTCCAAGGGACCACAGGACGAGAATAGAGTTCCTTCCTCCCCACTTGCGAGCCGCCAAGGGATGAAACCAGCCAACCGGGAATCATATCAGAGAGTTGTAGCATTTCTATCTCCCCCAGAAGTAATTTCTACCAACCTGCAAGCGTGAGAGAGGCAGACGCATTTCGTGTGTTGTTAGGGTGGGATGCTGAGGAACGCTGCCAGCTGTTCACAGTGAGGTTTCCACAATTTCGGTTCAGAGAACAATAATACCAAATAGTTGATTATTACTTCGCTTAAAGCCAGCAGTTGACTACCCTTATGTTTCTTCTATGTTTCAAGTTTTGAGCTTGTCGGCTTTGACCAAACCGAAGTCTTGATGTTCAGGAGTTTTTATTTTTATTATTATAATTTTTTTTAACGAAAATTTTCAGTTTTTTATTTCAGATTGAAATTTACAATGTCCTTTGAAAGGGACTATGTGCGCCACATACCAAACCACTTTCAAATTACAACTTGCTGACTCTCTATGTGGTCACCGTGGAATTTGAAACCTGTTGAGGCGTTAAATTTAGCGTAAAATGTATTTATTGAGATGAGGCAACTGGAATCAACATTTAAAGCAACTTCAGTATTACTGGTTTTGACGGGACCGAGTGAGAAGTCGTTTTCGAATCAATTTTGGGTAGAATAGATTCGTGGGGCTCCTAGATATGTCCGAGAACGTTTGAAAAGGGTTTTGTAAGGGTTTTGAGCTACTGGCGTGGGTTTTGGCCTGGGGCTCGAGCGAGGTGTCGTTTTTTGAGCGATTTTGGGCGTAGATTCGATTTGTGGGGGTCCTGGGACCTGTCCGTGCACGCGGTAGGTAGGAGGACTTGTGCCTACAAGAGGGAAGCGCTAACTGGCCAGAGGAAGCAACTGTCGTCCTATAGCGATACCCCGGAAGGTCATTACGTTGGGGGGGGGGGGGGGGGGGTATCATCAATTTTGAGAAGAGTTCCTTATGACCTCTCATCTGACCTTACCCCAAGTGATCTCCCAGTGATGAAATATTGTACCCATCGGGCCCTATGATGTCGAGAGGTCGTTTTCTTTCTTCAAGTTGCTCCTCAGCGACAAACGTAGAGGATTGATGGTTGAAAATCTAGGAAAAATCGTTGTAGTCCAATGCTAAAAATGCAATAGTAAGTATGTAAATTACTTTTTTTAGTTTGGTAGGTAGGTCCTACAATCTAGTGAGAAGCATAGTGGGAAAAATTTGTGTGATGATCATTTTCATTATATTTTCTCCCTTGAATGTTTCTATTTATAATTAAATTATAAATTTTCTCAAGAACGCGATAGTAATAACTATTAATTATTGGAAATGAAGGGAGCCATTTGCATTAGGGCCCAAGCCTCATTGGGAAAACGAGCAGAAACCACCAATCGAAAAAGTGGCGCTGTGGCCCTTCACATATTACTATTTTTGTATATCCGACCCATTTCCAGTGCATATTAGGGCGGAATTCGGTGTATTTTATTCCAGGCTCTGTATCACTGGGCAACAACAGGTGAGAAGCTTACAACGTAGGATACCGAGACAGCTTGGATACCATCATAACAATCGCGCTGTTTACTTATTAGCTGATAGCTTTTTACCCCCCACCTACCCAAGCCCTTTTAAAAAACGCTGCAAATTTTACACAAGGGTTTATCATTCTTTGATGAAGGTTACTAGCTCAAAAATTAATTTTGTGTATATAAAAATACAGTGTTCGAGAAGATAATAATGGATTAGGGGATAATAATGGATTATTCCTATGCATCAAAAATTACAAGGAAAAAATTTGACCTCCTGGGATCCTTCAAAAATCCCATTTGTAGCCCCATGAGAGCCCAATAGATCCCCACCGTGAATTCGAATTGTTCTGGGACCCCCGAAAATGGATTCTACGCCCAAAAATACATCGAAAACGACACCTAACTCGATCCCATAGTCGAAACCCTTCGAAAAAAGCCCACCTGTAGGTAGCCCCTTTACTCCACAGAGCCCAATGGGTTTGGGCGATCGGGCTGAAAACGTTACTGTCACAACTAGGTAGATGGTAAACCGAGTATTTAGTCAAAATTTGACTAAATACTCGGTTTACCTTAATCATTTAATGATTCTGGAATCTAGACCCTTTGAACCGGATAATGTCAAATTTTGAGGTCGATCTGAATTTTCTACCTCCGTCGCGACTACATAGGTGTATTATTCCAAGAATAATAAACCAAAAACGGGTTCATTAATAAAATGGACATTAGGTATTTCATTCTTCCTAGCATACAGCACTGATTGTTTGGAGAGCAGCTCCCTGTATTCCCCACCAGGTTACCACTCCGATAGAACTCTATTCCGCTTTGTGAAGCGTTGCTCAATACACGCCAGAGAGATCTATCGGAGGCGGCAACTGTACGACTCGGGGACGGCCCAGCAGGTGGCGCCCGTCGCGCGCAAAACGGTCGAAGGACGCACTAAAACGACCTTAGGACCAAGAGAGCCTTCAGACCGCCTCCGAACCACCGGATTCAAGTCCAAAAAGGGCTAACGGCCGCGACCCTTCCTACTAAGTGCCCCCGCATGTCTGTCCCCGCGTGTGTTAACATATAGCATTTTCACCATAAAAAATCATCACCATCATGAACATGATTTCTCCCCACACCTCAGCCTTACTCCTTGCCTGTGCTCTCATACTTCTCACATTAGGTAAGTTGCATATCCTCGGAAATGAGGGTAATTAAGGTAAGTATAAAGAAATGGAAATGACAACGAATTATATCGTTTACTCCCAAAATTGCTAAGAAATCTCATCTTAAAAAAAAAAACGCTGCAAATTTTATTCGTAGGTATAGGTAAATAATTTGAACAATTATTTTTCAAAAATTAATTCAATGTGAATAAAAATGATTTTAAAAAAATTAAAATAATAGACATTTTTCATTACAATGTTTAGACAGACGCAGGACCCCGAAAAATGTTTGATGCGTCCATAATTTCTCGGAAAACGCCTCCCCATTCGACCTCATGACATCCCTCAGAAGCTCCATTTGTAGCTCCACGAATGCCCCATATATCCCCACGAATTAACCGGATCGTTCAGAGACTCCCAAAAACGGATTCTACGTCCAAAAATTACTTCGAAAACGACACCTAACTCGACCCCATAGCCGAAAACCTTCAAAAACCCCTCCCGTAGCCCCTTTTTACCCCAAAGAGCCCCACGGGTTCGAGCGATCGAACTGAAAATCTTACGAGAACAACAAGAAGCTGAATCAAGTATTATGCCAAAATTTCAGTTAAAAAAAAATTCCTACTGCCCAAAACGGTCAGGGCGGCGGACGGCGGACTGTGCCCGAAAACTCAAAAAAATGAAACTGGTCAAAATCAGGTTCTGACTGTTGTAGGGCACCCTCATATTTCCATTGAAAAAAAAAAAAAAAAAAAAAAAAAAATAGTGCTCCAAATTGTACACAAGGGTGTATTATTGTTTGATATAAATGATCGAAAAATTAATTCTTTGAAAACAAAACATTTAATTTAATTATGCAACAACTTTTTTTTCCTGTAAAGTTGGTGGAAGGGATGGAATCCCCAAAAATTTATTTTACGTCCACAAATACTTCGAAAACGACATCTCACTCGTACCTGAAAACCTGGTAAAACCCCTCCCGTAGCCCTTTTTTGCCCCACGGGGTTGGGCAATCGGGCTGAAAGCCATGCGGGCACTACCTACTAGGTCCGAGACGGTGGACCGAGTGTTTTTCCAAAATGTCAGATTTAAAAAAAATTCCAACTAGATAAATTGTGCAAAAATTATTCTGCGAATAAAAAATTATTTGAAAAAAGTTAAAGAAAAGTTTCATTTTTGGAATCCACACATTTCGAAACGTTTAATGGCAGTGGACGATTAAGATTTTTGACCTCCGACATGATTAGGTCATCCCCGAATAATAAACCACAATAATTGTAAACCACAATTATTGCAATAATTGCACCGAATAATAAACCACAATTATTGCAAAGGCCTGCTGAGATGCATCAAGCCAGTGAATCGTTTTCGGCTATGCATAGCGTGGGCTGTCGTTTACGAGGTATTTTTTTGCGAGGAATCCATTTTTTTGAGGACCCAGAACCATCTGATTTCACAGTGGGAATCTATGGGGCTTTCATGGGGCTACAAATGAGAATTTTGATGAGTGCTAAGGTCGAATGAGGTGTCGTTTTCCTCGTAATTTTTATCGAAGAATCCATTTGATGGTGTCCCTCATGTGTCCAAACACAGTACAATTATTGTCAATAAAAAATTAAATTATTAACTAAATAAAAATTTAAAATCAATTATTGATTTTTTGATCATTTATAACCTACCAAAAAATATCCTCGTGTAAAATTTGCAGTGTTTTCAAGGTAAGGATGGGAAAAGTCAAGAATAATTCTTTAGGAACGGTTTCCTCGCTCCAAGATAGACCCCAGTATCAGTAAATTACTGATACTACTGTGTAAATTAAATTTACACAGTAGATAATATCTAGGTATATTATACCTAATACGATGAAATTACACTTTAAACCAAATAAATTAAAATACCCCTATTGAAGAAATAAAACCTAAAAAAAAATAAATAAATAAAAAAAGCTTGGCAGGTCCTCATGGGCTTTGGTTTTTGTTAATTGTAATCCAACGCAGTCTGATATCAGGCCAATATTGGTCGTAAACTAACGCGTCAAGTGGTTGGCCGAAACACCCAATCGATTTGGTCCTGAGTTGAAGCCTCCCATACCTACTCCAAAATGTTTCAGCGTTTCCTTTCCACCTTGAACATTTGTGGTCGGAATCACAGATAGAAAAAAATTCAGCACACTTTCGAATTGATTTCAATGAATTTTTTAAAGATTGAATCTTATGATTGAATATTTATAAAATGTGATTAATTGTGATACAATGTATCACAAATGTCATTTTAAAACGTCATTTTATGACATTTAAGTATAATAGTTAATATCAATCAAGTTGCCTCTGTAAAATTTACGTAGCCTAATGACCTCTTCTTAATTAGAAACGGTAAATATTGTTCATATAACCATTCAACCACATTTCACCTTCAGACCTCAACTCCCATAAAATTCCCTGTTCAATATTTCAAGCCCCCACTAAACACGCCGTTTGCGGTTCGCCGCGCACTCTTTTTTTCTTGTTTTGTTTGTTTGGTCCGTTTTTAATTAAGCAGACGTTATTGCGGCTTCATTTCACTCGGAAAATAAAAGAGCTGAGTTATTGTTCAATTACGTGTCCGCCTCGTCCTACGAAAACTGCAACCCCTAAGTTGTAGTTAATCCGAAAGTGGGGCCCTTTCCAGGACGATCCGACGTAATTTATTATACGGATCTCCGTAATTCTAACATTAATTGTTCCCCAGGACGTTTTCTCTTGCCCTCCGATCCTTCCAGAAGTTGAAAATTAATCGCGGAATTAAAGTAGATTGGACGTTCGAATGAATATTCTTCACCCGGGGGTTAACGAATCCATAAAATATAAATTAATGTCGGTATTGATGAAAATACTCGTATCGGGCAAATATAATTGATGTACCGAGTTGGGTGTGTAACAGTGGAAAAAAGGGTAAACATGCGTGGGAAAATGAGGAGGAGTCGGTGTTAACCAAGATTGTTTTGACAAAATGGTATATTGCCCTACTTTTTGCCACCAAAAACCTATCAGAAAAGCATATGAAACCTCTCGCCCAACCTATCCAATGAAAAGGAGAAGAGGGAAGCTCCATGAATACCAAATTCTGTTTACTCAGGGGCACTCCGTATTTTCGAAGGTATGAAAAGAAGTGGGGAAGTGAAGACCGTCATAAAAATCCGTAGAGCCGGTCGAAAAAGAAATCGTTTGTCACGGGTCCAAACAAAATAGACGTAAAGAAAACGAAGCTATGAAACCACTAACAGAAAGTTCCAGTTGTTTACCAAGAAATTCGCCGGTCATTCGGATCTTCTTTTGGAAGAAGTAAACAAAATTATCATGTAAGTCATTATTACGAGAATGCCTCAGAGAACTACACTTTTTTCAGACTGTGCCGGCATAGTAATGAACCGCAAATAAAAGTCTAGAAAGGGACATAAAAATCCCGTGTCTCGGCCGTGACACCGGTTTTTGTGGTCGCGCTTTAGTAGGCATGAGAATATGTTCTTGTAAGTCACTTTGAATCCTCTTGATAGGGGGATTGTGGGGTTGTCCTGGAAAACGATCTGTTTTTACTCTGATACGAGGGAAAACAACGAAATCATCTTGTAGTATTCTCTTTTCGATTGGAACTGGCACTGTCCCACGAGCATCTAAATGACGATTCCAACGAATACAAAACAATCATCGTAAGTCAAGCCGTTCAAATGTAATGAATTTCATGATTATTTAGTACCTGCACGAGGGAATTTTCCCCGATACGTTAGAATTACTAGGGAGAATCCATTACGATGGATTTTATGGGACTAAACATAGTGTAACGATCGCGGAACGCTGTATCGAATCGAAACCGGTAGGAACTGAATCTTTTTTATTTTCGAAATATACAACAACGAACTATCAACCACTGAAGGCTAAATTTCTAACAAAATTATGATTAAGTAGGTAGTTTGGTAATTCGATTACCTACTAACATCAATATGGTGTGTAGGAATTGGCGAATTCAAAGAAATAATCTTGAGTTCATCGCCGACACAGTGCACGCAAAATTTTTCTATCATTTCATATGTGTGTGTAGGTTTTACAATGAACAATGTCAGCAAGGTGGATTCTGCAAATGGGATGCTCCAGGAGGAACTAAACAACAACATATCTCATTTCACCAATTTTCGCCGAAAGTAATAACATCGCAGCAATATTAGTTGTATTGGATGAAGCAGCTGCCATTGAATATTCAAATTACCCGGAAGAAGTGAGCAACATAAAATGAAAAACTTTCACGGCCACATTGCTGATACAATGCACAATTATCGTCTTGGATGAGCGCACTATGGCTAGCAAAATGTTGGTCCAATTGAACATTTAATATCGTTGCGAGTGAATTCAGAATAACGAGAAGGCTTTATTCAACTTGTACCACGAACACTCTCACCGAAATCCAAACTCGTAGTCCCACAATTTTCGCAGTATCCAACACACGTGGCAGCGACACCTGCTGAAGCCTCCTCCTCCTATAACACTTCTCTCTCCTTCCACCTATCTGCCGATTTCTATAAAACAGTCTTCCACCGGCTGCTGAGACCTCGCCAGTTCCCACCCCTAGCTTGCTGAATTTTCTTTCAGTCGATCATTTCACTTCAGTCTCTCACGAGAGGACTCTCAGGACTTTTGGGTCCATGGACACCTATTTCCGCACGCCACCCGAAAAATTTCCGAAAATTGGTCCGATTTTGGTTTATTATTCTTGGATAATACACCTATGTTTTCGCGACGGGGTTCGACGACTCCGATCGGCCTCAAAATTTGACATTATCCGTTTCAAGAGGTCTACATTCTAAATCCGAAATGTCCGTCCGCCGTCCGAGCCGTTTTGGGCAGTAGGAATTTTTTTTTAAATCTGAAATTTTGACAAAATACTTGGTTTACCATCTAGTTGTGCCCGCAAGGTTTTCAGTCCGATCGCCCAAACCGGTGGGGCGCTATGGGGCTAAAATGTGGCTACGGGAGGGGTTTTTTGGAGGCTTTTGGCTATGGGATCGAGTTAGGTGTTGTTTTCGAGGTATTTTTGGACGTAGAATCCATTTTTTTGGCGTCCCGGAACGATCCGATTTCACTGTTGCGATCTATAGGGCTTTCATGAGGCTAAAAATGGGATTTTTGAAGTATCCCAGGAGGTTAAATATTTTTCGAGTAAAGAATACAAAATGTTTGATAAAACAATTTTTTTGAAAAAAAAAAATCCAAAAATTTTTTTTTCCAAATTATTTTATTTTGACACAGAAATAATTTTTGCGCAAGTAACCTACATCAAAAAATAATAAACCCTTGTGTAAAATTTGCAGCGTTTTTATTTATTTATTTATTTTTTTTTAATTTTTAAATTTTATTATTTTTTTAGCTTTACCTCTTGTGGCAACATGACCAGATTCCAGCCTGGACGGGCCGTGACGTTGCTCAGGTGTTGTGCAACATTGAAGTCGTCTACTGTAACAGCGCTTCATTCTTCTTATCGTCATAGATCCCCCCTCCCCCCCCCCCCCCCGCACAGTAACAACAACAATCACAATACATTAGGTTTGTTCCAGGTCTGACTGAGTCCGTCGACAGAAGTTGGACAGCTGTCGACAGAACCCGACCGCACATACTCGAGCTATCGGTTTCCGTCCAACTTATGATCGACCTGGAACAGCCGTTTCTAAACTGCGCATGTCCCCGGCGGTTTCTGTTAACATTCCGTCAATCCTGGAACAAACCTATTAAGTGTATTGTTGTTAACAAATTTTGTTATTTTTATTTAAAACCCCAAAAAATAAGTTTTATTTTAGCTAGTGACTATAAAAATCGTAATGCATAACACCCCTCAGTGTGACGTGACCTTGGCCTTTCAATAATATTATATATTATGTTTGCTCGAGTCGTCAAGGTTGGATACGTGTGAGTCCATTCCCTCAGCTTCCTTGCTCGAAATCAGATGTGGGGGTGATGGGCCCTGGTTGTGGAATACTGCGGTCGGCGATATAAATTGCTTACTTGCAGAGTGTGGAGGTGAGGCCCTCAACTTGAGGGGGTCTCCAGGCCCGTTTTACCGTTAACGAGGAAGGAAGTTAACAGCGTATTTTGCTGTAATTAATTTTAGCGACTTGCTGAACTTACGCTCTCGGGAAAGATTTCCCACATCATTAAGCCCGTGCATTTGAAGATTTTTTTTTTTCTTTTTTCTTTTCACCTTAAACGATTTTATGATTTGTTTATCTCTTAAATTCATTTTTACTGCCCAGTTTCGCTAGCCAATAAAAAGTTATGATTTATCAAAAGTTCAAAAATTTCTACGTATATGATTGATTCTGTATCCAAAAAATATAGAACACCACAACTCTAATTGTAACCAAATTCGCCCGTTGGGACTAATGTTTGGTTCAGTCGTTACCCTTGTGATTATCCCCGTCTCCAAAGGAGGATGCTTGAAACTTGGCAATTAGCAGGTGGTGCAAACTTCCTTATCCAACATCGTCAGAAACGTTTCCAACTCGAAAACCGTTACGGGTGAATCGCAAACATCGTCCCTTCGCTCAAGTTGAAGATCGATGTGAATAGTTGTGAAACTCTACTAGCATTGAGTAGGCTAACTCGAACTCAATGAGGGGTGCTTCGTGGTAACGGGGTTTTCACGTCTCGGCTAATTCACTCTCAAACATCGCGATCAATCAGAACCAATGGTGGGGATTTCTCGTTGATCCGAGGATTTGCGTCCTCCTCTTGGACTGACGGTTCTGACAAATCAGCGGTCCCGCCCTCGCTTGTTAACGAGAATTTGTCCCCATCGATTGAAAACTACCGCCTCGACTGAGTCGAGTGAATCCGGCTTCCGAACGACTCAGTTTGAAAATGTAGCAGTAAACAAGAAGGAACGAAATGGCTCCATTTTCACGGCCGCCTGGTAGTTTAAATCCATTGGCTCTGAACGTGAAACGTGAAGCATTTAAAGGCGATAAAAGGACGCGATGATGGCCATCTGTTTTACCGGGAACGGATAGCTCCACTTGTTCAGAAAGGAGGACAGACACCATTCGACCGTACAACCAGGACGATCCCTACGCTTCACTTCCCCGATTTACAAAACAATAAAATTAAATTAGATTTCCCTTTCAAAGATGGACCTAGTTTCAGAGATAGGTAGGGGAAGTTTACCAGCTATTGACCACTTAAGGTAGAAATCCAACTTCAATTCTTCCTGGCATGTTACTAAAAAATTATTTTTACTATCTGAAGTCAGTTATGGATTCTTCAGAAGCTTGTGAATCGAGTGGTATATTCAAAAATCAAAATGCAATTCATACTTTTTTTATAATGGTCCCTTTATACGAAAAAACGTGTTTACACCAGCTATTGACCACTTGACACCAAATATTGACCACCTCTGTACCAGTTATTGACCACTCCTTACTAGCATCAAAGATCAGGCTTTCTCAATACCTGTTTGATCAAACAGCTCCCAAAATAGAGTTAAAAGAATTAAAAACGTGCATTTTAACTGAATCCCTGGTCTACAAGCTGGCGGTTGAAGTACGTCCTGTAACGATTCGGGCTTGTTGAAGGAGTGTAAAACTGATTTGTGGACCAGCAAACCTAATTGCCTCGACTTCCATGGGTTCTTGTTCATGCTGAGAAGAAGATTCGCGCTCTTCAGAAGCTTTATATTGTGGGTTACTGTCAGAAAAAACGGCATTAAGGGCCACGAGAGTTCTGAAAAATGTGTTGCTTGAATGCTGATGGTTTGAATTGTCGTTGAGCATTAACATCATATCACTTCCCACAATTTCCACGAACATGTCGCGAGTAACGTGAGAAGGCCATTGGTGTGGCTCTGGGCAGAGGACCCGAGGAATTTCGAAGGATCAATCGCAAGTGGATTCCATGGAAAAAGCTCGGTAGTGCGAAAACCGCTGATTAAAATTTCGCTTGACACAGCTCCAAGGGCACTGTTCAAAATGTGGGCAAATATTTCTCTTGTTATTTGTTACATCGGATTTTTAAAACGCCATCGAATCACCTCCCGCCTCCAGCTTTCTTTCAAGGGCTTGCAAGCAGAATCGTCTGCCGGTTGCAAACCCCTAGTAGCATTTGGGTTGAGTGCCGCTAGCACCACGCTGATTTCACTACATAACTCGCTCACCTGGAAAGTAAGATAGCTCTTGTCACCGTCGACAAATAGTATCACCGGTCTCTTAATATTTTTTTCTTCCAAATGGAGATTGAATACGACTGAGATGAACTCCAAAAATACTTCAGATGTCATCCAGCCATTGTCACTCCTGACAATGCCCCATCTGTCTGGAACTGATTCCGCAATTTCTGTTGGCAACCTTTTGTAAGGATACACAATCATCGGTGGTACTTTGTCTCTACTGGCCGAAAATGCGTGTGAAAAAGACTGTGATGGAGCTTTTAGCTTGTGCACAGTCCACCTCAAAGATGTTACCGGGCCTTTCTTAGCCAGGACTTTTCCTTTTTTTGTGCAAAGCACGAACCCAGTTTCGTCTGCGTTGAAGATGCGAGGAGGATCTTCAAGGATGTCCATCATGTCTTCTGTTCGCAGCAGCTCTCACTCAGAGGAAATTCATCCCACGATGCCTTGCTGCCCGTGGGAAACACAGGCGCTAGCGAAGTGCAACTCACGATCTCGGGATTTCGCTTGAGGAAGCCACTCATCCTCTTCCTTCCCGTTTTATTATTTTTGAAAGGCACATTACAATTTTGTTTGTAATTTGTAATTGTAATTTTGCTCTTGGGTTCATGTTGAGGAATTCCTGGACGCTTAGCTGAACCACCTCGCACTTTCCAAAATCCAATTGACCAGCTGCGCTTCTTTATCCTTCGTCAGTTTTAAAGTATCGGTTTGGGTCCAATTTCAGATTTTTTGAATTTTGTGCTATTCCTGAAGATTAGAATGGCATGTAGAATCCCTTATGTTCGAGAGGCAGCTCTAATCCCCAGTGTGCCATTAGCAATTTCTGTTAGAGCTTTCTGTAAATCCTCTTGACTGTATTGACGGCGAGGTTGCGACTTTCTGATAAGTTTCTTCTTTGGTTTTTAGGGAGCCATTGAAGTGTAAAATGTGCTGAGGTCAACTAGTTACAACAACCTGAAACGAAGAAGAACTTACTTGAATAATTTTTATGTGGTGGTCAGTAAATGGAATGCAGAAAAACCCGACTTGTTCCAGATATTGACCACCTGGTCAATAATTGGAACAACGTCTTTTTTGTGTTCTAGTTATTAACCACCCTCTTTATAAAACACAAGAAAACAATTTTGATGAGTTATGGGGTACTAATGGGAAGGAAAATATCTTTAGTATGTGAAAACTTCAAGAAGCAATCATGAGAAAAAGGTTAAGTTAACGAAAATGCAAAATGCGCTAGGCGTGTTGGCTTACCGAATCCTTAAGAAAGCGGACCGAAGTTGACCACACATACGTAAAACGGTAACTGAACTCTTAATTCAGCTCCCCTCTTCGACAACTTCTGGGGTACGGATCTGAGGTCGTTACTCTAACATCAGCTAAATTATTTGAGGTCAAAACCCTTTTCTAATCCTTAATATACAAAGAAATACAGCTAGGTGGTCAATAGCTGGTGCCTGGTCAATAGCTGGTACACTTCCCCTACCTACCATTAAAAAAAAAAAAAAAAAAAAAAAAAAAATCGGCCGTTTGGGACTCGCCAATTTCGGCTGAAATTCAAGAAACATGATAGGCACATGCTTTTTTAATCATGGGAATGAAACTGTCCGACGCCGAGACTGTCCGCACTTGGGGTTGCCAACTGGTGTGATGTCCGCGGGGGTGTTTTGAGCCGAGACTCCTTCTCATGAACCCAATTTACGTTTTGCCCCATTTTCTGACACCTAATCTGGAGAGACCGGCGTTGGGTAGAAACCAACGATGACTCCAAAGCGACAACATAGCATAGGAAGAGTAGTGAAAGGAGCTGGAGAGGCAGATGGAAGAGTAAGATGAGAATGAAGATGCTGCTGATGCTTTATGTTATTATAATAGTTCAATAGTCTTCCAGTTACTTGATTTAATTCTAAGTGATGCCTTCTCAAATTTCGATAACTAGAGCAAGTTTTTAATCTTTTCAGTGGTTTATTTCAATTTAGGTATGGCTATTATAACTCGAATTAAAGTTGGATTCGTAATAAATTAGGATTATGCCTATCTAAGAGACCAATTTTGTTGAGAAGACAAAAGTGGTCTCTTTTTAATGATCTCATTTAATGACTTAGGTACTTGACTTATTTCCTGTAACTCCTAAGAGGAGCATAGGGCCGCTCTCATTTAATGACAACGTTGAAATAATGAAAACCATTCTAACTCAAAAACTCATTCATATTCACAAAAAGTTGTTTAATATACCTACCTAATATACGAACAACGATTAGTAAATCGTAATAAATGTTTGAATTTAATAGGTATTCGATTCTTTCATTGATTTCAATTGTTTTCTTTTGAACAATTTCTAAGCTGAATTTTGAAGTGGGGTCTGTCGACTTCAATAGTTGTGTCTGTAACCTGCCGCAAAGTGTTTTTCGACGGCGGATTAAGTTGTTAACAGTGCGGTGTGGCAGGCACATCCAAGGAGTTAAACACTTCAGTTGGAATGCTGTTTGTCTTCGTTTATTATACGGTCAGTAGGTTTGAATTAATGCTGAGTTCCAACAATTTGGTTCTGAATTACGAATAGTGATCTCAGCTTTTGTTCTTAGCCGCCAAAATTGCTCGCTCGCTCAACCATTTTTTTATTTTTGTGGTTTAGCACTGATGTTCGGCAGTTCATTGATGAGCTGGTCTTTCGATGAGACTAAATTGCAAATTGCCGATAGTCAGAAAATTGGTTAAAGACATTTAAATGAATCATTAGCAGACTGATTCAGCAATGCAACTTTCATGTTTGCTGTCGGCAGTCATTTCTTCACGGAAACAGATTTGATGATACGATGCAGTCGGAAATCGCCAAACAATAAAATAAAACGCTGCAAATTTTACACAAGGGTTTATTATTCTTTGATATAGGTTACGACGTGTTCGAATAGTAATTCTGTGTCAACAAAAAATTTAAAAAAATTATTTAAATTATTTATTTTTATTATTTATTAATATTATTATTATTATTGGCATTATCCGTTTCAAGAGGTCTACATTCTAAATCCGAAATGTCCGTCCGCCTTCCGCCGTACGCCGTCCGAGCCGTTTTGGGCAGTAGGAATTTTTTTTTAATCTGAAATTTTGACAGAATACTTTGTTCACCATCTAGTTGTGCCCGCAAGGTTTTAAGTCCGATCACCCAAACCTGTGGGGCGCTATGGGGCTAAAATGGGGCTATGGGAGGGGGCTTTTGAAGGCTTTTGGCTATGGGATCGAGTTAGGTGTCGTTTTAGAAGTATTTTTGGACGTAGAATCCATTTTCGGGGGTCCCGGAACGATCCGATTTCACTGTGGCGATCTATAGGGCTTTCATGGGGTTAAAAATGGGATTTTTGAAGGATCCCAGGAGGTTAAAATTTAACCTATTAAATAATATTTAATATTCGAGCAAAAAATAAAGAATTTTTGAAGAAAAAAACTTTTTGAAAAAAAAAAAAATTAATAAAAATCAAAAAAATTGACACAGAAATAATTATTGCACAAGTAACCTATATCAAAGAATAATAAACCCTTGTGTAAAATTTGCAGCGTTTTTTTTTTTACTCGGAAAATATTCGACCTCCTGGGATCCTTCAAAAATCCCATTTGTAGCCCCATGAAAGCCGTATAAATCGCAACAGTGAAATCGGATCGTTCCGGGACCCCCAAAAATGGATTCTACGTCCAAAAATACTCCGAAAACGACTCCTAACTCAATCCCACAGCCAAAAGCCTTCCAAAAAAAACCCTCCCGTAGCCCCATTTTAGCCCCATAGCGCCTCACGGGATTGGGCGATCGGGCTGAAAACCTTGCGAGCACAACTAGATGGGTACTTGTATTGTCAAAATTTCAGATTAAAAAAAAAATCCTACTGCCCAAAACGGCTCGGACGGCGGACGGCGTACGGCCGACGGACATTTCGGTTTTGGAATCTAGATCGGGGTCGTCGACCTCCGTCGCGATTACATAGGACTCATTCCAAGAACTAATAAACCAAAAGCGCCTCCAAAACATCTCGAGTCATCGCAAAAATCATTCAATGTTCGGTCGAGTGCTTTCATTGTGGAATGTGACCATGCCAAAAATTACATTGGTTCAACTCTACACATTCGAGAGATGTGAATTTATTTTATCCACCACCCTCACAAATTAAGTCAGAACTGAGGAACAGCCAATTCGCTACCATGAATGAAAGTGGTGTTGTACAGAAAAGTCTTTCCCGTCTTCTTCAATGATGCAGACCCTACAACGGTGAACATGAGTGCTTTTTTTCCTCCCTTGGTTCATGTTTCACAAAGCTAACAAAAACCTACACCAGATATCCATGAAAGGGCGTTTTCGTTTACCTTGTATGTAGATGTGGGACTGGAAAAAGGTCTCATTCCCATGAGTGAATGTGGCAACTTTTCATCCAGCCTTCATGTAGTTGAAAATTTTTAAGATAGGAAGTGAAATTTATGTTGGTTTCTCGGTGTCCGATTGGTGATAAGCGTTCAGTGGCGGTGAAATTGTATATTTAGTGAGTTTTTCTCCTTTCTCGTCAATGTTTATGAGATTTAAAACTTTTCAAACCATTGTTGTTGTAGATCTTCAAAACCAATCGAAAAACGATTAAGTCGGCCATTTAAGTTGCAAACAACCAGCTTTTGATTGCTTTAGAGCCATCTCACCAACAGTCAAAAGTCAAATTGTACCTAATAAACTTCTCCAGCTTTTTTGAGTTTCCCGGCTGTTGAGGTTTTTTGTTTTAGTTCGGGATATTTTGGTTGTTATGCATAATAAAAAACGATGGTTCTTATGGGACGTAGATGGGAGGAGTGATTTGATTGTGTCTGAGATGTCTTCGTATGAATCTTGCTGCAAAACTTGGTTGATCCTTTATCGCCGCGTCGCTTGGAGTTCCTTCCGTCGGCCTTCTCCGCCAGCTTCTTGTAGTGGTGGTTTCTTGTGTTGGTACTACCTAGTTGGAGGTCTCCCCGCAGCACGTATAATAGCATATTTTGTGTGGGGGAAAAAACGTCTGAAAACCTCCGTACTTATAGGAAATTCGACGCTGATCACGAATATACCTCATGCCCACCCCGCATACCTAAAATCGCCTCTTAACCTTTTTTCCCCACAAAATCTCAAAACCAAGTTTTTCAGTCCCTATAATATATTATTTTTGGTGAGAAAGCCAAACAAGAAGTCTCACGAAGTTTGAAATCGGTGAAAAGTTATAGAGCGTCGTTATATGCGTCGTATATGAACACTATAATTGAAAATCCCTTAAAAATAAGAGAGTACCTTCCTAATTTAAAACAAAAATTCCACCTGATTGGTCAAAATGATTTCCTTCTACGTAGTTTCTGTCGGTTGCCTAAATTCAGAAAATTAACTCATCCGGAATGGAGGAAGGCGGAGGAATTTTTAAATGCTTCAGAAACTATAGTATCTTCCATGTAGAAACCATAGTTCTAACCATGTAGAACTAGCAAAATTGACATTTATGTCATTTCCCTGAGGTGAGTGAACATTAAAAAAAGCGTTGCGGCGTTCAAACTACTCCCAATATAATAATAAAATAATATATTATATTGGGTGTAGTTTGAACTCGATATTATGAGAATCGAGCCAAAAAGGATCCAAACAGGCACACGAATAAAATTGAAGTTAGTGCTTTTACTCGGACATTTTGACCAGCACATCAAGGCTTTATTCTACAACTATTTATATTCAAGAGTCAAAAGGCATCGGAGATAGTTCACAAAACGTGTGTTATCTTGTCACTGTGCGTCGTTTCTCACGGATGGATCAGATGATCTTGGTTGTTGATGAACCACCATAAATTTTATTTTATTTCTGAGCGTCTGTTTACTGGGTGCTGCAGCATTTTTATGAGCACTCATCGGTAAAGTAACCGTGTTCAAGCGAACAAATTTGCAACTCATTTTATGTCGTTCGGTCGTTCAGGGTTTTGACATACGAACTTTTTATTTTTACTCCCTATTCCGCCAAAGAAGCTTGTGATTCGGCATTTTTCATCAGGAACATGTGTAGCGGAATTATTCCGCTCAATATAAATTTGATGTCTTCTGCTAGCTCGGCAGGAGGAAGGGGGAGGTACCCAGAGAGGGAAAGAGCCTGACACTGGTCGCAAATATTTATATTAAGAGAAAAATAACTACCACTGCCTGTAGGGACAGCAAAAATAATGAATGCCTCAATTTGGAGGAGAGAAAATGTATGTGAGTCAAAAGAATCAATTAAATAATAAAAGTTTGCCCGGACAAACGAGGTGTTTGCCAAGGCGCTCTTGAGTGGCCACTCTCACAATTTAAGTCTAGGAATTTCTACATTAATCCAAGTAAAAAAAAAAAGAACATGAATTCTTTAGGCGTGGGTGTTGACCAGTAGGGACTTGTTGCCTCCAAATGGTGTACTCCGGGAGGCTGTAACAGACCATCCAGGAGATAAACAACGGGACTACACGCGAGCCAATATTAGGAAATAACCATGTATAGGTCCTTTTACTTAATTTTATTTTAATAAACTGAATACCTCGAAGATTGGGTGATTTTCTCGGCGAAAACGAGGCACCTGCCAAACGTACAGGATGTCCTACTAGGGTGAGGGCTGGGACCTTGCAACACGACCCCAGGATGATCCTCTGGCGGCTGAATGTTCCGTCGAGAGTACAAATTGTACAAAGAAAAGAGGGAGCTGGCTTCCAATCCTGTTGAGGGGCAGAAAAGTGGGGATCAGCCTCCAACACCCAAACGACCATTCCCGTACCAATTCCTTAATAATCCAGTGGAGACATACCTCGAGGAAACTGTCGAAGGTTCGTAGCACAACCCCAGAACAATACTCTAATTTTCAAATTGTCGTAGTCCCATGTGTCGAAAGGTTTACACGTGGTGGTCCAACAAGTGTGTTCCACAAGTTTAACAACTCCAATCCGCCTTGAGCGTACGGAAACTTTCGACTGACTTGGACATCGGCAGAAGGGGGTAGGGAATGCGAAGTGGAGTGGAGGCAGGGCAATTCGCATGATCAGCCAGATTGAGTGATCTGTCCGCCCATGGCCAGAAAAGCAATGGTGTTACAATCACCCCCTCCCTTCCGGAGAGTTTTGGACCGTCCAGGGCAAAACTCTTTAGACGAGGTCTGTTTCGAAATAGGGCTTGAGGTCAGAGACATGCCACACCCCAACGTCTTCACCACCCTCGTTGCTGAGCTGGTATATGATGGGTGAAGCCTTCCGTGTGACGCGGAATGGTCCGACGTAGCGTTTACAGAGCTTCCCCGCTATATGGTCAACTGCGCTAGACTGGGTAAAATTCTTTTTCCACACCCAGTCGCCCACCTGAAACTCTTCTTGTTTCCTCCTAAGATCGTAGGAAGACTTGTTCCTATCAGCTGCTTCGGTGATCTTCGTATGGACCTTTTGGATGAGAACCGCAAGGGCTGATTTCCTTGCAACAACCTTCTGAAGGGCGTGCTCTGGGCGATCTGATTCCTCATCCGAAGGTATAGGCTGGTTGGGGGACATCTCGTACCCAAACAAGAACACCAAGGATGAAGGAGCAAACCCCGTGGTATGACTGACGGCTGTTCTCAAAGCTACAGCAAGTTTGGGTAAAAGGGTGTCCCATTTCCTCTGGTCCTCTTTTAGATAGGAGCGCAGCATGGTGATCAGACTCCTATTGTAACGCTCAGCAGGGTTGGCCTGAGGGTGCCGGCGGGCGTTGTAAAAAATTTTTACTCCATACTCTTCAGCCAGAGCCTGGAAGGGAGTGCCACGGTACTCGGGACCATTGTCGCAAAGGATCTTGGAGGGAACTCCGTAGGTGAGAAAGACGTCAAGTTCAAGGACCAATGCCACCGTCTTGGACTTGGCATCCCGGATTGGTTTGATGATAACGTACTTGGAGAAGACATCAGTCACCACGCACACGTACCGGAATCCTTTGGTGGACCTAGGCAGAGGTCCTATCAGGTCTGTGGCCACTATGTCAAATGGTCGTCTAGGGAGATGACGGACTCCCATCATGCCTGATGGCTTGGTTGGGGAGGTCTTTGACTGCTGGCAAATCCTGCAGCGCTTGACATATTGTCGGATATCTGCTCTCATTTTAGGCCAGTAGTATCGCTCATTAATCCTGTGGTAGGTGCGAGCCTCACCTTGGTGACCCGAAGTGAGGTCATCATGACAACGGTGGAGAATTTCTGGGCGTCTGTCCCTAGGTACTACGAGCTTCCACACTCGGTTGGTGTCAAAATCGGAAATCAGGTGTTTATAGAGCTGATTTCCCCTGACCATCCAATCTGGATAACTCTCTGAGCAATCCTGTACCTTAGCGATCATACCACTGTACCATGGATCCGATGTATCAAGAGCAACCTGCGACGTTTGGATTGCCGAGACCTCGCTTGTCAGAGGAGCTCTGGACAGAGCATCAGGGAGTACGTTTTCTTTCCCCTTCTTGTGAACCACCTCGTAGTCATAGGGCTGAAGGCGGATGGCCCATCTGGCCAGCCGACCCTGAGGGTCCTTAAGATTGCACAGCCACTTGAGACTGTGGTGGTCTGTGTAAACCTTGAAGTGCGTACCCTCAACATATGCCCTGAACTTTTCGATCCCCCACACCACCGCCAGACACTCTCGCTCAGTCGCCGAGTAATTTTGCTGGGGCTTGGTGAGTGTCTTACTAGCATAGGCAATGGCGCGCAGCTCTCCGTCGAGAACTTGCATTAATACCGCTCCTATACCATATGCCGATGCATCAGCATGGATTTCGAAAGGCTCCTCGAAATCTGGACAGCAAAGGACAGGTGACTCAACTAGTGCTGTTCGGATATCCTGAAATGCAGCTTCAGTTTCTTCAGTCCACTTGAATTTCCGGCCCTTCTTAAGAAGCGCAGTCACTGGGGCTATCCGAGAGGAAAAATTCTCTATAAAACGCCGATACCAAGAACAGGTACCAATAAATTGGCGGACTTCTTTGGGGGAACTTGGACGAGGAAGATTTAGAATGGCTGATACTTTCTCAGGATCGCAACGAAGGCCAAATTGATCCACCACGTATCCAAGGTACTTTAGTTCGGGGCGACAAAAGTGGCATTTTTCTTGGTTGAGGGCTAGACCAGCGGCAAGGAGTCGTTGAAAGACTTTCTCCAAGATTGTCAAATGTGTCTCAAAGTCTGGGGTACAAATAACAACATCGTCCAGATACACAAACACGTATGGTTCCAGGTCCATGCCCAGAACACGGTCCACCAGTCGCTGCCAAGTAGCTGGACTTCCATGGAGGCCAAAGGGCATCCGTAGAAAGTGGAACAGGCCCCTTCCTGGTACGGTAAAAGCTGTTTTCTCCCGATCTTTTGCTGCGACTTTTACTTGCCAAAAAGCTGCTTTGATATCAACTGAGCTGAGATACCTAGCATCTCGCAGTCGGTCGAGGATGCTGCTGATGTAAGGGAGAGGGTAAGCGTCCTTCTTTGTGACTGCATTTAGGCGCCGGTAGTCAACGCAAAACCGATGTGCCCCATCAGGTTTCTTGACAAGTAAGATGGGTGATGACCAGGGACTAGATGAGGGTTCGACGATGCCGTCCCTAAGCATGTTATCCAACTCTCCATTGACGATCTTCTGGACTGAGGGGGAAACAGGATAGTAGCGCTGCTTTATTGGCGGTGCGTCCCCAGTATCAATATGATGTTCTACAACATCCGTACAGGCAGGCGACTTGGCGAAAGCATCAAAGTACTTATATACAAGTTTGTTGAGACGTTCTAGGTGTTCTGGTGGGAGGTGATCCCGAGATTGGACGACTGGCTTCAACTCTAAAGCTGTAACCTGGGCTTCAGAATCCGAGGCGAAAATCCAAGTACCTCTGGAGAGGTTCGGGATGATACCCATCTCCCGCCAGAAATCGAGTCCCAGGATCAAAGCTGACTGAACTGATGGCACGTAGAGGACTTCTAATAGTTTCGACTTATTTTCTAAAGACAGGTATAGGTTTAATATTCCCTCAACTTGACACGGTTGACCGCTGGCAGTGGATACTGATGTTGATGCTGAGGGTAGAAGCTGGAGGCCCAGGCATTGTAGTAGTTCCCAACCCTTAGTTCCAAGAATAGTGCGGTTGGAGCCTGAATCCAGTAACCCTGGGATCTTTACCCCCAAAACATCAACAACAAGGTACGGTCTAGCATCCCCAGGCGTCCTATCCAGAATCATGTTGATGATGAGTCCATTCCTGTGATTTATTCGTTCGTAGTCCGGGCTGTGGGTTCGGAGGGGCCGCCCGGTTGATTCAGCTCCGCATCTCCGTTTCCCGCCCGTGGAGAACAGTTAGGGCAGTTGGGACGGGTGGTCCCCGGCTTCTTACAGCCGTAACAATAAACGGGTTTCTTACGCTTGCGTTTCTCTTCACTTGATGTAGGTACAGCTGGTGAAGAGAGGTCCTGTGGAGAGCTGACTGCATGCACTTGATTGTGGGGGGATGCTTTTCCTTTCTCCAGCACAACGGCGCTCTTCATGCCCCGAGGGATACACTGCAAACTCGGCTCTAGGCTCCCCTTTGAAACTTGAGAGTGGCCTGACCGAGCCTTAGCTCTTCCTTTCTCTAGTCTGATGAGAAGGGCTTCGAGATCGCTCAGTGTTCTGTACCTCTGTAGACTTAGCGACATTTGGTATTCGGGAAGAATATTGTCTTCCAAGATTTCCAATTTCTCCTTTTCAGAGAAGGGACGCTCTAACAGGTTGAAGAGGTTGTCCATTTTTGAAAGATAAACGATAACTGACTCCTCGTCACCCTGTTTTCGGTCCAGGATTTCCCGCTTTAGCCTTTTGTCATAGGTAGGATCTGTGAAGGCGAGGGTCATACGTTTCTCGAGTTCATTCCAGTCTCTAAGACAACGGCGGCAGGACCTAAAAACCTCTAGCGCAGCGCCGCCAAACAGAAATTTGGCTTCCCGTAGCAGATCAGGTTTGGACATACGGTTTGCTTTTCGAAAGTCATGTACTTCGTCGAAAAATCGGCGAACGCTCATTTCGCCACTTTCCCCAGAAAACTTCAGACTCCATTGAGAGACCGGCAGTCTGCGGAAATAGGAGTGGCCTGATCGATTGTCTAGGCGGCGCCTGACAGGATATTCGCTATCAGTATCGGAGGCCAAGGTCTCCTTTATAATCCTATGTTTAGACCTTGGTATTGTAGTACGGGTTGGGGGGGGTTTTCCCCTCGGATTGCTCTCAACTGATGAGAGGTCAGATGATGATTCCAACGCTGTGCAGGCATTAGAGTCATCGGAGTAATCGTCGGAATCTGAATCTACCCTTGCCCCGACTTCCTGTTTGATGGCCTCTCCAATTTCCCCTTGAAGCCCTTGGTTGGCCTCTCTCGAACCTTTTATAATGGCCAGCAACGCATCTCCCTCTGTGATAAGGTCCATAATCCTGGTGGAAGGGGTAGTATCTGGGGAGGTTTGAAGGCGGGACAACCGCAAAAGTACATGTACCAGCTGAGCCTCAGCCTTAGGCCCATACGCTTTAAGTTCCACTTCATTACAGCCTTCCATCTTCTTGCTGACCCGATCCAGCTTATTTTTGCAGATACCAATCTCCTCTTCATCCGTCCGCTTGGATTTCTTTGGCGAGAACGCGGCGCCCTGATCTTCTAAATTTAAGCATTTTCGCAATTGTTTCCGCAGAGCGTCAATACCAGTTGACTCTGCGATTTCCAGGCCGCGATGCTCCAACTCGGCCGCGAGTTCGTCCTTATCAAGACGATTCACGAACCGTTTTTCCAGGCGTGACATAATTATCTATTGACTCACAAACCCGCGAGCCGGAATTGCACCTCTCAAAGGTGGGCCTAAAGGATTGCCGATTAAAAAGAATTTAAAAAAAAAAGGTCGATGACTCAACACGAATTTACCTACGCAACTATTTGTCGTGGGTGTCTATTATTAGATCACCCGAGCTCCTTCGACCCAAAGGTACCGAAATTCCTCAGATAAGGATGGGTCCGTAAACTAAGGGGAGATAAGGCCGTTAATTGGGTTGACCCGTGCGGCTTATCTCTTTCGAGTCGCACGTTTTACCACCTCACCACCTTTGGTCTCAAGAGACGGTGTGCTGATGCGAGAACAATCCTACGTCATATAGTTCACATTCAACAGGAAATGGCACGTGTCAAAATTTAATTGATATGTTCAATGTATTTATGTCATATACGGTCAGGCTCTTCTTCTCGGGCCCCGACGTTGAGGGCGCCAATATTGTAGCGGAATTATTCCGCTCAATATAAATTTGATGTCTTCTGCTAGCTCGGCAGGAGGAAGGGGGAGGTACCCAGAGAGGGAAAGAGCCTGACACTGGTCGCAAATATTTATATTAAGAGAAAAATAACTACCACTGCCTGTAGGGACAGCAAAAATAATGAATGCCTCAATTTGGAGGAGAGAAAATGTATGTGAGTCAAAAGAATCAATTAAATAATAAAAGTTTGCCCGGACAAACGAGGTGTTTGCCAAGGCGCTCTTGAGTGGCCACTCTCACAATTTAAGTCTAGGAATTTCTACATTAATCCAAGTAAAAAAAAAAAGAACATGAATTCTTTAGGCGTGGGTGTTGACCAGTAGGGACTTGTTGCCTCCAAATGGTGTACTCCGGGAGGCTGTAACAGACCATCCAGGAGATAAACAACGGGACTACACGCGAGCCAATATTAGGAAATAACCATGTATAGGTCCTTTTACTTAATTTTATTTTAATAAACTGAATACCTCGAAGATTGGGTGATTTTCTCGGCGAAAACGAGGCACCTGCCAAACGTACAGGATGTCCTACTAGGGTGAGGGCTGGGACCTTGCAACACGACCCCAGGATGATCCTCTGGCGGCTGAATGTTCCGTCGAGAGTACAAATTGTACAAAGAAAAGAGGGAGCTGGCTTCCAATCCTGTTGAGGGGCAGAAAAGTGGGGATCAGCCTCCAACACCCAAACGACCATTCCCGTACCAATTCCTTAATAATCCAGTGGAGACATACCTCGAGGAAACTGTCGAAGGTTCGTAGCACAACCCCAGAACAATACTCTAATTTTCAAATTGTCGTAGTCCCATGTGTCGAAAGGTTTACACGTGGTGGTCCAACAAGTGTGTTCCACAAGTTTAACAACTCCAATCCGCCTTGAGCGTACGGAAACTTTCGACTGACTTGGACATCGGCAGAAGGGGGTAGGGAATGCGAAGTGGAGTGGAGGCAGGGCAATTCGCATGATCAGCCAGATTGAGTGATCTGTCCGCCCATGGCCAGAAAAGCAATGGTGTTACACATGGGCTATCATTATTCAGCCCATGTTGTGTCTGGGTGAGAGTAGGGACTAAATATAAACAAAAAGGCGCCGAGGACTCTAAAATGGATAGGTGGAAAAACTTGGTTTGAATAGCCGGCCATTTGGCGCTCATCTCAACACGGAGCTCTTAGCTCCAGACCTCCTGAGGAGATAAATGGGTTTCTCGCCCTTGATTCACCGACCCAATTCCACTTTTTATTTTGGACCTCCCCCCTTTTAATAACATTCATTTTAGACTGGAACTCTCCAGTAAAAAAAAAAACAAAAAAAAAAAAAAAAACACGTAATTGGGCATAGGTAATTAGGGTTTTCGATAAATAATTATTTTTTCTTTCGAATCTTTGTTACACATTTAGAAAATAATAGGTAATCAACAACATGTGCCATGGAAAGATTCCAATTACAAAAATATAAGACGAGAGTTCAGCTATAGAGAACAATAATTGTTATAATTATTATAACAATCTTAATAATATTATTTGATATTATCATTATCATTTACAATCGCAATAATATTATTTGATATTACCATAATTTTTCTTCTTCTAAGCTGTTATTTGGAAAACTGCACGCACGGTTTGTTTAACTACTAATTTTCAGATTTTGTTGTTTTTCATTTTTTAGATCAAAAATTGATAGTCGAGTTTTTGTCTTTCTTCGTATCTTTAGGTAAACATCTCTAGGATGCCGACCTGTTTGCGACATTAAATAAATTGTATGCTTAAAATAGATTAAGACTGCTCAAAAATCGCTCAAATCCAACTGGAAACTTCAATTCAGGAAGCGACTGGAATACGGTTCGTGGGATCTGAGTGAGAAAAGGGTAACCATAAATTATGGATCACGACTCCACCTGGTGTGACTTGGACTAATGCGGGCACAACCGGATCCATCAGTTTCTGCCGTAAAAGGAGGCGAGGCAGGGCATTTCGATCATAGGAACCCTCGAGTCCCACGTGAAATATGCAACCATCAACAATAGCTGAGGCGAGCGCGAGGTATGACGAAGGGTTGTCGCCGATTTTCGCCTTTTCTTGGCCTAGCGAGAGGGAAATGGGTCCTAGTAATCCATCAGATCCATCACGGTGGCGTCGCAAACGGAATGGATAACAACGGGACAACGGGGAGCAACAACAGGGAATGTAAATTATAGTAAAAGGCCCTTGCCTGGCGTATTTTCGAATTCTTCACACACGATAAAAGAAATAGCTACGAATCAGAAATTCCAGGGAAAAGGAAAACCACCGTAGCAAATAGATATTGATCAATAACTTGAGGGACAAAAAGAAAACATGAAAAATTATTTTACTTTCTTGAAGCATTCTTATTTTCTCTATACCTACCAACGTGCCTTTGAAGAGACAAAAAAGACGAGCCAAGTTCTTTAGTTGGAAGTAAGACTGCGTTCCAGCGGAAAGTGAAAAAGTACAGAAAGTGGTTAAGTCGTCCATATATCAAACGGGTGGAGAGCTATTTAGAGATCCGATGCTTTCCATCTTCCGTTCCAAGTCTCTTCCAATACAGGTCAATTCCAGTGATTTTACTCTTCAGTTGTCGCAGTAAATTCTGCCAGACTCCGTTTCTTCTCTCTTTTCGTTTCAAATTAAAGACCTCTATTCGTTGCCGAAGAGGGCTCACTTTTTAGAGTGTGTGTGTGTGAGGGGGAAATACAAACGGCTGATAGTTCTGGAACATGCAGAGGGTGTATGTTTCGCTGATATTTTATCTCTAATGTTCCTTCGCACTTTCAAACCTCGCCATTGCTCTTAATCGACTTTCCGCTCGGCAATTTCTCCTGTAATTTTTGGACGAAGGCCCTGAATGCTCTAAAGGGAAGCAGAAGGTCCACACTACTTATGACAAGCACGTTCTTGGCTAGTTCAACCTCCTTGCCGGGGATTCTAAGAAGACGTCACACTTCGTGTGTTATCATGCAGGGCGAGTAAACTTACAATTCACGCGGCACACCTGACCGCCATCTTCAGGTGTTCTTGAAGGGCCTGTCAATATTTTACCTATAGCAAAGTGGCATCTTCAGTGGAGGGGGCACCCTAACGTTAAAAATGATGTTCAGGTATTTTTTTTTTTTTAGCATGGAACATGCTTTAGCCGTGACCTAACTGCCCAAAAACGATAGTCCAGAAAGGGGACGCGGGAGTGTCACGTTTATATATCACGTAATACATAAATATACGTTAGGCCACTAGTTGTAAACCTTGCGGGCACAACTAGATGGGTAAACCAAGTATTGTCAAAATTTCAGATTTAAAAAAAAAATGCCTACTGCCCAAAACGGCTCGGACGGCGGACGGCGTACGGCGGACGGACATTTCGGATTTAGAATGAAACGGATAATGCCAAATTTTGAGGCCAATCGGAGTCGTCGACCTCCGTCGCGATTACATAGGTGTATTATTCCAAGAATAATAAACCAAAAAAGGTTAACATTTTACCATTTAGGGATTTGGGCGCACATTTCAGTCGCCCTGAGCCCCATGGGTTCGAGCGAACGAGCTGAACACTGCGGGCACATCTACTTGGAAAACCGAGTATTTTGTCAAAATTTCAGGTTTAAAGAAAATCTTCGAAAATTAATTGAAACGAATAATGACAAACTTTAAAACCCGTCGCCAAAGTACATAGATTGATTATTCGAAGAATATTAAACCAAAAGAAGAAAGGTAGGTAGGTTCATATTATGGATTTTCTCAAGTTTTTTTTTCCCAGCATTGAAAGACGTCATACAGCTACGTTAATATTGATGTTGCGAATAACCATCAAATTTATAATTATATGCCATCATGTTTCATAAAGTCGTCAAAGTTCTTTCCCTAATTAGGTAACCTGGTCGTTAAAAATTACGATTTAATCACAGACACCAAACTGAGGAACCCCCTAACTACCAACCTATTTTAGCGAGTCAACGACACTACCAACCCTCCACTTTTCAGCTGGCAGGTAACTTCCTCTGCAGGGTACTTACGGTAGATAATTGTGAGGCTTACAACTTATCTCGATCACGTAGAGAGGTGCCACTGGTCCACGGATAACGCTTGCAAGTATTAATGGCCTTAAATGTCGAGCGGCTCTTCCTTCCGGAACCGTCGGGAGGTGATCCATCAGAAACCCTCCCTGAATAAGACAATGCTCTGTGAGCTATAGGACTCCTATTATAGGAGTTTTAATTGGCACTTACTGCATGCAAGCAAGTTGACTTTTTGGTTTTGGGGAGGTATGAGACACCGTCCCATCGTCTCATTAAATTAATGCAGTAATCCGTGACTAATACAAGCCGACCGTGGCTGAGCTGGCTTTTGAGGGTTGAATATTAAATATTGAATTAAATACTCGGGGCTGGACGGAGTGTTGACAAGTACTTAAAGCGACGGAGGTGCGTGACTGGTGTATCAAGCGAAATGTAACAGTGGAGAATGATAATAATTATTTTGATCGACCTCAAAATGTGTTGTTATTCTGAAATCGCTGCAAATTTACGCAAGGGTTTATTATTCTTTGATATAGGTTAATTGTGCAAAAATTAGGATTATTGGTCCCTAATACTTCGAAAACGACACCTAACTCGACCCCATAGCAGAAAAACTTCAAAAACCCCTGTCGTAGCACCATTTTAGCCTTTGTTACTTAATAGGTAGGTACTTGGTTTCCCGCAAGGCCGATCGCTCAACCCCGTGGGAATCTGCGGGGCTGCGGGAGGGGTTTTTGAAAGTTTTCGGCTACGATATCTAGTGTGGTGTCGCTTTCAAAGAATTTTTGGACGTGAAATCAGTTTTTGGATGTTCCAAACCATCCGATTTCACCGTGGGGATTTATGGGGCATTTGAAGAATGCCAGGAAGTCGAATGAAGGGTCCTTATCCCAGCAATTTTGGACGTAGAATCAATTTCTCGGGATCCCACAACTAACCAATACAGTCTTAGCGTTCAGATATACAGTTTTTATTATTCTTGGAATAATACACCTATGTACCCATTAGCGACGGGGGACGAAAATTTGGATCGGCCTCAAAATTTGACATTATTTGTTTCATGGCACGTAGATTTCAAATATCAAAATTTTATTTTAATATCCGTCCGCCTTCCGAGCCGTTTTGGGCAGGAGGAAAAGTTTTTACAGGTTCTCGGGTATGATATCGGGAGGGGTGTCGTTTTCGAGATATTTTTGGACGTAGAATCCATTTTTGGGGATCCCGATTCCCGTGGATTCGGACGATTTGGACGATCCGATTTCATAGTGGGGATCTTTGGGGTTTCCGTGGGTTACAAATTGCACTTGTGACGGATGTTAATAGCTTAAATGAGGTGTCGTTTTCCGAGTAATTGCGATCGTATATTCCATTTTTCGGGGTCCCACATCCGCCCACAAACTTAGAATGAAAATAAAAATACAACTTTCTTAAATAGGTAATTAAATTAACTTTTTATTGTTATCGAATTTTTTTTTTTGATAATTTATTTTTTCGGATAATTTATTTGTTATTGTTATCCCTTAACGTTTTATAATAACTTAAGAATTTTTTTTTTTTTTTTTTTTGGATAATTTATTTTTTCGGATAATTTATTTTTTATTGTTATAGAATTATTATTTTTTGTATAATTTATTTTTTCGGATAATTTAATTTAAATTTGCAACATTTTAAAACATTTTTAATCGTCGTAGAACTGATTTTTGTTTAAAAGATCCTACAACCTTTAGGCTTGATTTTTAGAAGCCGTCATTCGCTTAAATCATTCGACACTTCCTTGATGGGAAAGACAATGTAATACCATCAAGAGAAAGCTCAATTAAAAAGAAAAATAGCAGTTTACCCAATATGTTAAAACTGGGATGGCCATTTCCGTTTATATTGTGTTCGCTATCTCAAACATGTAAGAACGTATCCCATTCATCTAAAATGTAAGTAACAATGTAAGTAACAGGATCTGATCCCTCATTTTCCTGAAGTGATGAATCGTGCGAAGAAAGGCGTTGCTTGCTGGAAGTAGCAATTTTTCTCTAGTTGTATAGATTTTTTCGAATCTCTGTAGGTACTTATTCTCTCAACGAGAGTATCTTTGCTCATCAGACATCACTCTATCTCCACCCCCCCCCCCACCCCCCACTTTGCCACCAACAATCATAAGCTGTCGGAATGAAAGACTTTTGCGGGGAAGAAAAAATAAGCCCTCAGCAGCTATTGCCGCAGTGATAAATAGCCACTTCGATGCTCTCATCCCTCGCCATTTATCAATCCTCAACGCTACACGAACAGCAGTTCACTAGACATGTTGTACGATCAAACGTCGTATCATTTACAAGAGCCGGTCACGCGGTCAAGCCTTTCTCTTCAAAGATCCTGGGGAAGCCCTTCAATTTATTTTTCTCAGAGCCCGGCAAACTCTCCTTGCAAGAGCAACAGCTTTACTCGTAACTCCTCTGATTTATTAAACGAGGGAACTTGAGCCGAAGGTAAGTGGTCCAGTGTAGGCAGAGAAGAGTCACCTTCATTTTTTATCTGCCCAGACCCGTACAAGATTCCCTCGTTTTTCCCCCATCTAGAAGTTCCTTTTTTGAATGGATGGGGTGGGGGGGGGGGGGGATCTTACCTTTGTAGTTTCATTTCGCTCGATTTTTTTCCCGGTTCCAACACGCAGATATGACCGGATGAAATGTTTCCGACTGTGCTGGTTAATGTGCAGTCTAGTACACTCGTAAAATGAAAAAAAAAAAAAAAAAAAAAACACAGTGGGAGGGGATTCGTGTACAAGAAACATCCCTCGAGTTGGGGGGGGGGGGGGGGGGGGTTCGTTTGAAGGAGAATCTCGGATGATATGTAGATCTCATTGTTGGCTATGCGTGTTTGGAATATTCCCTACCTTCTTGATCCAGAACAACCCATTCTCGCTCTCACTTGTCTACCTTTCGTGATACTCCCGGCCCTATTTTCACTGTAGCACGATTTAAATCTTAAGTCTAAAAACAAATATAATTTCTAAAGTCTAAAGTCTTGAAGATTTTTTAAATCTAGTCTAAAGACAAATTTGTCTTTCAAGGATTTTCTTAAAATTTAAGAAAATGTAATAGGTAATACTTGACATTGAGCTATGCACACTCCTTCCAAATCACTATTGACTTCGTTGTTCATTTAAGGTGTCGTTCGCCAAGTGAAATAATTTTGTAAATAAAAGATAAATTCAAGTCAATATTGAGGAGCAAACCACCTTCCGGCGATACAAGGTTTTTTTTTTTAACATTGTTTGGGCAAGTATGGGACTGCGGAAAACGTTTTATACGAGTACCTAATATACTTGTACGTCCAAAATTATAGACAATGACACCTCATTCGACCTCCTGGCATCCTTGAAAAGCAGACTGGAAAATAAGAGAGAGGGAAAATTAAAATGGAAAAAAACAATACGAGCTCTCGGCCAAATTGGTTTTATTCTCTTCTGAAAAGTAGGCCGAAGTTAGATGTGCGATGATGCATCTTAAGCGATGAAATGCTTCTCATGACTCAAGCAATTCTCTCATACGCTAAGGATTTAATTCACGTGTACCCTTTCAAATTAATGTGTACCCTTTTGAAAAATTGTGCCGCAATTAGGAATGAACGTGCACCCACATTTCGGGTTAAATCATCCGGTGTCATGTTAGATGTCGAAAAGAGAAAAATAGCCTTTCACGTAGGTAGTTTACAATACCTATATTATTCATTATAAAGTTGTGTAGAATATTATCAATCTAAAGTTGTTCTGATCGATTCAAAAAGGGCGTGCGTGACGTCAAGTACGGCCTTTCCGGTTTGACGGCTAGTTTCTCACCAATCACACCAGAGTGCAGATTGATTTGGCCGAGACCCTTCATAAAAGCCCTCGTGTAGTCCCTTTTTAGTCCCACAGAGCCCCACGGCGTTGGGCGATCGGGCTGAAAACCTTGCGGGCACAACTAGATGGTAAGCCAAGTATTCTGTCAAAATTTCAAAGTTCAAAAGATTTAAAGAAAATTCCTACTCCAAAACGGCTCGGACGGCGGACGGACATTTCGTTTTTGGAATCAAGACAATGTCAAGATGTCATCTTGAACCAGATAATGTCAAATTTTGAGGCCGATCTGAATTTTCGACCTCTGTTGCGATTACATAGATGTATTATTCCAAGAATCATAAACCAAAAGGATGATGTTCAAGTTCACACCATTTTTATGTCAATAGCCCTACATCCCAGGCACATAGTGACCAACAAACTTAGTGACGCGTTAACAAAATCGTCGGTTGAGATCCATAATGTGACAACTCAAAAAAGTCGAGTTTTGAGTTAGCAAGAATGTTGGATAGAGAAATTTGAGCTTGACATATGGGTGATTCCACGAAAACTGGAAATTTTAGGTCTTTCAAACACGATGGCTCTCCTATTTGATTAAAAAAAAAAAAAAAAAAAAAAATTTGGGCTTAAGGGAGAAGACGATAGCTTTAATTCGAATCAAGTTTCATCCCTTCCCTTGAAAACTTAGGTATGAAATTTCAAATTTGAAGTTCGATATCCTCATTCTCTCACGTGTCCCTTTCTCGGAGTTTCCAACTTCAACAACTACTGACGATGAACCAAGTAGATTTTCGCCAAAATCCAATGTATCGTTATTTTCACCTGCTCTTCACCTTCAACTTTTTAGAGAATACGGATTTTAACAGTGAACCGTGTTGAGTAAGGACAACATCATGTGGCTGTCACGGAGGTAGTCACCTCATTCTCTCACATTATTTTGAGAAAGTCGTGTGTCCGCCATGCCTCCAGTAGGACCGGAAAAATGGGTCAGCAACACTTCCACACATCGCGTCTGCACGTCGAGAAATCGTCATTGTCAAAATATCCTCCCTCTTCAGTCGGTGTCCTGTTTTGTGGGAGAATTTTATCTTTCGGCACTTGAATTCTCATTCTCTCATCTTTCATAAACTAGTTGCGGTAAGTTTCAGAATTTTGATTATCAGTCACATAGTGAGCGTTGCCAAGTGCTTGTGCCATGTGATTTTTGAAAATTGCAGTAATTACAATGTGTGCAATAGCATCCTATTTTGAAGCCAAAAACCTCATTCTCTCATTCTCATTCTCTCACGTTAATCATAGGTAAATGAGAGAATGAGGTTCGGAATGAGAGAATGAGGATGATCCTACATTCTTACGATTTTATTATATTACCTAAATATATTTCCTATTTTTCATTAATTGAGTAGACCAACGCAATGTACGCTAGAGTCAATTTATTATACATTCAAAATCAATCTGGCGTCTCATTTTATTTGTTTTCCTCATTCTCATACCTACCTCATTCCCTCATCTTACGAATTTACAAAATTTTCTATTCTTGCTAAACGGAGCACTTGTATGATTGAATTCGTTGCTAAACTTCATCTGAACCACCTTCAAAGTAAGCCTAATCAAAAAAATCTATAAACTAAGAAAGAATTTTTCACTCATATTTGGACATCAAAAATTTCCAGTTTTCGTGGAATCACCCATATCTGTAATAGTGAGACTTTCCTAGGTACATTAGCAACCACAGGGCAGCGCTGATCACTTTATGGCATTTGGCAACAGAGCGCGCATCTGTCGGTGCAACACTGTGCCTTTTCTACCTTGACTACTCAAAAAAGCACAGTATTGCTCCAACGAATCGAACAGGAAGCCATCGAAGGTGAGCCAAATTCGTATAATCAAATAGTGACAACTCAAAATTTTCTTTTACAGATGAAAATACGGGAACCTTTTATGAACTAATTTGAATAAAATATACTAGATACCTTAAATAACATGATAAATTGTCCTAAAAATTCAATTTCGGTAGGAATAATCTTTCACTGGTGAAGTTACGTTACCTAGATGAAGCGAAAAACGTTAACCGTGATTTTCTCAAAACCTGCTTTTTTGAGTTGTCACACTATGGATCTCAACCGACGAAATAATGTTATATTAACATATCGGGCCATTGTCCAACCTGCCATGCGAAAATTTAAAAACCGGGCCATCATAAAAACATGACATATTGTGCATGTGAAAAGGGTTCTAAAATGTCTTGAAATTTTAAGATATTATGTCTTTTACAAAGTGGTATTTGGATGTTACAAGCAAAATGGATAGTTTCACCCCAAAATTGTATCGCGTTGACGAGGATAGTTTCGCCCCACAACCGCACCTCAATGCAAAAAACATTTTCGATAACTAGGAAGGTCGATGATGAACTGCTGAAAATACAATCATGATCTTTTAATTAGTTTTTTTCTCTTTGTTTTAGTTACAACGTTGAAATATCTACTAATACTTTTTCTCACGGTCAGTATTGTGTATTATAAACATTCATTACGTCAACGCGACGTTATTTAGAGATGACGAAATGTAAACGTTTCAGTTGGGGTACCACAATACGTAATAAAAGCTAAGCATTTAGTGCCGCTTTGATTTTCCAACATGACATTTGATATTGCAATTTTATGATGTGCAGGAAAAATAATAGCCAGAGCTGAAGACTGTTCAAAATGATCAAACAAAATGCCGCCCGCAGAATGACTGGTTATATCACTATCCAGAATTTAGGGAGTCTTTTCTATAATTAGTGCTACTAATAATCCAGGTTGACAGTATCACCTCGTAACTTTTTCGCAATAATCGACAGTTGGGGGGCTAAATTAAATGGAACTTCGGAGTTTATAACGGCAATATGCAGTAGGGTCGTTACAAAAACGACCCAGCGCATCTTTGTGCTTGAAATATCAACCGTACAATGTCGTAACTTGGTCCAGAATTAATCATTTTTTAATGCCTTTTCTCGTTCTTATTTATGTTTAACGCTCATTAACCTCCTATCTTATGCACCATTTGTTGTGCGCTAGCTTTTCACGTCACGGTTGGTTTTTTATAGCATTTAAGGTGCTCCGTGGGATGGATATAAAACAATGTATTAAATAGTTGTGGTATGTGTCCGTTGATTACGCAATTAAAATTTAAAAATAAAAAATAAAAAAATAAAGAAAGAAAAAAGAGGAAGAAGTCGTCACGAAGTGGGTAACTTTTCCAATTGTAAATCCCTGCACGAAAGAAGGTGGGGGTCAAGAGAGGGACAGTCTCCAGACGGTGGAACCAACAACTGCCATAGATCTAATCTGCCAGGGGGCTTCATCCACCCAGCGGCCATGACAAACACCGGAGACGCCAACAATTGGGAGATTTATAGGATTCGAACGGATGGGAAGAAAAGGGGATACGCTGAAAGTTCGGAAACTGGTAAAGAGAAGGGGGAGGTCAGTATTATACGGGGAAAAATAAATCAAAATAATGGATTTCGCTGTACGCATATTTAGCTCCTATTGTTGTTGGGCGATTGTTTTGCCTCAACCTTCCGCCCCTGTTTCCAACCCTTTTCGGGGAGTTCGGGTTCTCCAGGGAATGTTAGTCCTTTTGTTAGGATCGGGGCAAGGAAAGGGGCAAGGCCTGAGTTCGTTTGTAATACAATCAGCTATTGAGATAGCTGAGATTAACGGAGGACAGTGGATATTACAAAGGTGGGGTTCGTTTTGAAATACAATTCAATCCCAATGTTTATTTCCGCAAAAAGTAAAGTAGAGATTTTCTTGGAAAAAAAAAACACATGTTTTGGGTTAGACGATCAACCTGTTTTCGCAATGAGGCTACAGAATTGTTTCTTACGTTTCATGATGGACAGATTTCGAAAATGAAATGTCCGTATCCGTTCGACACGCAGTGAGCTTGAATGGCCAAATTTTGAAAAAATTCGGCAAATTTTACACAACGGTAAATGCTGCTAATCAAAATTTGCTAAATGATACATAATATGTATTATTATGTATCATGTATACATTATTACTTATATTATAATAATTCTGTCAATAAAACATTTGGTATTTTAACAGAACCAATAATTGGTTTTTCAATTATTGAAAAGTAAAAAGATGAATGTACCTATATTCCTGTTTGGACAGATATGGGACCCGAAAAATGGATTTTACGTCTTAAATAACTCCACAAATGACACCTCATTCGTCCTCCTGGCATCCTTCAAAACCCCCATTTGTAGCTCCCAAGAAAGCCTCATGGTGAAATCCGATGGTACTCGGACCCCAAAAAATGGATTCTACGTCCAAAAATACCTGGAAAACGACACCCCATTTGTGCCCGCAAGGTTTTCAGCTCGATCGCCCCACCGCTTGTGGCTGTGTGGGGATAAAAATGAGGGGATTTTGCAGGTTTTCGGGTATGATATCGAGTGGGGTGTCGTTTTCGAAGTAGTTTTAAGCGTAGAATCCATTTTGTGGGGTCCGAGTACCATCGGAGTTCACCGTGAGGATCTATGGGGATTTCATGGGGCTACAAATGGGGCTTTTGAAGAACGCCTGGAAGTCGAATGAGGAGTCGTTTTTTTTTTCCGAGTAATTTTGGACGCATAATCCATTTTTGGTGGGTCCCACATCCGTCCACATACTTCACAAGAAAATAAAAAAAACTTTTTCAATTAATTAAATTATAATTTTTTAGTGATACATAATTAATTATTACAGAATAAACTTTTGTAAAATTTGAGGCGTTTTTCTTGAAGGACGAATGGAAGCGTTTGAGGTCATGACGTTGACATCCCTCTATTCTCCCGGGGGGTATTAAAATTCATGATAGAGTCATTGAATAGTGAAATGGATTGCAAACTGAAAACACCAAGTTTAAACGGGTTTTTGGCCATATTGGGAAACTTGGGCCGTTTTTGAACCTACGTAAGAAGTAGGTAGCAAAATTGTTCAGAATTGTGTTCTCTTTAACTTTTAATACGATCAGATTTTCGATTGGTTGGATAGGAAAAAAAGTTATAACCCAAAAACTGAAAAAAAAGTTCCGAAAAATTTTAGGGCCCTCTGAAGGTGGCACACACAGGGTTTATCTTATCTTTTTTTTTTTTTTTTTAGGGTCCCTGATGGGTGCCAAACGACCCACCAAAATGGGGGAAAAGTTGATTCTCTTCACTACTCTTCAAAAGAGTTGGTGTTGGAGGGTACTAAAGAATCGGCCGGGTGTGCCTACTAAGTCACCCTCATCAAATTCAAGAGCAAATTTTGCTCTCCTGGGTGTACCCTCGTCATTTGCCGGGCTGAAGGAGCTGAAGACACAACTAGATGGGAGAACCGATCACTTTGTCGAAATTTCAGAGTTAAAAAAAAAAAAGTCCAACTGCCCTAAACAGCGGATGGAAATTTTATTTTAGGAGATCTACACCTCTTGAATCGTAAAAGATCCAATTTTAGGTCTATAAAAATCTCGTTGGGGGAATAATTAGTTTTGAGAATAATAAATCAAAGCTCTGAATACCCCCAGACTTATTAGAAATTTGACGCTGATCACAAATATATTCGTATATACACCGTGCCCGTCTACCTTAAATTGGTCCTTAAAACCTTATTTTTTCCACAAAAAAAAAAAAAAAAAAAAAAAAAAAAAACACGTTTTCCTGAATACTTTTTAGTGTGGAAGCTAAACAACGATTCTCACGAAGTTTGAACACGAAGAAAAGTTGTGAAGCAATACATTTTGCGTCGATTGAACACCCTACTATAGGAAATCCCTTAAAAAAATAAGAGAGTAAGCCAAACTCTGTAAGGTTCTTGCAAGAAATCTTGAATATTTCGTATTTCAAGTAACACTTCACTCAATTCCGTTATTTTCATGAAAATTGTGAACAACACTCAATCTCGCCCTTGTGTAACTTCAACTGACCCAGGTGGAGTTGTGCAGAGATGATTAAATCACAATTTTGTTCTGAAAAACATCAATAAATTTTCTTCAATACAAATGAACGATTCATGTTCGAACAAACTCGTTGAATGAACTGAAGTTCTAACGTGTGCAAAGCGTCACTGACACCTGAGTCGGTAATGAAATTTGCGTATGAAGAAAGACAAGCCTTTTAGGTGCACTCCTATAGGAATATTAAATATTCAACCAACCATATAGATTCAAACCGAACCATATAGATTAAATTTTAAATTTTAAAAAAAGTACGATTTGCAAATTTTGCAAATCCTACTTCTTTTTAAGTCTACCGTCTCTCTTATTTATCATCGCGAAGTTGTGAATGTGTCAGCTGGTTAATTTTTTAAATCTTTATGTTCACTGTTTTTTTTTCTGAGAATTTTATTAATAACTTATTAACAATATTGATTTGATACTAATTGATACAATGTATCAATGTAACATGTCATGTTAAAACTTAGGTACAGCACTTAGTTTTTGTTTTCTATGATAATATGCCGACGCTGTGCGCTGCTTCACGGTTTGCAAGATCCAGTGGTTTGGTTCTCTTAATTTAGTTTTCGGACGATATCACTGGTGTCTAGGAGACGGACAGCTTTCTTGTTGACGCGAGATCTTAGCCGTTGGAGATGACGCACGGCCTGCCGCTTGATGGTTCCGTTGACTGTTTCGATTTGAAGCTCGTGACGGAGAGGTTCATTTCGAAAGTACCACGGTGCATTGACCACGTTTCTTAATATATTGTTTTGGAATCGCTGGATGAGCTCTTGATTTGATTGAGCCGTACAGCTCCACAGCTGGGCTCCATAAGTCCACACCGGTTTGAGGACTTGGTTGTACAGGGTAAGCTTATTCTGGATGGACAGTTTAGACCGTCTCCCCATTAACCAGTACATCTTTCTGAATTTGAGCAAAAGTTCTTCTTTCTTCTTCTTGACGTGGGTTTTCCATCGGAGCCGACCATCAATTGATGACGCTAAAGCGTCATACCGAGATACTTCGCTTCATTTGAGTATGGGATTACTTTCCCATTGAGGTAAGCTGGTGTGTAGTTGATTTTGTTGTTGGTAAAATCATCATGTACCGACTTGGATTCATTCAGCTTGATTCTCAATTTTGATGTCCATTGCTGAATGCGGGTGATTGACTCCATGTTGCTTTCCCATATAGCCAACACCGCAGTGTCATCGGAAAAAGTTGCTATGGTGTTCATTTCTGTTTCTGGGAGGTCTCTGGTGTACAATAAGTACAATAGTGGACCAAGTACGCTCCCTTCATGGACCCCTGCTTTGACAAGTTTTGGTTCAGAGAAGGCGTCTTCTTGCTTGATCCTGAAGTAGCGATTGGTAAGATATGATTGAAGTAGCTGAGCGTACTTCGATGGCAGGGTTTTACGCAGCTTGAAGTTGAGTCCCTCATGACCTTGTCGAATGCCTGAGCAACATCCAGAAATACAGCCGAACAGATCTTCTTTTCTTCAAGGGCTTTTTCAATGACGTGTGTTATCCTGTGTACTTGATCAATAATTGATCAGAAGCATTCTACAATAATTGTACAATAATTATTATTGTAGAATGCTTCTGACGAAAACCGAACTGATGCGGCGGGATTAGTTTTCGCTCCTACTTTCGCAACAACTGTAATACGTTCACCTAAAGTGAAAGATTATGATTGCAATAATAGGGTTTCAGCCTCCTGTTTGGTGCGCGTGCACTTGTTTAACCGTGCCCTTTCTTGAGCGAGCAATCTTGTGAATCCGCTCCTGGTGCCGCTCGATCATCTCGTTCGCCTGGGTTAAATGGGATTTGAGGTCCCTAATTGTACATGTATGCATTAATAAGCTGCAAAGAGGAAATGAGTAGGTATGTAACCAAACAGTTAATGGTAGTTTTACATTCCATATTCTTTCTTTTAATGAGAGGAGACAATCACTGTAAGATAAAAATCATAAAATACGTGACTTATAATATACTTTTATAATTACTTACAAAAAATACGAAAAAATTTGCGTGGAACCCTGGGCTGTCAGATGAGGTCCCTCCCTGCATGTAGAATGGGGTTAATACGACCTGTGAATGGCTAGTTTTTGATGAGGTTTATTTATTTTTTTATTTTTTATTTTTTTTACTTTTTTTTTCATTTAATTTTGATAATAACGAGTTTAGATACTGACACACTTTTTTTTTTTCCACAAAAGGATTTCAGACCCTCGAAATTTCTGTTAAGTCTGCCCATCTCACGTTAGGCATCCTCAACAGGGTTGATGTCAAAACCTGGGCGAATGCTGGCACGAGCAGCCTTTTCCCGAGGTCCCAAGGCGTATAAGTGTTTGACACAGTCCACTTCTATTCCGTCCGTTTTTTCGTGCTCCTTCACCCCCACGTCACACAAGTGATGGATTGCTTTATAAAGGCTCCCATGCTCTTCCACCCCGTGGGGTTTTCAACGCCTATCGGTCAACGGGGCTTTTTCCTCTGAGCTCCTTCGTAGGTACAAATGCCCAGTTAATGGTCGTCTCAATACAAGGGTAGTGGATTTTCCTTGTTCAGCGCCTCCCCGAGGGAAACTGGCCGTCGACTCTAACGCGTATAAAATCGTTTTCCTCTCAAAATGGGATCTCTTGTCAAAGGAAAAAACACTCGGGAACAGTAAACCCATAATTTACGGCTCTGAATCTCAACTTTTTAATTACTGATAATAATTTCTCTCAACAACAACCTTATCCAAAAAGCAATAAACAAAATGTGGCCACTCTGAGCGACAAAACAAATAGGTATATCCCAATTATACTTTTTAACAGCAACCGAAAAGGTTTCTGCACAAACAAAGGAGCGGGAAAAAAATTCCCGCAACTCCAAAGAAGAAGGAACTCACAAAGGTAGAAGATTTTAATATCGGCGGAACGAGCATTTGGACGAAGCGGTGAGGCAAATGATAGCCGCAGGGGAGCTGGTTTCATTAGAAACTTATTGTCTGCTAGATGGATACCTAACGGCTTTGCTCCAACTGAATGAAAACGGTAGATTATTCCCGTATATTATTTTCCTCTTGGTGGCAGTTGCCAAATTTCATTATCGAAACGTTATTTCTTTTATGGAGTCTGCAGTGGCTCTTGTTGATTTCATAGTTGTGACAAGTTGAAAGAGGTGAACGTGTTCTTTAATGTCGTTCTCTCGTGATCTACTAGTAACGCGGACAGGGGGGCTCGCTTCGCTCGGCCACTTTCTGGGGCAGTGGGGAACCGCTTCATTCAGGTGCGATCAAAGTTCAGCTAACTGCAAGGTAAAATATCCCAACTCCGCCAGCGATGTGTTATCAGGTCAATGTGGGGACTACCATCTCCGCCAGCTCAGTTTCCAGAAATCAAAAGTAGGCGATTAGCTTCATTGGACCTTTGGCACAGAAATATCTAAATTCAGAATTGCAGGAACCCATAGATCCACAAATTCTAGAGATCCAGAGATCCAGGAAATTATTATTATCTTTTATATAAATTGTGCACAAACTAATTCTGTATCAGTTTTTTTTTTTTTTTTTTTTTTTTTTTTTAATGTTTGGACGGTTGTAGGACCCGAAAAATGCGCCCAAAAATGACAATTCGTTCGACTTTCTGGTATCCTTCAAAAGCCCCATAGATCCCCGCGGAAAAATCGGATGGTTCTGTGACCCCCCGAAAATGGATTTCACGTCCGAAAATTCCGTCCTTAGATCGCCTAATCGAATTGTATTTTCGCCAGTTATTACACCTCGATGAATAACTCGTTGGAAGCGTGGGATTCAAACGTGCCAACTCCACATAAAATTAATGCAAATGCTAGGGGGAGTGCATCCTCTCCAAGCTTTTTACGGGTTTGATTTTTTGATGAAAAGGTTCCACTGAATAGGATAGAAAAGAGAGGGTGACGTGAGCGGCTGGAAAAACAAATTGCGTTGCCCCCCTCCGTCAGCCTAATATTTGCTATGCCTGAGGATATTTAACTCCGGCGACGCTTTACATTCTTAGTGCCTCATTAAACTTAAAAGCTACAGACCCGCCCACCTTATTAATCAGAAAGGAAATAAAGGGGGATAATAAAGTTGGCGCCCTCGAAAAAGAGGGTGGGAACGAAACGAATTTCAGAATTTAATAACCCAGCACCCCCTCAATTCCTAATAGCTCCCGGCAAATAATTTGGCTGCTTACCAGTATTCAATCAACACCGCGAATTTAAGCTATTCGGCGTACCTACCCACTATGGTTTAGTTTCTGGACTATATTATAAATCTCTTTTTGTTTTTATTTTTTGATAATACTAGCAATAATTATTAATTATTATTTTGAGTATTATTAATTAATAATTATTAGTAATTAATAATACTCAACTGCCTCCTGCAAGACAGGGGGAAGGGGGCCTTGCTTCGCGAACTTGCTCCTGATCCGACTAAGCTAGTAATGAACTTACTCAAAATCACTGGATGTTTAAACCCGAAATGATTGAGAATAAGAGTCGTCTCCTCCCAGGACGGCATAATGACATTATACGTTTCAAGAGGTCTAGATTAAAAAAACTAATTGTCCGTCCGCCGTACGCCGTTTGGGCAGTTGGATTTTTTTTTTTTTTTTTTTTTTTTAATCTGAAATGTTGACAAAATACACGGTGTATTATCTAGTTGTGCCCGCAAGTGTTTCAGCCCGATCGTCCAAACCCGTGGGGATCCAAGGGGCTTTCATGGGGCTACAAAGGGATTTTTGGCTACATGGGATTTTTGAAGGATCCCAGGAGGTCAAATAAGGTCGTATAATTTGAGGCCGATCAGAATTGTCGACCTCTGTCGCGATTACATAGGTGTAGTATTCCATGAATAATAAACCAAAATTGCCTCACGATCCGCGGAAGTGGAATTTTCGTCTTCCGTTGCGTCTAGTTACTAGTTGGCACGAAATGAACGAACGCCATACAACCGTTCACGTAGAGGATCCGGGAATGAAACCTTTAACTTTCTCTCGGGGCCGTGATTCTGAAAGAAACCCAGATAAGATTCAGATCGTCTCTGAGCTTCGCTAAAGCCCGAGAGAAAGATTTTCAAATGACGTCAGGGCAGAAGAAACCGGCGGGGGTTGGAAAATGTTTGTCACGTTGGGTCTCGGAATCTCTACAACTTTCTGAGAGGAAGAGTTGAGCAGTTTGACACGGAAATGATGGGAGGGTAAGTGGAGCGTCGAAAATTCATGCTCGTATATTACACCAAGCGAGGGGATTACGGAAGGTTGTTGGGGCATCACTATTAATTCTTGCTGAAATGGATATTATCCGTGGAAAGATAAACGATTCATGAAACCAACAAAGCTGGTGAAAAGTGAATATTTTATAGAGCAACTAGCAGGAAACTCGTGGTTCGCACGAATTATCATACGGTCGTTCATGAGTAGAGAACGATGTTGTGAACGTTCTAACCAAGCCTATGTTATGCGCCGAACATACATAAATAGATAGCATAAACTTTGAGTTTGATATCTAAAGACATGGGTATGTTTTTTGTTTATTATTCTTGGAATAATACACCTATGTAATCGCGACGGAGGTCGAAAATTCAGATCGGCCTCAAAATTCATGATGACATTTCGTTTTTGGGCACAATGTCTAGATTCCAAAAACGAAATGTCCGTCCGCCGTTGAGCCGTTTTGGGCAGAAGGATTTTTTTTTTTTAAAAACCTGGATTTCACAAAATACTCGGTTTACCATCTAGTTGTGCCCGCAAGGTTTTCAGCCCGATCGCCCAAACCCGTGGGGCTATGTGGGTCTAAAAAGGGGCTTCAGGAGGGCTCTTTTGAAGGGTTTCGGCTATGGGGTCGAGTTACGTGTCGTTGTCGAAGTATTTTTCACCGAACTGTCTGGAGATCTACATGCATGGAACATCGCAACATCGCAAAAACATCACAAATTTGCAACACGTCTTCCGACACACTTTTGCTGCGTTTAGGTCTACTGGCAGTTAGCACATGGCGCGTTTTCTAGCACTGTAAAAAAGTAGATAGTCATATTCAATGTTTTTTTAATGAGAAAAAAAGGAAACAGATTCCCTTGGCTCCCTGTATTTGTGGAGTTAGTGGTCCCTCACAAATTGTAGCCTTCCGCCGTACTGGGCTCAGCGGCAGTCGGACTTATCTCAAATATTTGTTTTAACAGGCACCGGTGTTTTTCTCTTCAGTTCCCTCCTCATTCAGTTTTTTTTTTTTTTTTTTTTTTTTTTTTTTAATCTACTGGGAGTAGAGCCGGCCAGATTGTCACGGAGTTTTTTCGTGCGCAAATGAATTGAAATTCAACTTGGCGTGGAGTTGGATGATAATTTTTCGATTAGAGTCTTTTGTTAACCAGTCGCAGGCACCACTGCAGTCTGTGATTGTGGCGCAAACCCTGCTTACCTACTTGACACTGTCAAATTGACAGCCGCTCTGCCAATCAGAAACCGGCAGCAAGACTTATCTCTGCATGTTGGTCACTTCAATTGGAGGTTCATTCGACAAATGCCCTTCCTGAGACGGCTCTGTTGAAAAGCACAAATGCCCTTCCCAGACAGGCCGTTGGGGAATCACAGCCATTTGGAAAAGTGCCACTCATAATAAGACTTTAGGTCATTTTTTCTTCTATTCCTGGCAGGATTAAGCAAAGGAAAGAAACGGATTGAAAATAAGTAAGTAGGTATGGTGTAAAGTCATGTTTACCTGTTAGTGTGTTACTGTTGTGTTGCTCAGTTCAGAGCAAGATAAAAATTATCTTACTCAATTCAATTATTGAATGAGAAAAATTTCATTAAATGAACTTCGGACCCCCTGGGAGGGGATTGAACATGAAATTCCGGAGCTCGGAGAGTCCGCCTCATTTCTCGTCGAATTCACGTTGAGTAGCATGATATTACTAATATCGCATTTTTTCCCTCTATCACCAACTTCGGAGAAATCAAAATTATGGAAGTGACCGAAGGAGTATTCCATAATATAACTAGCTGGGACACCCGCGCTTCGCACGAAACACCAAATTCCCGTCCATCACCTATCAATAATGCAACCCATGGTTCACTCGGAACGCCCGTGGCAACTCGTACCTATTCTCAGTAACAAAGCTTGTTGACCCTTTTATCATTGTTATGTACCTATCAAACTGCCTCGAATCGAATGCTAGCAAAATAGACTTCTACCCACCTACCGACGATCTTTGAATAACTTCCGAACGGGTTATAAACGGGAGATAAATCTCACAGAAATCGATTTATAGGTAGGTTGAAATCAGCGTAAAAAGCTCGATTTAACCGACGTCCGTCTCCTGGTTGGAAGCTACCTCCCCACCAATTTTCAGCCAAATCAGTCGTTCTTGAGTTATAAATACCTAGTGTAACTAACACGACATTGTTCTATAGATGTAGAACATCTGATGGTATTCAGGTATAGTACGTCTAGTACGTTTTTGAAAAAAAAGAAGAAAAGATTTTAGTATTTCTTTTGACAGCATTTCAAATGCGTTTATAAATGTATCAAAAATAGGCTGCCAATCATTTTTCGTTTTCTTACTCTAGAACACCTGAACACAATTCACATTTTTCACACAATTTCTCATTTTTCTTGCCAGCTTTTGCCAGTTTTTTTGAAATGGAGGACATTTTAACATTTCCGTGTATTTTGTTGTTGTTTTTTTAAAAGAATTTTACTGTTTAATAAATTTTAACTTTTTCATTCTATTTTCCTGTCTTTTTCCTTACATTATTTTGAGTAAGTAGTTTCTAATTCTTCAATTATTTCACTTTTAACTTTTTAATTTAATTTTTAATTGAACCGTCCATTTTTTGTGTATTTTTTGTGCTGGGTGCTTGTAGAGCATTTCACTCAAATACGTCAAAACAATTACATAGGCCCTACCATACTAAAGAGATTCCAGGGCCAAGCAGATCGATTTTTAATTTTTTGGTTTATTAATCTTTGAATAATACACCTACCTATGACTCCGATCGTCCTCAAAATTTGACATTATCCGTTTCAAAAGGTCTAGATTCCAAAACCGAAATGTCCGGCCGCCGCGACGCGCCGTACGCCGTCCGAGCCGTTTTGACAGTAGGATTTTTTTTTTTAATCTGAAATTTAGACAAAATAGGTACTCGGTGTACCATCTAGTTGTGCCCGCAAGGTTTTCAGCCCGATCGCCCAAACCCGTGGGGTGCTATGGAGCTAAGGGAAACGTATTTTGAAGGCTTTTGGCTATGGGATCGAGTTAGGTGTCGTTTTCGAAGTATTTTTTGACGTAGAATCCATTTTTTGGGGTCCCGGAACGATCAGATTTCACTGTTGCGATCGATAGGGCTTTCGTGGAGTTAAAAATGGGATTTTTGAAGGATCCCAGCAGGTCAAATATTTTTCAAGTAAAAACAAAAACTTTTTGAAAAAAAAAAAAAAAAAAACATTTTTTTTGAAAAAATCCAAAAAAAATTTTTTTTTCTAACATTTTCTTCATTGACACAGAATTAAATTTCTGCACAAGTAACCTATATCAAAGAATAATCAACCCTAGCGTAAAATTTCCAGCGTTTTTTATTTTATTTTTATGTCAATAAGTCTGTACCTACTCCCGCTAGATTCGGTTTTCGTCCCAATGTGCGTCGGCTTGGTCATGATGGCCATCTTAAAGCATAGACTAGAGCCCTACACACTTCATTCTACCTACCAGGTCTCGAATACGGTCTTGTCAACAGAAATTTGCAATTTCGGTTAGTAAATTAGGTAATGTTGTAATAATTACTGAATAATTAGACAGGGGAAATTACGCCTTTTTCGGGTCCTTTCCGTTTTCTTTTCGCCACTGGAAGGAAATAGGAACCTGAGATCCAATTACCGGAATAGATAAGCCCGTTATTTACCGAAGGGAAAACCTCTGGCGAGGAAAAGGTGAGCCCGCGGATTGTAGATGGGAGGGAAATTGAGCTTCCCAATAAATTCACTGCTCCCCCTTACTTTCCCCTGCCCAGTCGCACCTTCAAGACCTTTAGCTATCCCCTGCTCTTTTCTTCCTGAAAGCAGAGCGTCCTCTCACTTCCTCTCCCCGATGCATCCCATTCCTGGAGTCCCCATCGACCTCTACAGGATGGATGGCGTGTGGTTTTAGCTCACATTTGTTTGCTGTTTGTCAAATAAAAATTTACTTTGACGGAAAATTTACGTTGAGATTGCTTATTTGTTCTCCCCAATGTGGTTTTTGAGCCACGTTTTTCGATGTAGGCTTCGTTTTTTGCAAACAGTTTCTTCCCTCAGTTCTGTCCAGAATTGCATAGGTGCAAATCCGTTAATCCACCAGAGGGTCACCAACTGAGGATTCCCCCCCCCCCCCCCCCCCCCGTGGATTCCACTTAAACTCTCCGCCGACCATCAGTTCCCTGGAAAGGAAACCTGGCCCTTCCCCAACGTCGGCCCTAATAGTTTATTAACGCCGTCACCTCCCGACTTCAAATGTTCGGACCGCAACCAGATAGCTACCCCCACGTGCCTCTCTCACTACAGAATCTCTGGCCTGGGCCTTCACGACCACTTCTGCAGGCTGTAAAAGGAATTAGCATAACCCGGAAATTTAAATTCACCTCAACTACCTTACTTATTACTCAGTTGATTGTATGTGTCTCAGATGTCCCCTCCTGGTAATGTTCAGGCCTTTAGGCGCTTGGATTTTTATTCAGAGGGATTAAATTATTCTTAAAAAAAGGTGTGGGAAACCGCTAAACCTAATCGCCTGACCCTTTTTGCAAGTCCATGGAAATGGGTGGGTGTATTTGGTGCGCCCAAGTGTAGAGCTGTTCTTGCAATTTTACCTATTTGAACTTCAAATTCTGATGTGGGGGATAATTGCGGGCGATATGTCTTTGTCCACTTGAGTTGGTGGAAGTGACTCTGGCTTCGTTAGGTAGTTACTTCGTCGACTTTCCTGGAGAAATGTTTAAATCTGGGTTTTAGCTAATTTTCTTTTAGAAATGTTTAAATTCACGTTTCGGCTCATTTTCTTTACTGATCGGTTATAACCGCAGTTTTGTAAATTGTCTAACAAAAAAACGTGTCGAAAGTCCGAATGATTAGGACCTAATGTGACAGAAAAATATATGCTCATTACAGATGATCAAATGTAATTATCTTGGATGGAAGGGAACGAGGGTTGTTCCCTTCGATGTACATCGTCAAAAAGTTTACTACATTTACTTTTTACTGTTCGCTAAAGGATCGTTCATCATCAAGCAAAGCATCGTGAAAGCATTGTGTACTGGGGAAGGAAGCACTCTCCACAAAACTTCTACAGTCACAAACCCTCTTAAGTTTTTTTTTCGAGGTAATGATTTCTCGGTTCTCTTTCGCATTTGATTCTTTGGAACCGGGCTTGGCACAGATGAAATATACACCTCGCTCTTTCAGATCGATTCTGTTAGACACCATCCAGTTGTGTCGACACCCTTAATTCGCAAGGCACACGGAAAATACCCCACCACAGGCAACAGCGCATAGACATAGAAGACCTTATTTTGTAGTAAGCTTACAATTTCCATCATACTTTCCTTTTTTGATTTGAAAGAAACCATTTTACCGTAATATTACGCACGAGTGAGGTAGGTGCACCAAATATGGCCACCTTATGGTTTGAGGCCCCTATACAACCCAAACTAATGGGCCTATCAATAATTGAATTATTCAATTGGAAGGGTGGCCTACACCCCAACTCCTAGACCTCAATAAGGCCACCCGATGATCTTAATATGGCCACCCCTAAAAAGGGACCAGCCAATCAAGTAAGTTCAGAATAAATGATCGGCAATTTTTTTAAATTTATTTTCGTAACCAACACCACGTATATGATATATTTTATGAATTTTATGTAAGCAAAGTTGGTACTTCAGATGAATAAGTAAAATTCAATTAAATGTCACAATGCGGGCGGCTGTAATGCTCTTTGTACAATCCTGGGCAGTGGGTAAAGGGTGAATTTACTGTTATGCAGTTGGCATGGAATAGAAGATTATCGTATGGCTGACATTTCCCATGCCGTACCAGAAATAAATTATTTATTTACAATTATTGTGGTGTAAGTTGGGAATTTGGAATGTGCCCGTATCCTGCAATGCTGGCACGGGGGTCATTAATACTATGTTTACTCTGTGGCAATAATCTGGATAAGAGATGGTCAATATACCTAATTGTGGCACCGTCTGTAAGGTAGTGACGGTCGAGATAAGTGTTTTTTGAAGACGCGAGCAGAGAGGCCGGCGCACAGTGGCCAATTTTCCGGATCTAGGTGGAAACAATTATTTTATGGTCCTATCTTGTAGGACATTTAACGCTGAACACGAATATACCATACATGATGGGTCGCAAATGCCTTCTTCATATGTTTTCTGGCAAAAAACTACCAAAAAACGTGTTTTTTACCTATTTTAGGTGGTTTTTTTTCCTAATACTCTCTGAATTCACGTAGAAAATTATTTTATTGGCTTTCCTAACACGGAATACATGGCTTTTACAAAATACATAGTTGGCAAGTAGTGGTGGTAACACTTGTATATTAATGGTAACACTTGAACATTCATGTTAATTGAAGGTAATAATGAAATATACCTAATATAATAATATATAATAACACATTTACATTTTACATATAATGATGAATTACTTAATATAATACAATAATGAAATATAATCAAAACGAATGATGAACTGCCATAATTATGCGATAGAAGAAAAACAATTATTGTCACCTTACAACCCCCCCGTTAAACCGGTTGACTCATTGTCAGACGAACCACTTGATGAGTTGTTGGGGTTGGTCTCGGAGATCGTGTCTGGGGGTGAGGATTCTGCTTCAACTTCCACTCGACAATAATTTTGGGAATCTGAGGGACTAGAACATTGCAACAACTTTACAACTTCCTCATCAAGTTGTGCAGATTTTTTTTTTTTTTTTTTTTTTTTTCATTGGACTCCTGCGACTTGCTATTAATGGATCTGATGAAACCAGACGCATCACTAGCAAATCATGGTTAACATACTTCCCTCCTGTTTTCCTGGTACTATTCAATCTAAATCGCCTGCAGTCCTTGTTCCGAGCCTCTTGGGCCTCTTCACTCAGCATTCCTATAGGCACCGAAATGTGGTAGCGTATAATTTCAGCAGTATGTTCAAGTATTTTATGAACTGTTGGGACACACAAACACTCCTTCCCTCACACAAGCACTCGCACACGCCTGTAGCACAACGAAGCTTAAATTTAAATTATTTCGCTTAAGCGAAACCGCCTTTTTTTAGCCTTTTTCTCGAGCTAAAAGTAGAAAAAACGGGGTTTGCGCAAAAAACCGCAAAAAACGCTTGGCAGTTCTAAAAACTAGAGTGTCAGACGGAAATTTTAAGACTAAAATCACTCTGGGGACTCGTGGGGTTCAATGAAATTTTTAGCTTTGAAGTTGAAGTTCTCTTAAAAATTGACTACATTACAGACTAAAAAGCTTGAGTGCTCTCCCCCTGCTGAGTTTATGTCCTCAGTTTATTTTTTTAATAATAGAATACATTGTACTAGTCACAAGAACACCCTTCATCAGTTCGAAATCCGCTTGTGAAATCTGGTGGAAGGCAAGTGGAGTGGACACAGATTTCTCCGTCGCAGGCCAAAAAGAGTCGTGTTTTCCTGACTTCTTCTCTCGCTCCATCGTTCATAAATGACTTTGGACAGTTATTATTCACGTTTTCCTGTTTCATAGGATATCGATAACAATATGTACTATCAAAAATCTTGAAAGCATGACTTGAATTTTTTCCACCTAGATCGGGAAAATTGGCCACTGTGCGGCGGCAAACTTGTTGATACATTTCCATCGCCTGTGTCAACGCCTCGACGTGGTCCTCTAGTGGTGACAGATTTATGGCCATTTTGATGCTCCAGTCGCGTTGGATGTATGCCGTTTGGGTCAGCATCGTTTGAACGACTTGCGGCCGATCAACTTGGGTGATGACGCAAGGCTCTCCATGCCGAAGGGCTAGCTGGAGTGCCATAAAGCACTTGAGGATACCTCTGAACTCCTGAAAAACAAAAATAAACAGACGGGAAATTTTCCCGTCTTCGGGTTAATGCTTGAGTATTCTTGGGCTTCAAAGGATATTCTTCTTCGTGTGTGTGTTATGACTTAAAGTGACTGAATGGGATGATTCCCGTCATTTCCATCATGCCTCGAGACCAGTCGTCACAGACTCAGGTCCCGCGGACCGGCACCCGGTCGACGTTGACTCGTCGTTTTGGGGTCCGGCCCGGGCTCCGTTTCTGGTACACTGAGAGAAAAAAAGGGCCTATTCTAGGTTATTTTTCGATTTTTTTCTAGGTTAAATGCTGCCAACCTAGATTTTTTTTTGGTTTTCATTCTAGGGTGGAACAATTTAGTCTAGGTTGAATATAATTTAACCTAGATTGAAAATACTGGTGAAGTAATCTTCCTAAAAATGCAAACAACCAAGATTTAAAATACGCCACCCCCACACCTTAGTTCTAGGTTAAGTTCACGGTGAGTGCCGCCGCCTCCATCCATTTACAGTCTAGGTTAAAAACATTAATGTCTTGGTTGTCTCACCCGGGTATTCAATGTTTTTCACTTTCATAGACGGTTGATTTACCCTAAAACAAAAACGTTCTCACCCTACCTCAAACAATTTACAGCCATGGCGCGTTAACCTAGAACCCTTTTTTCTCTAGGTTGTGTCCCTTTATTTACGAGGTTGTTTCAATTACCATCCCTGTTTTTCCAGTTAAATTTCTAGGTAGCTTCCTATTCTTTTCAGGTTGGTTCTAATAAATTACTAGGTGGTCCACTTTTCTTTCTAGGTTTGCTCCACTTCCATTGCAGGTTGTTTCTATCAACTTCAACTATCTTTCTGGGTTGTCTCTGTGTCCAACTCAGTACAAAAATTTGAATGTGACGTCATAATATGACTGCACATAGTGACAGAAAATAGATGATTAGAATTTGACAGAGATAGACGGTGGCGTTGAGGCCACCGGGTAAATAGCGGGGGTGCCAAGACAACGAGAATTAACGCCCACCCTCTACAGTGGCGCTCTCTGCGGCCGCTTAGCGTACTGTAGAAACAACCTGGAATTTGTTGAATGAATTACAATCACTGTTGTTTAAACCTAAAACTATTTGTAGTACTACGGTAGTTTTAACCGAGACTGAAAGTCTAACTTTTTCTTCTGGGTTGTTACCTAAAGTAGCAATCTCGCCTTTTAAATCTCTCGGTTGTTTTCAGTTGTACAACCGAGACTTTAATGGAGGGGAATTATATGGAAGGTCAAATCATTCAATTCTAGGTTACCCCACTAAAAAGTCAAAGGTAGGTAATATATTTTCTAGGTCTTCACAATGTCAACCTAGACCAAATGTGAAGTTCACATTTGGTCTAGGTTGACACTTTTTTATTCCAGGTTGTGGTTAGAGGGCGGGTAATAATGGGTTAGGTTGTTTCTATATGGGTCTAGGTTGTAATAATATTTTTCGATGGTACTTTAACCTGGACCTATTTTTTTCTAGGTTGCATCAATTGATTCTAGGTGGTTTCTATTTCTTTTCGAGGTTATTTCGGATTTAACCTAGCCACTAAAAAAATCTTTTCTCTCAGTGTAGGTAGTTCTGGAAAGCTACAGGTAGTTTTTTTTTTTTTTTTTGCCTTGTTTTGTGGTGTTCTCCTTTTTGTTTCGTGTGGTTTTTTTTTTTTTTTTTTTTTTTTTTTTTAATGGACGATCGCGTGATTGTTAATCGTGTGTTCGTTCGTTGTGGAGAACAAACTAGACGCCTCCACAAAAACGGAGGCTGGTCCCTCGCAGGGGACGCAAACCTCGCAAACCCTGTGCGACATGTGTCGCACTGTCGTCGGGCCGGCTGTTCCGCCGGTCCCTGAGCCCGTCTTGCCGGTGTTGGACGATGCCGAACGTAAGCGTCTCTCTTTTTTGGGCGGCTTCCAGTGGCCCTTCTTCTAGTGGCCCTGTGACATAGAGTTATTTTCTAATCATTGGCCCTTGTGCTCTTTTTAGTTGTAAGGCACAACTGCAGATTATGTTCCTGTGTGTACCTATCTTAATGGAACTTGTGAAGTCACTTACTTGCACTATTATATTTGTTTGGTATCAGATACCAAACAGATTCTGTAATCTCCGGCGTGGTGTTTATTTTCCCTAACTTGCCTGACATATGGACGGAGGGGATTCTCGTCCCTTGTTGTTTATGACCTGTTGACTTGTCTGGTCCCTCCGTTTTTTCTAGGGGGTGAGGCACGAGACGAACAAATTCTAGGCGATCAATTTCCTAAGCCGGGGTTGGTTGGCGTAGCCCCCCCCCCCAAGGAACTACTACATTGGAGCTGCAACACGAGCGGGAAGAGGGTGGCCCAAATATGATAAAAGAAAGGCTGATGTGATATGGAATGATGGTATAAAAAATATTGTAGGTACAAATGTCTTTTGTGAGTAACGTGTCATTTGTAAAAGCTACGACTGACTTGTCTGTGACAGACTTTGGACGAGAGTTATCTTTTATAACACTATCTCTTCACGGTGCGCAACTAGGTTGATAGTCCACTTTACATTATGGAACGAGGCAACAGTATGTCAACACAGGTCGAGTTTACGAACCATGAACGAATGTGGGCTAAGGACTTGATTAATATGAATTTTCTTTCTTTCTTTCTTTTTTTTTTTTTTTTTTTTTTTTTTCAATATTTACCTACCTATAGTTTGGTATCGATAGATACCTTACCTTTAGGGACCTTTGTTTCGTAATATTTTTTAAAAAACGGTCAAAGCCACAAAACGTCATTACCTCACCACGTCCATGAGTTCGTTCATTTGGCTAGTAGGTACGCGAAAACAAATTTGACTTTTCGAGATATCTTCGACGTCCTTTTGTTGGAGCTTTACGAAAGTTGAATCCCGACGGGTCTGTAAGTCAACACTTCTTAGTAAAGAGTGTCCTGCCTTTTCCCGTCATTACCACACTTCCGTTTTTCTCTGAATTTCTTCCCTAGGGGGTTCAACTGAAGAGGGAGGGGTTCGTATCATCCACGTGACATGTAGGGATGATACCAAAGTCCAAGGAAGGGGGGTTTAGTATCTCGGAAGCCTCTGAATCGTTGACGTCGTAAATGAGAAATAATTATATTATTAGGTATATATATTATATTGCGGTAAGTTGTTATACACGTAGAAACGAAGGAGTCAAGTTTGGTGAGATTCATGCAAGAGAGGCATATGCCTATGCGGATTGATATCAATCCGTGCAATCAACTTCGATTTCATACTTTCGGAAGCGTCGGACTGTTGCTCTTTCATTACGAAACCATGAAACCGACCTACGAAACTCGGATTGAGTAAATAAAATAGCATCCCCACCTGAATGTGACCGACGACCATCTTCCACGAACCGATTAAATTTTTAGGAATCCCATTTTAAAGTTCTGAAGAGCCAATATTTTTTAGTTTTAAAATAACAACACAACAAACACAACACAGGGACATTGTCAGGAAACTTGAAGTAATTGAAACCTAATGGGAGTTGTAGTTGATTTGGGTGTATCCCGTATGGAATACGAAATGTTCAGAGAGCGCGAGTTTGAGTAATTTAGAAGCAGGATTTAAAAGCGTTCCCTCCCCCGCGGTGTTGACCCTAATTTGTGTCAGGAGTTATTTACCAGCTTCAACAGAGAGATGGTCGCCGGGGTACGGTGGAATGGAAAAACTACGGGAAACATAGCGTCACTTCGATGGATGATATTGTAGGTAAGTTTGAAGACGTCTAGGTTTGTACTCAAAAGAGTCAAAGGGGGTCTCGAAAACGATCCTGTGAAACGAAGCAAATCACCCAACAGCTCATTAGTAGTTCGGGGAATTGAATCACCATCACTGAAACAGGCCAGTCCATTAGCGACCCTCCGCTCTGATTCCTGGACACGCACACAAAGGCCTCTTTGCGAGACGCACACACCTACAGCAGAGGAGCCTCCAGTGACCTGCTAATGAACGGTTAACTGCTACAGTCATACAAACACCCTCTCCCCAACTTGACTAAAACAAACCCTAACTGGGCACCAAAGGGTGAAGGGGTCCGTTTGCGAATATATTTCATTCCCTTTTGTTGCTCGCTCTGGCAACAGTCATTCGTTAGAGTTGCGAATCGCCTCGACAATAACCGGCATCATCCGCTACAGATTCCCCATTAGCAGCCCAATAAATTCAACTTGCGGTCCGTTCTTTTATTGCTAAAAAAAAAGCCTTGAACAACAGATCGTAAATTGCTTCTCCCTCGGTAGACTTTGTTAAGTCATCACGTATTGACCATACCGTTAAAAAAACCGACATCATTTCGAAGAGTTTTACGACTAAAAGAAATCGTTTTCGGTTGATTGGCTTTGTCAGGAAACATGTAGATTAAATTAGAGGGACTCAAAGAACGTCAGGTAGATCATAACTACCCAAGGGAAATATGCGACGAGACCCCTCGTTGAAAATCCAACATCATAATCTGGGCCGATGCCTCTGGAATAAAACCCCTTGTGGATTACTCGTGACATTGTATGGCCGCCGTTGTATAATATCCATCTGCACTGGGGATTAAAGGAGTGTGGTAAATTGATGAGATGATACAATTAAGGCCTATGGTGCAACACGCGACGCCAACCCTTCCATTATCTTGGCAACCGAATGAATAGTGTCTCTTTTACCAGCAGTGGCAGCACGAAGTTGGTGGCATTACTTTGAATGGGCTGCGCGGAGGCGTTTTCTCCCCTCGAAACAAGAAGTGATTAATCGTGCAGAAGCTACCAAGTTTTTCCTTGTCTTCGTGAATAGTCCGTTTGTTTACATCTATTATGAACGTTGATGTACGGGGACTCCTTCCGACGTGCACTGACTTTATTTTATTCATTGTGTGGAAGATGGAAGAGCACAATACCAACGCTAAAATCACGCCGTGAAGGTACCTCACAGTTGGTTGAATAGAATGGCGTAAGGAGCACGACGTGGATTTAAAAAACGCTGAAACTTTTACACTAGGGATTATTATTCCTTGATATAGGTTACAATGTAGGTTACGTGTCATGTGCAGAAGTTTAAATCTGTGTGAATAAAAAAATTTTAGAAAAACTTGTAGAAATATTTTTTCCAAAATGTTTACTTGAAAAAAATTGACCTCCAGGGATCCTTCAAAAATCCCATTATCGCCACATGAAAGCCCTATAGATCGCAAAAGTGAAATCGGATCGTTCTGGGACCCCAAAAAATGGATTCTACGTCCAAAAATACTTCGAAAACGACACCTAACTCGATCCCATAGCCAAAAGCCTTTAAAAAAGGAATAATAATAAACCCTTGTGTAAAATTTGCAGCGTTTTTAGAGTCAGAATAGTGCTAGAGTTGGCCATAAAGCGAATATTAAAGGTGAAAACAGGACTGTCAATCAAATACTCGATATTAATTTTTTTTGTCTTTCTTTTTCATTATTGTCCAGCTAGATTAGGTCCTACTGATACAAAACATTGTGCGACGCATGGTTTGACGCTCCCTTCCCTTCTCCAATTCATTTCAGCAGGAAGGTTCTCTTTTTCATAGCGTCTCTGATGTTCTTGATGAGGTAGATAATTCCAAGTTAGTCTACGGTCCTCTGCAAAGGAGATTCCATCCAATTTGACAGCCATTTCACACTATAAACTAAAACTCGAGGAACTAGAGTAGATGACCCTACACTGATGACGAGAGGAGATTCGAGAAGGTACCGCCATCGTATAAACCATTTAACCCTTTTCCGCCGAGAATTCAAAATTACTGAATTTGAAAGGACTGTACCTTAAAACGAGGCCATTAGACTTCAAATAAGACTGAAAATTTATCTATTTCCCTTTTACACCCTTAGGGGGGTGGTTAACCCCCGTGCCAGATCTGGCACAGTCGTCACACAGAGAACATTTCCAGGAAAAAGAATAATGTTGATAGGTATCTAGATTTAAGCTTTATTTATGCAAATAAATATACCCAAAACAATAAAATGGAGACAAATGAAATTATGAAATACCTAGTTTAAACTCATAAGTACCCGTTATTTGCTACTCTTTATATATTATGATATTTCTTGAAACAAGAAACGCGAAGGCCAACGTCACTTTACCAACTTGATTTGATACAAGATGCCCCCAAAAGCTCCAAGACCGACCCTTCATGCCAAAAATAGTGCTCTCAACAGTCATCAGTATGACAGATCGGACCATTTGATCGTATCGGCCCTATTGAAAAGAGAAAGCGGTGTGCCTATGGAACCTGTTCATCACACTCCGAAACCATTTCTATGAAATTTTTATACGAGTAAATTTTTATACATAACATTTTCATACAAATGATTTTGGGGTGTGATGACAAGGTTCCATAGGCACACCGCCTTCTCTTTTCAATAGGGCCGATCAAATGGTCAAATCAGTCGTACCAAACATTGTTGAGAGCAACATTTTTGGCATAAAGGTCGGTCCTCGAGCTTTTGGGACATCTTGTATCGAATCAAGTTGGTAAGCACGATTTTCCGGAGAAAACCACGTTTTGGTTTTCTAAGCTCTGCTTCGAGTTGAATGATACGCGCGTGTTCTAGCCCAGAGTTGATTAGCCAGGCCATCACCATTTCTTCTCTCTGATACCAATTCTGTACTGATTTATATCCTGATCCATTCGATCAGTCCCACCCATGGGTGTTGTACTGAAAGATGCAATGGGGTTGGGGAACAGAAATTATCTTATTTTCCACTCCAGAGTATCTTCTTGGCAAAACTCTTGTGTTCTAGGGCTTTTTGGACGGTGAGACCACCCTCAAGTAGTACTCCTACCTGAAACAAAAAAGTTCTTAAAATTAGACTCAGTATGACGACTGTGCCAGATCTGGCACGGACGATTTTCCATGGGCATCATTACTTATGGCATGTTGTTCGAGGTTCAAAAAAGGTTTTATTACCCGTATACAAAACTAAATAATAGGAGTAAATCATTGAAACACCAAAAATAAAGTATTTATATAAACCAGAGCACTTACATCATGTTGAGGTCGGGATTTTTGCCAGGACGAAATCTTGAAATCACTAGAAATTCACTGAACCCAAGACAACTGCTGATAATGGAATGAAAATTTGGCAAGATGCTTACAAGGTCATGTGGAAAGTGGGGGCACACCGCGGATTCGATCATGGTCGTGCAGGAATGAACAGGAAATCTGTGAAGTCGCCTCTTCCCCCGTGCCAGATCTGGCACAGTCGGCGGAAAAGGGTTAATTTTATCACAGAAGATATCCACTCATTCTTACACTACAACATAACATAATATTATTTGCCTCTTCAATTCCACAACACCTTTCAAAAACCCTAAAATTCTAAGACATCTAAAAAAAACTAAAATCAGCGACTGATAACTAATGTTCAGACTGCAACTGAAACTAACCAAGGTCTATCCTACCACTAGTGGAGGATCTTGCTCGATGCGGTTCGACTTGATTTTCGCTTCGATTGAACAACTTGACTCTAAAAATTATATAGGTTACTTTAGTTACCATAAACCATTATCGTCGATTCGTAGCAGTTATAACCATATAAATATGTAATAAAAATAATAAAAGTTGAATCTCTGCAGTAAACAGTTTCTTTAATACACTCCGGGATGAAAAACATGTTCCATATTCTGTCAAGAATAATTCTTGACGAAAAACATCACATTAGTGCTTGGACTAAAGGTGTAATGATATTTTTCGTATGCTCTTAAAATTTTAATGTTTTCTGCAGGGAGGTACTCCGTCCATCAGTACGTCTGACAACTGTCGGCAATTTTGATTCAACCACTGGCATTTGTGTCTGACAACGACGACGCAGAATGTACAACTCCAACAGGAATTTTTTTGTAATCTAAAATTTTGTCGAAATAGATATTCGGTTTTCCATCTATGTAGTTGATCCAGCAGAGTTTTTCAGTCCGACTGCCCAAATCCGTGGGGCTCTGTGGGGCTAAAAACGGCCTACGGGAGGGTATTTTGAAAGTTGGCCACTAGGTCGGGTTGGGTATCGTTTCCGAAGTATTTTCGAATGTAGAATCCATTTTTTGGGTCCCAGAACGATTCGATTTCACCGTGGAGATCTATTGGGCTCTCATGGGGCTAAAAATGGGATTTTTAAAGGATCCCACGCAAAATCCATTTTGTTCGAGGTCCCACTTCTGTCCAAACATTGTATAGAAAAAGGTCAAAAGTTTTTTATTATCACCTCTAGCTTCGATGAGTTCTTTGGATGGGCTGTTTCGATAATTTGGGATGTTTTGGTTGTTGTGGGTAGTAGTGATAGGATTATGTCTGAGATGTTTATTTCTGAGTCTTGTCGGAAAATTTGCGATCCATGCGTCGCGGCAGTCACAGATCCACCAGTATTTAATACTGGTCATGGATTGACGCTCCCATCGGCCACTAGTTGTTGTTGGAGGTCTTCCCGGAGTACGCGACGTGCTCGTTTCTCACGTACCACGGGGCACCTGTGATGGATCGAACGATCTTTTTCTGTTGTCGTTGAATCTGTTGTGTGGAAATGTTACAGGCTGTGCCCAAAATCTCGCAGCCATGATACCATATAGAGGGTCTCACGGCAACACCCCCACATCGTCATTTTTGGCGAAAATGAGTTATGCATACCATACCATTCGACGCTTATTCTCGTGGCGAATCAATCTAATTGATGGTTTACAAGAAAATTGATAGGGAGCATGGTAATCGTTGCTATGTGAATACCCCCATATCGTCTTGTCATCAGTCACACCTCACATTGTCATCTCAAGTCCTTTGTTTACTACTCACCAGCGAGTCTCGAGTGGGGTGTTGTGTTGTGTATTACACAATTTTTTTTCCAAAAATATTTCCTTGTTGATGCGGAATTAACATTCAAACAATTTTAACCTATAGCAGAAAATAATAAGCCGTTGAGTAAAATTTGCAGCGTTTTTCAATTTTTTCGGATCCAGGATAACGGAATTTTGTCGTTATATTTTTTCAACTCTTTAGACTCTTCTTTTGTCTCTCTCTCTCTTTGTAGTTTCGTCAGTGCAAAGACGCCATTATAATCTTGATGGAAGCTAGTGAACGTTTCTTCTGGTATTGCATTTATTGAGTAAAAGAATTTCCAATGCGAAGGGACAAAATCTAGTTTGTTCGCTGACCTTTTCCGAATGTTCCGTAAGACGAAATCTGAATTCCACTGAAGGGCCGAGTTGTTATGGTCGCAGAGACCGCGCATTGGGACATATCCCTGACCGAACAAAAAGGACAGTGTCGAGGAAAATGGAACCATTTACCGCGGGGAAACCACCCAGTTTCTGTAGCGCCGGGGGAGGTTGATATGGAACGCTAAAAGGCCCCTTCCCTGTCTGTCTTTGTCCAAAGCCTCGTCACTGGGGATTTATTCGGTTCGCCCATCAAACCCGTGAGACCCCTCGGACGTATTTTTGGCCCTAACAGAGGTTTTGTCATGACGGGAGGTAACAGTTTGGGCCATTCCATCTTCACGGCTTCGTTGACATCTTATTGGTTTCCAGTCGTTGGCCTACAGATGTTTCTAGTCTTATTACACTATTTAAATAAAAGTTTAACTTAAAAAAAAACAACTTAAATTTCGTTCACCTGTACTTGATGTTCAAAAGTGGGAAGTCACGCCGTGATGGTTTACGGCTGTTTTAACTTTCGAGCTTCGTGGTGGTTGGTAAACTCAGTTTCAATCCGTGACATGATGACCTTTTTCTTTTTCCAAGCAACACTTGGGAGGCCTTTACGAAGCATCACGCCACACCAGCTGCTCGTCAAAGATTCCGTGACTCTGATGTGACCTCCCGACCTCACTTGTCAGGTTTGACAACGAACCAGGTACCTGTCGGTAAAAATCTTGCCGCTGAAGTTCGAATTTTTTTGCCACCCCAAAGTTGATTATGAAAACCAAAGCCGACGGTAATTGTTATACTTTCCAGTAACCCAATTTATTTTGAAGCTATTTTTATCTGACCTTCGTTCTACCCTCGGTTCTTCATCGAACTACACAGTTGGCCACCAGGGATCTGTTATACCTAGTATATAACAGTAGTAGTATAACAGATCCCTGTTGGCCACTCGAATAACTAATTCGGTATTCTATTGTATCATTGAAATAAAATTCGTCCTCATAACTTGAATGCCTCCACATAGAGTTCGGGCAGGGCGTGTACGTTGGGCAGTTTTTTTAAGCAAATTTCCAGGCAGTGCACGTCATTTCTTTATCTTGTATGTGTAAGTGTTTTACTGTGTTAAAAGGTGCATGAATGCTCAAATTCGTTAGCTCTTCAAAATTTCCCAGAAATTTTATATAACATCGACAGTTGAGAATGAGAATGAGAAGGTTTAATTGTACAAGCCTTCCGGCGATACAAGGTTTTTTTCATAACTCAGATACACAAATTACATGCGCATTATTTTCTACAAAGTAACTACGTTCTTCTAAGAAGTATCCCTGACAATTCCAGAATAAAAGGTTGAAGTTGTTTGGCGGCGGTCAGCTTTGATGGAGTTGACGTTCATCCACTCCCTCAGTGGGTAGGCCCTGGTGATGACTGGCTTCCACTGGTGTTGGCGGGGCTAGTCACTCAGCGTTCGGGTTGATTCTTGCCAGGTAGCGCTTCAGCGCTCGCTGGTATACCGGACAGTCCTTGTCATCAATTGAGTGACCACTCGGGAGGTTGAACTGTTTGCAGTTCGCACACTTTCTCTCCACTGGGGGCTGAACATCCTTGAGATGGCAGGCCCTTGTCTCGTGGTCCCCTTTGAGTTCACGGGCAGTACTGAGATGTTGAATTGTGTCCGTAGCCCTGGCAGGTGCAGCCTCTTGTTACCTCGATGAAGTCCAAGACCCTGCACCTCTCCATGCCAATATACACGAATTCCCGTCGGAGCAGCTCTTGGCGTAGATTCTCCCCGACCTTGACTACCCATATACAATTGTCTACAGGGGTCTTACCATCGGCTAGTGTCTTTCTGCCAACGATGAACCTTGGCTCAAACATTCCTTGCCACGCACTAAGATCCTTCACTTTCTCCTTTATCCAGGGGTTTTGCTCAAAGACATACATGACAACTTCCTGCTGTGGTATCTGCCTGTCAACCCTGTGAATCTTGACCAGAATCGGGCGTTTGGGCATCCTCTCCTTTGTGACTGCAAAACCTTTGTCAGACAGAATGTTGGCAATCCTGCTGCTGTCACTCGAAGACCTGTTTTCCGTGCTGGTAGCACAGCGTCCACGTTTAGCCCCATGCTCTTAGGTTCAATGACTGACATCATCTGTCGCTTGATTGTTGGAGGGGATGACATTAGAGCATCCTTATAGATTGGTCCCTGCTGGTTGGAACTAGCCACCTGCATCTCCTTATCCAAGGAGGGAGCTTCCTTGGGGAGACGTACAATAATTGATCTTTCTATGCTTGGGGTGACTGCCTTTGTACGTGCGATCGCTCTGTTCACCTTTAGTCTATCTGCTCTTGCCTTTGCAGCGTCTCTTTCTTTTTTTGATCGTTTCCTTCTTGGGCCGTTCCCAGAGTCAGCAGCGTGGCCTGCCTCAGGCTCCCAATCCGTGGTGGTCACAGTTTCCTCTGCAGAGGGCTCATGTTGTGTCTTTCCTGGTGCTACAGAAGGTGATCTATCAACATCCACAGCTCTCCCAACCTTTCCGTCGTTGATCCTGCGTCCAACCAGCTCAATCTTGTCGCTCAGGGCCTTCAGGTCGCTTCGTTGGAGCATTTCCAATTTACCAGCGCATAAGTCTGTCTTTTTGTCAACAGAGATTATATTTTCCTCCAATACTCCAAACCTGTCCATTATGGATTGATGGACACTGTGGAACGAGGTCACTATACGTTCAACTTGTGTCCCTGATAGTGAGGTCTCCTCAACCACTTGGGGGGTTTTGGGGTTGGCGTCCTTTAGACCAGCGGCAATCAAGTCTAAAGATTCGATAGAACTCTTCAGTTTGGTCATCTCCTCCATCTTCTTCCTTGTGTATATAACCTCCTCTGATAAGTCCCTGTAAGACCTTAAAAGGGGTCTGAGAATATCTCCGAGAAGACAAGACACCTTTGATGTGGCTTCCTCCAAACTGATTTTGCCCTCCTCCATTTCAGAAAGGTTCCATTGGTCCTGCCAGGTTTCCAGGCTGTGTTCCAGTTCCCTCACGTTCAGACTTTTACCCTTTTTGGCGGTATCTCCTTCATTTTTCCCACTTGAAACTTGCCACCCTCGCCGCTGAAGTTCTCCCAGCATAGCTGAGATTATCCCTTTTTTTCCATAGTGCTGGTCCCTTTGAGCTCTGTCAAACAGTCTTTGTAGTTCAGTACGCGTATCAAAGGTCTCTGATGTCCACCAATTTTCAATGAACGTTTTACATTCCCATACTGACACAGTGAAATTCTCCTCAGAAAGCCAAGAAGCTAGCTGAGCCACTTGGTTAGGGCTAAATTTCCACAATGATCGAAGATCACAGGGTTTCTGATTGTACTTATCGCATAGCAACCTCACCACCTCAACCAACAAGTCTTCCTGGGTAAGGTCTGAAATTCTTTCCTCTGAATTTGAACTCCTTAACTTGCTTTTCTTTCCCATTGCCAGATTATTTGCGATTGTTTTGCTGCATGAGCTCAGTATTTTCCTCGGTGTTTATAAACAAGAACCAAAACAAAACAGACTCACCGGCGATGACCTGGAGTGCGGGTTGATTGCCCTCGTAAGAAAAGGCTTTTAAGCCCTGTTGTCCGAAAGCCGTCCGTCAGATGTCCTTGTCTATTAACCATCAGTCCCTTCTGACTGGGCCCTTCAATATGATATCCGACAACAGGAGGTAGTCCAACCGTAGACGAAACTATTTGGCAAAGTACAACTCTAAGTCCCGAGAACAAGTTAGCAACAGACCTGAGCACTGGCCTTGTAGCAAACTATAAATCGGTTCAGCATGCCAATTTCTGGTGTATTAACTCACGTTTATACCACTTATTACGCACTTTTAACGTAGAGCCGCATTCAGACATGTTGCCTGTACCACAGTTCTCAGGAGACTCCCATAACATTGACAGTTAATTTTTTTAATAATTTTTTCGAAGTGGTAGTTTGCCGACGGTGCAGAGGTCTAATCCAATGAGGTGGTTTGGGAGAGAAAACGACTCCTCTGCTGGTGTGCAAACCAGCAGAGGAGTCGTTTTCTATCTCTCTCTAACCAAGTCAATACTTTTTTCCATGAAGCCTTTTTTTTACAAGATAGTACGTTGGTGAGCTTTTATATTTTAGGTGACGAGCAAAATGGTTGATAAAAGGTTTGATGGTGCAAATGGTATTATGATGCAAGAAAATATGATTCGCTAAAAAGAAATAAAATTCGATGCTGAAGCAGTTACGATGGTACGTATTTTGTATTATGACTAACGGCTAAACTCTGGAGGAACGTGGCACACGCTTCATTTGCTTTCAATAGGTACCTAACTAAATCCGAACCAAACGCCATTGCTTTTTACAACATAAAAGTGCTTGCCAGGCTGTGTATCAACGGTTTGAAGGATCGCTTCTCGGGGTCGTTTTTTGGTGTCATTGTTAATTGTCGTGTTTTGATAGTTGGATCACAGTAAAAGCGTCTTTCACACTTGTAAAATTGTAATAGGGAATTTGCTTCATTATACCTTTAGTTCAGAATGGCTAGAATTTTACGAACAAAAATAGGATAGTAGGTTTTATAACCATTATATACGTTTATCAGAGCGCTGAATCCGAATCTGAAGTTTGTCAATTCTTAAAAAGGCGTCTTCATCTCGAAATTTGAACAAAAAAAACTATCGACCATTTTACAGTTTATCGCCTATCCCTCGTGCAAATCAACACTTGTTATGTCCACCTTTACCTACTGTCAATAATCATTTTAACTTGCTCAGGCAATGAGTCAGTTAGGGTTATACACCGCAGGATGCATTTTTCGGTATGGAACCAGATGTTCATCCATGTAGAAATCATCTTGTTTTTCGTCGTACTGTCCTCCTTCCTCGATTGGCCAAAGGTTTTCAATTGGGTTCAAATTCAGATAGTTACCTGATCATTCTAGACCCTTCACACTATTCTGACTGAAAAACTGCTTCACTTTTTTTTATGTGGGGCACGATGCCAGATCCTGCTGGAAATCTTCGGTACCCTATGGGTATAATTTCTGGAACCACAGGAATGACCCTGGGATGAAGAACTTGAATGTATTTATCTTCACTCATCATTCCATCCACTTGGAATGAAGAACGGAGATAGATACGGACGAATTAATTCATAGTCGACGCTAAAATGAATTCTCTGTAAATCGTTCTTTATCGAACCTCTGAAAACGCTCGCTACCTCTGAAAGCCTCATCCTCTAATTTTCTACCTCTCTACCAGCCGTTCTTCAGCTGCCGCAAACCTCGATTCATATCATAAACGCGAAACCAAAAACAGGTGGCCCGTGATAATGCCCATATTTCACTTCTACGAAATCACCCAATGTGTTCAAGACACCGGGAATCCACAACAACCGGCTCTACGCTATGGCTATGGCCAAAATTTGATGGAATGTTACCAACATGAGAGGAATAGAAACTGTTTCCCCCTTTCCAACGAATTTTCTCTCTTTGAAGGTCGAAGAGTTAATTGAAATTACCCACGATACACGTCCTTCTCATAATATATTATCTTACTTATTATACGTCTCCCTCTCAAAATCTCTCTATTCTATGGATGTAAATCATTAATACAATATTATTTTAATTTCAACATAACACATTATGAACTATTAATTATACACAACTCTGTTCAATTTGCTCGGATGGGTGCCTGCATGTTTAAGGCAGCTAATAGATTTTTAGAAGTGGTAAAATGTATTTTTTCGAGGCTATCAACAAGCAGCCTTTTGTTCCGACCAAAACTATTTTTACCCAAGCGGTCACTCAAAAAAGTTATCACCAGCGTCGCTTGAGCTCTTAGCGGCTCTTCGGATGATGACCATAATCATCATCATCCGTCAATTATAGGGATCCTGGAAAGTCGACTATGGGTTTTGTAATTGCGACGTTAACAACTAGGTTGTAAGGATTTAATTACTTAAAACTGTGAAACAGCCTGGATTTTGATAACGCACTCAATTTACGCTAATTGTGACGTCGGAAGGTTCACACAACCAAATAATTACATTTTTACATACATACTCAATTTACTTTAAACAAAAAACGGTACTGTTGACAACTTCGACGACAACATATTCACTGTTATTTTTAACTGCATTACATCAATTGTTTATAACCCATGACAGAAGATAAAAATTTCAGTTTTCTCTAACTCAATAAAACGAAATGAAATAGAACGAAAAAGATATAATTAAAATTACTGTCGCAATCATGCCGAAAAAATGAAATTAAATAACATCTTTTAATCTGCCAACTACTTTTTTACTATGTTACGTACCAACTGTAGGTACCCCTGTATTAGGGATTTATAGTGATTGAAAATTCTCCTAGACTGATAAACAAAATGATAACAACGTTATCTTATCGAAGGAGGCAGAAATACCGCCGTAAACTGGGATAGTTATTTAATACAAGAATACATTTTTGATAAATAAGTACACAAATTACTTAGGAATTGAGTGCTCGTTTAATCCAAAGTAGGTTGACTAGCGAGAGGAAATTCTAGAAGTAGGTATATTTATTTACAACATAAAAAATATTAACTTCTAACTTGATAACCGGGGGGGGGGGGGGGGGGGGGAACGTATATTACAACGACAAAGAACTCTACGGCTCAGGCAATACAGTCTTTGCTAAAATGATCAACACGTCATGTTTATTATTTATCGAAAAACTGGTTAATTCTCGTGATTCGGTGTAAGAATTATATCAAACTTCATGTGACTTTTTGAACATCTGTTATATTACAAGTCATCCCTCTCAATTGTGTTTTTTTTTTCTTCAATTTTGTAATAAACAAAAATGATCTCATATGTGTCCAAATTTCATCTACTTACGTACTCGTCCTTCTGCCATTTGTTTCAGAATGAGATGAAATTGAGATGTAGTACTAGATGCTGCGAGGAATGCCTACTGGCGAACTCCTGGGTTGATAATTGAAGTAATTAGACTTTGACAATAGAGGATTTTGGAGCGGAACAACCATGCTGAGTACCATTGGAGGGTTGTACCCAACCGAAAAGAGAGAAAGGGAGCCAATGCCAGGCTGATTCAAGCCCATTCCTGAATTTGCTCGTTGTGGCCATATTGATTGTGGAGAGCGATTCATAGCGTTTCCATAACTGTTTACTAAGTATGACGGTACGGGTGTAGCCAGTAAATTTGGATATCCATTCACCCAGTACCGACCGTTCCAATACGATGGATAACTAGAACCAGATCCAAGGTTTTGTTGCATTGTGGGTGTTCTGAGTTGTTGCGTTGGATATTGCGTTGGGTATTGCGTTGGATATTGCTGAATGTTTCTCGAGGCGGTCAGATAAGGAGAGTCAGTTGGAATGGATCTGCTGCCGTCTGGAATTTCTGGTTGTTCACCTCCGTCTGACAAAGTTCGTTGAGCGCTAACCTGGGCAGCGTTTTGATCGTTTGATTCTTGCTCAAAAGAACTTGTGTTGGGTTCGGATTGGGAGTCGGCCGCATCATCTTCCACGCTTGATTCCAGCTCTGCCCCCTTTTCGTTTTCGTTCTCGTTCTCGTTTTCGTTTTCGGTTTGATTGTCGTCGTCTGTAGTGTCCTCTACCACATCAAAAGCCTCGCTTGAACTCAGGTCTTTTTCGGATTCGTCAGGAGTCGACGCCTTATTACCTGCCAGCAAATGAGCAGCTGCCCTCGTGATTAACTCCAAGTTCGCTTCCGATAATAACGATGAACTCAAATCAGACAATTTTGGTAAGCTCGAGAGAGATTCCGACATTGATGATGGGCTATCCTCAGATTCGGACAGAGATTGAGAAGAAGGAGTTTGACTTATTGTCCATGTCTCCTGTGATGTATCAGGCTCTGCTGATGTTGATTCAAGGTGTTGTTGTGAACTTTGAAAAGGCTTTTCTTCCATGGATGATTCGCCTGCTTCATCACTCCCACTCAGAGAACCTTCCATGTCACCCTTTCCAGATGATTCTTTAGAATCAGATTGCAGCGTTGTACTACTTGAACTACTTGTTGAAGTCGGAATTGTAAACGTACCTATTTGTATATCAGGTTCTTCAGAATCACTGGCCTGTTCTGTGCTTTCTGAACCAGAGCTCAACCTACGTTCTGTGCTATCTGAACCAGAGCTCAGCCTATGTAATGGGATTGAAGCTGATGTTGCTAGCGGTAGGTTTAGAGTAGATTCGCTGGCTTCAAAACCTTTGAAGTCAGTACCTGGAGGAGTAGAAGGTGTTCCAGCGATGTGTACCGCCGGAGATTCACCATTTGCGGCAGAATGGTCTCCCTCTGGTGAATTCGGCAAGTTGATTGATCCAAACGTTACTAAATACTCTCCAGAATCATCATCACTGCTCTCGCTCATCTCGGCCACAGATTTGGAATCACCCGCAAGTTTTGAGCTCAGGTGCGCTTCGTCGGAATTTTTGTGATGAGGGCGTTTCGGTTTATTGAGAACACTCTCAAAGAAACCTCTACATATCCACACGGCTTCGCCAGTTTCAGACCATTCGCAAACAGTTCGTTTGAAGATGGGACACATTGGTTGAGCCTGTACGCAATCTGCAACAAAGGGTAAAAACGGGTCAGGTACTTACGAAAAAAAAAGTTACAACGTGCCTACCAGGTAGAAATGAGCCAGGGACGAGTAGAATAAATACTGAGCATATCACATCATTGAAAAAGTGAGTAGGTAGGCCATCAATTATAAATCAATTAGAACTAAATTAAGAAAGATAATTATAAAAATGCACAGCCTCGTAAAACTCTCCTTTTAAAGCCAATAGATTTAATTGTGTCACATGAAGGGACATTTTAAATTTTGAAACGCGGAGCAAATCAATTAGAACAAACTTTGCATAAAAAAAATTAAAGAAATAAGAAATTAAATTTAAAAAACCTTTAATTGCATATCTACCGCATTATATTGCGATGTTAAGTAATATGTACTATTAAATTTTATTCTAACATACCCACTGAACGTGCATTGGCTCCCCGTGAAAAAGGATCGATGAGCTTTTTGATCGTGAGTAGCTTAAAAGCGATTTAAAATGCTTAAAAATAGCTTACGTGGCGGATCCTCCGAGTCAGCTTGTATGTTTCCGAACATCGTCACCAAAAATGCGACAATGAACTCGCTGGATATCATTCCGAACAGCTCCGACCGCGATAGATGATCCAGCGCCAACCGCAGCACCACGATTGATTCCAACAATAACAATTATAACTCAGTAGGTGGAGATCAAAGAGGTGATGACGTGGGGTTTCGAGGAAATAGTAATTACCATAAAAACCTCATCTTACTGCAGAGACCTATAAAAGTGATGGAATTACCCATAAAAATCGTCAAACTCCATAATCATAGAATGTGATCTAGATCTTGAGCTCCTCTGGGTCCGTAGGAATGTATTTTGAAGTATGAAACGTACCGCTGATGTTCTTTACGGTGAATATGATGAAACGAATGAACGAAAAAAATTAAAGAAAACAACGCTGCGCATTTTCTCCGAATTAACATTTTAAAAGAATCGCTGAACTTAGTATAAAACCACCGGTAGCAGCTGGCCTCCGAATTTTCACCAGCTACCTTCACAAATAATAATAAAATTTATTATTTAATATTAATTGACTGGAAAGTAAAGGTAGTTAATTGATCATGAATAATCATAAAATTTAGGATTTTTTCTTTAATTCATATTATATATGAATGAAAGAAAATTATCAAATTTTAATAATATTACGCATTCTTTCTTTTTTTTTTCTTCCATTCTTATAATGAATGGAGGCAAAAGGATTAAAGGAATGAAGGAATCAAAACGAGAATTAGGCGCTTATCACAGGATGGCTAGTATTTTGTTTACTACTTTTCCAACCATAATGATTATTATTAACCATATCTTTTGAAGAAGAACAACCATAGATGCATTCGCTATTTGAAAAATTAGTCATTTTGGAGGGTCAAATTTCATAAAACATTGACACAGGTTTGTGACATAAAAATAGGAGTAAAAAATGAGAGACAATTAGTAGGCACAATATTATTGTCATCCATCCTAAAATTTCCTGGCATGCCTGCTGACACACTTTTGAGATAGTAGAACGTACTTCAATTTCAAAGGTTAGTGTGTCCATTTTCGTCGATCATCGTTCGTTCATTTGGTTGTCCCAATCTCCGAGTAAACCTCTAAACCTAGCCAGCTCAACGTTATTGTAAATAATTCATGATGACGAATAATTTATAAATTACTAGCTGGGACACCCGTGCTTCGCACGAAATATCAAATTCCCGTCCACCACCTATCAATAATGCAACCCATGCTTCACTTGGAACACCCGTAGCAACCCATGAAGGCTTCTCCGGTTGCCACGATCTTCCGCTGCTAGCGAACAGTCTGTTAAACAGACTATAGCAACCATAAAAAATTATGCGTAGTGTGATAGATCCCATTATTAAGTAATAGGATTTATCACACTATTCTATTAAATAATAAAACTATCGAACAAGCCCAGCTTCACTTTCGATTCAAAATTTCTACACCCTGACCTTCAACATGCTTCCAAAAACTTTGAAATTGGAGTAATACAAGCCAATTTGGAATCAACTTTCTTTTTTAAATTGACTTTGCGTGGCTTGTATTACTCCAATTTCAACGTAATCGGAAGCATATTGAAGGTATGGGTGTAGTAATTTTGAATCGAAAGTGAAGCTGGGCTTGTTCGATAGTGCTGTTTAATTGCAAAAACGCCATTCTCAGAGAGCGCTTCGCCCTCTACTTGCCCTCCATTAGCACAGAGCTGCGCTCAGTTCACTACTCGACCAGCCCTGAAAAGGTTACCTACCCTTTGCACGTGAACCTCTTTGGTGCAATGCTCAACGTGCATCCCTTGTGCTTAATCGATCTCATAAGGCGTAAAGGGGGTATGCTTGTGATTTACTGCTAAGGTCGGCGTCGGTAGTATAATGGCAAATTGACTCTGAGCATTCGAGGCCGTTATTGTGATCCTCTTGAACCGGGTAATACATGGAAATGGAATTACCGTATCACCCTCCTCGGTTTGCCTCTTTACATCGCCGCCAGAATTAATTGAGGGGCTCTGCGCTGATACATTGCCACTGAAACCCCGACCGAATATTTCGAAGGGCGAGGACACGCCGATTTGATAAGATGCGAGAATACAGAATAAATCTCCACTTGAGTTAACCGTCACTATGGACTTTGAGGGCTTATTAGAAATATCAGAGAATCATAAGACTCGTTCATCGTTGATAAAATTACAACAGTTAAAATTGTTAAAATAATCATTTTAATGGATTATAGTTTACAGAATTGTCTCATTAAAAATCAAACAACACTCTTGGTATCTGCATAGAAAATTTGAAAACGGTTGTGCGCAATAAAAACCCTTTATTTCTTGATGAATATTGTGGTAGAATTTGAGTACCCTCATGAAAAAAATGAAATTGACCAGGGAAAGAAAACTAATCATTAAATGATTAGTTTTTAGCTAACCATTAAATGGTTAATGCAATGAAAGTTTTTCATTGCAGATAAAACTCTTTGAGAACAGTTTTTGGTTTATACCTAGGTATAATCGCAAATACCTAGTACGCGTTTTTAAATTTAATTCTGATTTATTTTTATTTTTATGTTGTATTCACAATAAAGGAACTATTTTAATGGATTTGATTACAGTTGATTGCAATCTATGTTGTTGGGGAAGCCACCTTCAGTTGTTGATTGTGTTTATTAAATGAGATTCAGTTTTGCTTTGGATTCGATGTAGTGTAACAGTAACTGTTGTTTTACATTTAAAACATAATTTAGATAGCTACTCCCGAAATAGAGTACCGCAATGGTTACAATATTCTAAACCCAGATAAATATCAAAATTTTCCAAACAACTTTTGTTGGCCAACATTTTATAAAGTTAGAAGATTTTAGATAATTTTTATATAAAAAAGGAAAATGAAACAATGAACTGAAAAGTCTGGTGAAGCGGTAATACAGGGTCTTTCTTTAGAGGTTATTTTTGACATTCTTGAATCTGGTTTCCGATTGTAACTGAGTGAAAAGCTCTTCAAGTGTTGTAGTGGCTTTCAAATTGATGGACAGGGCGCTTTTGTAACCTAGAATCAGTTCTCCACCATTGCTCTCCGGCTTCGAGCCTAATGGAAAAAGTCTCGAATTAAAAGTCGGGGAAAAGACAGTTGATCTTGAAAGATGGATGGGGGCGAGGTCAGAGAAGACTGCCGATAACGAGTGAGTAGACCATTCAAACCCTCCTCACGGCATTTGCATAAATTGTCCCGTCCCCTCCGCACTGTCCTTCTCTTTCCATGTCACTTGCACAACGAAGTTTAGGATTTCCCGAACCTTCTCCGGTTTTCTAAATCCAGAATTCGCCTACCTCTGTCGGCCATGAAAGGTTTTCAAATGACTCCACAGACACTTGAGTTCAAGGAACTTGAATAAGTGTGACTTTTTGTATGTAACAAAATTTGATAGTATACTAACCTGCTCATGTAGGTTATTATTTACTATTATTTTTGCCAAAAACACAAGGTCTTCCTCATAATATGCGTAAATAATAAACTCTGCGTCGATTAAACCCGGTTTTCATCCGACGACTACCACCAAAAAGTCAAGTTTCTCGATGCTTGACGACTTTTGCGCGGACACGAACTAAAGCTGTCTAAATAAGTCGTCGTTTTGGATTTAGAAAAAGGCATACTGATTACCGTTCATGACGCTTTTCCTCGAACCGAATCAGAAGCCTCTAGGTTCCACGTTGGCTTGGCAGAGGGCGGCCCAGCGGTTTGGTTTAGCAACACGGACAAAGACCTCAAGTCGGATGGACTCGTCGCTGAACTGTGCTTCGGAATGCTTGACCCGAATGTCGTTGACACATCACGAGTACCTAGCATATATGTCGGCATGCAGGCGACCCCAAATTTGCGAAATATTTGAGCTCAATGTATATTCGTATTTATATTTCCTCCACTCCAACGTTGTGGGCTCAATCTTCTGCAGACTTGGCAGACTTATAAGTCTGTTGCTTATAAGCAACACCACGATCGCCGGTGAAAGCTTCCATGTTGATTTAATTTGTTACTCGTTATTCTTTTTTGACGAAATATTCGGGCATATAAGAGGCATTGGGCTGTTTCCGGCAAACCTGAGTGGGCGGAAAGGTCCATTTCCTGATGGTCCGAAATGGGCGGAAAGCGGTACTTTTGCCGAGCAGGAGGGTTTATTTCTGAGGTTTAACGATGGCCCTAATAGGGATTTTGGCGGAATGGCCCAAACTCCCGCAAAATTGATTGCTCATTCATCGCCTATTTCTGGGATGTTTCCGTTTTCTTCCTCTTCTCCTCTCAAACTGAAAACTACTCAGGTTTTCATTTTCATTGTTCATGTTATTATTATTATACACATTTTGATTTCATTTATAGAGTTTTCGATCAAGTATCACCCATTAATTGGAAGATTAAAAAGATATTCTAACTGACAGGTTGGTAGGGCATGTACACTCATACAAGAGCGTCGAAGGAGTCCAGACGGGTGACGTTTTGGAGGAAAGATGGGAAGTAAAGGAAGTAAGTGGCACTGACGGAACACGGAACTGAAGGGGTGAAAGTTGGCGAAGGGTTTGTTCCCAGATGCTGTCAATCCCCTAATGCGATTCGTATTGCCCAAAGTTCTGATGGGTTCTGTAACTGAAAACAACCGGTTTCCTGGGTCAAATCAAACTTGAGGTTCTGTAGGTATGTGGTGGGGTGGGGTGGGGGGTTGAGGGGGAATAAAACGGGACTCGGAAGGGGTGCCTGTCCTTTAAATGTAAAAAATTTATAATAATTCGTAAGCCCCAATAAATTAATACAGAACAATTATTGTTCAATGAGAAACCTTTTTTTTTTTTTTGTTACTTAAAATGCTACGAATAACTTAAACGTATTAAATTTGTAAACAACGTTTTTGCGGTAGTTAGATATAAATACGTCAGCATGAGGGTTACCAGTCGTAATACCAGTATGTAATTATCGCTGAAGATATTACTGTTAGGAAGAGATTCGCATTTTCAGATTCAAAATCGAGTGACTCGTTTAGCAGCAATCATCCAAGTAAAATTGGTTCATTTTGGTGCTGCGACGCATTTTGGTGTGGCAAGAGCGGCAAAAAACCCCTTTTCCAAGCATGCTAATTTCGATTATCTGGCTCATCATTCTCACAGCATATTAGCCACAGAATCCAGTTTCAGCAGGGATTTTCCCCGAGCCAGTTTCAAAGTTAAAAAAAAAAAATATTGGTGTGCATTCGACTTCTCGATGAGGGTTAATACCCATAATATGTACTTAACTGGAAAGGAGATAGGAAAAAAATGAAACTTTTCTTCGTGTTTTAGGATGCCCATCTATAGGTACAACAAAGCCGCCCAACTTGGGGAAACATTTTTTAACCCAAGCCGATAAGTCAATCGGCAGATCTAAAAAAAAGCTCCGGTTTGCTCCGGGCTGGCTTTGATCGGGGTCCAGTCTATTGCGCCGCTTTTGATGTCAATTGCGCCGGAGGGGGGTATGTCAGTTGCGCCGCTTAAACTTTACCTACCAGTAGGCGCAACTGACATCGACCATTATCAATACCATGTCAATGCACCACAACTAAAAACTGACTGGTCACCTACCGTTCTATGTTTTCCTTCTACCTTTCCTAAAGTTGATGTAATTTGACCCCCAAAATTGTAATTTTTCAAATTTAGTCTGCCAGAGTATGGCGACCGCATTGGGATGGCAAAATCAATAAATCTCTTATCAACACCAACCCCAAACTCTGTGTAAAATTTCAAGTTTCCTTTGATGAAATTGAGGAGGTAACATGCAAAAGTGCACAAGTCACAAAATGGAGAAAATTGAGTTAAGGTTAGTTTCTGGGTCCGTTCCGTCATTCAAATAGCTTGGAATAGTCAGAATCGAGCAAAACATCATAAGTTCCCGTAAAAACCATTGGCAATGTAGGCAGTTCTGAGCAAAATCGCACAGGTCCAAGGCGGGGTGCAGGGCAAAGAGACACAAGTCCATTTCGACCAATCAGATTCCACTAACGAGTCACGTGACTGAGGCAATTTTCAGAATTTTTGGTCCGATTTAAAATTGCTGCCAATTTTGAATCCGGCGGCTTTGGAATGGCAGACATAGCTCTTTTCCCTCAGAATGAACGATATTTTGATTAAATTGCGATGGAGAGGACTATAACAAACAAAACATGGAATTGCGCCGACCTGAGCCTCCATGCGCAGTTGACATTACGTACACACCGTGCCCTCGAACGAACCTCATTAGTGCTTCGTAGATCGGCTTAGTCATAATCCTATTACTCAGGCGCAACTGACCTGTACCCGTATGAAGGTTTTTACAGGTTTTTCCAAAATATGGCCGTTCGGTCCCACTGTGCGACGTGGTGGCCAAATCTAGAACTATAAGAGGGGCATTTAGCCTTACAATTTAAGGCTTTTAATGTTGATCAAAGTGTCACGCATCAAGCACATGCTCCAACAATTAGGTACGTGAAAAAAAAGTTGACTGACTCTGATTTTCATTGATTCACCTATGAGCCTAAACCTATCAGGCACTTACGTAAATGCCTAGGCATTTACCAATCAAGAATCAAGAATTTTTTATTTGCCAATGCCAATAATGACAGAGTGCTCTGTCAATTTGCTTTGCTCAAAGGTCATATAAGATAGAAAATACAGAATACGCTGACTGGTTATAGCGCCGATTACATAATATGTAATCGGCGCTATAACCGTATATTATATTGACTGTAATAATGGGAATGACAGAGAAAATGGCATTAACTCAACTGCCGATACATCAAACAATGAATGACCATGCACAAGTCAATAACAGGAGGCTCTGATGGCGAAGCAAGCATGATAAACTGAAAGCAGGACCTGGTCGGACACTAGGATTCCTTTCAATCCCCTAACCATGTAAATTACAGATGATAACTTAGGCGATAGTACCTCAACATGTGAAAGCCACGAGAGACGATTATCTACCATCAAGCCCAGGAAGTTTACCGGTTGATCCTGTTTAGACCCATTTCCAGAGTCTGGGTTTTACTTTAAAATTAGTTCATTGGGCGAGCACCATCTTTCTACAATCTTTGATGTGTTTAAAGATCAATGCGGCGTGGTAGAAAAACATCCAGTTAGTAAAAACATTTGCGTAAATACCTAGGCATTTACGTCAATGCCTGATTTACCTAAGGCATGTATAACAAAACATCAAACACACTCCCGCAATTTCTGACGATGCTACAGAATTAAATAATATTACTCAAATATATAATAGATATATTAATAGTCTATAGATTACTTTTACTCCTCAATTTTACATTGGGTAGTGGCTTTGATCCTGTGACCTACCGAAGACATGCCTGCTTTCTCTTTTTTACAACCCTTAACGTTGAAATATTTTATTGAAAGCTTTTTGGGAGCTACCTTCCTCCTCTAACCACCTTCACCGCTCGGTGTTTCAACTCAGCGGGGGCTTTTAGACGGTAGAGCCCCCTCGGGGCGATCATTACACGGTAAATATTTAACCGAGCTGCCGGGAGGAAGGAGAAAAGTGTGTAAACAGGTTATAATTACGTACACAGGGAGAAGGGGGTCGAGACGGGAAGGTTTGAACGGCTATAAGGAAGGGATTCTGCGGAAGGGATCTTGTGGATGGTGAGCAAGGTGGGTAGAATTTGAGGAACAGTTGCCGGCAAGACGTCAGGGCGGGGGTGTCTGTTAAAGTCGGAACCGTTTCCTTCTGCCTTGTGAAAACAAGAGCTTTGCCTCCGTCTTTGTAATAATGTTCCTTCGCCACTCCTTCACCCAAACTTCGCAACCTTCAATCTCTTTGGGAAATGTATTTACCAACTTCAGTCAAAATTTAATGAAGACGTATCGATGGCATAAGCCTTAATGGACATAATAATATGAAATCTTTGTAGCTGGTTATCGATTTCAGGTGAGGTCAGCGACTTTTAATGAATAAAAAGTAGAAATATTTTAGACTAATGGTGGCCATGACATATCTATTACATCGATATTTTGCATTTGATACCCATCTCTAGGTCCTGGGTGCCCTAAGCCCAAGCCAACGTGAGATCAGGTACAGAGTCACCAGACCCTCCGCTCCAGTCCAGGGTTTCCCCAAATCAAGTCCAACATGGGATGAGTGGTAAATAATTTTTTGAAGTATTAGTAGGGGCCTAAACTTGAGCACAAAATTTGTGCTCGTATTTAATATGTAATTGGTGTCAGCTCTGTGATACATCAGGGTATATATAACTATATATATTGGGATATGTATGAAGTCGTAAAAACTACCGCGAGTGAGAGCAACCGTGTGCAATCGGTCATGACCTGCAGGGAAGGAGCAGTCTCCCGATTCATCATTTTCGTCTTCTTTTCGCTGATATTCGTTACGGGGAGATGCGCGTATGGGAGGATTCCCTACAAATATAAATTCATGATTTAAAAAAATTGAATTGGTAGGTGATGGAACATTATGTTTGAGGCAGTAGGACCTACAATTTGATTGTTTGTTCGTCATGGGCGGCAAGACAGGATGGCATGAAATACCTAGTTCGATCTCGAACTCCCGATAAGCGCCGTCCACAATCCTCTCCGCATGACGCATAATAGGAAGATCGCTGCCAAAGCTACACCCAGGATCCCGATTAAGGATTAATGTTCATTCTCTGAATAGCCCCTCCGTAGAATGCCTCGCAGTTTCTAAAACGAGGAAGAGAATCTCTTGCAAATCGTCGAGGCCTTGATGAGCTATTCACCAGCCAGGAGCTCAAAGTACCTCCAATTTCCCTCTCCAATTCTCTGGGCCTTCTTTTAATGGCGTTCACTCTGCTTGTGAAGGCACTTGAGCCTCAAAATGGCGTCAACAACCTCCTGTCGAATGAATTGTTCATCCATTCATTCTCAAATGAACATAATCAACTTCCCTGAATTTAGGCTTCAAGATTTAATCAAACGAGTGATTTTTAAACCGAATGATCGACCCCGCGTTAAACTCGAGTTATCACATCATACTCCAGCTCTGAACTGGTTTATCCCAAGCACGGACGCAGCAGTAACAAATGATGGGGGTGTAGTTTCACTACCGATCCTAAAGAGGAGCGTGATTGATGGGATGTCACACCAGCGACCGCCTTGACACCGACCTTGCGACCGTCAAATCTCCCTCACCGAACCCTAACGATCCAACTAGACTCTTCATTGTCATTGTTCTTTTGGGCAAACCATTGTAATCTCTCGGGAGTTCACGCCGCTGTGCCATTAATCATGATCAATTAAATTTCCCGAGGTTTTATCTCAGAGCTGTAGGCAGAAAGGTTTGACTGGGTATACCCATCTATTGATCATTCCAACCCATGATTTTCCCCGATTTAATCATTCCTGAAATCTGTCCAAAATTTCGTTGCTCACCAGGATTGGCAACATAGGTACAAAATATTTTTTTAAATTAAGTAATTAATTAATTATTACTGTTGAGATTATCTTGACCGTTTATATTATGTACTGCGGGTAGTATGTTGTTGAGGTTCAATCTGAATTTCAATCGACTGAGAAAATGATTTCTCATCCATTCCATTCTTAGATACGCATTTAATTTAATACAAACCCCAGAGGTAATATTGGTAAGATATGTTTCTAAACCCCAAAGTTATGTAGGCTGTCTCGACAACTTAATGCTGACTCTTATCATGTATTCGACCTAACATCTTCCATGAAGTAGAGAAAATTTAGTTCGAGATAGTTTAGCCATCCGTAAATCAAGGAATGTAGCAATGATTTCATATTTTGTTAAGAGATCATGGCAACAAGTTCCATGTTACAAAACTCCACTAACACTAAGTCTTAGAAGCAATACCTGTAGGGATGAATCACAAACCGGTTGAAATGCTTTGAGCCGGATTTGAGTTCCATAGAACAAAAATAGAACAACAAAACCTGAAACCTGAAGGGCTGTAGGTACAACTGATGAGGTGATCTAAGATTGGTTGAAGAGTTACAGAACTGGTTTGATGACCTATGAAGGACTTGATTACCTGGTTTAAGGTAATAAACTAAACTATAAAACCCTATTCGTGGTCCTTTTACCAGCTGAAGCAAGCTAGCAATATGGATTAATCTCGTCAGATGCCAAGATGGGCATCGTGCACTATTTTCAATGATTTGACGACCAAAGCGGACCACGATTAGGCGGTCCATCATATATTTGGACTGAATAGGATATCTTACTTCAGACTACAATCTAGTCTGAATAATATTTAACCTTAATAATTAAGAATTATTCAGAGTGTATTGATATTAAAATTTAATCCTGTAGTTGTAAAATTTATTTAATAAATTTAATTTAATTAATTTAATTTAAATTAATTTAATAAAATTTATTTAATAAATTTTACAACTACAGGATTAAGTGACAACCAACACCCTACGATTTTTGAATTTGATGGGTTTTGATACCTCCTCGAGACTTTGCACAGGGGCGTGGTGGGAGGGTGTCGATAAATTGGGGACTGAAAATGGAGGCATAATCTTTGGACTCCAGGCGGGTATAGAGTCGCTTTTTATCCGCCTGACGACATGGGAGGGAAGTGACGATCGCCCGATTCAAAATGGCGATAGAATGTTTGTTCATCACAACTTGCGTCAACCAAAGACCATTTGCGACGGTAAATTACCAATGCACCTTACGGTACATACTTGTAATAATTACAATGTAATATAATTATCATACAATATAAGATACAGTTATTTTCTCTGGACTAAACATAATATGTTTACGAATATTATTCCATCACGGGGACGATGTAAAGAGCTGGAGTCCAAAAAGCAGAGGTCAATTCTCGATGTAAACTGGGCCCCACCTTGAACCCCTATGTATTGTGGGTCATTAATGAGTGATAATCTGGGCCACGTCAGTTTGTGTACGCGAAGATGGCAAAAAAAATTCACAATGACCAGGGGCGCAACTTCGAATCAAAGTTTATCAAGGAAATTAGCCACCTCCTGGGAGCCAGGCTTCTAGCCATAGCATTGATGGTATGGTAGCGAGCTCCAGCTACCAGAGGACTTGGTCAGACTTGTCATGAGGGAAGAGCCACTCTCAGTTCCGCATGTGTTCTCCCTTCGGAAGCACATGCAGGAAACCAGAGAGTACGCAACAAGAGTCATGTGGCAGCAGAAGGAGCGTTTTTACCGTCGGACCCGCGGCAGAAGGAGTTCAAGACTGGGGGCAGGGTTTGGCTGCTATGAATAACGGTCACAAAGGTCTGCTTAAAGTGTCCAGCGGTGGGTTCACGACTGTGAATAGCTGGAGGGATGTCACGTCAAACCTTGGGGAGACCCTCCACTCAGAACTTCACACCAGCCTGTGGCCTGCACACTGTGAATAGTCCAAGTGCCCCCGCCCCCTCAAACGTACCCTCGAGGGCACCCTCCAATTCGAGTGACGATTGTAAACTCCACCTTTTTACTTTTTGACTGTGTATGGTGCACATGTAAATACGTACCTAATCAAAATGACTCGCTGCAATGATTGTCTTCTTCTGTAAGCGCATGGCCCAATTTCCTACATTCATCCGCAAGGGGCCCAGTTAGAGGGGCTGTGTATCAATCAGGTGAAGGGTACTCTTGGGGCCCGATTTACATGCATCATCCGAAGATGTGGTCCAGTTTACAATCGTCCCCTTTACGATAATTCTTAAGGAAGGAAAGTCATCTTTTAGGCTGAATAAAATTTGAACCCGGTCTCAAATGCACTGTCCCAACCGATTAGAAAAGTCATTTTTTTGTCATAGATTTGTAGGAGTTCATGAAAGAAATTTAAATTATTTATAAATTATGTACCTAAGAGATTTTCTACATAGCGGCCCGCCAGACCTCAAAGATCCAAGGCCGGCTGGCTAGCGTTTTTTGTTGAGTTTTTAGTTGATATTTTCTATGTGTGCCTCTACTAAATCACCTCATTCATTTGAGGGGTTTTTCCCCAAATTCAAAAATATAGATAGTATTTTTGGTTGATGTATTTTACAGATATAGTGTATTGTATTTTGAAGAGAGATAATATCATAGTACATAATATTATTGTAGTAAAATATTATAGTAATAATAGAATAATAAGATTATATAAACTAAAATAAAAAGAATCATTATATAGAAGAAGAGTATCATTATATAAACTATACTATAATATTACATATAGTACAAACTCTATAAATATAGTACGTCCGGGTACCCTGACCCTGTCCCTCCCCACCAGCAGAATGATGTGGTTTATGACATTTCATGTTAGCAAAATTGTCCCGAACAATATATTAATATTTCGCCTATATTAAATTTTGAAAAACATTTTTTATGTCCTTGAAAAAGTCTTTATTATACACTCTAAGGTAGCTAGGTATTGCTTTCAATTTAAGCTAAGATCATAGTTAACGAACCCATTCTTTTCAAAGGAGCCATTAGAAATGATCTAACGTAACAAACGTCAAACCGTTAATTTCAGGAAGGACTTCAGAACCCGTAGTAAATGTTATTCCGACTTGGTCCATAAAGGTAGGCCGGTGACATAAACACTTTTACTACCTCCATTGTTCATTAGACAACTTCTTCACCGTTCCGGAAATTCTCGAAAAGAATCGGCATCCTTTGAAGTTCCTCGTTCTCAAAACATCCCGCTATCAACTTTTTACTTTTTACATTTTGTTTCCCCCCCCCCCCTTCATTCCGGGGTTTTCTCCCATTTCTAACAGGGGTATGTTATTTATTTTTATACAATACGCAGCAATACGAGGAGGAAAAAGAGGACCTAAATCAGATTGTCAAATTTAAGCTTCACTGTAATAAAAAAAAAAAAAAAAAAAAAAAAAAAGAGAGAACACACCAAAAATATAAAAAATACACTGCCAAGTGGGACATCGCCCATAGCTTCCTCGGAAATGGTATGAAATGTTGAACGAAAATTTTCATCAATAGGACACAAGTTATGGCTGTTAGCTCACTAACTCGAGCAAGATTTTAGCTCCCCCCCCCCCCCCCCCCCGGTGCTAGATTTTAGCTCACTCAGCTGACCAGGAGGACCCGTCATTTCAATCGTCTCTTGTACTCTCATAAGGTCTCCTTCTCAAATTTCAACGTCCAAGGGTGAACCGGAGAGATTTTAGCAGATTTTGAACATTTTTACATTACCTACATAATATGACATAATATGTCATTATACATTGTATAGTGGCAGTGCGGTACTGCTTCAAGTTCAATTGCTGTGAACGACACTGCACCTCATTCTTTGGATCTCTAACCTCTTGGAATTTTGACTCAAGATTTTTAAAAAATCGATGGCTGCGTAAACAAACCATCCTAACAACCTACTTCTTCCGAGTTGCTGAGGATGAACCGAATCACCATTTTGCCCCTACGCAACGTGTTCCGCTTATTCAATCCTCATAAAATTTATTTGGAACCTCAAGTGGCCGTACCCACACAATCCCTGAAAATTTGACTGAAATCGGATCAACATTGTGGAAGTTATGGCTGTAACAGGGAATCACACGTTTGCGCCTGCGGACAGCGTTCCGCTGATTCAATCGTGATGAAACTGATAGGGGACCATATAGGGCTAAACCCACACAATTCCTGAAAATTTGATTGAAATCCGATGAAAATCGTGGAAGTTATGGGTGAGGCAAGGAAACGCGGACAGACAGACAGACCTACAGACAGACACGGAACCAAATTTGTTCAGGAGGCTCTGAAACGCAAAACGTGAGTGGAAATTTTGATTTTGGAGAACAAAAATGTATTCATTTCGAAAGTGAAAACAATAATTGTTTGTCAGCATTAATGCTTCCTCTGCCATGCAGACTCGGAAGCAAAATTGCCAATGTCACCGCAAAAATCTTAGTTTATCGCAATTTACGATTCTCACATTCCTTTCCTTGTATTTTTCAGTATTGCTTGCCTGTAAAATTTACATTTAATGTTTTTAACGTTGAATCCAAATTTAAAATAGTATTTTCATATACCGAATTGTCATCCGATACCCTATTTCATTAAAGCAAAAACATTGTTCCCCCTTCTTCCGAGTTTTATTTTCTATTTGCTTACTTTTGTTTTTAAATCTATCTGCATTGTAATTGTAAATACGATGTTCCCGATGTTGATAGGCCCACAACTTTTTTCCATTAGTCTCGTATTGCCTCCAACATTTTACAAATTCGCACCAAAAATAATTAATCTGTTTATCCCACCAGACCCTGATGATAGAGGAATACCACTAAGTCTTGTCAAGACTGTTTCACAAGTCTTGTGAAACGTCCACGTATTCATCGTCTTGTTAGATCGAACTTCAATTATTACTTACTACCCACATAAGTATATTTAGGTACCGGGTAAATAAAATACACGCTGCGAAGGTAGGATCTCGATTACGATATAAATTAATATGTGTTTTTATTATTAGTTTCGGAGCGATGAAAATGATCTTGTTGTTGATATGGATGGCGAAGAGTGACACTGCGCAAACTATATCTCAAGCAATTGCTTTTTTTAACTGCAACAGAGGGAAAAAATAAATAAAGCCACTCGTAACATTCCCATTTATATCGCATGAGCGTACCGAGCTGAGGGGATTTTTCTCCGCGTGAAATTTACAGGTGCATTGCAGGCACAACGCGGGCTCAGAATAATGAATCGTTTTTCCGGCCTAATCTTTCTCCCAAGATGACAAACTTCAACAAGCCCTTTACGCTATCCAAATATTAATTTAAACTCTTCCCCTGAACCAAGTCAGAGTCAATTATAAGTTTCCTAAACCTCTAATGCCGTCCTCGCTTGGTTTAATATTCGTTTACTTGCTCGAAGGTGTGTTAGCCTATTGAAAACCGAAAAACAATTACCTGCAGTTATATTTAAAATTTGGAAAGCTAATTACGAGAGTAAACAGCTCCCCTCGTTGAAATGCTTGGACTTGTCACGTTCCGCAAACCTCGTCCTTTCATACCAGCCAGGTGGAATGGTTCGCACTGAAGTTGAATACGTGGCACAAAATTTAATTTTGTGTCGAAATAGACAGTGAAACAGAGTTTGAGCCTGAAATGTGAGATCCGCTGCATTGATATGAAAAAAATTGAAGGTGAATTGAGTAAAACATTGGGTGAAGATGAGTTGGGTAGAAAGTGACTGAAATAGCGCCTGTACCACTTAAATAATTGTGATTGGGTCCTCCTTGTTCTTATCTTTACGATCTTATGCCCTGTGCCATTCGCCCTTCGAATCTCTCCCGTGAGATAATCAACTTGATCAATCATCAACTCCATGGAATATTCAGTTCAAACAGTGTAGAGAATATTCCAGGTATTTGTGAAACATGGACCTATTAAAAAACCCGAAAACCCCCATCCGAAAAAAGGCATAGGCCTACCTACCTATCGTTTTCCAGGAAGAATTATCAAGAGTTCAAGTTGAGTTGATTGATATGCAATCATGGAGTTTAAATTCATAATGAACTATCAAGACCATCTTTCAAAATTCCTCATGTTACGTGCCCTGATACGCCTGAAGTTGCCTCCAATTTAGTGGACATTTTTTGTATTTTCGGAGCAGCCTTGTGTTCTGCAATCGGACAACGGCGCGCTAAGTCAGCTGTACATTAGAAACCAAATCGCGCCTTGCCAGGGATCTTTTCTCAAAGTTGAAGATGTTCCAGGAGGCAGCATTTCGGTGAGGGCAGCCAACACGAAAGCCTCAATAATTGGAGGCTAATGTTTCGTTCGGTGCGCTTGTACCAACCACCACATGCACTAACAAACGTGGTATTTGCCGTAGAAAAAATGTACTCAGCAACTCTCGTTACCACAGCACTTTAGGTTGTTCTAACAAGTAGATGATTTATTATTCAATTTGACGGTACATTAAATGTATCGTCAAATTGAATATATTGACAAATTTTGTCAATAAAGTGTTGACATTCTGCATACCATGAATTTGAACTACGTACAAGAGAGTTCGTACAAAGCTGACCCTCAAACCGACATTGTATGACCGACAGGTTGTAGGTTGTACAGTGTTCGACGTTTCGGGCTTTGAACAGAAAATTTGTTCATTCCGCACATTGTACAAAAGACAATCTTAGCTAAGGTTAAATCCTAGGATTGCACAATTTTGGACATTGCACGTAACGTATAGGTAAGGCTTATATATAATAAAACGTATATTATATATACCTATACGTTAGGCCACTAGCGGCGTCCTCACCTGTAATTTAGGCCTCTAGTTTGGCCAGTTACTTTTCCAACACACAACATGGGTTTCAATCCCACGGTTAATAAATCATGTTCCATGTATCTTTAATTCAGCCGTAGGCCCAAAGCAAAACAAATCCAGGGGTCCAGGGGGCTTGGCCCTTGGCGAGGCCCAACGTTTTTCATTTATTATTTATTTGTTTTTGTTTTATTTTTTTATTTTTTGCGCAGCCCTATAACGCACGATATTAGGAGTGAACTAAGGAACGACAGATTCTGCTAAATCATCTTCGCGGATCTTGATGGTAACATACCTACTTTCGCGAACAAAATTTTGGATTGACCCCTTACATGTCAAAATAAAACCGTGAAAAGAAATGTCGAAAAAGGAATGACAAATTGAAATCGAAATTCATCTTACCACTTCTATGTCTTGACTGTTCAACGAAATGTTAAGCGAACGTTAGAGTTTACTGCTCGGCAGATCATTCAATACTATTCAAATGCTAGCCATCTTATTAAGGTGCGAGGTCGTATTTCAATGTTATGGACTGTTGAGTACTGCTTAGCTGTTATTGGTACAATATTATATTACCATAATAATATAATGTTTATCGATATAACTCTACCATACCTTTGGAGTAATAGCCGGCGGGTACATCCGGTGTCGTAGTGTGCGAAATTCTCGTCAGGGGAATGGTTGCCGCCGGTGCCGTCGCCTGTAGTAAGTTTTCTATGAATCGTGGGAACTTGCTTTTATAGATAGACTCGAACGGCCTAATTGGTACCCGAGGGGTTCCCGGCGGTTCCAGGGATAGTGATCGACACATAAACTGAGCGAAAATTCTTTCGCCGTTCTTCAACAGCGGGTGTTGAAGTACAGCGAAAACCCATCCCTTTAAAACTGATCGCCTGGAACTAAGAGAAAAGCTTAGGACTGGTGTTTCGATGTATTTTCAACCCAGGTGTTGAAGTAAGTAGAAAACCCACCCCTTTAAAACTGATCGCCTGCGTTCCGTCGAAAAAAGGGTTGAAAACCCGCTACCTGCCTGACCGTGCGGGACCTAATTTTAACCAAACCCCAACCCTCTGCCGGGGGCCATCCTCCTTTGCCAAGCTTTTTGTCGTGTAGGTATGCATTCCCAAATGAAAAACCAAAGTTCAAGTAATATTGAACAAAAATAACTATTATTTGAAAATATACTTGATGTTTTCTTTTCGCCGAACGAAGAGAAGCTCTACTTGGTCTTGATCTGCACTTTTCAGTCTGTCTGTTTGTCTGTGACGCGTTACAGACCGCAATTAACTACTTTTAAATATAATTTTATGCATTTATTACTTCTGAAGGCAATTTTTGCCATCAATCTAGCAGCATACAAATATGAACAAGCAATTTTGATATTTCTTGTCTACAATTACCTACACGCGGGTGCTATAAGGTATCTCCATTAGAAATATTTTGGTCCTGAGGATGATGGACAAATGGTGGAAACATAGCGCGGTTATTGTCTTTTTCAACTTGGGAATATTTTTGTCATGAGGATGATGGAGACACGGCTGAAACTACGCGCGGGCATTAGGTTTTTCTAATCAGAAATATTTTGGGCCTTAGGATGGTGGTAACATGGTCGAAATGTCGCGTTATCACCTTTTTCAAATCGCCCTCCACAATTCATTGGGTAATAAATTAGATGTGAGAGAACTGAGATCACCACGCTGGTCAACACCCTGGGAATATTTTTGGGCATGATAAGGGCCAAAAAAAGCGGTCGAGACTCGTCCGGACATTGTCCTACACACCGCTAATATTTTTGTGTCTGATGAGGTTATGCGCCTGATGATGAAATAATTTTGGGTCGAAACGCTGAAGGGGATGTTTGTCAGTAGTCACTTTATTCAGGTACATTATGGTACTATCCCTTCTGCGTTAAAAGTAGTCACGTATCTCACTTCACTTAACGTAAAAAATCAGTTTTTTGCCCATTATTTGGCCAGTTTTGGAAGTGGCTTAGAAAAATTGGGCAACGATATTCATTAAATTTTGGGTAGGGTAAACGTTCAATCTCCGACGCCCCTTCCTCAAAATCCTGGCTCAAAATCTCTCTATTTGCATTTTCTTATTTTTTTATTTTTTTCTAACTGTTGCTATGAGACGTCTACTTGAAGTCCGTATAACCGTTTTTGTCCATCGTTTTCTACAATAATGGAGAAATTACGTTCTCTGGAAAAAGTCCAAAAATTCAATGGTCGACTCCCCCTTGACAATGATTGACACCCCCATTTTCGACAATCACCGACACCCCTCTGGAAAATTTAGCAATGACCGACACCCCATTTTCGACAATCGCCGACACCCCTCCGAATAATGACAACGAAAAGAAATCGTAAATGCAGGCTGAATCAAGGTACAGGCCTCACTAAAGTTCGGCAATTAGGTATTAATCATTCATTTCATTATACCGTCTCCTTCGAATGTTTTAGTGAATTTTAGTGAATTTTAGTTCGAATTTTAGTGAATTTCTACAAAGTGCAATCTTTTTCACACTTCCAGAATAAAGTGGTAGTGAGTGGTTTTACGAATATGTGTGAAAAAAATACGACAGAATAAAATATTTGTGATCGACCCAAGGGGAGTCACTGACGTTCGTAATAATGGTCACCCGGGTGTGAGGGGATTGAGGGGTCGGTCATTGAGTGTCGTAGATTGAACGTTTACCCTAGAATCCGAATCTGCAATAAAAACGCTGCAAATTTTACACTAGGGTTTATTATTCTTTGATATAGGTTACTTGTGCAGAAATTAAATTCTGTAAATGAAGGAAATTAAAAAAAAATTTTTTAATTTTTATACCTATCAAAAAAGTTTTTTTTAAATTTTTTTTTTTTTACTTTCAAAAATGTTTTTTCAAAAATTATTTAGGTTTTACTCGAAAAATATTTAACCTACTGGGATCTTTCAAAAATCCTGTTTTTAGCCCCATGAAAGCCCTATAGATCGCCACAGTGGAATTGGATCGTTTCGGGACCCCCAAAAATGGATTCTACGTCCAAAAATACTTCGAAAACGACACCTAACTCGATCCCATAGCCAAAAGCCTTCAAAAACCCCTTCCCATAGCCCCATTTTAGCCCCATAGCGCCCCACGGGTTTGGGTGATCGGACTGAAAACCTTGCGGGCACAACTACATGGTAAACCAAGTATTTTGTCAAAATTTCAGATTTAAAAAAAAATCCTCCTGCCCAAAACGGCTAGGACGGCAGACGGACATTTCGAATTTTGAATGTAGACCTCTTGAAACGGATAATGTCAAATTTTGAGGCCGATCGGAGTCGTCGACCCCCATCGCGAAAACATAGGTGTACTATTCCAAGAATAATAAACCAAAAATTGGGGTTCCCACTTGTTATAACAAAGTTAGGGTCGGTATCTCCAATTTGGCGCGCGCCAAATAAATGGGCACACATCTAAATCGATGGGCAGCTATCAATCTAGTGGGGTTTGTATTTTCAGAATTTTTTTGAAAAAAAAAAAAAAACTTTAAACCCCTATTCTAGGTGAAGGTGTTCCAATCGGTAAAGCTTCACTTCTAAGCCTACTTCAATTTTCTTGAGCATTGAGATTCTACCCCTTTAAAAGCAGGTGTCATTCAAGACGGGGTCATTTGGAGCTCAGTATGGGGTGATTGCCCTCTCACATTTCAGCAGGTATAAGAAATATTCGTTCAGTTCCAGGCGCCCAGTTCCAAGACTTGACTCGATCTTTCAGCTTCAACAGGGGGTGTTGAAACTAAGCGAATTTTCAATCAGTTTATGTGTCGGCGATTTTCCAATGCCTGTTCTTTCTATGACTCTCAACCCTTGAGTTGAAACTAACAGAAAGTTGGAAAAAATGCTTCCGCGACCATTTTCGAGCAGTTTATGTGTCGACGACTTTCCAAGTACCCTTCCCGGCGACCTCTTTTTTGAACCTAACCTTCCCTGTGGCATGAGGCAGAGACGAGTTGCGCACCAAGGTGAAGCTCCTCACTGCAAACAGCAAAAAGGCTGTGTAGGCTACTAGGTCCGAAGGACTCATTGGAGTCAGGATGGCGAGGAAGGACTCGAGAATGTGCCTCCACGAGTCACCAACTAGGTACTCTTTGCTGGTCCTGGCCGATTTCGAAAAAGGCGGAGAGAAGTGTCTAACAAAATTGAAGTTAAAATTCGTCTCCCCCACTATATTTTTAAAGTTCAAAGTATCCCGGATCGTCGTTAAACTAGTTTACTACCTACTCGGCACTGCCGAGTCGGCAGTGACAATTGGTAGCCTTCGTTAGGTTCGGTCATGTATCGTAGTTATGGACTGTTGTGTGTGGCCTTACTGTTATTGGTAAATGGAGATGTAAGACCAGGTGGACATTAGACACTTGAGTGAAATTTATAGGTACGTAACCGCTCCTTCATATTGTTAGGAGGCGGCTTCAAGTTTCAGCGAAGACCCAAGGGTGACGTCGTGAAGAACACGAACACGAACTACCTCTTGATTTTCTGAGGAGTGCGTGCGATATTTTGACTGAAGCATCATTCTGGTTTACTCTCACGCCAATCTCTTGGTCGTGCTTTAATGTAGAGAACACGATGTACTTACTCGATTTGTTCGGTGAATCTGCATAATGAATCTCAACCGAGAACTCTTAATATTTTCGTGCTAGGTTGGAGGGACCAGTGATTGACATTTCACCAAAATGTAAAAAATAATAAAGATGAATAGTTGGAGGAGAACCTGGAGCAGCGAGAAACGTAAGATTGAGATTTGAACTGAGGAAAAACCTAACTTTATTGCTTGACTAAGTCAAACTTTCAGTGGCCCCTTCACCCAAACCGTTAAAACATCATTCCGTGAATATCGGTAAAATCCCACTGTTCCTAAAGACGTTAAAACTAACACTATTTTCAAACGTTATTACCACTAATAAAGTAATCATTATTTTGCCAGGAAAATTACTGCCAAGGATGACAATGGATACTCAAAACACAGACTAATCAAAAAGTAACCAACGTAAAAAACAATGATTAGGATCAAGTCCATCTTACATTTAGTTTTTCTCCCAGCACCAAAATTGAAAGGTTTTTCTTAAACAATAAAATTTTAAACAATAAAACAATATTGAACGTTACAGAAAACAAGATTGACGTTCATCCTACGAGCACGGGTGTCGTATAACTCGCACTCGTTGATTCAACGTAAGAAAACTAATTTTTCCGTAGATCGTTCCCATAACACCTTGCTTAATAAGTTAACGTTAAAGTTAAAGTTAATGCTTATAAGTTAACAAAAACATTGAAAATTCTATTTTTGTCCCATAGCATCTATTCTGGCTAGACGTTTGGGCCAACTATAATATAGTATATTATACTATAATATAGTATATTATACTAAGTGTATAGTATTATTATACTAATAATATAGTATATTGTAACTATAATATAGTATATTATACTAAGTGGAGTCCGTGTTTTTTACAAGCGTTTTATGGCCAGTACGGCGGACGGACATTGCAGATTTGGAATCTACACACCTAGAAACGAAAGATGGCAAGATGTGAGGGAGGGTACTGGCCGACACTAAACGATTTTAGGTGCTAGCAACCCATTTCATCCCACTCGAATGAAGGCCTACCTAAAAAAAAAAGCAAGTTTGGGAGGAAAAATTGGGGTTTCGGACAATTTTTCAGTATATCAGCCTATAACGTATATAATTCAGGGTGGGGGACAGGGTGGCCCCGTGGGCTATGGCGTCAGTGAAATGGTCGGTTAAAAAATCAGTCGGGGCGCTGATTAGCCTGATTCGAATCCGGGGACGAACAACAATGTTTGACCAAATGTCAATCACGAGTTGTAATACCTGTCTCGTCGGCCGACAATTCACCTCTGAGTGCAAATTAATGTGAGTCCTTTGTATGGAGCAAAAATTTCTAAAGCTTTTACAAGTACAGTGCGGGGTCGGCTCCTGCCCCAATTGTGAAAACCAGTTGGTTTACCCACATTAAAAAAAAGCTTTACTTTTTACTTTACTTTACGTCAAAAATTCAGTAGATTTTGATTTCTTCCCTATTCCCGCAGGTACATAAAAAACGCTGCAAATTTTACACAAGGGTTTATTATTCTTTGATATACGTTAATTGTGCAAAAATTAATTCTCTGTCATTTAGGAAATAATATTTTCTTAAAAATATTATTGTTGAAAAAAATAAATTAAATAAAAACTTTCTGTAGGTAAGATGTTTGGAGTGATGTGGGATCTCGAGAAATGAATTATGAGTCAAAAATTACTCGGAAAACGACACCTTATTTGACTTCCTGGGATCCTTCAAAAATCGCATTTTTAGCCCCATGACAGTCTCATAGAGTCTCGTAGATCCCCACGGTGAAATCGGATCGATCTGGGACACCCAAAAATGGATTCTAGGTCAAAAAATACTTCGATAACGACACCTAACTCGACCCCATAGCCGAAAACCTTCAAAAACCCCTCACGTAGTCACATTAGCCCCATAGCGCCCCACAGGTTTGGGAGATCGGGCTGAAAACCTTGCGGGCACAACTAGATGGTAAACAGAGTATTTTGTCAAAATTGCAGATTTTTAAAAAAATTCCTACTGCCCAAAACGGCCCGGACGGCGTACGGCGTATGGACATTTGGGTTCTGCAATCTATACCTCAGAAACGGATAGACAAATTTTGAGGCCGATCGGACTCGTCGACCTCCCTCGACTTATGCAGGTGTAGGTATTACTATTCAAAGAACAATAAACCAAAAAATCACCCACATCATCTATGGATCCTGTTGAATAATAGAAGGTTCATAAAATTTTGTTTCGTACAGCAAACAAAAACTAATCATAATTAGTTTATTCATAAACAATCAACGGAAATGATTTCGGTAGGGAGAGAATGATTGACTGGAAGGGGCCGTAAATTGAAAAGACCGTTTCCGTTTCCAATTGATAGAGCACCGGTTCGCTAGAAAAGACGAAAAGGTTTTTTTAATTTTTTTATTTCGCTTGCACGTCACGAGTTTAATAGTTTGTTTCCACCCTTTTCCTCTCAGGTCCCGCCATCACCTGGCTTTATTCCTCAGGCCACAAACTTCACTCAGAGGAGAATAATTATTGATTAACCTCTTCGCTATCCCCTCGCCGTGGCAAGAATATAAATTTTTCGATTTCATAGTAAATACACAGTTTGTTAATTTATTTGGTACGTTATTCAATATGCATAGGTCTCCTCAATGCATTCATAATTTTAATATCAAACCTATTTCATGAAGAACTTTTCATTGCCGTTGCAAAGGTTTTTTCGTGCCTGAATTTTTTTCCATGCCGGCCTCTTCATAATATGAATGTATCATGCCAGTACCATTAAACCCTCATTTTCCACCGGACCCTTTTAGCTAGACGAAGAATAAAACGAAAGATTTCTTTTGACATCAACCCTTTTCACTTCAAAGACCCTTGGAGCATAAAACCTTTGAAAGGATAAAATCTTTGTGATTCTCCACACGTTTAACCTCGACTGTCCCTCATCCCTCATTGCACTTGGGGTCTCGTTTACGACGAGAAGGGGAAGAACTGGAGAGGACACCGGAAGAGGAATACCGTCATTTTTGTGGATATACGGCTTTAATCAGAAAAAGTGGCTAATTCCTCTGGGGGAATCAGCCGGTCAAACAAATCTTATTGTAATTCCAGGGATGTCGTCTGTTTAGCTGCTGGGTTTCCTTTATGCCCTAGTTTCAATCCTTTTTTACTCTCCATTGGAAGGATAAGCTCATTTCCGTTCCTGTCTCTTTGATCCGATGTTTTGTTAGCAAATACTATGACATATCAGCGTGGACTCGGGTTTATCTATGGACTCTCTCTCCAACATCTAAGAATCTAATGTGAATGAAGAAGAAGATCGTATGAAGAGCACCAACTTATTGGAAGTTGCTTTTTTTTCTTTTTTCTTTTTTTTTGCAGCATCGATGATCCTGTTTCTTACAGTTCATCATGATGGCAGGATTTATACATTCAGATGCATGAAAATCTGATAATACCAAAACAAACTTTATCAACTTTGATGTAAATATACCCAGTTGGAGGGTTCGCTTGGACATGGCAGTCCGTTTTGTTGGAGAATTTATTATAAGGTCCCAGAAAAGGAAGGAAAACCGAGGGGAACGGTTGAAAACCCCCGCCGAGGTGTTGGTTTTCCGGTCTCTTTTCCCATAACAAACAGGAATGAGTTATATTCATTTAAAATATAACCGCCAGAGCAACGGGAAGTCCCAAAAAGGGTGCCTGAATGCCTGGCAATCTACATCGATACGAATACTGCCAAGGGGTTTGTGAAAGACCCTTTTTGTACAGGGTGAAGGTTGAATTAACCCAAAGCCAACCGACGACCACTTTCTAATTTAGAGGAATATCAAATCACATGAACTGATTGCATTTTTTCTCTATCTCTCTCTCTTCTGTCATCATTAATCATCGCGTTTTGGTTATATGAAAAATACTTGTAACAGAATTAGTTTTTTTTTTTCAAAACGTTGGCGTATGAATAAAATAACTGAATTTAGTTTATAAGATCTACCCTCGTTGTCATTAAATAAATTTTATTGTCCGAGAATGTGGTCTCTATGAGTCCATTCCCCTACAACCTACCTATCTGGCCTCTTCATCGGCGGTAGAGGATGGTCCTAATGGTCCTAGTTCAGCGTCGGACAGTTACTTTTCCAACACGCAAGATCGGTTTCATTCCCATGGCGTTTTTTTTTTTTTTTTTTTTTTTTTTTTTTTTTCATTCATCATTCTCGCACAATTTTATATTTTTGTCCCTGGTTTTATGACTCGTGAGCCACTTGGAAAGAACCGGTGGAGCGTACTTTGGGTACCTCCTATAGTCTATCCGGCTTTATTCTTCCTGAACAACCCTATACTATTATTGTCATTCACTTGAAAACACGTCACTGCTATAAATTTTTTCTTTCAAGATTTCAGCATTTTTATTACTGCATAGAGTTTAGGGGTTTGATGCAGACCAGGTAATGAACTTGCATTATTAAATCGTCTCTAGGAATGGAGTGATTTAACGGCCGAGTTGATGACAACATTCGATGACAATTGTCAGGAGAAAAACATGCTCATCAATTCATAGGTACCGATGACTCTCAATCCGATGGTGGTAGTATTTTTGGGCTATAACGATTTCCAACCGGTTGAAATCAGGGAGTGAAATAATAACAATTATTGATCTTCGGGTCCAACCAATACTGGAGACTGATGCCGGAGACCAATTCTCGAGAGAAAAATATAAAGAATAAATAAATCCTGTATGCCTATCGGTCCGCTCCCGGGAAAAAATTCTTCCAAAGCGCATTGATCAGAATTACCGACTATTCATCCCAGATCATGTCTAAACAAACGGAATTCTCTTTGTTTTATTCTATGTTATTTTAGTGTACTAACACAACACCACTTGCCATCTTACTCAAAAAACCAGCCAAATGACTTGAGCACGACTTCTGCCTGGGCTTGGAAAAGAATTAACTGACTCAGAATAAGTAATTCCACCGATATCGTTAATGATAATAACTATTATTAACTGAGACGTATGAGAACAACATTCATCACCCTGGCGACCGTGAGTTGTGCTCAAATTCTCTTGACAAAAGAAATTCACTACCTATTTAAGTATTTTCGCCGATTCATGTGACAGACAAAATAAAAACGCTGCAAATTTTATACAAGGGTTTAATATTCTTTGGTACAGGTTACTTATGCAGAAATTTAATTCTGTCAATGAAAAAAATTTTAAAAAAATTTTTGGAATTTTTACCTATACTTATTTCAAAAAAAAAAATTTTCTTGGATTTTTTTTTTTTTTCAAAAATTCTTTATTTATTACTCGAAAAATATTTGACCCCCTGGGATCCATAAAGTCTCATTTGTAGCCCAATAAAAGCCCTATAGGTCGCAACAGTGAAATCGGATCGTTGTGGGACCCCAAAAAATGGATTGTACGTCCAAAAATATTTCGAAAACGACACCTAACTCGATCCCATAGCTAAAAGCCTTCAAAAAAACCCTCCCGTAGCCCCATTATAGCCCCATAGCGCCCCACGGGTTAGGGCGATCGGGCTGAAAACGTTTATGGTAAACCGAGTATTTTGTCAAAATCTCAGATTTAAAAAAAATTCCTACTGCCCAAAACGGCTCGGACGGCGTATGGACATTTTGGTTTTGGAATCTAGACCTCTTGAAACGGATAATGTCAAATTTTGAGGCCGATCGGGGTCGTCGACCTCCGTAGCGAAAACATAGGTGAATTATTCCAAGAATAATAAACCAAAATGAGCAAAAATAAGTCGGCCCTTTGGGCCTCACCAGCGAGCAAGCCCTCTCTGATCCCTCGGATGCTTTTTGCTTAGAGCCTACGGCTGAAATTCAACATCCTTCATCCGAGTGCGTGTGGGGCGACAGAAGGTTGAACGTGCTTCACACTCGTTTATTTCCTAGCTTTTGGCCACAGGTGCCATCTTCAGGGTAGGTATCTGGTGACAAGACCTTTGTATAAGCGACAGTGCTGACGTAGATTATTGACTAGATATTTATAGTTATAGAGGCTTACTTGTTAAATATATTATGGGTGACATCTCCGCGCTCTGCACGCCTCCGACGGCCTTCGCCGGCTGCCTTGTCCTCGGCTCCATAATATGGATATTATAAGGTGTCGTGGGGTGGTCTGGTGGAGTATAAATTGGGTTAGAGAGGTAGTATGGTGAGTTTTAAGAGTATGTATTTCGGAAATGTTAACATGTGGGAGTTGTTTACCTTTCTGGATTGTTTTATTTTATTTTTTGGGGTATGAGTCGTGCTATTGCCATAAGTGTCTGCCGGTGGTAGTATTGGAGGACTGGAGATCGAGGAGACGGCGATTAAATGTGAAATTTTGAAAAAGTTAGACGAATTTAAATGGCATGAATTTGACGTGAGTAGTGGGGGGTAACGTGTCTAGAAGTGAGGTTTGTTTCGGTCATACTAGGGAAAATTTCCTGCGTCCGGCTGCCGGCTGTGGCGGACGCCTGGTGGAGTGCAGGCGCAGTTACATGGTGGGTGTACCTGTTAAGTTATTAATTATAGTGAGCATTTAATAAAATTTAATAAGATTATAAATTATGTGTGCAATTTTACAAACGTTTGTAACGGCGGACGATTAGGTCAGTGATTAAACCAAGGCTCCTCAAACCTCTGGGGTGGTTCTCTTGAAATAAGTTGGTGCTGTTTCGGTATGCGTTCTACCTGCTTACCGGGTTCTGTTTTGGTATGCGTTCTACCTACTTACCGGGTTCTGTTTTGGTATGCGTTCTACCTATGTTTTGGAATCCGTTCTACTCGCTGAATCGTTACAAAAACACTCACCTTATTTCAACTTCTTGATGGTAACACTATTCACTTCGTAGAACTCCATTTGATTTGGAATAAAAGTCAGTAGCTTCTTCTATAAAGGCGTAGAACAGAAGCTACTGACTTTTATTCCAAATCAAACTCACCTTATTTCTGTGTGGTCATTATGTCCTCCAACATAGCCAAAACGAGGTCGGGGGCGTCTTTTCGATACATTTTCCAACAGTAATGGTCAAGGTGGGACTGAAAGTGTTGCTGTGAAACTTCTTGCATGGACCCCAGTGTCAGCATCGTATAGAAGCAGCGAGTCTTGCAAAAGTTTGCTTGAAAATTTTCTCTCCTGAAAAGTTGGAAAAATTGGGTAATGCGTTTTTCCCCTGTGTTCTTCACTTGTGTACACCATCCAGAAAAGTTTCTGTTCATTATACAATTAAGGTCCGGAAAGCTAGACTAGAGATAAAAATTGACTCATATGAACCCCTTCCCCAATCTCCAAAAATTTTAAATCCTACCTTTTACCAATAATTTGTAGAGGGAATTATTCCTTGCATTATCGTATCACGGCATTTTCCCCTGTTCACAGTAGCCACAACCAGTGGGCTGCGGTGCTACCAATGTGGACAGTACACGGACGGCGTGGGCTCCATCACACCCTGCATCAACCACACAGACCGCCATCTCAAAGAATGTCCTAAGCCCAGTCAACAACAATGCATAGTAAGTTGAAATTAGGCCTTAAGGACGGAACAAGTAACAACAAGAGATGCAATTATAAATAATGTAATTATTACATTATTTATAATTGCATCTCTTGAATTATGTTGTGCCTATGGACATTGAGGTTCGTATCCACACGTGGTGGCACGCTTATTCCATGGAACGTTAAGGCCCTCATGTTTAATTGCATCCGTTTTTAAACAACACCATATACCTACCTACTGATTTTTTTTTTTTTTTTTTTTTTTTTTTTTACGAAGTGAAGAAAACTACCACTGAAAGCACCATTGGAGGAAATTAAATTATTTTTTCGGAGAGGGCTCGGATGTATCAATCTGCTTTCTTTCCCACGACAGCCATTATCAGGCGTTATTCACAACCTCAAAAACGCCATTTAGATTTGCAGTAACTCACACTGCGAACAGAATTTCTTACGATGTACGAGATCATTACATATCACTTTGAAGGGGAATGCTATAGCAGAATATTTCAACTGTATGAACACAAGGTCGATTCGCGAGATGAAAATTCGGTGATGCTCGAAGCCCCTCAGTACAAGGTAACTGAGAAGTGGTGTCGTAATGCGAGTATTGGCAGTTCTTCCTGGGAGAGGGATGAGAGAAAAAGAAAAGTAATGGGGAGTGGGCTTTGGAATGGGACTGACCCGATATTGCTCTGGCGTATCCTAAGCAAATAGTCCTGACGGCCAATAAAAAGAGCCCGATTTCTTTCTTTTTGAACCGGTGGAGCAGAATGCGTTTATCGTATAATGAAATTGCACACCTCGCCAGGTCAGAAATTTCCTGCTCCAACCCAGGCCCGGTGAAGGGTTTTCGGATCCCTGAGCACTGCTCAGTGAGCAGCTGTCCCCATCTCACCTGCTGAAAATGTCAAATTCGTAAGTATACAAATATAAAAGCCACACAGAGCACCATGGGTTGGGGCGATCGGTCTGAATAGCTTGTGAGCACAACTAGATGGGAAACCCGGGTATTTTGTCGAAATTTCAGAATTAAAAAAACCTTCTACTGCCCAAAACGGCCTGGACGGCGGTCGGGGAAGCATTATTTTTGGAACCTACTCATTTTGAAACGGTTAACTAATGACAAATTATGTCGATCTCAATTTTCGACCCTCGTCTCGGATACATAGGTGAATTATTCCAAGAATAATAAACCAAAACGAGTTATAATAACTGAATACCTAATAATTATTCAGCCAGTAATCATTACCTTGCCGTATTGTTTATTTAGGTATCACACCAAGTTTTTTCTATAAGTATATGTACGCATTAAGATAAAGATGAACATTTTTCTCATTACCTTGCCGTATTGATTATTTAGGTAGGTATCACACCAAGTTTTTTCTATAAGTATATGTGCGCATTAAGATAAAGATGAACGTTTTTCTTCTTCTTCTTCTTCTTCTTCTTCATCGGACTCTAAGAAATATACACTCATCGTTTGTATTGCCTTTAATGTCTTCTCATAACGTCAAAGATAATTGCACTCAGAACGGGCAACGGTTATTGCAGCTATGCCCTTCCAATCGGAATGCTCTCTGAAGAAGCGCAAGAATCGCGCAATGAGGCTAATAAAAACTTCCGATCCTACCATCCGAGAAAACTATCTATCTCGTTTATCCGACCAATGAATGTGAATTCCATGGTATTTTTATGTCATCGGATCCGTTCATCACAAGTTTCCCGCAAAAAAAAAAATAAACAAAAAAAAAAAACCGATAAGTGAAGAAGCATTGGAATAATTCCAATGATTCTTCACTTATCGGAATTTTAATGATAGATAATAACAATAATTATCATTATTTTGATTTACCTAAGCCAAAAGATTAATAACAACTGGATTGCTTTTAAACTTCTTTTTTTTTTAAATCTTTGAATGCCATACCCGTAAGGAGCGTTGGCGACTTCTCGCTCCTAACTTGATGTATTTATCAATTGTTATTTTTAAGATTATTCTATGGACACGAAGATGTAGGAATAATCCCTACTCTGCGTCATCAATACGTGCAGCAAAACCTGTTTAGAATCACCGCTCGCCCGCTAAATCTCGCCCTTCATCTTAGGAGTACAAATATGTGACGCAGCCCCTTCCCACACGACGAAGTTGGTGGATCTGGGGTAGCTCCCCCGTATTGGCTGGCGCCCAACGATCTCATTGATTTGTATTCTCTGTTACCCGACTTTTACAATGTTGTTTAACACAATGTCATTATTGACATAACAGGAGGAAACATCGGGGTACCGGCGATTGCTCCCGCCTGCTGGGAAAACTTGGCGATTGGTCCCCCTGTAAATTTCCTCGATTGATCCCAATTTGTCAACTTCTCCCTCTGCAACTTTCGGCGATTCCTCCGAGTCTGGCGACGATTAGGTCAGTGAGAAGCACAATTAATTTAAAATTCTGTTTATTCAATTGTCTGTCTGATGTTACTTGAGATCTATAGCCTGATCTCTCCGCCAAATTGAGAATTGGCCCAATCCGAGCCGTTGGGGGCGATTCGAGATTTCTGAAATATAAGGTTGGATCTGACCTGAGTTAGTCGACTAGGGTGGCTTACGCCGAATTTCTTTGCCTGGGGTAGCCCGAGTGCCACTTGCTTGATAGGCGAATTTTTCTCGACTGACCAACAGTCTCTTTTGTTCGAGACCCTCCTGCCTTCTTTCCCTATATTCCTTATTACTGCTGAATCAGCGTGTTCAGTTATTTTTTCAGCGTGTATTGGGGATTTTTCACTTGAGTTAAAATCCTTTCTAACAAGACCTGCCTCGACTCCCTCGAACGGTGGACCTGGTGTCTGCGAAACTCACCCCAGAACTGCCAGTCTCATCCAACAGGCGGCAAGAACCTGGACGCAAAACATTCAACTTTTCACTCTTCACACAACACAAAATTTGATCTAAATGGACAAAAAATTTTAGAAACACCTCAACACTTAGTCACGCAAATTACACCCGCCTCAGGTTCAATCCCGATAGAAGTGATGGGAGGGGCACCTATGTGGGGCATTTCGGTAAAATGTATCGCGTCCCCAAATCCCACCGGGCCAGTTTGCTCTCCTCCTCTTCGCAAAGCCCCGCTCTCAGCTCGGGTTAATCTGCCATCGTCACCATTTCCCTCCCTCCCTCAGTTCGCTTATCGTTGCCAGCAACTTGTCACTATAAGTACCTCCCCTAACACCCCCGCCACTTCACAACTCCACTAAATATCCCCTCTCGCCGCCAGGTTGCGCGATCCCAAATGCGATGCCGTTTCCGTAATACGTCGAGCTCTTGTGTGCCCCATCAAGATTTCAACCCTCGTACAATACGAGGATACGCCCTTTTACTACTTTCATTAGAAGGTTTTTGTGAACAGGTACTGAACCATCAACTTCTTTATATTTGTGTGAGGGAACAATAGTATCACGATGCATAGCTAGGCAAAAGCCACGCACACCCATAAGCCCCGAATGGAATAGTCAATACGACAACCTGTATGGTACTTAGTACCATACTTACCATACCGGTACTTAAGTTTATGGATGAATCTACGAAAAAAAAACCTTATCTTGCCCCGACGAAATAACTCAAATTGTATAGGTACAATTAGTATACTTATAAATGCACTTTTCGTTTATTATTCCCAGAGTGTGTCAGTCAACCCACCAATGTTTTTGCGACGATGGTAGAAAACTTTTATTGGCTAATAATAAACCCTCGTGTAAAATTTGCGGCGTTTTAAAAATATTTTAAATATTTTTCCAGGAGTACGAGCTTTATGTCGTCAATATCGTTTTCATTATTTCATGGATAAAATCTGGTATGTATGGTTAATTTTTCATTCATCTGGCCTGTCCCCAGCATGAGGTTGTCACCTTTCACCTCGTCCCACATTTCATCTACGAGGAAGAGGGAAACAGCCAGTATATTAAATAGGTAATAGTAAATTTTACTAGGGCTTGTATCCTGAAGGTCGAATAATATTCGATATTATTCTACTATACCTACTGGATAATATTCTTTTGACATTTTATGTCTTTGCTATGGCACACGAACTAAAAAAAAGTCACGAAAATTGCTCGCGGAGTTGCTAGGGAAATGAAGCTGGTGTATCGATGATTTGATTCATAGCAGGTGATCCGAATATTGCGAGAACGGTTTGATTTGAGAAGCGGTGGGTAAATCATTTTAATAGGTAATTTCTATGCTTTACACTCTAGGGAGCTGTAATTTCGTATATAGCCTCTCTAGGACATTTACTAGACGATGCCCAGGGTCCGGATCAGCTGAGTGGGCTCTTGAAGCTAATTTCGATGCTTTACACTCTAGGAAGCTGTAATTTCGTATGTAGCCTTTTTAAGACATTTACTTGACGATGCCCAGGGTCCAGCTGAGTGGCTCTTAAAGCTAATTTCTATGCTTTACACTCAATTGTAATTTGTAGATAGAGGGGAGTACAGAAGAGGGAAAGGGGATGGTAGGAAATGGGGGGGGGGGGGGGGGAAGACATAAAATGTCAAAGTGGTTGTTTGCCGATGGTGCAGAGATCTAATCCAATGAGTTTGGTTAGGGAGAGAGAACGACTCCTCTGCTGAATACTAAATTGTTTATTCAGGTAAACAATTATAGCGTGGGGACCGGTTTCGAGCAACTAAGCTCATCTACAGCCCAGAGTGACTTGAGGTGGTTGAACGTACAATCAGTTCTGAACATTTCAGAACTGATTGTACGTTCAACCACCTCAAGTCACTCTGGGCTGTAGATGAGCTTAGTTGCTCGAAACCGGTCCCCACGCTATAATTGTTTACCTGAATAAACAATTTAGTATTCAGCAGAGGAGTCGTTCTCTCTCCCTAACCAAACTCATTGACATAAAATGTCCCAATGTGTTGCAGACTCGTATGCAAGCGTTTCTTGCTCAAATAATCGCTTAGTCCATCAGGTTTCTATGGTTTCAGTGTGGAAGCTAGGCAAGGATTCTCAAGAAGTTTTTATTTCCATAATATGGAATTCCATAATACTATTATAGATATTGTAGCAAAAAGAAGGTTTCCCTGCGAGGTAATTACTAAGGCTTTCTCAAGAGGCAACGTTTATATTGCTTCCGAGTCTGCAAAGCAGCGGAAGCCTTGTGTTCACTTTCGGGAGAAAAAAAATTTTTGTTGTCCGAATTCAAAATTTCCACTCGCATTTTGCGTTTCATAGCCTACTGAACAAATTTGGTTTCGTGTCTGTCGGTCTGTGGGTCTGTCGGTCTGTGGGTCTGTCCGCATTTCCTTGTTACAGCCATAATTTCCACAATTTTGAATGAATTTAGCTCAAATTTTGAGGGAATATGTGGATCAGGCTCCTTGAGGTCCCATACGAATTTCAGCACAATTGAATCGGCGGTACACTCAGCGCATGCGCTAACGTGAAATTCTTGAAACAGGCATAACTTTCTCAAGTTTGATCGGATTTCAATCTAATTTTCTGGAATTGTGCGCGTATAGCTCTAGATGGTCCCCTGTCAGTTTCATCACGATTGAATCAGCGGTACGCTCAGCGCATGCGCGAACGTAATTTCCTTGCCACAGCCATAACTCCTACAATTTTGATCGGATTTCAATCAAATTTTCAAGGATTGTGTGGGTACAGCCCTAGATGGTTCCCTATCAGTTTCATCACGATTGAATCAGTGGTACTCCCTGCGCATGCGCGAACGTAATTTATATATACATATTCTTGAAAATCTCGAGAAATTCAAAAATGATGTACGTTCTGAGATAGGTTGAGCGCCCTCAAGGATTTTTTCCGTTTTCCCCTCCTTCAACCCCCTCTCCTTCCCTAAAGAAGGGAAGGAGTGGGGATTTCAGCCAATATTGATCCGATTTTGATGAAATTTTCAGGGATTACGCGGGTTGTGCCGTAGATGATTACCCAGGCTTTGGGTAAAAAATTGAACCAGCGGTACGCTCTGCGCATGCGCTAACGTGAAATTCTTGAAACAGGCATAACTTTCACAATTTTGATCGGATTTCAATCAAATTTTCAGGAATTGTGTTTTCCCGTCAGGACATGAAAAAGTGTTACGCAACATGATCGCGAAAACAGTTTTTGAAAAAAAAAATCAAAAAAAAAAAAAAAAAATTTGAGAAAAAAGCACAATTAAATTTCTGCATTATATTTTGCTAACATTAACGTTCCCATATCAATAGTGTGCTTCAATAAAAATGTTATTTCTAAAATGTGCCCATACGCTTTATATTTTCACCTTATTAATTCCCTGATGCCTGATATATTTTTGCTGTCTCCAAACATCTATAAGTACCTACTCATCAAGTTGTTTTTTTTGGGGGGGGGGGGGGGGTTGGGGGTTGGGGATGGAATTGTAAACCTATAACCCTTACATTTTCGGCCTTGCTGTCACACACCAACGATTAAACAGATTTTTAATTTCATCTCAAGTAATTACATTTTTAGGAAGTTTGACCAACTACCTCAACATCTTTCTGAAAGATTCTTTCATCTGAAAATTTCTTTATTTTCTATTTTATGATGGTCATTTTGATTGTAACGAGGAAGCTGCTGTGCCATTGCCTTGGCAGTGTATTTCCTGTTGTTGAGGAAAAGAGCCCTGTTCGTATGCGTAGAAAATATTAGTAATATTGATAAATTTTTTTAATGGTTTCCCAAGAGAAAGCTTCAAAGCGAATGTCATTCTCTGGTTAACGGATGTTAAAGATGTACCTTCATGCAAGGAAAAATGAGTTCATATTTCTTTAATAGGTCTATCATTAATCCTCCGGCGTAACCGGCTTATTATGTGCCTCGCGAAAACTTCAGTACCTATTCGATACCTACTAAACTCGTGTGGAGAGCGGCTCACCAGTGCAGAACGAGCATGCCAGGCTGCAACGAGCAGGATGGCAAAGACAGGAGGAGGTGGCCCCTAGTCAATTAGAGCCGCAAGACGAGGAAAACAATGACACTCGTTCGCCTCATCTTTATTCTAGGGTACATCTAGTTAATATTCCCGTTAATTATCGTCCAGTCTCGGGATTCTCTTTCATTCACCGGGCTTCTTGGGTAAGGAAGCAATAATCTGAGGAATAATTAGGTTACCTAATAACAATAATTGTTAACATTAATTATTAACATTAATTATTAATGTCACTACAGTAACTGGCCCTGGTATCAACCTCCCCCCGTAGTATTTTCTTCAGCACTCAACGGGGAAATTTACAGACCGGACGGTCCAGTAACAACGATCTGGCGTAGATTCAGGGTCATAACCTGAATTTCATTCTTCTGGTCACGGTAGTAGTTTTACCGGTCGATGAATAAAATGGCCAGAAGTCCACTATCGTGGAAGCACCTAAATTAAAATTTGCTCTTCCCTTTTTTCAAGTTCATCTTTATCTACTAGTACAAGTGATTAAATTCATTGCTCGTAAGCTGTACACGGCATTTGCCGGTTTGAATCGTAAATGCTCCACGTCACTTGCTAGGACATAACGAGTTTATTTCCTCGTTTTTTACAGCTTGACGTCCACCGTTGATGACGTCAATTTTAAATCTACCCGAACAAGAGAGCGAGTGAATAAATTGGGTAGTTTAATTTAATTAACACACGTCACCGCACGAGATAACATAATTAGAGTTGCTCATCTTCGGCTTGGGCAAGGGAATATATCTTCAGCCGGGACTTAGAAGTTTACTCATTTCCTGTTCTGCGGACACGTTGGTGCGGCAAGGTGTAACCCCGGGTGGGAGCGAGCCAGTGTTGTGTGGAAGTGGTTTACCAGGAATTCTGGAGGCTGAGCCCCCCTCCCTTGTGGGAAAGAGGGGAGCGGGTTCTTGACAGCAGTTGCAAGCTATCTTCGAGGTGATTTAAAGCTTCTAAGGCTCCTTTCAGTCTTCTCGCGTTCCGCCCCCGTGGCACATCGATCCTATGTATAGTAAGCGGGGTGTGCTCATAATTTTAGGGTTAAAAACGAGTTTCCTGATTTACTAAGCATCAAAGAAAGTTTCGTACCACGTGAATATTTCATTTTGGTTTATTCTTGGAATAATAAACCTATGTATTCGTGTCGGAGGTCGAAAATTTTGATCGGCCTCAAAATTTACCAATATAATATAACATATTATATTATAAACGTATCCTATAAATACGTTTCAAGATGTCTAGATACCAACTACGAAATGTCCGTACGCCGTCCAGGCCTTTTTGGGCAGTAAGCGTTTTTTTAAATCTGAAATTGTGAAAAAATACTTGGTCAACCATTTAGTTGTGCACACAAGATTTTCAGCCGGATCGCCCAACCCCGTGGGGCTCTGTTGGGCTAAAAATGGATTGCGGGAGGGTGTTTTAAAATGATTTTCGGGTATGATATTGAGTGTGGAGTCGTTTCCGAAGTATTTTTGGACGTAGAATCCATTTTTCGGGGTCCCACATACCCTCTGCAAACTTTCCAAAAATAAAAATTAACAACTAGGTAATTAAACTAAAAATGTTTTTCATTGATATAAACTTAGTTTTTGGATAATTTTTATATATAATAATAATAAAACCTTGTGTGTTTGAAGCGTTTTTAGTTTTCGTTTAATTTTTTGACAACAGTGAATAGTTTTATTTCTTACCTTTTTTTAATTTAATTTAATCTTATTTCAACAACAAATAAAAAACTCTTTAACTGTCCACTTAACCAGAACAATTATAATACATTATAATTGTAATACAATAATATTGTATTACAATATATATTATATTACCTACTTATAACAATTTACAACCCAAACCGGGTGAGTTTTTTCGTTTTTTTTTACGAAGTGTTTGTAAAACTAGTCAGAGGGAACAGCTTCACCCGTCACACAGTGCTAGAAATGAGCCATTTTTGCCTGAAATCCCTCAAACGGTTACACATGGGTGCAACCGTTGTGGAACTTGTGGTTTTTGTTAAATCCAAATCGGATTTTTCTGAATTACTACTAGATTGTTTAGTTATTATCTGTACGTTAGAAAGGTCTAATGCTGGTTGAGTGTAATAATCAACTTTTTCTGCATAAAACCTTCTTTTGGTAACGCAATAAGTATGGATATTGGACTTTCCTGTCATTTCCTTTTGTTTATAATAACGAATTTAATTTTTCTTTTGGTATGTACCTACTCGTACTTTTCAACAGTAGGTAGGAACTTATTTATAATTTCCTTTTTTTTTTTAAATTAAGTTTTTAGTTTTCGTTTTATTTTTTGACAACAGTGAATAGTTTTATTTCTTACCTTTTTTTAATTTAATTTAATCTTATTTCAACAACAAATAAAAAACTCTTTAACTGTCCACTTAACCAGAACAATTATAATACATTATAATTGTAATACAATAATATTGTATTACAATATATATTATATTACCTACTTATAACAATTTACAACCCAAACCGGGTGAGTTTTTTCGTTTTTTTTACGAAGTGTTTGTAAAACTAGTCAGAGGGAACAGCTTCACCCGTCACACAGTGCTAGAAATGAGCCATTTTTGCCTGAAATCCCTCAAACGGTTACACATGGGTGCAACCGTTGTGGAACTTGTGGTTTTTGTTAAATCCAAATCGGATTTTTCTGAATTACTACTAGATTGTTTAGTTATTATCTGTACGTTAGAAAGGTCTAATGCTGGTTGAGTGTAATAATCAACTTTTTCTGCATAAAACCTTCTTTTGGTAACGCAATAAGTATGGATATTGGACTTTCCTGTCATTTCCTTTTGTTTATAATAACGAATTTAATTTTTCTTTTGGTATGTACCTACTCGTACTTTTCAACAGTAGGTAGGTACTTATTTATAATTTCCGTTTTTTTTAAATTAAGTTCGGCCAGAATCAGTCAACAGTGATAAAGGAGCTGACAGTATTGCGGTCCGATTTATCAAATGCGCGTAACATGCATAATATGTACTGGTTATTATCTCCGATTTCGCGCATGGATCGTTTGTGTTGACGCCGATGCTGCGCGAAAGAAGCCAACACGTCGAACCTGTCAGGTTCTGTCGTGAATCCCCTTCGTCGGAAACTTAGGGGGCTCCCTACTGTAAGGGGGCTTGTTAACATGGATGATGGAGGACATTAAATTTTGGTCCCAGGCGCTCGGTAAACTTTTTGATTACTGGTCGAAGGAAACCAAATTTAAAAGTTCAATCTACATTTTGTTATCATGTATCAAGTTTTTTCACGTCAAAATATAGGTAGGTAAGTATTGAAAGTAACGAATGTAACGACTTGAAGTTCGTAATGATGGCGACGGGGGTGTCTTCAATGACAACTCTGCAGAAGCCTCGGATATTCAGAATAGACTGCCATTTGAACGTGACAATCAAGGCATCTTGTACCTATTCAACGACGAAAGACACGTTCGACCGAACTTGAACTCGTCCGTGCACTCGTTTTCGAACTCGTGACGCAGCAATGCTCTATTGATTTTGCGACAAGTGTTGATAGACGTGAAATCATTCACGAACGCAAACCGATCACGCCACTCTGATTATCGAAGAAAATCCAGATTAAGTGCTGTCGTTAATGCATCCTCCACGACGACACTTGGTAACTGAGAAGATAACGATGCCGATGATGTCATGGAAAGGCAACGTCAACCACGATTGATTGATTTGTTGATGTTTCATCAATTATATGTCATATAATGTCGTCGATTCCTTTGAAGTTTTTGCTCCAACTCTTCTGGAGTCTTTGCGACAAGGTTGCTTTTCACGCTTTGAACTACAGCGTCGAGCAAACTTTGATTTTTTTTTTTTTTTTTTTTTTTTTTTGACGACGCTGTTCATCGGCCAAAGGCTTTGTATACGATCAAGCCATCTCAACTACGCGTACCAAGACAATCGCAAACCGGACACTCCACCCCGAACTGGTTATCGAAGAATCTCCGACGAAATTCTAAATTAAATGCTATGGCAGTTTTAATTTTTCCATCCACATCATCTATTATAGATTTTCCATCTACATAATCTACCTATAATAGGTAGATTATGTAGATGGAAAAATTAAAATGTTTATCTTCCTTGTTAAAACGTCAAAAGCGCTGAATTTTCGAGCGGAAGAATTTCCAACAAGTTTGCTTGGTGTTTGAAGCGTAATTGAAACCGACCTCGATTCATTGGCTTGATGCACCTCAGCATGCCCAATTTTGTAAGGAAATCTGAGAGTGCCCTACTAAACTCAGAACCTGATTTTGACCAGTTTCATATTTGGGATTTCGGGCACTTTTTCAACGACTGTCCGCCGTTCGCCTTCCTGACCGTTTTGTGTAGGCAGATGGAATTTTTCAAAAATCTGAAATTTTGAAAAAACACGGTTCTCTAACTAGTTGCGTCGGTAAGGGCCCTGTCACTCAAACCCATGGGGCTCTCAGGGGCTAAACAGGGGCTACAGGTGGGTTTTTTGAAGGTTTTAGGGTAGGGTGTGTCGTTTTTGAAGTACTTTTAGACGTAAACCCATTCAACCTCTCTATAATATATTATATTGCACTGAGAGAAAAAAAAGGCCTATTCTAGGTTATTTTTCGACTTTTTTCTAGGTTAAATGCTGCCAACCTAGATTTTTTTGGTTTTCATTCTAGGGTGGAACAATTTAGTCTAGGTTGAATATAATTTAACCTAGATTGAAAATACTGGTGAAGTTACCTTCCTAAAAATGCAAACAACCAAGATTTAAAATACGCCACCCCCACACTTTAGTTCTAGGTTAAGTTAACGGTGTGTGCCGCCGCCTCCATCCATTTACAGTCTAGGTTAAAAACATTAATGTCTTGGTTGTCTCACCCTGGTATTCAATGTTTTTCACTTTCATAGACGGTTGATTTACCCTAAAACAAAAACGTTCTCACCCCACCTCAAACAATTTACAGCCATGGCGCGTTAACCTAGAACCCTTTTCTCTCTAGTTTGTGTCCCTTTATTTACGAGGTTGTTTCAATTTCTATCCCTGTTGTTCCAGTTAAATTTCTAGGTAGCTTCCTATTCTTTTCAGGTTGGTTCTAATAAATTACTAGGTGGTCCACTTTTCTTTCTAGGTTGGCTCCACTTCCATTGCAGGTTGTTTCTATCAACTACAACTATCTTTTTGGGTTGTCTCTGTTTCCAACTCAGTACAAAAATTTGAATGTGACGTCATAATATGACTGCACATAGTGACAGAAATTAGATGATTAGAATTTGACAAAGATTTGGCCTCAACCCCACTGGCTAAATAGCAGGGGTGCCAAGACAACGAGAATTAATGCCCACCGCCTACAGTGGCGCTCTCCGCGGCCGCTTAGCATACTGTAGAAACAACCTGGAATTTATTGAATGAATTACAATCACTGTTGTTTAAACCTAAAACTATTTGTAGTACTACGGCAGTTTTAACCGAGACTGAAAGTCTAACTTTTTCTTCTGGGTTGTTACCTAAAGTAGCAATCTCCCCTTTTAAATATCTCGGTTGTTTTCAGTTGTACAACCGAGACTTTAATGGAGGGGAATTATATGGAAGGTCAAATCTTTCAATTCTAGGTTACCCCACTTAAAAGTCAAAGGTAGGTAATTTATTTTCTAGGTCTTCACAATGTCAACCTAGACCAAATGTGAAGTTCACATTTGGTCTAGGTTGACACTTTTCTATTCCAGGTTGTGGTTAGAGGGCGGGTAATAACGGGTTAGGTTGTTTCTATATTGGTCTAGGTTGTATTAATATTTTTCGATGTTACTTTAACCTGGACCTATTTTTTTCTAGGTTGAATCAATTGATTCTAGGTGGTTTCAATTTCTTTTCGAGGTTATTTCGGATTTAACCTAGCCACTAAAAAAATCTTTTCTCTCAGTGTGGGGAATATAATATATTATATTGGCCTATAAATGTTGGTTTTGATGGACGAATAAGGTGTCGTTTTCATGGTACAGTGTGATGTTTGCCGACGGTGCAGAGGTCTAATCCAATGAGGTGGTTTGGGTGAGAAATGACTCCTCTGCTGAGTACTCAGCAGAGGAGTCATTTCTCACCCTAACCAACTCGTTTTCATGGTAATTTTGAACGTAAAATCGGAGGTTCGTTATAGGAACGGGTTTAAAGAAAAAGTTAAAATACTTACTCATTTACGTGGAATTTATTTATTTTGTTTATTTGCTGTTTTTTTTTTTTTTTTTTTTTTTTTTGAAATCCGAGAATCCGAAGATACCCTACACAGCTCCATTCTGGCTGATGTATCGTCCAATCCTGGCTGATGTACCGGCCAATCCTGACGCCCGTTATTTTGTCGAAACCATTAAATCGAAGAGCATTGTCATCTGTATTGCGAACTTTAAATACAGCCATATCGATGCCTTTATTCACGTACTTGCAAAGTTTAATGTTTTTGAAGCTCTCAAGCAGAACTATACGTTGATATGGGCATTGAACGTTTTACTCAGCAGAGCGAATATGGTACCACCCAACGATTGTCAATGTCTACGTCCTGATGACTGTAACACTGTAACACTTATGCAAATAAACTGAATTTTGAGAGGTTAATAAAAACCATTCTCATACCTACATTCAAAATGTCATTAAAAAATGGTTCGTGCCATATTGAAGGAGTGCGATCACAAACACCGTGCGCGAAATTTGTATTAATTCAGACAGAATTAATTGCTGCATAATTTATACCAAAGAGCAATAAACCCTTCAGTGAAAGTTTGCAGTCTGTTTTTGTTGTTGTCCTATGTAGGTAATTATCTTGTGTCTTTGGTTTAGGGATTATTACGTATTTTAATTACATAACGTAATCACAACGTAATTACATAGGTAAAGTAAAGAGAAATTTCAATCGATTGATAGCCCACCATTGGTAGATTTTTTTCTAGTAAACAGTTGCGGTATTAAATTACTACCCATTTAACTACCGGTCGGGAAAGAGACTGTGATAACTCAAAATATTACTTTTTTTAGTTTTAACGATGAACTAACGCAATAATATTATTGAGTGGACAATCTAATGCAATACTTAAATCTTCGTTCAGCCACCGCACTGATGCAATCGATTACAACTTATTACTCCCCGCTGTTTTGGCTTCAAGTCAAAAATGGTTGATTTTCGGGGGGGTCAGTCTTTCTTGCTGACATCCAAGCAAGCACTTTTTCTGGGCATTGTTATTTGAAGGTGTCAAATCTCATTTTAAGAGTTAATCTTGGTCATTTTGGGAGAAGAGAAAAATCATGAAGTCAAAGTCAAAGTTCTTTTATATGCCAAAAACACATCACTATTTATGGGCGATAGTCAAACATAGATACAGAAAAAAAATGATGAGCTAAACCAAGGTATAACAAGAAACATTACGAAGCGGAAAGCAAACATCCCCATTACAGACGGCACTATAAAGAACAATTTACAACATCCGGCAAGAACTCATAAACACTGTACGTTAGTTTAGTCTTCAAACTATGTTGCATTGATTTTTATGCTTACGACGTTATACCCACTTTTCCCCGTATTTTTGGATATCATTAATTCGTGCTGATTTAACGGTTTTGAACATCCTGTTCCAACAAAATCATATTAAATATCAAATCAAATCAATATCTGAATCATCACAATTTAATTTTGATGATTCAGGAATTTTTTTCTATGAATACCTACCTACTACAATTCAAAGGTTTGAACAACTCAAAAGGGGTTGAAATAGGGTTAGGCCGCTGCAAATTTTACACAAGGGTGATAGGAATGGAAACGTGTCTGGATTATTTTTTTTATCGATAGAAGGCGTCCAAATAATACTGAAAATGGGGTTAAAACACAAACTGCAAGTTCGTACAAATTTATAAAATTTATGGAAAACTTGCAATTTGAATTTTAGCGGAAACCCGAGGTCAGCTCCTATTGTTGGACGAGTTGGCCACCATTAAAAAAAAAACTAAAAACTGAAGGATCGGTCTCGTCGAATAAGTTAATTTATATCACGAATAAGTTGATTCACATTCACGATCAAATTCACAACAAAGCGAACACGGCCATTTTCGCGTTACTCCAGTGTCACTAGTGCCTAAAACTAACATCAAGAAAATCAAGAAAAAAATTGAAAATCGACCTGCACTCTGGTGTCTTTGATTGGAAACAGGAACCAGTATAGGTAACGTCACCTACACCGGTTTTTGAATCGGCCAGAACAACTTAAGATGGTTATGAACTACGTGAAAGACTTTTTGTCACAAAAATGATGTATTTTTCCCTTTTTGACTTCTAACAACATGGTACAGGATGATTTAACCCGAAATTCGGGTGCATTTCCATTCCTAATTACAGGGGGCTGCCATATGTGTGCTGCACGTTTTTTCCAGAGCGGGACTGTTATGTGGGGAGTTGGTTGGCCTGCTGGAGATGGTGTTCAGGGATGGCTATCAAGCTCGGGTTTATAAGATGCAGCTCCTGGAGCGAGTTCTAGTGCCTGAAGAAGGCAGCCTTTGCCGAGGCAGTGAAACAAATTGCAAGGAAGGACTGGTGCAGGCGCAGAGTCAGTAAACATCAACATCATTTGGCCTACATCAGGAGGGGCTGCGAAGTGAGCGGTGCGAGAAATGGTACTTTTTGGGGAACTAGGCTCATTGACTGCAGTGGAGCTGGCAGACGATTTGAAGTGTCCTTGGCTCGAACTCAAGCCAATGCCAATGCCTGCCTGTCGTCGCCTTCTGCAGTCATCTCATCATCACGCAATGCCTCAGGCACTTCCCGTTGTGTGTTACCGGTTTAATTTATATAAGGTGGAATTGCAAGGACGGAGTATGCCTAATGAGCTCCCTCTGGTTGAATAGCAAACAACCGTAAGGAATGAGTGCCATCATGAAATCTTTAATTGCCAGTCCTGAAAAATTCCTTTTTTTAAGACTTAGTTATTATAGCGTGGCTTTTTTCCGTTCCATGAAATAAACTGTTTTTGATACCGACCCTCATGACCGTCCAGTCTTGGCGGCTAGGTATACCTACTTTACGATCAAGATAATATCAGCAGATCAACATCGATAATATCTATCGATGTTGATCTGCTGATATTATTTAAAAAAAAAAAAGTGGGTTTTATTGTGTTTAACTATTTTTGGTTCTCACAAGACTTAGTGGGGCAGGAGCCGACCCCACACTGCGCCCAGATAATCACAGATAAGGTAAGAGAGTTTTAGATAGTCTTGCTCCAGAGAAAGGATTCACATAAACTTGCGTTCAGAGGTGAATTGTCTGCCGACAAGCCAGGTATTACAACACTTGATTGATTTTTGGTCAAACATTGGTGTTCGGCCCGGATTCGAACCAGGCTGATCAGCGGCCCGACTGATTTGTAAACAGACGAAGCTCTGTCGCCTTAGCTCACTGGGCCACCCTGACCCCGCTGATATTATTATCAGTGTTAATTAAGGCAGATTAATCTGCCTACAGCCTGTAGGCTACAGGCAGAAAGTAACCCAAGTCTACAATCTTTCTGAGTTGAAAACATGTTGGCTCATGTTTACGAAACAAAATTCTCCATCGATGCCAAAGATTGTGATTTTTCTGAAGGGCCGTGAGTCAAATAAATCTTAATTATTCCTATTGACCGCACAATCCCATAAATCGTGATATTGTAATGAAAAAAAAAAAGTGGTTATGCAAATTGGCGAGCAGCATCTTTTATGACGTACTAAGATAAAGCTACTAAACTTCTTCAAAAAAGTAGGGGTTCTCTAATGGTGAATACTGAATGTATAATTGCTTGCTCTTAAATAGAAGAAAAAGAAGAGGGAAATCGTTTCATTTGGCTCTTGCGCATCAAAGGCTTTAAAATATTACGTGGGTGCTGAAGTCCATAACGAATGTCGTTCTAAAACAACGAAGTAATTTCTTTTCATCGAAATAAAAGGGTGATAACCTTTGAGTGCCATTGAAACTTTTTTAAATGAATGAATATCGCGGAGGGAGAACGGCTTGAGCCAGCAAGGGGATTTCAGCTTCGTCCCTTTCAGGAGTTGAAGGTTCCGCAAGGCTGTTTGGAACCTTCCTAACGAGCAGCTCGACGAAGTTGGTCCTATACCGATTTCGCTAGATGGCCCATTGTGTGTGGCGTTTTAAGGGTCCAAGGTAGGTCCTCGCCCTCGGCCGTTATCCAGTGTCAACTCCCGTACTTACCTTCCGAGCGGAATAGAGGTCAATGGGGAGTTACAAGGTTCACTGCTTAGACATCTTTGCGATGTAATGCGACGGAATCGGGGAAAGGGCGAAAACTCCGTTGACGCGATGTTGGTAGAAGCGTTTGAAGTAACGCACGGGCGAGGAGTAAAACTTATAACCGGGGATGGGATTTAGTAACGGTTGAGTTCCGTCGTTGAGTGACGTCAAGTTTCATCCGTTCACGGCAGGCTGGTTCTGTTTCATTTTGCATATAAATGCTTATCGAGGGTCCAACAGCAACAGCACGATCTGCCTTTGAAGTTTGAAAGTATACTAATGAAGAAGGACCTTTACAACAGGATCTCACAACATAATCTTGCAGGCGATGTTACAGGGAGCTCGAGGGGTCAAGGTTACATCCCGGATTTGCATCAGCAGCAGTCAAAATGTATCCTTATAAGGACCAGAAAATTACGCCAATGATCATCAAGTTTTACGATTTCAAGGAAGAAGGATGTGGGGAATTCTCACGTTTTAAGCGGGGATTGCCAGCCCGCCGGACGTAGTACTGCCGGGAGGAGCGGGTCACGCGAGCGTGCGAAACCCCTCTTCTCCCGTCGGTGACGCAGCCCTCATTTTTGAAAACGAGGGGAAAATTCACATTAAATTTGATAGGATCCTTGCTGTTCATTTAAATCACGACGACGTGTCTAAATGCAGTGAGAGAAGAGAGTCTGGGTCCGCTGGACAGGCCTTCATTACAGCCAACAATTCCGGCCAGTCGGTTCAGGAAATACTGGATCAATTATTGTCAGGCCGTCTTTGGTGACAATGTGCTAGAGGCAGCTGCAATTATTGATCTCAGTTCCGCTGCGAACCCATGACGAACTGATACCAACCACGGACACTTCGTGTTGGGTATCAGCATCACCACAGTTTCCTTCCGTTGATCTCGATTGCATCGTCTGCTAGCCCAGTAGACTATGACAATTCGTACGAAGCCCTAGCTAGAGATGAAAGGGAGGAATCGTGCAAGTGCTCCAAACGGCGGATTATCTCTACTGCACCAGGGACTAGACCGTCAACTCAGTCAATATTCATTCGCAGCAGGTATGGATTTCTCAAAAGTTTAATAAAATACAATGATGTGGGGGAGATTGACTGTGTTTCATTCGGAGAAATTTTATGAACCTTGACACGAGCGCATGGCAATTGCCAGTTAACTGAAGGTCGTCACACGACACGACTTGTCGTTCCCTGCAAAGTTGACCAGAACTGACGCATCGTAAAGGGAATTTCATCGGCAGCATACTACACACATCTATTGTAGAAATGTCGATCCTACCGCAACTGCTCTTGTAGGGTCTGCTCTTGTTCATTTTCAACCTTTGACAGAATCCATGAAAAAACAACTTCTGACCCCAAGCATACAATTTATGACATTGTGAACTGATAATCCTCAAAAATTAAGTTTGAAACATTGCAAATTCAAAAGAAAAAAAAAATGGTTGGAAATGGAGATCTTGTGGGATTTCAATCGCACGTCTCGAGAGGCAATCCTAGATCGAAGATAATGGTTTTTTCTAGCCTGTCCCAGTCTTTTGTACTCTTGTCAACGGACAATTCCAGGATGATAAGACCTTTTGAATGCCCTACGATGCTGGAGAAGGGCAGAAAGGGGAAGGGGAAAATAGGGCAGATGAGAGTGATAAGAACATTTATATCTCTTTTATTCTCTTTTATTCTCATTTATTCTCTTCTTTATCGTTCTCTCTCCCTAACCAAACTCATTGAACATTTATATCATTTTTTTGAAGAGGTACGAAAGTGGAAACCCCTTCTTTTCTCCGAAGGTTCTTATCCGAAGAGCGTGACCAGGGAATTTATCCATCCCTCTAGCTTCCCATCCGCCCATTCCTTGCAAGGTAACCAAGATAGACATCCGCGTCTCTTTCACGTTAGACGTTTACCAACGATTTATCGTTTTTATGCGCTCCGTCTTTTCCGACTACCGGGAGACCCTCTTCTTTACCGCCCGCAGTATCAGCATTTATTGTGGCGTTAAACGTATAAATCTACGATAAGAGTCGAATGGTCGAAATCCTTTACCTAGTTTTTTGTGTGTATCAAAGTAGTGGAGTAAAAGCTCCTTACCTTTCACCTCGTCGTTCTAGTGCTCTTTGCTACGCTTCAATGATGCCTTACTATTCACCTAGAACTCCTCCTGCTAATTCAAGATGACCTTTGTTTTTTTAGCATCGTCATTGAATATAATGAAATAAATTCCGTCAAATAATTAATCACATTTTTACATGTCCACTGAAGGGTAAATTAAGTGAAGGCCACATGCGGTGGGCTTCAAGCCAAAAGTCAAAACCATAAATTCTGCGACTGTGAAAACCCGGAAATCGTGCGAAAATAGGGATGAGTGAGAGGAGAGGATTCTGTAATTGCAGGGATACTCAAGATACCGGCAATATCCTAACCTTCCAATTGGATCCACACAATTTCCCGTCGGGATCACTTTTTCTTTTCAGCCCTCATCCTCTTCCCTGGTACCGACATTACTCTATCCCTTCCAACCGATCCACCACCATTTATCCCGTCTTCATCTTGCCTTCTCTTCTAAAACTCACATTCATTTCGCCACTACCGTAGCGGGAACCGGCTCGAATCACTTTTCATTAGGAACAACTCAAACCTTGTTAGATTCCCGTACGTGTTTATGGATTGATGAGCTCCGAGGTAGAAATCAATAATTATTGGTCTGACCAAATTCAAAAATAAAGAAGACGATGGATGTTAAACTTTTATTTACAACACCTTTGGGACTTTTTATAATGCCCGGGCGACCGTTAAATCGACAGTGCTTTACGACCACCTAATCACCACAGGACTTTTTCCCGCGGGGGAGGTCAACTGTGGTTAAACTTTTTCCCTCCCCTAAAGCAACAGAAAGTTCGCTGGACGCCAGCCACTTCGAATAAATTAAGCGACAACGGTTGAAGAGTGAGGATGTGAAAAGGAGGGAAAAAAAAACGTGCATTCAGTGGGTGTAAAACTTCAGCGGCGATAACACTTCAGTTTTCTGCTTTCACCTAAATGTGCAAGATAGTCCTGAAACATAAACAGTGCCGGTGTTGCAAGATCTTGAAACTAGTTTACTCACTTTCTCCTATACCATCCGGCAAAAAGAAAAATATACAACCACAGTTGAATGCAATATATTATATTCGTTATGTATAGATTAGCTTTTTTAAGTCGTATATGAGTTTAAAAAAAACTAACTGATCAAGTCAGATAAACGGGGCATTCCATCCCAAAGCTTAAATTATGAATGGTACATTGACTTAGCAGTAAAATCCATGGGGCTAAATTGTGCTTGGGAAGTAGGTACTTTGGCCAGATGGTAAAATGGGATATAATTTCGAAGTGGTATCGAGCATGATCCCATTTTCGGGGGTCTCTCATCTGTGCTAAAACTGTTGCAGGTATTTTTTCAATTTATAAGTTTTTAAAATAAAAAACTAAATAATTTCTTCTAATTATTTCTTATTGACAGGAACAAATTTTTGAATAATTTATTCAAAAATATATTATACTAACTGTTGAGTAAATTTGCAGCGTTTTTGGAATCTAGACATCATGAAACAGGATAATAAATTATGTTATAACATAACTATCATTACCATAATATGGTTAGTAGTTATGTTATATCCTAATTGATTAATTATATTATATATAATATTATATAGAATCGGCCACCTGTGCTGAATCGATACAGGTAGGACAGTAAACTTTTTTTTTTTTAATTTTCAAAAATTTTTTGTTTTCATTATTTTAAATCTTTTGAGATCATTTTTTGTTTATTATTCTTCATTCTGTTCGTTTATTTATTTATATTTTTTATTTTATAATTCTACTAAGTTTTTTTTTTTTTACCCATCCCCCCACTCTTTTGTACCTCGCTGTCGGTAAGGAAGAGAGTGTCCGCCATAAAATCCCACACGGACAAACTGGATTCGGCGCCTTCTCGATCTGCTGCCACCTACCACCGCCAGTCTTGAAAACGGATGATTCCGAAAATTTGACCCCTGAGGTATGTCCCGAATTTAATTGTTCTTAATCTTCAAAAATGCATATATAATATTATTATATATAATATTGTTATGAAGACAAATTTTGAGGCGGTTTAAAATTGTTGACCTCCGTCCCGAATACATTATTTTGAGTATAATAAATGAGAAAAACCTTCGAATCACGCGAAAAACTTTCGACACTTCATCGCAGATCGCAAATGTGCTTTCTACCTCGGCTCTCATCCCACGGCGGTGGGTTTGAATAAATTGTAGGGCGTTTTGCTGAAATCCTCTTTTCCATTCTTCGAGGCAGAACCGACACGGAGAGTCAGGCTTATTTCGGTCTGAATAACATACCAGTGTCTCGCGTATACCTTCCAAATCCTTCTATATCCGGGCTAAATCTACCGTGATAAACCTTTATTATATTCCGTGGCTATACATGAGAGCGCACGCTTCTGCCTTACGTACATTATGTATGCTGTAAAAATGAATCTATTATGTGTACTGAAAATAAGACACTTCATAGAAATGGCCTACATTTTCTTCAATGCAGTACGGGTCGAACTCGGTTTGTCATCAAATGACAATATTTTTATTAAAATCCAAGTTTTATTAGTTAAAAATGCAAATTTTGCATCCTGATTCTTAGAGATTTGAATTTACACAATGTGTAAGAAAAATAGGCGTGACAATTTGTTTCATCCATAGAAAAACAACCATCTCTTTCCATCTAGGAGTAGAAATCATCGCCTTCGGATTCTATGACGTAGGTACAACACCGTTCTATTGAGGCGCCGAGCTGAATTGAAAGAGAGCACTTTAAGAGAGGAATGAGACAAAGTCTTAGTATTGGTGGAGGGAGTGAATAGTTTGAGTTGAGGGAGGAAAGAAAAACGCTCGGGTCTATAGCCCTTCGGGGCTTTTTGAAAAGGAGGGCATTAAAAATTACAAGGGCTTTCTATAGTAGGAAAGGGAAGGGCTATGCAAGGGAAAGGTCGCAAAAGGAACTCTGGAAAAGGTGGTGGGGTGACGAAAGGTGGGACAGACGAAGGAGTGGGGGAGATAGTAATATTTCATGAGGTGGAAGGGACTTGAATAGTAATGCAAACATGAGAGAAACACTAATTGGGGCTTGTAAGATGGCGAAAGATATTTTGCGTGTCCTCGAAATCCTCCGGTAAGTTCACAATGGTGGAAGCTTACTTGCAGAGACTCTTATCTTGAGCTCATTTCCTTGAACCTTCGTTGTTCACGCAAAATCCTGAACAGAGCAGTTGAAAAAAAAAAACCAATGGGGTCTGATCCTATATCGGAAAAATAAACAAGTTCGGCCGAAATTAAAGATATGGGTCGGTCACGAAAAGGAAATAGGTCTTCAGTGAAGAGAAAATCGCGAAGGAAAGTTCATCGGTACACAAGACTTGTACCACTTAGTGTCGGTTCAGGGATTCAAATAGTTGTGGTCCAGGAATACACATTGTTAAACATTGTTCAAGAGTTGTTTTGTTACAATTTAATATTACATCCCTAGTAACGACGCTATTTGACCCGTCTCTCGTCGCGAAGGAAAGCTCCGTTCGCGATGAAAGAAGGCCTCGAACGACATCTACTATAGCCTATAGCATGATCCGGAACTTTGCGATCATTTTGCAAAAAAAACCGCATCAAAATCGGTCAAGCCGTCGGGCGTGTAGAGAGATTACATTATTATATTAGGATATTATTCTTCTAGACTACACTTTCTCGACACGTCCTGACGATAACACTCCTTCACGGTAACACAGACATGCATCCATGATTTTAATGGATACGTCAAAATCAGATATGGCCCCAACAAGCTTTACTCAGCGTTTATCTTCGAACGTGGGATTCGGCCCGCTTTAATCAAACGCGATTAAACGAGAGAAGAGTTTTCCCTCTCCTCAATCGGGATAACGAAGCGACAAAGAGAACCCGACAAGTGGAGACAGCGGCTGAAGAGAAACTACTCTGCATATATATTAGTCTGAAACTTTTGAGGTCTTGACAATTTTCCGTAGGATTACGCTGATGGTTCATTTAATATGGAAGTTGGAACCAATCTCCGCTCGAGAAACGGGAAATCTTGACTTGGGAAGTTTTAAGCACCACTTGTATACCACTGAAGAATTCCTTTTATAGCTGGATGTCGATAGGAAGTTGGTATTTTCGAATTCAAACTGCCGCCTAAATATGAACTCGTTTGTACATTTTAATTTTCACTTTTTTGGTGTATTTTGGGCTATAAATTATAGCACGTTCTGGCATGAGTTTCCCTCTGAATTACTTGAGAGTTGTGGCCAACTTTCCAGGGTGCGAGTGTTTGTATAGGCTCTACGTGAGGTTCTGCCGAGTTGGTTATTTTAGAGCAGTCCACAGAGTAAACAAAATAAGCTGACTACTGCATTCTCACCTTGGTAAAATTAATCGCAACACATGAGCCTGCATGTAATTAGAGGACAACCAAAATACGTTCACAACTCGAAGCACGCGTTATAATTATTCTTAATAAAGCAACGATGATGATATTGAGGACAGTGATGTTTGACGCTTGTCCACAAAATCGTTCGCTGTGGGGAGCGAAGGGGGTAGTGTTACGTGAGTTCTCCTCACATTGTTATTGCTGCTCGGAACAAGAGGCGGAAACGTCCAAGCCATTCATATTCCCGTAATTGCAGAGAAGAACATTTTCTCTCCTACTCGCTGCTCGATCGTACCATCGGTTACACTAAGGTGACCTCGATTTTTGTTGGTACCTTCCCCTCCAGTGTTTTATAAATTATGTATCCGGGGAGCGCCCTACTTCCGCCGTTCAGCAGAAATACATTTTTTAGGAGGAATATAATAAGACTATAATATTGCTGGGCCATGCCAAATCTCCTGACGGTAGACGAGAATTGTTTGTGAGCGTCATTTCGAACTGGACGGTCTGCCCTATCTTGCCCTGGCATTCCTTATAATACCAAACCACGTTCATATACATGATGAGCCCTGGATGTGCCAAACGAGTTTTCATAAAACTTCCTCTCTTAACGGCCGCCGTTCGATGCGAAGAAAAAACTAAACTTGCCGTTTCCTCTCAAGAAGACTCATTTTATCTCTTCCGGAAAACACTTGTAAACCATTGAAGGAAATTTATTGCGGGGTGAGCTATTTTGTTGACCCCGAACCAAAGGGATGGCAAGGCGGTGTCTTATCAGGCGGGCTGGATGGGAAAAAGACCGTCGATCGTAAAAAAGAAGGGATGGCATGGTTGAATTCACTTTCACACTCCAGCGGCCACTACACTGCGTCACAAGGTAGACCCCCCTCAAACATACCTGTGTTATATCATCGGCACCCACTTTCCCGAATCACTGGTTTTCCACGATATTAGATGATACGAAAGTTATGGAAGCGGACTGAAGGGATGGACTTGTAAGAGGGATAAGTGAGTGAATTCAGGTTGTGGGTTTGGTTTGAGGAGGCCGTCATCCATGGCTGTTTTGATGGTGGTGAAAAGTTTTCGGTGAGAAGACATCATCTCTGGCCTGTGGGGGAAATCTCCCATGTGTGGGAAACTCTGCATTCAGCTGTATTGCACGTAACTGTGTAGGTGTGACGTAAAGTGTGACGTAAGAGAGCCACTAGATCATGCTCAACAAGAGCATAACGCCGCCTTTTCCCAGTAAGACGGAGTCGGTGATCCAGGGTTGGCTCTTCAGTTGTCCCTATAGGAACATGAACTGCATGATATCCATTTATTGAATGAAGTAATACTGTGTGCACAATCGTGCTAACAGTGCTGTCCCAATAATACAGCAATTCAGTATACAGCAAGACGTAGTGGTCCCGGGACAGTACATACCAGAAGAAGTTGACGGCTTCTAGTCGGTATGCCATAACGGAGACCCCGACACTATTGAGGGGCTGCTCCCCCCTCTTTGTCTGTAATAGATTTCACCAACCCCAATATAATACATTGGGTTTAGTGAAATCTATCCACCAAGATTTTCCCACTGTTTTTTTAAATATTATTTAAAAAACGGCTATCTTGGTGGACATTGTAAATTGCACGATTATGCAAATAGTACATATTCATGAATATCCACTTCAATCCATTAATACAATTAGCACATGGGATAAAAGATGGAAAGGGTAAATTTGAGCTAACAGTACTTCAGTAGAAACTGTTTTTGAAGAGATCCATCTGTTTATGAATCATCATCCATCACACAATTTCTTAGGAACTCAACATTGTATAGAATAGGTAATTTTAAGTTTAGGTTTTTTATTAGAAGTTTTTTTAATGTTAGAATAGATAGCATTAAGAGAGTAAACAAATCTCTCAACTGGGCCTTCTGTCCAGGGGTGACCCTTCAACCAATCACATTATTATTCAGATTTTTTTTTTTTTTACCAATAAAAAAATATTTTATTTGACCAAACACCCCGTCAACTCAATGAATGGCACGGAAAGCCAATGCTAAAAATGTTCAAAGAAAATAAAAGGAAATAAAAATCTGGTCAATCTGAAATCGAGTGGAGGTTGCAGTAAATGGGAAGTGTCAGCCTTCATTCGCAGTACTGGAGTCCCGCGCCATCCTCCTACCCCAGACATCGAAACTTCCGACGAGTCCCCTGTAGTCTCACGGCGACGGCTCGGACCACTGCGAACTGAGTCTTGACTCGTACCCAGGCGGCTACTTGAGAATACTGAGGCTAGCTGCTTGTGAAACCGATGGAATTCTGTCCCAAGTGACCCATCACACGAACATACTAGTGCATGGAATGATGCACTCGTGTCTTCTGCTGATCATACCTATTTTTTATGTTTGGCCGCTTCTGCATGGCGGGAAACTTGGGGCCAGTCAAGTTGGGCATAGGAAACTGCGTCAGCATTGATTACACAGGTGGTCGAAAAACGCAAAAGTTGATTTTTCACGCAGTTAAGAGCCGAAATCGTTGTTGATGAAAACAAGGTAATGTTCTAAGTTTGATCTGTTGATATAAAATGTGGGTGCAATGTTGCTACCTAGACGGCCATTTTTCCCACTGTGCGTCGCCAGGATCAGCAGCTCCCATGCAGGCAAGACTGTGGGAGTCGGCGACATCCACACCAACGGACTGAAGGGTCATGGATGTCTCCTGCGAAAATACTCAGATCGAATTTTCCACCTCCGGCAGAGAAGCCGCCGACGCGTGGCGACGTCTCGAGCGTCGTCTCTGGGATACCTACCCTGAAACCAGTCATTTCCGCCAACACACGCGGCAGCGAGAACTTGAAGTATGCGCCTTTAGATCTCCTCCACCCATCAAAAAACAACTAAACCCTAGGAACTCAATCATACCTATACATCATTACACAGGTAATTTTAGTTCAGATCCCATATCGCCTTTAACTAGTTCTTTGGTAAAGTTTGAGTATTCTCACCATCCTGTCTAGTGATGTCTAAGGATTCCGACTTCAAAGCTACGTCAAGCTGTGGCAAATAGACTCCGACATTTGTGAATAAAAACACTTCCATTCCCTGTCAACTCGTTTGGGATAGCGTAATATGGTGTTAGCAGCCCGTAATTGAGTTTCTAGCGCTCGCTGGAGCCTTTGTTTATTTGAATGAACTTCCGCTCCGCAACTCTCATCACTCTCTCGTTCCAAGTTGTCGATGAAGGGAAAGCCGTGATTGATTCGAGTTATTCGAAACAAGGTGTGTCCCGAAGAGCCTCCATTCGGGAAAGAGGATGGGTGGGAAAACCATGTTTTTCTTGGTCTTTTTCCTATCCAACCAATGCCAAGACATCAATCATCATTTGAGATGTGATTGAAAGGTGAAGATTACCCTCCAGCTGCGAAATCCAATTGCGGAAAATAAAGACCGAAAAAGCATTCTCTTTTCTGCTTTCTCCTTCTCTTGTCAGACGTTCTATATAAAACATTAATAATAAGTTATTAAGGTGAATCTACTCAATAAATTATTATCGGGCTTCGAACCCCAGGAATAATAGTAAAGTTGTCATAGACCCAGTAGGCATTCTGTTTTGGTCTACTAGAAGGTCCACAACATCTGAGGAACTTCAGTAATTTTGGAGGCAACACAGCAAGCTTGTACGTTTATGAACTATTCAAGTTTTTATAAAAACGTCTTTTAAGACGCAGTCACTCTTACAGGCCGTAATTTTCTGAAATAGTTGAGGTTTTTAAGACGCAGTAACTGCTATATGTTTCGGAACTGTTCAAGTTTTTAAGACGCTGTAACTGTAATAAGTCGTAAGTTTCTGAACTACGTGAGGTTTTTAAGATGCAGTAACAGTTATAGATCAATAAATTTAGCCGACAAATAAACGAGCAAATGCTCCAGCGTATATCAAACCAGATGCCCAAGAGGTAGGTAATATTATTGCATATCGATTCCTCTTTACCTCTTATCCGCCGTCTATCTCTTTCGCATCGCAGGGAAAATTTCCTTTTTTGCTTTTCCATCACCCGTCTTTTCCAGGGACAACCTTTCACTATTGTCAATACCCTTCAACCCTCTACCGGAGTTATTTGCTTTCTCGAGGTCAAGAAGGAACATGCCGAACTTGGTGGATGGCATCCCGGACGAGTATGTGTAGTGTTAGCTTAACAACCCTCAAAACCCGCTTTGAATATAGACAACGTTTATTCAAAACACCTTTTGGAGATATGTGAGGCGTACAAGGTGTTGGTTTAGAAACGAAATGAGATTAGAATTCATTAAATAATTTTATTTGAGCTCGTAGCTTGACAGTGTGTTCTAATGTTGTAAAGGTGAAGGATTTAAAAATTTCAAACAAGCCACCACTCTATTTTGTTATTTGTTTTGGTCCGACAGAGGCATTTCAGCCACAATTCGTTTTCGAGCGAATTCAATTATTGATGTCCTGTACAGGTACAGTAGGTCTACAAGGTTCAGTGTACACAGAGAAACCGTTTGGTATCGAATAAGCGGTTTAGAAGTTTTTCTTCGGGGGTGTGCTCTTCTTTTGCCCCGCCCTTCGCCCCAACCAATTAAAGGGACCAAGAAACTTGAGATTGCCCTCATAGAAGATTGCACAGGATGAAAAGGAGTTAGCAACCGGGGAAGGATGGAGGGATAGAGTCGGGTCAAACAAAAACGGGGCAAGAAACTGAGGTCTTGGTCAGGAGATGAGATAATTCAATTTTATTGCTCTGCCGCGAGAGTTGCTCGTCCTTTTAAAACAGTTTCACACCAACTTTTTTCCTGTGGACGGAGTCACATGTACATTAGGCACGCATTAGCCAAGGCTCAATTTTTTGCCTTTTTTTGCTCTGAAAAGAGTCAGTGAGACTCCGTGAAACTCAGAAATGCGCTTAATCATTCGGTGGGTGGTTGCACGAGGCTTGATGTCAATTGAGTATCAAATCAGTCTCAACTGAGCATTTGGCAAACACTTAGCGCTTGAAATAACGCGCAGTACTCATCAAAAATTAGGTAGAGTGAGAGAATATGGGAACACAACCTTATTTTCACGTTTCCCTGCCATTTGGCTCTCATTTCGGTGTCATAAACAATTCCATTTATAAATATATAATCAGCATCCCTGCTCCTATTTACGTTTAGAACTTGGAAGGGACGCGAGGTGGGGTACATGGCAATCACGTGCTCGACACAGTTTGCCAGGTCTGAATTTCCATTTGGGGGGCCCCCAGGCGTGATAAGCCGAAAAGCTGGTAATACGCTAATGAATTTGTTATGTAGCTCGCCGGATCGACATAGGGCACAATCCCTGCCAGGGTTATTAGCTACGCCCCCCATAAGTTGGATTAATAAGGGCGCTAAGGTCCCGCCCGGGGTTTCCGCTGGGCCGAGAGTTGGGAACAGGATATAAGCAAGGATTTCAGTCACGCTGATACATTAATCTTTCCTTCTCGCCGTCACAAGCAGATGGCTAAAACGATTACAGCGTGCGAGAGCGGTTCAAAACCTTATATTCACGCCCTACCCCCAACACAAACACACGTCTTGTCAATCTGAATGATTCTAGCTATATCGTTCGCGTTGGTGATGATAAAATGAATCTGTGAAACGGTTTCAGAGAGTAGCAGCAGTTCCTGTCACAGCGCAGTGGGCAAAATCACCGATCTAGGGAGACAAAATTATTTTATGGGCCTATCTTATAGAAAATTTCACGCTGATCACGGATATGCCATAATATGGCCATAATATGCAGTAATATGCCATAATATTTTTGCCAAAAATATAGGAAGGAGTCATTTTAGACCATTCATATATTATATGAATGGGCTAAAATGACTCCTTCCTATATTTTTGGCAAAAAACTAACAAAAACGGGTTTTTTTTCGTCAATTTTTGATTGCTTTTCCTAGTTTTCGAGTTTTCTTCAACAACTGATGGGCCTATCCTTTAGGAAATTTCACACTGATCATGAATATACCGTACTATATATATTACGGTTTATCATTATACATATATAATATATTATATGAGTGGTCTAAGCGCCTACCGAAAAAATAGCGTTTGACGGACCCCTCGGCAACATAATTTTCTTTCGCTGTAGGTAAGAGATGACGCTCGAAAAGCTGAATCAACACTAGTGACCCCATCCAGAACCACCAGATAAAATTGCCCTTCTCTCCAACATAGTTGAAACTAAATGAAAATCATAGCTCCTGGAGAACCAAGGGCTCAATTCCCCCCACCTCCTCCCAACCCAGCCCACCACAGCATTCCCTTTCCTAACCCGGTCTATCTGGTGTTATTGTGTTTACTCAGGGAGTGGGTTACAGATCTCAGGGTCTTCTGCCTCCCAGGGCCTCCTCCTCCGCATCTTTATTTCATGAGAAAATCGAAAGAGAAGCGGAAACGGATAGATGCAATCTCGGGGTTGGGAGCTCATACATTAATATTTTCTGCCATAACGCCGATCGTGATTTGTTTTCCTTCATAAGCCGACTGTGTTTACCTGATTCTCATTTCATAAACCCGACCAAAATAATATTTATAGGCTCCAATAGCCTATATATCTTCTATATATATAAAAATTAATCAGTATTTTGTTGCTGATCGCATAACTTGAGAACGGCTGGACCAATTTCAATAATTTTTTTTTTTTTTAATAATGTTCGCAAAAGCTTAAGGAAGGTTTTGATGAGCTAAAACGTGTGTCTGAAACCCATCGATCATACGAAGCATGTATGGGATGTGTGGGATGTATGGGATGGTGTATGGGATGTGTGGGATGTATGGGATGTGTGGGATGTATGGGATGTGTGGGATGTATGGGATGATGTATGGGATGTGTGGGATGTATGGGATGATGTATGGGATGTGTGGGATGTATGGGATGATGTGTGGGATGTATGGGATGTGCGGGATGTATGGGATGTATGGGATGTGTGGGATGTATGGGATGGTGTGTGGGAGGTGTGGGATGTATGGGATGTATGGGATGTATGGGCTGCATATAATTGGTGGTTTCCGGAAAGGGGACAGAATCCACACATTTTTTAACGCATATCCAGCAGTACAACAATTGCTTCCAAATGACATCTTTCGGTGCGACAATCGTAATTCGGGATACTTTTATGCCAACTTTTAAGATCCAAGGTCAAATATATCATCGAACAGGTTCGCTATTGCCACCACCAGATGTAGACTACAAATTTCTGCAGATATATTTCATGGGTAATTCAGCACAGCAAGTCGACCAGCGTTGTGCACACAACAGTTCAGTGAAGAGACCAATTGTATAGAGGATATGTGCTTAATGCTTACCAACAAAGTATTAACTCAATTAGGGATGACAGCGTCTAATCGCTCAATGCACGACGCGTTTAATCAAGAGCTGAAGCGCGAGACACAATATAGTTTAGAGGCAATGAAAGAAACAGTTCAACGGAATGTTCCTCTGTTGAATCAGCAACAAAAATACGCATATAATACACTCATGAAAGTAGTAAACGATGGAACTGGAGGGATTTACTTCTTGGATGCTCCCGCTGGAACTGGAAAAACATTTTTGATATCATTGATTTTGGCAACAATTCGATCGCAAAATGGAATTGCACTTGCCCTTGCTTCTTCAGGAATTGCAGCTACATTGTTGGAAGGTGGTCGAACAGCTCATTCAGCACTCAAGTTGCCGCTGAACGTGCAAATAAATGAAACTCCAACTTGCAATATTTCTAAAAACTCTGGAATGGCCAAAGTGTTACAGCAATGCAAATTAATTGTGTGGGATGAATGCCCGATGGCACACAAAAGATCGTTGGAGGCACTAGATCGCACAATGCAAGATTTAAGAAACAATCAATATCACTTTGGTGGTGCAATGATACTGTTGGCAGGTGATTTCCGTCAAACATTGCCAGTGATACCACGATCAACGCCAGCTGATGAACTTAATGCGTGTTTGAAGTCATCTGTCTTATGGAAATATGTGAAAACAGTCAAATTGACTTTGAATATGCGTGTTGAGTTGCAGAAAGATGACCAATCTGGAGAAGTGTTTTCTAAACAATTACTGGCCATTGGCAATGGTAACATCCCGGTTGACACTTTGTCTGGAAGGTAATGTATTACATTACCTTCCGATTTTTTTCAATTCACCAAATCAAAGACTGAGCTAATTGAGAAGGTGTTTCCAAATATAGCTCAAAATTATAAAAATCATGTTTGGTTGAGTGAACGTGCTATATTAGGTGCAAAAAACATTGACGTGAAAGAAATGAATTTCCAAATTCAAAATGAAATTGCAGGCGAATTGATAACATATAAATCACTTGATTCCGTTACTAGCGAAGATGATGTTGTTAAATATCCAACAGAATTTTTAAACTCACTGGAATTACCCGGATTACCGCCTCATAATCTAAAATTAAAAATCGGATCGGTAATTATTATGTTGCGAAATGTCAACCACCCACGTCTTTGTAATGGTACTAGGCTTGCGGTTAAGAAACTAATGAATAACGTTATTGAAGCTACAATTCTTAAGGGAAAATACAAAGGAGAAGATGTTTTAATCCCACGAATTCCGATGATTCCAACTGACGTGCCATTTAACTTCAAACGATTGCAATATCCAGTGCAGCTTGCATTTGCAATGTCGATAAACAAATCGCAAGGGCAGTCCTTGAGTGTTTGCGGAGTGAATCTAGAAAATCCATGCTTTTCACACGGTCAGTTATATGTCGCCTGTTCCCGTGTTGGGAAACCATCAAATTTGTTTTTTTTCGCGCCAGACAACAAAACAAAAAATGTCGTCTACCAAAAAGCACTGGCAAATTAATAAAATGTTGAAATTAATAAAATCCTTTTTTTTATTACTGACCCATAAAATACTGATTCATAGTTAGTTTTGATATCTAAAATTGATAGTAGGTTTGATATCTGACATTGATTCCAATTCTAGAGAAGAAGTTAAACGTACCCACTAATCTTATTTCAGATATCTAGCTTAATAGTAAATGTAGACTAACAGTGTACTTAAATTTTATTTTCGTAACATGGTCATCCAGTTTATACGGGACAAATTATGTATCATTTTATAAATAATTAAACACAAGATTTAGGACCTTTCAGCGACAGCAACGCGTCGCCGGGTCAGCTAGTAGGCTTATATAATATATAATATAATATATATATAAGTGGCTCGCATGTGAACAATTAGTAGGTAGTGGTCCCTTTGGTAGTAATATATATATATATATATATTATATAAGTGGCTCGCATGTGAACAATTAGTAGGTAGTGGTCCCTTTGCTATCAATATTAGTGCTTCAAACTGGTTTCAATACGCCAGTACGCGCTAGGCGTCGCATTTTACGGCGAGGGAACTTGTCATCGGTTCTTCCCTGCATGTTGCAGACTTGCTGTGCCACTTGGGGGAGTTTTAAAGACTGTGAACCACCCCACATAAGGCTGAACTACCCCAAGCAGAAAAAGGTCAGAAAAGACCAAGAGCCAAGCCTTATCAGAGAGGGCATAATATGCATAATATCGATATTATCGATAATACGGCGCAGAAGGACCAGAACAGATAGGATTGTTTATGTTGTTCATTCCCAATCGAGTGGGCGAGCTAGGAAGCACTTCCTTCTTCCGTTCCTACCTTTATTTCTGAGTGATGCGCGTGTGGGGGGTGTAATAAATACCTACACTGCAATAGCGTTGCTCATCTGAGTGGTATAATAAGGAACAACAATTGTACTTTTCGTAAGTTACTCCTAAACTTACAATAATTGATAAACTTATCTAAATATCTACGATATAACAATAGTTATTATTGTTTTATCGTAGATATTCCATGTACATGATTAAGTAACAACCCAGATAGGACGTATTATCATAATACCGACTTTTCAGCCGCACTTTGCTACATACCAACTACGAAGCGGGAAAATAATATCATTTTCTTGCAATTTCGGGTATATAAGGAGAGGATGAGGTGAGACGCAGGAAAAGAAGAGAAAGGATGGGAAATATTATTTCTTGTAAGGAAGGAGGAGAAAACGAGGACTACGGGAAGCGGGTGGGGATCCTCGAGATTGGATAGGAGGAGCCCTAATGGGTGGATGGTTACGGTATGTGTGCTGTGCCCCTGGAGGCCGTTGCTAAACCCTCGCAAAACCGTCAGTACCCCTATTCCTATGGAGTTTACCACCTACCTATACCGACTGGGACCAAGCATCCAACGTAGCTAATATTTCTTTGATACTGTTATGATCTGTGTACCCTCACCACAACGCAGTTCAGTGCGTACCGTATAAAGGGAATGTTCCCCCGTTTACCATCTGTATGCGTTTATGCAGGGTAAATTGAATGCCACGTAATAACGCAGATCGATACAATTTACGGAGTATACTGTAACAACATCGCGTGCCAACCTGCGGTAGGCAAAGCATGCTCACTCTGGAAGAATGTAAGAAACAAAAAACACCTGCGAAAGATGATGCAAAGGACCCTTAACGCGCCGAAATGAGCTAATGTACGTCACAGTGCTACTGGTTGGAATAGCAGACTTCGTGAGCATTTGTGACGTTGTTAGTTGGAAATGACCCTTGTGTGTCCTATGTTAATACTTCTATCTAAGTTTCCTGCTCAAAATCAGGTCAGGTCCAACACCCTGTGGAATGCGCTCTTTGAAAACACCAAAAATACGAAAATGTGGGGTGACATCGGTTCGATTCTCCCAATGGAGCAGGAGCCTTCCCTCCAATTTACTAGGAAACACTTTAAAAATCGTGTGTCAAGGGAGGCAAAAAGTGTCTCGCCATGAGTTGGAGATCGAACATATCTCACGCATCAACCCATACCTCACACACTGCAAGGGCCTACCCCGTATATCTAATATTCGTTCAAATTTCCAACTGCTCGTGAAACTCCCCGATCGTCTGAATTCGTTCGTTCGAAATTTAGTAGTACAATTATTGTACTAGATCGTACAATATTATACGGATCGAGAAGAAGGCGACAGTCTAAACGCCATCTCAATCTGTCTGTAAACAATGAAGATACAACTTATCGTACGCGCGCGTCAGCTCACATTGTCCCAAGTATGGGCTCTTTTCATCTACTTACGGAATCTTCATAGAATGAAAAACAACCGAAATAATCAGGTACATTAACGACGTGTGCAGTGAAGTGCAGAATGAACTCGAAATCCTGCTAAATCGGCTGTGAATATCTTCACATTCTTTATCGTCGCGGATAAATCGGGATCACCTTGAACGAAAAAAGACACTAGAGAAGGCTTAGGATCAGGACGAGAGTGATAGAGACTGAGAGGAAGGATGACGAAGCCCCAATGTAGGAGAGAGACAGAATGACACTAATGGCCGTTATATTCAGAGAAAAGCCGAGCAAAGAAATATTTTACAAGAGCGCTAACTGGTGCCTTTCCCCCTCCGCTGTTTCCTTCCTCAGTCAAAAGGACATAAAAAATCCCTACGTTCTTCTTTTCTCGCCACTTCGTCTATTGTCGCTACCACAGACCGTACGGGTGCCCAAAAGATCACAGAAGTTTTTTCACCGTCCTGCTCGCTCGACCAGGCGGTAGACGACTGGCTTGAAAAATTCACTTCATTCAAGATAAACTGTGAACAAGCCGGAATTTTAAAATTCTTTGTCTACTCTAACCAATCCGATATCATAGCTCACGAAATGTCTAGTAGTAGTCAATTATTCGTTTAACCCCAATCATGTTTATTTACTTATTGAATGCGTGAATAAACGAGAAATTTTTGTTTTTTCTGATTTCTCATAAATTCTGTCTGATTTTCAGAAATATGTAACGGAAGGTAGCATCGTGAGAGATTGTGCAGCAAAATGTACAGAAAAGAGTAAGTTCGTGTAGCCCTAGACTATCCAGCATGATTGACAGTGAACACTATCATGGTGTATGTTGTTCCTTCACGCCACTTGTGAGCTTGCAGGGTTTAATCATGCTTATATATGCTGTTTAACGCTGGTTCAACTTCATGCAGTACTTTAGTAATTTCCCACACGCTAATTGCTCACTAATTGTCCTTCAAAATTTCATTACATTACGCCGAGGAATATCGCGATGTTCTCAATGTATGTGAGAGCCTCGGGCTATTAGTAGTTGATCAGAGGTTTTGTCACGTCCAGTGAGACGCATATTGGCAATGTAGGGCAATTTAATGCCAAAAATATCATGAAAATTTAACTTGAAAATTCAAAATTCAATTAATAATTAAACTAAGGCGCTTCCTATATGCTCTGTAAAGCACAGCAAGTGGCACAATTGACGTTATATATTGAACAGTAATTTCTTAGTGAAAGCGACTTGTGATTATCCCACTGCAACATTTTGTATTTTTCATTGATAATCAAATATGGTTTTTTTTTTTTTAAATAAATCTAGACTGCTATCAGTGGACCTAACTCCGAATAAAAGCATTTAAGAGATAAAATTGTATATTTATTATTTAATTATTACAATAACTAGAAACTTAATAATCACAAGCCATCTTTCCAAGTCAGCCTTTGTACATATTTGATATGCAAAATATGTTTTTATTTAAATGAACCGGTGCCTGACTCATTTGTAATGGGAAAGTTCTATGTGTAACCACCTACGTTTTTGAAAAATGTACAGGAAATCATTTCTAGCATTTCCCTAGGTTTTGATAAAGCATGGTTTTTTTTACGTGGAAGCGTTAGTTAAAGATGCGCAGTGCATATTTGTAATTTTTTTTATAAAACTGCACTTGATTGTACAATCCGTGCCAAGCTGCATATAGCTGAGATATTGGCGTTTTCTTGTAAATAATGATAAATTTAAAATACCCCTGTTTTGCATATTACATTTTGTATAGCCTATTGCATAAATGCGAGTTGCTTAATTTTGTATGATAAGGTTTTTTTGTATAAATATTAAACAGTTAGTTTTTCTAAACGCATAGTGCTCGTAGTGATTGATAAATGTCGTTCAAAGCACTGCCTCATGACTAATGTCATTTGATCGGATTTTTCTTTTTCGGTTTTTTACGTTCTCCTCAATTTTCAATTATACATTTATACAAAATTCATTAACCCTTCTTTTCATCAAACGAAATTTTAAATGGTCAGGACGAGTTTGTTTTCTCAGTAAGCGTGTGATTTTTGTTAACCATTGGGATGTATTTCTTTTCCAGCTGAACTAGGATTAGGTAGGTAGGTCTCAACAAATGTGGTCTTCAGATGAACGTAATATTAATTTTTTCATATTTATATTCCCCCAAATTGGAAACCTATAGATTACCTATAGTCCCTTGGACAGTTAAGCGTTCTGAAGATCTCAGGTTGTCCCAACAGCAAAATAATTCACTTATACGTATTTTATACTGAGCTATTGAGCAATAAAACAGCCAGTATTTACTTATCAAGAAAAGATGATTTTTCATGGGTAAAACATCCATCAACTATCGTAAAAAGAAAAATTAAAGAATTCCAAAAAATCTAATTTTAATATTATGAAGGGTACAGAGGGAAAAGAGTAAGACTCCAAAACTTTCAACTCGTGGTAAGTAGTCTATAGATATATCTGACTAGATTCAATTGAATCTGAGAATAGATTCAATTGAATCTGAGAATAGATTCAAGTTAATAATGTTCATTTTTGCATTCCTGAACATTTTCGTATTTTGGAGTCTTTTCCCCTCGTACCCTTCATACAAAATGTTCTACAAAAAAATGATTTTATTTCAACTGCAGTTCACAAAAAGTGAAATAATTGTGAGTAATTATTTTCATTATTAATGAATTTTTATTAGGTACGGTTGAAAACCTGAAATATACGACTCTCTCTCATTTTATCACGACGATAAAGATCCTTGACAGGTAACGTTACGCCCTTAGTTAAAAATAACGCCTTAGTCAGATATAAAAACATTTCACTGTGTGCTTTAAGTCAACCTGAGAGCTCTAAGAACAAATACAAATCTCAAACTAAGGTAATAATTCCACGCATGGATTCCTTTTTTTCAAATTTACTATTATCTGATTCCTGGTAAATAGAAATTTTATCTTAGCGCTAGTATCATAACGTTCTGCTCGTAGTTAATGGGCAAAAGCTTGTATATTAGTTTGGTAAAAAATTTCAACAATAATGGTAGGTATCCTCGATAACACCCCTAATCCGAAACAATTATAACACCAATGTCACCATACACCATTATAAAAAATGGAACATGATAATTTAACCACTTTACCAATTTGGCACATATTCTGAGAACACAAATCCCAAAAAACGTCCGAGACCATTCTCACTGTAACATACTCATATTTCCTCGTAAGTAGTGTTCGGGGTTATGTATTTGTGGACGATTTGGTCGTTCATTGCCTGTTTTGTAGTTGTAGTGATCCCACTCATGGTAGTTGAGAGCATGTTGTTTGAAGCACTTGTATTTTAATATTTTCAAAATGATTTCTCCGCAGTTTTTGTCTGCTTTGTTTGCTCTGTACATATTCTGAAACATTGGAAAATGGTTTAACTGGAACAGGTTCAAACCATTAATTTCGGATCTTCTTTTAATTCGCTGTTCCGCAAACCGATTGTTATCTTATCTTTCCTTTTTTGCCTCGGTTAATAAATTAGCCGCTTTTAAACCCTTCAATTAATCATGCCCTGTGAATTAATCAAGTTCACGTAAGGTGAGTGAGCTCCGAGAAAGAAAAGCCAAGGTTACATGGATGAGGGCGTTTGATGGATGGCCGTGTCTAGCAGGAACTGGGTTTGGGGGCTAGAGCGGGGCTACCTATTCAGGAATTACCCCATGATTACACGTTTTGGCGGTTCGTTGTTGTTCGATACGATTCTTTATGATAATAATTATCATAATTACATTTTATGTCTTACAATTATTGTAAGACATAAAATGTAATTTACAGGAAGTTATTCACGTAACTAATTCAGATAACGTTTAGTTTGGGTATAAATATTACATTTTGCAGCATTATCGACAAAGTTTTGATTGAAAATAAATTAATGGTAAACCTTTCATTGCAGTAACCTTTTCTATGGATTTCTGCTTGAGCTGCTCGCAATCTGAAAAAAATTAATGAATTCTCATCTTGATATCCCGTTCAATTCAAACGCAACTACTTACAGCATCTTTAAAATAAAACGAAGGCAAATAAGGGAGTGAACTTAATTTTCGGTTCCACGAATTTCGCCGAGGTCTTCGGAAGTTTAAGAGCAAGGAATTTTACAAAGGTAATCCTTTGACCTCGACTGAGACTCCGGCGAGAATTGGATTTCAGGGCTGAAAAGACGTGGAATGTAAAAACAACAGGAAGGGAAGGGAATATAAAAACAACAAAATAAAGAGTGACTTCACATTTACATCCTGAGTTGTGGCAAGGAAGGGATTACAGAATTTGCATATAGACGAATCGCGTCAGCTCCTTCAACTTTTTTTCAAGTTTTTCTCATCAAGATGTGATTTTGGTTTGACTTGGAATGTCACACTTGGAAGCTCGATGAAAAATTATTTTAATTGCGCAAATGAACTGAAATACAGGAAAACAGAACATGGTGTTTAGAAACAGCGATTCCATTTCTAACTCATTATCTGGAGAAAGATGATTAGATTGAAGGTTAGTGGTTTCAGCACGCGATGTTTGAATTAATTACTCTCAACTCCCCCTCCAAAGCATAACTGTTGATTTAGCCTCTTGAACAATCCAAGGGGTTCTTTCCCGCTTAAACAGCTTAGATCCGTGAGGCTGCAGTTGATTTATAAGGCTAATGGTTGTAATTGATGTCAGATGTGGTTCAGGGTGCTGTAGGGCGCGAAGGGGGGTTGCCTACTCTCTTATACATTGGCTCACAGCCAACCTTGATCATCATAGCGCCGGCTCAGCTGAATCAAAGAGCCATATCCAATCTTCCTTCGCTAGCACGTCCTCCGGTTAATAAAAAATTTGCTGAAGCGTCAGAGGGCGAAATTTCGATTTTATGTCTATATTCCGATAGCGAATGCCTCCGGTTTATCGATGGGTTCGTGATTGTATAGCCTTTTATGCAATGTTCATCTCCTTTCAAGTCGACATTCCACGTTTCATTAATACGTCCTCAAGCTGTATTAATCACCTTCACAATTATAGCAATTAATTCTTCGCTGACGTTTTTATGATATCATTTTTGATGTACAGATCTAATATTACGAGATGATTGCGGGTAAAGTGGTTAGGCACCAAGGCGTTGATGTGGAGTTATTGTCTTTCATCCTCGAGAAACCCAGAGGAAATTAATGGCATACCGTAATCCCTTTTCACAGGGAAACATTAACGGCGGTATTCACTTCATACGTTGGATTCGCCTGCGTATGGATGATATATTTTACTCAGTGGAACAAGAGAAGGAGGAAACCGGTTGATTTATACCTTCCAGAGTTGAGTATGGGCTGCGGACATAATAGACGACAGTGTAATATTTCAGGCGAAGTTCGATTTAAAATTTCCTGAGTATTGAAAATCTGCCGACTAGCTGTTTTTCTCTTTTTTGCGCGTAGATTGTTTTGAAGGAGACAGATCACATTGCAGGACCATTTCCATTCCACCTCATCTCGGCTTTTCTTCTTATTGCACGGGGATAAATAATATTTTCGGCGAAATTTATGAGAAGTGCCCTGGAGAAGAAAAGACCGCGGCCACCTGCTTTCATTGCGCTCTGAATTACTTTGGAACCCCCCTCTTTACTTTTCTGAAAGAAAAAAAAAAAGAAAAAAAAAAACATATTAGCGGCCTGAGCAAGTCCGAAACTGTGCATTGAGACTCCACTAAAAGGATTTTTGTTTTTCTTTTTTAGACTTTCCGCGCTTTCAATTCGAAAGTACTTTCGTAGTAGCGTTTTTTCCAAGCCACGTTCTAAAAATAGGATTCTTCATTTTTTTCTTATCGACCCTTTACGGTTTTCCCCCGTAGGCTCATGTGGCGCCAAAGTGCACCCACCATCTGCTTTTACATATAAGGAACTCCTACGTGTTTGAAATACCAACAATCTGAAGCTTGAGGGCATCAGGTCTCTCACGTCCTTCCGGACTGCCGCATAGCATGCATGGTGCACCCCTTTTCTCGCCTCACTTGAAATAATATTTTCATACTATGAAAACATACATGGAGCGGGAATTCCCCTGGCGCCGTCTTTTTTTTCTTTTCCTTATCGAAACATTGAACGGTCAAAGTTTCTAACTCAGAGAACGGATAAATATTCACAACAGGGAAGACTTCGGGTTATTTCGGGTACAGCATTAATAATCGAACTAAATGTCGTTTTCGGCGAATTTTTTACACCAACTGTTCCCCTGAGACCCTAAAGTTACTTTTCGAGATACCGAATTTGAGAAACTCACAACTTTGTTGGGAGGAAGAACACGTTGTAGGGAGAGAGAAAACAATGGCTAAATGGAACATTGAAAAATTGAATCTAAACCACTAATTCAGACCGTCTCTGTATGATAAACATACACACACACACCCTCACACACCCTGTGTGTACGGCGATTTTTTTCTACCGACTCGGCCTCCCAGACATAACGTACCGGGAGGATTGAGATCCCCCAAAAATGCGCGCATTCGCGCCCAACATTTTTATTTTAAATGGAAACCCCTAATTTTTTTCCAAATTCGGATTCCCCGGCCAATTTTACGTCTGTTATGCCTGTTGAGCGCAATTTTCGATGAGCGCAAATATCCGTATCTTTGTTGTTTATCGTCCGTCTGAGTCTGCGTTTCCTCTGTATCCTAGCTGCAGATCCAAATTTTAAAACTAAATCCCGAAAGAACGAATTTCGACGATCGGCGAATTTAGACAGTAAGTTTAATTTGAACGATTCTTAATAAACATAACCGGCTCCAGAGAGCTTGCGGCGTGCGTCTGTCTGGTGTGTGTCTTCGACCTTCTTAGGGGCGCGTGCAAGGTCTATAAGATCTCTCTCAATCCTAACTGAGTCAGGTCGAAAATGCGCTACTGAATAGTAATGGCTACTCTCCTGCTGGCTACTTCAGATGTCGGTATGCAGGGGCGGATAGGCAGGTTGGGCGATAGGGCGACGCCCGAGGGGCCAAAGGTTCAATTTTATCCTGCCTAAAATATGTGATTGAGACCGAAAAGAGAAAACTCCAAAGAAGCCGATCTGGTTGGGTTTGTTCCTCATAGGGTGGATGGCAAGTGCAATAAGTGCTTAATTTGTGCTACAAGGTTTTAAAACCTCATGGCCTCATCGCTTGCAAGGCTCTTTTTGATTTACAGATTTTTGCCAACACTTTCAACGACCCAAGTCGAGTAATAACGGAGTTTTTCAAAATGAAAATCAGATCAGAAAAAAATTGCCTCAATTCAACAGCCAATAAATTTATATAAAGTAAATGAATTTCAAATTTTATCAAATTCGACTGAATCTGCTGCACTCTTAGTAGTGTCAAAGATGGCGCCTCAATTGGAACTCACAGGAATACTTACCTTTTGAAGAATAAGGACCTACAGTAACTCTACAGGAATTGGGCGCTTAGTTTTGTGAACCCAAACGGTTCATGTATGAGGGTGGCCCCATGCAACTAGAAATACTTGGGTAATTTCAGCCTAAACCGTCGCTTTTTCATTTGCACCGGAGCTCTACTCACATTCAACTTTACGCCCCTGGCTTTTGCACAGCTTTGCTCGAATAAAAAGAATCCACCTCCTGGAAGATAGTCTCCGAGTAAATACAGTCTTAAACTTGGGAATGCACCAAGAAAGTACAGAAAGTAATTTACATTCCAGGTGAAGGTGGAAGGGGGAAATACATTCAAGAGGAGGTCGCTCCTTGGTCTTACAGCTAATTTGTTAAGTGTACTCTGCAACATTAGGTTTTACGAGACCAATAAAAAACGAAGCAAGATACATAGGTTTGGGAAAGAATTTTTCCCCTTTTCCGTCCTTTTTTACTATCCACCTTTCCCCCTCTTCATACTTCTCTACACTTTTGAGATTAAGTACGCTGGAATTAAAAGTTTGTATTAACCCCCTTTCAACTGCTTAAACTAACCTCGTCTCAATCTCGCTGGTTAAATCTGGATTTCCTCTCGTCGCAAACCTTTCTCCACCAAGGGAAGACCCTTCCCCAGCATTATATCAAAGTATTTTTTAACTTTCTTTGTGAGGGATAAATCGCAAAGTTCCTCATGCCTAAGTTGGTTAACTGGGGTAAAAAGGGGAGTTTCAGAGAAAACGCCGCGCTGAGGAATATTTCTCGCGGAAACCCCGACGTCGGGGTTCAAGAATTTCCTGGTAAAACATTTTATGATATTCTAACTTGAAGAGACTCGTGTGTTCTACGTGACTCGAAAGATGAAACGTCATTTTGATACCCAATGCAAATCATACGACTTACTATATGAATAAGGGTTCAAAATGACGTTCCACATTGTGCATACTTATAACGGTGATACCTCAAAACCTGAGTAGGTACGTATCAATATTAATGTTTTTGTATAATACACAACATAGTACTATTATTTAATGACTACCTCAATAAGATATAGTTTTCATATTATTCGGATGACGTCGACAACTTTTTTTTTTTTTATTGGAATGTAGTAGCGATAAGCAATGAATTAGGCTGCATTAGTTGAATCTCATTTCGTGATGGACTCAACTATGTACATAATAATATTATGTTACTCCTGTACATAATGTAACTTGTTCGCTAGTCAATGGTTTCTGTAAATAATTAAGTAGGTAGGTACCTATCAAAATCACGTATTGCTTGGGCTTTTCGCTATCGCTCTCTGCTGCTTTGCTTGTCCCCAGAGGGGAGTCCAATTACCATACTCCATGTAGCTGCTTCAATTAATCCAAAAATTTCATCCTGGGATATAAAACAGCTCATAACACTACACATGGATGCCACTTAGCGAAACTCCGATGATCTCACAATGTGTATTTGTATACACACATGAGTAGTATTTGTGCATGAGATGGTTGTATACAAATACAACTCCATTGAAAGTCGTCGAGGAAAACATGCATTCGTCCAAATTACTGAATTCAAAAATACTCGGCACACTACATTGGGACCCCATCCAACTCAACCTGAACAAACAATACTGTAAGTGTACATTAATATAGTGAGAAATTCGTACAAAGCAGCAAATTACTCTGTCCAAACTTATTCAAATTCGACCTATAAAACGCTATAAATTCGCATCAAATTTAAATATTTTTAAATTTCTACAGCATTGCATTTTCAATTAATAATGTAAATAATTCATACAATGTCATCTAATGTAAATAATGTTGAGACGCTGTGATTAGCTTATTCTCTAACGTGCTACATACTGAAAAGAAGTTGTACATTGAATGTGGTTTCTGTACATAAGAATTTGAGCATGTCCAGTTTATACCTTCGAATGCAAACGTCGCGCCATGTCGGCACGGTTTATTAATATGATGAATATAAATGATCTTTGAACTGTTTCAGCTGAAGGTAACGTGTTTCACTTATAGTCTACATTACTCTCCCCATGACCGTATGACACTGATATAAAATAATTTGCATTATGACAAGAAAGAAACACTTGTACAAAGGGCTTCATAGCACAAACATTGCATTGAATGTGATTGACTTGATGAGCTTATCGACCACTCTTGGTTATCAACGCGAGGGCGATAAAACAGCATTCAAATAACATCGCGAATGTCAACTTCAAACTGATAAACCCTTCAAGACCGCAATAAACATTCATACTGTTTTCTTCAATAGGTATATCTAGAAGGTATTTATAAATACCTACCCTGGAAAAAATGTAAATAGGTATACACTAATGTCATTTGACAATCATTTTTCTCGTATAGTCCCACTATTTTTAGTCCTATAGTCACACTAAATGTAGGTACTTAATCATTTTGGAAATTTAAAACTGTGATGGCCAATCAATGTGGAAAAAAGCAAAGAGAGCCAACGGATCAGAAAGTAGCACGCTGTGCATCCGAAGGAAAGTAGCACAGTAATGTGTTTCTTTCCTCCTAAGAGTTTGCTCGGGAGAAAAGAGAAGTTCCGGAAAACAGCCCTTAAAAAGATAACACTCGAGATATACGTAAGTCGTTTAGAAGTGCTCTTCTTCGGCCGTCATAAAAGAAACCCAATTCAACAGAATGAGGCACCCGTGAAGAACTAGATAGCCTCTTCTTTGAACAAAGGCTTGATCGAAGCTATAATTCCAACTGCCTTGAGATGATCTTTGTTTTCTGCTTCGGCCTGAGCTTATACTATGTAAGAACAACCGTCAACAGTCAATCAGAGTTATACTGACAGTAAAAAAATAGGATTGTTCATGGTTTTTACATTCTAAAAAACGCTCATCACTCCAGCTCATTGCTCCATGGAAATACGAGAGAAATGAGTAGGAAACCCACTCGTAAATAATTTACTTGCAAAATTAGCGCACCTTGAGTTGGGTATTGATGCCTTAAACTTGGTAAAAGAATGCAACGATACCACCAATGGAACTTGGTTGAGCCAGTTTCGCGACTGTTCGTTCAACTTCAAATGCTTTCCTTGTTGTTAAGATTATGAGGGGAAAATTTGGAGTTGAACGAACAGTAATTGTCACAGACACTGCCAAAATTTGAACCTTTTCCGTTCATTAGAGAAAAAAAAAGCTAAAGCAGTTGGTGATTCTTAACTTACACTATCCTACCTACTGGATCCTTTGATCAAAACTGTCGGAAATTTGTACTCAAGGTTCCACATAGGGGGGAAGAAATGAATGCACACAAAAAATTAAACTCTAAAAACGAAAAAAAAATTGGAACATCCAACAACAACGTAAGGTTGTGGTGGTTCATGTGGCCGAGCCTCAAGTGCTTCATCAGTTTTGCAAACTAATCCACGAATACGGGGTGTCTCACCGTGATTTTTCCATCACCGATAAATTCCATCAACGCTGATGCGACAATCTTCCCATTCACGTTAGCGTGAATTCACCTTTGTCGCTGAAAACCACAGTGTAACCTCTCGTTGCCAACGATAACAAGTTCGCCGTAAGTCCAGGGACGCCAACGATGTCGGTGATCGTAAAATTTCCCTCACGTAGGGAAATTGGAAAATTCCCACTCCCGGAACTACCTAGTTAGTTTTCCGCCATTCACAACAGGGATTCCGTTCCCTCTCCGACTAAAATGGTAGGTAGCACTCAGCGTGTTAATAATTATTGTATTTTGAATAACCATAATTTTTGGCCAATATTTTGTACCTAATCTTTTGATGAAATAATAATTAAAATTTAATTATTTCAGTAACTGAAACAGTATTAGTAATTTAATCCAATTTAGTTGATAAATATCGGTTTAAATTTATATTGTTTTGATCCCAATTCTACGCCGATATTTATACCTATTAAGTTTATAAACTAGATGAATTTTAATAGTCACATTTCATTTTTCCTCTTTAGCCAAGGTTTTTGAGTTCGATTTAAATCTATTTTATTGGGAAAACATTGATTTTTTGTTTTGGGAAAATCGATTATGATCTCGATTTTTTTTTTTTTTACACCACTAGGGATTTCCTCCGTTATCAATATTTTTATCAAATCAAAAGTTCAAGCTAGGTTTCTTGAAGAAAGTTTCTTCAAACTTTCTTCTGTACTCTGTTACTCTGTGTTCTGTTTTTCTGCTCTTTCTTTGGTTTCTTTTTCCATGTTTTCGGCGTAGTTTATTGATATTTCAGTATGTCTCGTACAGTGCCAGTTATTGGGATGTCCCGACTTCACATGACCCGGGTATGATGAATTCTCAAGTAAGTCCAGAAACGATAAACTATAAAAGATACGTAAATTCTGAAAACAGGGAGGGGAACCTTCGTATGGCGTGTCCGAACATTGAAGGTAAATACTCCAGGCCCCTCGCGGTGAGTGTTTTGCGGTCATTAAAATTGAACCACTTGTATGGATGGCTATCTATAGCATCCGTACGTTTCCTACTAGGTACTTACCTCACACATTAGATTTTGGATAGTCATAATATGACGATGTGGATATTATCCAAGGATATTCTCCAGTAAGTGAGAAATTACCCTACATGCACGGGTAATCCACGTCAAACCCCTTGACTTTCTATGAGTTTGGAATTTCACCACTCCCTGAACAAGCGAAATTAGGCGTATCGGTAGAAAGATCCACCCCTACCAAGAGTAAAAGCATACCTTCAAAATTTAATGGTGCCAACCTTCATGTCTCTACCTCTGGAAGGCTAACAATGCATTAACCAATTAAACCAAAATGCAATGACCTATTTAGAAAACTTTTCACTTGAAGAATTCGTAGTCACCGGTTATATCAGCCAAAAACGCCAGGAACGGAACGAATGGCGTTCCAACACAAGGTTTTCGCCTGTTATATCGGCCAGATTGTTTGTGAATCAAAGGCTTATTTTGTAGGCAAATAGGCATAAAGTCTTCTTTGTTAGGTATTATTTCGACAGAAGTATGTTTATTGTTTTCACAATGAGTCTAACAGTCTTCTGTCGATACGGCAACTCAAAAACGAATGTGTGAGTCGGACGCGGAAAAAAGAACTTGAAAAAATTTGAGCCATCGACGGGCTATTGAAGAGCATGGAAATGATCATCACTTCTCCAGCCTCCACCAACTTGAAAAGGACTTGCTCCCCGGATTCCCTGTTTCCCGAACCCTCATCTCCATTTTTTTAAAGATGTAAGGTTACTTAGGTAAAATATTTGCTTTTATGAATTTTTTATTTCATATATATTTTTAAATTTTAAATGTTAAAATAAAAGATACTTTTGTGAAAAATAATTTTGAAAATTTTCAATGTTCGTCGGCTATTTCGGCCAATAGGGATATTTAATGATTTGGCCGTTTTATCCGATCGGCTATACCGACCAGCCGCTTATACCGGCCAAAACCCCTTTTTAACAGAATTGGCGGATATAAGCGGCGACTACTGTATTTGGAAATAGGTTTAAAAATGTGATCTGAAACCCCCTTCCAATGCTCTAGCATAGAATCGATTTTTTAAACCCAAAACTATTTCAACTCCCTGATGCTCCATCTAGCATTTACCTACTACATCAATTTCTTTTGAAGTAACTGTAAAAGAAATTGTTGTATACAACTGTTGTTTACCTGTTCGTTGTTGAAAAAAAAAAATCTTCCTTTCCCTCCGACTAGCACAGAGTAAAATCTTTTGTGATCATGAAACACTCAATAACTACCCACTAAGTCTTAATGGTCTCAAATTTAAAGTTTGCTATGTACAATTTTTAGTCGTAAGAAGGTACTGGGTTTTTTACGTGTCTCCAAAATCCTGATTCTTCCTCGCAACAGCAAGTCGTTTCAAAGTGTTGGAAGGCGTCGGTTGGCCGCCTCAGAGATGGAGAACATAACGATATTAGACTTGCACAATGGCTGTTGAACTGTTTGGGTACTTCATGCATCTCCTGGCTATTAAGATCTGCTCAAAGCAGCCACCGACTTGATTGTTCGGGCGGTTGTGGGTTCGCCCAACTCACCTGCCAAAACGGACGGGCCGTCAGACGCTCCAAATTGCAATAACAACGCGAGGTGTTTGCTCTGGTTAGACCCGCACCTGCGGGCGCCACTCGATTAAATGCATCATCCCAGCAATCAACGTTCAGACCCAGGAATACTAACTTGAGTTCCTACAAGATCCACTGTGTATGTCTACAAGCTTGAACATGTGGATAAATAATGAAAAAAGAATTAATGAACTCCCTAAAGAATTTCTCGTTCGCTTTCGGGCGAAAGAAATGAAAACGGAGATATGAAATAAAATGATGTGACTCGATAAAAGACAGGAGATTAAAAAATGGTCCAGGTCTTTTCTTCACTAATGAACGCCAAGGCCGAAAAAAGGTAGTTTAAACGAGTTGAAAACACGACGGCCTTCTCCACTGATTAAAGCATAAAAAAGATGGAAAAATTGGGGAAAAGTAATTGAGGTAGGTACCGTGTATATTTTCTTTTCCCTTCCTTTCACAAAATGTTTTCTTTTATTGGCAGGATTTCGTGTTACGAATAAAGCACAGTTTACTTTTTCGTTCGAATAAAATCACGATTGAAAATGAAAGACTCTTTCACTGCCCCTGAACTAGTGTACCTATTGATTGCATTAAGAATTTGCAATTTCTTTTAAATCATTCGTTTGCACACCTAAATCCATGCACTTTGCACTCATCGTTGCGTTTTTAAAATTGTAAACGTATCCACACTATAGGTATAACCCCCGGAAAGCCTCCTCGACAATGACAATTTTTAACCTAACCACATCAAAACTTACAACAGCCAAGAGTGGTTATAGGCGTAGTATGTATGAATGTATGTAAACGTTGCGTCATCTTAGGTGAATATAGATTGGACAGTAACAGTGGCATGAGTTGAATGCTTTTTTAATCATAAACATCGCACGCTAGGACCTGCAAACTCGAAATTAGCAACTTTATACAACTTGCTGAACATCACGCATCGTGGTCTGGGATATCCGAGTAAACACGCAAGAAACAGCATACCTACGCTGAGAGCTTTTCGAAAATTGGTATATTAAAGATATTCATCACTAAATTTATCTATTATAGATCTATAGTTTCCATATCATCCACCAACTCCTGTAATTTTCGTCGTTACTGAATCGTCACTCGTCAATGACGTAGCGGGAGGACTTAATGGGTTGTGTAATTTAAATGTTGACAATCGATTCAGATTTATTGGTTTTTACGTACAATAATACTATAACATAATAGCTAGAAACGCCAAAATGAAAAATTCAAATCCTATAAAAACACCTGATGACGCGGCATTCCCGCCGCGTTTGAAAAAAAAAAAGTTTAACTGGCGTTTGAACTATAAATATAACTAAAAATACATCGACCAAATACTTTTTGTTTGAGGGTAATGTGCTCGTGATATTCTTGTTATTTACTACAATTTAAAAAACATTATATTACCTTAGGTTGACGTTGAATGAACAGCTCATCAGCGCATGACAATACTTAATTGCATGGATGATTTTATTAAATAAAGCTGATTGAAGATAAATTGGATTATTGAGCTTGGCTGGATATTTGATAATGGAATGCTGGCTTGAAGAACCTCATGGGCAGATGTGCAGCGTAGAATGAGGAAATCTGAAGCACTGGAAAAATCCGTTGTGATCAGGCTTTTCAGTATTTAGCAATTTCAGGCTGCGTGTTGTGTTTAGAAATGAATGAGAGCATTACGTAATTTTTTTAATACATTTTTTCTTTTTTGCAATACCATGTCATGACGTGGTAACATACGTTGTTTGTTTAAATGTTGATATACATGGAAAATTATTGGTGCGATGACGATAGACACGATAATCCGTTATCTAGTGCATTTGCATGTTGCCGTAGAAGTGGAAATAATCCACTTCCAAGAATTATTCTTGATTCAAAGAGATAACAAGGGATGACCATTTGAGGCCTCAGGATGTTTAATTGAACTAGGCACATGGATGCAAAGTAGTTAATGGATGCGAGAAGCGAGGGGCCCGAGAAACCCTGTGCCATGCAAAATCACGGGCTATACTGTACATCAAAGAGCTTACTTAATGCAGTTTCTCCCGTGGTATGACAAGAGAATTTCTACCTCATCACCGGAACGATTTCGAGAGGCTTACGTGGAAGAGTAGAATTAGTTTTCAGGGTTAAATTAACGCAGTTCTCTCGCCCCGTTCAACGTAAACGGTTGAAATTAAGGTAAACGCCCTGCCGAGGTGGAGGTTTCCATATTACGTTAGTGTTCCCAGTAGACGTAGGTGGATAACTGATGGCCGGAATAATTGCTTCTGCAATAGTCTTTTAAAAAAAAGCCTTATGAACATTGAAGTTCAGGAATGTCTGCATACTCTCCGCCCTCAGCCGCCGAGTGGAGGTAAAGCTTTTACCTCGTTAATACATCACAGCAGGTTTGTTCTCAAAGTGGAAGAGGTTTTATGCTCTCATTTATAAATTCCAAATATCAAAATGAATTGTCATAATTATCAACAATAAGTGATTTGTCATGTCGAATGAAATGCGTTGAATATTGCCGGGACACTCGTGGTTTAAATCTTAGAAAAAAAAATCGGGTATTTAGGGCTGTTGCAAACAAATGCTGCATTCCATGTTGATGCAAAATAATACAATGTTGGTGCCGCCGTATTTCACTCACTATTTCTCTAGATTCTGAAGTTCAAGGCTTCCAAAGTTTTATCATCTCATTTTGAAAGATTTATACTTTTTTCAAATTAGAAAAGAAAAAACATCTCCAGGGACGTTCTGTTCTAATCGCTGAACCACGAAGGCTCTTGTAAACAAAGTGAACGATATAAAATTGAAATTTTACCACAAACTGTCCAAACAGAAGACAGTGTTCGTCTTATGTTACAACTTTGAGTGCTTTGGCAAGCTTTCTTTTTCATAGCCGACTACAAGTTAATGGGAGGTTGCAAAAGGAAGCAAACAAAGCCACAATGATAAGAATATTAATTTCTCAGACCGGATGTTTTTAGTGTTCGTGTGAAACTAGTAAAATCGGAATGAATTCATTAAATACCGCAAATAAATTTTTTATGAGTGAATATTCGCTGCCGAAAATTGAGTCCGTATTTGCCCTCTTTGGCAACCTCCTCGTACAGGCAGGTTACGAAAAGAAAGTTCGCTAGTGCACTAAAGGTTGTGACGGTAGACTGACGTGCTTTTTTCAGCTGAGCACCAAAAGATTGAGCAGTTGAGAACCCATTTGCGACGTTTTTGTCCACCCCGCCGCCGTGATGATTACATGAAATTGGGGAAAATACTTGAGTGATAAATAGGTAGGTAAAATAGCTTATGGCCGTAATAACTATTGCCAGCAAGTATGAGGTTGTGGTTGAATGCGAATAAGCACTGTTGACCTGTTTTATTTTATTTTCTGATGTACAATCGTAATTTGAATAAAAAAGACTTTACCTTTAAATTACGGAAATAGTCTAAACTTCTCGCTAAAGTAAACAACTCCGAAAATCATGACGTTATCATGAAGAATAGCTATCACATTTGAGAATTTGTTTTTGGATAATAATATTTTTTATTTCGAAGAAGACTTTTTACAAGCCAAGCGCTAGGATGAAGAAAGAATAAAATCTATTCTTAGTTATTTATTACCTATTTTAATTTATTATTTAGTAGTAGGTACTACTAGTACTAGGTAGTACAGTATTATTTTTTTGAAATAATTTAATAGGTTTGTATTTTGCTATCAGCAACCTCATGGCGAAACGTTTTCTTCGTATGATGTTTTCATTCCTTTCGGAACCGAAATCTTCTACCTTCTTTTTTTTAATTCGGGGTTTTCAAAGTGTTTGATGGTCTGATGAAAAGATATGATGTGCTCGAAAATCTTGTAAATCATCACGGTACGACGAAACTGTAGAACGGGCACCAATAATTATTTTACCAGTTCTTGACAATTTTACAAAACTTTTAAAATCCGCCCTGAGTGTCCTAATAAATTAAAAAACTATGCCGTACATTTAATCTATATCATATCGTTAACGTGAGTTCGAAATTTCAGATTGGATGGTCGAAAATTGTTGGATACCGTGGTACCGAATGATGGGCACGTTACTATTAAATAGCACAAATTTTGTGATACCAAACTTTGAAAATCCACCTTGTACGACCTGGGGACCCGATCTGAAAAACGTGTGATCTACAACAAATAGTGAACGTGGGGTCGAAATTTCAGCTCAGTATATTGCATATTGCATATTGTATATTGCAAAATTTGAAGGTTGCAGAGTGACCGAGAGATGGGAATTTTTCTCCGTGCTGCAACTCATGAGTGTCCTAATTTTAGGAACGTTTCTACTTCAATTTAAAACCAAGATTTGACGGCAAAGGGGCGACAAATAAAAATTTTAAGGCACATTTAACTGACTTTGCTTGAATGGCCAATGGCCATCTTAGCGTCTTATCTCAATTTTAAATTATGGTGAACCAGCCGTAAGCGGATCAAAGCTAAAGGAGTAGGTACGCTCGGTTCAATTTTAACGACAATTAATATTCCATAGCTAAGACCGCAGTGTTAATCATCCCTTCGAATCGCCCGGCGAGGAAGATGGTGGATACACTCGGGGAGGGCATCAATATTATTAGCCCGATAACACTCCTGCGGCCGCTGCTGACATGGGCCACAAATGCGATTCTGACAGGGTCTGCAGGAACCTGTTTCGTGGCCGGGCCAACTGTGTCCACAGGGGGTTTAATTATATCTCGGGTCCCTTAAGGGGGTCCCCTTAGGCGAATGCATGTTCTAAGTGACATCCCCTCGGAGTACCTACATTGAAATCGACGTCCACATTCCTCTTATTGCTTGATGGAGAGCGGTGATTTAGTGTTGCGGGAGGAGCACTGATTGATTTATTCAGCTCCAGCGTTCAAGTTTAGCTTTTCAAAGCTTCCCCTAGAAAGATAGTTAGGAAGTAATATGTCCTTAACAAACTCCTATTCAGAGTTCCTGGTGGGATGGACGAGGTGTCCTATGATCATGGTTGTAGGGAGGGCGTGTGCCCATTAGGCCGTTGAAGGTGCCCACATGTTCGGAAAAACCTTCCACTTCAGATCATCATGATGCAAGGTAATCTGATAATAGTTCCTGCTACGGAAGAAAGGCATTCAACATGGAAGAAAGGAAAGGAAGCCTCACTCCTGTGTTAACCGGCGTTCCCAAAACGCCAACCCATTGGTGGAACGGTGGGGGGATTGCGACTGGAGCGCGATCCCTACGAGATGTACTGAATTTTGAAGGTGATTATAATATAATCACCTTCATGGTGATTATAATATAATCACCATATTATGGTGGTTATAATATAATCACCATATTATGGTGGTTATGATTCGCGAAATGAACGATCAGTGCAATGGACAAAAAAATCCTTAGGCTCGCAGATTTGAAATCCGCAGGTTCGATGCCAGGTCGCAAGGAGGCGTTGCATTGTACTACTTTCGGAAGGTCAATCTTACTGCCAAAAGTTCTATCGCAGATTATTTTCATACAACTCTCCTGCTTTCTGTTAGAGATTAAAATTTGTGTAGTTGTTTCAAAGCAAGTGTTTAGTCCTTCCGAATGTGACTGAAAATGGCAGGCACTTCGTTTAAGTTGTTGCCGCCGCCTGTGTTCGATGGCTGTTCCTCTGTAGGTTTCCCAGACACTACGTTTAAACGGGCAAGGTTGATGATTTGGACGCATCTCTCCCATCAAGCAGGTTCTCCGCTGGAGGCGGACAGTCGTTTGAAAATAACTTTTTATATAAGTGGATACATAGGTGATGTCGTTGTTAGCTGCGGTTCTGCCAGGAAATGAGGAAGCTACCTAATCTTGACGTCCTAGCAATATAAAGGAATCCGCCTTTCCACCATCCAAGCGGGTGTTCGCCCGAGAGAACAGAGAAGGGTTGGGCGGATCCCTCAGTCTGATCTGGAGTTTTCTCTGGGTTCTAACAACAAAAAATACATTACGATGAGGGAAAACCGGGAAAGTCATCCCAGCTACTGCGTCTGGTGAGTGGGCAGTGCCCATTGGGCTCTCGAAGAAAAGACGAGATCTAGCGGACCGGTTCGAACCGGTTTCACCGCACTTGTTGATTGCCGAGTTTTTACAGTGTGGGAACCTTTCCTACAGTTAGGAAGAAAGATATCATCCTCAACAAGTGTTGTTGTTAAAGTTACGCAGAAAAAGGTGGAATTACGGATGATACAATTACCGTAATAATAATTATCAGGAGTCCCTCTAAAACAGTTACTACTGACAAAAAACTAACTTCCCAGGAAAGGAAAAGATAAAACGTCTGACGTCGCTGGAATGTTTGAAATATGGGATGTTTTTGATACTCAAATTCATCGTTCACGGGTAAATACAAGCAAAATTCGAACATTTCAGAATATTTCGAAAAAATTGTTGGTTGGAACTTTTTTAGAGGGTCCCCTTCACAGGGCATACAGTAAATTATTTACTGTATAAATCCGTATAAAAAAAAAATTGTTCGCATCAAGAAAAACATCAGTTTCTCAATATTTTTGAAATGGATTCAAAATCACTTAATCAACTGCAATTATTATAGTCAATTCAGCAAATCAATAAAGAGTGAGTGCCTAAAATATCCGAGATGATAATAATATTATGTATTTGAAATGTCTGATTTGGAAATCATAATGATGTCATAGTGATGTGGTGGGTTTGTGATGGGACAGTCAATAAAAGTAAAGGCAAAGTGAATATGATACAGATAAATGTGGCAACGCTGGTTAAAGTCGTTTTATATTGGAGAACTCTCAGTCTTTCTCCTGGCTGAGGGAACATGATAGCATAGTTCCTGTTAAAGGATTCCTTCATTTCCTCACGCTAAAACCCGTTTTCCAGGAGAGTCTTGGGGCACCAAAGTGTTCTGCTGCACAGAAGACGCCTGCAATAGAGCGCCAATCATCTTCACCGGCTCGCTGGCCTCTGCAGCCCCTCTGGGCCTTCTGGTGTGGCACGTCGTCAAACTCACCTACTAACTTCGGGCTGGCCCTCACGATGGCCTTCTCGTTTTCACACGCTTTAACTTCTGGCTCGCTCATTGGTTCGTATCCTGCCTTCCAGTCCTGTGAGTGTTATTCAAATATTATATTTTCAAGTACATCGATCGAAATTGTAGGGTAGAGGGAAGTGAAACGGGAACGTTCTGCCAATTATACACGTCTCGCAATTGACAAACACGAAATCTAAATACCATCTAGCTTCATGTATGTAAACATGCCTAATCAAGTACGATTGATCAAGAGAGCAATCATATTAATCAGATATACTACCATAAGGACATCTACAAGTACCTACTTGTATACTCATGCTCACATAAACGATGGTGTTTTGCATAATAATTACATATTATGTAATCGCTTCCTTAATGTTTGAATTCCTTCAATTTGATTATATTTAAATGCTTTTTTGCCTACCGGTAGCTTCCGTTTTCCAAGTATGCTTGCCAACGATCTCCCAGATCCTGAACGCGCCCCCCCCCCCCCCCCCCCCCGACTAAGCGAAAAAATTAATGCCTGCAGCCTAATTTATATAGTAATGTAATTTATGTAAACATGTCTTTCGTACCTATAGGAGTAAAAAAAGCTTTAAAGTATTTAGGTAAGGTGCGAGTTTCCGTTAAGTTTAGGTATAACTTAATGTAAGCGTTATTTATTAAGGCAATAAGTTTGTTATAACGGTAATGAGTACAGTTACTACAATATAGTGCCATAATATGTCAAGATTATGTCATAATATTATTATGTTGTACATAGTTGAGAAGGAGGAGAACCTTTTTTTTTTTTTGTTTCTTTTTTTTTGTTTCTTTTTTTTGCCATCTTTATTCTGAGGTCATCGTAAAATTTAAATTAAAAAAAAAAATACTAAAACATTCGGCTGGGCGTGCACAGAACGAGAAAAGTCTGAAACTACCAAAAAGGTGCTCCATCTGGCATATCCGAGCGCTACTTATTTCATCCCACCAAGTAGGTTTGGAAGTTATTGATGTAAATCCCATCACCCTCTAGGTTTCAGTAACTTTCTGCAGTTTTGAACATCCCGTGAATAAAGAAATGTATTTTTGCTATTTTGAAGTGTTATACATACCAGTAAGATTTTTTTTTTTTTTTTTTCTTCTTCTTCTTCTTTTATCCCCTGCATTAATTATGGATATGGTCGGGGAAAATCGTGTAGGAGTAAAAGCAGGGAAGAGCTTCTTTGCAGCCGTAGCTGCCTTATTCATCGCCGGCCTCACCTCATAGCGATGTATCATATTGGTAAAGGCCCTGTGCTGCAGAGTTCCCCCTCCCATTCCCTTTTCTACTCGGACCGGGCTTTTTTGCGAATTACTTATGTGGCTCTTACGTTTGGTAGAAATAGGGAAGTGATACTCCAGAAAACGCCATCAGCGTTCAGGTTCAATACTGCAGAACTGAATTTTGAGTACAGGAAAGAGTCTTATAAATGTGTTCACCCAGATTGATGATGGCTCTTTGATTTTTCAGCCTCGCCAATTTCGGAGGCTCGCAAGACAAATGGAACTCTAATTGGAAAATAAAAGAGCACACCCATGAAGTGATGAGAAAGAAGACTTTCGGGGGAAGTAGGAAATGCGTTTAGCTGGAAGGACGGATAATTGCGAGTCAGTACGTGCACGCGTTCTAAAACGGCTAAAAGCTGTTGGTTGAAACAAGGCGGCATTCGGTGAAGATATGTTCCGAATCGCAATGGGGTTTTAGGGTTGATGAGTGAAGGAATTAGATATACACAGGAATTATGAACGGATACGATGCTGTCGAAACCTTGTTCGTAGAATTCGGAATTTGTCATAAAATTTAAAGAACCAATCATTCACCACTAGAATGGCATACCTACACAATCCAATCGAATAATGTAAATGTGCTGGCGACAAGGAATATAGGAGATACCTAGGGAAGTGAAGATTAACTCAGTGGAGAGATTGAATTGTTTTTCATAGGTATATCGTGTCCTACCAACTCACTAAGTGGATGTAGGATATTGCCGAAGCTTCTCCACCGGGAGGGGGGGGGGGGGGGGGTTAAATCTCGTCGACCCCAACCAGATTAAATCAGTTTCCACGGAGTGTATACCGGATACCATTATCGGGGCTATATTGAATTCCATCTTTCCTAAGGATATTGTCTTCTGATGGACTTCCGGGTTGCGGTGCCTTCAATATAACCAAATCCCCATGACAAACGCGATAGCAATGCAATTTGAAAACTTTTTACTCATTACAGATCGATACGAAGCATTTGCAGGGTGTACTGCAGTTAGATTCCAGCAAACTATGTTTGTTGAGAAAAACTTTTTAAAAGCTCAAGTTTTTCTCTGCGACGGTTGCTCTTCCTTACCACGATCCCTTGCGATACAAGGGCCAGTTAACATCAAAGGAAGCACCCAACCAAAGGGTCTTTTGTGCCGCGTATCCCAATTAATTAAGCGAGCTTCTCTCGAAGATTTCAACGGAGGCATTGTTTTGCCACGATGCCCGTATTCATTCACGTGGCTGATTCGATGTTTGGTCCGCCCAAATTAAAAGTCAAATATTCTTTCTTTCCTCCGGCGTTGTCCTCGTAAAATGAAACAGCACCGAGTGGGTACCTACACCGTTTTGAGCCGAAAGGGCATTACTATGAAACACCGTGGAAATGGGCGGGTAACGGCTACTCAAGGGGTAATAAATTTCTTTCAAGTACCCACTTCCTAAGAGCTTGAGGTCGTTGCAAACCTCTTAAGTAGCATCTTCGAATCGGCCAAAACATCTTTTTGGAGCAACAATCTTTAAAAGAACAACCGCGACAAATGTTCTAAGGCACTCCTTTGATACCGTATATGTGTTATGTAGAGTTCTAATATTAAATATTAGAACTAAATTTTAGAATCGTTTCTTATTTTTAATACCTATAATCCATTGCTTTTAGACACAAAAGAGACCAAAGTTTGCAAAAATTGCTCTCTTTTTTTTTTTTTTTTAATGCTGTTACAGACAGTCCCAGTAGTATTTTCAATTTTGCAACTCTTTGCTAAATCTTTACATAACACTGTAGCCTTGAGGGGACCTGGTCGGCGGCCACCAGTCGGTCGAGTTATCCACCGTTCATGTTATTTTTTTGTAGACTTACAAAAGTGTCGAAAAAATTACAATCGTAGGTTCCTGAACGAAAGCCGCATTTCGAAAAGCGTTGGGACTACAGATCTGCGGTTAAGCTCGAGCTGTAGCAAATTTCATCCTATTTTTTTTTTTTTTTTAAAGATAGTCGTGTTATTTCCGCTAGACCGCATACTTCCGGTCCGAAAATATCGATTTTTAGCATACCCCAGTGTCAAATTGTGCAAAATTAAACCCACTAACGCAATTTTTGTTATTTCATGTCTGTTGCAATGGATCATTCCGGGAAGGTCGGTCTACTTCTTGTGTATGCAACCCGCAATTCTCTCAAGCACTGCAGGGTATGTAGTCAGGGAGCACATGGAAAGCAGCTGTCTAGGACCTAGAGTCTAGGCAAACTTTTTCGAGGGGGGGGGGGGGCCAAATAAAACAAAAAATTATGTAGGCGGGCCAAAAATAAAAAATAAATAAATAAAATAAATAAAAAATTGAACAAAACACATTTTTATAAACAATGAACTTTATTTTTGATTTTTACATCACTTGAAACTGAGGCCGTCCGCACATCTCCAGATCGCCTACGCGAGTTTGGCTGCAAAGTGCAAACTTGCACGTCAGTTAATATTAGGTTTGTTCCAGGTCTGACTGCGTCTGTCGACAGAAGTTGGACAGCTGTCGACAGAATCCGACCGCACATACTCGAGCTGTCGGTTTCCCTCCAACTGCTGTCAACCTACGATCGACCTGGAACAGCAGTAATAGATGCGATTATACCCTACTTGTCCTACTTGCCCGAGTTTGTAGGGTTTATTCAAAACCCTGTCGCGGGCCGGATTAGAATAGCCCGAGGGCCGCATTTGGCCCGCGGGCCGTACTTTGCCCACAACAGACCTAGACTGTAGGCTACTACGCAAAAAGTATAATTTATCGTATCTTATCGCTTAGACAGGTTATTATGAAAGCCGCTGTCTCCTCTAAACTTGATAAAAATAAATCAAATAAAAACATGCATTATTATTATTAGAATAAAATGTTTACCCAATTTTGAATAAAATGTTTCTTTTTGGTTATTTAAAAAATTCACAAATGAAAAAATTTGAGGTTAAATAAAACTTTCACGTTAGACACAAAGTTTTATTTAACCTCAAATCCTTTTTTTGAAATTGGGTCCCTGATTCCCGACCGAAATAGCTAATTTTCGAAAACCAACTAACTCAAGATGTTTCGTAAGTTTCATACTCAGGTCCCTCACAGTGCCTCGGGACCTCTCTAAATTAGATGGGGCACTCTCCCACTCATATTCTCCCGCCTGAATCTCGTAACGTACCGTGTACTCGAGAAGAAAGTTTTCCCGGGGCAAACGAGTTTTATACACTCTGGAAAAACGAGTCAGTCCAGAAGAAAAAGCGAGTTTTACCATTCTCTCCTCCCCCTCGACAGGAAACTTCTCTCCCTCCTCCGGCCAGGTTCTTTTTGTGCAGGGAGTAAACGTAAAGAAAATAGGCCTCGTTTCAGAGGAACTTTTCAACGCAAGGAAGGATGTCATGTGTTCGAAATCAATTTATGAATCCTTTTCACTCCTATCATGCCAATCGGGGAAAGTATCTTTCCGCGTACGTTTAAAAAAAAGTTCGCTTGATACGAGAGCCATCAGAAAATTGGACATGGAAAGTTTAGCTGAAACGCCCATCGACATAACCCTCTATCCCTGTCAAATGGTGAATTTACGTCCGTGAAAAGAGGTACCAACAACCATTTGATATCACACCTCAGATGTAGCAGTAGGTAACTTTTTACGATCCTCTGCAAACTTATGATTCTGCAGCTCAACATCTCTGAGCAGGGTCAAGTCTCGATAATGTTCGATGCACTCAGAGCCATTCCAATTTGATCTTTCACACTTGATGCTGCTTGTTTTCAGCTTTGCAAATTATGTTTCTTTCTCTCTTTTTCTCACTTCATTGTTTCTTCTACATGGGTTATAACTGTCATCATGTGAAAATGTAAATAAAAATGTTGGATCATAAAAATGTTACTGTCAACCTTAATAGTTATAACAATAATAATTATTGTTATAAATATTATAAAAAACACAATAATAATTATTATTGTGTTTTTTTCTTCTTTTTTTTTACTTTCGTTAGCTACGTGAGATTAGTAACCATACAAGATATAAAATAGCATTTTAATTGCTTTGCGTATTTGCATGGCGAATAATCACTAGTTATAATGAGTAAAAAGCAGTTGTGATACTTGTAATACCTACCACCTAAGAAATGTACGTAATTCGTAAGGGCAAAATAAAGTTTAATGTCTTAGTTGCATAGATGTTCACCGTTTGCCATTAATTTTATTTCCGATATAAAGTTTCAAATGACATTAAATTAACAAAACTAAATAAAAAGAATTGAATAAACAAATTTCGTTATCTCGATTATTTTTGTAATTCAAGAATAATTGTTTTTTAATGTTATAGTGTTCATTAAATGAATCGTTGAAATGATCTACGTAGTATCCTTGAAGTTCTCCATCTTGCTTGAATTTACTCACCGTACATTCAAGTGTTTTTTTCTTCTTATTAATTAGTGGTAAATTTCTTCAATGCGGGTATAAAATGTATAAGGATATCACGTTAAGATCTAGCATAAAATTAGGCTATTTTTCTTTCGGCGCTCGAGCTCAACGTGGGCCTTGGCTGAAATAGTTTAGGTTAGTAATGATAATGACATTTAATGTTAATGACGCAACCGTTGTCATGAGGTTACCTCCCCAAGTCTATCATTAAACACGTAATAATTAAACGCTAATCAACTCAACCAATAAATCCAATACGAGCAAGAATTATAGGTTTCTCAGCGAGATGTAAAAGCTAGAAATTAGATTCATAAAATTATAGGTTCCATGATAGAATTTAGGTCACGCGCAAGCCTTCTAATTAAGATAATACAAATTACAGTTAGTTGAATTTACCTATGACCACGTGCAGTATTTATAGGTTTCTTGCTACGCAAGTCAGCTATTTTTGTTTGAAAATCGCTTCAGAACAAAAATGGCTCACTAGTTGTAGGCGGTATGTAACAGTAGCTTAGCACTTGTGATTCAGAGTTGTTTGAAGATGAAGTGTTTAAGTCTAAGTAATTTTATTGTGATAACAAGAAAACTTAGTCGTAATGAATTATTTAAATACTTCTTTCAGCTCCTCAGGTACATTCTCATTCCTCTCTTTCGTTTTTGTTTTTAGATTGTCATTGTGATACGCACAGGTCAGTGCGCATTCGAGTATATATTGAGGGATTATTTTAGAATATAGGTAAGTCTCTCTGTACAGAGAACATTCGTATTTGTCTGAAATGCAACTACACATTGGGCTGCAGGCAAAATGGCGGGGAGAGGTGAATTAATTTTGACATCATGAAGTAGATTAAAATCCAATCCCTTCCCAAGCATACAAGGTCGACAATTTGCGACGGTAGGTATGTTCAAAAAAGAAAATTGTTCTAAATAATTATAAAGTCTTCCGTTGAATTAACAATGACGAGAAGCTGATCAAATGCCATTTATTCAAAAATCACCTTACTATATTATAATATGCCAAATCATAATATTATTATGATTTGGCATATTATGTCAAATTTATGATTATTCATGTTCCTATCATAAAATATTATTTTTGAACAAATATTCTTTTGAATGTGATTGCTCTCTACCCTCAGCCTGTATTTAACCACTTTACTAATTGAATGTGTGGAACATCAGCAAAACATCCTATTTTCAACAGTATAAATCCACAGCTGGAAGAAGGTGATGAGCCCGTGAAGCAAAATCTTGTTAAGATCAAGCTTCAAACGTAACCACAGATTCTTGAAACGTAACCTTCTTGATTCTGAACCAATCAATCAATTCCAACTGCAATGTTCAATTCGCAAATCCTGAAATTGTTTGGCAGTTCATCCCCTTCTTCCACCTTTATCTCAGTTTAATTAAAGTGACGGACCCATCTCGTTTCACTCCCTCTACAGTTAGTAATTAGGTAGCGTAGGTACCTTTAGCAATACCTTCAACTGAAACAAACAAAATTTGTAGGTGCCTATTTAGACAGGTGACCTATTCAGGAGCGTGTCAGTATGGATGCCATAATGAAGAGCCAGGGGTCTCTTTAATAAATTTATTTTCAAGCTTCGTGGAAGCTTGGTTATTAGTTTTAAAAAAACACACAAAAAAGCGAAAAACATCCACGATTGAGTATTGAAATTGTTTTATTTACTTTGGAATTGTACGTTTGCGGATCTGTAGCGGAATGTGCGAAATATTGGCAAGGTGCTATTGTTACTGCTTTTTACTCGATTGTTGATGAATTGGTGAGCACCTTTAACTTGCACGCTTTCATGATTTTTCCTTTCAAAATCAACGTTATATTTTATTAACAAATTCTAACAACTTGTATCGATAAGGTGATTGCGTGGTTACGAAAGTTATTAGCAAATTTATCAAGTTGTTTTCAATATCTTCTAAATATTTTTAAAAAATTCGTAGTGCTTTGAATCAAATTAAAGGTAATTTATATTCAAAAAGCAAATATCATGACTCTTGTCGAACCTTTCTTTATTAGCTGTTGAAGTGATGTTTTGGTAAAGAAACAAAAGGAAATAGATGAATAAGACATTATGGAAAATAAAGGAAAATATTGAATCTTTACACAATGAATTTTGCATACGATTTGTTGCAATAGGGTTTTGGCAATCGTGCGTTTATTTAGAAAATTTATTATTTTTAACGAAGGAACCGTGTCTAAAGTATTTTATATCTGTAGATTTAAGCCACTTCATATAATGAGTTGAAGTTGATAGGACACTAGTCGGAGTCTCTGCCGGCAATTTGATTCTCAAAGGCCTCAAAAACCACCTTCCGATTCCGGAACTTTTTTTAATTTAGGGAGAAATTGTGTTATCATTTTTAAAAAATGTAAAATATGATTCCAGCAATTACATCTTGCTAATCAAGAATCAGTGTACTCTGTCAGGTAAAAAATTTTAAATTGAGTGAGAACTGTTTTTGTAAATCAAGGTGAAAAATTTTGCTATCTGTACCACTCATTAAGTTGATTTCAGCTATTTGCGTTCTTTGAATTCTGACTCAAAGGAATTCGTAAATTACTTAGTATTTAGAAATATACGTTGAAAAGCAATTTCTATAGAGCTTTATAGATTAAAAATTCAATTATTTTACAAATTTTATCGTTTTGATCTGTTTTTCAAGTGCTACTATAACTAATAGCTTGTTCCATCGCTGCATTATCTGAAGTTTTAGGTTCAATTGAGATAGGTGGTTCCCTTTGGGGGATATTTCCGCGGGAATCTGATAAGATATTCAAATGAACAAGGAGAAAAATTACACTCAAGCCAATTTCTGTAACGCGCCAGACAATCTCAGTTGGTATTCTGTCAATGTAAACCCCTTACGTGGAACAGCACGATGAAAATAAAACTTGCGCATAAATATCCACCAAAGGTAACTTCGTTTAAAAATTGTTGCTTTAGCTTCGACTATTTTTAAAATAATTGAAATAATAAGTATTGTAAGGAAGAAAAAACACAAGAACCATATTCTAAAGAACTACCTTAGCTATTAATGAGTAAACATATTGTTAATACATTTATACAGGATAAAATATTTGGAAGAATAAATTCTAGTTATAGGGGATAGGATTTGACTTAGAAAAAATGTCGAATGTATCTGTGGCAATTTAATATTTCTAATACATATTTACTGTATAAAATGACTTATTGACGAAAATAAATTTTCAAAAACTACATTTTTGGGTTTCATTTCTAAGAATGATGGGTAGTGGATTTCAAGGGGGTCGTAGCCTGAAACTAACACGCTGTCGGTGAAATTCGATTCTGGTATTGTCTTCTAATTGCGTGAGCTCTTCCGCTTGGTGTACAGGTACATGATTTACATAGGTGTTGGCACCTGTACATGGCATCCGCTTAAACGTTAAAAGCCCCCCTCTTCGATCGATATGCAAACTAGTTGGTTAGTAATGGTTGGTTTGGCAGTTTCCACATTGTTGGGCAAACCTGCTGAGGAACTGAAACCTCCGTCTAAGCTTTCAAGTGCACCATCACCGACTATGAACCCTCTTCAAATACTAAACAATCATCATCAGTGACCCAGAAATTATGCAAGTACAATACTCGCATTGGAAACATTATCGAGTCGGTAGTCAAATGTTCCCCATAGACAACTTAACACCAATATTATGGCTCAATCAATTTTGATTTTATACAAAACTAGCTGGGACACCCGGTCTTCGCCCGGTCCATTGTGAACACGAAACAAAACTGAATGTTTCAACGGGAGATATTTTACCAGTGTACGGATTTTTAACATTTTCCGTTATTTGAATCATCTCTTGTACTCTAAGAAGGGCTCCCTCTAAAATGTCAACGTCCCGTCATTACAACCGTCTCTTGTCCCTGAAGTTACCCACCAACCGACAATCTATAGAACTCCCAGAAGGGCTCCCTGTAAAATTTCAACGAACAAAGGTTGAACGGGAGAGATTTTAGCTCACTCAGCTGATCAGGAGAATTCCCGTTATTATACCTCTCTCTTACCTATCAAACTAATGGAAGGATCGCAAAAGAAACTGATACCCACCTACCGAAGATCTTCGAATAACTTCTGAACCGGTTATCGCACAGAAATCGTTTTGTACTCGTTGAAATCAGCGTTTTAACCGACTCAGTTCCGTTCAAAACAGACGCCAAAAGTTGTCCCGGCTCTCGGCGTTACGAAAATTTACCTAGTAATCCCTATATATAGTAACGACGATTTTTGACCCGGCTCTCGTGGCTAAGGAAAGCCTCATTCGCGATGAAGGAAGAGAGTTCGCGAAATCAACCTCGCCTATGTTCCAAGTCGGAACAACCTCGTCAATTGCGCCCGCTCCCGTCATAATCCGTCGAGCCGTTCGGCTGTGATGTTGGAACATCCCCAGTCCGCCCGCCGCCAAAAAACATTGAATGTTATAAAATTTATAAAACTAATATTTAATATAGTTGTTGGTAGTTGAAAGTTGTTTTTACATAAAATTCCCAATACATCTCCTCAATTAATTATAAAACTTAAAATTGGTTGAATATTTAATATTCTAAACCTGCATCAAATAGTTATTCATTCCATAATGTTCATGAAAATAACTCCTCACCAAATAGTTCATATATGGATAAATATTTACTTTAAAAAATTTGAAGAATAAAGTTTATTCTTGGTATGGTATCAGTGAGATCTATATTTTAGACTTATTTTTTAGCAGACGATGTTGTTGTGTGTTGTGTTGTTGTTGTGATGTTTGCAGACGCCTACCCCGACGACCCGCAACGTAAGCCAAGGTGCTGACGGTGGAGTTGGGAATTGGCAGTGGGCATAATTCACAAAGAGTTTTGCCCACAACAGGTGCTCATTTGGGTAGAAAAGGCAACAGAGAAAACCACCTCCATTTACTCCCGGGGTTGCCTCGACCCGTTCCACGCAGAATGTAAATTGGATGTGACCGCAGCGGAGTTCCTTCCGACTTTCAGCAGTTCCTCTGCGGATTTCTGTCCTTCCATCGCTGAGTTCATATTCACAAGGCTTTCAAGTTCTTGCTAGGCCAATAATCTCACCCAATCGATCATTCGTTATTTTCCTTTGCTTTACTGATAGAGAATCGATGTAACGTACAATACTACCCATACATTGTATTGGGAGTATTTGTAATGAACATTTACCAACTTAAATCTTTTGTAACCTGAACAAGCGGAGAAACAACTTTCCTGTTGTCCTGAATGGACTTTCCAGCCTTTCCAGCAGAGGAAGGATGAGGGTCTGCGGGCGAAAGTACTTTATCAAGATGATTATAATATTTACTTAGGCAGCCTAGTGGAACACCAATACCCTTCTCTCCCTTACCCTTCTTGAACTATAGAAGCCACAAATCCCGCTAAATAAGGGCTCATTCTACTGCACTTGGAAAGCTAAGTAGGGTCATTCCCGTAATCCTCCCGGAGAGGGAAATCTTGAAGTCGAGATTCAAATATTGTCTCCCGCGATTATGAACGCTCCATAATTCACGATTTGACCTCTCTTTTCAACACCTCGTGAATCAAAGGATTAATCTCTACGATCGCCATTTTAACCGCTCCTTGCAATACATTATGGCAGGAATTACGGGGTGGGGACGTGATAAAGTCTTCCGTGATGAAAAACGCTGCTAATTTGACAGAGTTTAATATTCTCTAATATAAATAATTTATATTCCACAATTATTGTGAAAAAAATGTATTCTATGTCAATAAAGGATTAATTTAGGGGGGAAAAACGTTGCCGCCTATGGGGTGTATTGCCGCTTGTGCCACATATAGTCACAAGCGGCAATACACCATAATGGTTAATTATATTTTTACTTTAGTAATGGGGGACACCCCCAGACCCCCAGATTGCTAATGTCATGACCAGTGAAACACAAAATGTGTTTTTTGGTCATTCCGTGACACCGAAGGGGGGGGGGGGGGGGGGGGGGATCGACTTGGGGCATGGGGTGGGGTTAGATGGAGTTGCGGTTCTTGGTGGGTAGGCGGTAGGACCATTGGGGTGTCAGGTCGGGTTGGTTGTGAGCGGGATATTTCAGTTGACTTTTGCCTTACCTTACGCCTAACAACTTCAAATCAAATAACCTCTGTCTCACACTGGACTTCATGTTCATGATGAAAGGGCAGAGGAGAGCCCCCCCCCCCCCCCCTCGTGAGAATGTGAGAAGGAGGGCGAAGTAGCAGGTATGCTTAGCCCTGGGACGAGGACAGGGGCATTTTCAAACCGATAGACCCTTGGAAAAAACACATTCTGTGTAAACATTTCTTGTACAGCATTTGGACGGATGTGGGCTCCCATAAAATGGATTATGCATCCAAATTGATTTGGAAACAACACCTCATTTGACCTCTTGACATCCTTCGAAAGCTCCATTTTAGCTCATGAAAGCCCCATGGATCTCCACGGTGAAATTTTACGCCCAAAAATACTTCTAAAACGACACCCTACTCGATATCATAGCCGAACGCCTTCAAAGTCCTCCAGAATTAATTAATTTTTATCAGGTAAGCCTGCGAACAGCTCAAGCACAAATGCATAGAGAATGTAATGAAAGGTTTACCTACCATTAAGTAATTTTATTTCATTATATAAAATAAACATAGTCAATAATAATGCCAAATTTGAAAGGGAAAATGAAAAGCGTTGCAAATTTTACACAACGGTATATTATGCTTTGGTATAAATTGTGTTTGGTAAAAATTAATACCTACTGTCAATAAAAAATTATTTTGAAAGAATTTAATTTTTTAAATACCTGCTACATTTCTGTACAGTGTTTGGACCAATGTGGAATGCCGAAAACTACGTCCAGAAATACTTCAAAAACTAAACCCCTCCCGGAGCCCCAAGGGATTGAGCGATCGGGCTGAAAACCTTGCGGGGTCAACTAGATGGACCACCAAGTACTTTGTCAATATTTCAGATTAAGAAAAATCCTTTTACCCAAAAAGGCTGAACGGCGGACAGTTCATTTTTGGAATCTACACATCTATAACGTATAAGGACAAATTTTGAGGCTGATCGAAATTTTCGACCCCAGTTGCGAAATACTTGGGTGTATTATCCCAAGATTTTTTCACGATTCGAAGAAAAATTCTTCGCTTTAGAGCAGTCCCACCAGAGTGCAGAGAAACGAAAACAGAGCACGACCTAGTTGAAGAGTATGTACCAGTAAAGAGGGCACTCAGTGTACCGACGCCTCTAGCATACTCAACGACCATTAGATAGTACACCCCACACATCCTCTAAATCCTCAACCCCTCACAAACCATCACTTTTGAAAAAAAACCTGTTATCGATCTGTATACCCTCGACAACATTAGGCAACTGGGTTGGATGCGGGAGGGGTTTTACTTAGGCGTAATGGCATTGTTCACAGGCGGCTCGAATGAATAATTTGTCTAGGGAGAAAATGTCCCAGGAGTCGGTTTGTGCACAGGTCCATTATTTACAAACCTCCTCCCAGCCAGCGTTCTATAGGAAAACCACTTAGTCGAGTCCGGCATGTGAAACATTTTGTTAGCCTTTGCTAACGTGATCATTTAAATTATTACTTACGTTAGTAGATTCAGCCGGATCTTATCCATAATGCTCAAAAAAAATGCGTATTAAATATTTTTAAAAATGCTGAAAATTTTACACAAGGGTTTATTATTCTTTGATATACGTTACTTGTGCAGAAATTTAATTCTGTCAATGAAAAAATTTAAAATTAAAAAAATTTTTTTGGATTTTTTTGTTCAAAAACGTGTTTTTTCAAAAACTCTGTATTTTTTACTCGAAAAATATTTAACATCCTGGGATCCTTCAAAAATCCCATTTTTAGCCCCACGAATGCCCAAAACATCGCCCCAGTGAAATCGGATCGTTCCGGGACCCCAAAAAATGGATTCTACGTCCAAAAATACTTCGAAAACGACACCTAACTCGATCCCATAGCTAAAAGCCTTAAAAAAAACCCTCCCGTAGCCCCATTATAGCCCCATAGCGCCCCACGGGTTTCGGCGATCGGACTGAATTTGAGATGTGAAAAGCATCTTAAGTGTGTTAAGGGTTGTCTTGGTGCGGAGAAAATCATGAGAACTGGTTTTTTGCCTCTCCTCGAAAGTTGCCAAAATGACGTTGTGGGGTGTTGCAGTGTAGCCCTCGAATACTTCGAATAATACTTCGAAAAATACTTCGAGAACGACACCTAACTCGATCCCATAGCTAAAAGCCTTAAAAAAAACCCTCCCGTAGCCCCATTATAGCCCCATAGCGCCCCACGGGTTTGGGCGATCGGACTGAAAACCTTGCGGGCACAACTAGATGGTAAACCAAGTATTTTGTCGAAATTTCAGATTTTAAAAAAAAATTCCTACTGCCCAAAACGGCCTGGACGGCGGACGGCGGACGGCGGACGGCGTACGGCGGACGGACATTTCGGATTCAGAATGTAGACCTCTTGTAACGGATAATGTCAAATTTTGAGCCCGATCGGAGTCGTCGACCCCCGTCGCGAAAACATAGGTGTATTATTCCAAGAATAATAAACCAAAAGTGCTAGAAAAGTACTAGAAAACTTTCTCACCCCACAGAAACTTTCAACTCCTGCCTTCTGGGTCTCGATTTTCTCTCCTTGTTCCTACCTTCCCTACCTTGGGGCGTTCACTTATTGAAGGTGCTCCAATCTTAGGCCTTCACTTGTTTAACAAATCCGCTTCGAAAGGGAAGTAAGCTCCGAGGATAACCCCTTTTTTTCACTAGAGGAGAAAAGTTTTGGAACAGTTGGTAACGAAAGTGGGAACAATTTTAAAGTCAAATCGGCAAGGAAACTGGAATGGATTTTCAATCCCTGCCGAAACATGAAGGAATTATGAATCAAAATTTCAGCATTAAATTTTATTTATAACCCTTACAAGAAAAGTTCACGTTATTAGGAAATGATTCCAACATTTCTGTCATGTTCGGGAGAGATTGTACAAATGTGCTAATTTGGGAAAAAGGGAATTTCGGCAGTGAGCAGGCTAAGCCATTTATGATAAGACACAAAGAAAAGACAAAGAAAAGAAGAGAAAGAAAAGAATCGTATCTTCCCGCGAACATTAGAATCGGAAATTATGGAGATACGAAAAATACTGAAAACGAAAAAAAGGTACTTCTCCTTGTACTTTTTGGACGAACAACAAAATATGCCTTTCAAGGCGGCGATCCAAAATTTTAAAAATGTCATCAACCTTACCAGAAAGAAAATAGAGGATTGGACCAAATCAATGGTAACAAGCAGAGACGCCGCGTTTATGACTTTAATTTTTTTCGTTGAATGAATTTTTTTTTTCTTTTCATTAAATGAAAAGGTCATGAAAACATGGCCTTCATTTAATGACTTTTATGTGTTCTGTTTCCCTGTTTCATGACGCTTATTTATTAAAATTTGCTCATTATGTACATGACGTTTTACCCAAAAGATTGACGTTTATTTCACCTACAAATTAAAGCTCGGCCTCAACAGATTCTAGCCCAGGAGCACCTCAAATTGAAGTTAAACCCCCTATCCGAACTTGTAGATAATACAAGTTTTGGTGTTTTAAAAGCCCTATTGGGGTCCGATCAGGCTGCGAATTGGACTACCCAAGATTTCATTATTCTGAAGAAACTACAATCTATAACGATTGGACAGGTCTGGGTTTCGACCTGTTTTAACCGATTCTACGTCCAAAATTACTTCTAAATTGCCTCCCCACTCGCCTCTTCTTGTGGTGCCGTCTCCGCTAGCGAAGGTTGGCATTCACTTCACCGAATCTGTCCCTATCTCTGGCCAACTGGAACAGATCTGCCGCTCGTGGAACCCCAGTCCACTGGCGAATGTTGAGGAGCCAGGAAGCTCGCTTTCGTCCCACGCCTCTTCTTCCGGAAATCTTCCCCATCATGATGGATTGCAGCAGCTGGTACTTCGGGTTACGCATGATATGCCCCAGGTAGGCTACCTTCCGGATCTTCACAGTGTGCAACAACTCGCGGGTCAAACCATTAGACTGCAAGATGAAGTCGTTGCGCAGCCTGGCGGTCCAAGGAATCTTGAGCATCCTGCGGATAAGCCACATCTCAAAGGCTTCTAGCCGGTTCATATCTGCCGCCTTCAGAGTCCAAGACTCCACGCCATAGAGGACAATGGAGAAAATGTAGCACTGAACCATCCGCCACCGCAAGGCAAAACTCAAAACCCGACTGCACAACACCCGTTTCATGTTACTGAAGGCCCCGCGCGCAACCTCAATACGGGTCCTCAGCTCTTCTCTCAAAGCCCATTCCTCCGTCAACCATTGACCCAAATACTTGAAACGGGCCACTTGTTCAATATGCTGGGCCCCCACAACCAAGGCGCACGGCTTCCGACCTGTCTTTGATACTGACATGGCCTTTGTCTTGCCAACATTAAGTCTCAGGCCATACCTCTCGCACGCCTGCACCACCAGATCCAGGATAGACTGCAACTCCTCAGCAGTATGAGCAAGGAGCACTGTATCATCTGCGTACCGGAGGTTGGAGATAGGGACACCATTGACGTGAACACCCGTCCTTGAAAAACGTTCTTCTCAATAAAGTCCCCATGTAACTCCGTGGAGTTGTTTGATTGAGCTGAAAAATTTGCGGGATCGAATTCGATATGTCCCAAATCTTGTGTCAAAATTTCAGATTCTTTTAAAAATGTCTTTCCTACTTCCCACTTCCTACTAGAACGAACTTCCAAATCGTTTATTCAATATTGTTGTAGACTAGTCCGGCTGGTCCCTTTTAATCGATTCTACGTCCAAAATTACATCGAAAAGTAATCCTCTTTAATCCCCCTTAAAGCCCCATAGAACGGAGGGAATTGTTTCATCAAGCTGAAAAGTCTGTGAGACCAACTAGATTGAGCTGTGTCAAACTTTTTTGAAAAATTCCTGCTGGCAGAAATGACGTGTATGGCGGAGGGGTATGTCATTTTTGCAGCCTACCTACATGTTCTAAAACGTAGTGTCAAATTTTGAGGCCGATAAAAATGTTCGACCCCCGTCGCAAATACTTGGGTGTATTAGTCCAAGAATGATAAACCAAATTCTAGAACTTCGATCTTGAATATATTCAAATTGGCCGAAATTTATGCCGTTTATTATGCAAAGTTGCAATTCATTACCTTTTTGACAAAAAATGTATTTTATGATGAAAACCTATGACTATGACGCTTATGACGTTTTACCATCTCTGGTTATAAGTTTCACGTTTCATTCCCCATTACGAACATGAGAAACTTGGTCATACTTCACCAGTTTACAGAAACACCTGTCCATTTAAAGGGACGCCGTATTGGATTGAAGTCCAATGTATAAAGCGATTATCTTCCGTTCCAAATGCAACGGGTTTATTTGGTGCCCTGGTGCAGTGATGCAACCCACTCCAACCCTTGAACCGTGCATAATCCAGTTTTTCCACTTCAGTTGAAGGACTCCTATTCAGCGCTCCATTGAGAAAAAAGTTGAAAGAATATTGTCCGACTCCATTTCATAGACATGTTTTCAAAGGGTTTTGTTCCCATTCAGAAAGATTGATAGTTCGGTGTATGAGTCGAGTACCTGTACACTGTGACCAAAAGCGTCTGCTATGAACAATGTAAATTGTAATTGTAGTTCATAAAATTTCAGTTTAAAAGGTAATGAGTTTTGAAATCTTTATGTGCATAAACGACGAGACGAAGAGCCAGAACGTCATCAATCGTCGCCAAACTCAATTTTTTAATATCCACCCGGTGGATCTCACACCTGCTCTCGCTTGAGGTATTCCGGACACGACCTTATTCCATGTAATTTCGTGGCGCGAGATTGGAAAATTCAATGTCCCAAAACCAATCTATCATAAAGGAAGAAAAATGTTAGTTCTGACAGGCAGGTTTACTTGAAGCTTTGAGGCGGACGTGTGTGGACTCACCGTCACCGACTTGGACCCGAAGAATTTTTACTTTTTTCAGGTTTCTCCTTCCCACGTGAGTAATAAGGGACTGCTAGAAAAAAAGGACATTCCTGTAAAAGTGTAAAAAGGGTGTCCCAGAGCCATCCCTCTGCTCGGTTTTTTTTTTTTTTTTTTTCTCCTACTAACCATGTAAGGCTATTTAGGCCTACTTCTTATGCGTCATTATAAATGAAACGAAAAATGTGCACAAAAATTATCATAAAATTATCAAAATTGTTCCGGTATGAAATCCTCGGAATGATATTTTTTTACGTTCACTTGAAGATGTGTATCGAACTTAATACCTGAGTTATTTTGAAATCGATCGATTGAACTATGCAAACCTGAAAGCTTGAAATTATAGAGATTCATAGGTACCTTATATTCCTCTGTATGAACCGTCATCATTAATTACAATCGGATTGGTCGCCCATGGGCGGATATGCATATCCCGCCAGGAGCAGCTGTGGCGGTGGTGGTTGCCTCCTCTGTCACTGTCATCAAATGTCTGTCACTGTCAAATACACTGACGGAGTAGGTGGAGCCACAGGGAAGGAAAAGTGGCTGGTGAACAATTTTTGTAAAGTAAAAAATTTATAAAAATTAAAAATCAAGAATAACTGAAATTGAAAAATTAAAACTCAATAGGTAATAACTTAAATTTGAACAATTAAAAATCAATAAATAAAATTAGTAAAATTAAAACTCAATAATAACTACAATTTGAAGAAAAAAAAGTCTAAAAAAGATAAATATAATATAAATTATATTATAATTTATATTATAAACTGGCAGGGAAATGAAGAGAATTATAATATAAATTATATTATAATTTATTTATATTATAAACTGGCAGGGAAATGAAGTGAAATGTAGACAGGTATTAAGATTGTTATATTACGATTGGTATCTTAATACCTGTCTACATTTCACTTCATTTCCCTGCCAGTTTTTGAATTGGCATTCCCACCTCGAATGAAAGCGGGAAAACATTATTTGCTTTAGGATTGGCAACCCTTAATAATTAAGGAACAAGAATTATTCTTGTTCATCCATCAGCAATTCCATGTTTCTCTGTCATAACAACGGTACATGTTGTGGATGGATGTTCTATTGAAAAAAACGTATGTGGTATCTATCACCATCCTTCTTCATTCCTCTCGCTGCTCTCCCTCCACCACAGTGAGGGCTCGTTTTATTTTACTCCCCTACTTTATACATCTGAAGTTATGCTAGTTGAGGTTTCACTTGGTTGTTTGTCGGGTAGATAATATCTACCATATTATAATAGTAGTAGATAATATCTATCATATTATAATAGTTTGGTGGATTGAAGATCGCACATTTTCCTTCCCTTGCCGTTCATTCCCCTGTGATTTCGGACATTTTCAAAGGAAGGAGAATGATTCATAGGGGGACAAAATGTTAACCTTCAGTTTTCATTTACTCGCAGGAAATTTAGTTTTCATTGTCGGTATTAAGGGTGTAAAATCTTTCTTTTAGGAACAGTAGTGGGTAAAAGGAGTAGGCTACGTTTTATTCCCGTTGGATTTTTTTTCTTCTTCTTATTTTAACGCTCTAAATGCGATTCCTTATGTGCTAGTTCAGGGTTTCCCAAACTTCTTGGCCTGGAAAAATATCTACTGCGGACCCCTCTTACTCAAGTACCTATTTATATTTACATGCATGACGGTAAATTGGGCCTTAAACTGCTCCTATCTCGTTTACACTCGCAGAGCTTGGAGGGTGCAGGCTAATGGGGATGGGATGACGGGTGACGCCACCTGGGGGATGGTGTACCTTGCAGCTATTCTTCTACGTCTATGGAGTGGGATTGTTACGTTGCACTGCCCACTCTTTAAGCTACTTTAAAGAGTACTTCATATGCTAAAAATGAAGTGGATGGAGTGGACTGTGGATGGACTTAACGATTGTCAACTTAGATACTGATTTGTTCGTTTTTATACAAAGAAGGAAACGCAAAATGGCAAAACTGAAAGGCAGAATGATTTCATCAACTTTGTTTTCAGTAGGTATTAATTTTTATTATATTATTTATTTATTTTTTCATTTGCAGTAAAATGAATTTTTTCAGTTCGAATGCATTAATTTTTCTTTAAGTGTGCCGCGGACCACAATTTGGGAAGCCCTGCGCTAGTTGATCGAGGGTTTTTTGGGTTCTTCTTTCTTCATGTCTAGTGATCTTCTTCCAAGTTTTCTAGGCTCGATCAAATGGTAAGTGAAAAGAAAAACTTCGGCTTTTTGTCTTCATTAATGAGAAGCCAAATCTTCCATTTATTTCAGAAATGACTCAAAAATAGCGGATTTCCTTCATCACAAACGTTAGGTTACTGGGAATCGTGTCTGAAGTGTGCCTACATTGTGTTGCCTAATACCAGGACTTAGCCCACCTAAGCTCTATCGTGTAATCCTCACGAATCTAATGACTATACTCCATACACCATCTACCTACGCCATCAATTTAAGACTTAGTGTATTGTTATTCAGAAATTGAGAGAACATTGGAAGAGACAGACACAAAAAAAAAAAAAACTATATTCCATGCGACGGTTCTGCCGATCGAATGATACTACCCGAGAGGATAAAAACACCTGGGTTTTCCTCATCAAGGCCAAAAGATTACTGGGGGATCGTGTCCGAAGAGGACCTACATTGAGTTGCCTAATACCAGGGAGTCCCCCTAAACCCCTTAAGCTCCATCATGTAATCCTCACAAATCTAACTATTATTCTCCTCCAGCCTACCGTAATTACACCTACTTGGAGTGGTTTGTTATTCTAGTGTACAAACTGCGTCACAAAAAGGCGGAGAAGTGGAAACAAAATGTACGAAATGTTGCCTTGGCTCACGAAGTGTTAAGATTCAACCCCTTATCGAATAAAACGTCATAATATGACACAAGAAAATGAACAATAAAATGTTAAAAAATAATCATCCACGTCATCATGTGCAATTCCCGGTTAAAAATTTTCTGGTATATTCCGCTTGATTTTCTCCATATTTTTTCACTGATTTATGTCACCTCGCTGGCTGTGAAAGTTCCTTTGCCTCTCAGGAGATTTTTCTCATTAAACAATAATGAATACCGGTTAGAGAATATTCGCGTTCCTTTAGCGTAACTTCAATTCTGCGCAAGAAGACGCTAAACCACCACTCGGGCACCAGGGAAATGTTCTGTTGGAATGATTATTTTTTCAACTTTTGCCTTTAATTTTTCATGAACGTAGCCATGTCGAGATTGCCAAAAGTTTCACAAGCCTGCAGAAAAAATATAATTGACTTAGAAAAGCCAAGCAACCGAATAACCAGAAAACGTCGGATATGTAACAGAATGTCCAGCTAAATTTAACTCATTAAATTGTATTTAAATTTATTTTGAAATGATGCCTTTTAATACTATTGAACCTGCAACATTTCCTACGACCAATTTGTTTGGAACCCAAGTAATAGACTGTATCGTAGTTACCAATTTACCTCGTTGTTGAGGTTTATTCCGGTTATATGCTGTCTTGTAAACTGTCTGATGCTGTTGTTGAAACACATCAAGGGTCTGAGGTAAAGGGAAACTTGATGTTTGCGTTTGGGGGCCTCTTGTTTAATTTGAACTTGCGAAGTTTGGCAAACTTTTGTAAACATCATCCTTTGTTTATTTTGGGGGTCGACATCGATCGGATTAACCGCTTTGGATCGACGGCTCATTCCGCTGGAGGATGAACAACACTTGAAGTATGAAGGAGGCTAAACCACTTGAAATCTGCCTTGACCAGATACGCAAGGGAACTGCATAAAAAATTATGTCTACATCAAAAAATTTTATTTAGTATGGCTGCATCAAAATCAGTTGGTACTTACCGACTGCTCAAAGTTATTAATTTCAGGGATGGGACCGTACAATTGAAAAGAAAGCTGACTCAATAGAAAAAGGGAATTAAAAAAAAGGAAAGACTCCACTTGTGGGTTCTCATTGATTTCGGACACGCACAATAACATTGTAGAGGTCGATGCGGAGAAGAATAGAATCATTGGCTACTTGACCCCGAGAGCTCGATTTTGGAGGGGCTTTCGAACCTTTTGGCAAGTTGTCACTGTCAATTGGGGAGGGTGGTTCTATTGAAGCGAACAACGAGATCAAATGGTATCAACGTATAACGCTTTATTTATTGTTCCGCTCTTTTCAGGAGCTGATCAAGCGCAATGATCTTAGTTTTTCAAGATAATATCATATTATGAGTTCGATTTTTTTCAGTTTGATGAAGATCTCCCAAAATTATAACCTGAACGTGTTTGAAGCGTGTACTAATTTGGATGGAACATTGATGGTTGACTACCGATGTTTCAGGTTTGTCTTTTTATGTAAGTTTTTCTTCGGTAGGTAAGTAAAATAGTGAAAAAACGCTGCAAATTTTACACAAGGGTTTATTATTCTTTGAAATAGGTTACTTGTGCGAAAATTAATTCATTGTCAACAAAAAAGATTTTGGGGAAAAAATTTTTTCGAAATTTTTATTTTTTTATTTATTTTTATTTTATTATCATTTTTTGCTCGGAAAATATTAAATATTTTAAAATGTTGAAATATTAAATTTTGACCTCCCGGGATCCTTCAAAAATCCCGTTTGAAACCCCATGAAAGCCCTATAGACCTCTTGAAACGGATAATGTCAAATTTTGAGGCCGATCGGAGTCGTCGACCTCCATCGCGATTACATGGGTATTATTCCAAGAATAATAAACCAAAATTTTATACAGAGAATATATTATATTCTCTGTATAAAATGCACAGAAGGCTGGCTGCCCGAAAACTGGCACACACAAAAAACAAAAACAAAAAAAACAGGTGGGTGTAACCTGGCGCGATCTGTGGTCGAGAATACGGCTATGTACAATTTCCGTGCGGATAATCACCGTCGTCGGAAGCAAAAATACAATCTCCGTGCGGGGGGCTCGAAGGGTAGAGTACAAATTCCGTGCGGCCTACAGGTAGGTAGGTACACTTATGTCAAAGCTGGTGGCGACGAATCCAGAACGAACGGCTCGCCCCAGAATTTAAAAACGTCAATTCGGAGGTTGGACAGTGTTCGAGGCTGATTTTCGGCCACAGTAAACTCGACAAATTTTTGGATTACCTGTTAGACACGTACATAGCTGACGATTCCATTTCCACCCACTCTCTGGAGCGAATTTTCCTGTTCCAGGGCCAGGACGACGAATAGCTGTGAGGCTTTTCACTCCAAATTTAATCAAATGTTCCACAAAAGTCTTCCGCACATCTTCGAGTTTATTGAAGCACTTAAGGACATTCAGACTTACGTAAAAATGCGGTCCAAGCCCGAAAAATCAGCCGAAATCAGGAAAAAAGAGGAATTTCTGAGGCAGCAGATGCTTGCATACTCTTCGGGCAAGATCTCTCGGATCGTAACATTTTGACAACTCGCGATTTTCCGCGAGGCTGTTGCGGTGTGAATCAGTTCGCCTCCTCGAGGTGCACCCTGGGTAGCGCTAAAAGGACTGCATATAGGTAGAGGCACGGAGTTTGTACATTCCTAATTTGACGGCGGCACGGAGTTTGTACATGACCGCACGGAGTTTGTACACTCCCGAGAATACTCCCAGAGGCGTCAGTAGCGGTCAAATGTGGGTTCAAATGGAGGGAGGGATTTATTGAAATGGAGGGTAGCTTTTGGGCACGATTTGTACACAGAGTGGAGCTTCCTTTCTTTCTCTCATGACCTTCCCCAAAGGATGCTGCTGTCGGGGTAGTAGTCTATAAAAAAGTTCAAAAATTATGAGGTTTTTGCAATTTTGACATACCTAGTTCCGGGGAAAATGTACGTTAGAAAACCTCGAATTCGTGTTCTGCGAGTCCCGAGTCGCAGACTGCGACCCTAATAACATACGGAACTGCAAAGAATATGGCTACCCCAAAACTTTCCTCTATTTACCCTTTTCACCGTGTAGGTATTCAGGAAGCGTGTGCTGCTAGTGCTTCTAGTGAAAACACGTTAACTGAATCTTCGTTAATAAACTGCTGTCGAAGCCAAACCTGGAGGCGTCCTTGATACTTCGAGTTATCCTCTTGGTCTCCATCAGCATTCCTGGCCCCATCCATCCAAACACTCGGCAGCATGAACATGGAGCATGCCACTTGTTTCTGCAGTATACCTAAACAATAATAAAGCTGTGTCGGGTCTACGCCATTTTTCATCCCATATCAAGACAAATAGAGAGAATCTGGACAACACCTCTCGATACAGTGTATTCCTTCATGCACTATGAACTTCCAACTCGAACTTCCAATCTCTCTGGCCAAGTCGAACAGGGAAGGTTTTAAGCAAAGACTAAGCCGGGAAACGGACTGTAGCTTGGGGTAGAACGAGGTGCAAAAAGTTTCCATCACTCCCCTACCCTTGGACATCTGTCCCTTGTACCCTTCCAGAATAATCTCTCTGCCGTCCACCCTACCCTTGGTCCATCACCGTCGGGAAAAGCCGAGGGCTTTTGGAGTCAACAGAACTCTAAATCTTGATTAAAGGGGGAGGAGAGGATTTTCAATTCAGAACCATCTCCGGAAATCTTGTAAGCTCATTAAAACTCATACATCTCTCAGACTTTCATGTCAGTGCCTCCTTTCAATTAAGAAAACTTCAGACAGAATGAGAAGAGATGACGAAAAGGAGAGTTAAAAAAAAAAGAAATGGAAAACGAAAAACTTGACTAGAAGCTTAATAATCCGACCGCTAATTGAATGGGGCGCTCCTTGAGGACCTTTTCTAAACAGAATTGAAAATTATCATCAGTTAAGAGGATAACAACGGTTGATTACCGGAAAGTCATTTTCACGTTGAATTGTCTCTTACAACATTGAAACGGGCTCAAATTTAAGCCAATGAAGTAGGTAGCAAAGTAAAATTAGTAGGTAATGAAGGTAATTTACGGTAAGCTATCCTTTCCCAAACCTACACATTGAAGTTCATGTCCTTAGCGAATAAATCATCAGTGTAAGAAATTATTATTATTTCTCTTTCCAATTATTGGAATCTTGAACTCGGTTATTTAGTGATTTTTCAATATTTTTTGGTAAATTAGAGTTAAGTGTCTTTAAATGTTGTGCTTGAGTTAAGGAGGGCTCTGCCCCCCCCCCTCCCCCTGGACCCCTCAGGTTTTCTCTACTTAAAGCCTATAGCGCTATAGCGGTTGAATTAAGGCCAGTAATGATTGAAGAGCTAAAACCTGTTTCCAGCAGAGCCCCTCTTAACACGAAAGTATACTTTCGTGATATAAAATGATTTAATCATGTCGCTGTTTCGTCTCACTTTTAACTAGGGGACTCATCACTTAAACCTGTTTCCAGGTTAATAAATAGGTACAAATATTATATGTACCTATCAATAATAATTATTGATACATATAATATTTGTACCTATTTATTAACCTGGAAACAGGTTTAAGTGATGAACATGAATTATTCATGTTAGTAAGTGTAAATGTAAACTCTTTTTCGTCCAGTTGGTACTTCTGATGATATCAAGAACCTCATACTCTCAATCGACACTTCCAGGACCTGCACTCAGGAGACGACTGGAGCGGCGGGTTTTAGAATTTGTATACGCTTTGTCGTTCGTTGAAGTTCCACAAAGCATATGAATTCTGCAACCGGCTCTCCCAAACTTCACCGAATCCGGCGGGAATGAAGAGCTCTTGACAAGTCGGGCCACGGCAGGAAGGGGGTGTTCTTCATCTCGAGAGATACGAGTATTTCCGCGGCTTGGGAAACCCTCTTTCAACTCATGAAGGAAAACCCTTTTCAATGTGATGTATTTCGAGGAATTAAGACTATTGGGCGAACACACCGGATTATACCTGCAATGCACCAGGATTATGAATGGTTAAATAATTTTTCAGAATTTGTGTTCCGTCGGCGAATTTCCTTGTTTACAGTGCAAATACAAACAGACGTGCGATTCAAAAAGGTAAAGATCCACGTCATAATAAAACAATACTAATCAAGTACGGATGAACATTTAACACGTTTATGCTAAAGAATCCGTTATGGTAATGATTTTTATTGTGTAATTCAGGACAACCTAAAAATCGCACATCGGACGTTTTAGAATTTTCTATAACCTCATAATTATTGGGACATGATATGTCCCAATAATTATTATGAGGTACCTACGTGATATTATTACGTAGGTACTTGTAGGACTTTCACCTAAAATTTGTGCGAGGTGAGGGTTAGCCTGAAGTCTGAAGCATTAAATTTTATAGTAGGTAATTAAATCTAATTTTGGTTCATTATTCTTGGAATAGGTAATACACCTATGTTTTCGCGACGGAGGTCGACGACTCCGATCGGCCTCAAAATTTGACATTATGTGTTTCAACAGGTCTACATTCCAAAACCGAAATGTCCGTGCGCCGTACGGAGTACGCCGTACGCAGTAGGATTTTTTTTTTTTTTAATCTGAAATTTTGACAAAATACTCTGTTTACCATCTAGTTGTGCCCGCAAGGTTTTCAGCCCGACCGAACGTCCTGTTAATCATTATTAAATGATAAAAAGTTTTTCCTACAATTTTTCTTATTGACACAGAATTCAATTTTTGCACAAGTAATCTATATCAAAGAATAATAAACCGTTTCGTTTCGTAAACCCTTGTGTAAAATTTGCAGCGTTTTTATTTTATTTTATTTATTTATTTATTTTTTTGTTATTTTATTTAAGATATACAATTTTATTTATTTATTTTTTTTGCTATAAAGCAAGCAGAAATCTTGATGAGAGCGAATCTTACTTGTTAAATTCAATGATTACCATAGAAGGCACGTTTACTTTAATCAGTAATTGCCCATTGGAAATAAAAGTGCTGTTGATGCTGTTTGTTGTCAATTGTATCCCCTCCGAAATGTTGTTTTGTTAAATACAGAATTTTACAGCCCACTTGCCGTATTATAACAAGATTTCACGGAGGATGCCGTCCGTTTGAACTTTTAGCGAGAGGTAGCAGAAAGAGAAAACTGCGAGACCCCAGGAGCAACTTTTCAGTGAAATATGACCCTACAACCCCCCCCCCGCACACACACTTACCTCCCCGCTCTTTAACGTGACTCCACGTCTAACCATGTTTTATAACTTACAAGGTGCCTCAGAACGCGCGGGGAACCGGTAAGTTTATAGACCTTTTCATAATCACATTACACCCAACTTGTAACGAAGAGCTCCAGTGAAAATCATCCCTCCGGCTTAAGCGCCATACCCCAAACTTCGTCAGCCAATGGTGGGTGCCCTAATTGTCCCACAATTCGGGAGTGCAGAGTGCCGCCTTCACTGGGTTGTACTCGTGCAATTCAAAGCCCAAGGAATAAAGGGAAGAACTACGAGGATCGTCTCAAAAGTAAGGTTCCCTATGCTATAAAAAATTCAAAAACAACTTTTTATCAAAAATGTTTATTGCATTGTGTTTAGTAACATCATATCACTTTTCAACATAATGCCCAGCTCGATCGATGCACTTTTGGAATCGGGGGAGCCTCCGGGGGAATCTCTTCGATCATGTGGGACAAGCATTTTTCAGTCTCCAGGTGGCTCTGGATCCAGCGCAGGAATTTGTGGATCCATTGACTTTTCAGGGAACGTTGGCATTGACCTGGGGCTGTATTCCTGGTTCTTTGCTTCAGCTACTGACCAGTCTCTCTGCCACCAACGCCTCCAATGAAGCAAATGTAAGGTGTTACTACGACGAAGCTAACGTACATCCTGAAGGGACTACCGCAGAACTTCCGCTCACTTCTTCCGACACGGTAACAACTTGGACGCAGCGCCTACCACTTTCCGCCACAACACCACATTTGAATTCAAATTACTCTCATAATACTCAACCCACCTGGATAGTATTATGTTCCCCCACAAAAAGAAGTGGAGAATCGATTTCTCCTCTTGGAGATGTCTTCCCTGAGGGTGCCGTTTCCGCCAAGTACACCCCCCCCCCCTCCCAATAAGAAGGGCACTCGTTCTTCGCTGGTCCCGATCAACTTGGAAAGAACTTGTAGGAATGGTCGAGAAGTATTTTTTGAACGGCGACACGGATTTCCCTCGACACTCGTGAATCGTTCCCTTTCTTTTCTGAATTGAAGTTGTAAGTTCCAGTAGGTACCGTAGAATTTGTCTTCACTGCAGTGGTACCTTGTTGCAAAAAAATTCGCTCTCACACCTCGTATATTGTACACACACATAATCCACTCCATCAAGTATATCTTATTACGAAGAAAGCTGGAATGCGAATCGCAATGCGATGCCTACCCAGAAGTTATGTGAATTTCATCTCTGTGATGACGGATGGCGTGTAGCTCCAACGAGTCTAGAAGTTTTCCCAAAAGGGTAATCTTCAAGTCGAGAGCAGAACGAGTCCTTTTCTCTTGATACATGTCTTGTTGGCGAATTTCTCGTCCCCAGTTGTACCTATTTCTTGGCTTGCATTAAAGATGAAGGTGATCCTTCTAACACATGCAGTGAACCAACAAGGTTGTCATAACCACACACCTCTCGAGAGGACTGACTTGATTTTGCTCAAGAAAAGTTTTTTACCGTTTTCACTGTTGAGGAAAATAGTATTTCATGAAGTATTACTTCATGATGTTATTACTAGCGTGTAGAATTTATTAGCATACGGGTATGGCGTGCGAACCCAGCAAGATTCCCTTCACACTTGGAGCTTGTTTGTAATGAATTATCAATTAATTTACCCATCTCTCCCACATAACTTACGCACAACCTAACGTCAACATTGCTGTGTCTCATCAGGTTCAAAACCTTTAGTTGAAAATGGCTCTCGTACAAACGTAGCCTTAATGAAAACAAACTCATTACGATTGTAAACATTATCGAAGATCGATGAGAGATTACGAGGATCGTATTTGACTACGGATTCCGAGCCTGCTTGTATTGTGCATACAAATGGAACAGGAATGTACGGTTTATTGACGCTGGCTCATCTACCAAAATAAGTTATTATATTTTCTATGCGCTTCGACAAATAATTATTTCAAATTCGGATAATGTTTTGTGAATTATCATTCAATAATAAATCTTGCTGCTTGTAGTGCGTCTTCCAGTCTCACGTGATTCCTCGGCACGTTTTTGTTTGAAGGCGTGCAGACATAACAAACACAAGTGAGCGAGCTTAATAGCGTTCAGCTGCCTGTGTTCATTGATTCGTCCTCGGGTTACCCAATCAATGACTCAATGAATCAAGTGGCAAGGACTGCTCAGGCTCAAGATGTCTTTAAGGCGTGCACGTGGCCCGAGACGACGTCTCAATTTGGGTGGCAGCTCGACCGAATGGATCCCACGAAATAAGCGAGATCTTATTTCACAAAATTTCCATTTAATGTCGTCCGGTGTGACATTGTTCATTAAACATTTGGGACAGTCACATGTCGAATCAGATAATATAATATTATTACCTAGATCAGATCAGATTATATTATCAGATCAGATAATATAATATTATTATATTATAATAGGTATATATCTGATATAATTTTTTTTGTAAAGGGTATAGGTACCACAATCCTTACTTTACAATAAAAAATAAAAATATGAAATGACGTTAAATGTCACATATCAAATTTTGATATGATATAATTGTATAGTCATATTAAATATTATTTAATATGACTATACAATGTAGAATTATTATTATTTAAATAATTAAGAAATGTTCTAGGGCTCGGATTGATATGCTCGATAAAATCACCAAATATGCTCGAAAAATATCTGTTTTATGCTCTACAGATATGCTCGAAAATCTCATTATAATATGCTCTTAAACATGCTCGAAAAACACAGTTAAAATTTTCAGAAAGGAAATTGAAACGAAAAAATCTACAACTTATAAATGGTTTTTTTGAAGGACCTGGGCCAGAAAGTCGAATGAGGTGTCATTTTCGAAGTCATTTTGGACGTAGACTCAATTTATTAGAGGCCCCGAACCTTTCAAGTACAGGGTAGGGCTCTGTGGAGCTAAAGAAAGAGTAACAAGAGGGGTTATTTAAGATGGCCATATGGCCATCTTAAATAAACCCACTCGACCCCATATGGGGTCGAGTGGGGTTTTCGAAGTACGTTTGGACGTAGAGTCCATAATATGGTCCGTATTGTGGCCATGTATATGGTATATGGTAATATATGGTATGGTATATGGTAATATATTATATTACCGGACCGCACCATGGATGTGTGTGGCTACATAGGTACGTCGCTTTTGAAGAATGTCAGGAGGTCGAATGAAGCGTCATTTTAGAGTCGATTTCTGAGTAATTTTGGGCATAGAATCCATTTGTGGGGTCTCTTAACTGTCCAAACGCTACACAGGTATACTACATTTTGTGACTTTCTACTTTTTTTAAATGATTTTTCATTGATTCCGAAACCAGATAGTGACGGCGATTTTTCCATAGTCGCGGATTTTTGAAACTCAATTATTTCCCTTTTTGACTTAACACTCTGGGTGTCGTTTGCCTTAAATTTTTTGATCCTGAATAAGTAATGTCCCCAAAAATTACGCTTTTCCTAGCAGGTACCCCTGTGCGCCACCTCGTTTGATATAATAATATTATTATCATAGCCGAAAACCTTCAAAAACCCTTCCCGTAGCCCCATTTATGCCCCACAGGTTTGAGCGATCTCACTGAAAAGCTTGTGGGCACAAGTAGATTGCACTCCGATATTTTGCCAAGATTTCAGATTTGAACAAAAATCGTCTGCCGAAAACGGCCCGGACGGCGGGCAGACGTTAAATGTCCGTCATAATCAAAGCCGTACTATATCAAAGAATAATAAACCCTTGTGTAAAATTTGCTGTTTTATATATATTTTTTAATGACAGAATTAGTTTAATCATTAATAATAAACCCATGAGTAAATTTTGCATTGGTTTTTAGTGACAGCATTAATTTTTGCACAGTAATTTTTTAACCTATATCAAAGAATAATAAACCCTTGTGTAAAATTTGCAGGGATTTTCAAAATTAAAACAAAGGACATTGATTTTTAGCGCAACCTTTCCAAAAAATGGAAAGGTGCGCTCATCTCTTCGACATGTTTGTTTTTTGTGTTTTTGTGTATCACAGCATCACGCCCGAGCGGCTGAACAGATTTTCATGAGGGTGGTCACATTGTGATCAGCGAGTTCTGGGGGTGGTTATAGGCTAGGTATCAGAATCACCTCCGTCGTCGACGATTCGTCCGATCCCGAGAAGATGACGAATCGTCAACGAATTGTCAAGTTACGAATTCTTAGTTACGGCTTTGGTTTCAATAAAGACGCGGTAATATTTCGTAGTAACAGAAAGGTTGCGCTCCTCTATTCAATTCAATTGATGGCTTGTTTGAAGAACGTATCATGGTTTATTACATTTCACGGTCCACATGGGGAATTAGGTAGAAGTGCCTATGGGTACAGTATAATATAATATTATCGTACATAATTTTATTATGTACAACAAGTTGTAGGACAGCGTCGGGGGCTTTGCCAAAAGAATGGGGCGATGGCTTGTTGTAGCAATTGAGGGCTTCTCACATGACACGCGTTGCGAGCATCGATGTACGTTGTACGATGTTAGTTTACTACATCGATGGTTGCGAGTAGTTTGAAGATGGACAGCTCGAGGGATTTCGTTTTAAAATACCCGTTTCTTCTTTGTCACTGTTCCTTAGAGACATGGGGTGGGGAATTCTTGACACCCCTCCCCCTTCCAAGAGTGTTGAATCTGCAACGTTGTCGGTTGGGGAAGGGATGCGAGTACTACTGAGGACGATCTCCACGCTAACACGGTCTGTATTATGCACGGTCGTAGTATGCAATGTGCATTACACGTCAAATGACAAAAAAGTGATAAATAGCTGTGACATTGAGATGAAGCCACACAAAGTGAATAAATTAGCAGTGACGATGAAACGGAACCGGTTCCGAAGGACCACTTGATAACCTGTGGAAACGGCTGGCGGCAGTTGGAGGTCCTGTCGCATGAGCTCAAGTTTTTAGTCACAAACGAGGGATCTGGTGCGGTCGATCAATCGGGATCCAGACACCGGCGTCTTCTAAACCCCAGGCCGTCATCGTAGAGGTGTTTATTTGTCGACTCAGTTAACAAACAACACCGTTTACCGGGTTCGTGTTGCAACCCGATGGATGGTACATCGTGGACAAAAGAGGGGTTTATGGCTTGAGAAAAACTGGTGTTCGCCGGGCCACGAGGGTGAGCAAGCTAGTTTTGTTACCAGGCAACGGTCGGAAGGTCGTCGGGCGGAGAGTCAACCCAGGACCTCTGAGCACGCGCATTGGGTTGAAGGTAAGTCAGCTGTTTGTATTACGAACTAACTAAGCCACGAGGCAGAGTTGTTTCAGTCGAACACGCGTAATTCTTTCAAAACATCGGCCGGTATTAAATCGAGTCCGGGCTATGGAGACAATACCAATCACTCAGGTTGGTCCCTCATCTAATTTATCCTATAAATTTCGTTTTAAGGGAGTTTCGCGGACAAAAGTTTTTAATACGATGGTAAAACAACGAAGAAAGCTCTCTTTTAATATTGCTGTGTATAGCATGGCGGAAAAATTGATAAACCTATCAATTCCTTTGACCTAATCAGCGCTGGCCGCAATGTATACCGACTCCGATTAGGTTTGAAGAATTGATAGGTTTTTATGTCAAATCCCCGGTAGGCCTGGCGTCTACCCAATTTCTCTCGAAACCAAATTTTTTGACAAACACGTACCTAGCGGTAAGAGTTGGATTACCAACCGTCACGGTGACACGTCGTTTCTGCAAAAGGAACTTTTTACTAAGGTAAGAGTAAATTCAGAAGGAGTATTAAGGTTAGGCAGTTTCTTTGATCATTCCTCCGTAAATTTCCTGAAACTCCAAAACTTCCTAGGAAAAAAAACGCTGCAAATTTTACACAAGGGTTTATTATTCTTTGATATAACTTGTGCAAAAATTATTTCTGTTTCGAATAAAAATAATTTGTAAAACAATTTTTTTTTTGATTTTTTTTTTTCCAAAAAGAATTTTTTTTTTTTTTTCAAAAAAATTGTTTTTCAAACATTCTTTATTCTTTACTCGAAAAATATTTAACCTCCTGGGATCCTTCAAAAATCCCATTTTTAGCCCCATGAAAGCCCTATAGATCGCAACAGTGAAATTGGATCGTTCCGGGACCACAAAAAATGGATTCTACGTCCAAAAATACCTCGAAAACGACACCTAACTCGATCCCATAGCCAAAAGCCTTAAAAAAAAACCCTCCCGTAGCCCCATTTTAGCCCCATAGCGCCCCACGGGTTTGGGCGATCGGACTGAAAACCTTGCGGGCACAACTAGATGGTAAACCAAGTATTTTGTCAAAATTTCAGATTTTAAAAAAAAATCCTACTCCCCAAAACGGCCCGGACGGCGGACGGACATTTCGGATTTTGAATGTAGACCTCTTGAAACGGATAATGTCACATTTTGAGGCCGATCGGAGTCGTCGACCCCCGTCGCGAAAACATAGTTGTATTATTCCAAGAATAATAAACCAAAAATTACTTACGGGAAAAGTATAAAAATGTAGTAGGAAAATTTAATAATCTTGAATTGTGTGTGTGGCTGATCAAACTGTTGCTGGTTATCCGCAAATCATAAATTCCGAGGATTTATGGGAGTTCGCCGTTTGAAAATTTAGAGGGTGACGTCAAGAAAGCTCATCTCATGATTTTTCAAACAGCTTGCAGGACTGAGTTCTACAATTTCTTCGTCACATAAGTAACTACTGTATGATGAGCATGGCCATCCTCTGTGCACTGGAGGTATGACTGTAAAAAACAGTTTACGGCTATTGAAATGTACTCAGGAACGTTCTCGTGCCCCTGAAAATGAGTCATTTTCCTCTCACAACGGCTCTAATCGTATTATCTTTCAAACGACAGACGGTTCTTCGCTCACTATCTCTGCCCCCACGCGAAAAACAAAATTATGATGAACAAATGTTATCCTTCCTTCTTCCCTACCTGTTTACTCGTCATTAGCTGTGCGTCTATAGAACTTAAATTTGTGGCAGATAGTTTTAAATTTTAAGCTGTTTCAAGATTAAAATTGTATTAAATTTGTATAAAAACCCTGTTCAGCAGCCCCAGTGCACTCTAACAAACCCAGCCACAAGATCTCTATGTGAATAGAGGATGCTGTACCTTTTTTTGTAACGCTACGAGGAACTAGATTAGTATACCTTCCTACAACTCCAAAATGTATTTCAAGTTCTCACCTGTACTTGAAAACCCTCCAAAGTTCGCCCATTTTATCAACTCACCCCTTGCATAAACAACCGAATTAACGAAGATAAATATTTAGAAGTGACTTGACTTGCAGATGGTGAGCCCTTAGAGGTGCACCTTCATAAATAATTAAACCGGCTAATTCTCATGGAGCATCCCTTCGTCCCACTCCTTTCCCCTCTCATCTTAGCCGTAAAACCCCTTTCCGTACGGCCCTAAGCCACAGGAAATATGTTGGTTATAATATGACCGGTACCGGTATTATAAGGGTTTGATGCATGGACGTGGAATATAATGTAGGGTGGTGGGGATACTACCTTTTTTTAGTCGGAAAATATTTGACCTCCTGGGATCCTTCAAAAATCCCATTTGTAGCTCCAAGAATAATAAACCAAAAGAATGGTCGAATCAACCAAAGTGGAGGCAGACTCGACGACTTATTGTTAATTACATGTTTATTTATAAAGAATGGTTTGAATCTGAAAAGTTTTCTTTAAAAGCGTTTTTGGTCAATGGTTGGAATAAGCACGAAACGTGCAAAAAATTGGGGAGGAAAGCCAATACATGCAACAGAAATATCGTTGTTTTGGGTTGCAAATGGCCCGAAATCACTCAGAACGAGCTTCTTTGAATCCGAACCTTAATACTAGTTAACCGCCCTTTCCTACACCATCGAAAATGTTAAGCCAATAACAATTGGTAGTTAACTGCCTGTGGAACGAATTCGAGTCGGGCGGTTGCTTCGAACCTATAGGTCATTTTATATATAAAATGAAACAAGGAGGCGAGAAGGTTTGTCTCCCTACAGGAATAGATTATTTTTGAGACGAGACGGATATAATCCTTCGTCAACCATGTAGCTTCTGAAAAATTGGTACAACAGCTTCGTTTTCACTCCTTTCCCCTAATCAAAAGTGACGAATACAATTATTGCTCTCCAAGCCGAAAAAGGGGGGTTTAGTCGTTGATGAGGCCATAAAAACGACAGCGTTATCCGAAAGGAGCTCACTAATCGACCTCGTTTGCATGATAATTTGTCACCCAACTAATTCTTTGGGAGAGCGCCAATTGCAATTCTACGTCCGTCGGCACATTCGCTTTTCCCTCCAGCTTAATGAGTGTAAGCCTATCTGCATAAATGCTGGATGTTGGGAGGTTAGGTAAAGTTCTTGGCTTTGATTAAAGCTTCCTTTACTTTCCTCCAGTTCGAGAATTACGGTGGCTTGCTAGGTCGCGGAGTTCAAGAGCCAGAAGGGCGAAAGAGTTACTTGGTTAGAGAGTCATTACTCAAGTCCAGTAATGGAGCCAGAGAAGGTGAGTGCTAAGTAATGGGAGAGTAAAAGAGAGAGGCTTAGAAGCACATAAACGCAGCATAAAAAAGCCGCAGGGACGCATGGCGGGTTTTAGCTGCGTATTTTTCAGCGTTTATTAGACTTACTTCATAATACGAGTATAATTGATTTGCCACAACTTCCAGCTCACTGTGGACCTACCCTAGTGTCTGGAAGCCACATCTTTTCTTCGCGGGTGAAACTTCGTCAGACAAAAGGCTATTCGCTGAATGACCACACCTAGTTTGACAAAGAGGTCGGCCAACTTCGGGGATGGCGAGGGTCACTTGGGTCAGGCTTGACGAGATGTTTGCAGTCCACGACGAGGCAGTCCGACCCCATTTCCATTTGCTTAGCGTGGGATATTAATTAGCCGGCTTTCAGCCCTCTCGCTCGGAAGGAAACTTGATGGGCTCTGTCCAAGTTTGACATCTGAGAGCAGTTTTAACGCCAGCCAGCGAGTGCTAAACCAGGCAATATGAGCACAACGTGTTTTGACGAACCTTGGAAATCACTTATGATTGGTGATAATCCGAAAATTATTAACGTCTAGTTTCTAGGTGTTCTAGAATTTTAAATCACACTTGAACTGGTTATGTTAAACGTTAGCATGTTGCCTCCGCCTCCCTTTGGTGGGTAAACAGGCGAAGAAATAATTATTGAATTTCAAAAATGCATTGAAGGCTGAGGCGGGTGTAAGTTGAGCTGTTCCTACAATTTTATATCAATTTAAAATTATATAGCGTGAACGGATAGTTGAAGGCACTATGTCTTTGTTCTCGTCGCCATTTGTGTTTGAAGATGACCCTCCCCCCCGGGTTCCCTGACGTGCAGGAAAAGAGCGGCGTTCTCATTTTGCCGCAGTGAGATAAGAAGCGAGATATAGTGGCTTACCGGCGATGTTGAACGGGTTTGCTGGAAAATATCCTAGTAGCCCATAAAAAATTATGCATTTTTCTATTTCAAAAATAAAAAAAAATAACGAATTGAATAAATGAATTAGAAATCAATTCAAAATTTGAAGAAAAAACCTATTTTTTATGTTTTAAAAACTATAAATCAATGTATTTATTTAATTATTTTATTTATGTTTTTAATGTTTTCTATTTTATTTAAATTTAAGTAGGTAAGTAATAATTTTATTTTTTAATTTAAAAATGTAAAACATTAACCAATTAAAATTTAATTTTGAATTAATGCACTCAATGAAACCATTTATATATATATGTTACAGGCCAAACCCGATTTTAGGCCACACTAGTTTGTCCTAGGCCAAAGTGGTTCTTCCTAAAAATACCTAGCCAATGTAGTTCGGACTAGGACAAACTAGTGTGGCCCCTCAGTGCTAGGATATTCTGGTTTGGACTAGGCCGAACTAGTTTGGCCCGACCCCTTTTAGGCCAAACTGTTATCCATCTAGGTATATTGGGAAGGAGAAGGAATTAAATTTAGGGTTCATAACAAATGACAAAACAAGTTGCTAAATGAGATGTATTTACTTCTGCAAATGATACGGCTATAGAAAATTCAAATACAATCAAGGTAGAGTCGTTAATTATCGTTAACTCTTGGTTCGATCCTAAACATTGCTTTGGTGACTGCTTAATCCCTGAATGATACGAACGGCTTTTCATAAACTGGACATATCTGAGATCATCAGCCCATTTTGAGCACGAGTTAAGGTCGATCCACACATTTCAGTGATGTCAGTGAATCCGTGGCCATCCGTGCTTCGTGCCCTTCAATGGTATCAATTGAAGGGCATTGATGATAAATTGTCCCCACACCAGCGTTACATGCCGCACGAAGCACGGATGGCCACGGATTCACTGAAACGCTGAAATGCGTGGATCGACCTTTATCCTTCATCCACACAGCCAGCATGTTTTCTATGTCTTGATTTGCTCGTTGCTATGTCTTGATTTGCTTGAGTTTGGTTAGGGAGAGAGAACGACTCCTCTGCTGAATATTCAGCAGAGGAGTCGTTCTCTCTCCCTAACCAAACTCATTGGATTAGACCTCTGCACCATCGGCAAACAACCACTTTGTTGATTTGCTTGCTTTGTCTTGATTTGCTTTGCTCGTTGCTATGTCTTTATTTGCTCGTCTCTTGACTCCGAATGTGCCTTGGCTTTCCATGAACTATCTCTGACCCTTAAAACTCAATCGTTCGCATCTCCTTACGTGATAACGTGAACTTACACTTTAATAACAGTTCGTCCTAAAACGCAACCGGCCACACTAGTTTGTCCTAGGCCAAACTAGTTTTCCCTAAAAACGTCAGGCCGAACTAGTTTGGACGAGGCCAAATTAGTTTGGCCCGAAAGTGTAAGGACGTTCTAGTTTGGCCTAGGCCAAACCAGTTTGCCCTGAAAATCGGGTTTGGCCTGTAACATATATATTATGGAAAAATGCATGATTGTGTATGGGAGTGTAGCATATTTTTTTAAACTTCCCTCTTCTTTCCTAACTGCAGGTACCCATTTCTTAGTCATCCTTCTCATTTTGGCCTCTCTGACAAATCCAACCATTTTCTTCCCATTCTCCCACTCTGCCGACAACAGGGATAACCTCGCCTACCTGCTGGCACTAAAGAAGTAAAGAAGGAAGCGCTTGCAAACACCCGCTTCCATGCGCGAGAAATAAGTATGCCATGAAGGTCGGGCACGAGGTTGGTCTCGCTCGCGTCCCTCCACCCCCCTCACATTGAAGGCGATCGCCTTTTTTACCGTGTCCAATATGGGTTGGGAAAAGGGGAAACCGTGGATTGGAGCGGAGGGCCTGGTAACACCTTGCCTGTTCTCACGAGGGGGGCTTGGACCTGGGGAACCCATGACCTCCTAAGGACCCTCTGGTGCTTCCATCTTTAGACCTAGGGCCTTTTGGATCTCCGCCCAAAACAAAATAAATTTACCATTGTACGAACACAACCACAAAGGCTCACTAACCGCCATCACCATAATATTAAAATTTAATATTATGGTGATGGCGGTTAGTGAGCCTGATTTAATAGGGCCATACACATCTTTTGCTTTTCGTAAGTCGGTTCAATATTAAATATTGTGCTCTTATATGTTATTGGCGAAATCAATCGTCTACCTTCCTACCGTCTACCTTATATTCCTTGAATTGCCATCGGACAAAAACTCGTCTAATCCAGGGTCACCTATGACGTCATATGACATACCGTTTTTCTTTGAGTGAACACATTGAATATCTTCTGTCCCCACAAATAGGCAGTTGTTAATGGTTGCGATAAGGTCAGGAAACCGTTTAGTCGGGTGAAGGCGTCCGTGAATTCATTCTATCGGCGCCGCTCGGCTTAAATGGGACTCGCGACGTGGGACATGTTCTCCCCCTCTGGCTAACTCTTAATCCCCCTCACCAAACTGGTTATCATCCGCGAGATATCAAGGAGTTAAAAGGGGAGGAGTAGGTGTTATTGATGTCGGCAACAGTCCACTAAGGTTCTGTAATATTGTGGTTTCTGGGGTTTCTATCTTGTGATTATCGCGTGGCAATAAACGATTAGAAACTATGAGGTGGCAGTGTGGTTGACTGGTCACTAAAAGTCATCTAGTCGCGTCGGATGATCTGCTCTGGATAGATCGTTTAAAGGTGTCGCGTCGTCTTGCCAATCAAGATGGACCAGTCTTTGAATTATCCGTAGGTACATACCCCATTCATCTGTTCCTCTGTTAACTGTACAGTCCACAATAATATAATTGAATTTCAAGTCCACGGGACAATTTCGGGCAGGCCTGGCCCGACTTATCCAGAAGGCCTGTTGAGCTGGTCCTGCTAATGAATCGATGTCCCGCAGACCGCCAAACTCCCGCAAGTTCATAACTTGGAGACACTTATTGCCCCAAGTTAGGGCCTTACAACGGGGCTGACTTCAAACTCTCGTGCTTATTAGCTTACAAACCTTCGAACTTGTCTCCCTCCAGCTAACAGGCTTCAAGATAATGGATAAACCCCTAAGCCTTTCATAGAATTAATGCAGTCCCGATTCTTAGTTACAGCGTGGGGCCCCCCTCTTTGACTGACTCGCTTCTCAATTAAAATAGCACATAGCAATTGACAACTTTTTCTTTTACACAGTAGGTAGGTACTCATATGGCATGCAAAATATAAAAATGGATTAGGCACAGTGGGATTCGAACGAAAAATTTGTAATTGTAAAAATTTGTAATTTTCCTACCTTTATGGGGTTCCTATAATTTTAAATAAAATCAAAATTAAATGATTTTGGAATTGTATGTGAAGGGTGGAGAGCAGAGAGCGTCCTTGTTCTCGCCGTCCCTTAAGTTATCAATTAATAACAATTGTGTTGGAGAATGTTCCCCTCCCCATGCATCTACTGATGTGTCGTGCTGGGATGGGGCAGAGCCTCAATTTTCCCGCGCATGAACGGAGCTGAGTTGCTGAGAAATAGGACTTTTGATTTATTATTCTTGGAATAATACACCTATGTTTTCGACGACTCCGATCGGCCTCAAAATTTGACATTATCCGTTTCAAGAGGTCTACATTCAAAATCCGAAATGTCCGTCCGCCGTCCGGGCCGTTTTGGGCAGTAGGAATTTTTTTTAAAATCTGAAATTTTGACAAAATACTTGGTTTACCATCTAGTTGTGCCCGCAAGGTTTTCAGTCCGATCGCCCAAACCCGTGGAGCGCTCTGGGGCTATAATGGGGCTACGGGAGGGGTTTTTTGAAGGCTTTTAGCTATGGGATCGAGTTAGGTGTCGTTTTCGAAGTATTTTTGGACGTAGAATCCATTTTTTGGGGTCCCGGAACGATCCGATTTCACTGGGGCGATCTTTAGGGCTTTCATGGGACTAAAAATGGGATTTTTGAAGGATCCCAGGATGTTTAATATTTTTTGAGTTAAAAATAAAGAATTTTTGAAAAAACACATTTTTGAACAAAAAAATCCAAAAAAAAAATTTTTTTTGAAATAAAAATCCAAAAAAAAATTTTTTTAATTTTTTCATTGACAGAATTTAATTTATGCACAAGTAACCTATATCAAAGAATAATAAACCCTTGTGTAAAATTTGCAGCGTTTTTTTCTACTGACACCGTGATTGCCGTTATTTTAGAACACCTCTGTGAACGTACGTCAATTTCATCCAGTCACGCAATATTTCCTTCATTTTTCCATCTTAGCCATAGTATTAAATGCAAAGTTCGACTATGATGTAGAAGTATAATAGGTCCCCCAACATCAAGATATTGTTCATTGAATTCATCGCATTTGTCTGAAGAAATAAAGATTGTTTCTCATTACCTACATATTTTAAAAGTAAACACTCTTTTCGTAACCACATTATTATTTCACAATTGTTTTATCCAATTATACGAGAATGAAAGCCGCGTTTTTCAATCAAGATTCTTTTTCAGAGCCGTAGAGAATTGTTAGCAAAAGATCTATTGTACTGCCAGGCGCTCAATACAATGCGGCAGGGTTACTCGAGTTCGAAGGTATTGATATTAAATCTCACCCGGAACCGAGAAGGGAAACACGGAATGTACTTGTGGAATCATACACTCGCATCGCTACACTCTAAATAATACCTATTCTTAGGACGAATCGTCAAAAACCCCATTCCCAAAAAGGCCTCAGTGCGATACGAAAACACAAGTAATAATATTACCTACATATTGTAACAACCAAATACAGTAGTACGTAGTTCAAAATAGTACAGAAGGTAGTAGGTATGTAGTTTAAAATAATCCGAAAGTTCGGGGAGATGAAAACACAATGTGTCATATTGATATATTCCGTGGTTGACAGAATCAGATTTGATCCTAATTTTCAATTGGTACTCGGGCTTCAAAGTTAGTTGAAGTTGATATTATCAATCAGTCATCACCTGATTAAATCAAAAGTCATCACCTGATTTAATAAAATTTATTACATTTTATTTTATTAAATCAGGTGATGACTTTTGGTTTATTATTCTTGGAATAATACGCCTATGTAATCGCGACGGAGGTAGAAAATTCTGATTGGATTCAAAATTTGACATTACACGTTTCAAGAGGTCCCAAAAACGAAATGCCCGTCCGACGGCGCGCCGTAAGCCGTCTGCCGTCTGAGCACGTTTTGGGCAGGAGTAATTTTTTTTTTTTTTTTTTTTTAATCTGAAATTTTGGTAAAATACTCGGTTTACCATTTAGTTTTGCGCGCAAGGTTTTTAGCTCGATCGCCCAAACATGTGGGGTGTTATGGGGCTAAAATGGGGCTACGGGAGGGTTTATTTGAAATTTTACGGCTAAGGGGTCGAGTTAGGTGTTGTTTTCAAAAATATCGATACGATTTAAATCGATTCCTCTCAAAGAATCTGACATCCCTATTTTCATGTCGATAATAGTCAATAATATAATATACTAATATAATGATATAATATAATACTTATATAAATACTAATATGATATAATAATATAATGAGATATTAAAAATCGATACAATGTAGTATATTTTATAATCGATCGATAGTCGATACGTAAACGATTATTTCAGTGCTTCCTTCTTTTCTGATGAACCTACCATTACAAATTCAATATTTTTTCCTAGTTTAAATTAAATTTTGAGAGGAAAAGCGTATTCAATTCAATGGGTTTTTTTTTTTATGGAAACGTAGAGAGACATAAGGCTAATTAGCCCATCCCATGGCATGCTTATCTTATTTTCTCATTTTTGTGGTTGGTTCCTTTCTGGTAATGCTGTCCAAATTATAAATGATAATTATGTTAACTTGGTAGGTAGTGTTACTGTGTTTGTCTGGTGCATTTAGTTTGAGGGAAACAAATTTTTTTTAGGGAGTTTTTGTTGGTAGTAGGGAATTTTCGTTCTAACAAGTTTGCCAATGTGTTTGTTGTTCGGTGTTGGGTTGGGTGCTTTTTTCCTTATTACCTATTGATAAGTTATCAATGTTATGACTTCGAAGCGTGTTGCGTTCGGTAGCAGTCTCAGGTAGGTAATAAAGAACTTTATACATACCTATTCTGTATTGCAGTCTTTTAAACGTTAAGTACCTACCTATTGAAGTGATGATTATCACGCTTGATAATTATTATTGAAAGTGATCCATCTCAGTTACCCAATAATCCTTAGTGTTTGAGTTCGAAGTGGTTTCAAATAGATTTTTTTATTCGGGCAGGGCTATCTTACTATCGTCACCATCATAAAAGTATTAGGGATGGGAAATCGGTAAGAAGTATCGATTTTTTGAATCGATTCAGAATCGGATGCTCCAAATCGATTTCCCAAAAAAATCGCCATAAAAGTATCGATTTTTTGGAAAATCTATTCAAAAATCAGTCTTACAAAAAAAAAGAAGTTTTTTTAATGAGTGATAACGGTAGATATATTTAATGTAGGTAGGATTCAAGAAAAAATCGTTAAAAAAATTTATTGAAAATTAAAATTGCATTAGTTTTCAAAAATTTTGATAATAAACATTTAATCAGACGAGTAATCAGTTTCTCTGTCTGAAAAAGCCATGGCGGACGTCGCTGGTAACTACTGAGTTTTGTTGTTATTAGCTATTATCATAATTTTTAATCGACCTAAGACTCGAAATTTGCTTGAATCACTTGAAATGATAAACTAATTTTTATAAATGACGAAAATCGATTCGATTTTTTTAAAAATCATTAGTAAAAATCGATTCACGATTTTTACAAAAATCGGAAGTAAAAATTCGATTCACCTAAAAAATCGGAACCCGAAGATCAATTCAAAAAAATCGAAAAATCGGAACAAAAAATCGATTTTCCCAAAAAATCGGAAATCGATTCCCATCCCTAAAAAGTATCCGTAGCTGAAATATAGAAATCCTCTCTCACTCTTTAAAGAAAATTCCAAACGGAATACCATTTCACAATGGGTACCCGATGATCTTCTATAATTCCATATAACCACTAATTCAGAAAGTGTCTTTATGTATGTGTGGGTATGTCTGTCACCAATTTACTTGGAGAAGTGTTCCGCATTTTGAAGAGGAAGGGCCGCATCTTCCGCTTCGTGGGAGTTTCTTTCCACCTAACGTTCACATTTCATGTGGTAACATTTTATGTTTTGTTCAATCAAATTTTACATCTGAAACCCTATTGAGCGCAAATGGGCACAACTATTTGTATCTCCGTTGTATACAGTCTTATCGAGGCGCCGCTGGGATACGATTTTATTCCTCACTAATAAATTATTTCCCATGCATTCTGGGATTTTGGCAAGTGCATGCAATCCCTGCCTCCAAGCGAAGTGACCCCCCCCCCCCCCCCGGACCCTTGTTCTGGTTTATATTAAATGCCCATCTTTCTCCTAAATAAATGAGTACCTCGTGTAACCCAACAATGACACTCCATTTCAAGTACCTCTTGCTACAATTACAAACACTAGAAAACTTTTGAGAGACTCGTTATAGGTAATGTTTACTTTTCATGAAGTGCACTACATCTAACTCATACGTCCCACCAACCTCTTCTGATCATCAACACGATCGGTGAACGCATCAGTTCCTCGAGGAACTGATGCGTTCACCGATCGTGTTGACGATTAGTAGGTACAACTTTTCAGGAGAGCATTTTTACCGCGGAAAACGCTATTAGGTGGGTCACATTTAACAAATTGGAAAATAGCTAAATTTGCCTTTCGAACTGCAGAATGTGGAGATGAGGTAAATTCCTTGATTCCAAGCGTTAGGTAACGAGTCAGAAAAGGAAAAGGGGGATTACTTAGTGCTTTTCGGATTCCTTTGAATCTAATGCGTTATATACAGGACAGTCCTGCTTTCGCGTGGAATGTCCTGTTGTTCTGCAAGGACCCGCTTCTTTCCTGTTTTAGGCAACTTATTCAAATAAGTACCTACCTAACAGCTTGTTCAATCTTAAAAAAAAAAAAAAAAATATTGTGTAAAAATTGAAAATTTTTATGAAAACGGGAATTTTAGCGGTGACAAAGGGGAATCATCCGGAGATCTGATAGCACTGGATGTGCTGTCTCTATTCTGCTTTGAATTTGTTGTCAGTGAGCTGAAGCTTCTATAAGAAACCGACTTTAAAACTAAGTTTCGCAAAAAAAGTGAGTTAACCCCTTTTTCCCCTGTACCTACTCTTCAAAATTTTTTCTTTTTTTTCCACGTATTTTCTTGGCAATTTATGGAGGCTTTTGATGCCGAATTTTAATTTTCTTTCCCGTACACCCATTTCAGTTCCATGAATGCGATCCTTTTTCACAAAGTGGCTCCTCTTTTCATGAACGTTGATTCCACGTGAGGTCTTCGTTTTCCCACCCAAAACGTGCCTGCCAGTACACGTTTTTCGGCATGAACCTTAACGATTCCGTCAGGGGGAAGACGCTCCGACAATCTTGATATTGGGAAAATAGCGCCTCGTTGTCTTTCATACCCTTAGTATCAGCGTATATCGACGAATATACAAGAATTTCCACTTCCCTGTGAAACCATCAGAGGCGAAAAAGGCTCTCCGAGCTGCTTTCAAATTCTACGAATAAAAATATATATATCTGGGGAAATATACGATTTTTTTTTTTTATGAGGGTACTACAGCGTTGAAAAAAACAACTTAGTGAATGGAGTAACGTATAAATAGATCGTTTTTGCCTTATCAGTTTCCCGATAGGGATTATTTCTGAAGCGTATTCAGCCGAAAAAGCCACTTTTATCTCTTGTTATCGTGGGAAGAGCTTGGTGGGGTTGCAACGTGAGGGGGAAACAAGTTATAGTACTTAGGTATAGAAAACATCGCAATAAGCTATCACTGCCTGAATCCTGGAATTATGAATCATGACATGACACATTGTGTAACTACAGTTCGATTGTGTTCGTAAATCAAGTAAGTATACTTACTCCTATAGGAGCAACTTCACAGGAGAGTCAAAAAAGCCTCATTAATGCCCTATCAACTTTTTGATAATTATTTTTGCTTGTTAATAGTTATCTCGTCCCATTTTATGCATTTAAAACGTCAACTTTTTTAAATAACTGACAATTTAGAAAATCAGGTAGGTAGCATAATATGCTACTTATATATATATATTATATCTGCTTTTTTGTTTTACCAAGATACCTAGCACATGTGATGTCAACAAATTCTGATAGCACATGACATGTACATAGTAAAGCTTTTCATCGATTTGAGTGAAGTCTAGCGTTTGTTCTGCCAAACAAAGTAGGTAGTTTAACCGACGGGCCGCAAGATTTCGCTTAAGAACAGCTAAAAACTCAATTTTCGCCATATTGTAAGATAGGACATGTGGCATCTAGAGGAACTTATTTAAATTTCAAAAGCCCGTCTACAACATAACGTACCTAACTATTAAATTTCGTGGAATGTCTGTTGACAGTTGGTGGTGTGATCTGAGCGGGAGCTAACCGATTCCAGGCCAACTCCAAGATGCCGGCTCACAAGTATGCTGGAGTTCCCACCTCCGATGGAGCCAACAGTAAGGTGAGAATTTACTTATGTACCTAGTTAGGTATTTACCTGAAAAAAAAGTCGATGGTGGTTTCACCTCACGCCACAACACCTAAGTACTCAGCTGGACGAAGTTCTCTGCCAACGGATCTAAATCTGCATAGTCAGCTATTCTTAGCAGAGAACCAGATGGAGGGAGAACTCATTTTCGTCTAGCTGTCAGTGGTGTCGCGTCTATTGAGTAAAAATCCTGCTAAGTCTCGGTGTGACAAAACAAATTCCGTGAACAGCATACCCATTTAGATAATATCCTATTTTTTTTTTTGCAACGAAGAGACTGTAGTGGTGGCGACTTGGCGGCAGGGGGGGCGGGCCTGTGGAATTCGAAATGAGGGATGACACCGTTCACGCTAACGTCCAGTCGTTCCCAAGCTATGATATCGTGAGTTTGTCATCCTTCCGATATTCATCTACACCGCATTCCTCATCGTCATCAACCGCGAAAATTCGCTATTTTAATACTGTCATAGCGATAAAAGTCGAAAGGAATTTTGGGCAGAAATGTGCGTGAAGTGTGTGACAAATTGCCCCGTCAGAGACTTTTCAGGCGTTCTTTGCGCCAAAATATAAACACCCGACTGTGAAAACACTTGAGGTTAGCCATTAAACTAGATCCCACGTATCACGTTCAGTCGGACTCCGTACCACCTGTCTTAAACAGCTACATTGTTGTCTATTTTGTTGGAAAAGTTGAGCGTTTTTAAAAATATTGGCAACATCCGGTTCAATAACTAAAGTGATTTGGGCTTAGGAGCGTGACTACTTTTACTTGAATATTTCAGGTTGGATCTCCCGTCCGGCCGCTGGCCTCTGGGGAACGGATCATATCCAGCCACAGCCGAACCTCCCCGAAACCCATCAGCAGCTTCACGGCATCCGTTGCGTCCATCACGCTCTCCACCAGCCCTCCTGGGGAGAAGATGTTGAACCAATATTTCCCAGCTGGAAAATATGGGCAATACGTCGCCGCTCTCGTCGGTAAGTGCCTCTCAATCGGTACCCTTCAAACTTGAGATCCCTTAGTTGACGACTAGTCCAGTAGATGTACATTGTTCCTGGGAAAAAAATTTCTAACTTAATGAACCTCTTAAGAGTTGTTCGGGGATGGCTGTGTCAAGTTATCCGATTTGTCTGCCCTGTGCTTACTTGGGTGGGGCACTAAACCTGAAAATGTTCAGTTTGTTTTTGGTTTTTCGCTCATAACTTCTGATCTAGGCAGTTTTCGGCCAATAGCTTTATCTTCAAAATTGTAGAGCAATAAATTTACTACAATTTTGTATACACACACACATTTTACCTGAACCTTGGAATAATCGAGATAAAGCCGATGGAGGAATTTACTCAAAATGGCAAAAATTTGCAAAAAACGAAGATTTTGGCCCTCGAACCTTCATAACCGTTAGAACTACCGTAACGGTATTCACTCGTCAATAAAGACTCCACAATACACTCAACGTAGAAAAATATTATTAAAACATGAAAATAATCATACTACGACGGCGAGGATGGAGCAGCTGCTGTAGCCCCAAAGCGCTCCGAATTGTTGGTGTCTTTTTGAAATTTTTGTACGTAAATTGTACATGGCTGTATTGTACACTTACATCATTAAAATTGTCTTGCATGAATTACATTCGTCCTTACCTTTCTGTCCTAGGCGAATTATGAGACATCCATAGTATTTTTTTCGTGTTTTCAAAATTTTCCCATATTGAGATGATCTCAGGAGACTGAATGAGTCAACTGAAATGCTGATAATAGGGCCATAAAGTGTCATAAAAATCCATGAAACGACATTTCCTCACTTCTATCGTCCAGTGGTAGAGCTTCACTACTGTTTCGTTTCTTTCTCGATCTGCGTTTGAAAGTGGGTAGGCACTCAAAGAGCATCTTATTCTAGATCTCTCAGTAATGCCATGATGACGAGGAAATGAAGTAAGTAATCCAAATTGAGGGGGTGGGGAGGCTAGTTGAAGGCTTGTCCGTCTGTTTGCACCTCACTTCCCTGGGAAGTTTTGAAGTTGGCGCCAAGGCGGAAATATCGATGTTTTGAGGCATTCCTGCCCAGATCCCTCCGAAGCGAATAATTATGGTAACCTCCTTCTTTTTTTGTAAGGCCATCAGTTGTTGTTTTGATGTTGTGAGTGGTAGAAAGTATTGTTTAGATGATCAAAAGCCCTCACATCTGTGGGCCAGCTGAACAAACTCATGTAAATAACAGATTACCCAGAATGACACTAATTATTGCCTTTCTTGGAGTATTATCAAATGATACTAAGTTTTTTTCCTTATTGGTAAAAAGAAAAAAACTTAGTCGTTGAGTAGGAGGACCACATATTTACAAAGAAATCCTCACTTCCATAGGCCACATTCATAGAGTTGACAAAAATACCATTCTATAATGATCTTTTGGGGCATTTGACTTCTAACAAACAATAGTTGCAAAAAAAAAAAATTTTTTTTTCGGGGAATAAATTTCATTTTATCCCCCTACCTTGAATTTCATTTTATCCCCCATGCCAAAGTTGCCACTTCTTCCGAAATGTCCCAATTGCGATTATTTACAGTGGGGTGATAGTTCGAGGGCCGAACCTTCATTTTTTGACATAATGAGAAAATTCCTCCAAATATTATCGGCTGTACCTGGATTAATATGAGGTTCACGAAACGTATATAAATACAAAATTGTGGTAAATCTAATTGTCTACTACTTTGAAATTGTAACTTTTGGTCGAAAACTGCTTAGTTGAGAAGTTATGAGCGAAAAACCGAAAACAGCCCGAACATTTTGAGGTTTCTAGCCCTTTCCCAGTAAGCACAGGGTCCTCGAATTGTATAACTTGACAGAACCATCCCACAGCACCCCCAAACAATCGGTAATAGCTCTATTAAGTTGAGAATTCTCCGACAGTTTGGCTATAAACGGATCTCGATTTTTTTTCCTCCTTAGATTGAGACAATATCATATTATGTCCAGATTAGTTTTTACAAGGTCATCGTAAAACTGGGTGCCTTCTCGGAAGATGAATTTTAATCTTGAAATATCCGACGGAAACCGGTATTTGTCCTCGGCTCCTGTCATTCAGATGGGGCCTTATGTCCAAATGAAGCGAAGGAATTTGCTTGGATTCCCAAAACTGCGTTATTAAAATAATCACTGGGCAAGGCTGGCGGGACCTTTAATGATACACAATCTTTTATTTTGTTATTCCCAACGTTAATTTTTTTCCATTGTTCGTTAATTTGTTCATTTTCTAATTTTGATATTTTTTATTTATCATTTTTATTAATTCTATTTTTTGTACATTTTGTATTTTACTCTATTATGTAGGATCTGATAAGGGTACATTTCTTTTATTTTTAGCGACATCAAGCTTGCTGGTCAGTGCTCAGGTTTGTGGATGGCCCAACGGTGCCCTGCTCAGGATTATTGACGGAACGGCGGGATATGAACTCACCGACTTCCAGAAAGGGCTGCTCGTCAGTTTGCCCAACCTCGGCGCCGTTATCAGCCCCATCCCCTGCGGCTACGTTATCGACATGATCGGCCGGAAAACCACCCTCACTTGCTCCATCTTCTTCGTCATGATCTCCTGGCTCATTTTGGCATTCTCGAAAAGCGTGTGGCTCATATTGGGCGCCAGACTTTTTATGGGTTTGTGGAACGGCACCGAGTACATCACCGTGTCGATCTTCATCGCTGAAGTCGTGGACCCGAGTGTTCGGGGGTCGATGATTTCCATAACTGGGATGATGTTTTTCTCCGGAGCTCTGTACGTCAGCTTCATATCGTTCGCCAGCTACCAAACCATGACGCTTCTGTGCCTTATCACTCCCGTCCTACTGTTCTTTGGCTTTCTCTTCATTCCAGAATCTCCTTACTTTTTCCTTATGCACGGTAGACGGGAAGAAGCCGAGAAATCTATAATGTGGCTTCGTGGTGAATGTCCTCCGAAAGAACTCGACAGGATAGAATTGGCCGTCAAAGAACAACTGGCAAAGCAAGGATCGTTTAAAGAAATATTCTCCAAACCATCCAATAGAAAAGGCTTTTTCTTGGTGGAGTGTTTCAAATTCTGTTCAGCCGCATCAGCGTCGCTAGTGCTGTTCCCTTTGAGCACGCAGATGCTACCTTACGGTTGGCTTTCACCGCAGCAGAGTCACATCGTGCTGTGCATTTCTTGGGTCATCTCTGCTTTAGTATCATCAGCCCTCATGTTACGGTTCAAAAGGCGATCCTTGATGATGGTATCAACAATTGGTACGATGATTCTATTAGGAGCCACAGCAACATGGTACTACCTGCGGGATTTCTCTGACGTGGACACGTCGACGACTGCGTGGTTGCCGCTGATACTGTTGTGCGTTGCAGTGCTTTTCGAAACTATTGGAATCATTAACATTCCGAACATCATCAAAGGTGAAATTTTCCCCATCAACATAAAGACCAAAGCTTGCGCTCTGTCGTGTATGACGGCCTGCGGGTGTGAATCCTTAAACGTAATGTTATTTTATACAATTAACAACAATATCGGTATGTGGTTCCATTTTTTCAAAAGTGCTTGCACTGCAGCATTTTCTCTTTTTATCGTTTTATTCTTCATGATTGAAACTAAAGATCAAACCCTAGAAAATATACAAGAACTCTTGAATGCGAAAAAACCACCAAAAGGTTGTCATGATCCTCCTCTCAGCCCAATCATTGCAGAAACAATAGTCGAAACAGAAATGGACACTTTGGAGGCCCCTTCTCTTGAAAAAATGTAAGTGTAGGTATTTAAGTAATTTTTTAAATCTTTTTAACGCGTTAACTTAATTATGTACTTACAGTAGTCTGATTGTGGCGATGCACGTGTCCAATCAGGTGATATGTGATCGAATTTGAACATGGTGTACTTCAAATGCTACGAAACCCAAAAATGGAATCCGGTGGGAGATTTTGTGTGAAATAGTCATTTTAATCGGCTCCGAACGAGCCTTTTAGTGTCATTTACTTGTAAATGATTGAATATTTTTCTAGCCCTTTGTACATAATGTCCTTGTTTTAAGCTCAACCTTAACGAACGAATTTTCCATTAGGTCTATATGAATTCATAAATCACCAAGTTCAATGCCTGTGCTATACAAATTATACTTAATGGCCTTATATTGTTAAGAAGTTATTTATTTGTGGTTCTAGTAATTTAATACGCTTTGAAGATGGGCAAAGTAGTAGTGACATTCACTCGAGGGACAAGGGTAGATAAATTGTAAAATGGACTACATTGATGGCTCGGAGACGTGTGGTATTTAAAAAAAAATTTTCGGTGGACGGGAGAAGGAGCGCAGGGGCGCGGATAGGCAGGTTGGGCGATCCGGCGACGCCCGAGGGGCCGAAGGCCCTGACGGGCCGGTCAAAGCTGGAAAAAATTGTATATATTATGTATTCGAGACCGAAAAGGAAAACTCATACTTAAAGAAGGCGATCTGGTTGGCTTTGGGCTTCATAGGATGGATGGTAAATGCAATTAATTTTATTTAACACGCAATACGTGCTAAATGTTTTATTCTCTAAGTGACAACAGCACAACCTCATGGCCTCATTAAGTGAAAGTATCTTTTTGATTTTCTTACAAATAATTTGTAACCAGTAATTATTATTGGTATTGCTTTCTACGACCCAAGTCAAGTGTTAGAGGAGTTTTTCAAAATTTGAAAACATCAAAACAAGGCTGAGGCTAACTCTGAGTGACAACAATCTGGAGGATCTCATGTTGATGGCTTGCGAGCAGGAGTCTCTGGCACTGAGTGGTTTTTTTTGTTTACGGCCATCCTCTCCATTGCCTACCGCGTTTTGTGTGTGAGCTATCCCGTTTTGGTTAAATATTCTTGGGATAAAACTATGGGGGTCAATACATTTCGACCGTCCTTACATTATATTCAATGATATATCTACGTTTCAAGATGTATGGATTCCAAAACTGAAATGTGCGTCCACTGTACACAACGATTTGGGTAGTAGGAATTTATTTGAAAATCTGAAATTGTTGATAAAATACTTGGTTCTCCGTTTAGTTGTACCTGCAAGGTGTTCAGCCCGATTGCACTAACCCGTGGACTCAGTGGATCTAAAAAAAAAGGGCAACAGGAGGGGTTTTTGAAGAGTTAGGTGTCGTTTTCGAAGTATTTTTGGACGTAAAATCGATTTTTGCAGACCCGTAACCATTTCACCGAGGGTATCCATGGGGCTTTAGAAGGATGACAGGAAGTTAAATAAGGAGTCGCTTTCCGAGTAATCGTGATAATTCATTTTTTGGGGTCCTTCAATGAAGGACCTTCATCCGTCCCAACACCTAAAATGAAAATTTAAAAACAAACTTTTTTTAATAGGTGATTAAATTTAAACAGATATAAATTTACCATGGGCCTAAAATTCGAAAGAAATGAACAAGCAGGGGACATAATATGTTATTTAGTATATATTATGTGAGCAAGGGTGGATGGGTGATGGCGAGGAGGGTCAGAAACGCCCAAAGCCTCTCGGCTCAGTGATCCAGCAAGATGCTCCTTCAGGGGCAGTCAAGATCGCCTATCCGCCCCTGAAGGAGCGGATTTAATAAAGACTTTATGAAAGTGTCATCGCTTCATGCCTAAGTATGCATCAAAACGTGAATATGTCCCATAGGTACTGAGGTGGAATACATTACTCCAGAAAGGGATAAAAGGGAGACCAAACTTACTGGACAGCTTCATTGGTATTCTATAGGTCTCCCTCAAGAATATTGCGCTACGACCCTGAACTCTGGTGGCAGAAGTTGAACTACTGTTTGCATGAAATTTCCCTGTTCCCTCTTGTTATTCCCTTCCTAGCGGCAGCACTTCTCTTTTCCTCCCTTCAGTTTCATTAAATGAAAAAAATTGAAACCGAACGACTGATTTTAATTTTTTTTTAAAGTTCGATTCTCTTTTTTTTCTCAAACGGTTTCTGTAAATGAACAATTTTGATTACATGATAGAATAGAACCTAACGACTTTAGTTTTGTTGTTGTGCAGTTATCAGAAGAATTAGGAATACCTCACAATGTAAAAAATAGTATTGGTAAATTTATTTTAATTTAAACAGTACCTACCTATTGTAAAATTACAGCTGGAATCTCTAACATTCTCCACTAACACTTACCTAGTGTTGAAAAACTGGGCAACGTGGTACAAAATGTCTCTTGCATGACTCCGAAACGGCTTCCCACAAGAAATTCTATATTTTTGTTCAAAAAAAGTAGAAAAAAATGCAAAAATTTTGTTTCCGTCTCCGGCGAGCTGAGACAATGTTGCCAACAGAAAACACTGAAAATCCCTTCGCTCGACCTCTGCTCAGGATGCCACGTCGGTGTTTTCTTTTGCGGCTACCAGACTTCAGAGTCGGAGCGCAATATTCTTGTGGGAGACCTGGAATTCCCAACGAAAGGACCAAATTTCAAATTGAGCCGTAACACATTGAAAATCACAGTCACGTTTTGGTTGTTGAATCGATTTCAATTTACGTATTGACAGAAAGAATACAATTTTTTTTTTTTTTTTCCTTTCCACTAACATAATTTCATACGAACTTGTGGTTGCTGGTGGAACCACTCTCAGCTAAAAACAAAACTAAAATTAAGAAAACCCGAAACATAGTGTATTTGCAACAAACGATATCTTCCTGTCACTCAAATATTCCAGAAACAATCTTCTCTAAGACAATATAACCTGTTTAATACGATTAAAACTCAAAACATCAGGGTAAATTTTTCAAGCAAAAATAAAACTTCAAGCCTTGGAATTAACTCGCTCCCTCAGAGCTCGAAGAATATTAAAAGACAGTGCAGGTACGTGTCTGTGCAGTAGAACATGTAGGTAGTCGAATGCCAGTTTTGGACACAAGAATACTTGAATGTAGCAAAAAAAAAAATTCATTTTAAATTTTGGTATCGGGAATCGTTTTATGTGCATAGGTTATTTGCTGAGAGGTAATATTAAATATACCACGTATGATGTAAATTTTACATATCGAACGGAGAGGACGATGCTAAGGTAGGAGACATAGTGGTGCGTTTTAAGTGTGTCGATGGGTTGTGAAAAGACGACGTCAATGCCGTGAGGAAACAGGTTGGTTTTTTCTTCAGTTCGAATTCTTGTTCTGCATGCATTAATTCGGAATACCGAGTAAATCCAAGTTCACTCTTGAGAGTTGAGAGATATCGTGGTGGGTAGGTATTCTAGGAGGATCAGGTATAGACAGATAAACGACGGGCATTTTCCGTTAATAATAATAATTATTGTCTGCACGCATCTTCATGTTCGCATTCGCCGTCCAGACCCTCTTCACTCGCATTTCCGGCTGATTGAATATTAACAGATAAGGGGACGTCTGCATGAGCTATATTTTCGCAGCTGGCTACTTGTTTCGTTGAAATAGCGATACTACGCGGAAACCTGGTACCTATTTCGAATACCTGATCATTTTCGATTCACGTCGCTGTAATATGCAGCGGGACAGCATTAAGACCAAACTTATGTCTAAAGCGTGCTTACTCAGCGATTGGGTATTCTAGGTGCACTGCGGCAAGAGGGAATGTGTGTATGCGGAACGATTACCTGATCGTGTAAGTGCTGTTTGAGCCGAGCAAAAGTCGTCATGTAACACGGCTGGACGCACACTCGATGGAACGCTTCAAGGTTTTCCACATTTCCCATTGATACGTGGCAACTTCCAAGCTACCGCACGAGTCGCATTTTCCCTTTTGCGATTCGCATATGTTCCTGCTAAACATACCTAATTTAACTAAGCGGTATTACCTACTGTGGGGGGGGGGGGGGGGGAAATCCACCACACCTCTGTTTTTCGATTTCCGGCCCGCTGATGCGGGTTCGGAAGGCGACCGCCCAGCGCGCTGCAGCTGATGGCGTTTTGGCGGAATCACCGCGGCCTCCAGTCGCCGCTCATCGTTCCCGTGGTGATCAGCTATTGTAGTCCACTAAATCAGTATCTCGACAGATCGCAAGATTTTTTCGCTTGCTCCCAGCTGATTTGGGACCCTTTAATGACAAGTTTTAGTCAATCCCTGAATAATTAGATAAAATTTATCACCCCCCCCCCCCCCCCCCCCACGGAGCTCATTAAATGAGAATACCTAAATCGATACCGAAATTTTCGGTATTCTCATTTAATGAGCTTCGTGGGGGGGGGGGGGAAGGTGCGAGATCGGTTAATAGGACTGCACCCCCAATCCCCACCCCCTCACGAGGATCGCATTTCTTTGGGAAAAAACTATTTATTCTAAAACTGGAGCAAATTTATGGTAGCCCTTCAATTGAGGGAACAGAACGATCGCGTGGGCCCGTTGCTAAGGAGCCCCTTCTTGACCAACTCAAGCTGGGAAGACGGGGATGCGGGACCACGTAAGGCCAGGGTCGTGGATCAGGAGTCTTCGACGACATCTTGGCTGAGAAGCTGGTAAAGCGACTCTAGGCAAATTGCGGCATTAGGTGAAAACTATACCCAACACAACCTATCGTGCCGGGTTAGTAATTTCCCTAATGACCTTTCCGAGGACCTGACAAAACCCCAGAATCTTGACACTTCATGTAAGCGGGATGGAACTGCAGGACTTCCTAGACCTGTAGACCACGTACTGTACGTGTGTACGTGACGTACACTCGTGCGATCCTCTTGGCAAGTCTGCATCTACACTCCCTTCCTCTGCCTCCACAACACCTGGCGACGTAATCATAGACGAAGCGCTATACGCATTTCTCCAAATCACGAACCTAATGGATTATTGGGAACGCTAACACACGTTGGTACACACACAATACCCGCCAGTGGGATTGCCCTCCACCTTCCAACGTTGCATTCCACTCACAACTATCGACGGGTAATCGTCAAAAAAGGAAATTAAATTCTCCCTAATGATTCATGTTTTGCAGCAAAATTAAGCTTCTGCCACACAATTGTTTATAGTTGACAACACGGCATTAAACTCAATTGACTTGGTTTGTGTAGCAATTTAGGTTATTTAAGATTTTTGAAAAGACCATCCATTGAGTGGTGAACGATTTGTGTGCGATAATGCCGAACCAATGTTGCAAGCGTTTGTTGACATAACACTCTACAAACACAACAACATGCTTTGAAACTTTCGTGGGCAGGAAGGTAGGGAGGTCGCTCGAATTATCCCTGGATAGCAGTTTCCGGCTCCATCCTCAATCTATCTACCGAGCTGTAGGTGGCTGCCTGCCAAATCGTTATATATCACACGTCCCTTGGCCATCGATGTGCATAAACAACAAAACACAATTCTAAATTGAAAATGCCTTTTGGTGTTCCGTTATTATAGAAATATTCTTACTTACCTATGTCAATTTCATATACAGTTAATATCAAATTTTTACACAAACCTGATAGAAATTCTGGACAAATGCAAAAAAAAAAAAAAAAAAAAAAAAAACGAAGCGGTTTACTAGGTATCTGCTTTTCTTATCACCGTTGGAGAATGTTACGTGTGGAATTGCTGTGTCCACTCCTTGGTAAAATACAGTTGCCTAATCTCAGGAAAAATGCTATCATATAACCACGTTGGTACAGATGCCATTATTTTTGTGCTATCTCTTTTATTGTAACATCTGTGTAATTCCTAAGCTCTTGCTTCCAACAGTCAGCGAGTACGCTTAATTTATGAAAATTCCACGGAAGCACTTTGCCCTAACTAGATAAATCGAGGGACTATATTTTATAACGGATGTATTTTTCCCATCGTTGTCAATTAAACTTTACCGACGTTATTTGTGATGAACTTTCACCTTTCAGGCCATGCGCCGTTTTCGAGTAAAAACAGTAAATTTACTGGAGTTTTATTATTTTCCCGCAGTTTCTCCGTCACTAACCAGAGTAATTTCGCAGGTTTTACCATCACAATTATTCCATACGCCCTTTGTAGGGTTGTAAACCAGCTTCTAAGCGCTAATTAACATACAATCTTGGATTTATATCGTGAATTATGAGGATTTAGAGCTTGTCATAAAGCATAATAATATGCTGCATGTTGAATATCGCAACCCGCCGATCCCTTTGCGGACATAATTACCTGTTGAGTATGCGATGTATTGGGGGGGGGGGGGGGGGGGGTGTCGTAAACCACAATGCGACATACCAACGTCCTCGCTCATGGCGTTTGAGTTTCAAAAGCACCAACATCACAAGCTACTTGACAATAATGTGACATACGAGGCAGTAATATATACCTAATACCTACCTTGCTTCATAATCGTCATGTAAACGGGAAAGATTCCCCTAATTCTTTGTCCAAGCTTGTTTCCTAACTTAAGTAAAGTAAAGTAAAGTGAGTTTTACGTCAAGATTTTTGACCTCTTGGGCCTGTCATGACGGGGCGCTATTTTACCTAGTTTCACTTTAACCTAGTTGCACATTTATTCCCAAAATTTACATGATCTTCAACGGGATTCGAACCCGTGGCCTCAACAGAATGTAGCGCCCAGAACCACACGGCTAATCCGGCCGCCTTCCTAACGTAAGTATAACCTTCTAAACCCTGTGAATTATGTGATATTTATTTAACAAGACTTGATAACTAAATATTTCATCAGAGAATTTACTCAACACTTGGTGTTATTCCTATCACTCACCACTTGTTGAACGAGTTTCTCTATTATGGGGGAAAAACTGCCGTGAGATAATTGTCTCGCTTGCCCTCTTCACTGTTTGGTTGTGATCCAAAGAGGAGCCGTCCCCTTGTTTGTTGAGCCTCTTATTGCTCTTGGGAGAAGTGTCGTATAGAATGTCGTAGCTCCACGGAAAAGGATGTTCTCTACATGCTGCTTTGCACAGCCTTCAAGGGGAACTTCTCAGCGTTCCTGGATGTGAACTTGTTGAGGCAATTCCTGTTCTCAAGTGCTACGGGTTCAAACCGTCAAGATAACCTTTCATACTTGGTTACGATGTAGAGAAGTTAATTTACAAACGTTTACTTCAACCCTCGACACGATTAAATCCTGAAATTGTTCGCGCATTTACCAGCATTCCTTTCTACGTTATTTATATTCCGGGAGTTCGTTCATTAACAAAGCTTCTTGATCCTCAGACCGAAATTAAAAAGGCTGGTTTTGTGGAAGCTGATAGCCTCTTGATAGCCATCATTAGCCTGTTACAAGAACAATAGCACCTGCCGTTTGACAATAAACCGATGAACGATGAACGGCTCAATTATTCGTTAGAAAATATGGAATGTTGAAAAATGCGAATTCATTTCATTTGGTAGTTCCGCTAAGAACTTGCCTAAGACCAAAACGGCCCCCAACAATTCAATTCAGATGCATTCTACTTTTACAATGAGAGCATTTGCCGATGCAGAGGTCTGATTCAATACTTTCCATTGTCTGCAGAGAAGTCAAATTCATTCCTCCCGAAGGTACCCCGTTGTGCCTCAACTCCACCTTTTATTCCTCAACTCGCTTCAACTTCATAGATTTAAGAAGTCCCCTAACTACGGGAGCTAAGAAAGCTTCTTTAACTAAGCTCTAATTAGCCGGGTCGCATTCAAATAATCCGGTGGCACTCATTAAAAGTCATTACCTTGGCTAAGAGCCTCGACAATGAACCGAGACCTTTCACGATTGTCTTCCGAGTCTAAATGGAAAATCATGTGATCCAGAGAGATGTTGATGAAAGATGTTGATAAAAGTCCAGAGAGAAGTTGATAAAAATGTTGATGAAAGATTGTTGAGAAAAATACTTGAAAACACTTAAGGTACCTATGAAACAAGAAATTTAAGGGAAAAGGAAAAAAATGAGCAGTTTTGTGGTACCTATAAAATTATAATATTTTTATATTCAACGTATTAATACTCCCGGTTGTTGAAAATATAATTTTAAAAATTGAATAATTGATAACGGATCCTCACGAAGTTTAGCAATAATGAGACCTTGTAACAATAATATAAGCAAGCCTTTTTTTTTTCGTGAATTTCCGGTGGGTTGGTACCATTTATTCCCCTCAGACGGGGTTTTTCTAATTTTACAGGTCGCCTTGTCGTTTCTTTCATAACCAATTTCTCATCCCCTTTTTCCACTCTTCCCTCCTTTCAATATTCAGATCTTTTTTTTTTTTCTCTTTTTTTTTCAGTAATCTCTCGCGACTTCGCCAGATGGTGTTTCGATCCGGGACGTCGTATTGTTCTTGTTCAAAATGTCTTGCATCTCTTCTATCTTTGCTTCGAAACCACTACAAGTACAGAAGTAACATATGTGAACTCAAAAGCGACGATTTTGATGGACGGAAATACATTGGTCAAAGAGGCAGTGGCGATTCTCTGAAAGAATTAGAACATTAAAAATTACCGCAGATTTCGAGTTGCGTTCAAATTCCAATATGATATCCCAGTAGCGGTCCTTGTTGCATCCGAATTGCGGTCGTACCTACCTACATTATGCATCACCCTGCCGAATAGAGAGGGTTTTAATTCGCCCCTTGCCAGTAGAGTTGAGATCACCTTCAAATTTTACTCGGAAAGAAAATATTCTCCTGGTTGATCACTCGCTGAAAACTGTCAAGATATTCTAACCAGCATTTCGTCACTTCCAACACCACGTAAGTAATTGACTTTTCGCAACTTTACAGGAGAGATAAAAACTGTTTTATTTTGAATGTGTCAATTTTCAAACTTTTCTCGTATTGTTACCTCCCAGAAACTCAGTTCTAATAATATTATTACTCGTGTATATCTACAAAATTTACGAAAATTTGTTAATTAGGTGGTGTTGGTGTTTGAAATTGTAAATTACGTGGTGTTGGTTATTCATTGAGAATGTAAATTTCGCGGCGTTGCTCGTGATTAAAAGGAGGTAATCAGAACTTATTTAATAAATTCTTAGGTATGAATTTGCAAAAATTAAGTCTATCAATCATTTTTTAATTGAAAATTAAATTTAAAAACTGGATTCATGTAGGTAAAGTGTTTGGATAGATGTTGGAAAAAACTTCTTCAAAATGAATTTCTCTGTTTCCTACTCTCCAAAACTAAGCTGATCGTTGCTTCAATTACCTCACCGTAAACCAACGTCACCAGTAAACGCCTGTATTCAATGATTTTATTTTAAAACCAACTTAGGATACGACGTCTTTGTTTACTGGATGAAACGTCCAGCAAAGAGCACGTTCGGTTCTTCAACATATAACGTAAATTTTGCATGTCAAATAATCCCATACGGAGCTACCGGGGAACGCATTTGCCTAGGATTTACTAGGAAATCAATTACACGATGTCATTTTCGAATTTTTCTAGGTTTTATGTTTCCAGATGACTTTAGCGTGGTTGCCATGCCTTCGGCTAGGTCAGTACTTATCAAAATGGTATGAAAAACTCATTTTCGTCAAAATCAATTACCTACATGGTGTTAGAACTTAATTTGACGATTGTATACTTGATATCTGCTGTACATGAGATAACATTACAATAAACTTACAATTTGGCCGTAATGTTATTAAAATGTAGGTAAGTATGGATGTTTCAAACTGAATGAATTGAATAGAAGCCCTTTTGAACTTTGGAGCAAATTTAATTACGTCAAGGTCTTGGAAGAAAAAAAATAGGTCTTTAAAAAGATTATTAGTGACTTCGATGGGGGAAATATAGAGACCCAATAAAAACAGCGGATTCATTTTGTGAAAATCTCACTGCATGAAAAAGAAACTCATGTACCTACCTAGGAATATTTTCATCATTGTGATATTCAAATTAAAATTTAACTTATGAAAACCAAAACAAAATGAAAATACAGGCAACTTCTGTAAAAAAAAAGAATTTAAAAACATTCAATTTATACATATAATATAACGTCATACCCAGTACCTTCGTTTTGGTGCTCTTATTGATGTAGAAAACAGACTTAATTTAAATTAAAATACACATAAAATCATTTCAACAACTAAAATTGTATCAAACAAGATATCTTCTAGTGAGTACTGATGAACAAAATTGACTTAATTTAGAGTTTAATACGCATGAAATCAACAAAACAAGATAAACAAGAAGAGGCTGTTCCCGGAGCTGGTTGGAAGATAAATTACTTTGTGAGGTGTTGTTTTGGCTATTTCTCAAACAGCTATTCTCGTTTTTTTCACTATGGCAGGCACCTTTTATTTTATTTTTATTTATTTTTTTTTTTTCCACGAATCGATTCGAATGTGACGCTCTAGAATGATCCATTTCTTCAGAGAGAACTGGTTCCATTCACCTCCCCGCTTTCATAAACATGTTTATCCTTTTACATGAAAACAGAAAAGCCGCGGATAAGATAGTATGAGGACCTTGCCAACGTTAAGAAGGGTTTCCTTTTATAACCCCACTTTCCCCCAAAGGAAGAAATATATTCCTGGGCTTATCTTTTTGAAAAAAAAAAAAAAAAAAAAAAAAGTCCCGTTTGCATTGCTCCCATTACGTTCTCTCTAGACGAGTTCATTTGACGCTACTTTTGTAGTTAGCTGTTAGCATTTTGAAATAAAAAGTAGTACTCATGTTCGTTTTCTTCACTGTCTTAAAGAATACGCTATAGTTACCTAATATATACTTGGTCTAGTAAGTAGATATGCTAAAAAAGTTTTTTCTTCGCGGGGCCTATTCGTATGGTTTTTTGACACATTCACATCACATAAATTACTCGAGTCTCTCCACTTCAGTTGTTTTAGCTTCGATACGGTCTTTGGCATTTTTCTTTTTGTTCAAAATGTCTTGGATTTGTTCGAGCGATTTGCCGCGAGTTTCTACCATAAAAAACAATGTAAATACAATGCCGATAATGGCCGTGATGAGGCTTTTGACAAAATTGAAATACATGCCGATGTTGTCGTTGATGGGAAAGAAAATGTAGTTGTTGACGCCTTCGAAAAAGCAGGCGGTGACGCAAGACAACGCGCAGGCTTTACTCTTTATGTTTATCGGGAAGACTTCCCCTTTGTAGATGTTGGGAATGTTGAAAAGGCCGATCGTCTCGAAAATGCCGGTAACGATGGTTAAAATCAAAGGGAGCCACGCAGTTTGCGATACGTCCACCCTCGCCAGGTCTCGGAGATAATACCAAACAGAGACTATTGCCAAGCCGAATGCCGCACCGCCACAGGACACGAACATGACGCTCCTTCTATTAAATCTGTCCATGAACATCGAAGCGATGACTGCCGATCCCACCCAAATAACACACAATACGATGTAGCTTTGTTGTTCGTTGATCCAGCTGACTGGGATGATCAGAGGAGCGTAGGTCATCAAGAAGACATTGCTCGAACTTGCTGCAACGAATTTCAACACTTCGACGATGACGAATGCTTTGAAGACTACGGGATTTTTCACTATGTCAAGATAGGAGCCGGAATTTTGCAGTTGTTCTTTAATTGCGTCTTCTATACGGTTGAGATCTTCAGGGCTGCAAGAACCTCTCAGCCACTTGACACTAGCTTCGGCTTCTTTTCGCTTGCCTTTCATAAGGTAGAAATAAGGAGTTTCTGGCAAGAACAAGAAGCACACCATCAGGATGACAGTATTGGCGAGGCATATCAGAGTTATGGTGGTATAGCTGCAGAATGATATTAAACTTACGAATAAAGCTCCACTACCGTACATTATGACCATAAGTGTCCCAACTCTTCCACGAATTTCAGGGTCTACAGCTTCGGCCATGAAATTCGCCACTGTAGTATACTCTATGCCGCAAAAGACGCCGCTCAAAATTCGGGCGATGTAAATGAGGATAGGGTTCGTTGTGAAAATCATTATCGTCCAAACCGCGATACCCAAGAAGGTGGCGCACTGCAGGATGTTCTTACGGCCGATCATGTCCATGATGTAACTGCATGGTACGGGGCTGATGACGGCTCCGACGAAGAGGATGGACACCATCCATGACTGTTGGTCCAAAGTCAGTTCGAAACCCGCGGTGCCATCGCGGAATTTGGGAAGAACAGCAGCAGGCCAGCAGACCAGGTTGCCACTAATGAACACCACAGCGCCACCTGAAAAAAAAATTATAAGGCATCATTTGTCTCCATTAGACGTGGCAACCGGTCAATGAGGGGTTTGGGGGGAATGATACTTCGCCCCTCCCGTCTATTTCCCCCAAGGCCTGCAGATGCATGGATGGTTTAACGTTTTTACGGGTCCACCAGAAAATTTGTAACCCGTCTGTGGTCCCATTAGAGGTTATTTACAGTGTTAACTTGGTTCCTTGTGTGTTGAAGACAGATGCCTTGGCTGCCTTCTCACGGGAGCCTCTGCTAGGATTCACATAAACGTCCAAAAGTTCAGAGGTGAATTGCCAACCGTCAAGACAGGTATTACAACACATGATTGACTTTTGGTCAAACATTGGTGTTCGTCCCTGGATTCGAACCAGGCTGATCAGTGCCCCGACTGATTTTTAGACAGGCGTTTCACTGACGCCTTAGTCCACAGGGCCACCCTGCCCCCTAGCGTGCTAGTAGTGAACCCCAAGTGTGTCAGCCCCGTCCCTACCCATATGCAGACTCATTAATTCCCCCCTACCGTTCCCCATGAAGACATCAAACCTTCCAAGAGCCTCAAACTTTAGACTAGCAACGCTCCTACACTAGTCGCTGTAGCAGTGGCGATTGTATGTTTGGTATCGTTTGTGCCTCATTTCAAGGGTTAAGCGTGCATGCCAGTCTTTTCTCAACATTTCGTTTCGTCAGAGCACATGTTGACCTTCGTCGTCTCTGCCCTTCCAGTGGGTTCCTGATCTCGTTTCAGCTGTGAGTCAGCCTGTGACAGCCCTCAGCTGGCGTATGCCTACCTCGGCGTTCCTTATTTCGTCATAGTTCAGATGAACTAAACGACGTATTTTGTGTTCGTGCTGCTAAATGTATTGCGTTTGTTTCGTGTCTAATAAATCACGTTAGCCTGGAGTAGTAGGTACCGAGGTACGTCTTCGCCGATACAGCATCTCTGGTTGAATAACGTCTACCAGATTAACAAGACTTAGCACCTCAACCGCCGTAGTCTTGAAACAAACATTTAGTGTTTGTTTTAAGCCTACGGCGGCTGTGGTTTGCATCTTACATAATTGTGGAGGATCATTTTCATTATTGTCGTAGCTCATAAGGCTGGCTGGCTGCTGTCCTTGTCAAATGACACGTTTGGTTCCAATCGAGATGTGTCGAATGAACCATTTTAATCGAATGAAGATAACAGGTCTAATTAAGTGGTAGAATCTACGACGTAGCTGAACAATAATTAACAATGACAGTTCGCCTGTTGGCGGTGCGATCCGATTTTAAGTTAAGGTTTTAGAATGAAACTAGAAGTTTATGCAATGAGGTCATCTTGTTGCATCAAACAAAATCTCTCATTTATCATAAAGTTGATGGGTTGGAATGGAATGTAAACGTAATGTAAAAATAATGACGAGGATAGTAAACTCTAGAGGGTTCATTTTCGGAAGGGTTGTCACCTGAAATAGAGCGAGGAAAGACGTGAAAACGGGGTGGACGTTGACGCCGATAAGAGATTAACATCGGGCCGAGACAGCCAGAAGTAACAGCCGGCCAAGTCAGCGGAGAATAATATAAACTCCGCTTTTCCAGAGCCCTCCATTATCTCCTAGAGGCCTTTTGTCTCTTAGGAAATTGCAGTCCAGCAGGATTTTCAGTTTCATTTCGTCTCGCCTATTAAAATTTTCTGTTTATTTATGAATAAGCGGCTAAGACTTATGAATAAGAGGATTCTTTCCGCCGTCTGAACATTGAATAAAATGTTTTGAGCATTCAGTATTTTGCAAACTTTAAAACCAGCCGAACGAATTCATTCGTTATTCATAACGTCTAGCAATCCCGAAAGAAAGATGATGTCATAATATTATGTATTATAAGTGTACCTATTAATATGTACCTATTATTGTATTTATATTACAGTATTACAATTATTGTAAGCCTGTGCGCTAGAAGGGCGCAAGAACAGCAACGCGAAGGCGTCGACATGCAAACTACGAATCTCTCCCGCGGACTCATAAATAACCTGTTTTGATTAATGTGATGAGCCTGTTGAAGAGAAGGAACTACCTACGTTATCACGCAGTTTTTTGAGGTAGGTAAAGCATTAACTTCTTGAGGACATCATTCCAATCATTTCAAGACCAGTTTAATCAAAATCAGTTCCAGTTTCAAAAGAGATCACCTTAAAAAATCAGTTTTCAAAAATATGATTCGTGAAAGCGGCAGAATTTTTCGTTTAAAAAAAATGAATATAAGTACCTAAATAATAAATAATACGGTCCGCCACTGGTATAGACTGATGTAGCTGTCATTATAATATAATTTACAGATAATTGAATAATATTAAACTTGATGAAATGTGACTGAAAAATGGTCGGCAATATGAACCTTTGAAGGTTATGGGTATGCCAATAATAATAATAATAATAATTATTATTATTATTATTATTTTCAGCCTTTGAGAAAAGCGAGTGACATCGAAATGCGGAGCTGAGGGAACGATCATTTAGTAGGTGAATGCATTGATGAGAATTCCCTGAAACATAAGAAGCAACAACTTACTTGTGATGGCGGCCACCCACTGGCCGTATTTCCCAAACGAAATCCAAGATTCGAACATCTTCGGACGTTACGGGCCCCAACGAAAGTCCCGCACACCGAATCTTGAGTCACTTGAATCACTACTGTATGAAGCCGGCGGAGATGCGTAGAAACCAGAATGAAGGCTCACGCCAATTTAATCAGAGAAACCTTCCGAGTGGAGACGATAGTTGTTCGGCGGGTGGTGACGCGGCCGGCTCCAGCGTGGAGGTTCTGACGTGGCGGAGGACCACTATACGAAGGTCTTAATGCGGAACAATGCTATCTGCGTGATCCGAGGAATGAAGCTGAACTTTAACTTACCGTCAGTAGTGTGCGCTCACAGACGTGTTATTAGTTCTGCTACGAGCAAAGATAGTATATCTTCCGTCAAATGATTGTCTAACTGGATGTACATTTTTTCACCATTATAGTACTAATCGATACAAAGACAAAGTGACATATCGCGGGCCTGCAACAAAAGTGACACAACTCAAAAACACCAAATTGTATATTAAATATTTCTTTTGGTTCTCCTGAACAATTTGGTGTTTTTCCTTTTTTTCAGCTTCCTGTAATACTATTAGGCCAGTCATAAAGTAGGTAAACTAAGTACAAAAAGTAGGTACACATAAAGGCTAACATCGCAAACTAACTGGTAGTTTTGATTTGCTGATCAGTATATTAATATATACAAACAATAATTGTTTGTATAATATTAATAATATATTAATACAATTATTGTTTGGGTTGTTGTCAGGAGCAGTGCTCGTACCTAGGTACCCCATTTCGCAGCTGAAAAAATCGTCGGGAACTGTGAGCAGCTCGAAAAACCACGAAATTTTCGCAGTTGTTTTGTTTATATCTCCTAAACTAACCGTTTTAACGAATTTTGTAGACGTAATTATTTTAAAGTAGATGCAATTTTCAAGAATTTGACCACAGCGCGAGCTCAGAACGACTTACGGTTGTCGAAATACAGTTTTTTGGGAATAGGCGATATTTCCAAACATTTCCATTTTAAGTTTAGGTCAATTTCAGACCCAAATCACGACCAAAATACTTATTCTAAGAGGATATTCGTTTCGAATGAAGATGTGGGAAATCTATTTCGCTTTCATTTGAGCACTAGAAGAACTCTGTAGGTCAAATAGGAACCGAGAAACCGAATTTAAACCAAAACAAGAAACGCCCTATCTGACACCACTCGGTAAGCGGAAAACCACCTTTTTCAGAACGTTTTCGGCTGTAGCTCGGAAATGGCATTTTTGGCAAAAACGTGTTTTTTCGCACATTTTTTCCCATAAACCGAGAACGGTTAGACCGACAATAATTTACTGCTCCTTACATAAAATTTAATCAGCTTCCATCAGAAACAAAGAAAACTAAGATCCGACGATATGTTCCCGATTCATAGACAAAAGATGAGACGCGTGAATCTCATAAAGTCTCCTATAATATAATATATTGCATATCGGAGTTGTGACGATGTCTATACAAGGACACACAAGTGTATAATAAATTACGTATTACACACGAGGACATCGTTGTTCAAGAGCCGTCACATTCCGTTTTCGATGGCGGCAAAGTGACACATGATGTGTCACACATCGCTCACTCTTGCGGTTTTCCGTGCAACTACGTTTATGACACTTCCTAAACCAATCCGATTTGTGAAATAAAAGGAAAATTGAAATTTTTCGAGTTGTCACTTTTCTTGCGAGCCCGCGATATTACGTCCGACTGCGGTGGTGGAAATAAGATGATATCTCACCACCACCACAGACGGACTAACCGCGGAAATTCGGGTTTTCAGTTAGTTGTCTTCAAATCCAATACCTAATCATATCCAATTCAAAAGGGTTTATTATTCTTTGCCATTAAATTAATTCTGTCATTAAAACAATTTTAAAAAAGTTTTTTGTATAGTAGGTATTTGGACCGAGGTGTGACCTCGAAAAACGACACCTTATTAAATTTTGACCCCCTGGGATCCTTTGAAAGTCCCATTTGTAGCCCCATGAAAGGTCCACAATGTGGATATGTGGACTCCACATATCCCCACGGTGACATCGGATCGTTCGGAGAAAATGGATTCTGCGTCCAAAAATTCCCCGAACCCAACACCTAACTCAACCCCATAGCCGAAAACCTTCAAAAACCCCTCCCGTAGCCCTTTTTTAGCACAACTGGCAAACCGACTATTTTGAGTATTTTTCAAAATTCCTGGTTTAAAAAAAAAATTCCTAACGCCCAAAAAGGCTTGGATGGCGGACGGGCATTTGATTTTTGAATTCTTCGCGCCATGAAAATTAATTATTGTATATTAGTAGGGAAAAGGAGTTTCACCAAGTTACCCCGCCTGTGGAGCAATGTGACAAAAAAAAAAAACAGTTAATGAACATTTTAAAAAATCGCAAGCCAAGAGGTGCAGCTATTCAGAAAGAATTAAAAAACGAGAAAACAACACTACTTTACATAATTTAGGGGTGGTCTTGCATCCGGCCGGAGCTTGTCGGTTTCTTACGTTATTTGGTGTGCTGAATCCGAATCCGAGGTCCGTTTTTATATATATATATATATATTTTTAGCTCGTTTTTCCATGATATCGCTTGTTCTCTCTTTTTTTGTGCACAAACTTTTCAGGATTTTTCATTGAACACACTTCTGAATTAAATGCCTGGATCAAATGAGGCTGTGGGGGATTTGACACCTACGCCCCCACGGTATTTCCTTAAGACCGGCCGGCAACGCCGCCCACGCTTCTCACCGGGCCCACGGGGGGCAGCAGCTCCTGGACGACGCCGGGTCCACACACGTGGGGGGCCCGCGAGGTCAAGTTCCCGATACCGCGGGCCTCCCAGCATTAACCCGGGCGTCCAGTAAATTCACCTATTAATTATCCTTATTTGTGATCACCATTTTACATTTATAGTACTATGGAACGCCAACACACTTTTTTGAATGGGACCGCTAGCCTGGACTCTCCCGCCGACAGTAGTTATTCGGACGGATTGGCCGGCTCAGCGGACCCCACTATTATTTCGCGCAGGGAACTAGCCCAGGCGGATATTGACGACAATTCGTTCGTATCAGCCGGGAGTGGTTCCCTCCGTAAGGGCCTCAGGTCTGAATCTGATGTCATAGCTGCTGACAATTCAGTCGTTATAGCTCAGAATCCCCGAGTGTCAAGTGTGGATCTGGGACGCTCTTCTCTTGAAGTTGACAATTCAATGTCTTTGGAAGATGCGACCAGACTCCCTTCCGAAATCCTACGCATCCCTGCAGGCCCACACCATTGTGGTACTGTAGGGACAAGCGGGATTTCCAAACTTGCTCCGACATTATTTACTGGGATAGCAGACCACAACAAATTGTGCAGTGCCCCAGCCAAATATGTTTGTGCACTCCCTTCATCTTCCTCCAAAACAAGCGGGAGCGAAATCCTGGTCATGCCTGAGGCTTTCTCCCAAACACACAAAACACTTGTTAAGGACAATTTAAATATTGTAGGAACACCAATCGAACATGTAGGTACACTAATTACATCCGATCAAGCGGTGCTCACTACAACTGGTGACCCCAACTTGGAGATGCAACCTTCATCTCCCTCGCGACAACAAGGTGGTGTAAGATTCAATTTGCCCACCGAAATTCAGACAAATTCGCAAGTTAATTTTCCGTCATTTGGAACTTCGGTTCCCACGGTTCTTAACACAACTACAAATTCTTTAAATCCTGGGATGTACCCCCAGGTAACCACAAGCCAGAACGGAGTTTCTGCACCTCGGCCACTGGGCTTTGGCAATCAATTTCAACAACGTCCAAACAACGCGTTTGCGACGTCAACTTTCGGGACTCAACCGAATTTCCCCATGCTGTTCAACAATAACTACATGGTGGAACAACCACGTGCACCCTTGATGTTTACATCATCTGATGGAAATCAGGGTCACACACCAACCTTAGGTCAGGCTTCTTCAAGCCAAACAGTTGTACCCAACACACAGTCGGTTTTCGAGCTCATTTTGTCGCAAGTCCCGAAAACTAACAAAACCCCCAGGAGAAGAACAGTTCTACCTGCATTTACGCCCGAAAATTTCGACGGGTGGTTTCTGCAAGTTCTGGCGGCATTTGACACCGAGAAGGTCACATACCAAAAATGGATGTTTCAGGACATTAAGTCCATTCTCCCTGCTGCTGCCCTGGATCTTGTAACCCACATAGATGCAGACGACCACAACCCACTGGAGCAATTATGCACTGTCATGTACCACGCCTATGGCCTAACCAGTGAGAAAATCAGGACCGAACTTATGCAAGGTTACCCATGCGACGCCACGACTTTACCATCCACTCTGTACCGGCGTCTGCAAATTCAAGCAGGTCCGTTCATCAGCCCAATCACGATAAAACACGCTTGGCTGTCACGCCTGCCAGAACATCTCAGAACAATTGCTAGCACAGCACCTGACTTTGAGTCAATGCTAACAATAGCTGATAGGGCATTCACTTCATTTTACCTCTCTCCCACATCTTCTCCTACCTCCAGCGGTTGCCCACAATATGTGTCAAACATCATGGGCACCCTGGATCAACCATCCTCCCTACGGGATGTGGAGTCTGCGCAGGGACTCACACACATCCCTAGGGATCAAACCCCCTCCTTGCGGGTCGCGGAGTCTGCGAAAAGACTCCCAAGCACCCCTACGGAGCAACTCTCCCCTTCACGGGTCGCGAAGACTACACACAGACTTCCAAGCACCCTCAGGGACCATCTTCTCCCCTCTACGGGCTCATCTCTCTCACAACCCATTTCTCTAGGGGATTCGGAATCTGCAACGGGACTCCCGAACACCCCTAAGATTCAACCATCCCCTTCTACTCTCCCTCAAACTTTTATTCCAGGGAATTCAGCGTCTGCAAAGGGACGCACGAACACCCTAACATTTCACCCTTCCTCTTCAGGCATGCAACCTACCGAAAAATACCCTGATGATGTGAAATACAGCACGGGTACTTCGAACACAGGTTCACTGCATACGCCTCACGTTCCTACGGAAATACTGCAAAGCGAAGACAGCTTCTCACTCACGGGAAAAATTCGCCGCAATTTCATGGAACTCACGGGAAACGCTCCCACCTCTTATCCTACTGAAACCGTAGGTTTCAAGGAAATCACGGGAAACGCTCCCAACACTCATCCTACTGAAACCATCGGTTTCAAGGATTTCGCGGAAAATATCAAACCCCCCTCTCTACACACGACAATCGTCGCCTCGGGAGAATTTGGGGAAAATATTATCCCACCAACTCACTTCACTCATCCCACTGGGGTAACGTTCCCCAGGGATTCCACGAGAAACATTACTTCCCCCACTCCACACATGGCACTCATCGCCTCCGGAGAACTAGGGGAAAATGTTATCTCCGCCACTCATCCCACTGAGGAACATATCCTCAGGGATTACATAGGAAATATTACTTCCCCCACTCTCCCTACAGGAATCGTTAATTCCAGGGAACGCGGGGAAAATATTACTCCCAACACCTATCCCACTGAGGTACCTACCCCCAGGGAACTCAAGGGAAATATTTCTACCCCCACTCTCCCTACGGGAATCACTAGATCCAGGGAACTCGGGGTAAATATTACTCCCTCCACTCACTCCACTAGGGTAACTCTCCCTAGGAGATCCACGGGGAACTTAAACCCCTCAACCTCATCCAAGTTCTCACCGCAAGGGTCTTCTAGTTTACATGCACAGAAACCCCCAACGGGAGACAACAACGTTATTGATGGAAATCATATCATACGATGGAAAAACACACAGAGGGACGCTTCTTTTTTTGTCAAGAAATCCTCCTGGTGGATTAACCTCGTTCAACATTTCTCACGTTTCCGTGCCCTCATGCAGAGCTCTTCGGAAAACCACACCCAAGCCCAACGCTATTGTGCCTACAAGGGCTCAGTCTCAACCAGAGACAAACGTACACGTCCCTGGAACAGCTACTCCTCATGGAGAAAATCCACTCCGGCGTTCTCGCCACCCCCACCAATTCCGCCACTTCCACCGCCTCCACCGCGTCCGCCGCCGCGCCCCCACGGTCCCAGACGACCCCCTAACGTCCACAGGGGTCCTCGGAAGTCATACGGGTCCTGCCAGCGGCAAGCCCCCAAGCGGCAACGCAGGCAATAAATTTTACATTTCTTTTCGCTCGCCCCTAATCCACATGGGGCTGGCTTTCATGCCTTCAGCATGTTTATTTTTTTTATAATTCTCACAAGCGGAAGCAACGGCGTGAACGGTAAACATCTTTCGTTTCCTCTTTCCCTCGTATAATGCCAGCACCTAGTCCATACCGTGTTAATAACGGCCACTTTGCAGCATTATCACGATACTACATGGAATCCTTTTGGAATTTTTTTTTTTTTTTTTATGCTCTTTTATCGGAATTTTTTCTTCCAATTTTCTTCCCATTCCCTTCTCCGGGGAAAAATTAGTACCCGGGCTACGACTTTTTTATCTGGAACATGCAAGTTCTCACGACGCATTCACCGCCAGCAGCACTTCACTTAATTTTTTTTTTCTCTCTACCGGGACTGCTGTCCGCCGTCCCCGGCCGGTCTTGGGGGGAGCCTTGTGGGGGATTTGACACCTACGCCCCCACGGTATTTCCTTAAGACCGGCCGGCAACGCCGCCCACGCTTCTCACCGGGCCCACGGGGGGCAGCAGCTCCTGGACGACGCCGGGTCCACACACGTGGGGGGCCCGCGAGGTCAAGTTCCCGATACCGCGGGCCTCCCAGCATTAACCCGGGCGTCCAGTAAATTCACCTATTAATTATCCTTATTTGTGATCACCATTTTACATTTATAGTACTATGGAACGCCAACACACTTTTTTGAATGGGACCGCTAGCCTGGACTCTCCCGCCGACAGTAGTTATTCGGACGGATTGGCCGGCTCAGCGGACCCCACTATTATTTCGCGCAGGGAACTAGCCCAGGCGGATATTGACGACAATTCGTTCGTATCAGCCGGGAGTGGTTCCCTCCGTAAGGGCCTCAGGTCTGAATCTGATGTCATAGCTGCTGACAATTCAGTCGTTATAGCTCAGAATCCCCGAGTGTCAAGTGTGGATCTGGGACGCTCTTCTCTTGAAGTTGACAATTCAATGTCTTTGGAAGATGCGACCAGACTCCCTTCCGAAATCCTACGCATCCCTGCAGGCCCACACCATTGTGGTACTGTAGGGACAAGCGGGATTTCCAAACTTGCTCCGACATTATTTACTGGGATAGCAGACCACAACAAATTGTGCAGTGCCCCAGCCAAATATGTTTGTGCACTCCCTTCATCTTCCTCCAAAACAAGCGGGAGCGAAATCCTGGTCATGCCTGAGGCTTTCTCCCAAACACACAAAACACTTGTTAAGGACAATTTAAATATTGTAGGAACACCAATCGAACATGTAGGTACACTAATTACATCCGATCAAGCGGTGCTCACTACAGAGGCCAACCGCGCATTTTTAAGCCTGAAAATAACGGAGGTGCGATTTATTTTATCAGACAAAAACAAACCACGACCCTCGACGATGCCGAGTTCAACTCAGCTCATCCTGTCTATAGAATATATATATATATATATATGCTTTTGGAATCAATGCACGCTCAGACCAACCATTTATAAATATTTATTTAGGCTGCTCAAGGCCATTGGAATGGGATAACAATAGTGAGCTCTATGTTTTCTGAGGTTTGATAACGTTTAATTAGTTTGAAAAATAAATTGCACCTCCGTTATTTTCAGGCCTAAAAATGCGCGTTTGGTCTCATTCGATGGGGAGGGATATCCTCTACAAGATGCAGGTGCAAAAGAATTTTTCCAGGCCTAATTTCGTACCTTGGCTCATGAAATGTGTGGAAAAAATTACCAAAAATTGGGATTTTTCCACACTTTTCGCCAGTTTTTTGTGAAAACGGGGGGTTTGAAGCGGTGCAATGGAAAAAAATATGGTGATATTCGGAATCAGCGTAAACTCACTGACAGGACAATGTCAATCCGTTGATTAATTCATGTAAAGGCTCATTTAAAATTTTATCGAATTACGGCAAGAACGCTTCTAAGTCAACAAAGAAACTCATCCACCAGGTTCAAATTCCAACTGCATCTCAAATGAACAACAACGGGAGAGGGGAGTAACCCCCCCTAACTGTTATGATGAAAAACTGCATAAGCAATCAACCAGGCTGATGAATAACGGAAAAGCAATTGTGAGAAGCGATATGAACCTCCCGCTCGGATGTATTTTTGTTGGAAATCAAACGGGCGGAAGCTACGGGAAAAACTGCAGGGACCGTGAAAAATGACCTCCTGCAGAAGTAAAAGCCTTTTTCACATCGGATCCGCGCTTTTTTAATAATTTTCAACCGAACGCGGGAGAAAAGGTTACCCTGCCCTGAAGCAGCAGCATGTAACTCGAATAAAGGGATTATTATTTCATAACGGAAATAGGAGAAACGGAAGTGGAAAAAAATATTACGAGAACGAAAATCGGGTTCTTCCGACAAAGCCTGAGTGGGTTGTTTCTCGATGAAACTATTTTGCGGAATAGGATGGCGTGGAGGTAATTGGAGCTGAAATACACAATTATCCCCAGACGGATGTAATTAACACTTGCACAGTAAAGAAATGTTTCTACAAGGAGTCAGGTTAAAATGATTCAAACAATCAACAAATACAGTTTATTGCCATATAATTGGATAACGAAATTTCGACGCCAGACAATAAAACACCATCACTAATTCGCATCTGCTATTATTTTTATATTTAATGAATGACGATGGTGGCTATTAGCCTACAACAGAAGTGTCGAACTTATCACTGAATAGCCAGATTTTCTATGTACAACGTGTAATTGCGGGCAACAATAAGTTAGTGTAGTAACGTCTCCTGAGACTATGACTAAAAGGATGTATGTACAAGATATACGACAACTCTGGTCGAGCAGTGATCATCAAATCCCCGATACAAAGATTGCTTAGTTCGCCGGTTTCAAAGGACAACCTCAAAAAATACAGAACTAAATGCCAGCTCCTGGCGGTCAAAAATGTTAAAATCAAATCAACAGTGATTCAATTCAATTTCACAAGGTACATACTATGATGAAGTATTCGGTGTATATTTTGATTGGTTCACGGATTTATGACAATGATGGATCTCATGCTGGTGGGGTAGGGTTAATTATCATTTAATTAGTAAAATCGACGGCTGTGGCAAATTGAGTGTTTTCGTAGGGTTGCGAGCCCACAGTCATTCTCTTGTTGGAGCCATAACGATGGTAATTTTCGGGGGTTGGTTTGCAGGACCAGCGAGGCGAAAAACAACTTCGAGAGCGGCCATTTGGCGCGGTGGTGGGGGGGTCCATACGGTTTATAGGGCGAGGGAAGATGCGGACGCGTGGGAAATGAGCACGTCAGCAGCTTGTTTGGTCTCCAGGAAGATCTTCACTTCGTCGAGGAAATCCTGAGCTATGACCCGGGGGGCGCCTTTGAGGAGGTTCATGTAGCGCAGCACCTGGTACCAGTCACCGCGATCCATGTAGTATCTGAAAAATCAAATTCAATTGTTCATCATCGCCATCTGCCCTTGTGTAAAATTTGCAGCGTTTTATTTTATTAGTATAAAATGGGCAAACATTAATTTTATGTCAATATAAATTATTTTAAAATTTTGATGATTTTCAAAAATATGATCATTTTCAAAATTTTACATACATACATTTACATGATATTATCATCTGTACCTATGTACAGTGTCTGAACAGATGAGGGGCCCCAAAAACTGGATTATCCGTCCAAAATAATCCGTCCGACTTACAAAAGTGCGAAATTTGAATTAAAAAACGCTGCGAACAAGGGTTTATTATGCATTGATATATGTAAATTGTGCAAAAATTAATTCTATGTGAATAAAGATTTTTATTAATTAAAAAATTGTTTCCCATGTACAGTGTTTGGACGGATTTGGATTGTTTGGACACCGAATAATGTATTATGGATTCAAAGCTACTCTGAGAACGACACCTCGATCGCCATTTGCACCTTCATGAAAAGTTCTAGGACCCCCAAAAATGAATTATACGTCGAAAACGATACCTTACTCGACCGCATAGGCGAAAACCTTCAAAAACTCCTCCCATAGCCCCTTTCTATTCCATCGGCACAGTAATTTTTGGATGGAAAACCGAGTATTTAGTCAAAATTTCGGGTTAAAAAAAAATTCTTACTGCCCGAAACAGAGACGTCATTAAATGACGTTCTTCACATCTTGAAACATGAATGATGTACAAATTATGACATAGGTAATAATTATGTACACAACATTTATGTACCATGAAAAACTTTGGGACCGAATAAAATGTTTGACCACCACGAAAACATGAGCGGATCATTCTGAAAACCAAAAACCAAAAACGTCCCTTGACACGAAAATTAGAGCTCTCCATCTCAGCCCATGTCAGACGGGTAACGTCGCGGACTTGAACTTAAAATCGTGAAGCCAAACGATTCACAAAGTTACTCTGTAATTGTTACATTTCTATCAGTCAGTTTCTATACATTCAGCGTTATTAGTTCGTCTTTTTTTTTAATTCACTGTCAAGGTTTCACGGGCATCCACCCGTAAATGTCTTGTTATTCAGATGAGTGAGCGACCTCCGAGTTTGGACACGGAAACCTTTGGGCATACTAATATGCATAGTCCAGTGGAGAGGTCGGGTCGGGCTTCGCATAACGGAGACCCCGAAACTGAAGCGAAATGTCAGGCTCAGATCCGACAAAGTTTTCTTCATGGCCCCACCCTCACTCCGCAAAACCCTCTTCCGCCCCGTATAAACCGCTCTGGGGCCCCCATGCTGTGTCCCAGTATCATTTCGCCCGATTGTTGCTTCGTGTACACCCAACTTCCTAAAGTTCCTACTCCCTCAACTTAATTGCAGTTTCGTTCGGTATTGTCGGGCCCCAGATAAGAAGTTTGTAACAGCCGGTCGGAAAGCCTTTAGATCCCCTCTTGGATAATTCTTGATCCAATCAAGTTCTTTGATACGACTGTTTCTGTTGGGAAGTGAATATTGAAACCAAATCGTTCCCGCGCTTTAAGATAAGGAAGCTTGCATCTGAGCGTATTCACCAACGCAAGTTTGGACCCCCAGTTTCTTGCATCCACCACGCTTATTGTAGGCTAAAGACACTTACTTGGACCTCTGCAGGATTTCAAATGTATTCAGAGAGTGCGGATTGATGGGTTCGTTGTTGAGTTCACCGATGGGAACGGGGACTGTTGGGGTGATGACCAACAAAGACTGAAGATAGGAGATGAGCATGACCGGCAATGAAGCACCACCGTCCGGAAGCAGAGCGACGCGTTTGGCAACGCGGGCGGTGTTAGTGAACCTCTCCTTCAGCGCTGGCTCACCAAAGATGCCACGCTCGAGGGCAGTCTTAGGTATGGCAGCAATCACAACTTGCACCAGCTCGTCGTCTTTAGCTAAAACATGAACAAAACAAAAACTACAGTCAATACCTGCAAATTTCTTAGTGCGAGATTCCCCACGTGGGCGATCAATAAATGAAATAAACCCTGCCATCCGGGAGCCAACAGAAGGAAGCTTCTGCAGAATGTAACGATAAAACTGCCATCAATCAATCAAAACATCCCCAACCGAACTCGTTCACCGAAATAAGTAGCTTCGGGACATCGGCGGGGCAGATAGCGATGTGGAAACAGAAGAACACAAGTGTTGGCGGGGGAGGACACCACATCGTCTCGTATCTTTTTTACAGTTCCAACCGGGAACACAGATAAACTTCCTACTTCCCCAACTCCACATATCCCCTTTTCCACCCGCCACCTCAAATCAGGGATACGAGTCTGGGTCAATAATATTTCTTTCAAATTCTAGGCTCAACCACCGGCTCATGGTAAATTTAAATCTGTTTAAATTTAGGTAATTTTTTTTAAAAAGTGTTTTTTAATTTGTATGTTGTGTTTGAGATGAAGGGTCCCGAAAAATGAATTATCAAGATTACTCGGAAAACGAGTTCTTATTCGGTTTCTCGGCATCCTTCACAAGCCCCATGGTTCCCACGGTGAAATCGGATGCTTTTTGGACTCCCATAAATGGATTTTACGTCCAAAAACACTCCATAAACGGCACCTGACTCTTCAAAAACCCCTTCTGTAGCCCCTTTTTAGATCCCCTGTGCCCCACAGGTTTGTGCAATCGGGCTGAACACCTTGTGGGTACAACTAAACGGGGAACCAAGTATTTTGTCAAAAATACCAGATTTTTAATTCCTACTGAGTTTGGGTAGGGAGAGAGAACGACTCCTCTGCTGAATACTAAATTGTTTATTCAGGTAAACAATTATAGCGTGGGGACCGGTTTCGAGCAACTAAGCTCATCTACAGCCCAGAGTGACTTGAGGTGGTTGAACGTACAATCTGAACCGGTTCAGAACTGATTGTACGTTCAACCACCTCAAGTCACTCTGGGCTGTAGATGAGCTTAGTTGCTCGAAACCGGTCCCCACGCTATAATTGTTTACCTGAATAAACAATTTAGTATTCAGCAGAGGAGTCGTTCTCTCTCCCTAACGAAACTCATTCGATTAGACCTCTGCACCATCGGCAAACAACCACTTTGTAAATTCCTACTGCCCAAAACGTCGTGGACGGCGGACGGACATTTCAGTTTTGGAATCATCACATCTTGAAACGTAGATATAATGAAAATTGTTGAGGACGATCAAATACCGAAGAGTATTATTCCAAGAATATTTAACCAAAAGGGGATCACATAACGCACGCACACAAAACGCTCGCTGTTGAGGGAGAAGAGTTCAAGCCGCAGGTAGGCGATGGCGAGGAGGGCCAGAAACGACTGAAGCCCCTCAGCTCAGTGCTCCAGCCAGACGCTCCTGCCTGCAAGCCATCAACGTGAGATCCTCCATATTGTTGTCATTCAGAGCTTGCCTCAGCCTCGTTTAGATGATTTTAAATTTTGAAAAACTCCTCTAACACTCGACTTGGGTTGCACAAAGCGTTACCAAAAATTTGTAAGAAAATCAAAAAGAAACTTGGATACAGTGAGGCCACGAGGTTGTAGGTACTGTTTTAAAACCTTGTAGCATAAATTACGCATATAATATGTAATTATGCATATTGCCTAGCCACAAAACGCCTAATTTGAGAAGACGACACATGAACAACGGACCCTCAGTATGTGTTTTATTTAAATCGTAGCCCGGCCCTGGGTCAGCAGACCCGGTAGTGCGAAAAATAGTTGATAAGAGAGTTGATAGTACCGAAGATAGGTCCTCAGACGCTTCTCAAAACTACGGTGAATCTAACGTAGGACTGAACAATTTCAACCACCAAAAAATTGGAACAAGACATGGGAACAAACTATCAACAACTGAAGTTGACTAACAATAATATTGTATGTAAGTGATATTGTCATTCAACAATTGATCGGGAGATAGGTCTAAATAATTTTGACGTAGCTGGAATAAGAAGGTAAGTAATCTCCAAAGCCGTGTTTCGACATATTGAGCTTCAAAGTTTTCACACCGTTGCACACGTTTACGCTAACAACATCGTCAGTAACCATGAAAATTACTTCGACTACTATTCACGACCAAGATGAAATCGGTTTCATGTCCACAACGAAAAGAAAATGACCTTTCTAATAATTATTACGTATTTAGTAATAATTACTACCTAAATTAGTAAATTACATACTAAATTATATAGTAGGTTCTACTCCTAATATTAATTTTTAAGTACAGGTGCCAGCTGCGAATGAGTGAACAAGAAATATTAAACATTCATTTTAATTAAAACTCAGAACGAACAACGAATAAAATACAATAGAAAACGTTGTTTAACTCTGAAGTACGTGAAGGAAATGACTATCAATACCCTTTTAACAATACACAAAAACCGCGTTCTACGGAAGAAGGAGGTAGCAAGCTGGTTACTAAAACAATCGTACCAACAAGACGACTTCATATTTTTGAGTTGGTTAGGGAGAGAGAACGCCTCCTCTGCTGAAAAAGTCGTTCTCTCTCCCTAACCAACTCATTGGATTAGACCTCTGCACCATCGGCAAACAACCACTTTTCGACTTCATATTTCGAGCTGAAAATTTGACAGTTTACAGAAAAGATGGCGAGGAATCCAAAAATGCGTTCTCCGAAAAAAAGGGAAATCGTAACATTTTTTCAGCCACGTCCTCCAATATTATTCAACCTGGTATAGACTGGCCTCGATCAACCCCTGGATTGACGTCCGGAGCACAAAATAATTTATACAGGAACACTTCGAATACCCAACCGATCGGTGGGAAGGGGCTTTGGCCAGGTTAGTGTGAAAGAGGCCATGGATTGTCGCGTACGACCAACTACGTCGCTTGCCGAGCGTAGTGAATCCAAGTTTAATTGGATGCACTTGACTTGGTAGCCCTCAAACCCATCAGGGAGGCCACTGTGATGTATTGATCACCGCGGATCACTTCATACGCGCTTAAAACCCTACCGCAGGCGATAGACGACATATTCCAAGTCTTTTTCCGACGACTTGCAAAGTTTAAAACATGGCAAGCTAGGGTTTTATTTTTTATTACTGCATTTTTTCTTCAACAGTACCTTTTGCAGCCAAGGTCATTTTTAATGAAAAACAAGAGAGTACCTAATACTTGCCCATGCGGTAACTAGGTGCAAACTGGGTATCATAAACTAACCAGCAGACCGGATATTCTTACTATTATGAGGGTATTATCAACCACAACGGCTCTTCGGGGGAAGTAATTTCGAGGGACCCACAAACACCAAAGAGCTTCGCCGCCGAAGCATTAACCTACATTTTGAAGCAAAACACTAGTGCCGATCTTGGGCCTGTTGGTCAGGTCGGGTCGAATTGCACATGAAAGCCAGATGACCGTCCTCTAGCAGCGACTGCCCTATTTGTGTAAATGGAGTCTTCATGAAATGGTCGTTTTGGGTAATATTTTAGGAATATTTAATAAGCATACCCGTAACATTGTCTGTAATTACAGACAAAATTATAATTGAACTCCAATGACCGCCAGTGATGAAATCACGACAAGAACCAATTTCCTTAACCAGGCATAAAGGAGAATACAACCCCAGAATTTGGTTTAGTTAGCATATATTAATTCATAAACGCACCCATGTCAACGTCATGTCTTATAATGGGGCTAACTAGAACACGAAATAGTCAGCGGTATGCATTTTTCTTCAACCCAACCAGCAAGCACCCTTTTCGTTCAATTGGCCACATTTCGTTGAAAGTCCCCTTTTCCCCTCGCCGCTCTTGAATTCCCCTGGAACTTTTTTTTCTCGCCCTCAACCGTCCTCCAAAAACATGAATAAAACATGAAAAGATAATGCTAAACAAGCCTCGCCATAAAGGATGATCGGTAGGGGAAATTAACATGAGCAAGAATAACATTTTCTCCAATGGAATAAACTATGTAAAATCAACTTGGATATCAGCGGTTAGAAATTTCAACGTTCTTGGACAACGGTTAAACTTGCCTCTCAATGCTGTCAAACTGACTTTCGCTGAGAACCATAACTATTATTAGCCATCAGCTACTAGATAATTAAGTAAGAGAAGAAAAACTACGATGCAGGCAGCACTGCACTTTAAAAGTGCACAGAAACCCCCGTTTTAAGAACACCTACAAGGCGCCAGGTGTCCCTTCTCACTTTGCGCAAGGGGGAACTAGGAACGCCGACCGTTCCCAGCATGATGTAGTTAGGGTCCTGGGGTGATCTCCTCATTTTCGGTCATATTTTTTTACAACCAGCAGACGCATTTTCATTGTAAAAAAAAAAAGTCAAGTAAAGTGGGGCTTTTTGTGTTAACCAAGTTGGTTTTTAGCGCAACCTTTTTCCAAAAAAATGGAAAGGTGCGCTCACCTCTTCGACATATGTTTTTTTTTTTTTTTTTTTTTTTGTTTTTTTGTGTACAGAGCATCACGCTCGAGCGGCTCAACAGATTTTCATGAGGGTGGTCTCATTGTCATCAGCAAGTTCGGGGGGTGGTTATAGGCTACCTTGATTTTTCCTCCCTCATCCCCTTCATCGGTTTTCGGGAGATCCTTCACGACGAAAGTTGTTTATCTCTGATGTGTAACTAAGGAGGCCTCAAAAGGGGGACGAAAGTTTTTGTCCGATTTCGTTGGTACAAGGGTCTATGGAATGAGCATTTCTGGCTGATTCCAACGACTCCAAAACGATTTTTGCAGCCTGAGCCGTTCGTTACCTCTGATCGGCATAAGGTTTTATTACGCATCGGTCGTTAGGGTGCAGTTGTTTACGTAATGAGCATCACGTGGATGATGTGTTGTGTGGCATAGTTTGGTCGCTAGATACCTACTGTTTCTTAGTTTCTCTCGCGTAATAACAAAAAGGTTGCGCTCATCTATTCAATTCAATTGATGGCTTGTTACTATTGAGGCAGGAGCCGACCCCGTACTGTTCTTGAAAAAGCTTTAGAAATTGTATTGCAGCACGAGAAGATGCTATTTTGAAGATAGGAATTGAAAATGAAATATTCATAAACGACCGCGTTTCAGACCTGTCCGCGCGTGCAACTTAGGAAGAGGTTTCAAAGTTCCATTAATTGGCAGTGCCAAGGTAAGCACAACTGTTACAAGATTAGTCTCGGTGAGGATGTCTTATTTGAGTAGAGAAGGGCACGTCAGGCGGGGGCGCTGCTCCCCCGCCTAAATACACACGAGTTTGCTTGAATAACGGGAATCGTAGGAGCTGCTTTTGTCGTTCGTTAATTGAATACGGAGGGTCGGAGAAAGGGCGAGATTATGGGGTTGCCTAAGCGGAGTAATCTTTAGCCCTTGAGCTCTCCCAACACCGCTAGAAGAGACGTTAGTCGGCACGGGATTAGTTTGGTCGTGCTCGGCGAACTTCTCATTGTTCAATTCGTAGCTGAAAGAGGACCCTTCCCCCTCCGATATGAGAAGAGGAATTGAAAGATGAACAGAAATGATTGAATGAAGGATAGCCCTGAATGACAACGAGAGAGTGCGATGGAAGGAATATCTCTGCAATTGACCCCAAATCGCATTCCTATTAAATTAAAATGATAAATTTGACAATTTTAATTGAAATGAAATGTTGGAGGGATTGCTGATTGAAGCTGGAGTCATAAGTCATAAGCGTCTTAGTCATAGCTGTTTTTCATAAAATAGGTAGCCATTTTAGTCTAAAACGTCATGAAATGGTCATTTCATTTGTGTAGTTTCTAAACCAAAAACAGTAAAATAATAGTCATAAAAGATGTGAAATAAATTATGTTGTCTTACGCGCAGCGAGTTTGATGGCAGCGATTTCCGGCCCCAGCGACCTCATCGTGAGGGCGGTACATTCTTTTTCACTGGTGATGGCAGAAACAAGGGCTTCACAAGCAGACCACAGCAGCTGCGAATAGACTGCCCGCTTTTCTTGCGACGCTCGTTCTGTAAAATAAACATTCCCAATTAATAGAAAAGTAACTCTTGTTACTTGCAAGTGTAACCTCGCCGGCTCAAATTTCATTCCATCAACTTGATTGACAAACCGGATAAGCCTAACTTTTGTCTTGACAGTTCTCAAGTGACCGACTCAAAAGTAATTGGAAACAGACTTTCTGGACTAGAGACCGCAATGTGAGCCGGGAAACCCATGTGAGCGCTTCACTTCCAGTTTCGAACTGATTGAAAACTTCATTTCACTCAAGTTGGCGGAACCCCATTTCAATTGGATTTGTTTCGTCGACTTTTTTCCAATGACCCATTGCTTGAACGGAAAGACGCGTTTTAGGCATGAACAACTTTCCCAAAATTAAAATTGTCAATATATTTTTTCGATTTAACGGCTTACAATTTTCATTTCTCACAAAAGAGCACACTTTTATTTCACTCCGGACTCTCTTCTTCCTTTATTTCGTCATTCCTGCTCATCTCAAAGTTGACTAATTTATAGCCAAAAGGAACTTCTTCGGGACTCTCATTGACTTAACGCAAAAAGTTATAAGGATTCTTTATATAAGTTGTTTGGAAGTTGTTTGGGCGCAAATTAAAATAGCTGGCCTCGTTCTTTTAATGAATCGCCACTTCTGATTGATGGGAAGGAGGAAATAAAGTTTTTGATGTTATTTGGAATTTCATATTTCGGGGTTTCAAAATATTTCGGGCTGAAGAATAATTATTTTTGATTGGAATTTCGGTAGATGAAGTACACAGTGTGAAAAACTGCATTAACAGAAGAATTTTTTTAATGGGAAATGTAATGACGCCTACAAGCAATTAGTCAATCTACAACGATAGGGAATCAGCCTCCTTGGCGGTTCATTTTGATATTTTGATCGTGTTTGTGAGATAGAGAGAAGGATCAAGATCAAAGTAAAAGTGGCCAGCTACTTTCCTAATTCGGCTTTTTCGCGAATTTGCTATACGGACTAGATGAGAAGAGAGGAAAGCGAAGGGCTCCAAATCCGCATTGCATGAAGAGCGAGGGGGAAAAAAACAAAATTTATCCGACTGTCCCTTCGCTTATCCTTTAATCCCCTGACGTCCCGACTGTTGTTGGTCCCGAGATGGAGGGCCTACGTTCATTTCCTCGGCAAATAGAACGTCAATCGGTCTTGTGCCGTTGTCAGCTTTTTTCGTTTCTAAAACCCACCGGGAGGAATCCCTTTCGAGGCTTTTCTTTCCCGCCTTGCCCTCCGCCGATCGAACCATCATCAGCAGGATCTCATACCGCGGAGGAGAATTCTGTCTCTGTAATACCAACATAGCGGCAATGTCTGCTGAGATGTGGAGGGAGTGAGAAAGATTTCACGGATCGCCATTCGTGGTGTCAGCCACCTGATGAAAAGAGTGCTTCTTTGTTATTTTCAGGCCATAGAAGGAACGTCGTGGAGCACATTGTCCAATTTCTTTAAGGAAACATTAAAGTGACAAACAAATTACGACAAAAGCTTTTGAACCTGGGGAAAATTACTAACTAACCCGAGGGGGAAAAAAAATTTCTAATCATATTCCAACGGCAAAGAACCATCAAAACCGGAGTGATACCGACGGGGGAGTCATAAAACAATTTAATCAAAAAGAGACCTCCCGTAGGTTTTACGACCAATCAAACCCGCTACTGCAGACTGGATACGATTCGAAGGGGTGCGAATATACGAGCAATGTTGCTCTTTAGATTTTACCTTCCGCCCCAAAGTTATTCGCCAACACCTACAAACTTAATTCCCTCCAGCCTTGACACTCCTCCACCCCTTGGCGCTAACTAAATTTTCCCACTCAGCGCGTTGCGCTCATATTTTCAGTCAATTAGACCATGACAATACCCACTTTTTATAGTTTCACCATCTAGGCGATACAGTTACTAACAAGAAATGAATGAGGGGGGGGGGGGGGGGGACTCCGCCGATTGTTCAATGAATTTGGAACAAGTGTCGAAAATATTGAAGGGCCTGACATTTTTGGTGCATGTTTTGGCACGAGTGCCAAAAAAGCCATGACTTGCTGTCCCCGGTGACTTTGGTAGGTAATTGGAATTTTTCATAAAATCTGAAATTTTCACACAACAATCGGTTTGTCATCTAGTTGAGCCTCAAGGTTTTCAGTCCAATCGCTGCAACCCGTGGGGCTCCGTGGCGCTAAAAATGGGCTACCTGTACAGGAGAGGGTTTTGAAGGGTTTCGGCTATGGTGTCTAGTTAAGTGTCGTCTTCGAAGTATTTTGGGACGTAGAATGCATTTTTGGGAGTCCCAGAACCATTCGATTTCACCTTCGGGATCTACGGTGCTTTCATGGGGCTACAAATGGAGGTTTTGAAGGATGTCAGGAGATCGAATGAGGTGTCGTTTTCCCCCAATTTTCGGGGTCTAACATCTATCCAAACACAGTTTTTTAAACATTTTTATTTAATTTTCAACTTAAAAAAATAGGTACCTATTGACCGAATTTTCGCGAATTTTCAGGATATATCCACAAGTCGTGTAAGAACTGAGTTTCTGGGACCCTATAGAGAGGTAACAATACAAGGAAAGTTGGAAAATTGACGTAGGTATAATATTTAAAAAAAATTGTTTTGTCTCTCCTGTAAAGTAGCGAAAATGCAATTACGTGGTGCTAGAACTTGCGACATACAAACGACATATTAAATAAATATTATTTCACACGTTCATTTTGATTGCACGTAAAAAGGGGTTCGCTCCTCCCCTAATCAATTTTTATTTATTTCACTTTCATCACTTCTATCTTGGGTTTTGTCTTCTCTTTAATGTTTTGTTTGCTTCTTTTTTTCTTTCAAAATGTTTTATTTTTGTATGCATACAAATATGTCATATTTATACGAAATATACCATATACATTTTTTTGCAATTTATGGTCGATCATTTTCCCCCTTTCTTATTTGATTGATTTTATATTTCCCCCCTCGATTATTTAATTTTTATTAAATTTATTTATTTATTTATTTATTTGCATCTTTTTCTCTTTCTCACGTTCAGTTTTATTATATATTTTTCTGGTTGATTAATTATCCCCTCCCCCCTATTCAACAGTTTATCCCATATGCATTCTGTAATACTTTTAGCGGTCAATGTGCTCAAATGTCTGTTAGTGTAGCTTTTAGTGTTCAAATGTCTGATGTTTAAGTCTCCAAAATTTTGAAATTTTCTGACCATTGTGATTTTAGTTCATTCCGATAAGCCCTGATGTTAGGAGAATAATTCTGTTGAAACGTTGGCATGTTCATCGTCTTATTTCACCGAATTTGAACAACTTTCCGCCCACATCAACTAGTTGTTTGGAGGAGTTGGTTTCCTAAACCCTGAGGCAGTGTCCTATTTATGGTCCTTAGTAGGTCGTTGATGTTTCTGTTGAGGAAAGGCTTGCAGTTGTTACAATAATTATGGAGGTTGCTGACTTCTAACACAAGAATTAATGAAATCTTTGTCCTTTCGCACCGGCTGGAAGGCCTTTAAATTTTCCTACCTTTTGTTTCCACATCCACCAGTATTTCCTACCTTTTGTTTCCCTTTCCAGTATTTCCGCGTTCCTATTGGAGTGGGAAAAGATGAAAATTCAATGAACCCGGTCTTTATGGTTGGGATTAAAACGGCGTTCGATTTTCTTTCATTTTGCAGATGTCATCATCTTTTAATGGTAATATAATTTTAATAATTTTCTTCCTCTTCATCATAACTCAGCATTTCCTTGTTGTTGCGAAGGTGTTCATCTAGACTTCAATTCCTCTTTTTTGGCAGAACCTTTTTTTCTTGGCTGCAACTTGCTTAGTGAAAATCTTGAACTAACACTATCTACCTTTGAACCATCCGAGTTGAATTCGTTGAAAGGCAGTTTTGATATTGCAATTTTTCGCAATTGCATTTTTCGGAATCGTTATGGGAACTCGCATTGAGTCTACTTGTGGGCTATTCCTGACAATATGTGTTTGGTATGATATACGAAATCAAGTAGCCGCTTGCTGTTGGAGGAATGGGAATAGGATGGGCCACGTTGGCTTTCCCAGGGTCCATACTCGAGATGTCGAGGGTTCCCCGAGTCCATGACCACTCTCATGATGTCAGACAAGGCCAAGAGGGGTCACGAGCTCCTCCGATCCAGTCCAGGGTTTCCCAATCGTGAACGGACATAATAAAAATGCCGATCACAGACTGAGTCATAGATAATGGCGCGAGAGTAGGCATGACTGAGACCAGCTGTGTGGCCGGCCGTTGGTAACGACGTGCGGGGAAGGAGTGGTCACTCAAGATCTAGTTGGCGAGCGAGGAAGGACTGATGTTTTTTACAGAATGACACGCAAGTGGTAGGATTCCCCACAATCGCGAAATAATTTCTCTTGATTCGTATCTTCAAATTATAATCATTTTTCTAATTATAATATTATAGTTATTATAAATGCAATAAGAGTCCCCCACATTTAATCTGGTCGTTCTCCGCCGACCTTGTTGTGGCGACATGAGGTTTGTTGTCGTTCGTTCGGGGGTGTCAAGACGAGTGGTCCGGGATTAAATTGAGGTTTACGGTATAACGTTGAAATATCACCAAAGGTTTGTGCCAGAGGTGACGGGAGGAGGCAGTTGGCCGCGTGGGGTAACATCAACTCTAAAACAATGTGAGGCCATTAATCAAATAACTTTGCCCCGAACGAGCTTCATGTGGCAGACGCTAATGGGCCGTTTCGGCAGTGGCGGAGTGAAACGAATTCTAGTTTAGGGCCGGAAAACTAATGATCCTGGGTACAGCGGGAGCCGAAAAGTTGAGCGGAATTTTGAAATTAAAAACAGCTCTATCAAGATTGAAATCACGTCTAGTGGTCTATCCCAGCGGTGTGCAAGGTGAAAACGCCGCCAATTTAGTGACGACTAGAATATGGGAAAGTAATATAGTATGTTCCTCACAATAGAAAATTAATAAAAGGTTGAATAGAAAAATTACCTTGAATCGTTTCTTTGTCTCTGAAGAACTAGGGTAGTTTGAAATGGAAAAACCTCCAATGGTGTAATTTAGATTTATTAAAAGGAAGGAAACAAAAACCTCCTCTTTTGTGGTTATAGACAAAATTCCTACGGAGCTCCGATAGTAGAAAAATAAATGTTACTGTTACAGTCGGTGTCGGGTGTCTCGATGAAACGTGGACAGCTGTAGGTCGTAGTGGAGGTCGGGTTAGGAATTTTCGACTCGCCAAAATAAAGATGCGCCGATTTTCAAGGCACGGAGGGAGCCTCCCGTCTTCTGTAGTGATCCCTTCTTCTGTGGTAGAATCCACGACGAACTGACGTATGGGACGGGTATGGGTATGAGAACGAGGGTAGGATAGGTATAGCTATGCGGATAGGCTGCTCCTGGATACCCTGGTTCTGCGGAAATAAAAAATAAATGCCGACGCTTGAGAATTTCGTCCTGGCCGGACAGATTCAGGCGATGTAGGACCAGGGATCCGGACTTACCAAAATCGACGATGATAGATAGGCGAAGATAAATAGACGCCTAGATTCAATCGACGGGCGATCGGGGTTGCGTGGTCGTGAGTCGGTTTATCACGTGCAAAAGTAGATTGAATCGAGCGTCACTCGTTCAGTGTAGAGCATTTGGACGACGACTGACTACGCAGGGCTTTGCCAGGCGGTGAAGAAGGGACCCCCACTTCCGGGTCCTGACGGAGAATCGTTGTCCGATGAACTTATAGTCTTATCAGCTCGCACACACACACACACTTCACTACTTACACACCTACCTACTGTAGATTTAAAAGAAAACATGGCTTCGAAATTGAAATAAACAGTTCCGGCTGGAACACGCCGCCCGCCTAAATTTGGATGAAAATTTATGATTGGGATGGTTCCAAGGATGGGGTTTCCTGGATTGGAAGGAGAGGAATCAGTTTCACCACTGGTCTTTGGTATGTCGCCTTGGCTGTACGGATGGTGGCTACCCTGACGACTCCGTCATCACCAGGCTTCACCTCGATGACTCTGGCAAGGGGCCAGAACAATGGACTGCTGTCTTCTTTTAAGAGGACGATGTCGCCGAGCTGGATATTTGGTGTTCGGCGCATCCATTTTGGTCGCTGCTGCAGGGTAGTCAGGTATTCCGCGCGCCAACGATTCCAGAATCTTTGTCCCAACGCGCTGACTAACTGCCAGCGGTCCAGTAGATTCTCCTTGAGGTCCAGCAGCGATGGCTGAGGAACGGTCACGATTGTGCCGCCCACCAAGAAGTGACCGGGCGACAGGTAGTCATTTTCCGTAGGACTAGATGACAGCGGACAGAGCGGGCGAGAGTTAAGAATAGCCTCAATTTTGTAGAATAGGGTAGAGATTTCTTCGTAGGTGAGCACCTGTGCACCAATCACCTTGCAGAGATGTCCTTTCACCGACTTCACACCCGCCTCCCATATTCCTCCCATGTGAGGAGACAGTGGGGGGTTAAAATGCCAAGTGATGCTGTGCCTTGTGGCATAGTCAGCAAGCTCCGTGGTTGTTTGCTGAGCTCTGAACCACTGATGTAGTTCAGAGAGGTAGTTAGCTGCTCCAATGAAGTTACTTCCTCTGTCGGAGTATATGTCCGAAGGAATACCGCGGCGGGATGTGAATCTCTCTAGAGCAGCTAGGAATGCTTCAGTCGACAACCGGGTAACGTCCTCCAAATGCAGGGCCTTAGTGGCCATGCATACAAAGAGGCAAAGATACACTTTGCCAACGGCTGCCTTTCGTCTGAGCGATTCTCGCATTTGAAAGGGTCCTGCGAAGTCTACTCCGACGTGCAAGAAGGCCCGCCCACCGTTGACTCTATAACTAGGGAGGTTCCCCATCAAGGGTGTAGCGGCCTTAGCCTTCAAACGGTAACAAGTATTGCACTTGAAACCTCTCTGACGGATCAATCGACGAAGAGAGGGCACCCAGTAGATTTTCTGTATTATGGCTTGCAGGAGATTCGGACCGGGATGAAGGTACGATTTGTGGTAGTGATCCACCATTAGCATGGTGAGGTGGGCGTCGGCTGGCATGAGAATAGGAAACTTCTGAACGTGACTCAAATTTGAATTTTGTAGACGTCCGCCCACTCGTACCACCCCCACCTGATCCAAAAATGGTTGTAATTTGGCAAAGTTCTCGGCAACAAAGCTGAAGTCACGGCCATGGAATAAATGGTGCTTCTGAGTCCATTTGATGCATGTTTCCAAGGCAGAAGCGAGTTCAGCCAGAGCCAACGGGCCTGTCCGCATTGAGCAACAACAACAACCAACGTGTTTCACGTTGTAAATCCATCTCTGGACCCAGGCGACAATCCGTATGATTTTCAGGAAGGAGGAAAATCTTTTCATCCATGTGATCCATGTGGTGTCCTCGTGGAACGCGATGAGGGCTGTCCTAAATGATGTCTTGAGCTCAGGAACAACGGGATCAATGTTGAATGACGGCGAGGGCCACTCTTCTTCCTTTGAAGTGAGCCAGGCTGGTCCCTGCCACCATAGCTCGCATGTGGGTAAGTGTGAAGGCAAGGTCCCTCGAGATGCAGCGTCGCTAGGGTTTTCCTCAGAGTCAATGTGTCTCCAGGAACCCGCTTTCAACTCCTGGACCTTAGCCACCCTGTTGGCTACAAATGTCTGTAGCTTGAAGGTCGGAGTATTGAGCCACGATAGAACAATCGAGCTATCAGTGGGGTCGAATCGAGTGGGTTGAGTTGCTGGCGTCATATGGTCAAGTTGGAGATACTCATGGATAACCTCGTGATAACCTTCCTTCAATTTATCATTGGATTCCAGTTTTTTCTCAAGGTTCAAGAACCTCTTCCTTGCCACATAGGTGGAATCACCAACTGTCGGAGGATCTACCTTGAATGGAAGTCGTATGACATACTTTCCATCTTTTTGACGTGAGTGAGTTCTCCTGAAATGGTCTTCACATAACTCATCTGCTGGATTTCTAAACGGAGAAGATGTAGCTGGCTCTTCAAGTTCCCAAAATCTTTTCAGCTGGTGGTTGAGATCATCTTCGATACTCATGGTGAAAAGGGAGGATGTTGTTTCCTCTGGCGAGTTGTCAACTTTTCCCAAGACAACGTATCCAAAGATCGACGAGAAGAGACTTGCTTGAGATCCTTCGATGGGTACAACAGTGCCTGTCATCACCTGAGCAAACAGATCGGCTCCAACTAAGAATTCAATGGCCGAAGGTTTCCAAAATCCGGGGTCTGCCAACTCAAACCCAGAGCAACGATTGACGAACTCCAGGGATAGAGAGTGAGCTGGGAGATATGAGGTGATGTTGGCGATGACCACTGCATTGGCTTTTAGTTGGAGTGATTGACGATTTCTTGGCCGCAAGATGCACGTTGTCTTCCCTTTGGTTCCTTCAAAAGGGGTCTGGCCAATCCCGGAGATCCGCTTTCGGAGGTGTTGCATCGTAAGCCCAAGCCGGTTCAAACATTTCTGTGTGATGAATGAGTCGTGACTTCCGCTGTCGATGACGGCCCGCACGCTTTGGAATGTACCCCTGGCGTCCAAGAATTCCACCAATGCGGTGCCAAGGACGACTTGTCCATCTTCTTGAGCAACGGCAGAGAGTGCATTTGCCCCAGATGCAGGATTCGACGACGAAGCAGTCTGAGTACGATGCAAGGATGAATGATGCCGCTCCGGACAGAACCGGCACTTCCACGTTGAGGAACACTTCTGGACTGGATGATTCGGATTCAGACAGTTTATACAGCCATTCCATCCAGCAATCAGCTTCCACTTGTCTTCGGCCGACGCTAGATGAAACCTCTCACAGCTGAGTAGGTGGTGGTTTAAAGTCTTGCAGATGTGGCAAGGAGGATGCTTGGACGGCGATGTTGTGTGAGATGTCACTGGGGATGAGGCTTGCTGCTGCTTTGGAGAATCAGAGGTCTTCTTGTTCTTGGAGGTCTTCTGGTCTTGAGTCAACAGAGTGGTCTTTGTCGGGGTTTTTGCTTGCGGTGGCTTCTGTTGAGGCCTTGACTGTGTCTTCTGTGATTGAGTAGTGGCGCTTGCTGCCGAACCAGTGCTTGCAAGGAGCAGAGAAGTCGACCTTTCTCTGACGAATTTGATCAGTGAGTCCACGGTCGGGAAAGTCACTCCCTTGTTCTCCACTTCAAAGAGCTCTCTCGTGTTTGGATCCAAGGCCCTTGCTGCAAGGTAGAACAGAATATATTCGTCCTGGTTCGCAATGTTCAACCGCTTCAATCCAGAGACACTATCTCCAACATTTGATAAGAATGCCTTCAAAGTTTCAGGCGTGGCTTTGCCTGTCATAGGCTTGGCGGCAAGTATAGCATCGAGATAGGTGGATGCTAGGAGTCGCTTATTATTGTAAGCTTCTCGAATGGCCTTCCAAGCTATGGTGTAGTTCGCGTCCGTTATGGCGAGGTGGCTGATGAGGGCTAACGCGGGGCCCGATAGTGAAGCTCGTAAATAATGCAATTTACTCACACCAGCCATAAGGACGTCTGAATCAACCAAGGAAACGAACGTATCATGATAGCTAGGCCACGCCGACTGCGTGCCATCAAATGTTGGTAGCTGCAACTTAGGTAAACTTCTAGCAATTTTTGATTCGTTTAACCCAGCTGAAGCACCCAACACAGTAGTGTCTCTGGCTCGGTTGGCCTCCTCCAAATACATTGTTAATAGTTGCGAATATTTACTAGCCCCATAATAGTAATTTCGAGTGGACTTCCGACCATCAATGTCCGCTGTGGATGGGATACCTTCAGCACCCTCATCTTGAAGTCCTTCAAACTCGCCCCAAAGTTCTTCATATTTTGCCCAATTCGATTCCAAATGCTGTAACATTCCTCGAAAGAATGCAACACTCTCCTTATCTGTATAATCGCCACATGCCTTCTTTCCCCAGTCCTTTATGTGCATAATGTTAGTCGACAGATCGGCAAATTTTCTCCGATACGAAGCCGCAATCCTTTCGTAGTCTTTTGGCATGTTGAACGCTTTAACTCAAGGTAGAGGACAAAGGACTAAGTGGGATTTATGAATTTATGAAATAGGGTTGGGTGGAATTAAGGATGTAGAGGGATCCGATGGTTGGGATAGGAACGTGAATGAACCGATGGTCGGGCTCTAACAGAGGTCTTTAGATTTTCACCTTCGTTGGATTCCGACCGATCTCCCAACAATAAAATTCACCCAAATTTAGAAGGAAATTTCACCCTAATGCAAATTCAACAAATCTGTACTAATGAATGAACAGATTTAAATGAGGCAGTACCTGACCGAACTCTAGATTTTACGATTAGGTTAGATACGTTCGGATAAATTCATAAACATGATAGAACAGCCTAAGAAATCATCTCAACAAATATTTAGATTAAAATCGAATGAAATTAGTAGGCAATCATGAAATAGACAATACCCTAATTCTTCAGAGAACCACGCCTCTGCTACCAATGAAAACGCCGCCAATTTAGTGACGACTAGAATATGGGAAAGTAATATAGTATGTTCCTCACAATAGAAAATTAATAAAAGGTTGAATAGAAAAATTACCTTGAATCGTTTCTTTGTCTCTGAAGAACTAGGGTAGTTTGAAATGGAAAAACCTCCAATGGTGTAATTTAGATTTATTAAAAGGAAGGAAACAAAAACCTCCTCTTTTGTGGTTATAGACAAAATTCCTACGGAGCTCCGATAGTAGAAAAATAAATGTTACTGTTACAGTCGGTGTCGGGTGTCTCGATGAAACGTGGACAGCTGTAGGTCGTAGTGGAGGTCGGGTTAGGAATTTTCGACTCGCCAAAATAAAGATGCGCCGATTTTCAAGGCACGGAGGGAGCCTCCCGTCTTCTGTAGTGATCCCTTCTTCTGTGGTAGAATCCACGACGAACTGACGTATGGGAAGGGTATGGGTATGAGAACGAGGGTAGGATAGGTATAGCTATGCGGATAGGCTGCTCCTGGATACCCTGGTTCTGCGGAAATAAAAAATAAATGCCGACGCTTGAGAATTTCGTCCTGGCCGGACAGATTCAGGCGATGTAGGACCAGGGATCCGGACTTACCAAAATCGACGATGATAGATAGGCGAAGATAAATAGACGCCTAGATTCAATCGACGGGCGATCGGGGTTGCGTGGTCGTGAGTCGGTTTATCACGTGCAAAAGTAGATTGAATCGAGCGTCACTCGTTCAGTGTAGAGCATTTGGACGACGACTGACTACGCAGGGCTTTGCCAGGCGGTGAAGAAGGGACCCCCACTTCCGGGTCCTGACGGAGAATCGTTGTCCGATGAACTTATAGTCTTATCAGCTCGCACACACACACACACTTCACTACTTACACACCTACCTACTGTAGATTTAAAAGAAAACATGGCTTCGAAATTGAAATAAACAGTTCCGGCTGGAACACAAGGCTTTTTGGGGGATGAATTGATTTCTTACGACTTTAGTACCCCCCCCCCCCCCCCCCCCCCCATGGTAAATACATTCGACACCTTGAACATGGGAACACGACCGGATTCCTAATCACCCAGACGTTAATTTAAAAATTCCCCTTTAATTAAGTTTCCAACGGAATGGATTTTGAGCCTGGAAAATATTAATCAAGATGACGGTGCAGCCCAAAATACCATTAAGGCCTCGTCCAACTCGGCGAAATTTAATTTAGCAGAAACGAACCGAATTTCACTGCAGTTATGAGCGTTATTTGTCATTTGTATTCCGCCGGGAGGTCATCCCGGGAAGCACAGTCCCATTAGAAGAGGACGAGAGAAACGGTAACTCAACTTAGTCGGGTAAATTAGCGTTCCGGAATTCCTATTCTGACTTCAGATTTATTATCCGGCTAGGGCGGTGAGGGGGGTAAAGTCCATCCAGCGAACATTTCATTCCCGCTTTTCTGGTGAGCAAAGCAGCTTTTAAACCCGTCTGGCATCATCAATCTTACAAGTTATACATCAAACTTGGACAAAATGTGATGGGAAAGCTCTTTCATACCGATGAAGTATCAAATATTCAAATGGGGCAGAAGTTGGAAGCGAGAAAAAAAAGTGACTTATGATCCCTCGCGGAAATTCTCACACGCCTGGTTCATTTTCGAGCTCGGCCAAAGGGCGAAAAAAAAGGTAGGACGAAGAAGAATATGTAACAAAAACCGTAAAAATGAGTCGAGGGGAAGGAGGTTAGTCGGAATAAGTATGAGTGACCTTATCAGCAAGGAAAAGTCGGAATTTCCACGGTTTCCTCTCCCCCTTCAATACCGACAGAGAGGGCAGGTTCCTTATCTATTCAGTGGTAGATACATTTAACATATATTTTCTGCATGACGTGTCCAAATATCCCTTTCCCCCCACGCTTTCTTTTCCCTACTTTTCCGATCGTTTGGACCTCAAAAGCGTATTACTTTTTTCTTTCTTTCTCATTCTTTCCTGCGTCTTCTACTCCCGTCTCAGTATTATTGCTTCTCTATCATCCATCATTGTCACATTTTCTCTTGAAGAGTGTCTACTGATTGCCACGATAGGTAGTGAAAAGACTATTCATTCTTCAGGACGTTTCATCTTTCGTTCAACATGAAATTGTTTGCGCCATATCCATAACTTTTGTAGTAAATTACTTTAGTAGAATTGTGTCCTTAGAATGTGAAGTGTGTGTGGGGGAGGGGAAAGCAAAATAGATTAAATAAAAATAATAATGAAGTAATGAGTTCCTTGAATAATGTTTTTGGTTTATTATTCTTGGAATAATAGAACTATGTTTTCGCGACGGAGGTCGACGACTCCGATCGGTCTCAAAATTTGACATTATCCGTTTCAAGAGGTCTAGATTCCAAAACCGAAATGTCCGTCCGCCTTCCCCCGTCCGGGCCGTTTTTGGCAGTAGGATTTTTTTTTTTTTTTTTAATCTGAAATTTTGACAAAATACTCGGTTTACCATCTAGTTGTGCCCGCAAGGTTTTCAGCCCGATCGCCCAAACCCGTGGGGCGCTATGGGGCTAAAATGGGACTACGGGAGAGGTTTTTTGAAGGCTTTTGGATATAGGATCGAGTTAGGTGTCGTTTTCGAAGTATTTTTGGAAGCAGAATCAATTTTTTGGGGTCCCGGAACGATCCGATGTCACTTTTACGATCTATAGGGCTTTCATGGGGCTACAAATGGGAATTTTGAAGGATCCCAGGAGGTCAAATATTTTTCAAGTAAAGAACAAAAAATCTTTGAAAGAAAAAAAAAAAAAAAAAAAGGTTTTTCTAAAAACTTTTTATTGTCACAGAATTAAATTTCGGCACAAGTAACCTATATCAAAGAATAATAAACGCTAGTGTCAAATTTGCAGTTTTTTTTCCCTGGAGAGGTCATGCTTCAAAAGTTACGATAACGAGTCAATATTGCAGAACTACCGTCTCCATTATTTATGAGGCTTTAGGAAAAATATAATATTTGAATTTCGAGGCCTGAGAGTGGAATGTGACGTGAACCGCTTCATTCATTTGGTCTATTATTCTTGGAATGATACACCAATGTAATCGAGACGGAGGTTGACGATTCCGATCTCATTCATTATACTAATTATCTGTTTCAAGAGGTCTAGATTCTAAAACTGAAATGTCCGTCCCCCCGTAAGCCGTCGCCGTTTTGGGCAGTAGGCATTTTTTTTAAATCTGAAATTATGACAAAATACTAAGTCTTGGTTTACCATCTAGTCAGGTAAAGGACTAAGTCACCGCAAGGAATTCTCGTCAGTGATCCGCAGTTTTTGGAAACGTGAAGTAATAATATTATAGTTTATATTATAAACAGAGTTGTCATGTCGTGCGCTTTTAGTAAATCACGATCACTGCGCGAGGAAGCTGAAGTGCCTTCTCTGTGTTTGAATGTTAGGGTACTCCGCACCCAGAATAAGTGCAGTATATAGCGGCAGGGATTGAATTGGAGCGAGTTTTATTATTCGGAATAGCTCAAAATCAGATTTTGAGTTTTATTTTTCGCTCAGAAAATAAAACATCTTTTGAGCGATTTTTTTTTTTTTCGCTCCAAATAAAACTCGAAACGATCTAATCCATTATTTATTCACAACTCATTTACGATTAACATCTTGCACATATTATCTGATCGTACTATTATTGGTGGAAATGGTCATCCCTTCTGAGTGATCCCGGGTCTGCTCCCTAAGGCGAATGTCTAGGATTGTACTTGGGGAACCCAGGAACTTCCAGGGACCTGCCTCCAGGACGCTTTGGAGACTCCACACTCACGGGAAGGTCAGAGGGAATCGGCATGGGAGGCAGCATCGAGACAGCGGGAGAAGAGTATCAGATAGGTACTCTTCTCCCGCTGCCTCAGATTTTGACCAACTCCAGCGAAATTACATCGCTCATCTCGATGTGCAAGCAAAACAGACCCACAGATATCCCGGCACCATTCGAGCATGGACTCTCCCAGGCTAAAGCTACCCTGGTCCAAACTCCCCCCCCCCCCCCTTAATCAAAAGAAGGTTGTGTGATTTTTGACACAAGTCTTAACGAACTCATCCACATATAAGCACCCGTTTCACCCAACCGCACTCGTATTTGGAACATAACGAAAAATAGTATTTGAAACGGGGAAAGTGCAAGAAACTGACCAAAAGTTGCTTTTGTAATCACGTGGAGGCTGATGAAGGAAACGTAGAGGGAAATAAGTAACTTCTCAGCCCGTGAGCTCTTTTGTCACCGACGCAAAATGTAAATGAAAATATGCAAAGAATGAACGTAGTGAAAGTTCCTCTATACAACAGAAGGGGCGAGTAAAGTTACGCTCATCCCCGCGGGATTCGAGAATAACTCAGGGAATAAGATGGAAGGGATTAAAGCTCTGAAAAGTTTCCGGCGTCCACCGCACCAGGTGTGGAAAGGTGAGGTGGTAAACTACGGTCATGACTGAGAAAAACCGTTTAAGGGAGGGTTGGAACCTCAAGCAGAAAACGAGGGAAAGGAACGACCTTATTCCCCGTTTGATATTTCGGCGAGGTTTACAAACACAGGTTCCACAAGTCCAAACTCCCAGTGCGGGAAACCCCGGTCCTGGTGTTCATTCATTCAAATGAGAACACCCTCTGTAAGCGGTCCCAGGTGGAAACAACGTTTTTTTAAATTCATCAAAAAAGGACCGGAGTCCAGAGAGACTGACCGCAACTATCATATTGAGTCTGAATGTGTTGCTCTATCCAAAACGTTTACATTGAAATATTACTTTTCCCGAACAAGCATCTTCACCAGACAAAAGTTTCATCATTATTTTTACTTCCACGATTAACATGCGAGATAATCACACACACACATGAAGAAGCAAGCAGAATTCCTTTCGGAGTAATTTTTTCCTCATTATAAAATGCGCTGTTCTTCGCGACGCTCTCAACTCGTCAAGGCCCTTGTATACGCCCGGAGGGCTCACTGTAATAAGAATGACGCTCTTCCTACGGAAGATGAAGCCAAGCACCAAAACAACGTAAACAGCCTCAGTTGGCGACGTAATGGTGGCGAGGGAATCTCCATCAAGAAAGGGTGGCAATTTATAAAGTTGATAATAAGCCACAATTTCAAGTAAACAAACTGAAATGAACGAGTATTTTCCCCCAGCTATATTTTGAAAAAATACATCAGCAGAGAGTTTTTCATGTCTTTTTCTTTGGTTTTGTCAAAATTAGCATCGTAAGCGGGGGGGGGGATCAACAAGAAGGCACCTTGAGGTCCAAATGTCCCTCCACCAAGGACATCATTGAGATCGATTGTGAGATTCGAGGATTCCAGAACGTTGACCGCATTGCGGGAGGATAACGAGCTTCAGAGAGAAAATCCGGCCTCAGTCAAGTTTTTCACGCTCACTAAACCTACCGTTCAAGTCTTGATTGGTGGATTCCTTTGATTTCAACATTTCCGGCCCGTCGCCACTACAGGGAAAATATCTCCATGTTTGGGTAAGATTAAATGATGCCATTGTGAACCGGTCTGGCCTTATAAAAACCGTCGATGCATTTGAACCGGAAAAGTCCTCGAAAAACAGACTTTATAAAAAACAACGTTCTTCTACAAAACAATACAATAAAGTTGATCAATTATAGTTGATTATATTCCATTCTTAGAGAGAAGATACAAATAAATTAATTACGGTAGACGTTTGACTGGTGTCACTTCAGTTAATAACGAGAGGGTCCTGGAAAACCGAGTCAAGATAAGATGAATTAATTACGGAAACGACAGACTTTCTTTAGAAATTGAGTTAAGTAGACCCTTCGCCCTTGAAAGATGTCTATGGAATTAGGCTTAATTTCAAGATGACAAATTAGATTCCCCTTACAGCGGTTCTAAATCGATACATGATTACACTTCCCAAATGGCACCATTATGGTGAGAAGTTAACACAGAGAACGATTGGAGAATATGTAAATGAAAGAGTAGTTTTAATTTTGTGGTGAAGAGGATGTTGGAGTTTGAAGCCCAAATTTGACAACTAGTTGAATATCACTCAATTTAAGAATCCTCAACAGCAAGGAGGTCCATCCTTTAGAATGAGCCGCAGTTTGCTTGGCCGAATAATGGGCGAGTCCATTCAATGCTACTACCTACGAAGTGATGGGAAAATTCCCGGAAATTTATTTTAGAGGAATATTCCCCACCCGGGTATTTATATGGGAATTATTTTTTTCTCATTATTATTTTCACTATTCCATGATCGTTGAATAACGTTTTCTGATGAATAACTCAAGAAGGTTTGATAGTATGTAATAGATGTTTTAGTAGTTTTGACCCCTCTACCGATCATCGGTTGAATTTATAATTATAAAAGTCTTAAGTGCCTAAATGCATACAAATGCTGACACACATTCCCTTCACACACAATATCCATTTATAACAAATTAGCATTCACGTAGGGGAGTGAATTCCTAGCGTAGGAGTATCCCTCAAAGGAAATGTGAATGAGAAAGCGACTGTCATGGCAACTTCGAACCCCAAGTCCAGATAATAGTGAAAAGGCAGATTAAAACGTTAAACGCCTGTTCCAGACCGATAAGAGCCCATTGAGTTCCCAAGAGCACCGCCGTCCAAATGCTTCATGGTTGTAGCATTAGGTTCCAACTCAATGTAATCGCCCTGAGCCCACCTGTACACTAACTAAAGCTCATGTTATCCCAATAGTACATCGTCTGACACGTAGAACTAGAGGGCGAATGGAGAAGCATTCTAAGTAAAACAACATCTGGTCTGACAATTTCCAAAGAAAACAACAGGCACTAGATCAAGGAGAACTGTATTTCACTCAATTGACCGTGCAATGATTTACTGAAAAGTTAACTTTCCATTTTTTCAACCCCACTCGGTAACACCGAAGGTGTTTTTCTACGTCAGTTATCAAACACAACGTAAACACTATAACAAGCCAAGACAAATGTCCTGTGAAAGGGGAAGAAAGGGGAAGCTGTAAATTGCGAGAGCGAATAAAGAAAAAAGAGAAAAGGACGGAATTGGGAGGGCGAGAAGATACGATAAGAGTCTCGGTCGGGCGGCGAGATAGAATTAATAATAAAGGCCCGGTCAGAAATAGAGGATGGGAAACTCCAAAGGCTAGAAGGGGGCAAAGCCCCCAGACCTCTCCAAACATCCCCTTTATAACGGTTAGAGGTCACTAAGAATCAATGTTGAAAAAGAAAAGCTCGACAAAACTTATAAATCCCTTCCTCCCAATCGCAATGCTTCACCGTCAAGGCCCTTTTTCGTCTCGTAAATTTCACGAAAAATTTCACGGTTCATCGGAGGCAACTTTTTTTCACTCCTATTTTCTCGCAAGCAGACAAATTTGAAATGATTAACGGTCACTATAGGTTTTCAACGGATTCGAATATTTCAAAGGGGGGTTCGATTTTTCGGGCGGGGCCCCCGCTAGTGAATTAGGCTGGTTACCTAATGGATTGGTCGAAGATTTTCCAGAGGGGAACCAATGCGGTAAAAATAAGGAAAAGGCTGAGGGAGCACAAAGCAGATTTAAGACGTAGAACGTATTTTCTGCGCTTTCCTTTTCGCTCAGTTTGGTTAAAAACCCGGACGAACACAAATGTACCGGAAATCGGGAAAAGCTGCAAATTTTCCGAAAAGGTTTACCATTCTTTGGTATAAATTGTGCAAAAAGTAATTACTTACGTCAATAGAAAAATTATTTTTAAAAAAATTAAAATTGAAAAAAACAAACATATTTCTAGTGTCTGGACAGATGTGAGATCCAAAATAATGAATCCTACGTCCAAAATTACTTCTAAAAATGACAACTCACACGAACTCCTGGCATTCTTCGAAAGTCCTATGATCGCCCTGTAGATCGCAACGGTGAAATCCGATGGTTCTGGGACCCCCAAAAATGTACGCTACGTCCAAAAATACTTCTAAAACGATACCTAACTCGATCCCATATCCGAAAACATTCAAAACCCCCTCTCGTAGCCCCACAGAGCTCCACGAATTTGAGCGATCGAGCTGAAAACCTTGCGGGCACAACTAGATGGAGAACCGAGTTAGTACACTGTGTTCAACAATGAAAATGTTTCAGGCTCAAATACAGCCACATCCGAAGTATTTCATTTTCATGGACTCAGACCCTTAAATGGACCAAAGTCCAGTGAACTCCGATCCCTTGATGGACTCGGATCTTTTGATGGACTCAGACCCTTAAACGGACCCAAGTCCAATGGACTCAGAGTCTATAGATATAAATGATAATTTAATTTCGGTTTGTGTATGATATTTAAATTGGTGTTTAAATTGGTTAGAGTTTATGAAAATATTATTCCAAGAATAATAAATCAAAATCGATTCTTCAAATATAAAAATACCAATCAAAACTAAACATTTAAAAGGGGACTACGACCCCTAATATGGGGTTTATTTGTGATCAGCGAGACTTTTTCTATAGGAATCTGCGGATATCAGAAATTTGCCCAATGCGACCATATAACTGGCGCACTGTGCGGGGGACGGAAATTTCATTTTTTGGAATCTACTCGTCTTGAAACGTATAAGGACAGATTTGGAGGCCGATCAAAATTTTTTAGCTCCAACGCGAAAACGTAGGTATAAATACCAATATAAAACGCCTGACAAATACTTTCTATCCTCACAATATACATTCACCACTCAGATAACAAATTCAATGGACGAGAAGGAATAATTGAAATACCCCAACACAAAAACTTCAGTCAACCAAAATTGTTCTGCTACGTTTTGACGACGTGTTTTAACTCCGAACTTAATCCTCGTTAACCTTAATCCGAACGTTAGCCACACCCGCTGAGCAAAGAGGACAACGGGTATTTCTTTTTAGCTAAAAAAAATGAAACGTGCCATATTATTGCGAACAAAAAGCGGTCAACAAGAATATAATGGAAGGTAGTATGATCACAAAGGCCAAACAATTTTTTGATTCACTGCCACGGGGTGATGAATCGCTGAGGCCGTCAAGCTTAATTACGTGATATGAGAGATCATCACGAAAATGGGCTGAGGGAAAAGGCTCCATTAATTATACACCGATGAAAAGGGGCAAAGATGGTTGGGGGGGGGGGTCTTATTTTGACATCAAATCGGCGAATATCGAACATAACTGACCATTGAGGTGGAAACACCCGAAGGTAATTGATGACAAACAAGTACTAAACTTGTACAACAAAACTTTCTTCGCATGCATAGGACGTAACAATCAACTTACCAACATTTTCTGTTAGCAAAAAAAGCAGTTGATCGAGTTAATACGAGAGAAAACAAGTACATATTCAAATTAAGGGTAATTACAAATTTTACCAACAAGAATCTATTATGCATGTAAGGACTCATGAGCAGCACTAAGCCAACGTGAATTAGAAGCTTTTATCCAGTCCATTTACGTAATCCTCAACGTGCTATTATTGTAGTCTGTCATTAAGCTTTTAGTAGAGCAGTTTCGTCGGTAGAGCACAAGGCAATAGAAATCACTAATTTTACGAGCACAAATCTTGTACATACGTGTAAGTCTTACTGTAAGGTGTACGAAAGTAAATTTTCTCTAGAATTGGTCTGATAATATAAAGACATTTACTACCAGATAATTTGTACGTTGATTAAGATTTTTTTTCACAATGAATTCTGGACGGTAAAGGTCGGATCAGAAAATATATTTTCAAGAAGGCCTCATTGACCTGGTCTGGATATGGAGTGTTTGAATTAACAAAAAAGCAGGAATGGAAACGTCACAACAAATTTTAAAAAAACTTTCAACAAACTAGTTGATCAAAGGTGAAAAAAGATCAGACGCAGTTCACTGTAGTGACCGTTGTAAGGAAGGGACAATTACCAAAGTTGGTTATGTTTTAGCAAGCGAAACAAGGTAAGTTAAGTTAATTAGCAGAGTATGGACTCTGTTCAAACAGAAAATACCGTGAAATGTACGAGCCAACTTTTGGTCGTCTGGTTCATGGCTTAAGCAACTTCTAGGCTCAAAAGTATGGTACTCAGATTAATGAAATATGTAAGCATCCTGATTGTTATGTGAAGTTCCGGGAAACAACTGGAAACTCACTTTTCATGAGATCGTCCATTCCCTTCAGGCGTCCAAGAAGAATTGCCATTTCTTCTCTGTACTTTTCTTTCTCCATGATGAGCTGCTCGTCCATTTGTCGTTTCATTTTCTTCGCGACCTGAATATAAAAGTAGAATGTAGGATGTCTTCAGCAACGAGTTAAATGATTTTAAATAGTTGAGGGAGAATTTTTACTTCTTGTTCTTTCGTGGCCAATGCATCTTGTAGCATTTCAGAATGCATCAAGTTATGACTCTTGATGGCCTCTTTGGCCTTTGTCTCGCAGTCAGCCTTGAGATTTAGCAACTAGAAACAATAAACAACATAAAAAACATGATGATATTCACTATCAACCAGCATAGAGTATCACAAGTGACATGAAAAGAGTATTCAGAGGTGAGGGCCGTTATCTAAGGAGTCTGCATTCCTTCCTTCCCGATTCCCACCCCTAAGAATCCGCCCAAATCGGGTCTAGAGATCACTTCAACCTTCGAGCTGCAGGGGGGGGAAAAAAGTTCCAATTTGGAAGGGAGAATACTGACGGTTGGAAGCCTGAAAGGCGGTTAATCAGATCCTTTCAGGTGTTATCGATGTCAGACAGCTAAAAAGAGGAGGCTACTGAACTGTTAAAGAACTCAACACACTCCGAAGGATTTCGCACATTCCGAAAAAATCAATAGGAAAATTTATAGCAGAACATTTTCAACGTATTCACGTATATTGAGCACCATCAAAAATAAATTCCTTCTTAGGGTTTTACTAGATTCCTCCAAAACCACACATAAGGTTTGTAGACTTCGGAAGAATTTTAGCAAACAAAAAATAGGGTGTTATCAATCCAAGTCACGACACCCTGACGAAAACCAATAGCGTTATCTGGGCCGAGACGTATAACGTAGTAACAGCTGTTGGGAACATGAGTTACCCATCATAAAAACACCTCACGCTTGTCGGCAATACACCTCCTGCGTCGCTCTTTTCGACCCTTTATGGAATAAATGATGAGCTGAGGGATCAACACAGAAAGGGAATAGGGAGGGTTGAATCTGAACCAGGTGACCGGAGGATGTTATGATTTTTTAATGTTCGCTTGCGCAGAGCGAACGACTTTAGCACGGACATGAAGAAAGCTGGAGGGTATAAGAAATTTAAAAGAGTGTGTAATTGATGAACACTTGGGCGATGCACAACTTGCTGAATGAAAAATGAAAGAGTGAAATGGAAAAAATCTGGCCCAACAATGAATCTTTGAGGAATCAGCGATATTCATGATTTATTTTATGGGGAAATTGATAGCCCACAACCGCGTAGAACGAACGCAAAACAAATAAGAACAATGAACCATAACTTGGGCCACGATGCTCGGGTTTGAAACCGATGAAAACTAGAAATTAGGCAATAATTTGTCACATATTCCCGCTGTTGGCTGAGCCGGAAAGGGCGGAAAGGGCTAAACCTCTCAAAATATGGTAATCTCTCCCAGGCACTAGGCAAAAACGATGTCGGAACAAACACGATATCCCTCTTCTGTGAAAATAACCGAAGGGGAGGGGGGGAGGGGATTAGAGGATGTGAAGCGAGACGAGCCGCTGCTCAAATCCGAACAGGGACGCGTTTCGATGATTTGCCTTTCTGCGTCAAAAAGGGGTGCCAACCGCATTCACAGCCAGGAACATTATTAAATTGGAAATAAACGTTTTCAGACCGCCGGGTATGAAATTGAACGGCGAAACAAAGGGAACTCAGCAAACATTCGTTTAAACAAACGTGTAATACCACAAAGATATTTTCTTTTGCGACGTTGCACGCTCATTTTTCGGTCGAGGAGTTTTGTCCCTCGAAAAAAATTGCAGCCTTTGTGTATGTAATTGCCGCTTGTAATGTGTGGATTTCACACAATTTCTCACATTTTCGGCTGGGTTATGGTGGCAGAAACATGTTCCGCGTTAAAATGTGTTCAAAAATAACCTCCTATGTGCGTAAAATATAGTTAGTTTGGCTACCAAGACAAATAACGAAGTTCCATTGGACTGGGGAACGGAGTGCGACCAAAATAAAACTCTGGAAAATGGCTCAACAGACAAATTACTTCCAACCGGATTACACCACTCCACCACTACACCAATCCGGTTGGAAGTAATTTGTCTGTTGAGCCATTTTCAAGAGTTTTATTTTAAAAATTATTATTGGGTAAATGTGTGCTATTAGTCATTCATGCGATTTTTATGTAATTGAAATAATATTATCTTACTCTGACGGTAGTTGGAATGATAAAATAGATTAAATAAAAAGTCGGAAGGGCAAACAGATTGAAAAATTTCTCATAGTTTGTTGTAATCATAGTATTTCTAACTTTCGAGCACCTGTTGTGTAGGTAGTTACAATAACATGGAAACAAGAGACAGAATAGTGAAGATAAACATTGGTTTCTCACAATCAAAGTCCGCTGATGAGGTCATCAGACTGGCCCGCGTCGTCCTGTACGAGTCAACAAATAACGAATAAATGGAACTAATACATACTACTAATGTATGGCCAGCTATACGATCCAAGCAATGCAACAAACACCAGTGTTCTTAACTTCAGGCCTCAACAACCCGATACTTCGGACGACGAATTCTAAGGTTAATTTTTTCAATTCTCGATTTGTATGCCTTTCCGACTTTTTATTTAAACTATTTCCTCATTCCAACTGCCGTCAGAGTATGATATTTCAATTACATAAAAATTGCAGGGGAATGACAAATAGCACACAATTACAATTATTATTTTCTCCCGTTATAATTTTTTATACATTTTGAAAGTTTTAACCCATTTTCAATCTAATTTTAATTTGCTCCTAAATGGTTCTTGACGACTTTAAACTATTAAACCAGTTGTGAAACAATTCAATAAATAGGTAACTATAACAACTAACACAATTAATGAAATCCGAACAAAAGTGTAGAAGTTATGGCGTAACAATGAAATGGACACACAGACATGCAACAAAGTCGTTGAAGAGGGACCGTAAAACCTATAATAATTGTAAATGAAAATTATTTTCATTTTGGAGGTAAACAATATTTCTACATGCGAAATTATACTTAGAGCGATTTTAGTTGAGGATGAGAAGTAACTTCGATTTTACCATCAATTCTCAACGACACCAAAAGGACGCGAAAGTCCAGAGAAAATTTGCTAGGACGCAAGAAATCTCAAAGCCTTCTCAATTCCCACAAAGCTTTCACTCTGATCCTCGGGAGGGACGTAGAATGAAAGCTGGGAAACGATTTCGGACTAATAAAAAAAAAAGAACAGGGAGATTAGAAGCGGAGGAATAAAAGACCGAGAAAAAAGTGGAAGGGGTTTGAGAGCCGTTTGAGTTTTCAAATAGTTGAGGAAGCTTCTCGTTTGAAAAAGCATCATCACTTGCCCAAGCGCCTCCCCTCTTCCCACGACCACGGAGTACCCAGCATTCTACACCGGCTAGCTCTCGGGCATCCTCCAACTCAAAAGCCCAAATACTTTAAACTTCAGAACTTCAAAGTCCCCACCGTGAAACTCCTGAAGCGTAAAGAAGGGGGAGAAAAGGCGAGAATACGGTGAGAGAGAGGGGCCTGAGAGGTGGAGGATAGATGTTGCAACGCTCGGATCAAAGTTGTAAATCGTAAAGCTGAAAAATGACACAAAACGATGTTTACAATGGTTGATTACACCTTTGATGAGCTGAGTCCTCAGGGAAGGCAACTTAAATTGCTGCAAATTTTACACAAGTTTATTGTTTTATTGTTTTTTGGTTTGTTTTGTTTTTGTTTTATAAATGCATAAAAATTGATTCAATATGAAGGGTACAGGGGAAGAGGGGTAACGCCGATTTTGAACTTTTAACTCCATCTAGTGGGTTACTGGAAGTAGATTCGCGTTTTATTTTGACCTTCAGGCAAAAAGATTTCATTGCTTCATAAATATCAGGAAAAGAAAAACCGTACAGAGGGAAAAGGTTTCATTAAATACAGTGGTCGCGGGAAGAAAGGTCTGACTCCTATATCCCATTTCTCAGACATCCCCTTGGGAAAGAAGAGGAAGCGTGAAAATGATGAGGATCCCCAGAGTACAACCGAAAAGCAAAATCATAGACAGAAACACCAGAGAACTGGCGAGAAGAATTGCGAACGAGCAGAGCGAAACCTCCATTTACAGAAATTGACTGCGAAAATAACCATGTTATTCTTCATAACTGGACCAACTTCTTAAAAGGTCTATCCGAATAAATTCCCCTGTGAGGGTGCTTGATATTTGAAAACATTCTTCCAAATAATTTGGAATTATTCATTTTTCATAACAATGCTAACTCAGGTGAGTCCTTCAGCTCTTTGATGACCCCGCGAAGCTGGAAAATGATATAGGAAGCACCGTAGAAGGTGCCAATCCCCCAACCCAGCCAAAACCTCTTAAACGATCAAATCGGCCATATTCAATAGGAGTGTCTGCGGAACAGAACCGATAACTAGATTATTATCCTCAGGGTTGAGTGATCCGTGACTTGGGAGTGCTATTGCATTCTCCACTTTCTTTTGAAACACCCACATTCCAAAATATTGTTTCACTGTAAAATTTTAGAGCAGTAAAGGAAGTGCGGCAAACTGTAAATCGTTTCAATCCCTTCAGTTGGATCTGAAAACACGTATCCTGAGTTTGCACCATCGCAGGAGGTCGGCGTTCTTTATGGCAACCGAAAAACCTCAAAATTTTCGCACTTTTTTCAGTTTTTCACTTTTTACTTCTAAACTAAGCGTTATTCCCAAATGCTTCTATGGAGTCGATAAATGGAAATTAAATTCTGCGTCGATTGAACCCCTAAACTTTAAAATATTTCCAAATCACAAGGTAGTATTCATCAGTTGAAAATCATGAATTTTTCCCCTTTTTCGCTCGAATGTACCATTCATCGACTTTTCCAAAGCAATGAGCCTATGAAAAAAACAAAAATCTACACAATAAAAGTCCTCTGCTCTGTTCCCCAGACACTCCAAAGACCTTCACCACTTCAACGAAATTGAAGACGTGTAGTAGTTTAGGATATGCCAATCGAAAAAGACCTAATTATTCCATACGTTTTCAAGCTATTGTTTCAACCTGGAAACAGGTTTAAGTGAAGCGCACCCCCCCCCCCCCCCCCCCCGTTAAAAGAGACGAAAAAATGAGATGATTTCATGTCACGAAAGTGACGCTTGAAGTAACGGAGTAACAGCTAAAACCTGTTTCCAGGTTTTATACATTCTAAACGACAGGCTTTAGAGACAACCCGGGGGGCCAGGGGGGCGGAGCGCCGAGTTTTTGTCCCGTACAGGTTCGTCATAACTACGACTATTTTATAGTGCTTTTATCTTTTTATCTTTTTTTTTTTTTTCATCTACAACTCAGAGGGGTTATACCAGGAGTTTGTGACCATGATCATTTCAACTTGAATGAAAAGACACCTGTGGCCAAAGTCCTTCTAAAGCTCGGCTGAAAACCTTAGACACTACCAGAACCAGAGCCAAGTGTCTATTGTCAAACAAAATATTTGCACTACCTAAAAGAGTGGACGGCGGACGGACATTTCATTTCTGGAATCTACACGCCAGGAAACTATAAGGACAACTTTTGAGGCCAATAAAAATTGTTGAGCCAAAAGCCAAAATCAGTCAAAACCGACCAAGTTTGGTGATTAAATAATCGTCCGTAAACTACAAAGAGTATAATTTTTGTCCGCGACTTTTTCCAAGTACGTTTTTAGCATAATTACATTTTTCAAAAGATAGACAAGTTCCTTTACCACTTATTTTTATTCGCGATTCAAACCGTCACTTAGCCCCAAACGTTTGTGATTACCCTGCAGAAAATGCCCATATTTCATATCGTCAGACATTGCCATCAGTATTAGTTAATTACACCCAATTAAATCTGCCAGGGACAGAAAGAACTCGGAGCGACAAATATCATGTTAACTGAGAGAGCGACACATTTAAATTTTAAAAAGTATTCCGTGGAACAAAACGATCGCGAGGGAGAGATATAGCGACCCTTCCATTGATTTAAACGACCCTCCGGCCATTAAGGACACTCATCCCAAGTCGCTAACGACTCTCCAGTAAATCCCGAAGAACTTAATCATATTCTATCTTATTAAATACTTAATCGATTAATTTCAACCCATTCACCCGTCCTATGCGCTCGGCAATCTAGCATAAAATGAGAGCTTGCTTACTTCAACATAATTCTTTTTTCTTTTTTTCTCGAAAACTCACTCTAACAAGTATGACTCACTTTTTTCTGATACTGAGCAGCAATTTTTCTCTTTTCTTTTTCGACTTCTTGGTCGATAGCGATTTCGATTGCAGCTGGGTCGCCCTTCTGATTCTTTTCTAGAGCTGATTTCAATTTCGCCTGCCCCACAGTCTGCACCATAGAAAAAGGACAATCATTGTGCAATTATTGCTAGGTACTACATACATCAACATTAGATAGTTAGAGGGCACTTATTTCATCTTGGAGGGCATACTCACGTCCAACTTGGTAAGTTCTTTCTGATAGTACAAAATCGTTTGGAAAGCGTACAATATGAAGAGATCCATTTCAGCTTCCGCTAACTTCATTTGCTTATTGGTAATCGAAAAATTAGGGAATAGAGCGCTGAGCTCGTCCTGAAAGCGAAGGGCAAATAACGTGATTATTGGCGGAATTCCCAATGTCAAAGAGAATATAACCTAGTTAGCCCCGTACCTGAAAGTGTTCACGAGCTTGTTGCACCATAGTCCAGTATGTGTTGGTAACATTAGCCATGCTTTTCTCGCTGTTGAATTCGTCTTTGACCGCATTCAATTCATTGAGTAGGTTTTCGGCTTTGATTTGGATGGACAGTTTCTGAGCGGGGGCTCCGAGTGTGTTGGGGTCTTTCAGATCCTTGACGAGCTTGTTCAACAGGGATCTAGGAAAGCGTGAATCAGATGATGGTTGTTAAATTAGACTCAAATTTTTGAGGAGTTCTGAAAAGTAACAAATTAAGTCGAATTTTTCCGGGGGGAGAAAAATGTCGGCGCTCAAAACTGCAAACAAAGTTTCCGTTGACTTCGAAAGCAAAACGCCTAATTATGCCAACGGCCGGTACTCACTCGGCTCGGTTCGCAACATCGACGACTTTCTTCACTCTTTCTTCTTTCTTCGCCGTCTTGCTTCGCAGCTCGGTCCAAATTTGTGGAGCCTGTTTTTCTACCGAGCTTTCAACTAAATCATTCACGTCTCCGGAATATTCTGAAACAGAAAAGTTTGGAAAATGAAGCTTTAAAAAGGGGTACCTACTCCTTCAACTTCACCTCCGTCAGTGAATTCAGACGTGTCTGAGACCCCAATCAATCGCCTCAACGTCCAAAAATACTTTAAGAACGGCATCCCACTCGACCTCGTACTGCTCGTACTCTTTACAAAACCTCACAATGTGTCATGTTAGCCCTGTTTAAGCCCCACGTGCTGAAAATGATGCGAGGGGCCTGAAAACCAAATAAATCAAGAAACGAGTACATAGTCAAAATTTCATAATGAAAAAAAAAAAAAACGCTGCAAATTTTACATAGGGTATTATTCTTCTTAGATTAAATCAATTTTTTAATTAATTGGAAAAATTAAATGTTATAAAAAATTGTACAATCTTTGGAAAGATGTGGAAAGATGTCCGAAAAACGGAGAGTATGCGCACAAAACTACTCGGAAAACGACACCTTATTAGTCTTCCTGGAATCCTTCAAAGATCGCATTTGTAGGCCCATGAAAACCCATTAGATCCCCACGGTGAAATCGGTTCGTTCTAAGGCCCCCAAAAATGGATTGTACGTCCAAAAGTACTTCGAAAACGTCACCCCATACCTAACTCGACCCCATACCCGAAAACCTTCAAAAACCCCTCCCTTAGCGCCCCACGAGTTTGGGCGATTGGCCTGAAAACCTTAAGGACACCAGTAGATAGTAAACTGAGTATTTTGTCAAAATTTAAGATTTTCAAAAAATTCCAACTACCCGAAACGGCTCGGACGGCGTACCGCGGACGGACATTTTATTTTTGGAATCTACGCACCTTGAAACGTATAATGACAAATTTTGAGGCCGATCAAAATGTTCGACCTCCGTCGCGAATACATAGGCGTACTATTCCAGGAATAGTAAACCAAAAAAATGCTACTGCGCAAAACGACCTAGACGGCGGACTGACATTGACTTGAAACCTAATATGGTCAAAAACATGGATTAAAAGGCAAACGCCACGCAACCGAAATGTGGAAAGCTTCTACCTCAATGTGCTCACAGGTCTGCCCACATTGAAGAGCAAGGATGGCCAGAAATACCATTTTGCAATACCAAGATGTAACAACATACCTTTGAGAAGACCGATGGCCTGCTTATAAGCACCTTTAGCCTCCTGAATCTGCCGTTCAATCTCCTTCTCAATAGCATAGATGTCCCGGGAAGATTTTGACGAAGGTGGTTTCTTTTCTTCTTGCTTCTTTTTCGGGGGCTCTTCCACTTTTTTCGCATCAATCCACTCTGGTTTTTCTGAAACAAAGTCAAAGATACCAGTAGGATTACAACAGACAGTTACTGAGTGACCCACCAGAATCACCCCCTGGAACAAGTAGTTGCCTTTAGTGCATACCACTCCCTACAGCAAGAAGAGAATCACAGGCGATACTCACTTTCCTCAACAACCCGTTTTTTCTCCTCCACAATCGGTTTGACCTGAGCTTCCGCAGGTTTTTTTACTAAAAAACAAAAAACCACACAACTGCCACAAGAGTGCAAAATTCACAAAGAAAACAAATCAATAACATCACAAATTCACGTGAACACTGCTTGAATATAGAACTAAAAAAGCTGGAAGTGGAAGGGAATTTCCTTCAATCCAAATTAAAAATCAAACAACAAACTAGATTTTGTCATCTTTCGCTCAGAAAGCAGTTAATAGAGTTAAAGCAAAGGTTATTTACGGATGACAGGCTTTTCTTCAGGTGTGCCAATCGGTTTCGGTTTTTTACTTTTGTCCTCTTTGGGGGCTTCTTCTTTTTCTCCGCCTATGATCGAATTCACGACCCCGGAAACTTGATCGGTAACCCTGAAACGCATTTACGATGAAATGATTAATAGTAATGCTTCATTGAGGTTTGAACTCACATTGTCTGTAAGTACTTACATTTTTGTAGAATTCGTTATAGCACCAAGAAGGTAGTCTCCGTGTGAGGCCTCCTCTGCTGTAATGAAGGAGATGAACTCGTTGGAGCCGGGGACGTTTTGTTTGAGCCAGGCGCGGAAGTCGTCGTCAAACTTGGCGTAAGCCACAACGGATCCTGTCCCGATGATGACAGCACCGAGTGCCTTGTAGAACCCACGTCCTGAGCCCCTGAAATTATTGAGAAAGCATTTCACACAGTAGAATAGTGGCGCTTGTGCGGGAAAAGTTTTGGCGATAGGGGGGTGCAGATCTTGGATCACCATTTGGATGTTGTGCTTTGCCTCTAAATTTAGATTTATCTGTCTTGGTCTTGTCATCTGTCCGTCATCAATCAAACTACTAGCAGCATCCTAAGAATAACATATTATGTTAGATCAATCAAAAAAAAAAGATCCAAGATAAAAAAAAAAGACCAAGATTAGGTCATATTATGACCTAATTGCAGGTCAAATCCTGAAACACCTACCTCAAAAGGTTATTGTCAAAATAACAAAGATCATAAATAGTGCTTTCAAGCTTCGCTATGTACCACAGTTATGGAAAGTCGCAGATCATGATTCCCAAACCTGGCAAGCCTGCTTATGAGTTAAAGACATTCAAGCCTACCTCACTCTTACCAGTCTTGTCTAAATTATTCGAAAACCCCCTCAAAAAGAGGCTGCTCGGTTTAATAGAGGAACGGAAATTAATTCCTAATCATCACCCCCACGTGCACAGAAAATTCTGCACAGTCGCTTCTCTTTATATTACCACCATCCACGCTTCAATCTCTGACTACACTAAAATTGTTCAACAAACTCATCAGCAGCAACCACTCATTCACAACAAGAACAAGATTCACTTGGATGTGTCCCATGATCTAGCCATAATTTACTTTTCTACGCAAAATTTCCCGGAATACGAGGTTGTGAGGGTTAATGACGGACTCGGTGGGTTTGAAGTTGTGTACTCGTGGGCTTTATAACTTCATACATAGTGTGACGAGCGCTTTCGCTGTTGTAGCATCTTCAGGTCTGCAAGAACACTGACCGTTAGAGCGGGAGTGGCTAACGAATATCACTACGCTTAATTTGTTTAATTAGCCACTCCCGCTCTAACGGTCAGTGTTCTTGCAGACCTGAAGATGCTACAACAGCGAAAGCGCTCGTCACACAATGTATGAAGTTCAAAAGCCCAAGAGTACACAACCTCAAACCCACCGAGTCCGTCATTAACCCTCACAACCTCGTCGCCCATAAAAGGCAGGACATGAACTCAACAAACTTTAACGTTTCTCGGAATAGGTGTGCTATTAAGCTGACCCCTCTGGAAACTTGAATAGGTGTGCCTATTTTCGACTCTATGAAAGATTTTCTTATCGGAGTATTTTCACACAAAATGCCTACTTTTTTCTGGTTTCCCGTTCGGGGAAGAAAAGTCCGTACCCGCAAATCCGGTCACCCTTAACTACCCTTCCCGCATTCACAAGTCTTTATCTCTTCCTCAAAATGAATCCACATTAGCGGAGCATTTCTGCACAATGAATAGGTCGAATAATACGGCCTGTGTACAAGTAACGTTTTTACCTGGAGGGTTCTTCGCCGTCGTTCTTCCTGTAATAGTTGGAAGATGTCTGAATCATCCGGGCGGTATTGCCATGACTGAGGTATCCGGGCTATAATGTTAAACAGATAAAATTTCCCTCAAAATACAATCAATCATACTATCGAATCAGAATGATTATGTACAACCTACACCCGAAAAACGTTCAGGCTACTTCCACTTTTAAAAGACTGCAAATCAAAAGCGAAATTAATAACGCATACTTTCTCACCTTACGGGCTATTCTAACAGGAATTCGTACTACGTGTTTATACATTTTAAATAAAGATAAATAAAGCTATCCACGTAAAATTGACACTCCAAACACGGCACGGCAGAGAAAAAGACCAACACACAGGCGAAAATTGATAAGTGTTGTCACTATTATCGTTTGATACCAAAGCAGTGTTGCCAACCGATCATGAGGCTACATAGACCTTCAAGCAGAATCTGATAGCGTACCTATGAGGTTTGTGTACGATGGTGTACAATGATACGATGGTTCAGAGTCAGAAGAATCTTGATCATAATATGATCAATATATTATAATATATTCATTCTACCTATTATATTTCCTCAAAATTTGGGGGTTCATAATAATAATTATGAATTGCTGGGTTTGTCGTTTGGTATGTACCCTCCGGATTATCAACCTAGGGGAGAAATGGGTGTTACCGTCACCTAAGGAAGAAACCATGCCATACGAACCTGCTTCGTCGTAAAATTCCAATTTCCACTGAACCTTTTAGAGAATTTACTCTAGTAATATACATTTGTCAGATATACCCATATGATCGTTGTGGAATTGAAAAAAAGAAAAAAACCAGAGCTACTTTTTTCTAAGGTATTACCGTTCAAAAAAATCGATCTAGGAATGACGATCAAACGTTCCTTTTCGAATGGCGGAAATCGATTAGTTTTCCACTAGTAGGTACCACAAAAATTTACCTGTTTAGCTAAGAACGACGAAAATTTTAAACGCCTACAAAATTTGTCCGTTTATTTTCCTATTCTTCCTATTCTTGGGCTTTCATGGGGCTATAAATGGGATTTTTGAAGAAACCGAGGTCAGATAAGGTGTCGTTTTCCGAATAATTTTGGACGTAAAATCCGTCTTTTTTTTAAGGTCCCACATCAGTCCAAACATTGTTCAAAAGAAAAATTTATTTTAAGTAAAACTTATTTTCTTATTAAAAAAATATTTTCATGACAGAATTAATTGTATAAAATTGTTTTTCGGTTTCATCAAACTCAAATCCGCAACCCGGCTGGGTACCTACTTTGACATAAAACGCCTTCTTTAAATTTAAGATACCCCCTTCCTTGAAACCTCTTTAAATTTAAGGTACCCACTTTTTTAAAGCCCTCGCCGGCATCTAAGGGCTCAATGGTCAATAATTGGGAGGGAAAAAACACAACTCTCCAAATAATTTGAACTTTAATAATTCAACATTGCAGGACAGTGCTTGCAGTTTGAACATGATAACTCGTTAGTAGGTAAATATTCGGTTATAAACCATATTTCAGACGTATCCAAAGGATTATCACTGATGAAAACTTACAGCTAATTGTTACTGCAGCTGAAATAATTTTAAAGGAGTTTCCTTACTATTTCTAGGTTAGCGGTTACATATTATCTATTAGCTAGGCACAATGATCTCAACAAACAAAATGAAGAAATAAAGAAATACCAACCAGGTACTACCAAATCTTTTTCGAATACTAATGCTTGAATAATGCAAGTGCCTTAAATTGAATAAGGCTGATTTCGACTAAATGACGTCTTTTGGTTATCGGGATAAATATTATGAAAGACCATCTACAACATCTTTGAAATTGTCAACAAACAGAGGAGCTCAGGCGCCAAAAAACATCCTGTGGAAGGGCACAACGAGTCCGTGACATCCATCCTCACCTGGTTCTCTTCTTGGTGCGTCCAACTGTTGACGCTTCGGCGGGGGAGGCAGCTGAAATCCAAAAGCATAATGAGCTCGTTCAATTGAAACAATCCTTGTTTCTACACATGTGGAGCGTCAGATGGCAGAAACAGGGCTGATCAGGTTAGCAACCTCCCATTCTTGACGGTTTTCAAACCAAAAACTTACTCTTTTTCACAGCCCTGACGTCTCTAGGAAAAGATGGTCTCGGTTTGTAAAGATCACTTGCACAATAGCTCTGGGATTTTCTAAACAAAACAAAACAACAGAATTTGAAAAAAAAAGAAAAAAAAAAAGCATTCCTGAACAGTTGCTACAAAATAAAGTGCTCTAGATGATGAACAGGACCATCATTTGATTTAGGAGCAAACCACATTCAATAATCCACCAAAGATACATAGATATGATAAATTATTAATAATCAATCTAGACTCATAAATTGCAATACCATAATGAGTACCAACATTTTTCAAATAATTGCTACTATAAGAAATTTATAATGATCTGTGACGAAGGTGCAACACTGTCAACACGCCACACGTGCTTCTACGTGGCACCGATAGGTGAATCATCCCGAATGTGCAATAATTAGGTACCTATGGGAACTGTCGCTACCTCAATTCAGGTATCTCAAGTCAGAATGAAACACACTGAAAAATGGAAGACACCGTACACTCAAATAGGACGCAACCGCTGGAAATACAATACCAAATAGTTTGAAACAGAATGCGTATCTTGAAATGGTTAAATTCCGAGTTCAGTCTCTCACCTGGATTTGGCAGTCTCAGCGGTTAAAGGAGTATCAGTCTTGTTACGAGATGATCGAGAAACCCGGTCAGTACGAATGCCATTACCTGAAATCGATATTGGAATAAAGAAAATTAATTCTACCGTTCATTTCACACATGAATCTAAACTTTAGATTCTACCTTTAGGTTCTAAAGGTATGCGATAGATCTCAAGTCGACACAACAGCATTTTACCCTCAATCAACTAACATCATTGGTTGCAATAAATCCATCTTCAGTTTCAATATTTGCGTAGGCCACTCAGCAATTCCCTCAACCACCCAAGTTTCATTCCACAGCATGCAAAATCACAAAATGTGAAATCACATAATATTATTTTTGTGATTTTGCATGCTGTGGAATGAAACTTGGGTGGTTGGGTGGACAATGAATGTGTACTCCCATGAAAATATTATTATCATGTGAGTACACATTCATTGTCACACAAACTTATTAGTAAATTTATAATTTATCATAATTTAAAGATTTGACTCAAGTTGTGTTTTTAGTGAAAATTTAATCTAAAACCAAAAAACAATATTAAATATAAATTTTGTTTTTAAATATTGTTTTTAAATATAAATCAAAATTTAAAGCAAACAAACAAACAGAAACAAATTTCTGGTTTCCGATAAATTATTTATTTAAACAAATACGTGCCATAAAATTATCAAATGTTCATGCAACACAATAACTTCTGGATGGGTCATTAACCTGGAGTGCAATTATCCATAGGAGCGGATTTCTGGCCGATGGTCGAAGCAAAGGTCGGCTGTTCTGGAGATTCACATAAGCCGCTATCTTTGGATTCGGCTTTACACTGAAAATGGTAATGGATATTATTACTTAATATTATAAAGGTTAATAAATGTTATTGCCCTTCAGTCAAAAATTAGAATTATATTTGGCATTTGGCTGAATGACCAAATTAAAAAGAAAACACGCAAAAGAACTGGCGTTATGGCGATGTGAAATACTGAGTAGACCGCATAAGGCCGCCGTCATAGCCTTTAGAAAATTTCTAAAAGCAACTTTTGACAAATTTTGACCTGCGAATGAAGGTTGCAACTTGGGGCTAACAAAGGCCGAGTCACAAGGGATTTGGCTGAGAATATTCACTTATCAAACATACTAAGCCATGTTTAATGAACTTTTCATTAAGAATTTCCATGTTCACAACGGATCTTAAGTAAATCTTCCTTAAAATTGCTTAATAAGGTGAATGAATACGCACTCATGATTGAGCATTTGTTTGTCCTCAGTTAGCAAGTGGAACATAAAGGCAAGAAACTCCCATCTTCTCGGATGTGACATCGATACTTATGCAGTCTTATAGAAACCTAACTGAAACTGGCAATGACTAACCTGTAACCATAGCTGAAACATTCACATTTCACTGTAGAGATTTTTTCACTGCCTTCTACATAATATGTTGAAGGCAGTGAAATGAACATAATATTATTATGTTCATAATAATAATAATATTATTATGTTCACTTTCAAATAAATTGTAAAAAAAACGATAATATTTTGAAAAACCGGACGGTAGACCTATGGTTCTACAGTCAGATCATTTAATAATGATTAATTTTACACCAACCCTCTACTTGTAACCAACCGCTAAACTTCCTTAGAGACCAATCATGTGATTATAGTTTTCGCGATCATGTTGCGCTCAAAATCCCACGTGACGTGACGAAAACAAATGGAAACGTTCTGTTAATCATTATTAAATGATAAAATATGGACATCTGAACTATCAGTTTAGAAAATCTTTTTTTTTTTTTTTTTTTTAAGAGCATCAAATTGTTCACCCATCCCTACTCGGTAAGGACAAGAATATACTCACTTGTCCCATAAGCGCATCTTTCTTATCCTTCTCCGGAGTGGTAGACAGAGAAAGTTTTCGTTTCTTGTTGCCTTTGGAGGAGGATTGAGAGGCACCTTCCTGAGAACCGTAGGAACATTCTGCTCCTTCAGAAGACACCCTCATCTTCTTCGGTTGCGGTTGAGACGCCGCCGTTTGCCGACTCGCGATGAAACGCGTTAGCAGGCGCAATTGAGTCGTTGCCTTTTGAATTTCACCGTCGGAAAACCCGAGGCAGTCAGCGTCCGAGTCCGTTTCGGCGTCTTCCTCGGAGAAACCCCTGAATTCCATGCTGGAACTGCTGGTCGAGTCCTCGAGCAATGAATCGGCAGCGGCATTCAAGGCAGCGCGTTTGCTCTTCCAAATGCCAGATTTCAAAACGGACGGAGGGACATTACTAGATTCGGCTGCTTCACCGATTGTACTATTTTCTTCGTCATCGTGTGATTGCTCACCTCCAGTAGCTCCTCTTTTCAATGACTTTTTATTCGGTAGCTTACCTTCAGATTCAGACTGTTTGCTCCCATCAGTCATAGCGTCGCTAGTGCCAGTTTCAGAAGAACATTGAACATGTTTAATTGCTTTCGACTGCGATTCAGGAAAACTTGTACTCAACCATGAAGGTCGGTAAGTTTTTCTTTTAGGTCTCTCAGTAGCAATCCCTGAGTTACTACCGACATTGATCGACGTTTTCCTGTCAGCTTTGCATTCTGTGTCATCAATGACACTTTTGTGGCACGTCAATTCTATCGCAGGGTCGACAGGCGCAGAGGAATCTGGTGTCTTCTTTGAAATTCTACTGGATTTCCGTTTTAACTCATCACCGGACTTGTTTTTGGTCTCAGTCTCTTCCTGAACCTTTTTTGAAGACTCGCTTTTTTCAAGCGAAGCAATTTCTTTTGCTGAATCAGAATCATTATTCTGAATGCGCTCAGGGCTGCTACTACGTGACTCTGTTTTGGAGTCGTACTTCTTCTTCCGCGATTTAACGTTAATTTTGACCTCTGTAACGGATGAAGACTCTTCAGCGATAGATTGCCTTTCTTCCAACGTTCTGCCGCTTTCTTGTTTTGCAACTCGCTTATCAACAGAAACAGACTTCCTCCGGTTATTTACACGTCTTGTGTGATATTCAAACTGTTCGTTGGTTTTCGAGAGTTTGGCAGGTGTTCCTTCTCCAGCCAAAGCTCCTCTTTCAGAAGAATCTTTGTTATCACAATGATCACGAGGGTGGAGGATGTCCGGACAACTCTTGCGCCTTGGAGATTGAGATGTTTGACGAGCAGTTGTGTCATTCGATGGGCTGAGTTTTACAACGGTTAAATTTTCTTTTTCCATTTGCAGACATTCAAGGGATTTACGGATGTCCGAGTTTTTGGAACTTGAAGGGTTTGTGTCAGCTCGTCCTAACTTACACAATCCTTCTTCTGGTTCCTTAGATGCAGCACATCGTTTAGTGGGGGGTTTAACGGTATCCACAGTTTGTTTCTCTGAGCCATCATCTTCTACTGTACCTTCTGGGTCGTTCTTGGAAGTAAGGGACGATCGGTTTTTCGAACCACTGTTTTTAGCGCCATCTGATTTGCAGATATTACCGAGTTCGTCGGCCTTATCCAATCCTGGGTTTCTTCTTCTGGTTGAACGTGTTTCAATGTGGGCAGGTTGGTCAACTTTATGGTTTTTAACTCTACTGGAACTGGAAGCGCTGGTCTCATCATTCTCCTTGTTTGATACATCGCTACTATCATCGGCACCATCTTTCGATTGTGAGGGTTCCACATGAGATTGTTCGCCCTTTTCCAGAGCCAATTTAGTTGAGTCGGTATCAGCGTGTCTTTCCTCACTCGAGTTACAGCGAGGTTTGGTTATGTTTTTCGTGCCGCGTTCTACTGGCGAGTTGGAATGCTTGGACGAGCTCACTTCCTCCAGAATAGCGTACATGCGGATACCGGCGTTCTTTCTGGACGTGGAGCGGCAGGGTAATAAGTTGGGCTGCTTACTCGAAGTGGAATCGTCAGATCGATCGGACTTGACGCTACATTTGTCATCATCTTGAACCGATTTCAAGTTCGACCTCTCAGGAGCACACAGTTCGGCAGTTGCAACAACATCCAAAGGGCGAGTTTTAGTGCAGGTAGAACTTTTAGCAGTCTCCCTCACGTCCACGATACCATCTGTTGGAGACATTCTTTCTCCAGAAGTGGAAATAATATGATCACCCACAGTATCCGTTTCAGTTGTATCATTAGACTGCTCAACTCTAACAATTTCATCATTACGCCCCAGAAATATGGATACACCTCCTTCTTTAGTGTAATCAAAATCTGAGCGAACCGAATTTGAAGGAGAATCTTTCATTACGTCGGTAACCATAATGGACAAATGTTTCATTTCAATACTTTTCTTACCATCATTGGATTCGTTTTTATTCAAAGGCAAGCGTTCAGGTGCCTTATCATCTGAGGGCACATCATCAACTCCAGAATATTTGTCAATATTCTTCCTAGCCTGCATGATTTTCCTGATTTCATGGGAGTTTTTAGCTATCTTGGGTTTTATCGCCGGCAAAGCAGATTCACTGAGGATTTCACGAACGTCTACTCTATGTTCTTCGTTTTCAATGGAATTGTTAACTTGGAGCAAAAGTAAGTCCACCTCATCTGTCACCTCCAGCGGGTTTTCCGTTTCAAGAGAATCTGAGTTAGACGGGTCCTTATACCTCGATCGCGTCTTCTGCTCAGACTTTGAGCTTTTCTTTAGAGTCTGCGAAGTACCGGTGGATTTCGGTTTATCAGAGCTGCCACCTGCATTTCCGTTACTGTCTCTGTCCGAAGACCTCCTGGAATTTCTGCTTTTAGAATCGTCTTCATCGCATTTGCCACTTTTTCTCTTTCTTGAATCTTTCTTTTTATCGTCGTCTTTTTTATCATCTTCCCGATATTTTTTGTCGTCTTTTTTCCTTTCATCTCTGCTATGTCTATCGCCACTCTTTGAATGGCCAGACTTACTACTTGAATCACTTTTGGTTCTGTGTCTATCACTCCGGCTTTTATCGTCACTTTTCCTTTCTTTGTCAGGAGCTTTAAATGGATCCTTTTCTTTGTCTTCAACCTTGGCAACTTCTCCCTTCACACTTTTAGAATCTTCTTTATGACGTCGTGATTTATCGTCCCTCTTTTTCTTCCTATCTGAATCAATCATTTCCTTGGACGTGTCATTCTTTGCTTTACTTTTCTTTTCGCTGTCCTCACTAGTTTTCTTATCGTCATCTTTTTCTGGATCGTGTTTCCCATTTCTCTCAGCACTATGACCATCTTTGCTTTTATGTTTTTCGTCTCTGTGTCGGTGAGATCTTGACTTGTCTTTTGAATCGTCTCTGTGTCTCTTGGAATCACTGTGCCTGCTTGAACTTCTAGAATGGCCTTTCTTCTTATCGTCATTCAGTTGAGATCTTTCTTTGTCTTTGTCCCCCTTAACAGCTTGATCATGGGTGCTTTTGTGTTTATTTTCAGTCCCTTGTTTGCTACTGTAGCTTCTATCGTCTTTTTTAGAATCTAGGGATTTGGATTTGTCCTTCACGCTACTACTCGTTGAGTCATCTGAAAGATGGGAAGACGTGATGTTTTCACATTTTACAGATATGAATTTAGAACTGTCCATAGCTGAAGTGTTACTGTCACTCTGTAGGTCCATATTCAAATCAATGGACTCGGAGTCATGCTCGGAACTTTTGGTCACTTCAGAACTTTCTTCAGTAATTTCTTCACTTTTGACTGGCGTTGTTTCCCTAAGATTCACGTCGGATTGTTTGAGTTTTTCCCCAAGATTGCTGAAGTTGTCGAATTTCTTTGAAGGGGACACTTTGAAATCCGACTTCAAAGAGGACAAATTATTGGAGCTTTCAAACTCCATGGGAAGATGAGACGAGGCCAAGCTAGGACTTTCCGAATCAGACTTTTCCGGTTTGATGTCGTTTTCATTGGGACAGAGAACTGCACGTTCGCTGTTGGTGTCCACCGAAGCTCCAAGAAGCGGCATTTCATCGATCGTATTCGAATCATCGTCGTTGTTCAACATGGAAGCGGATTTTTCACTTATAGGGGAGGTGGGTTTGGGGGATGCGGTCTCCCCGTTGGTTTCAAGAGGTGGCGGAGTGTGCGGGGCGTCTGGATGGTTAGAAAGACTCTCCTCTTCCTCCTTCACTTCAACACCTGGCTCTTCACGGGGCTGAGATGTAGGTTCTGGTTGGTCAGTTTTGGGCGTCTCAGTGTTACTATTATCTGGAACACAAACATAGCACTATAAATCATTCTGCATATAAAGTGACGTAATTCTATGTCAATCACACTTACGGGATTCTTTGTCGGCATTTTCAGACTCTTGAAGGGATTTTTTGAAATTTTGGAAATCAAGTTTCAAGTCAAGAAGAGGCTTTGCTTTGGATTTTGGTTTTTCGAGTCCAAACGCCTCGTAAACAATTTCTTCCACCTTGGGGTGAAAAATTGAGTATATCTTGGGCATGACGACTTGGTCCACTATTCGGTCAACTCCGGCTTCAAGGAACGACCTAAGAATTGAAAATAGGCAATAATTCTTCACTGCAAAGGCATATGGACAACATAGGTCATTTCAAAATTTGGGTTCATTTTCAGTCACGTATCTCTAATTTTGCACCTCTTCTCGTAAAAAAAAAGTACCTTAAGTAACGTCCCTTTCGCTCCCCTTGTAAGTAATCATCAAGTAAAAATCATCTCGTTTCGTTCCTTCGCTCCTTTTGGGCTAATAGGGCCGGGGAAACACGTTTGGCTACGAAGGCCTCTGAAGGAGGCCGGGAGAGGCCACACGACCACCCTTTTTGAGGGTATGCGGAAAAAAGTCCCCGGAAAAAAAAATCCCCGATCTCAAAGATCAGAACGGACAAAAAAATCCCCGATCTTATCACCGATTCAAAAGAGGTCCTTTTTTAGAGCGCTGTCCTAACCTACCTTAACATAATATGTTGATATTATCAAAAATTCAAATCTACCCGTTAGTTTGGGATTTTAATAAAGGAATACCTGCAAGTAGACTGGCTTCCATTCCAATTATCTAAGAGAGGAAAACTTGGAGGTCACTAACATTCTTCTTTCTTGGAGCAGGTACACCTTTACACAATCAATTATCAGCAGTTGCAGCCTCTTAAGCAAAATTTGAGCTCGGGAATTTTTTTCCGGGGACTTTCTTTCCGTCGTTCGGGGATTTTTTTTTTTTTTTCGGAATTACTCGTACGGAATTGTTGAAGTGGGTGGTAAATTTGGGGACTTTTTTTCCTACATTCCTTTTTCAGGCACCTGGTGACTGGACTAATGTGGTACAGCGAACAACTAAAAATAATTATTGAGCACATACAACACTAGGTACTCATGACGACACTGCTAAGTAGCTCTCCGATAATAGTGGTAATTTCGTGACCAAACGTGTCCCCACGCTTGCCGTACTATACTGGTTGCCAAACGTGTTGCGTTTTCACCTCTCGGTGGGCAAACGTGATACCTACCTTGAAATCTCAGTCACTGCCAACAGGTATTCGCAAAAATTCCAATGCGGTAAAATGCCGTTACCGTTTTTCTATTGAATTCTTCACTCAAGAAAGGGTACAGGTATACCTTCCATTGTGAGAGGAGGTGATTGAGCTCGAGCGTAATAGGGTTTTTACCTGTAGCCGTTAGACGCATTACCCATCCCTGGATCATTGGGATAGAGGAGTCATTCCCTGACGGTAAGCAAAAGGGAGCGATAAGGTGAACCAAATCATTGAAAAAAAGTAGCTTTTAAGGAGTCGCTCACTCTTTCGCTCCCCATCTCTAGTATCAAGTGGAGGAGGCTATGTATCAAGGCTGAGTTGGATGGAAGGAAACAATGAGGCATTGCATTAGTGGAGTTCCTAGAGTGAGAACTCCTTAATAAATAAAATCACCAAAGGAAGAAGCAGCGAGCCAATTTACTTAAGTACCCACAGCAACAGTCCTACCACGTTTTTGCTATCCTGATTTTGACTGAATGGTTCAATGCGATACAGAAACAACTTTCCCGAGTTAATTTTTTGGCTAAATATAAAAGAAGTTCAAATCAGCCTTCTGATGAAGTTCAATTTAGCCGTGGGTTTCTCCCTCCCAACAAAGTTGAGTGTTTCTTATATACAGTAGGTATCATGAAAAAAAAAAAAAAGAAGAAAGTGTGTGACCACTTCAGGGCCTTGTTAGAAAGGCCATACAGAAACAGTTGGCGTAAAAAAAAATCCGCCAAAAAAGGCATTTCATTATATCAATATGTACTGTAACAGCTGAGCCCGAAATAATCCGACATTTTGAAATGACCCAGATAGCGGCGGATTTCGGTAGCCCCCATGTCATCGTTGAAATCTGGGAACGCCACAATTCTTTTTTTTAACTCACTGTTTTACGGTGTGTTTTCGCAAGTTTTCGCGCAGTTGTGTTTTATTTTGAGGCCACTTTTGAGCGTTGAGAAATCCATTGACGGTCCCGTTGACTCGCCGCTGGAGATTTTGGTACGCCGGCTGAAAAGAGAAGTTAATAATTTAGAATAGAGCTCTGTTTTGGGATAGTTGTTTGAAAGGTAACGAATACTGTGGTAGTTGCACCAGCCGTCAACTAGCAACTGTGTCCTCGTGGGTTAACTGAATCTAAAGAAACTAACATAAAGTGATCCGAGGAAACGCTTGTGGCGGCTGACGAATTAGATAACCAGGTTTGGTTAGGACAGTTAAGATAGTTATTATAACATAAGAACATCCTCATACAATTGGTAAGTACTTAAGTAGGTACTATAAATACCACCGTCAAAATCTAGCCAGGTAAAACGGAGCACAAGTTCTACCGATCTAAGCATCAAGAATATTTCGCCATAACTCAACATGAAACCATCCTAAAAGCTGTAGGCGCTGTGTGGTAACCAACTTACCTTAGTATCAACATCTGCTATGCAATCTTTTCTGAACTGATCGAAAATGCCTTTGGATTTGATGGTATTCACTATTTTGTCAATGAGCTCAGGATCGCTCGGCGAATACTTCGTCAAATCCTCCTTCAATTCCGACTCCATTGCGGAGCTCCCACGAATTACATGAAAGCTAGCTATTTCAAAATATGAACGACACTCCAAAACGCAAAACTAGAAAAATTCATGAGCTAAAATAACTTCCTGTTAAACAAAACAAATTTGCCCTCATTCGCCAACAACAATGATTGGCACAGGCTATGTTGGACACAGCAAGTTCAGTGTTGCCGCTACAGATGTTTATGATTGGTCCCCCATTTGCAGTACTTTTTTTTTTTTTTTTTTTTTTCATTTGGAAGAAACCCTTTTGAAAAAAAAACGCAAACATTTCTCTTGCAAAAACTAATACGCAATCCATTTCAGTTGTTCAAATATAAAAAATTAAACTATTAACCTGACTGGACACCAAAAATTTAAATTGGGTCCGCTGACGAGGTAGGTGCCTGTTGTGTGTTAGGTAATATTCGATTCAGATTGCAACAGTTGCAAAAGTTACTTTACTCACCCAAGCGTCAGGAAATGTACAAGAAAAGTATTAAAATTTAATACCTTTCTCATTTAATGAGAAAACTGAAGCACCTATCTCTTTTAATAAAGTAGGTACTGTCAGACAATTTTTGGTTTAGGTCCTATTCATACACCTATGTAATCGCGAGGGGGATTAGGACGACCCATACCCAGCAGGAAAACGAAGGCCCGACTCACACCGAACTTTCAAACACACCGATACCGTTTCATACCCGAAACTCTCAATCCTGTTTCCCATTTCATACCCAGCGAGAGTTAGGTACCTACTCCTGATGATGATACCTACACACATGGGACAAAGGCCAAAAGTACTATTTAAATCCGTACCTATATAGGCCGTATATATATGCCATCGTCAATTTGTGAAGATTTGTCGTTAAAAAACGAAGTTGTCCAGATAAATCAGGAAAACTGCTTGTCCGGATGGGGCCTTAGTTTAAAAGAAATGACAAACAAATTTATAAATACAAAGTGATGTCGCCAAAGTTCATCAGAAAAAGGGAACAAGTCGAGATGGGGTGTGTAGAAATCTTTATTGTAGAAGGCGTGGAAGCTTTCACATGCATTGGTCGTTCGCTCCACACGTTTTGCTCGCCCACACCTTTGGAGGGTGCACTGCTTCGACCGATCTTTATGTTCGGGTATACTAGCACTAGTTGTTTGTCAAGGTATGAGATGTCCTCACCTTGACAAACAACCTTAAGGTGCACTCGCTGGGTATGAGTTAGCCTACCCCCCTTTAAAAAAAAAAAAAAATGAAATGCTAGGTTTGTTCCAGGTCTGACTGCGTCTGTCGACAGAAGTTGGACAGCTGTAGACAGAACCCAATTACACATATGTACTCGAGCTATTGGTTTCCGTTCAACTTACCATCGACCTGGAACAGCAGTTTCTAAACTGCGCATGTCTCCGGCGATTTCTGTTAACATTCCGTCAAACCTGGAACAAGCCTGCTGACAAAATACCGATGGTAAACCGATGGTACTCAGTTTTTTTTTTTTTTTACCTATGTGTCCGCAAGGTTTTCAGCCCAATCGCCGAAGCCCGTATGGCGCTTATGGGGCTACGGGAGGGGTTCATGAAGGAGTTCAGCTATGCGGTCTAGTTAGATGTCGTTTTCGAAGTATTTTTGGAAGTAGAATCCATTTTTGAGGGTCTCAGAACGATCCGATTTCACCGAGAGGGTCAATGGGGGTTTCATGGAGCTCCAAAAAGGGATTTGTGAAGGATCCCAGGAGGTCAAATAGGGTGTCGTTTTCCGAGGATTTTGGAAGAATGATCGAGGTCCAAAAATTGAACAGATTTTTTTTTTAATTCTCCAAAATGTTTCCTAATGACACAGAAATAATTTTAGCACAATTAACCAAGGTATACCTATACCTACCTATATCAAAGAATAATACACCCTTTGCAGTCTTTTTTAAGGAACTACAAGTGGCCCCAGGCAAGGTTCATAAATGAATAAATGAGCAGTACATACAATTTTTACTGCAGCAGAACCTGCCCTAGTGAGAATCGCAAGGGAACCTGTTTTCTTCTCACTAGCACAGGTGACCAACCCTTAATAATAATTATTAATTAGGTATTTCACCAATTATTGGTGAAAATTATAATAATTATTATTATTCTCACCATCCCAGGTTGGGATCCCTAGTTGGGGCAGCATAGAAAAAATCGAGAGTTTGCATAATAATTTTTCTATGTACCTTTTGAATTTCTAGGTACTTTTGAATAGGTCGCTTGAACTGACCTAGGTACCAGTCAGTTGAATTCATGAGTGCCTATGTATCACAATAGGTACGAGAAGAATAAATCTGTCACCCTAAACTGCCTTTTGGTCATCGAGATCCTTTTCGCCAAAGCTTTAAATCGATCAAAGCAGGTCGGATCGCATTCAAATGTACAATAAACAAATTCAAAGTAGGTACAACAGTTCTGGAGAGTTCCTTTGGCTTATGTTGCGTCCTGGCTGGATGGTGCAGGTGTGTCAACAGTAGGTTCTCGAATCGTCTTCATCCTCACTGTCCTCATCAGTTTGCGGGATACGAATCGTATCATACGATTCACTATTAAATAGAAATTTTCTTCTTCCAGCTGCTCACTCCGACTCAACCTTGGACTTTTCGTTATTGAGTCAATAAACGCTTGCATACGTCTGCAACACATTGGGGCATTTTATGTCTTTAGTCCCCGCCCCCTCATTCACTTACCTACCCTTGTATCTCTACCCACGGCTTCATTTTGGCGTTTTCTCAAAGTGATTTCTAACGTGGAAACTGATAACAACAAAACAAGCGGTATTGTTTACTGCATGCATTAATAACATCAATAAATATAAAATGGGGACATAATGACGAAGAACATGTACGAAAGAAATGCGTGATAAATCGAGAGCTTTCCAACGAATGGTGAACGATTTTTGTACGATGATAACTGGCGAAGATGAAGTTCCGTAGCAACGAATCGGTTGTAAGCGAAAATCATCAGAAATTTAACGCTTTTCGTGGACACTTTTTCGTGACGGTTTTTGATTTTAATGTGCCAAAGTAAAGACATAAAATGTCAATATTGACGATTCGGTACACACGGTGGAGATTGGCACGTCAGCGTCTATGCTGGGAGGAGAAAATTTTCTCAATTGCAGGCGTAAAAATGGCTGAAAATATTCTCAGTGCCAGAGGTAAAAATGGGTGAAAATATTCTCACTGCCAGAGGTAAAACTATTTATAGTCTATTATAATTATAATGCTCACTAGGAATCCCAGGTTTTTTATCTTATGACCATAACAGTTTTATTGAGGGCCTCAATTACAGCTCAATTTGAGGCTGATATGGGTTTAAAACTTTCCAGAGGGTGGACAATGGTGGGGGAGGGACCTGATCAGGACAACTACCCAGGAGCAGCTGGCTTTCCTCTCACTGCACGGTAGGTACAGTAGTACGGACTTCAAAGGGATAAAACAATGTAGACAACAATTTCTTTTACAATCATAATATTATTTAAGTAGGTATGTCATTACATTAGGAATTGAAGATGCCGAATGTTTACTGAGCCTCACTCGTCATATGAAACCTATCATGTCCACTACATCATCTTCAGTAATAATGAACATTTTCGTCTCATCAGTCCATAAGAATTCTCCTCCATCTGGGTCGTATAAAGCATAGATGCGAAAACATCTCGCTCCTTTGAACCAGTCCCACACATAAGCGTACCTGCAAAGCGTTACATACTTCTACCTACCATAGTTTCTTAACGATAATATCATTCGTCCTAAGTTAAGTACCTGTCTGTGAATATTGAAATGAAGGTGAAAGCTAACCCTCTGATATAAACTGGGTTCCCAAACGTAGATACTCTTCTTAAAATGGAATTAGATCTGAAATCAAGAGATGGAAAGAAATAAGAAAATCACTTTTCTAAAATCCATCTTGTAGGGGAGAACGGGGTGAAAGTGGTCATGAGAGAAAGTGGCCAATGTATTTTTTTTTTTTTTTTCGCGGCTGGGAGTTAATAAATTTTTAAAATTCGAGGTCTAATTTTCAGTTTTTTGGAAAAACTATGGTGGAGATTGTGGTCAGTCTGACCTCCCACACCCTCAGTCACTTACTCATCACTTTCTCGCCACTTAGGTACCTACTCGCTTTTGAAAGTAGACAGTAATAATTAAATTATTACCAAAATTAAAAACCAAAACATCTTAATTAAAAACAATTCAATATGTATACAAAATTTTTAAAATGGTAGCTACCCATTTTCTCTCGCACCCCTGGCCACTTACTCCCACTGGGAGGGAGATAATGTTAAAAATATGTGGCATGATATAATCGTGAATTACGAGCACGCAAGCAATTTATTAAGCTAAGTTCGTGATTTTTGGAAAGCTGAGATTCCAGGGGTTCGAAGTATACCAAAATTGTCGAAGAAAACTAGAAGGGACCCCAGCAATTTCAATATGAGTGAAAAGTGACCACTTTCACACCGTGCTCTCCTAGTTGTTGAAGGGAAGCTGTTGAAAAGAGTAACCCATGTAATACCTCGGTTCCCATATGTTGACGGTGGTAGTTTCCGCATAAATGATCAACTCGTAGGAAGTGGTAACTGTTCTGAAACAGACGTACTCCGGAGTGTGCCTTTGCGCCAAAATTTTACCGTCATCGCGATGCCACGCTATGATGACTCCTGTACCAATACAGTTGTGGTAAAACAAAGTTTGCATTATCTGCTTGCAAATAGATGGTAGTTTAATGTTCTACTTGCCTGTACAAGTTAATGCAGGACCAGCCACTGCCACACCGACGAGAAGGCTCTGGGCAGGCAGCAGCTTCTGAGTTTTGCATAGCGGCGTCGTGACTTCAAACACCCATCTCCTTTCCTTGGCAAAAACGTGCTTCGTGAATGTTAGGACATGTGTGTACATTGTCTGATAGTTGAATGGTAGATCTTACTTTGAGGTCGTAGGCAGTTACGTGTCTGATGCTCCGTGACGCCGCATATATGACGTACATTGAGTCTTCATGAAGGATCATATCCCTAATTTTGCACATTCGGTTGTTTATGTGTATAGTTTCAACTCTTTTCCCCCTCTTGTTCCATACGTAAATGCATTGAAAGTCCCGCACGGCTACATACACTAACTCTCCTGATACCTCGAAAAAGACGTCTTTCATTTTGCCGGGTTTGTAGCGTAATTTGACTTGCTTTGGCTTCCACTTGGTCCGCTCCATCAGTTCTATCAGGCCGAACCCCATGTCAAAACATTTGGCGTCTGAAAAGCCTTTGGTGATGCTGAAGAGTTGCAGGAGCATGTGCTGTTGGACCACACAGAAGTCTCCCATGATTTTCACCTTAAAACGTGAATTTACAAAAATCACAATCGTGTTTAGGTACATACCTAATACATTAATAGAACTTGCATGTATAGTACCTGTAGGATGGGTTCTGGCAAAAGAGCGTGGAACTCATTGACGAAAAATGGGAGCCTTTCGACGTTCAAAATAGTGACGCTGCCGTCGGCTTTCGCCATCGCCAGGTTGACTCCATCGGACGATATACACGTGACAGGAGAGTCTGTCGGGTCGGTCAAACGATAACGAACCGACTTGTTTTTGGCCCAAGACACGGGGAGACCCCGATTCCTCTCATAGTTCAACCTCCAAGAGCAGAGTGTCTCGAGCGTTTCACAACCTTGAAATTATTTCCCCTGATTACTATCTGGGATCTTCAAATCACCCAACTGTTCCATCATTCGTGTGAACGTTCTCACCAGGTTTGACCAGCCTCGGAGGGATGTGTGACTTGAAGTTGTCGACCATGTTCAACTGATGCCATTCCTCTTCTCGACAATGTCGTCTCCACATCGTTAGACAATTGGTGAGAGATCTCCACGCCCGACACACACCGGAAACTCGAGCCAAATCTCTGGCCGACAAGTAGCTGAGGATCTTCTGACCCAACTCTGGGGGAAGGCTCCCGACGATGTCAAACATTTCCTCACTCTCTTTGGTCTAAACACAAATGACGAGTGCGACTCAAAAGACCTGATCTTCCCACAGTTTGACTCATTTTTTTAGTTACGCTTGCCACAAATGAACTAGAGATTCGCAATACATTTAATTTCCATCAATTAAAATACTTACACTGCCCAGAGAATCCATCGCAGATCGACACAGATGTCACCAAGCTAAACAGTCAAGTGATTGATAGGAGTGACAGGTCTGGCAAAGTCTCAAGATCGATTGTCTATTTCTGAATCAATTATGCTGCCAACACGATGAAAATGAAATGATGCGTGAACAGGCCTTGAATATTCAACCGTTCAAAAATGTCAGGGTGTTTTGGTGAATTGTTCTCAACATGTTTTTGCGGAGGGATCGAAATGTTTGATCCGCCTCAACATCCTCCGACACAAATTCGAAAAATCCACACGCCCTTTTTAAAGGTAAATTGAAGGCGAAATACCGTTTTTCTCCAAGTTTCAGGCGAATCGTTCCACAATGTGGGCTTCTACGAAGCAGCAGTTAGGTGGTAGAAGGGAATCGAGGAAACCCGCCCTCCCATCAAGGAATCGAATATGGAAACAATAAATTCCTAGAAGTGTTTTACCATGATAAATTCAATAAGATGATGATGAGCCAAAGTTTAATCCAATTTGCAGCGTTTTTCTATCGATTGGTTTTCTTCCTAAAGGGTTTGTGCACAAAATAAGCTTCAGAAGGTGGCTGGCAGGTGGCGTGGGCGCAACGTTGCCGGGGCCCACAAAGTGAATCAGCAAATTAACAAATCCCGGCCCTACACGGTAAAACGCTGCAAATTTTACACAAGGGTTTATTATTCTTTGATATAGGTTAATTCGAAAAATAAGTTCTGTCAATAAAAAAATTTTGGTAACAAATTTTTTTGGAAAAAAGTTTCTTTTTCAAAATGCCCGTTTTTACTTGGAAAATATTTGACTTCCTGGGCTCCTTCAAAAATCCCATTTGTAGCCCCATGAAAGCTCTATAGATCGCCACAGTGAAATCGGATCGTTCCGGGACCACCAAAAATGGATTCTACGTCCAAAAATACTTCGAAAACGACACCTAGCTCGATCCCATAGCTAAAAGCCTTCAAAGACCCCCCTCTCATAGCCCCATAGCGCCCCACGGGTTTGGGCGAACGGGCTGAAAACCTTGCGGGCATAACTAGATGTTGAACCGAGTATTTTGACAAAATATCAGAATTAAAAAAAAATTCCTACTGCCCAAAAAAGCCCGGACGGCGTACGAAGGAAGGACATTTCGGATTTGGAATGTAGACCTCTTGAAACGGATAATGTCAAATTTTGAGGCCGATCGGAGTCGTCGACCTCCGTCACGAAACCATAGGTGTATTATTCCAAGAATAATAAACCAAAAAAGCCGACAAAAACAAGGCTATTTATGTAGGATTGAAAGACCCCGTCAACCCGGAAATCGGATCTGTTCGCATATTCAAAATTTGGCAATTTTTGTCTGTTTCAGGTCAGTGTTTCAGTCATTGTCCGAATACATGCATGACTAGTCATAAAGCTAAGCTTATAGTATTTTTATGTAGTTGACATATTTTTTAATATTGAAATACATTTTTTCCGGGTTGACGGATTCTGACTCATCTTTCAACCCTTTGTAGCCTCTATTAACCGCCTTTGTCGGCATTTTTGTTCAGCGTAATATCCCTAAAAGATGGGTATGTTTGAGAGGGCGCCTGTATCAGGATAGTCAGCTTGTTATGCCGCTTCGGGCGTCGCCCATCTTGGTCCCCGGGCCCGGAATGAGGTGGACACATTTTATGCATACTAGCCATTGGTCCCATACGCGGAGATGCGAGAGTTCAACTTGGTCCGGTTAACACATGAAGCCCGCTATCACAGTTTACTCGTCCGAGGATCGTCAGTTGTTCGAAGAAGAGCGTTGTAGAAGGTGCCACCCAACGTAATAGGGCCTCGATATTCCACGACGGTTATGAATTCATTTCTCTACTTCCTGACAAGAAAGAACAAACCTACGAGCATTGCTTAAAAACAGTAATGATGAAATCCGAAGAGCTGGTCGCCCAACAGTTTTGGCCCATGACTGTCGTGGTTGACTTCGAAGTTGCAATACACAACGCAGTCAACAGTGTTTGGCAGGGAGTGGCTGTGACGGGATGCAAATTCCATTTTTGGTAAGAAATTGATCATCAACATGATCGTGAAATCAATACAGTTTTTGATGTTGGCTTCTATTACAGGTTCAAAAAAATCCAGAAATTAGGCATTTTGGAGGATGGGACCAATTTGGGCTCTGGGACCAAAGCGTCCACATCTTAAGGGGACCAACATGGGCTCCCGGGACCAGGACGTCCACAGTTCAACGGGACCAGGTTGGGCAGCGCCGGCCGCTTCTCGTGAAATTTTTTTAGATGCTACTCCACGGCCAGAGATAGCGATTGTTCAGTAAGAATAAGAATAATTGATGAGCAACTTATGAGGAATAAAATGTCGAAATACAGCAGCCCCAGCCAAAGCAGGCTCCAGTAGTTTTCAATAAACTGTGGGTAATTGAGTGCTATTTGTCATTCACCTGCGATTTTAATCTAATTGAAATATCTTACTCCGACGGTAGTTGGAATGATAAAATGGATTAAATAAAACGACCGAAAGGCAAACAGATGGAAATATTTCTCACAGCAATCAGTATTTTTAACATTCGAGGTAGTTACATAACAATAACATGGAAAAAAGATACAGAATAGTGATGGTAAACATCGGTTTCTCACAATCTAAGTCCACTGATGTGGCCACCTCAGACCGGTCACCCACGCTCGCTGCCAGTATTAAAATGACTACGTCCTGTGCGGGTCAACGATTACATAACCTTTTCGTTGCAACTGGCCAGTTATACGACCCAAGCAATGCAACAAATCCCAGTATTCAGTCCTCAACAACCCGATACTTCGGACAACGAATTCCAAGGTTAGTTTTTTAAATTCTCGATTTGTATGCCTTTTCGACTTTTTATATGATCTATTTCATCATCTCAACAACCGTCAGAGCAAGACACACAATTACCCAACTGTGCACTAGCATTCCGTCGCTGTAGAAGCAACACCGCGTAACCCACTTCAGTTAGAAAATGAAATCGCTGTTTTTCAAATGAAATAGCTTTCACAAGAAACGGCTTTTAAATGAAGCAGTTAAATAGAACAGCTACATGACACAGAAACATGAATAAATTTTTTAAAGGAAACAGTTTTTTGTGTCACTGGTGAAGTTTGGTAGATGTGGGGTAGGCGGTGTTGTAGTGTTCGAAAGTAACTTTCATTGTATGGGAGAGTTGGCAAAACAGATAAGTCAGGCCAAAAGAAGAACATCATTTTCTCTGCTTCATATGGGCATACTAGGACGGTAGGACTGTGTGGTAGAGAAAATTTCAATCCCAAGAGGATGCACTTGGGGAACGAAATGTAAAGTACCATTTGACACAACGTCCCTGTATTTCCCTACTACCTGAAAAAAAAATCTCGTCACTCAAATTACATCATTTGTCGGCTGTTCATGAACTTTGCCATTGAAACGATGGAATTTTCGGAAATCACAACACATCGGCCAGTTTTCTTTTAAAAAGGCGTTTTGTCCCATTTAAAATCCATGCGAGCAACCCTAGCAGAGTTTCCACTTTCTGCCGCGTATGGCGTGATGGTGCACCCCTTTAGGGCCCAGAGTTTCCTATCATGCTGTATCGCAATGTTAACAAGGATCATCTTTCGTGGTTAAACTGCAAGCTAAATTCAATACGGTTCCATTTTTATCCAGCTTTATTTCAAGAACAAGTCGAGCAATTGATTAAATAATAATGAACAAAACTTTGTCGTCCAGCCAGTAACAACAAAAAGATAATTCTTAATGAAAACAAACGGGGTAAAACGGGCAGGACAAACTATTAAACAACACGTCAAGTACTGAAGCCTCACAACCACAAACTTTCCAAGTGATCCATGGGATTGCGATTCTGTCGAATGATTGAAAAATATAACCACAATATCAAACTATGAGCTCATCTGAACTCCGACAGGAGCCATCAAGAATAAAATGCTGTAACCCCGCTTTGCCATACTCCTGATACGTAAACGATTTGTCCAATTTGCAATTATTTTCGTGATGTATGGTTAAGCGAGGCACCACCTGTAAACTGAACTATGATATGCATAGATTCACTTACTCCATTTGGAAATGAAATAACCTGGAAAGCAGCCAAACATTCACAGACAAGTTAAACAGCTCGAGGATCCTAGATTTACCACCTACGTATCGTACAAACATCGTTTATTTCTTACACACGTTTTAGTTGTACCAATTTCTTTCCCAAACGCGTTACAAAAAATACCGTTCTCTTCCATTAAACTACATAAACTTTTCCATCATTTAAAGGTTCGTAAACGGATTCTGGTACATTCATTTCAACTACACAAAGAAGTATTTCATATATCACACGTAGTAGTCTATAACGTTCCACACAAATCGAACATCCAAGGAATGTAGCTAGAGAAGTTTCAGACGGTCGTTCTCATGCGAAATTTAAGAACTAGTTTTGAAAGAGTTGTGATGTTTTTTTTGTTTCAATCTGAAGGACGTAACAAAAATCCGAGATATTTAATGATATCCATAATGTACAGTCTTAATTATGCTTTTTATTAAACAAAATACAGAGATGGAAAATCATTTATACATTTTTTTTTAAACAAAATACGTGTACCAAATTGGTGAAACCTATCGAATTTCTAGGGCTATATAAAAAGGTCGTAAAATAGCGAAGAACTGGGCACTATTAGCCTTCGCGTTGACACGTTTTTTTCTTCGAAGTCGGAAGACTGACGTTAGTATAGCATTATACACATGGAAAAAGTTTTAACAGAGGCGATCTTTTGTTCAGCGACAGTCCTAAATTGAGCACAATACGTCTCACAGCGATGAACAGAAGGCGTGCGGGACCTCCATGCAATTAAACGACACTTGAAAAACCTACCAAATCAAAAATACTTAAAAACAGGAGTTACCCTAAGTGATGCATAATGACTGAAAGGATTCACCACAAATCCGATATAGCTTACGCCTAAGTGAAGTTTACACGCCCATTTTAGACCTTTTTACTACCGAAAATAACAAGAAACGTTTTGGTGAGACAAGCAAACCATCTAGAATCGCCAAATCGCTCAACTATCCATCACTAATAAAAAGGACATGTTTCAAAAGAATAGAGCCTAGTAACCTACCTGAAATTATTTTTTTTTTCAACTCGTTTTTTTTTTTTTTTTTCGTAAAAAAATATCAGTATTTGCTTTTTTATACAGAATATTACAAAAATGTCGTTTACGGCTGAAATTCAAACGTCAACACACTCAGATGTAATCCGAACATCATCGTTTCCATAATACACAGTAAAACTTCACAATAATAATTTCTTTATGAAACACTAGCAAGTTCTTATCACAATCAATCATGTTTTCGCAATAACAAAATAAAATCAAAAAAGTAATTGTCTAAGCATTTTATACACGTGATTCCCAGCAAAGAAGAGGCGAAGTATACAAAAAGGCGGGCTAAGTCCGATTGAAAAAAATCGACTTAGCTCTGGTAAGAATAGTACGTCTAGACGAAGCATCCTTAATCTAAGGTGAAATAGAAATGTTAGAAGTTTTGAACTTAAAAACGGAATACAGCGTGAACCGCAATTAGCTTGCTTTAGACTTTTATGGTGCCACGGGTAGGAGGTATTACTTACATTCATGGGGTAGGTCACATAAAATCTAACCGTATTTACAAATATACAGTGGCATTTGTTTAGCTGAAATTGACATTAAGACCGAAGTTATTACAATTTCGTTGCCATTCCTAGAAACTTAGGATGCAATCGTGGCAGACTTAAGGTATTTTCGTTCCGCGACGAGTTCATTAAAATATTCGGCGCAGTCGCTCTGCGCAGGGTGTAAGATACAACTATATGTTCCTTCCGCGAGGGTGCAAGACTTCTTCACTTTTCAAAACGGGTGTAAAAAGAATCGTGTTCCTTCCGCGAGGGTTCTTTAATATTCTACACCGGGTTTGTGAACTTTCTGCACCCTCCTGAGACTGGTGTTTTTCGCTGCACCCGAATTTTAACAGCTAATAACCTCCCTAAAATTCATTTCGGTGTTTTGCTTCATGCTAGTCACTTCGGCCGTTGTAATTCCGACAATCGTGGCTCCGACCATGATGTGGTTTTTCATTTCAGTTTTTGCGTTCCATCCAGTAAGTTCGTGTACTCGACTAACTATAGGTCGACAACTTAGAGAATAACTAGGGGAGTCACCGAGCCTCCTTCGGAGGGGAAGTTTGCCTTCCCTTTCCAGGTAACCCCTTTAAGCTCGGAAGGTGCGCGCGTAATTCGAAAACTCAGGCCTCTCCCCCCATCGACCACGTGGTCTCTGACCGCTTGGCGAGTTTGCCTAATTATGAGTATTTCAGACCGTACATAAAGTGATCCTATGTACCTTCATGAAGATTCAATTAAAAAAAAAAGAAAAAAAAAAGATTATGATGTATTAACAAAAGAAAAAATTGTATTGTTTTAATAGGCAGGTAAGTACCCATTTAAATGTGTGGAAGAAAAAAGGGGCTTCTGAGAAAGAATTATCACCTCACGAAATTAATAGATGTACAGTATATATATATTATAGCAGTATCATTACATTAAATGTAAAACAAATTTTGTTTTTCCGCTTCGAAGGGGGCTTCTCGAGGGTTCGAGAAGCCCAACGGCCTGGTCAGGAGGCCCATTTTTTGAAAAATGCGGGACGTGAGCCCCGGCGGTGTGCCTAGGAAGGGGACAGATTTCACTCTCGGGATTTCGCTGCACGGTGTCATTCCTTAAGTTGTCGACCTATAACTTTCCACCCCCCCCCCTTCCCCCTTTTTTTTTAGTTCATCCACCCAATATTCTTACACCCTGATCTCAGCGCGGAAGGAACAAACCTTTATTTTGAGGGCGTATTACGTAATGGAGTTCATAGAACAGACGAAATTTGTTCTGGTTCTAATTTTCAGTCTGAGCGCCCACAAAGACAGCCATTCCAAAATTGGACAAAAATATTACCTGGTGAGCCCTACCCCCTCCAGCCCTTCTTTATTCGCATATGAAGATTTTATCATTGTATGATAATATCATACTACCATATTATGGTGGTAGGTGGTATTATGATAATATCATACTACCATATTATGGTGGTAGGTTCTTAAGTTCCAGGAAAGGCAACGTGTATCGAGTTCAACGATTTGGAGGTTACTAATCTACACCAATGAACGAGGATCTAAAGCAAGCCAATACGCACTGATAGCCAAAACGCTATCTCGACCGGCTCTCGGAACCAACAGGCTCAGCAGCCGATCAAGATGGCGGTGACCGCTCCGCTGACGCAACACAATATGGGGCGACCCGAGCAGTGTCGTCAGTTGGCGGCAGTGATGTTGTTTTCCAAAGTGAAAGGCGTCACTTGGTAAAAGAAACACCTGTTACAAACTCTAACCGGCTTGAGGTGGCCGTAGCGAGGTAATGGAACGGAATTGGGACTGCACTTAGCGCAAAATACCTGCGAAAAAACAGACATTACGACGTTAGACAAAGCGTGTGAGGCAAACTCATAAGCAGCCAACATCTACAATAATCTACAACTAAACTAGGATTTTGGGATCAGTGCAATGATTTTTTTTTCAATTAAGCTAATCTTGAACGAGGACGTAAGTTCAAACAATAGTTCACTTTCTGGGAGGCGTTTCGTTCAATAAAAGGGAACAATTTTTTGAACAGTCTGCCAGCCAACTTGACGCGGGAGCCACTTACTTTTCCGCAATTTCTACAGTGGTGCCGTCGTCTGACGACGGTGAAAGGGGTGGCGCAACCCATGCAGGCCGGCGCTGCCTGATCTGGCACCCAAGATGGCGCCGCTTCAGTTTCCCGCTCTCCCCACTCAACTGCGTCTTCTCCTCTTTCACAACATTCAGCTGAAACAATATCACCGTTAATACCTCGCAGGCATACACAAATCTACTGAAGTTTGTTGGCTTACTGTTGTTTTCGTCTTCAACGGTATCGTAGTCACCAGGATCGCTAGCGTTGATGAGGAATACGGCCTTGAGGATGTTCCTGAGATCGCCAGCGAAATTGGTTTGTAGTTGGTCAGCGACGCCAGCGATGCAAATGAACAGCCGCCGAACCAAGTCTTCGCTAGACCTGAAGAAATAACAACCGGTCAAATTGACCGGGTCAATAATAACGACTAAGCCTCATATTCAATTTTAAGCCCCCCCCCCCCCCCCCCGCAAAAAACTCCTTATTACCGGAATTTGGCTCGGGCTTCTTGACAAGATTTCAGTTCTGCGGCTTTGACAGCCATTGCTACTTCTATATCGTCGTGACAGTCGGAATTGTACGACGATGTATCACTACTGGGGCTGAAAATCACAATAAACATTTTTGAATATTGAGAAAATTTTCTAAAAGCTTTGTTTAAATTTTACATTATTTTTCCGTGGACCCGAGAAAAGGAGCCTCACCAATTGGATATGGGACTCGAGCACGTCGATGAATAGCTGCTCCCTGCAATGTCGCTGTCCCTGAAAAACGACAAAGACGCAAAACCACACATGAAGCAAAAACAAAATCAAACACAAGCAGCTTAGAAGCCCCAATAAGCGTTAGGGTTATTTGCCGAAAACACATAGTGCATAGACATTAGTCGAACACGAAGCAGAAAAAAAAGGAAAGAAAGTAAACAATTAAGCATAGTATAACAAAACGCATTATAACGCGGAATGCTTAACGTCCCTATTTACAGGCCACACCATATAGGACAATTTAACCGGACACCACCCCCATCCCGCCCTATTTTGAGATGTTTCCACGGCGATTTTTTCTCAGAGACATGCTTTTGATTTATTATTCTTGGAATAATACACCTATGTAATCAAGACGGAGATCGAAAATTCTGATCGGACTCAAAATTTAATATTACCCGTTTCAAGATGTCTAGATTCCAAAAACGAAACGTCCGTCCGCCGTCGAAGCCGTTTTGGACAGTAGTAATTTTTTTAAAAATCTGAAATTTTGACAAAATACTCGGTTTACCATCTAGTTGTGCCCTCAAGGTTTTCAGCCCAATCGCCCGAACCCGTTGGACGGTATGGAGCCAAAATGGGTCTACGGGAGGGTTTTTTTTTTAAGGATTTCGGCTATGGGGTCGAGTGGGGTGTTGTTCTTGTATTTTGGAGGGTGTTTTGGGTGTTGTTGTAGTATTTTTGGACGTAGAATCCATTTTTGGGAGCCCCAGTATAAGTACAGCCTATATTCTGCCAGAATTAAGACAGGGCGCCTGGGGGAAAACATACTTGTGGTGCTTTCGGACTAGTATTTTAGGACATGAGCAATCGAAGCAATTCGCGACAAACACCAATGTCACAGAAGCAAATTCGCCGTCTTCAAACGCGCTAGCCACAAAACCAGTGAGGTTTTGTTTTTCGTCATTTCGTCATTACGGAATCCAAACGATGAGTCAACGAACAACTTACTTTTCGAAATAATCATAAAGGCCGGGCTCGGGTTATTTTTAAAACAGGGAGTTAGACAGAAACTTAGGTTCTCTTTTTTAAATAATGGAACCACCTCGGCGACTTTGAGAGAAGATGGACAAAACTCGTGCTGATAACGAGTCATTTATAGTATTAAGAGGGAAAACCAAAGCCAGTTCCCCTTGCTTCAGCCTTCTATTTGAAATCTCTTAAACGTCAAACACATTAGCCTGCTCAAGATTGGTTAATACAGTGAAAACATTCTGAGGCTCAACACAAAAATGCGAAAGAAGAAACTGCTTCTGAAGGCACCGAAATTGGAAGGCAGCCCGCTCACAACTTCTGCAGGGACAATAACAAAATAGGAGTTATAGGCATCGGCTAAAAACAGGTTCTAGGCTGCTTCAGGCTGTTTTTTCCCCTTTCCTGTTCTCGTTAATTTCGTTCCACAAGGCACAACTGTATTTTTAGAAGAGAAGATGGATTTCTCTCGATCCAACTGTTTGGCACACCTAATCAGTGATTAGTAATCACACTCTTGTAATTAGATTTTAATAAATGATAAGTAGGTATTTTTCAACGCAGGGTCGCAGCAGTGTTTAATTTAACGCGTGTCCCTCACGGCTCTAAAATCATGATTGTACCAATTTTTGGGTTTGTTATGTATAAGTTTTTGAATAGCCAAGTTTCACACTTTTACAAGGGAAGGCAATAGTGGCACACTATCCACGCCGTAGGAGCTCAAAGAGGTTTGTTTCATTTTCTAGAAGCCATAAAATTTAGTCTACGAAAAGCTAATTTTTAATCGCACTTTACTTTGCATTTTTGAATCATTCAGAAGCAGAATCGGTAGTATAGGCTCAAGCAAAATGCAAACACACCCAGTCTGTTAGCTGCAATAAATGTTGAATCTATTCGTCGTTGAAACTTACATCCTATCGGCGTTGGCGATATCTTGAGGGATACTTTGCATGTTGGCTAGAGACTCCCAGTTGTCGTCATAATTCCTTCGTAGAGACGCCTCTCCCCAACTGTCCGAAATTGACTCCCCGATGTTTTTATCGCCAGGGGATTTTCTACATGATCAAAATTTAAAAAAACGTAAGGTGGAAATTTAACGAAAGGGTGTACAAATTGTACATAATGCCAAAGCTTACTTATTGTAAAGATTATAGTTGGCAGTGTCGTCGATGTCTTTGTTATTCTGGATATCGTCCATCTGAGCGTCATCGTCCCTATTACTTCCCTGGTTGACGACCACGGTGTCCCCCAGGGAGCCGTCGCTGTTGCTCTGGATGATCCCCGAGTCGTGAGGGCTCCCTCGGTCGACAGGTGCCGAAACGCTGCGGGGCATTTCGATGATTTCAGCAGGCCCTTCTTCCCGAGCTTTCGTCACGTCTCGCCTCCACTGCTTTTCTTCACTGTGACGTTACGTACCTCGTTAGGTAAAACCGCACTTCACAACGAAGTTAAATTAATTTAATTAAAGAGCAGCTTACTTATTTTCTTGAGTTACGGGAGGGTCACTTTGAACCGGTTCTTCCGCAGAACACAGCATTCGTTCAAGCATTGTTAGCTCTACCTCAGTGAGCGTCCACAAAAGGTCTCTAATTTTCGTCAAAAGCGTCTGAAAATGCAAATGCAAATTATCAGAGGGCTACTACTTAGGACAATTTAATTCCATGACGCGTCCACTCACTCTGAAAGGTCTAAACATATCGGACATGGGGTAGCTGGGCGACAGGGAAAGGGGTCCGTAGGGGTAAATGAGGAGGCCAGTCACTATGGCCAACCTGGGTATCGTAAACATAAGCGCGGGATCGTACTGGTCCACCATTTCCTGAGTCAGAAGTCCTGTTACAAGAGCTCTGAAAATGATGAAAGAAACCCATGAACTCACTGACTCTGAATAGAGAAGTTGCTAGGTAATTTGTTAAATTCTCGAAAAAATTCCTTCGTAAATTCATTCAATTCTTAATGTGGAATTCAAAACGAGGGGAGTCTGGATAATGAGTCCGTTCGTTTATTTTCAGGAAGAAGGGTAACAGGGATGTAAACTGATGTCAGAAATATGAGTCCCTGCTAATTGAGGAGACCTCACATCTACCATGCCTTGCATCGAGGTCAACCAACCGCTCATCAAGAGTATTTGGAAATTAAACAAGAACAAACACTGCATTCTGCAGCTCATGAAACGACGAGACACTTTTTTTTTTAATTTCACTTTTAGGTATTCTTACAAAATGGTTAGAGAGCGACACAGAAAAATCACAGGAGAAGAGCCAATTTCAAAATGAATTAATTCGTTGTTATTGTGGGTGAAAGTCACTGAGTTTCAAACGAAATTCCTCAGGGAGCGCTAACCGGCACACAACTGATTTCTGGTCGCTGCAAGATACTTATCTACTTGTGAGGTCACATCAAATAGCAGGGACTCAAACTTTTCTCATCAGTTTACATCTTAGATACTCACTTCTTCCCAAGCCAGACTGACCTCGTTTCGCATAAGAATAGTCAAAGAGGATAGTTTTCAAGAAGATTACTTGACCTTCTCTATTACTCTTCACACAACTATTTTCTCATTTTTCAATTTTGAATAATTGCACAAAAGACGAAAAAATAAGAACGTACCGATGTAATGTTTCTGAGAACAATACTATAACACACTGCTGCATTTCATACTCTTGAACGGTTTTAACTGGAACCATTGCACTGACGTATGCCAGTTCGAAATCAGCTAAAAGACGGTCAAATAACTGTAACAAAAAATACAAACTTTTATTCAATAAGGGATAAGTGCATCCGAATTTCGGGTTAAATCATCCTGTGCCATGTTGTTAGAAGTCAAAAAGAGAAAAATACATCATTTTTGTGACAAAGACTTAGTCTTCCGTGTAGTTTATATTCATCTAAAGTTGTTCTGGTCGATTCAAAAAGTACGTGCGTGACGTCACCAACGGAGCTTCTGGTTTGATGGCCAGGTTTGCCAACTCAGAAAACCACTATTTCCGTAGATTGATCCCTTAAACAATAACTTGACATTTTTCTCTGCTATTCACCTTAACCCACGAACGAATCAAAACAACGGCCATGGTGTCACGTTTGAGCTTCACCACAGTTTAACCTCAGAGGCCGATCCTTCAGTTTTTAATTTGTTTAATGGTGGCCAACCATGGCGGAATCGTCGACCAATGGGAGCTGATCGCTGGTTTCCGCCGAAAATTCAAATAGCGATTTTTCTATAAATTGCAATTTGTATTTAACCCCATTTTTGGTGTTATTTGGAAGCCTTCTATCGATAACAAAAAAAAAAATCCAGAAACACGTCTATTCCTTATCATGTAATTTTTTTTTAGAACACAAGATCTCGCTGCTGCCACGGAAGTTCCGGTACTTTCATGTTCGCAACTTTCGTACCCTCTTCGTCTTAAATTATTCACTGAGTGTTCATCTTTTCACGAATCAACAAACAATATGTTGGCACAATTTAGCATTCAATGTCTCACCGATGGAGTACCCATTCAGTGCTTCATTGGTTCTATGGACCAAGTAAAAATACTCAGGGTTACGGCTCAGTGTAATAAAAACTTGGTTTTTTTTTTAATTTTTATTTTTATTATTTAACAGTCAATGGACGCTACTGCAGTCCCTGATGGAAGCAGTGATTGTGGACGTTTTGTTAAAATGTAAAAGAAAGCATGTTCGGAAATCAATAGAAGACAAAGCAATGAAACAGAGTAGGAAAGGGGCAAATTCAGAGTTCAAATTACCAAACGTGAACGATATCTTCTTCGGAAGTATTTCACGCGTACCTACTAGGAGAGTTATAGGAATATTTCTGAGATTCGAGCATGTTAAAGGGACTGATAATTTTGAATAAAACCAAACTCAAAATGATCCAAAAACCAGTAACAAAATCCAAATGGTCACCTCATTTTAAAGCGAATTTTCATACCAACAAATATGGTTCGTTAATTTGTAATGAGTATCCGGGACTGGACTCAGTCAAGCGATGGCTGACACGAATCGCCCATGAAGCTAACGTGCACGGGCCTTGAGAAGAGTCATAAAAAATGAACCAAGCCCTAAAACCTGGGAATAATTCATCGGTAGTTCTTAGTGTCCCCATAGATCTTAAAGACGTTGACGGGCGCACCTTGAGGGACTCGATCAATCTTTCCGTTTGAAGATCGTTAGGGAAGGCGTTGTGGGAACGGAGGGCTGCCTCTCGAAGGAGACTTCTAACAGTTTCCAACGACTTGGTTAGCGCTTTGGCCAGAGGGCGCATCTGAGCACTTTCGATCTCCCGGTTCATGATGCTCGACCCTGCAGCTAGGCACTGAAAGAAGTGAGCATTTCATCAATAATAAGCAATAAAAGAAAAAAATAATCATTGCTTTTGACCTCGACGTTAGAACGCATTTCTAACGACCTCATCAAATTGGTGTCCTTAGCAACACCTGTAATTAATTAAATAACCGTAGTTGTTTGTATCAATAATTTGATTGGCTCATTGTTCAACTGGAAAAAAATCACTAGTTTTCCAGGTCAGGAGAAGCCCACCACTTCAAACGGTCCGGAATCAAGGGAAATTCAACAGCCTTGCTCGAGACGGTTACGCAGATCTGATAATTAATTTAACGATCAAAGCCACCACCGTGACGTGGACAGTTACTGGAATTGATAGGAAATGAGCGCTAAAGGTATTCAGCCAAGCAAATAAGGAGGAAATTCAGCAACAATGGGGGCTAGGTTGATAGTAAAATCTGAAAGGAGCCATTAAAGTACGGATACATAATGGAGTTTACGAGCAGGCAGAAAACGTAAATAAGATATTTTCAAGGCCCATAAGGAAAATTGGTAGATTACCTCAGCACCAAACCAGAGCTGACCAGCCAGATTGTCTTGCATGACATCATCGGGGAATTTGACCCTGAAATCCCGGTCAGCCCGGTCGTTAGGGATCAAATCGTCCATTATCCTATTGCAGATGTTCAGCACCTGAAAAAAAGAACCAGCTTACATTGGTGTCATCCTTCGAGGGACCTACCAACACTTCAGCTATCTTCGTCTCTGTGTCAAGTGCGACTGGAAAGCAAGAGTATCTGCCACATGCAATTATGAGTTAGCCATGAGGAGACGAAAGAGATAAATTTGGAGGCTCCTTTACGACAGCCCAGAAGACGTGGAACACAGAAGGTGGAAAATACAGACCAAGGAGTGCCATGGAACCACAAAAATAGGAAAAAAGAATGGGAGAAATAGGAGAAAAAAAAGGCGTTAAAAAAATGAAACATGGCATAAGAACGAAAAAAAGCAAAAAGTAGGAAGCTAAAAACTGTCACCACCTCGCAGTAACATCACTTTGAATTTTCGCTAGCATCGCTCCATTGCCACACTTTGGGGATGGGGAATGATTCATCCATTTTTTTAAAACATCGATTATGCTGTACTGAAAACTTGATTTTCAGTAAAGCAATTTTCTAAATCAGGTGTCCGGTTTTAAGCTAAATCAATAATTGATCAAATCTGATCTAAATCAATAATTATTATTATGACAATTTTTCGACAAATCGGTTATTCGCCCTCCAGGAAAAATTGTACTATTTTCTACGAGATATTTGAAAATGAACAACGTTGGTAGTACAGTTTGAACAGTTGAATGGGGTTTCGGAATATGGCAAAAGAGAAAATGAACAAGAAGAGCTGACTCCTTTCAGAGGAGGTTTATACTATGGTTAAGGCGTGTCATTCTCAGCTCAGCTCAAATTAAACCAAGAGACCAAAATTCAAAACTTCTATTTTTAGCGCAACCTTTCCTCAAAAAATGGAAAGGTGCGCTCATCTCTTCGACTTTTTTTTTTGTGTGTTTTTGTGTATCACAGCATCACGCCCGAGCGGCTGAACAGATTTTCATGAGGGTGGTCTCATTGTGATCAGCGAGTTCTGGGGGTGGTTATAGGCTATCAAAATCACCTCCGTTGTCGACGATTCGTCCGATCCCGAGAAGATGACGAATCGTCAACGAATTGTCAAGTTACGAATTCTTAGTTAAGGTTTTGGTTTCACAAAGACGCGGTAATTGTCGTAGTAACAGAAAGGTTGCGCTCATCTATTGGCTTGTTTTTTTACTTTAAAAACCCTGAGATGAATGTTTCTAAGAAATTATTTTAGGAATAAAACATCTCGTGATTCTTTGTTACCATGTTTTTGACATTTTATGTCTTTACTATGGCACATAACTCAAAAAGTGTGACGTTACGGTGTGACGAAGAAAGCGTTATGAAATTTGCTGATGATTTCCGCTTACAACCGAGTCGTTGCTGGGGAAATGAAACTTCTTTAGTTTTCAAGGGACAGAAATCGTTCGCCATTCGTTGGAAAGCTCTCGATTTATCACGCATTTCTTTCGTACTTGTTCTTGGTATTTATTTCGCCATTTTATATTTATTGATGTTATTAATGGATGTAGTAAACAATGCCGCTTGTTTTGTTGTTATAAGTTTCCACGTTAGAAACCACTTTGAGAAAACGCCGAAATGAAGCCGTGGGTAGAGATACAAGGGTAAGAGAAAGGGTAGGGAATGGGGGAACTAAAGACATAAAATGTCCCAATGTGTTGCACACTCGTATGCAAGTTTTAAATTGAATTCTAGTTTTGATTTTGAATTGAACCGTTTTAAAATGTATTCCTCTATTCCCCATTCCTACCACACAGCACATAAGTCATGTCATGAGAAAGGATTGAAAGATCAGATTAATTTTTACTATTTACAAAATTTAAAAAAAGAACAGAAAAGGAGTTTTGTGGGACCCCCCCAGGAGTGCTCCGAAGCCTGAATATGAATATTGGAGCATAATATATGGAAACAGCAACACCACCGAGCTCGTTTTCACAACTTTTCAGGAGACAGAGAAAAACGATTTTTTATCAGTGTAATCACTCCACAACGAGCTTCGTGGTGTTGTCCGATCTGTTCCTTAAAGACGCTATCTCTTGGTGAATGTTCAAACCTATGGGTACCTACCACTGCATTCCGCTTGAATATACGGATCCAAAGTTACCGCTAACTCATCACGACAAATCGAGCTTGGTGGTGTTGCTGTTTCCTCCACAACAAGGTGTTTACGCTCAAGTGGTAACCGCTCAGACGCGACTGATTGGATTCAGCTTCATATATTCATTAATGCGAAAAGGGTGACGAGTTCCCAGGCAGCTTAGCCCATCATAACGCATTTCTCTCACAGGGTGAATCGAACCGGATGCAACAATCCAGGCCGCTTCACTATAACGAAACAGAATATTCATAATCTGACCCAGAAATGAAAGAGCGATAAAAGAGAAAAAATTGTTCAAAACAAGTTGAGACTATAATTAGGCTGTGAGTGGAATACGTGACTATTACGTTCCCTTACGATTGGGTGACTAGAGACGACCGGAACAGGTCTGCAAGGATTTGTCGATCGACAATAGGTACTTAAAAAATATTTGAAAACATCAATCTTGTTGTGAAGGAGATCTAGGTCAAACGCATCCACTGTAAAATCATTCTCTTCTCAAGCTAGCCCATAATTTTCATCAAGCCTGAAATCCGTTCCGTTGTTACGTGGTCGGGGCGGCCTCAGGGATGTGAAATATCCTTTTGGCGTCTCAGGCAGTTGCACCTGGCGGATTGGCTTTGAAAGGGAGAGTCTGGAGCTCGACCCGGGTATTACCTTTTCTATGGCTCGACCCATCTTCGAAGCGACCCGTTTTCGATCGTCGGGCCGCGCCGCCCCGTCTACGCCACATGTTGGCAGGAAGGTCAGAGTCACTAAGCAAAGCTTTCCAGTCCTGTCACTGCAGCCCGCAAATCGAAAATTACTGACCTCATAGCGGATGACCGTAACAGATCGCAAGGAGAAACTAAACTAGGGAGAGAACACTTTCGAACGGAGGTGGACCTCCTTTGTATGGTTTTACGGAAGATAAACAAAATTTTCGTTATTTTTTTCCCAGTTAAATGTTCATGAAATCGTTAATCTCACCCCAGCTTCAATTACCAACCCCTAATAATCAATTAGGACATTTCCTCTAACCAAATGACATCAGCATCATGCGAGAATTCAGAATCAGAGAAAATCAACGCACGACAGAAGTACGTCAGTGCCTCAATAAAGGCACGAGAATAATGAAATGAATCACACGAAACCCACTCATTCCAAAGGAAGACAGATTTTCTCCAGACTCAAGATTAACAACCGATAGCCCCGTCCTGTTCAAACAACTCACAATCAACTACGTAGAACACTAATAGTCTATTACTCCCGTGTTTTCCCCCTCCGCAGAAAAAACAATTTCACGTTTGATGCAACACAACCCGAGCGGCAGAATAAGAGTGAGATAAATAGTAAATAAAATGTGCACTTGACGCTTATTTATACAAAGTATGTAAATATTTCAAGAAAATCTTTTAGGCCCATGGTATTTTCAAGCCTTTGTGCTTTATCCAGGAAATCGATTGATTGGTTGAAGGGGGGGGGGGGGGGGGGAGTACAGAGATGGCGTGGTCTGTCCACACTTTGTTTATACTGCAACCTCTGGGATCTCGGCCGAAGTCGTTTTAATGGAACACTGACCTAGATTCAGCCGATAATGTTTGTGCATCCCTGCGCGCCAATGATGATCACCTACCTGGTATATATTGGCTAAGTGGGCGGTCCTTGGCCGATATATTAGGCCCTTATTCCACATTTATTTCATCAGGGGTAATAACGACGAAATTGACCTCCATTCGTCGCTGGTCGATTTAGCGTCAGATTCTTCATGCCGAAGACGTCAAAAATATATTGTAGGGGAAAGTCTCGTATGTACCTCTGGCCAGTTTTTGAAAAATTGACTTTTCGATAACAGAATAGTAATCATTTCAAATTTCTCATAATTTTCTCAAAAAGTAACTATTGGGCTACCAAACTATGAAAAAAAAAAAAAAAAAAATTGTTAAAATACCAATTAGGTATAAATACCTACCCTTCTCACAGGAGCAATTTAGAAAAAAAGTGAAATTCGGCCGGAGGTTCAACCATAGCATGTACCTCTGGCCAGACCTGTTTGTACTTCCAGGAGTACATTGTGGGAGTGAAAACGAGGGAACTGATTGTTGGTCGATGTTATCATAACCCAAAAATGTGAAATTTCTTCGTGGATCAATAAAACGAATTGTTCAGGTGGCCAAAGGTACATACAAGTGAAATACGGCCAAAGTACAACCATAGCATGTTTGTACTTCCGACAGTGTAAACGAGAAAAATCATTATTGGTCGATGTTATCATAACCAAAAAAAGTTAAATTGCTTCGTGGATCAATAAAATGATTTGATCAGGTACAGACACAGATCCGGCCAGAGGTACAAACACAGATCTGGCCAGAGGTACGTCCATTGCACATTTGAAACAAGCCATAAATTGAATTGAATAGATGAGCGCAACCTTTCTGTTACTACGAAATATTACCGCGTTTTTATTGAAACCAAAACCGTAACTAAGAATTCGTAACTTGACACAGTAGGTATCTAACGACCAAACTATGCCACACAACCTAAGCACATCAACAAAATGCGCTGGGTCGCCTTTTTCGAGAGTCATCTTCTCGGGATCGGACGAATCGTCGACGACGGAGATTGGTTCACACTTTGTTTACTTTAGAAGCAACAAACCTAAATTTAAAAGCCTTCACAACATTTTTTTTTCTTTTTGATTTTCCTTGTAATCATTCAATTCATACCTACTGATTATTGAGTGCAGTAACTGCACTCTGCACAACTGTTGTGAACAGTTAACCTAAGGCCACCAGGTTTATGATACTGGTGCATCGTTCACCCGTCACCGTTTAAACCAGAGGATCTGGTAGCCTTTCAGAAAGGACACAAGGACATCAAGTCAAAGCACGCGATGCTCATCCTTTTTCGGAGGGTTTTGTGAGTCAAACCAGACGAGGAAATTATTCAATAATACGTTAGACTTGAACAAATTTGAGGGTCCCGTCGCTCCGTGTGCTCCTCATCGATTCATTCGAATCGATAACGAAAACGTTGGGTGCGAGATGAGAAAACTTCACACAAAAGGTTCCTACGTCAAAATAATACAGCCTCAAAATAATAAGTGGTAAATAATCTCAAGATCTCAATCGCCACATTGAACATAATTGAAAATTGATGCGTTCGAGTTCACTGACATTTCCGAAAATTCTAATAATAGCGCCGATCTTCCGATATCTTACAAACAAATACTCACTTTGTCCTGACATTGCCTGAGGTGATTGACTAGGGTGGAGCACCTTTCAGGATCTTTTCTCCCGTCGAAGCTGTCCAATTCAGCAGCCACAAGGTTGAGAGCCTCGTCTGCGTAGAAAAACTGGGCGAGGTGTGATGTGTCATCTTTCTGTAAAAATCAAACCAAACACGGTTGAGAATTTTCATTGGAGAAGTTGATGCAGTGAACAACATCGTTCCAAGATGATGATTCTTTTCAAATGAGCTATATTGAGCGGGTTAAAACGCCTCGGATCCACGAACAACGGACAGAGAACGGGTTTCAATTTGAAAAGGTACCCTTCAAGACTACTGTAGCCTCAGTAACTGAGGTTAACAGATACAAAGGCCCCAGTTCCCACACGTGCCATGCAACGTATAATACCTACGTAGGAAGACCTTACAACAACTACTTGATTTCTCTCACAGGTCTGCGACTTTCCTCATTCTCAAGAGGGAAAGAAATTTCCCATGGTGATCAAAATTACTTTCAAGGCCTGTCAAACATTGAAAGGATTGAAGTAACATTCCCTGACCCCCAAAGCATTGAAACATGTTTTTATTTAACTTGCAACTCATTATTCCCATTTTACGAGGGAGATTAGACAAAAACCATTGTAATACTAGGCTGCAAAAATAACGGATACTGAACCAGTATCGGGCACCAAATTTTTCCTCTCGCCACTGGAGTAAAAAAAAAAAAAAAAAAAAAGTCAGTTTTGCACGCTCTTCTCCGGTCTGCGGGGTTTGTGCTTGATAACTATTCAACCATGTATTTATGATTACACACTCCATTTCACAAACCAGCATTCAGGACCGCTGAATCGGTCATCTCATTGCAATCAGCGCTGAAGGGAATGCGGATCACAAATTCCTTCAATTTGAAGCGATTGAAAAACGTCGATCCTATAAAACATCTATCGGAGACGAGGAAACCGAGGGGATCCCCCCACAAATAGACGGCCCGCATATATGCATGAGCACGACGACCAAGGCCGGACTGAGGTGGATCAGCATATCCGATGACAATACGACTCAGACACACCCACGAACAAGTGAGACCCGCCAGCTCAACATTGAGTCACACAACACGGAGATTGCTTGGTCATGTACAACAACAAATTTATCAGTGGAATACGTTAAGAACGTATCCCAGCAGATAAAAAAAATTATGAGGCCTATTGTGAAAAAGATCGACCCAGTTTCAAAACTATATCGGAAAAATCTTTCCAGATAGCGCACCAAATAGGATCTTTACGGACGCTAAAAGTAGAGTGAAACCGAAACGCTGAACATAGACGTCGCAGTAGAAAAAGATCTACACAGACAGCGTACTACATAAAAGCGTTAAAAATCGGGGGAAAAAACTCTTCGTAGGAGGACAAGCCAAACAACAACAGAATCTTACCGTCTAGCTAGATGTAATTGTAGTCAACTTTCACTTTCGTCAGGTAGTTTTGTAATTAGAGATTTTCCTTAGGAGTCACACTTTTTGTCCGGATGCCGACACCAACTGGGGCGGAGGCAGACCCCGTGACGGACGGCTGCATACAATTTTTGTGAATCCGGGGCAAGGAACAGTTGGATAAGACTAAAGACGGGGAGGTAATGAACTTGTAATATAAAAGAATCATTTCATTTCCTACCTAATAAATTTGAAAACTGTTCTTCAGAGTAAAACTTAATAATTCAACTACAATATTGATCGCTCGGGATTCGTTAAATAATACAATCCCGTTGGTTATTCGAAGGAGACATTGAGCCTCAAATATGTATAGAGGGATGATGACGGTTAAGGAGTATACCTATTTTCCGCAGATGAACCACAATTAAATCTTCTTGGAACTGATATCATGAAATTTTTAGTTAAGAGGAATATCGATAAAATTCCAAGACCTCGTCGTGACATTTTATGGCTTCCCATCGACAGAAAAAATACCCTCGAGTTCATTTGAACGCCTACATGTCGTGGAAACTATCCCGGAAAATTGGGTCCTTACGGAGCTCCCGAAACGTGCCGTTACACCGACTTTTTCGTTTTCCGCACGTCCTACCTCAAAAAACGTTTATAAGAAATTGGGAAAAAAAAGGTATTACATGGGATTTTTTTGGGAGAGAAACATCCATGCGGGAATTTCCAGGGAGTAGGAAAGTCTTTACTGAAAGAATACAATTCGTCTCAAATCGCCTTGTTTATATCATGAATCATGATATGATTCATGATACTAAGTATGAAGTCTTCAACACTTGACACTTAACTGAAGATTTAAAAACTGAACGTAGTCGACCTCGTTTAAACTCAAGGTTAGCAACTTAGATCGATAAAGCGGCCCTTAATCTTATTTTGATCAGGGATAAACCCGACAACAAACTATCAATCAATTGGCAAATGGTAGGGGTGTGAAAAACAAAAACAAAAAATTTTTTTTTGAAACTAATTATTTTAAAAATTGAACGAATCTTTTTTCAAAAACATTGATTTTTGATTATTGGATAATACTTTGAATACGTTTCAATTCTCGTTTTCTTGTTGTTTTCATTTCGCAAACATTTACGTTCTCCAAAATCAACATTTCCACTCGCGTTTTGCGGCCTCCTGAACAAATTTGGTTCCGTGTCTGTCCGTCCGTCCAAATTTCCTTGCCACAGCCATAACTTCCACAATTTCAATCGGATTTTAATCAAATTTTCAGGAATTGTGTGGGTATAGCCCTAGATGGTCCCCTATCATTTTCATCATGATTGATACAGCAGTCAGCCCGGCACATGCGCGAACTTATTAAGGTTAATGGAATACGGGAGATGTTCGAACACAGCAGGTGCCAACCAAGACAAAATTTAATCACTCTATTGACAACTTGCTAGTAATTGCCCATCTCGTGAACCGACTTTCCTGTCACTTCTGGATATCATCTTTAACCTTGAACACATAATATGTATATTATAATGCCAGTATATATATATATCATTCTCAGAGTTAAGTAAGTTTTCTAGAATACTGTGATAGGTAGATTCATCTCCCGAACTTATATAAATACCTGCCGTGGGTACAGATTAATATTCAAGTATACAATTAAGTCGTCCTGTGAGTTACCTACCAATGAATGTTGTATTACGTAGGTACGTATTAGGTGAATGAAAGCGGCAAAAAATAGAGAGATTTAAACATGAAATATCGTCCTCGTCAACGAAATGTACCCGCCGTACTGGTATAATAATTTCTTCAAGTATTTTTGTGAGCCCCCCCCCCCCCCCCCCCTCAGCAAACCAGTTCACAATTTTATTTATAATATCCAGTATATTATACTTGGGTGTCTCCTCTCTAAAAAAAATTAATTCTGTATCCGCAACTGAATGAATTAAATGTTTCACTGTTTCACAATATTCCAAGGTAAAATTTTCATTCGATTTTCATTTTAAAACCATCGATTAAATCAAAAAGTAACAACAAAAAATCGATTTTTTCACATCCTTAGCCATTTAGAGGAATCTGAGATCATAATGAAATCTAACTACAGCTTCGTGTAGTTATCTAAGAAAATATCTAATTAAATAATAACTCAATGCTATCACCTTAATAATTAAAACCATAATTAGTACTTATTTTCATAATAATAGTTCGGGATTGTTTTTAATGATAAAGCGGCCGATAGAAGACGAACCTCATCTGGGCCTCAATAATTCCCTTGGTCGGGATGAGTAAAATTCTCTTAATACCAAAAAGATTAGGAAACCAGATAGTGAATGCGATTTGGATAGCTAATTCCCCTGAGAGTTAACGTTGTTTTTCGGTCCATTTTCGCCCAGCTGTGGTTCTGTTATTTGTGCCCGTCTGGTAACCGGATAGGTATCTCCAGCTTTACCTCTGGACCTTGAGAGTTGGGTAATTGCTTTGTGACGAAAACGCTCAGCTAGAGGGGAGAGATCGTTGGGGAGCACAGCACTGTAGCAAATCACTTTCAGGGACCATTGAATTCTCGAGAAAAAAACACCTAGGTCACTTAGAAGCTTTGAGAAATTAAAACTGGGCCATGGTAAAGCATTGTATGAATAAGGTGTTCAATTTTGATTAAGTATCGTGTTCAGTGAGTGCAATTAATGCACAAATGTATAAGGAAGTAAAATAGGCAAGCATATTGCATCAAAGATGCAACGAGGAAGTATAATATTATATAGATCCCTATTCCACGGAAGTATCCGTTTCTGCGGATTTTCATCCTGATTCTCAATATTGGAAGCCGAGTGTCAGGTTCTCATGGCTTTCACTCGCCGTTATGTGATGGGAACGAGTATGATAAATCGGATTTCCTCAGAAATCCACAAAAATGCTTCATGCAAATATCATGCCAGGTACCTCGTTTTCGTATTGCGAGGCGACAATCCAAGATGACATTTTCCTTTAAAAACAAAAATTGGTCGATCGAAATATTAAAATCTCGTGAGAAGTAAAATTTCGTGATAAGGAGATCAGCGAGAAACCACCGACGGCGGAGAACTGGATCAGATTTAGGAGTAATAACTGGCAGTCTAAGGTCAAAGAACCACAGGGTAGCCAATGGCCTCAAACTGTAGGGAAGGAGGGGATAATTCGAAAAGGCGGAGGCGAAAATTCTTGTACCGTCATATAAAATAGTAATATAACACAAAATGATGGACTCCAGTGACTAAAGGTAATATCGCCAAAAAACCTGTTCGAAATAATATGCTTCATTTATGATATGGAATGAAAAGAAGTAATTGAGGACCCCAGTTATTCTGCCCTGCTTTAATACCGAAGTTCTAGGTTTCCATGTAAATTAGCAGAGGATGAAGTGGGATGGACACACCTGATGAAATCATTCCAGTGATGACACGGTGGACCGGAAACTACGTGATTGACGAGAAAACAACTGTTCTGAAAAGGAAGCGGCGAATCAGAGCGGATACGAGTGGTCTTCAAAAATCGGAGCATTGAAACCTTCAGTTAGGCGTAGCCGTGAGAGAAAGCTCCGCAAAATACGAGCTAAGACGAAAAAGGAGGTTTTCTATGTAGAATCAAATACCGTTTCAACGGCACTCAATGAACTAATCACACGTTAAAATTATCAGAAGGCTTGTGGGAAACAGGACTTTGGATCAAAATGAGAGGGGGGTTAAATCTACGTGGTTGAACACAAAACAAAGCAACTCAATTGTGGTTTGTTTACGAACCTCGGCGGTAAATATGCACATGTGGTACTTGCGAGCAGGCAATAGTTCGCCGTTCTTAAACATGTTGACAAAAGTTAATCTGAAAATGCTTCGTTCAAGCTCAATGAGTAAAGAGAGAGATATATTTAATTTGACAGTAATCAGAGAACAGTACACTATGCTGTACGACCTATAGGTATGAAGTGACCACCAAGTCCCAGCAAGCAATGCCGAGTAACACTGGCCCGTTAAGCAGTTTGAATACACGAAGTTACGTCAGGAAGAATTGGATTACCAACGTGCCACAACACGCGCCCAACAAACTAATGGATTATAATTGTTACGAAAACACGTAGGTTACATCAAAACGGCTACACGTAACGTGTAGGTTGTGTCATGAATCAATGTCAATTAAAATTTGGATCCCAAAGAAAAATGGTCTGAAAGAGGGTTTTGGCAGATGGAGAGGAGATAATCAACTCTCTCTCTAGCAAAATTTGCTATAATTTTTAATACTGCCTAAGGTATTCAAAATTCGGTCTGGTATCGTCTGGCACAGTTTGGAACGCGGTCAAACATTTGTGCACGTCATCGCATGCAAGGTAAGATCGTTGATAAACAAACCAAATTACCAATTTCCACGTTTCATAGTCCCTAAAAAGAATTGGCAGTGAAATTTGTACGAAGCTACAACCCCTGAAATTCACTGTCGACAACGTAACTTTGTTGTCACCCGCCGGAGGAGCGAAGTTGAGGGAGTGAGTGAAAGCAGTGAAAGTGGCCTCTCAGTCATCCTACCATTAAAAAATCCCTGTTTCTCTGCACGGTGCAGCTGTTTTTTCGACTATGTTATCCTCAGCATATTTGACCTCGAGACGTTGAGAAAATAATACGTGTGTGTATTATACACCTACATAATACTAATAAAATTTATTCAATGATGAAACTACGTAATAGGTAGTAATAAAACCATTTAATAATTTTATCTGTCCGTGTAAGAGTTCGCGCTATAAGCAGTGCTTTTCGGTATTTATTGGCTATTCAGCATAGCCTCGGATTTCAACTCTCCACCAATCAAACTCGGTAATATAGAGGCGTGGCACCTGGTCACTGGACCCACTGAAGCAGCAGATTCACATCCAAGAATTGTCTAGGAAGCGAACTTGACACTGGTAAACAAGACATGACTTGGCGGGTGCCCAGCTTTAAAAGGACAAAATGATTCAATAAATGTATAATGCCTACCAACATCGATAACACAGCCACTAGTAGGTACGTTTCACTACATAACATAATGACATTAGATAAGGATTGGATTCTGGTCACCAGAATTATTGTTATGAAGGCTGTGTGGGGGGGGGGGGGGGGGGGGTCGCGTCAGGGCCAAAAGCACAATGTGTCATAATATTACACATATTAGGATAATATTATTATCCTTTGAGAAACCCAATAATATCTTGGGCAAATTGGTCATGTCCGAGGGGGGGGAGTCATGCCCCTGGGGGATTTTCCTCTTGCTCATAAAAACAGCAGGTAGAGTATTAAAATGAAATCCTGTACCATACCTAATATACAGTATTAAAATAACATTGAGCGCTATATTAATACTATTAATAAATTTCTATAACATTAATATTTTTTTAAACTTTCTATAACATTAATTGTTATTAAATTTCTAAATAGAAAATGTTTCTATTTAGACTAGGAAAAACAAAGGACGCTAACTTGGGATTTTTCAGTTACATACATTTACATTTATGTAACTGAAGAATGAATCATAATATGATTATATTAAATGATTAATCTAACTTAACCTAGAATTCTAGAGGTGTAATGAAAAATAAATTTCTGCTGAATGAACGAAGTTAGTAAAATAATTTTACTTAAGCCCCGTCAACAATTACAATAACAATTATTGTTGACGGGGCTTAAGTAAGGACAAAGTAATACAGTTGAAACGTAGCAGAAAGGTTTTCAATAACCCATCTTGCAGGTAGGCAGTAAAATATTGAACTTAATCTCGTGAGTGTTTCAGTTTTTTCGCCTTTCCCTCCAGGATTATCCACTCACAGATTCGATGTAATTTTATCCAGTAACTGGTTCATATAATATTATGTACCTTGGGGAGGCTGCCCCCAATCAACCTAGCCACTTTTAACGGTAATCTTTCAGACTTTCCAAAATGTTATAATGTTTCTTTATTAATCTCCCACCATTTGTAATAACTGGTCCAATCGCCAGTTTACATTAAATCTTAAGAGAATACGTCATTACGGAGATGAAAGCGGCAAAAAATAGAATGGCCCCGTGGTTAGGTTATACTAGAACTCTTAATTTCACAGCCTTTATTGATAAGGGATTTCGGTGGGAATAAATGAAAAGCAGCTCCCGTCGCACCCTTGTGTTGATTTGACTGAATGCCAAAATGTTCTTGTACCGCTGTTTCTGCGAATATTCGAATATCCATTTGCGAATCCACCACCGCGCTTCACTAGGTTTTTTGAAGAAGGTACAAATTTTGGGAAAGAGACTTCATAACAATTGCATAATTTTTGCCATTTTGGCGGAGTTTTCCACTAGATATTTATCAACTTTTACAATATCATATTATTATAAATAACAATAATTGTTGTGCGGTTAACATCAATTATTGAGGTTAACCGCTTGAATGAATGTAGGTAGAAAGTTGTTGAGGTTTAGTCAAATAAAACGAAGAACTTTGACGTTTCAAAAAAAAAAAAAAAAAACGACAGAAAAATTCAAATATTCTGGGGGACATTGTAACAGAAAGATATTATCTTTCAGATAGATATATAGACAGATATTTAAACATAAATACCTATCTCTCTGTTACAATGTCCACAACATGTTTTGAATTTTCCTGACCACGTTCATTTTAATTTCATTTATTTGACCCTGATGATAGGAGAATTAAATCTCTTGAAACGTCTACACATTCTTCATCTTATTTGACCGAACCTCAACAACTTTCCACCCACAATAATAATATTTATCTATCTGATTGAAGTGATGATCTCCACCAAACAATCAAAAGATAGATAATTTATTTGGCACCAAAAATCAAATATTTATTTGTTATACATCATGTATTCATTAATACAAATTTTATATTACATATCAAAAATAATATTTTTTTTTTGGGAAATCAAAAATTTTTTGATTTCCCTCAAGTGAAAGGGGAACATTGCCTGACTCCCCTTGAATGGGGGTCGTCTGTTCACGTTGGGTGCCTAGTACATGATATTATGTACCTACTACTTACGTCGTAGATGTAGGTAAGTAATGAATCAGTCGGCAACAGATAACACTAAATGCTACGTGACGCATAACACACAAAGCCAAAATCGTTACGCAATGAGCTGGAAGTAATGCGAAGAGGTGAATTGCGCCAGGGTGTCCATTATAAATACAAGGGGATGTCAAAAATCCAGATAAAGCGGAATGACTAATTCACTCTAAATAGGAATTAAAAAAGAAAAAACTTTGAGTATGAAATTTAAGGGTAGAGCGTACATGCGAGTCCCAATCCTGATTGTTGATAACGAGGATCATGGATTATACGGGGAAGCCTTTGGATCAGTACCTAATTCGTTTTTAGACGTCAAAATTCAAGCCAATTATATTTAGTACATATTATGTACTAAATATAATTGGCTTGCGTAATATTATTATGTAGGTACTCACGAACTATTTCAGTTGGTAGGTACTTGAAAACAATGTCATTCCATTTCTGTATGTACACCAATTGAAACCAGTCTGTATAACATAACAGCAAGACTTGCAGTTATTGCAGTGTAATCACTTCATAGGTATGTTACATACCGTATGTAGGACCTAAATCATGCACTTCCACCTAATGATGGTGGTAGGAATTGAGTTACACACCTGCTTCTCATGCACGCATAATAATAAGTGGAAACTACTGGGTGCGAAGAATCATGTGAAATCCAGCGGTTACGACAGACTTTTGAAACCTTTATCGTGAGTCCATTGACGGTAACACACTTGGACGAACAATGACCAGAGGGATCATCTTGTTTGCTCACTTTCAACAGAGTTTGGGCACGAGAATTGAATAGATAAACGGGACTTTCTACAATACGAACCGAAAAAATGAAGGAGCTAACCTCATTCCCCTTTGAAGGAAACAAGTCACCTTCACGACAAGGTGAGGTAGACAAAAAGAACTTCAAGGACTTCCTCAAAACAAACGGAATAAATATGTACAGAGTGAGGAAGAAACGTAGTGTAAAACTATAAAGTAGTATCTATAAATCAAACGGCACCTCCATCAATATCTGTAAGTCCAAACAAGATTTCCAAAAGTACTGTGATCCAAAAAACAACAAGGAAAACACAGGTGCCTTTGTCACTTTCTAAAAATTCGAATGCCGTGCTTGAAACAGGCATAAGTACAAATAAATTGTTTCAAAAAGTAAAGCAATTAAGCTTTTCAAACGAATACGCCAAATGTTTTGGTCCATGAATGGGTAAAAGGCTCAAAAGCTCATTTCTTTGCTTGAAAATAGGTCATGCAGAGCAATGTGAACTTCAAGGCTTCTCACCTTAGGTTTGTAAAACCATTTCCTGAGGGATTCCATTACTGATAGCATTTAGGTGTTCCCTGTTGGTCACCGCTAAGACACATCGAAATAGAACCACCTTGTGATAACACTCGAGATCATTTTCGCGGAAAATCGGTTCGCAACATTGAGCACGGGAGAAATGTCATCACAAAAGCACTGAGATACACATCCGACCCGAACGAACCTAAAACGTAAACAAGAATGAGCCCACCATCTTGGAGAGTGCGCATGCGCGATTTCTCCTTCCCTTCCGCATCAGCTTGGCCAACAAAATAATCGGAAAAAAGGTTTTATCTCAAACCACTAGATGCCAGGCTTGTCGTGTCTTAAGTTTTATCAGTCTGGGCCGTAGCCAGTAGTTTAATCTGTGGCAGTACCTAGCCGAAATTACATTTTACATGACAACGTTGGACGGACGGTGTGTATTACAATAATCGATGTGTATTACAATGTGAGAAGACACAACATCTGAACAACATGGATTCTCGAATGATCCCGACGCAAGATTTCGGAAATAAATCTCTCAACTTTCGAGATATTTTTCAACCTGATTATTTTTAGAAATAATCGATTCATTACAAACTCGATTAGCGAGAGATGTTCCTACAGTTTTTTAAATGCTTGTTTTCTGCTTACCTTAACTTGTTAACTGCTTACTGTTGGGTTTTTGCTGGTTTTCAGTTCGCGTAATATTAAGTCCGTCCCCTGTACGCCGCACAGTGGCCAATTTTCTGGATCTAGGTGGACAAAATTCGCAAATGGGACTATCCCATTTGAATTTATATTAAGACATTTGAAGCTGATTACGAATATATATATATATACCACACTATGAGTGGTCTACTCCTTCTCTACTCCTTCATTTTTTTTTTTTTAAGTGAAACTTTTATTACATCGTCCCAAATTTTTTGGTCTGTGTATGTGGTCTTGTAACGTCACGCTACCGTTGATTTTCGCTTACAACCGATTCGTTGTTACGGAACTTCATCTTCGCCAGTTGTAATCGTAAAAAAATCGTTCACCATTCTTTTTTGTTGTTGTTGCAAAAAACGACTAAAAAACGAGGTTTTTTAAAATAATTTTTTAATCAAATTTTTCCAATTTAAAAAAGCTTTTATTTATTTTTTCCAATCAATATTGGTTAGGAGATTACATTCATTTTTTTTAAATCAATTTATCGAGGTTGTCATCAACTTTTGACCCAACCGGTTGACCCTGGGGCGAACACTTAAGTACCTACCTATTAATAGGTTTGTTCCAGGTTTGACGGAATGTTAACAGAAATCGCCGGAGACATGCGCAGTTTAGAAACTGCTGTTCCAGGTCGATCGTAAGTTGGACGGAAACCGATAGCTCGAGTATGTGCGGTCGGGTTCTGTCGACAGCTGTTCAACTTCTGTCGACAGAAGCAGTCAGACCTGGAACAAACCTAATAAAAAAAGTTTGCTAAAAAAAGCCTTAGTATTCCCGAAATGTAGGTAGGTACGCACCTACATTTCGGGAGCTGTACAGCTCCTTTTGCAGGAAATTTTGCAGCAACAATCTCGTGGAGCTCGACTGTTTTATGTGATGAGTAATTTAACGTAATTTCAGCCCATTTCATTTGAATTTATCTCGACATAACAGCTATCATAACATCTATGGGGACTCCCCATTGGGGAGATATATAGGAGGCAGGTAGGTATGCTAGGTCTAGTATGGTCCATACTGTATGGATGATACGTCTATCATCCAAAAGTGTAACAAATTGCGTTTGTGTGTTTTATATATAAGGGTAGAGGAGTGTTTTATATATAATAGTAGAGGATTGATAAGTAGGTATATATACCTACTTATTAATCCTCTACTATTATAGTAGAGGATTAATAAGTAGGTATATAATAGGTAAGAACTAAATAATTTACCTACTAGTGCAATAATATTATATATAATATTACTGCACTACTAAGTTAAATACATTTGAACGGATTATGGCGTCCGCACACGCAGGAGAGTGCCATCATTATGGGACCCACCGCATTATGGCTTCCACATACGGGTGTCACAAGCACCTTCAACGTTAACAGTGCCGTGATTAATTATAAAATCGATTAGGAGCAACATTGAGGATGCAGTAATGTACCAAAATGAACTCAAGTATATTGCACGTAGTTCCAGAAAATTCCGCAACTAGCGTGACCTACGGAGGCAAATCAGTATATTCTGAAACGAAAAGTGGTTCAAATCCAAGTGCAGGTAGGTTCAAAGAAAAATGCAACTCTTCACATTACTCCCAGGATTTATAACGGACGAGGCACCTGGTGAAGGGGTTTGCAACCCTTTAGTGGACCATGGGTATTTAAATGAAACATTTTTTTTTGTTTCATTGTGGGCGGAGAGGAATAATCACTAAGTAATTAAATTGCGCGGGCTACCAATTTGATTTGCAAGGCACGCCAACACCTTAAAATCCTTGAGGGTACGTTGCGCTTGAGGGAGTGTCATTTCGGTACTTGCACCTGGCTAATCAATTCCTTCGCCTCAATGACGAATGATTAAATTTATTAAAAAAAAAAAAAAAAAAAAAAAAAAAAATTAAAATTAAGGGTGACTGTCATCCGCAAATATTGTCGGACTGTTAATTTTTCACTTTTTTTTAAAGGAGGGAAACCATGAGGAATGTTGGCGATTTCTTGTGTTGCTTACCATTGATTTAATGAATGTAACCAATGGTGGCCAATGGTTAGGGTGGTGGACAGAGGGTTAGGGACAGTGACAGATGGTTAAGGATTGTTAGAGATGGTTAGGTATGGTTAGGGATGGTTACCGATGGTTAGGGATGGTTATCAATGGTTAAGGATTGTTAGAGATGGTTAGGTATGGTTAGGTATGGTTAGGGATTGTTAGAGATGGTTAGGTATGGTTAGGTATGGTTATGGATGAGGACCAATGGTTTGCGATGGTTATAAATGGTTAGGGATGGTTTAATCCGCAGTTTTCTTACAGATAACACATCAAGGAGGACAGTAGGTACGGTAAAGGTTGTCATGGACCACATATGCCATTTTCACACAATTGGTGATTTGGTGACAACAATTGTGGAATTTTGTCGTGTTTTTCACCTTAGCTGAAGTCCTCCCTTGTGTTGTGAATATGGTACCATTGAATACAAATTATTTATTTTGCAACGTCCACATTTGGGGAAAATTGGGTTTTTGTGGCCAACATTCAACCCACGTTAATGGGGGTTTCTGGACCCAAAAAACCTCAGTACCACGCTATTTTGAACTTTAAAACCCGTTTTTTCGTCGAGTTCCCGTCTTCGGTTTCAAACGAACCCGGTCCCATCTTGTTCGGCGTGGTCCAAACCCTGGGGAAACGCCTTCCGTCGTTTTTCCACATTCGATATCCTTAACGCCGTGTTGTGCGCCCAAAAAGGCGTCGTTACGAGGGAATTTAGATTTTTATAACCATTTTTCGAGGCGTTCCCGTCCTCGGATGCGATCGAAACCAGTCCCATTGTGTTGAGGAGGTCGAAATCTATGGTAAAACGACTTTATTATTACCGAAAATGCCCCCCACATAAGGGTTATTAGGGGTGCAGCAGGTATGCAGCCCCGTTTTGCAACTTTGAACCGGCTTTCGACCACGTTCCCGTTCTTGGATCGTCTTGAAATTGGTCCCATTCGATTCGGCGTGGCCGAAACCATGGGAAAAAACTTTCCTTTTTTCCAATGACGACCCCCTATAAGGTGTTTTTACACAAAAACACCTTCGTAGGACGCAATTTTAAAATTTAAATCCATTTTTCAAGGGGTTCCCGTTCTCGGATCGTCTTGAAATTGGTCTCATTGTGTTCACGGGGTCGAAATACATGAGAAAAATGCTTTACTTTTCTCAAAAACGACCTCCTATAGGGGGGTAGCAGGTGGTAGCACCCTTGGTAGCAGGTGTTTTGGACTTTAAAGCCCTTTTTCGAAGGGTTCCCGTTCTCGGATCGTCTTGAAATTGGTCTCATTCGATTCGGCGTGGTCGAAACCTTCGGAAAACGAGGTTAGTTGCTTCAAAAACGGGCCCTTTAAGGGCTTTTTTGGTGAAGTAGCAGAAGTAGCAGGTCTGGTCAGAAAGTCTTCTAAGGTTATACACTACACTCGTTTATTATGTCATACGTATATATATTAAACGTCTTATATACATATATCTTACTCTCTCTCTAGCATCTCTCTATTTCTTTCTAAGCAAATTTATATATATATAAAGATATATATATATATATATATATATATATATATATATATATATCTTTATATATATATAAATTTGCTTAGAAAGAAATAGAGAGATGCTAGAGAGAGAGTAAGATATATGTATATAAGACGTTTAATATATATACGTATGACATAATAAACGAGTGTAGTGTATAACCTTAGAAGACTTTCTGACCAGACCTGCTACTTCTGCTACTTCACCAAAAAAGCCCTTAAAGGGCCCGTTTTTGAAGCAACTAACCTCGTTTTCCGAAGGTTTCGACCACGCCGAATCGAATGAGACCAATTTCAAGACGATCCGAGAACGGGAACCCTTCGAAAAAGGGCTTTAAAGTCCAAAACACCTGCTACCAAGGGTGCTACCACCTGCTACCCCCCTATAGGAGGTCGTTTTTGAGAAAAGTAAAGCATTTTTCTCATGTATTTCGACCCCGTGAACACAATGAGACCAATTTCAAGACGATCCGAGAACGGGAACCCCTTGAAAAATGGATTTAAATTTTAAAATTGCGTCCTACGAAGGTGTTTTTGTGTAAAAACACCTTATAGGGGGTCGTCATTGGAAAAAAGGAAAGTTTTTTCCCATGGTTTCGGCCACGCCGAATCGAATGGGACCAATTTCAAGACGATCCAAGAACGGGAACGTGGTCGAAAGCCGGTTCAAAGTTGCAAAACGGGGCTGCATACCTGCTGCACCCCTAATAACCCTTATGTGGGGGGCATTTTCGGTAATAATAAAGTCGTTTTACCATAGATTTCGACCTCCTCAACACAATGGGACTGGTTTCGATCGCATCCGAGGACGGGAACGCCTCGAAAAATGGTTATAAAAATCTAAATTCCCTCGTAACGACGCCTTTTTGGGCGCACAACACGGCGTTAAGGATATCGAATGTGGAAAAACGACGGAAGGCGTTTCCCCAGGGTTTGGACCACGCCGAACAAGATGGGACCGGGTTCGTTTGAAACCGAAGACGGGAACTCGACGAAAAAACGGGTTTTAAAGTTCAAAATAGCGTGGTACTGAGGTTTTTTGGGTCCAGAAACCCCCATTAACGTGGGTTGAATGTTGGCCACAAAAACCCAATTTTCCCCAAATGTGGACGTTGCAAAATAAATAATTTGTATTCAATGGTACCATATTCACAACACAAGGGAGGACTTCAGCTAAGGTGAAAAACACGACAAAATTCCACAATTGTTGTCACCAAATCACCAATTGTGTGAAAATGGCATATGTGGTCCATGACAACCTTTACCGTACCTACTGTCCTCCTTGATGTGTTATCTGTAAGAAAACTGCGGATTAAACCATCCCTAACCATTTATAACCATCGCAAACCATTGGTCCTCATCCATAACCATACCTAACCATACCTAACCATCTCTAACAATCCCTAACCATACCTAACCATACCTAACCATCTCTAACAATCCTTAACCATTGATAACCATCCCTAACCATCGGTAACCATCCCTAACCATACCTAACCATCTCTAACAATCCTTAACCATCTGTCACTGTCCCTAACCCTCTGTCCACCACCCTAACCATTGGCCACCATTGGTTACATTCATTAAATCAATGGTAAGCAACACAAGAAATCGCCAACATTCCTCATGGTTTCCCTCCTTTAAAAAAAAGTGAAAAATTAACAGTCCGACAATATTTGCGGATGACAGTCACCCTTAATTTTAATTTTTTTTTTTTTTTTTTTTTTTTTTTTTTAATAAATTTAATCATTCGTCATTGAGGCGAAGGAATTGATTAGCCAGGTGCAAGTACCGAAATGACACTCCCTCAAGCGCAACGTACCCTCAAGGATTTTAAGGTGTTGGCGTGCCTTGCAAATCAAATTGGTAGCCCGCGCAATTTAATTACTTAGTGATTATTCCTCTCCGCCCACAATGAAACAAAAAAAAATGTTTCATTTAAATACCCATGGTCCACTAAAGGGTTGCAAACCCCTTCACCAGGTGCCTCGTCCGTTATAAATCCTGGGAGTAATGTGAAGAGTTGCATTTTTCTTTGAACCTACCTGCACTTGGATTTGAACCACTTTTCGTTTCAGAATATACTGATTTGCCTCCGTAGGTCACGCTAGTTGCGGAATTTTCTGGAACTACGTGCAATATACTTGAGTTCATTTTGGTACATTACTGCATCCTCAATGTTGCTCCTAATCGATTTTATAATTAATCACGGCACTGTTAACGTTGAAGGTGCTTGTGACACCCGTATGTGGAAGCCATAATGCGGTGGGTCCCATAATGATGGCACTCTCCTGCGTGTGCGGACGCCATAATCCGTTCAAATGTATTTATCCTTATACGAATATGTACAAACATACCGTCTTAATTGCCCTTGGTAATGTAGCTACTGGTTGTCATAATACACCCAAACCAGTATGTCACCGGTACCATCCCCAGTATGATGCGGCCGTATTTATCCTTATACGTTTCAATAACATTAGGGCACCATTTCACAGTGACGTAGATGGACACCCTCATTTTAAAATTATGTCAGCCACAATTGATTGACGTATGTATCATCTGCGGACAATCACAGTGGGCGTCAAATAATTGTCAATGTTCAATTAACACTTTGGATATACTGCATTCGTGTTGGCGTAATAGTACGACCCACCTTAGGACTCAACATCATTACGACGACCAATAATTTGGGTGATTGTTCTCATAGCTAACGAAGTGTGTTTGTTCTGCCCCCAAATTGCCTGAATGGTGTTAGGGCAATGTCATGCAACGCCCAACAGGTAATCGTCAACATTATTGAAACATGCTGATCGAAGCACTGACACACCCCCATAGCTGGGCAGGTTGGCTCGTACCAGCCTTCCTGAAAAGGGGGTGCATTGGTTGTTCAGACACCACACACTCAACGACACCCCAAAACCATTACGACCTAATGTGTGCTGGTGATCCATGACACACATGGTATAATTTTTTGAAACCCTTACGGGCGGATGGTGTCCACCCCTAACCAATGAATGCGGGTCACCAATGCTTTGGGATGGCTAGGCGTGAGTAGTAATGGTGTGGAATGCTGACGAGCGGTAGAGTGGGTTTTTAACATTCCGTTTTTTGGTTTAAATAAATTCCTTATTATTGATTTTATTTTTTATTTTTTTTTTTTTTTGTTGGGAATCGGAAAACAACGCACACCAGGGCAATCCTTATCGAAACCATGTCCCACGAGGAGGAGGAGGAGGGGGGGGGGGGGGGGGGGGGGGTTGAACTAACACAGATCACGCATCGCTTGAGTGTTGAGTGTGCGTCATTGTATGTGTCTTCATAATTGCAGGTTTTTTGTAAGAGCTCGTCGTGTTAGTTGTAGGGTGGGGAAGACAGTTGTACAACTACTCTCGTCCTCGAACCATGTCAACAAAACGTGAATATTGGCAAACTTCCATATTATGAACGTACATGTACGTACGTGACAATGAACGGCGACTACTAGTAAGTGTAGTACGAAATCCCCCAGTTATTGAATGAAGGTACCAAACTCCACTTCCACAAATGTAACAATTATTCCAAATAGAGCATTTTGTGCCCTGTAACTCGTGCAGGTCTACCCATCGTCTGAGGGTATATGGTTGCAAACGTTCCTTCACTGTCAAGGGATACGCCTTATCCCTGCGTAACACTAAGTAGGGGTTTTTTTTAGTGGGTGGGTGAGGGGGGGGGGGGGGCAACACCCTTACTTCCAAGCTAAAGCCACCCAACGACCTAGCTTGATCTTCAAGGGAGAGGCAATTTGCAATTTGGCCATGTCGACGACCAGCTATTGCAGTCTTGGACAACAAGAAACACATTGTCACCAAGCCTCGCGAGCTTTGCTGACCTTTTCCTACCTTGACACACTCTACCAGACTTATCGTAAGTGAAATCTTCGTCGGCTACATATAACGGTCGTCTGAAACCTGTTGGTGACAATTTTACAACATTAGCCCACATTGGGAGCACCAGGTCCAAGCTTTGGAGACCTTAGCTCTCCCCCCCCCCCCCCCCCCCCCCCCACAACACTATCTATGCACCATTGTAGCTAACTGAGGATGCCTTTTTTAAAGGTTGTAGGCTACCATTCTCCTTCACACACTAGGAAAAAAACCCTTACGCAGCTTGAAAGGGTTTGTTGAAGCATTTTGGCCCGTCTTTTATCACGATAACAGGATGTTACCACTCCTTGCGACGCCAGCAGACACCTTGTGAGCTATTTCCTAACCCTTTAAAATCCATCACCCACCTTCGAACCTGCTTTGCAAACATCGAACAAGTTTCTAAACCGTGGGTGGCAGCCAGTAAAGCGCCAATCACAGTATCTAATTGGCCAGATGCTTGAAGGTGGAAAAGTGTAGTAACCCCAGTAACATAATTACATCAATTTGGCCGTAGCATATTTGCTTTCAGACCTTTTCGCTACATGCCATTTAATTAATAACAGTTATTTGATTACAGTTACTTTGTTTATCTATTAATATAATGAATTAGCCCCGATATTGAGTGAAGTTATGGAGTCAATGAGTGAATGATAACGATGTCTTAAATACTGTCATGTCCTCCAGGTTACTGCACATGTGACTGAGAGAGGAACCTATGATAATACCTCATGCTATGTACCATGGAGGTTGAAATGCTATTTCAGGTGGTACGTAAATGGCCACAGGGAGGACACAGCATTTACCGCAATTAGGCAGTGACAGTGGTTATATGTGAGATCAAGCGTCGTTGAGGATACCGTACGACCGGATTTTCGAATGTACATTTCAAGCACAGTGAGTACTCAAGTAAAAGCAGTAATCCTGCCACCCACGGTTTAGAAACTTGTTCGATGTTTGCAAAGCAGGTTCGAAGGTGGGTGATGGATTTTAAAGGGTTAGGAAATAGCTCACAAGGTGTCTGCTGGCGTCGCAAGGAGTGGTAACATCCTGTTATCGTGATAAAAGACGGGCCAAAATGCTTCAACAAACCCTTTCAAGCTGCGTAAGGGTTTTTTTCCTAGTGTGTGAAGGAGAATGGTAGCCTACAACCTTTAAAAAAGGCATCCTCAGTTAGCTACAATGGTGCATAGATAGTGTTGTGGGGGGGGGGGGGGGGGGGGGAGAGCTAAGGTCTCCAAAGCTTGGACCTGGTGCTCCCAATGTGGGCTAATGTTGTAAAATTGTCACCAACAGGTTTCAGACGACCGTTATATGTAGCCGACGAAGATTTCACTTACGATAAGTCTGGTAGAGTGTGTCAAGGTAGGAAAAGGTCAGCAAAGCTCGCGAGGCTTGGTGACAATGTGTTTCTTGTTGTCCAAGACTGCAATAGCTGGTCGTCGACATGGCCAAATTGCAAATTGCCTCTCCCTTGAAGATCAAGCTAGGTCGTTGGGTGGCTTTAGCTTGGAAGTAAGGGTGTTGCCCCCCCCCCCCCCTCACCCACCCACTAAAAAAAACCCCTACTTAGTGTTACGCAGGGATAAGGCGTATCCCTTGACAGTGAAGGAACGTTTGCAACCATATACCCTCAGACGATGGGTAGACCTGCACGAGTTACAGGGCACAAAATGCTCTATTTGGAATAATTGTTACATTTGTGGAAGTGGAGTTTGGTACCTTCATTCAATAACTGGGGGATTTCGTACTACACTTACTAGTAGTCGCCGTTCATTGTCACGTACGTACATGTACGTTCATAATATGGAAGTTTGCCAATATTCACGTTTTGTTGACATGGTTCGAGGACGAGAGTAGTTGTACAACTGTCTTCCCCACCCTACAACTAACACGACGAGCTCTTACAAAAAACCTGCAATTATGAAGACACATACAATGACGCACACTCAACACTCAAGCGATGCGTGATCTGTGTTAGTTCAACCCCCCCCCCCCCCCCCCCCCTCCTCCTCCTCCTCGTGGGACATGGTTTCGATAAGGATTGCCCTGGTGTGCGTTGTTTTCCGATTCCCAACAAAAAAAAAAAAAAATAAAAAATAAAATCAATAATAAGGAATTTATTTAAACCAAAAAACGGAATGTTAAAAACCCACTCTACCGCTCGTCAGCATTCCACACCATTACTACTCACGCCTAGCCATCCCAAAGCATTGGTGACCCGCATTCATTGGTTAGGGGTGGACACCATCCGCCCGTAAGGGTTTCAAAAAATTATACCATGTGTGTCATGGATCACCAGCACACATTAGGTCGTAATGGTTTTGGGGTGTCGTTGAGTGTGTGGTGTCTGAACAACCAATGCACCCCCTTTTCAGGAAGGCTGGTACGAGCCAACCTGCCCAGCTATGGGGGTGTGTCAGTGCTTCGATCAGCATGTTTCAATAATGTTGACGATTACCTGTTGGGCGTTGCATGACATTGCCCTAACACCATTCAGGCAATTTGGGGGCAGAACAAACACACTTCGTTAGCTATGAGAACAATCACCCAAATTATTGGTCGTCGTAATGATGTTGAGTCCTAAGGTGGGTCGTACTATTACGCCAACACGAATGCAGTATATCCAAAGTGTTAATTGAACATTGACAATTATTTGACGCCCACTGTGATTGTCCGCAGATGATACATACGTCAATCAATTGTGGCTGACATAATTTTAAAATGAGGGTGTCCATCTACGTCACTGTGAAATGGTGCCCTAATGTTATTGAAACGTATAAGGATATTTAGTTCTTATATATTATATTTTATAAATTTGTAAGTTATGAGCCACGTCGGCTTGGCAGTGTATTTTTTTGTGAGCCGATGCGTACCTACCTACATCTGCGTATCAGAATGGCCTGACCCCCATGTGGTCGAGAATATAACAAAAAGGTCCTAACGGACAATAGTTGTCACTGTCGGGTTCTCAGTTATACATTTCTATATGCTAAATACCCATCCATTCGTTAGCATTCAATGTCACCCAACGAATAAACATTTTTTCGTCATTTAATGGCCTACCTTCCTACACTGGTACCATAACTTAATTTGGGCGTCGTGTTTTTCTACGGATCAGCATATCTTTCACGGTGTTTTTCTGAAATAAGTGTCTGTGTCCGAAACTTGGTCCCCAATGATGAATGCTGTAGAAGTACTGCAGGAACCGGGTGAAAAGGCTACGGGTGCGGTAATATATCTTCATGGTGCAGGTAAAAACTTTCACGAAAAAGCGATCTTTTTGTAAGTAGGTACCTAATGAATTTGAATACCTATCTATAATTTCGATGAAGTTGTTGCATGAAGTGTACAAAATTAATGAAATTGATGCTTTCAAAGTGGTGTTTTCTCTGCAAAGGTTTTAGCGGAACCACAACCAAAGCACATATGGAAGAATTGCTAGAAGGACCTTTGGCCGACGTGCCTTTTCCGTCACATATAAAAATATATTTCCCTACTGCTCCTGAGAGATATGTCAAAATAAGAGACAAGGTGTGTGGCAATACCTTCCATTTATACTTACTCCCCCATTATTGCGCGTAGAATTTACATAATTACTTAATCCAATGGTGGTTTTCAAAAGGTCTAAATTTTCATGGAGGTTTATGATGTCCGTATTTCACCTGACTTCTTATAAAATAACGTCGAATCGTTGTTAGGTCATGACCAGCTGGTTCGACGGGGAAAGAGTTGGTGAACGTACTGAAGACATCCACGTCAACTACAAGGACTGTGATGTAGCTTCAGAAAAAATTATCCAACTGATTGAAGAAATTGAAGCCACCGGAATTCCTCGAAACCGGATCGCCCTTGGTAATAGATTCACAAGTTCTTGATTTACAAAATCAAAAGACACCATTTACGGTTCTAGAATTCTACCATATTAATAACATTTTGCTGAAAGATTGCAGAGCAACTGTAGCTTTTTTTTTTTTTTTTTTTTTTTTTTTAGCCGGATTGTCTCAAGGGGGCATGCTGGCTCAATATGTGGCTTTCTCAAAAATGAAGGAACTAGCTGGAGTGATGGCCATTGCCAGCGCTTATATATTTTCAAAGGTACCCACAATAATAATAATTAATGTTAAGTAACAATTATTATGGTTAAATAACTATGCGATCATTCTATTTAGTTGCCATGTGAATGACCATGGTTTTTCATCGATGAAGTAATATTACATTTTTCTTTTCTTTTAAGTAATATTTTCTTTTATTATTAATTTATTTTACAGGCGAAAATATTGGAACCACCGCTTCCCCCGTTGACTCAACTGCATGGGATGAAAGACCCCATTATACCCATTAAAGGTAACCTTTCTGTGTATTTGAAAGGTAGGTACCAGTATGAAAAGTTGTCATCACCTTCGTGATTTGTTTCAATCCCTAGGAATTCGAATGGCCGAAACCTTTCTGAGATCTCACGGAGTCGTCTCCACTCTACTAACTCTTCCTGACAGTACTCATGAACTGGATGAGCATTACCTCAAACTGTTCATTATTTGGGCTAAAAAGATTATTCCACCTCTGTAATGTAGAATAATATTCTAATATAATATAATATTATTATATTATGTCAATACTATATCATAGTTTTCATTTTTGAACACCAAGATGCAAAAATTTGAGTTGTACCTACCTACTCTGTAAGAAATTACTAGTATAAATTTAATACTTTGATTTATTCGAGTAACTCGAATAAATCAAAGTATAATAAATAAATATCGAATAAATCACAACTGTTGTGATGTTTTGTAATTAACATTTTTATCCTCTACTCAGTTGCAATTATGAATATTCAATATTTTATGCATATTACCGGGGTGCATTATTCGCAGGATGACTGTTAACTTTGTGAGAAGGGGAAGCCAAAACTGTCGGTGTGGGGCCGTAATACCATAATATGATATTATCCTCCACAACCGTTTCCTCCTTATCCGCCACTCATTGTGTCAAATCGGAGCAGCTCATTATTAAATAATGATAAATTTTAAATAAATAAATGATAAATGATAAATTTTATCAATCATTCAAGCACGTTTGCCTCTTCCTGATACATTCTTGATCGTGTTACTGAACGCCATTTGTTTTCCGGAGCAGTTTGTACGAATATCAGAAACTATTCATAACAATAATTATTAGGTACGTATTTATAACCATTCATAACAATAATTATTAAGGGGCTGACTTGGGGAAGACAGTAAGTTACTGTATTTTACTTCATTTTTATTTTACTTTATTATTTCATTTCATTAATTTATTATTACTTTCATTTTATTATTATTATTTACATTTTTCTGGTACTTTCTGTGAATTGCGGTCTTTCCCATGTCAGCCCCTCAATATTATATATACCTATATATAATGAGGTGGGAAGCGAAAGACGTGCCACAAGAGTCTTGTGACAAGACGTGATTCCGAGGTATTGGGCAAACATCAATCAGGGTAAAAAAAGCTGCTGCAAATTTTAAACAAGTGTTTATTATTCTGTGATATACGTTAATTTCAAAAAATTAATTCTGTCATTAAAAAAAAAAAAAAAAAAATGTTGAAAAAATAAAAAGATGACAATTTTTCCTTACGAAGCATGAACAGAATCTGATGTGCGACCTCAAAAAACGGATTTTGCGTCCAAAATTACTTGGAAAACGACGCCTTATTTTCTCTCCAGCATCCTTCAAAAATCCCATTTGTAGCCCCATGAAATAAAAACCCCATAGATCCCTACGGTGAAATCGGATCATTTTGGGACCCCCGGAAATGGACTCTACGTGCAAAAATACTTCGAAAACGCTGGCTGGGGACGAGGTGCGAGTCAATTTTTAAGCCTTAAAATGGCGAGAATTGATTTTTTTAAATTTATTATTTATTTCGTTGATTCAGAAACTAAAAATAGCGTAACTCAGAAAACTTTTTTTTTTGCGACGAGTGGTCCTTTTTCGCCTCACAATTATGTTACAATCGCCTATCATGGCAGTTCATCTTAAGCCATTTCTGTCATGACACATTAATTTTTCGGTAAATAGTTCTTGAATGATGTGTCTTGAGATGTAGTACTAATTTTTATTAGTAGGTATCTAAATTTTTGAGCATTACCTATCAGTAACATGGCCCGGTTCGCTCTCGAGAGTATGACAGTTTTGGAGCAATCGGGTGAAAAGGCCACCGCGGCTCTAATATTCCTACATGGAGCGAGTAAGTATTTATGGTGAAGTACTTACATAATGCATTTATTCAGTAATTAAGAGTTAACACGTCAATTGACGTGAGTTTTTGTGATACCGTCGGCACGTAACTTTCAGGTGACAACGGAGAGATTTCGAAACACATTTTTTTCGATTATCTGAAAGGAAAAGGTCATCAATATTTTAAAATCTATTTCCCAACAGCTCCAGAGAGATATTTATTAGCTCGTGATAAGGTGAGTGAGGGTGAAGTGGCTGAAAAAGTGGTCACTTTGATCAAGTATACTGATGTATCTGATCAAGTACCATGGTATGCTATAGCCATTGATCTTACGCAATATCCTTATCCCTCTTTATAGATAAATTGTAGCTAACCGCTGCTTTGCTGCGTAATCTCTACTCTATGCTGTCCTATCTCTAATTTGCGTTTCTAGACTGATCGCTATTGGTTCGACCTGGTAAGAACTGGATCGGAATGTGATGATGTGAAGTGCAGTATTAAAGATGCTGAAAATGTGACGGACATGATTGAAAATATCATCGAAGAAATAGTCGCTTCTGGTATACCGAGAGATCGCATAGCAATTGGTGAGCATTTTATTGAAGGCGGTATTGTATTTCGATTTTATTGAAGTCCACAGTTGATTCATAATTCAAAAATTTTAGGAGGGTTTTCGCAAGGAGGGATGGTCAGCATTTATGCGGCTTACGTCCGGAAAATTAAAGTGGCAGCTGTAATAGGTGCTGCAGCACTCTTCCCATTCCAAAGCGTAATAAGATTTAAAAAGACATTTGACCGTTATGATCTTCATTGAGGAACCGTCCAGGAGTTTGTTCTCTTACACTTTTTCTTTTTCTCTTTCATTTCAGCAATGTGTGCTGCATCACGGGTCCACTACACCGTTGCTGAGCTTATACGGCAAGGACGACTCCTTCATCACGAACGCAGCAATGGATTTGTTCCGCAAAATGTTCAAAACGAAGGGAACCCCGATGGAAAGCTGGACATCTGAGACACTCGGTCATGTATTTTGTAAGGATTACTTAGAGCCAATATTCAACTGGTTGGAGCTTCAGATTCCGTCAATCGATTAAAAAGCTGCAAAATTCATCGGCATAAAAAAAAGTATAAATAATAATAATAATAAACGATTTTTAGCATACAAATGTTCAATCTCCGTACACTCCGTACTTCCTCACAGATTAAACTAGTGACAGATAGGGTTGGGTAAGTTTTGAATGAGTCTACTCTTTCAAATGAACGGGTTCAATAATTGAACAGAATTATTCTGATTGGTTCCGTAGTCTTTGTACAGGGTACCAGGGTTCAAACTCGCGCGTATTTTTGTTTTCATTGTAGATTCGTTGAATACTGTCTTTCGATTCCACGTTTTCATTCATTCATAAACCGACATAATTTGGGGTTATTTCACCGAGGTTAATGAAGTGTATGCTAAATGTGTTTTATGCAAAATAATCTCAGGCGACATAATATTTCATATTATGAAATGCCACAGTAAGTGTGGAGGCATTTTTTTCTTTGCACCTAATGCCAGAGCCAAACGGCAAAATGAAGTTCATTTTTTGATAATTTGGGTATGATTATACATATCTGTATATTGTTAGGAATATTCACCAAAGTGAAATTCGCGATGGAGAGAATAGGGGTAGGAAAAATTAGACGGATTTAAAATCACAATGATATTTGTATTACTTTTTATTAATTTATTTTTAAGCGCAAGGAATAAAACACTTCAATTCAACAGAACAAATCATGATGAACAATAATGATTATTATTCAGTTTTACAGGTTCACAAGTTTCCTGACCACTACTATTATTCAAAATTTCGACAATTGTTCAACAAAGGACATAAACCTGGTACGCGTTTCATTGGCTAATTGGAAAAATCTAAAGCTAAAAGAAGACCTTCATTATACCTACGTATAAGACAAACATTTTGAAAAGATTTTACAAATCAATGAAAATGATTCTCCCATTACAGGAGTTTATAATAACTGGGAGATTATTTGGGATAGGCCATTTCTGAAGCATATGCCAAGCATTCATCGTGTTGACTCAACAATTTCGAATGAATGAATTCCTATCACCGCCGTACGAACTACGTAGTTCTACGTAGTTCTGAAATAATGGTTGTATCATCTTGTAATTAACCCCCCCCCCCCCTCCCCATAGGCTCTATGTGAAGCACGCACTCAACACCTCACAAATGAGTAATAGCGAGTTCTAGGACAAAAGCTATTTTCATGGGACTTTTACCAAGTTCCCTGGCATATGAATATGTGGGTCTCACTATGTTTGGTTTAAATTCATTTTCTTGGGACCTGTTGGAGCTACATGGTTCTACTAGAGATCAAATGAAAGCTAATTAAATTCCCTACAAGCCTATCCCCTAAAGTATGCGTAACCCAAACGTTACAACCAAAATATTAGCCCTCAAAGACGCGACATGAATAATGTCACATGATTGAACATTTCACTTTTTGGTAAAATTGGCTATCTTTCAAAGGCTGTATCTGGTAACATTTCATGCCACCAGATAACACTTTATTCAAAGTAATCTAATATCATCACAGTAAAGTTCAATGTCGTCCTGCAGAATCAAAGGACCGTCCAAACAAATGTCATTGCTTGAATATTCGATTTTGCCAGATGTCGGAATTTCGAAACACGGATACGCCAATGATGAAAAAGATCTTGTTTCTGCAGAAATGACCGTTTGGGTTGTGGGAATACAACGCAAGTTCACTTCCCTTCCATTTGCATCTGCTTAAACAAACGTATTCTCATATATATGCCTATAGGCGAATGACATGCGAAAGTTATTATGGATTGCCCTTTTCCTTATTGCGATAATTTATTCAAGCGAATAGTCGACGTTAACGAAGGATTGGAACTGCTTGTTTGTCAGTTCATTCCGTACATTTCCCCAACAAACAACACCATGAGCCTGCTGAGGGATGTAGACTGCCTCAACCCAAGGATTCCTAAAGCTACGGCAGCCGTCATATTTCTTCACGGAACAGGTATTTTAAATGAAATTTTCATGATCACCAAATACTGAGTGCTCTAAATTCACGCCAAGAAGAATCTAAAGACACTTTTCAATACTTCTTCATACTCGTCTAATTATTGTATAATTAGGCAGCGATAAGCATTCATTTGAATACGCAAATTAACGTATTTCATTCATTATTAAATAATTTGCATACATTTTATTCAAACCATTTACTTATTTTTTGCTTTTAGGAGAAACCGGTAGGGATGCTAAGGCAGCCTTCCAAAAACATTTGGGTGATCGTGGACACTCCTACATTAAATTCTACTTCCCGACGGCCAAGAAACGTTACATGAAGGGCTGTGATAAGGTGATTGACTGAAGATTAATGAATTACTATTCTAAATTGCCAATTTTATTGATAAAATAAAATGATAAATACACTGCCAAGGGGGACATGGCCCATAGCTTCCTCGCGTTCAAAGCCCCGATATACATCCACCAAAATTTACGGAAGCAACAAGGCTCTTAAACGCAAAATGCAAGTGGAAATTTTAATTTTGGAGGACAAAAATCTTTTCGATCTCGAAAGTGAAAACAATGCTTCCAATACCTACCTTCGGTAGTCTCGGAAGCAAAAAGCGAGATCCTATTCATCATCCTATTTTACATACCTACCTATTTGATGAATTGCTTAGGTGACTACGTTCTGGTTTGAAACTGAAAACGCTGGCGGCGAAAATGAGGAAACTGTAGGAAAAATTGAAGATGCAAACGGTGTCGTTGACACTCTCGACAAAATGATGAAGGAGATTGAAGCTAATGGTATACCTCGGTGCCGGATTGGTCTTGGTGAGTGGGCGAACGTTTTAAGATACCTAACTGAGAAGTTTTAAATAAAACTCAATATTGGTACTGATGGTTTAAATAATACTTGCAGGCGGGGTGTCGCAAGGAGGAATTGTGTCGTTGTACGGCGTTTATTCAAAAGGTCTTAAGGTTGGAGCTGTTGTGACAGCTGCATCACCTTTAATGTTCACGAAAGTGAGTCAATTGCATTATCGACTGAGTACGTGAATAATATTTAGCCATGTAAAAAACATCAATAATTGATATTATTAACATTACAGTAAAAGCTCCATTAACCAGGGTCGACGGGGGCAAGACTTTCACGGTTAATCGGAAACGAAACTAAACGAAATTAACTAATTTTTTGCATAAATCAAGGTTTTGAAGCGCTATGTGTTGATGTCCAAGGTCCCTAAGGTTTTTACTCATGCACATGTCATCATGAGATAGAGCTGCCGGAATTGCATGTTTTGTCTGGGCTGTCACTTGTTACTCCATCATCATTTATGGTGAATGTCCCCTGTTGAACTACACTGAAGCGCCACTTTTCGGGAGAAAAACCCCGGATATGGGAGCATCCCGGTAAATCGGACCACGGTTAATGGGGCTTTTACTGTATTAAATAATGTTATTTTATAGATATTATTAAGATTATTAAATAATGTTATTTTATAGATATTATTAACATTATCAAATAAATTTTATTAAATTACACATTCCTTTTAGCAAGCTAAATACTCCACTACGAGCAGAATCCCTTTGCTCAGCTTGTATGGCCAAAATGACGCTGTCGTCTCTGAGGAATCTATGAGTCTCGCTTGGAAAATACTTCGGGAACACAAAATACAGTTCACCCCCAGAACGATTATAAACTGCGGCCACAACATGAACGAGGAATTCGTGAAATATATGATCGAATGGTTGGAAATGAAGATAACCATCAGCGAGTGTTGAAACGCCTCATCCATTACATGGGTACCCACTCTTTTACTGTTTTATGTACCTTATATTGGGGCTTCCTGCTTTAACGATTTCGTTTCTTTCAGGTAGGTATTCTCAATAATTTCAAATTTCAATTCAACTGATCAACGTTCAACGGCTGCTTCACACATTCTCAACCTCAATACGGTCTCATTGTGGTACCTAAACGTAATTTTCTAAACTAGAAGGTACGATCCAAAGTAGAGGAAAGTTTGTCATAATCTACCTACCTCTTCCTAATGGAATGATGATCTTTCCGTTAGTATGTATTAAATTTTGTAAAGAGTTGTTAGTATGTATTAAATTTTGTTATAAATGAGGACCTAGTTAGAAAAATGTAGTTGGAAACGTTGTAATAATTTCTATAAGTCTACCAGGGTAGAGGTCAGGGCTGACATGGACAGCCACGGAGGGCCTAACTCTGCATAAATTAGCGCCTTCAAGGAATCGGTAACTACGAATGAGAAAGGTTTCTCAGTAACAGTTGAGAGGATAAAACAATAGTTTAATTATAAATATGCATATTTCCGTTTGGTTCCTTGCGTTAGTGTGAAGAACGCCGTTTGACGCAATAAATGACTCAACGAGAAACGGGTTTGATGGAGCGGGTCGTTGGAAGAGACAGGTATTCGTGTTCTTATTTGATCACCTGCAACCATAGTTTACGATGAAACGCTCAACATTTTCTTTAATCGGCAGTGATTCGCCAGAAATGGGGACTGTGAATTTAAACAAGCTGCCTCTCCTTAGCTCGCCGTTTGAAGGTTTGTTGTCGGGGTTGGACCACTCTTCGGTCATACGAGAAACGCTCAGGGACTACCTGGAATTCGACGTTGAAACTTTGGGGCCGACCACCGACTCGGTAATCATATTTGTACGATGAAAAATCAATACTTGTACACGAAATCGGCCCAGGTCTCAATGGATCAACTATGTGGGCGTCGACCGAACGAATTATTTTCGTCTATTTCTGTAGACTAAACAAACCTACTACGCTCAGAGATTTGAAGAAATAAATGACGCTCAAGAAGAACTAATGAAGGTACAAGCAGTGAATATGAAGGTCTTGGATGATTTAGGCGTCGTTGAAATGACATGTGACCCTCGGGAAAGCAAGTGCGATTTGTCAGAAGAAACAGCGAAAAAGTTCAATTTGATTCGATTCGAAGACGTCAAGATGGATTACAGTGACATATTGTGTGAGCCTTTCGAATGTTGTAAGAGCACATTTTGGCATGCTACATTGATAACCGTATCCGTATCTGCTTTTCAGTTCGTAAAGCAGTCGATGACGATAAGTGCCCTTTAAAAGAATTTAATGAATATGGGCCACATGAATTTACGCCAATTTTAGAAAAGGGAGGAGGAGAGTAAGTTTCGGGCACTTTCAAAGTAGTAAAGGGAACACTTTACAATAATTGTAGTAATAGCTCATTGTTAGTAATACAATTATTGTATTATTAACAATGAGCTAGCGTTATTTCTGGAGTATAATTACGCTGATCTCTTGAGCAAGAATTAATTATGATGCAACGCATTGCAGTGGTTTGGGGTTAAGCGTATTGAAGGAAAGTAAAAACGAGCAAAAATTGAATAGAGGAAACCAAAATACACTGAAATCGCATCCAATCAATATGGTCGAGTGTTGTCACCATCATTTGGGCTTCTATGACATGGGTCTCACTCCATTACACAATAAATGGTTGGTAAATGCGTCTACTATAATAACGTAGTGCACCATGTTCCCTGAAATGTAGGAGAAGGGTGCCTACCTTGGGCACGTTTTTTTTTTGGAGCAATCGAACCATGGTTTAGTCGTTTTTGGTTTAATTCGAACCATTCAAATTAGTTCAATATTATGATGTAGGTATACGTGAAGCCTCTTTATCAACTACCTACTAGTTAACAAATTTTTAACCTCAGACTTTTTGTTATCACCCGTCAATTATCATATGATAAATTGCAATGCAAGGTTTCGCTTCACTGCGAGGACACTTCACTCCACATGCCCTGACACTTACTTGAGGTCTTCTAATGCCAGTTGAACTTTTAGGCACCTGAAACCAACCAAAATTACGTTCACCCTCTCCGAGGTAGGGAACTATCACTTTTTAATAAACATGCCGTAAATATTATTCTCAACCGCTTAGAAAGAAAATCAATAATAATTATCATAAATCAATAATCAATGATTGATTCCTAGCATGCTAGGAATTAAAATCAAGCGATTTCAAGTAAGTAAGTACAGTAACTGTAGAAGACGTTGAAATACCCCTAAAAGTGTATATGGGACCACCACCAACCAAACAACCTACACTTCACGACACGAAGAAAGCAACTCCTACGAACGTGAAATTACTACCTGTCCAAGGTAAGCCCCCTTCCCGAATAGATAATATTTTCGTACATGTTCTTCAAGATGCAATTGGGCTTAGGGATGAAGTTTGCAACGGGACCATCACAATGACCCCAAATATCGTTCAGTTTGTGAATCAGCAAGTTGGTCAGACATACTTCGTAAGTGTTTCAACCTCAAGTGACCATGTAAAATCCTGAAGTGGGATGAAAAAAAAGAAGAACTTCCAATTTACCCAAATTTACCTCACTGCGGGGTTGTACCGAAACATGTACCTACTATATATATAGTATATATACATTTTTCGCCGATTCACTCCCCGAAATATAATCGGACTGAATTAAAATGAAAGCGTTAATAATGAGAATGGCACAAACGACCTCTTTCTTCGATACACACAGTACCATCATATTAAATATTCAAATTTTGTATCATCGTGCTCTCAACCAATTAAGGGCTCCCACCTAACAGTACCTTCTCACATGTAGACACCTGACATGATGGCTTCATTTCCCCAGAAAAAAGTTAAGTTGAACAACGTCTCAAACAGAATGCTCAAGTTCGAAATACGCCTGGACCAAAACCCAATGGAAATGAGAAATTTCGACATTGTCTTTCCCAAAGCTATGGTCCGTCATTTTTCTCTGGCCCCTGGAATGAACATGCACTTTGTGGTCAAATTTAAATGCTCCGACCTCGACGACCACAAAATCAAAGTTGTCATAGACACCATCGACGGACGCAGCTTCAATTTGCCAGTCACGACGAAACGACTGGTTCCCACTCTGATCTGTAAGTAGCACCTTCAGCACCTTCTCAACTTCGTGGCCTACATCCATCGTGATTATAAGAACGTTCTTTTTAAAATTGAAACCAGCAGAAAAATTCTTCTTCCCATCGAATTCTGCGATGCCGGAATTCAAGAAAAGCTCGGCCATAACTGTCGACTGCGGTACGAGATTTTTGGGGACTAAAACCCTAGTGACGGCTGTACTGTTCAACGTGGGAAGCGATGCTAATTATTTCATCACCACCAAAGAAAACTGGGATCTCGAAACAATACCTGTAAGTTCATTTTGTCCATAATTAATGGAACGAGGACAAAACGATGTCGACCTAGTATAGGGATGTACGACTAGGGGGCCATTTCCTGTCGGCTTCGCCTGCCAACCTCGCTCTTTGCACCTGAGGAGTATTTGGGGAGCCACTTATTTTTGTGAACCAACAGCAAAACTATATTTCTAACACTTTTTTGTCCGGCGTCCAAGCGGTTTTGGGCAGTAAGCATTTTTTTATAAATAAGTACGAAATTTTGACAGAATGCTCGGTACCCACTATATCTAGTTGTGCCAGCCCGATCGCTCAAACCCGTGAGGCTAAAAGGGTGAGATTTTCTATGGATGGGCTCAAACCCGTCCAATCACAATGAAGAGAACTATGAGAGCTCCTATGGGCTTACGAAGGGGCTTTTGAAGGACTTCGAACTGGAGGCCAAAAGGGATGTCGTTTTCGAAGTAATTTTGGACCCAGGATCCATTTATGGTGGCCTCTTAACGGTCATAACACCATACACGTATCATACGTACATAATGTAGGTAGGGTGGTGGCACCTGTCGCTTACACCTACCCAGTATCATACACTTTCATCTTCAAATCCAAATAATAGGGTGGTGACCCCAGTATAATACACGTTAACGAAACATTTCAAGTTTCTGCTCAATATCTAGGCCAGATTACAACCTGCAAATACTTATGAAGTCGAAATAGGCAGTATGACTGTTTAAGAACGCAGTAAAACCAAGAGAAGTAAAATATTTGGTTTCTTTGAGATAAAATGAATGACTTTCGAGATCTCTTTTAACCCAATGGTGTCATACAAGGCAAAAATTGGGTGACACAAGTGTCATTCACCCTCAGTATCGTACACCATAGTACCAATTAACCAATAATGTGATTCACAGTACCCATTATCATACACCACTGTATGACTGTCTTACTTCTGGTGATTTCAAAAAAGTTCATGGCGTGAGTTTCAAGTCCCAAACACCTACAATGGCCGAGAAAACGCAATAATTAAACGTTATTAGGATTCCCCAGTGTCATACACATGTGTATGACTCTGGGGTACCAGCATAATATTATTATTAGTACCTACCCAGTATCATACACTTTCTCAAAACGGGTTAAAAACTGTGTTTTGAGCAAAACAAATAACAAAAATGAATTGTAAAGTCAAAACATATGAAATATTACCCCCAGGGGCGTGTAAAGACAAAATCTGTGTGAAAAGACAAATATAAAAGAGGATTCACCTTCCTCCAAGCAGACGCCATGAACAGAGAACTGTTATTGACTTGCAGGCCCTGCAAGCAGACAACAAACTTCGATTTTCATATTTCACCGTCGAGCCTATTTTGTTTTATCTCCGAGCCGGGACCAAAGTGAACTTGAATTTCACGTTTGAACCAATTTGCGAACGCCTTTTCACGGATAAATTGATCGTGTTGTGCGACAACTTCGCTTGCAGGACTATCGACGTGATCGGGGAGGCCGTACTTTTTGACCCGTCGCATTTCTGCATAAACGTGAGTTTTGTCAATGGTAGTTTATTCGAATAATTTTGTCTTATTTCATGAAGGTGTCATGAATGAAGATGAATAAATTAATAAATTTTATTTCTAGGCTCATTCGAAAACGTTTGATGTAGACGAAGAAGATTTGTACGATGCGGTTCAGTGTGTAGATTTTGGGGAGGTAAAGAAAGGTGCACGTTCCACCAAAGAGATACGGTTCAAGAGTGAATGGTAAGTCAAATCCATTTTAAAATCGTCAAAGTTGGTTTTTCCTACCACGTCGTTCACATTACACACCTAAAGTGACTTTCCTCCGCTGACGACAACCACCGTAAAAAACACTAACCCTCTCGTCGTTTCCCTCCTCTGTAGCCCCGTCGAGGTGGATTTTCACTGGGAACTCCAACAGCTGTCCAACTGGCCCGAGGGCTACGGTATCAAAGCCCATCAGCTGGTCTTCTCCCCCAACGTGGGCACCCTGTGTGCTCTCACTGCTGAAGAGATGGAAATAACTTGTTTCACCGCCGACATGCCCGACGGAGTGTACAAAAGCTCTCTCTGGTAATTCTGGAAAAAATGAATTTCACCGTTGTGGATAGTGTTCGGTATTGGTTAAAAATGGATCAATATTCAGAATGGGTCTTCTCGCAGTTTTGGGGTAAAATACAACCCGCTTTGACTGACGTCAGACCACCTGACATGACTAACGACCGCCAGATGTTTGCGAAACTACTAGGCTGCTAGAAGCCACATGGCCAATAATATATAATACATATATTATATTAACATTACGCCACATGACCTATAATATATATAACAACAAAAATCCCAACACAACAGTACCTACTATACAATTCAGATTGTCAATTCTATACTTTCAGTTTTGTGGCGACGAACATCAATAAGAAGTGTTTGATCAGGGACGATATTCCTGGGCAGCGGTATCAGACGGTAAGACAAAATTTGTCGTCTCGATATTTAATATCGAGGGCGATGTGAACTTACTCACCCAAAACTGTATTAAATAGGTATATTAATTAAATGTATTATTAATATAGGTACTTAATACAGTTTTGGGTGATATTATCCATGAAATAGGGTTCAAGCCGATATCTAGAAAACATGGCTCCTGGGGGACATAGAAACATCTTCCTCTCGGTTCATAAAAGCAGTAGAACGTGAAACTGTTGAGTAGTTAGTTACCTGACTACCAAATTCAAAATTTTCTTGTTCCGAAGGCCTTGTGGGTTTGGACAGATAGAGCAGCTCTCTTGGCATCCTTCTGTCTATTTGTCCGAAGATGAGGACCTATTTCGGATCACCCATTGTACAAATCATCGAAGACCCTTGCTCTCTGTTACTCTGTGCCTGGGTTGATTCAAATAAAAGCTTTCTGGGACACCCGTTATAAGAGACCAGTTGGACCTTCCCTAGTTGGTGCTGAGGGGGAATTCCACGGCCGTAAGGCTGTAGGTACACACGTTGAGGATTTCCTCGCTGAGGAAATCCGCAGACTCTAAGGTTTGTCGGAGCCGGAAGGAGCATCCACACGGCACTCGCATGTCTGTGAGGAAAACTGCACAGTATTAGTGTAGTAATGTTGTCCCATCCACACGGCACCTGCAAACCTGTGAGGAAAACTGCACAGACTGTGCAGCAGTTACATGCCTTGAGGCCAAGTTGGCCTGGCCAACCCCCTCCACACACGAGGAAAGGGGTTCAGTTCCGGCGGCCTGTGCAGTCCGCCTCAACTGAAGGAAAAATCTGGTACACAGGCTAATTGTATGGCGGTCCGGTCCTGGAATGGTTCCACAGTGACAGGGGCGTAACGGTTCCTAATTATCGGTACATACTGCTCCAATACCTATATTTAACCAAATCCCCCCCCCCCCCCCCCCCCACAACGTTCGAGTGAATCTAATTTGCATAACCAAGGCATTCATAAAAATTTTAGGGAACTCTTACAAAACGGCCATGCTCATCACAAAATTTGATTTAATGATGGTGTGTTTCACTTCACTGAGAACAGTTACTGTTCCATTACCTATAATTAAAAAAAACAACAGCATTCTTCCTTTTTTTCAATGGGAGCGAAGAGAATCCTGCGTAGGTACAGAAATGTTGGTAAATTTAAACCTGAAAGGATAAAGGAATATCACAATACTATGTTGGTATTTTCTACCTGAATTTCACAAAAAAGGATACAAGGTCCACAGAAACCTAACACCACCAGCGATGAGGAATGGCTGGAGGCAGGGTCCGACCTAGAAGGACATTTGATGCAATTTAAACAAACAAATCCCCCTCCTCTTGTTGTGCTCTTCCTCCCCTCTTTGGAATCACCCTTACTACTTTGTTCATTCTATCGTTCGGTCTATCCCTCCTGGTACAGTTCCGATCGCAAGGAATAATCTTACTAACTACAAATGAATGAACTGTTCAACCCTATTTTGAATGTAGACACTCACTACTTCGTTCGCTCTATTGTTGGTACAGTTCCCCTTCGCTACAGCTCCCGGTACAGTTCGCGGGAGTCGGTGGAATCATCAGCAGTGACAGTGACTGTGAGTCACGGGCCCACCCTTCCCCTGGGTAACTTATTCTACTAGACTGTTACGTATCTTGTAGCAGTCCAGTAGAATAAGTAGGTAGTCTCTTTCTAGTAGTTGCCATACGATTATGTAGTAGTGTGAACCAAAGCCTATAATTGATCAACAGGAAGACTTGGTAATGGTGGACCTGATGCACGTTGAGTTGAGAATCACCGTAGCAGTACTTCAAATTGCGTTGGATCCATCGATGATAATTTTCAGAAGTACAAGATTTGGGTAATTTCAACAAACTTTGCCAGTCATGTTAAATGTACACGATTGATGGTTTTAAAATAGCCTTCCATTCCAGTACCCAGAGATACAAGATAAGAGCCAAAAATCTTAGCCCATGGTTTGCTTTTGTTAACTGGATTCTGCCGGACTCTTCCCTTATACAAAGTTCAATAGATCCGTCGTCGGCAACGATACCTCCATTCCTGGCTCAAACATTTGAATTAGAGCTGACAGGCTTGCAAATTGGCTCCATTGAAGAAATATTGAAGTAAAATTTGACTCTAGGAAACCAAGAGGGCCGCGGTTTGGGCCGCGTTTGTCTCTATCTTCTCTAATTAAAATCTGAAATTCTAAAATATAATGAATATGATGATGATGTTTTCCAGGTGTGAATGTCCTGACGATGGTACGTGTTTTCAACTGATTGTTCGAGGTGAAGTGGTCAATCCAGAGCCCCCTGGAATGGAATTTTTGTGTCATGACATAGGCCCACAGAAAACTGGATTTGACATCCGTTTCGACATTCCTGTAAATGTTAATGATCTAGCAAAAGTGAGTATTTTCATGATGATTTTATATTGCCAGTAATTATAATAATTATTATGGAGGTTCACTAAGGGGAATATTAATTTTCATCCTATCCCTCAGGGTTACCTTCTGATTAGCAATGAGGTTGAGTCAATTTTAAATTCCGCTTGGAAAAACGGTGATGAGTTGACTTACAAGATGGTTGGAACAGGACCAGATTTTATTCCGCATATCCCTGATCAAGTTCCGTACAAAACGACGCTAGAGGTACGTGTTGGATTAAATATGACTTGCACGCAGAAAGGAGACTGAAAATAATGACTGTTTCAGAAATCAGAAGGGTCAGACCTGAGGTTGACTACAGTACAAATGGAATCTTCAAACTCGAAATTCTATGTCGACACAATCGCTCTCGTTCAAGACGTTTTTGTCGAATTGGACAAAACAGAAGTTCATTTGGGAGACAATTTCTATCAGAGAGTTCCAACAAAAATCAAGACGACTATGATCAACAGGAATCAGCTTGGTGTAAATTTCGAATGGCAACCACCGATTGGGCCTGAAGCCCGACATTTTGTCGTGGAATACGAGCCAAAAACAGGACGTCTAGATCGACTCAGCAGGCAAAGTATTGAGATAACATTGACAGCCGATCGACCGGTTTGTATTTATTTACCGTTATAGAAACTAACTTCAAAAAATTGGCGATAAAATAACATAGAATTACATTGTAGGGTAATTTTGAAGGGCTGGTTCTACCTTGTGACGTCGGAAACGGGAAAATTCTGCAGTTGATTTGTTGTGGAGTTTCCAAAGACGTCGTTGTGCAAATTTCCTACCCGTACAAGGACGACTTTGTTCGCATCACTTGGCCCAGGTAAGCTCCTTGTTGGAAGCCGAACGGATTCCGTTGTTCAGAAACTCTTCTTCGATAGATCTTGAATTTGATCTTCGAATCGTGTAACGTGAAGTTCTCATGAAAATTTACAGGGTTTCGACGACTTTGTTGAACGTATCGGAGGACCTGGATATGAAAGATGAGCGGTGTTGCATTTGTTTCATTTCAAAGTTTGCAGAAGTCAATGTAAGATTTTTTTTTAAACCAATGAATAGGAGTTTAATTTTTAAAATCTCTGTGGACTGGAGGGCAGGTATCTAAACTTCGTGGGTAACAATTATTATTCCTGGTCAGCAGGGATTCATCTTCCAGTCCTAAGCTTCGTAGCTTCCGCCAAGTTCCCCTCAGTCGAAAGGAAGCAGCCCTTAACATGGCCAGCTGGACTCGAACTCGAGCCCATCCCACCACTTGGGAGTACAGTTTGTCCCACTTCTCCTCCAGTATGGGCTCTGAGATCTTCGGCCAGTCTATCATACTTTCTGTGTTTCATTTGCTGCACTCTGGGGAACTTGCGGCCAGTACAGGGAAAGATTAGAGGCAGCGTCAGCATCATCAATGCGATTATAAAAAAACGATGGCAGTGTACAGCCAAGAAAGGCTAGCTACTATATGTGGCGCCGCTTAACCGTGACCCATTTTTTGCGGTTGTGGGCATGACTTACATGAAACCCTTCCCCACAACCGTCACAGTCGTTTTACTGGGTCTGGAAGGTGCTTTTTGCAGGTCGAACCAAATTACACTGTCAATGCAAGAATTGGTTCAGTATTCACCTCACCTGGTTTTCAAATCGACGTTATAGTATATTATATTTTTTATAATTTTGCCTTTAAATGAGCTGAATGAGGTGTCTTAGCATCAAATAATTGGTTTGTACAGGTACCGTCAACATGGGGCGAAATGTATGAAACCAAACTCCTTCAGTTCACCGACTCCACGATGTCCCTTCCTCCTTATAAAAATTGGCCGTTGGTCGGAGGAAAGTACCACCACGATAAATTCAAAGACAAATCTTTAGAAAGGTATGTGGAAAAAATTGGTTTGTAATCGTGATTCGTGGCCTACCATTTACATCTTGTGATATCTTCTCATCAACTCTTTGGTAGAGAATTTTACCACTCGTGGGAACCAGAAGATTTGAAACGTCGCATGATCACTATACCTTTAGAGGAAAAATCAGATCTCATAAGAGCCTTTTCTCAACACGCCTTGGTTTTCCATATCAATACTTATCAAAGTATATTCCATACATCAGAAAAAATTATAACAGTCAGTCCTGAGAAGGCTTTTTGAAGAAAGAATTTTGAATCTTAGGGGGGAATTAACGTTTTTAGCGGGAAATTCGAAAATCATAAAGATAGAAAACCTAACTCCGATACACACTCGCTACGACTTGGAAGTGCAAGAGTTTATTGAGTGCGATCAAACGAACCTTTACAAAGACGAAAACAATTGTAACACGGTGGAAAGGAGCCGAGAATCGCTAGTGAAATTGTTGGGAGGACAAGATAAGTCACACATTGGTAAGGGAGAATTCACAGAGCTTGAGAACCTTGCGACCTTGTAAAACCAAGCTGATCTACTATTTTGTAATTTAGATGCGCTTTGCAGCAAAATACAGCCTAACGCTGGACTTTGTTTGTCTCTGAAGAATGGGAACGGTCAACTTCGCCCGTCCGAAAAGGTTGCTATTGAGGTGACAGCGTTTGCGAATTGTTGGGGGGTTTATTTCGATCATGTCGTCATACGGATTCCAGAACTTCCTCCTGCCGTGATCCCCGTGTTGGTGATTGTCGAAGGACCGCCTGTTTGGTTCACGATGGCGCCTCCTGTCAGATTCAGTGCCCCAAGACGCGATCCAGTCATTAGGTGAGTGAGTGCGGGCTTAAGGTGCAGTAACGCAATAATTCCGTCCTTCCATTGTTTTTTTCAGGTTCCACGACTTGCTTGCGTCGTCATCAGCCAAACAAACGGTGTTTGTATACAACGACAGTTTCGTTCCTGTGAAACTGGCGTGGACAACGTACGTCGAGCGTCCGCCCGACAGGTCGGAGATCCATTTGTGCCTTCCTAACGAACCTCCCGACTTCAGCGTCAACCTCGAGCTTCACCCCTCGTCAGACGACGCTTTTGCCCAACTGCAATTCACGGATGGCTACGGCGACGTTGACTCTCGTTATTACGACGTAAGCGTATGAAATATATGACTTCATACACCCAGAATAAGTTATGCAATTGATGGATATTAGGTTGAACCGCGCGTAATGTACCTCAACCCGAAGCAAATGAAACCTTTGATAGTAAAAGTCAACACGACAGGGATTTGGTTCAGTGTTGATCATCTTGTGAATATTCTGAAAGGTGCCGCTCACGCCAACATTTACTTGGATGACTCAGAAGAAAAAAATCAAACGTCAGTACCAGGTTTGAACCTCAAAATATTATTACACTTTAACGTGCGATTTACAAGGCTATTTAAATCTCCTACAGCTTTGTAGATCGGGGCTTTAGCGTTTACCGTCCAGATGGTCAAAGATTAGACCCTTTAGTGCTCAGAATGGAAACCAAAGTTGCTGTGTCGCCAATGAAAACCCTCAACAATGAGAGCACAATTTTCATTTACCGCGTAAGGCTTTAGTTGGACATTAACTAATTACACCACTTTATTTAAATGTTATCACGCAACGGTTTTATTCCAGATTCACTCGTACCACATAACCAAAACTGACAGTAAAATGTACAAAGAAGAACGCGTTTATCTGTTCCAAAATACCAGCGACAGTGTGTCCGACGTGACGTTCGACACGACGGGACACCTTCAGATCAAAAGTGCCACAGTCAACGGTGAAACTCACGTTCCCAAAGGGTGGGGCGTCAAAATGATAGTGAGACCCGGTGAAATCGTTGAGGTGCGAATTTCACTTTCACGTATATTTCCACTCAAAAGTTTACCTAACTCTGAATAATTTCATAATCTCCAGCTGAAAACAGAGTTGACAGTGACGGAAGGCGATTTACCTGGACTCCTATTGGCTCCTTCCTGCATGATCGGCAAACGTGACTCTGAAGAAGGCGACCACCCTCTCACAACACTTGTTATATCTCACACAGGAGTCATTCAGCAAGTCAGTTACAAATTATTAACCAGATCTTTCATCTTGGACTGAGTTTTGATTCAGTCATTCGGTGAAAAAAAATATGTTGGTAAGGTAATAACCTACTTTTGTAGGTTATTCCGATTCCAATATTTATTATCGGCACAAAAATTCAATTATCAGCCACTTCACTTGACTTTGGAGAAGTATTTCTGAAAGATTCGAAAATTTTGTCAGTGAGGATCTCCTGCCCCTGCGGTAAGCTCTATCATATTAAATGGTATTAAATGGTAAAGTCATAATGCTCTCTCTTTGGAAGCATCGAATTAGCATCGAAAAGCTACGAATTAGATTAAATCTAAAATTTCTTAAATTTTAAGAAACAGACTCCCAGTAAAATTTACTGAGAGTCTGTTTCTTAAATCTAATTCGTACATTCGTACATTTAATGTCGACAAGAAATGTAATGTATTTCGGGCTGAGAGATCTGACTTTTTATTGCTCAAAACCCAAAAGACTTATCCTTCCTTGGGGTTAAACTTGACCCAAACTTAAACTGGAAGGTCCAAGGCAGTCAATTGGAAAGTGAATTGAATAGTTATATTGGTTTAAGTAAACCAAATAGTACTATTCTTGGAATAATACACCTACGTAATCGCGACGGAGTTCAACGACTCCGATCGGCCTCAAAATTTGACATCCGTTTCAAGAGGTATAGATTCCAAAACCGAAATGTCCGCCCGCCTTCCCCGTCCCCGGGCCGTTTTGGACAGTAGGAATTTATTTTTTTAAATCTGAAATTTTGATAAAATACTTGGTTTACCATCTAGTTGTGCCCGCAAGGTTTTCAGCCCGATCGCTCAAACCCGTGGGGCGCTTTGGGGCTAAAATGGGGCTTCGGGAAGGGTTTTGGCTATGGGATCGAGTTAGGTGTCGTTTTCGAAGTATTTTTGGACGTAGAATCCATGTTTGGGGGTCCCGGAACGATCCGATTCCACGGTGGCGATCTATAAGGCTTTCATGGGGCTACAAATGTGATTTTTAGGGATCCCAGGTGGTCAAATATTTTTCGAGTTAAAAACAAGAAATTTTTGAAAAAAAAAAAAAAAAAAAAAAAAAAAATCCCCCCCCCCCCCCCAGTTTTCTTAATTGACAGAATTAAATTTATGCACAAGTAACCTATATAAATAGAAATAACCCCTTGTGAAAAATTTGCACCTTTTTTTTCTTTTGAGACTCCTATCTGACAGGCTGTCAAAATCCGCTGTTCTAGCTGCACGATCCGCTGTTGAGGCGGATATGCCTCTACATTCCCCATATTGATGTATCGATTCTATGGCCTTGAGGTAGTTTCTCTCTTGGGTCAGGAATGTCTATTCGGTCCTAAAATTCGTTGTTAGCGATACGACAAGGAAGTGTAAGACTTCAAGTCTTCCAAAGCAATCGACGTCTATGGATTTGATACGGCGCTGGTTAAATCAATGGCTCCTTACATTGTAAAACCGCTCACTTATGTAATAAATAAGTGCCTCAGCACTAGGTACGTCCCGCATGGAAGAGTAGCATGGTCAGCCCAATTCACAAGAAAGGGAGCAAGGACCACTTTCGGCCAATCTCCATAGTGCCATATTTCCTCAAGCCTCACACAGTTTTGCATCCGTAAGAGACGCAATATCGTTGCATGGTTCCAAAAACGACGCCCTTATTTCTAGGATTGTATGCATTGAAGCTTTCAATATTTTCCTTGTTGCGTCAATGACTTAGGTACCTTTGACACTCAGTCGATAATTGGTAAAATTCAGTCCAATATATTGATTGCAAACAATCGATAATCCAACCTGAAAATTGATTAACGTTTTCTTGCCTTGATCTAACCTGAAATAATCCGTCGGTTGGGGGGGGTGTCATCCAGAAATCATGCTTTAAAACATGTCCCATGATGAACGCACATCACTTGCGGCAACAATTTTTTTTATAAAATCCCCGATTGTAATTATTTTTTAGTTTATCAATTGATGTTTTTAGGAGAAGAATCATACTCGTGCAAGGTGGTGAGCGGGTATAAAGGGGTTTTCCAAGCCACACCTTTGAGCGGAGTAGTTTCAAAAAACAATTACGTCAGTGTAAACGTCACATTTAGCCCCAGGTGAGTATATCATCTTACTTGATTCATATGTTCATGTTTGGAAATTTTGTTAAGTATCTAAAACTCTACTTCAGGGAGTGTCTCAACTATTACGGAATGTTGATGATCTCGCCTTCGTTGGAAGCGATGGGGGAAATGGTTCTGTTGTTCGGAAGAGGATCTTGGGACTACGACAACCACCAATTGGTCTCTTTGTGATTTTTTATACTCTGACCAAAATCCAAAGGATAGCAATGCATGAACTATACTACCAGGGCAAAAGTTGTAGGAACTACCCCGAGTGAATAAATGGACCAAGGTGGTTGTTGACCTGTTGTCTGATTTTGAAAATGTGGTGTGGCGGGATACGAGAAGAAATCTACGGTGAAGTTGAACACAGCCGCGAATCTAATTCCAATTTGGGACTTATTATACGTGTATAACACCGAATCCACATTACATACGCAGTATTTATGCGTTGTTTGTGTTCTGCAGGGCAATAATCTCTACCCATGACTCACCCCTCATTGCCCTCCCTACCCATACCGCCTAAATAATCCATAAATTCCCCGAGCTTCTAACCCTCTGCCACCAGATGCCATCGGGGGTGCTTATCGCCGCCCCTAGCTTTCAAATGCGACCGCCAGGGGCTCGCAACCCCCAAACCACCCCAGTCAATAACCACCCCCAACAGTAGCGGCTGCTTGTTTGCAAATGGTGGTTCCTTAGTGAGTCCCCTGCTCTCGGAACTTCCTTCGTACATCATTTTCTACTATAGGATTACTCATTTCCAGGTGCGTACCCCGAAATTGACCCTATTTGATGACAATTTGACCAAGGGATTCAATAATTACCACCCCTTCCCTCAGGTACCCCCCCCTTCATCACTCCCACCCCTCCCAACATTTCCCCTCTCATTTCTTCCCTATCTCAGAAATTTACATTTCATAAATGACCTATGATCTAATAAATATTGAAATCCTATCACGCATGTCACTTGAAATGCCTCTTTGACAGTTCAAGGTCAGATAGACTGCGCAACAGTTTCCGGCCATCTTGTGCCATCTCTAGTACATGCTTATAGTTTGACATTAAATTATTGAATTGATTCTAAAATGCCACTGCCCAGAATGGTTAGTCATTTGAAACGTGCCGCGAAGAAATTAACATTTAACACCCATTGCTGTTCAAAATTAGCTACCAATTTTATCGTTAATGTTTTATCGGCCACACTGCAGTTTTGACATTTCCACATTCTGATCAAAAGATGTTCTTCAGGCTGTCTGAGACGTCTTCTTTCACGGTCACTAACTGCATTAAAAACTTGGGCAATTGTTTCTACGAATTTGACGATATTTATGATTACCTAATCACAATTATCGAGATTTATGATCAATTGATCCTGATTGTGCAGGTAGTCATAAATATTGCCGAAATGAGTGAAGGCGGTTTCACCTATCCGAAAATTCTCTCGATGATTTATTCCGCTGCGTGAGGGCGTGGGACGGCTTTGTTTGGCGAGGACGTTTCAAAGGGAAATATCAAAAAAGACTACGTACAAGTGATGTCTCTACACAAATAATTGAGTAGGTGTACAGTATTTATATTGAATGTGAGGGAAAGCAATGAAGAGGCAGTCTCAGATTAGGTGACTTTGTGTTTGTTCTTCCGACGTCCGCAGTAAAAGGAAAGCTCTGAAGGGTTTTTTGGCTATGAGATCGAGTTAGGCGTCGTTTTCGAATTAATTTTGACGTAGAATCCATTTTTTGGGGTCCCAGATCGATCCGATTTCACCAAGGGGATCTATGGGGCTTTTCAAATGGGATTTTTGAAGGATCCCAGGAGGTGTAATAAGGTGTCTTTTTACGAGTAATTTTGGACGCTTAGTCCATTTTTCGTGGTCCCACATCTGTCCAAACATTGTACCTACAGTAAATAAACATTTTTTAAAAATTTTTCAAAACTATTTTCTTAATGACACAAAATTATTTGTTGCACAATTAACCTCTATCAAAGAATAATAAACCCTTGTGTAAAATTTGCAGCGTTTTGTAACTGTTGTGTGGTAGTTGGGTTTCCAAAGATGCCATCCATGTTCATGCCGCCGTTGGGGTTGAAGGAAGGATTTGGAATTTCTAGGAGAGTCCCTCCAGGATGCACGTTGGAGGGTCAAAGTAGAGCCGTGGGCTAGCTCCACCGGAGGCGGTCGAAGGATGGACAATAGGAGAGGGTATAATAACACTAGGTGAACATCAATTTTTTCCTCTACGTTTCTTGGGGAACAATTTTTTTTTTTTTTTTTTTTTTTTTTTTAAATCGATGTTCACTGATCCCATCCCTAGTTTCCTTATACTGCATAAGAACCTCTACGAATGGCGTTAGTTGCGAGCCTAGTAACAACATAGTGTTTACAAGGCTTTCGAATTGAAAACGACATTGCGTTTATTTGCCAACAGAGAATTACATCGTGCCTGAAGTACAATATCAGAAATGGGAGCATCCGCTTCGTTAACTTTGGTCCGGCATATGAAAACAGAAGAGAAACCGGTGTAATAGCTCACAGCGTATTCACATTTCGCGCGAAAAAAGAAAGAAAAAAAGAAATTGCGCTTGTGAATTAATCACATAAAAACTCTCTTGCAGAACAATATGACACGGTCGGGCGGTATAAAAGAGCGATATTTTTCTCTCTAGGGAGGCAGATTGGCGGGGAGGCGGGTTTGAATGTATTCAGGATTTGATTTCCGTACGAGTAGGTGTCGGCAGGGGGGGTCAAACAAAGAAATCACACATTCATGCCACCCGCGATTTTCCTCGCACGCGGTACGTTGTGCAAACCCACGCAGAAAAAGACTGATTCGTATTCATCCTAATTTGTATCCAGTTCATAACGTTATTTGATTTCCCCTGATATTTCGCTTTATGGCCTTCGCTAGTTGGCCTTGGAATACAGAACCGCATGCAATACCTACAAGTAGAAAATTTCAGTCGCATAAATAGCCTATTACAAGTTCTGATTTTCCTCAGTTTTCATCACGAAATTTGACGGAATACTGCATGATAAGCAGCTCACCCTTTGATTTGTGGATGATACGTAGCTTTTAGTTGGGTTTGTAGGTTATGTCAGGCGAGGGATTTCTACAGCCTTCTGCAGTCGTAAATTTTCCGCTTAATTTTGCAGTTCTGGCCGTCGGCTGGGTCATAAGAAAGAAAGGAGGTCTGTAAGTATCGCGAGGCACGCTTGGGTTGAACTTCTGTAAATCATGTGCAGGACATGCGCAAATTTTCCGTTCTGCTTTCCACAGAAAACCCATTTCCTGCCTTTCGGTTGCACCTACCGAGCGCACGCTATCGAAAAATAAATATGTGATTTATTTTCCAAACAAACAGAAATGGCAAGTTGCGAGCTGTCCGCATTGGTTGTGTGTATTTGTGCAGAGGGAATATATATCATTTTTTGCTTGGCTATGGGATATTTAACTAAGGATAGAGAGTAAAGATTGTCCACTCACACGGGTTTTATTGGGAAATTACAAAGGGGACCGGTTTCGGGTTTTAGCCCATCATCAGCCTCTGCAAATCACAATTAACGCTATCGTAAATATCCTGGCTATCCTGGCATATCCACAGCTCGACCCCTGAAAGACTCACCTGCACACGATCGGCAAAAAACTTGAGCTATTCAGCAGAAGTATGACTTCGAAACACCAAGTGGTTGGATGGGAGTGGACGATTTGGCATGGAGTGAATATGATGACCTAAGGACGAGCCTTCTTCTTTTGGCTCAGACGGGTGTCAACAATTTTCTATTTTTTTTAAATGTGAAGTTTTGACGAAATTTTTGGTGCTCCATCTAGTTGTGCCCGCAAGGTTTTCAGCCCGATCGCTCCAACCGTTGGGGCTCTATGGGGCCAAAAAGGGGTTCCAGGAGGGGTTTAGGAACGATTGTGAATAGGGGGTCGAGTTGGGTGTCATTCTCGAGATATTTTTGACATAATGTAGGTTCCAGGGCCTCACTGGGGTTGCTTGGGGGTCTTTGAAGTATTTCGAATGGGAAGTCGAATGGGAATCCATGTATGGCTGTCACTGATCTGTTCTAGCCACAGAACATAGAAAGAGCTTTCTATGTTCTGTGGTTCTAACTCTATGGAGGTGTACAGGTTTTTAGCTTATATATATATGTATTTTTTTAAATGAAAATGATTATTCACTAAGTAAATTCACGTCTTGAATTTTTCTTTAATTGTAGAAACAACGTTTTGTACAATTCATGCAAAAGAATGATAAACCCAGGAATAAAATCTGCAGCGTTTTTATCCGGAGTCTCTTTTCTTAAAGGGCTCAGAAGACAATCCTCGAGGATAAGCCATAAGCTAGCTTTGAAAACGCTTACTCTAAGGTTCTTTGCATTATTCATACAAAAATTAATTCCATATTGTTAAACAATTAGTTTAAAAAATATAATAATAAATAAATAAAAATATTTAAAATAAATAAGTAGGTAAATAACAAACAAAATAACCCTGTTCACTGTTTTGATAGTTGAGGGACGAGCAAAAGTGGGTTCTACGTTCAAAATTACTTTAAAAAACGACACCTCATCTCTTCTGGTGTGTTTCAAGAGCCCCATTTATAGCCCCATAGAAACCTCATTTATCTGGGACCGCGCCCAAAAAATGGAGTCCACGTCCAAACTAATTCGACAACGATCGCACACTCCATACCGTTGCCTAGTCTTCAAAAACCCCCTTCTTAAGCCCATTTTTAACCAGAGTCCCATCATGGGTTCGAGCGATCGAGCCGAAAACCATGCGAGCTCATCTAGATGGAGAACGATGTACAATTTTTCACAAAAATCATGAAACAAATGGCGAATTTCGAGGCCGTTCAAAATTTACGACCCTCGTCTTGGGTGTTTTATTCTAATATAAGGGCGGTTTATCAAAAGCTTTTGTAACCTTGATTAAAGCCCGAGTAGGCTACTTGCTGAGTAACGCTATCAAATTTCAATAAACCACAAAAAGGACGAATTACATTGAAATTCTGCTGAATACTTGGTCATTCAAGTGAATACTTAGTGAATATTTGAACGTCTCATTCACTTCCAATGCACCAGGTTTTCAAAATTAAAAATCTAAGCGCAACTTCTTCGATTGTAATGGGAGCCTAATGGTCCGAAACGCCGAAATTTTAAAATACCTCTCACGGTATTAACGCCGAACTCAACTGCCCATTAAACGCGGGCCTCTTTTTTTCCCCCGCTCGTATTTAATTTTCCATCATTCCGCTCGCTGAAGACATTTCCCCGCCTCACATTCGATCAGCTCTAACCCCGATCGGCGATAAATCTGCCTATATTTGAGTGTATGGTAATTCCCGGCCTCGGTTCCCTACGATTTGGCCGATTAACCCGCTATGCTCTAATGGCAGCACTTTCTGTGGGGGAAAATCCCTTCCGACTATTCCGGTTCTCCTTTTTCACTCGCCCCCTGGAAGATTTTTTCTACCATCACGGCGAATGTCAACTAATTACGGAAAGGGCTCTTGGTTGAAGCAAGTAGTAATAATAATCGTCGGTAGGTGGGTACGAGTATTTTTTGCGAGCCTTCGATTATTTTGATAGGTAGGACCTACCTATCAAAATAATCGAAGGCTGGTACCTGGTACTAGGTAATTTCCTTTTTGAGTTGATGGGTTGCTATGGGCTGCATATAGTTGGTGATAGACGGGAATTTGAAGGAGCTTCTGGAATTTGATACTTCACAACGAGAGGCCAACAATCGTTGTTACTAAGAAAAATTACGAGTCGACGGGTTGCTAAGGGTGTTTGCATGGGGGATGGACGGGAATGTGATAGTACCTACGTGCGAAGCACGGGTGTCCCAACTATCTATACTACTAAAGTTGCTCGTCTCTTTGGCTGGCTGTGTCTAATCCACGCTACCCAGCCTCAACGGTAGAGCCTAAATTTAGCGCATTGAGCGACTGTCACTTGGTGGTGACGCTCGATAAAGGTGATGGACGGAGTGCAGCGAAGCGCACCGGGCCCACTAGTAAATTTATAAAAGTACTATGCAACTACTACGCAGTTGTTTACTAGGACAACGTCGTTAGGGAAGTCAGCGTTGACGGCGAAGGAGGAGGTTTAGGAGAAAGGCGACAATTTTGCAATAATCACGGGGACTTCGCGATTTCAATGAGCCGCCTAACGTTGAAATCTGTTCACAGCAGGGCTCAGAATTCCGGCGGGCACTACCAAATTAGATAATATATATAATTATAATCTTTATATTATAAAGATACCATCATTGGAAAAACATTCAATTTAACATTTTTGATTGGGGTTTGTTGTCATGTTGCCTCACCACCAGACAAGGCTTTTAATTGTCTAATCGTTGAAGGTTTAATTTTCAAACCTATCACAATTGAGTTACAAAATTCGGAATTTCGATTTGTCTAAAAAAATGTCACGTTTAAAGTGAACAGTGAAGTTGAATAGTGAGGTCAACCGTGTGCCGAAAATAAACAGTTTGTTGGAAGTGCGTTGTTTGACTGGGGAAATGACGGGTCGAACGATTGTTTATCTACTCGATTGATCAACTCAACTCAAATATGAGTCGATCGATCCGAATCTGAGTGATGAAGGGCGGTTCTTGTATGTGTTCCGTGACTTGGGCTACATCGAGTAATCTGTGGGGGTGGGCGGGTGATTACCGCCGAAGAGACGTGGAGAGAGAAATGATGAATATCAAGAACCTTGTAGTGGGGTGAGTGGGTTGAAGTGTGCCAGCTACGAATGTCATCTGGTTCATGAACCAGATATTTATTGTTTGTGTACTTGTTCACGTTTATTTTCACGTCTGTGAAGAAAAAGGTCGATAAAAGTACCTTACTTCAGCTGCTGTAGAAACTGAACCCGATCCATCTGTTTTGTTCTCCGATTATATATTTTGTGTTGGTGTACCTGCGTGAGGGTGTATTCTCTACCAATTGAGTGTTCCATTTGTACATGTGGTGGCCAGTTATGTGAGGACATGATTGCCACCTGTAGGAATCATGGGCCCCACTATAATAATAATAATATATAATATTATTATGGTCAATTTGCCACCCCGCCGCAAGTAGCGGGACCACGGGAAGCGCTGTGGCTGGTGGTGAGAGTGGGTGGACTTGCTTCTCGCGCGGGAGGCTTCACCTCACACGACCTGGACCATCCCATGTCTGAGATATGATATCTCACTGCCGGTTTTCCTTCACTGATCAATTAACGTACAATGTTTAATCGTAGTGACTTTTTGGTTGGGCCTGCCATCCAGGAATCCCTTGCGACACTTCGGTTGGGGATGTCGGGAGTCCCGACTCGGGACAGCGGAACGAATTTATTCACGCGGAAGACCCGCCAAATTTGTTGTAATGAGAAGAGGCGATGCCTCGTGCCCCACACTGATTTTAAATGCGACGCGGGTATCAAAAACCGGTTTACACGTCTGATTGTCTTGAGTTGCAACTGCTACAAAAGTGATCTCATTTTGTCGTGGCGCCCTCTCGAAAAGGCTCACATCGTCGAGATACATCCGAAATTGATGTAAAAAGTTCGAAGATGTGGAATCGTCCTTCTACGTTCTCGGAGAAATGGCCAGAGTGTATCGGAGGGTCAGCCAGGGAACATAAAATGGGTCATATTACCCAACAACAGGAAGTGGGGGGTTAAACTAGGGGTCGGGTCCCGTGGGGGCAAAGAGGCAACTGTTCCCCCGTCTGCCCACCGAGCACTTGTCCCTAAATCCCCGCCTTCCCTATGCTCTAATACTAATCCTCTCACCCTTCCGCACTTTGCTCTCCCCGCTCTTCCCTTACAAAAGTGAGGATCTTAGCCCCTCACTCCCTCAAAGTTGGGAAAGGGATGTTTCTATTATTGATCCAACCCCGTACTACTCCTACACACCAAACTCGTACCCCCCTTCTCGCCACTGACCCTTCCTATTGAATTACGGACAAGAATACCCAACAAGGACTTGGAATAGATGAGCTGTTCAGGTAGATTAAAATGAGCATTAGAGTTGGTACATATTCTTTTTTTCAAATTCGATTTTAAATGTCAACCTTCAAGTTTTTGTTCGTAAAATTTAAATCAAATCGTAATAATTACGATTATATAATAATACGAAACAGTGATCAAGTTGGTTTGCCTGTTCTTCTCCCAATACTGCTGGAATGCCGTCTGAGTGCAGACTTCTGTTCTGAATTCAGGACATAACTGTACTAACCCTCAAGACCTCCAGGTACTGTTGGTGAGGTAGCCTTGCTCCGAGCAGAAATTTTATTCCTTTATTATTATTATTATTATTACTGTTTAAAAGAATCTATCTTTATTATTAAATTACTATTATTATTATAGACCTATAATAATAATAATAAAAATAATAATAGTAATTTAATAATAAACATATTCCTGTATAGTAGGGATAATGTATAAAATAAACAACATTAAATTTTTAAAGTTTATTCTAATGAGTTGGGTAGTTAACATGATTAAGAAAATTATATTAAAATTTAATATAATTTTCTTTATTTAATACGATTTTAATATTCTTTTGATGATAGCAGCTGAAGCCTTTTGGGACCAATATAATATATTGGTATATTATACTATGGCATATTTATGCCATAATTATGCCAAAACAAAATTTAATCAATAGTTTAATTTAATAATTACTTTAAAGTAATAACAAGTTAATTTTGTTAATTTAAAATAATTTATTCACAGCGCGATAATTGCCAAAATAAACTTCAATCGATAAATTAGTTTTACTTAATACCTTAATATTGTAATAAGTATACTAAGTTCATTTAACCAATTTGTTATTATTTTAAAGTATTAATTTAAATTAGTTTATTGATTAAAATTTATTTAGGCTCTTTCGCTCCAAAAGGCTCCAACCATATTAAATATGATTGAATTTATTTTTTTGGTGATAATAACTAGGCGTTTTAAATAAATAGGCGTTTAGTTGCAAAACTAGTTAAGCTAGGCTCAACCGGATTGGGTCGTTAGGGTACTCATTCACACCGAATTTTGTACCTACGCGTCATAATAGGACAACTTTTTTTGGTCAGATGCTTCCTTCTGGGTAAAAAACGCCAAAACTTAATGAACCAATGACTCACCCTTCGAACTAAGGGTGTATGTAATCTGGCATGAAAAATAAATAATGGAGAAAGAAGAGTCGATCCCAGAGGTGCTGATAATATGTATACGAGTGTGCAGAAATCTACCACCGGCCACAGTATGGTCAGGTGTAAGATTAACCGCTTCATTGACGTATTCCCAGCTCGTTTTCCCATCTTTCGATTCCATTGTGCGTCCCGAACGTTTACGTCGAACAACGGTTTACCCCGACATGAATGGAAGACGTGCCAGAGGTGAGGATGTGGATTTGGGCGAAAAAAAAGGGAGACGAACCGAATGGGGAAGAGCGGCTCTTGGAGGCTGTTGTGATCAATATGAAGTCCTCCCCTAACGCATTTGTATTCCGTGCACCAGATCCCTCCCCGGTTGCCAACTTCTTCCCTTCCGTCCACCGGGTTACCGTCCCATCACGATAAGCATGGAGGAATTCTTTCCTCCATGCACGATAAGATAGGAACGTCTCCTGGAAAGGCAGGTTTTTCGTCGGGTATATTTTTTTAATAAACGCCTACAAGCCGGAATTAGGAAGAGAGGCTTTATTTGTCCTTTCGCCCCACCACTTGGCACCGGGGATTCCCTCTAATTCTTTTCAAGCTGTGCAACGCGTTGATGACCCGAAAGCCCATGTTTCACTCCAGAAATTCCTTTTTCGCAACAATTTCCATTATTTCAGATTAAATTTTGATGAAATTCCTCGTATGCATACATGTCCCTCTTTAGATTCCAAGGATATTATTTGGATATATTATTGCATAGGTATTTTCTGTTACCATCGTTGTGAGGATTCTCGGGGATTTTTTAAAAAGGCCGCTTTAAAAAATCCCCGAGAATCCTCACAACGATAGTACGTGAACATGGCCAACACAAACCAGCAGAATTTTCTGTTACCCATGTATACATTGAATATATATATTATATTCAATCTCGATTTCATGGGAAAATGAGAAACCCTTAGGCACTCCTGTAGCAATCAAGGTGAAATGGTTTAGCTGAAATTGGCAATTTGAACATGTCAAGTCAGAATTGTATTTTCCATCATCCCAAAATTTGGGACCCAAGTAACATTATTAGCCCAGCGCAAGCATTCGAGTCGGTTCATCCACAGAAAATTGTTTCACGTTCAACATAGGGCTAGGTATCCGATACTTTTAAAAGTTTCGATATATCTTATCGATAGTTTTTATATGTATATCGATGCAATATTTTTTTAAAAGAAACGATATATTAAAATTGATACTTTTTGAAAGAAAAAATATTGAGTTTTTTCGCGAATCTTGTCGTGATTAGGTACCACCTTTTGTATGAATTAATTTTTATTTTAAATAAAAATCTCCATTTTTGGTTTATTATTCTTGGAATAATACACCTATGTTTTCGCGACGCGGGTCGACGACTCCGATCGGCCTCAAAATTTGACATTATCCGTTTCAAGAGGTCTACATTCAAAATCCGAAATGTCCGTCCGCCGTCCGCCGTACGCCGTCCGCCGTACGCCGTCCGCCATCCGCCGTCCAGGCCGTTTTGGGCAGTAGGAATTTTTTAAAAAATCTGAAATTTTGGCAAAATACTTGGTTTACCATCTAGTTGTGCCCGCAAGGTTTTCAGTCCGATCGCCCAAACCCGTGGGGCGCTATGGGGCTAAAATGGGGCTACAGGAGGGGTGTTTTGAAGGCTTTTAGCTATGGGATCGAGTTAGGTGTCGTTTTCGAAGTATTTTTGGACGTAGAATCCATTTTTGGGGGTCCCGGAACGATCCGATTTCACTGTGGCGTTCTATAGGGCTTTCATGGGGCTAAAAATGGGATTTTTGAAGGATCCCAAGAAGTTAAATATTTTTCGAGTAAAAATTAAAGAATTTTTGAAAAAACACATTTTTGAAAAAAAAATCCCCCCAAAAAATTTTTTTTGAAATATAAAAATCCAAAAAAATTTTTTTACATTTTTTTTATTGACAGAATTAAATGTCTGTACAAGTAACCTATATCACAGAATAATAAACCCTTGTGTAAAATTTGCAGCGTTTTTCAAAATAAAATGTGTTTTATTTCAATCTCACTAGTTTAATATCAAATTATAATTCAAATTGTCTATTTTTATTTTTTGTGTCCGAAAGAAAAATTAAAATTAAAAGATGTTTAATACTGATTCGTAGAACCAAAATTTTCAATTAAACTATAAAAAGAAATAAGGAATATTCAAGGCACTTTTTTCAAGTTTCAACTCGTCAACTTTTGAACAACTTTTTTACTGGGTCAAAAATAACTATACTTTTTACATCCCATTTGAAACCTATGCGCTAGAGATCTAAAGAAAACCTGGATCGATTTTTTTCCGGCCGGAACGAAGCATTTGCCCGCAACCCCTCTGCCTGTTGAACCCACGGAAATGTTTTATTTATTCACAATCTTTTAGTTGGTACCAACTCCCACGAAAAAATTTCAATATTGATGAGGCCAGCTTCATTTTCGAGTTTTCTCTCCTCCCGGACCTATCACTTATTCATTAAAAGCATTCCATTTCTTATTAATTCGAATTTTCCCGGGGTAGAGCAGTTTTTTTTTCGATCACCCAACGCTGGGTTACATGTTGATGGTGGCGTAATTATATTTGACGTTGTGTTCTGTAGGGGTGCACGTAGTCATAATGGCTTGCAGCATTATTCATACTTTAACTGACCCCTCAAGTTTAATTCTGCATCCAAATCCTTATTTGTATAACCCAAGCACTTCAATGGCAGCTAGCTACAAGGATGGACGAATTTCTCCAAAGTTGGAAAGAGTCTGTCTTTGAACCCGCGCGAACTAACGTTGTTCAAGTTACTTCAGACGTTTCAAACTGTTCCGCCGTTATGAACAGTCCTCGGAGAACGCTTTTCCCGAGAATACATTTTCCTTGTATTTGTGTATTCCATCCGTACGCGCCTCCCTCCCTAAGGAAGGCTCGCCTTTGCAGAAAGGACTTCTCTCCGAGGACTGAAATGAATTCAAAATTATTCAAATCCGCCAGTAAAGCCATTCTGGTGTGCATACTTCTCCCAAAGCCGGGTAAACTAAACACGTTCGATTTGCAAGAGAAGGCCTTATTGGACTGGAAAGGACGGATTAATTCGAGCACCCACAAAAAGGGTTTAAGTAGCTCGAAATACTGAACAAGAAAAATCGCATTAAACTAAACGTTATTATGAGCAACTGGATTCGTTGAAATTGATATTCCATAATGCTTTCTTTATTCCATGATTGCTTGGCTAATTTTGAAAGCTGATTATTGTTGTCAAGCAGATCACTCTGATGAACCGTGTGCTATTTAAAATTAAGGTGTTTGATAACGTGACACGGATTGTACGGGTGTAATGCGTTTGATAACGTGATACGTTCGGGACGATTTTGACAATGCGGTTGGAACGGGACGAGCGGCAGGAATAAAGCAAGATGTAGAATACAGTCACGTTAGATGAACGGGTTGAAAGTAGGTGCAATTTAAAAAATTCCCCTTTCTGGTAAAGTTTTCCCCCAATCTTTGGCCGTTAACCCTTTCGCGACTGAGAACTCGCGGGAGCAGAACAGCTGACAGACCAGCAATACCGCGGGGTCGCGACCGGCCTGGACCGCATTATTTTGAGGTTACTTAGAAACTCTTCCAAAACATCTTGGAAACTCTTCAAAACATCTGATTTGATTTAACGCTCTCTATTAACTCTTAAGACTCTATGACTTCCCCACATCACCGCCAGAGAGCGGGGAATCCTTAAAAATGAGAGAGAAATCGAGAAAACTTGATGCGAGATATCTCGTCGCTGGTCCAGGCGGGGCCACCGCTCGGTGCGAGATATCTCGTCGCTGGACCAGGCGGGACCGCTTCTCTTAGCGAGATATCTCGTCGCTGGTCGTGAAAGGGTTAACTAGTTTATCATGACTTAAAAACAAAATTCATAACAGCCAAGATTTCCCCACTCCCTTCTCGCGAATCGCCAGACCACTAGAGCTAGTACCGGGGGGGGGGGGGGGGAGCGCTACGGTCGCGGCGCGATCGTGCAAACTCCCCTTCTCCCGCCAGCGACGTCACATTTATTTTCATGGACGGGAGGATTAAATCCTTAAATAAATTTTCCTCCCGTCAGTTATCATTCTCACTGATCGCTTAAATTCATTATTATTGCACAATTTAATCGCAGTGCCTTTTTGATTGGATCTGCTGTCCAGGCACCCCTTGCCAACACGCAACGCCGGATCAACGGACCCAAAATTTTTGCGCAGAGCAACTGTCCAGTTACCTATTGGCGACACTTCGCTTGTAGGCGCCGGGAGAACAGTTAGTTACTAACCTCCGTAAGATTGAGTTCGATGGTCAAGCCTCCATTGGCGACAATATGCTTGTGGAAGCCAGTCATTCCAATTTCAATTTAATTTGCGAGCAGTGGGAGAACCGATACCAATCACGACACTTCGTGTTTGATATGGGATTCACCCCTGCCCCATTCCAAGGAAAAACACACTTCAGGACAACTCGACTCTTCCAGCCAATCTGTAGTTCGTGCTTCCTTCATTACTGTATATGTTACGGTGAAAGCCCGGTGCCCGGTGAATGTCCGAGATTCGCCGGTAATTGTCAACAATCACCGCTGCTTTTGGTGAAAGCCCGAAGCAACAATGTTTGTCGGGCTTTCACCGGTGAATGCTAACAATGACCAAGGCTAGTTGGTGAATGTGCGAAGTTGAATCTGGAGCCAACGAAAATCTTCATCTTTGAGTAGGAATACTGCAGAGATTACAAATTTTCACACCCTCTTCGCTACAGGACTCATCCATAGGTAAATTGCAGTCATCGCAGGTAGTGGAATCTTGACAAATTTCGTCACAAGCGATACAGTTGACCGCAGTCTCTAAATCTGGGAGAACCATGGTTCTCCAACAATTGCAATTGTTCCTCGTTTTCTTCTTGTTCTTCAGAAATAGGCAGAAGGGAGCATTAAATTGGACAAATTTTGTCCAAAACATTTTCAGACCATTTACTGGTATCATTCGTCTGCATCCACGCATGTAACATATCTTGCACATCCCGGTTTGCCCGTTCAACAGAGCCTTGGCTTTCACTGTGACGTGGTTTGCCATGGACAATTTTAACTATTTTTCAAATTGCAAATTTCGCCCACAATTCTGTCGTACTTTGATTTTGACAGGAAAAAGGAGTTGACATTTTTTTCGGTCGTAAGTTCCGCTAATTTCACCTCAAACTGCTCCCTATGAACATCCTTCGAAACACCGGGCACATCAGACATCATCACACCGATAAGCATAGAAGACTACAGGCTGCGAGTCATTAGATAGGTCTAAAATCGAACTTACACCGCTCGCTGCCGGAGACTGTCGACAATGACCGGTGAAAGCCCAGAATTCGGACTTTCGCCAGGAGTCACGTTATCCACCTCGGTGAATATCAACAATCACCGGTGATTCTCAGCTTTGACCGATTTCGAGCTTTCACCGTAACATATAGACATCACCTATTGAATCTGTAGACCACGACCTCAATTCGTGCGATGCCTTAATTAGGGGTGTTCATACTCTTCCATCTTCTTCCTCCAAAAACGACGGGGGCGTAATCCATGATATGACGCTAGAGACATTCCCCCAAACAGACAACACAAATTATAATATTAACGCTGGGAAGCAATTAGGAACATATTATAATCTTGTAGGTACCCCCCAACATCCGTTTCCATGGTTGCTCCTACAGTCACTTATTTATCAAATATTGTCAGCTTTATTTTCATGTGGATGGTTTTTCTGTAGGACCTAGCGTTTTCGAGTTTGGAGCTCGCAGGGGACACTGGGGAAATCCTTGGTAACTCAAGTATGCACCCTGGGACAGCTAACCTGGCCCACAACTCTCACATTTCTCACGCGAAGTGCCATCAGAACTCCACCCAACTCACAAAACTAATTTAAAAGTAGGAACTCCCCACCATCCAGGTGCGACCAACTACAATGGGAATATCAAGACCAAACCAATAATAAGACCAACTGCATAAGATGATCAAATTAGGGGAAAATAACCAACTAACGAACTGTTTCTCTCAGGTTCGATACCCTTTTTGTCAACTCCCTTCACCTAATCCACCTTAGTGGCAACACTGCTTCGTACCTCTCAAACCTCTACATTGACATTTATCGCATCTTCACACACCTACGACCTCCTGGGTTGCCCCTTTTACGGAGAGAAGAGTCTAAAATCGATAGTCTGTCGTCAGCCGCTCATCCGAGATAAGCTGTTCCATTAAGAACCTCAGCCTTCCCGACAGACATTGTTTGTAGCCAAATACCGAATTTCCTTCAAGTTCCCATGGGAGGAGTAATTGAGTGAGACGATCCCAAACACAGGTCGTGATTCCAGGTTCTGAAACTTTCTGTTGGTTTAGGACCTAAGAAATCACCGCCATTGCGGAACAGTTTCAAGCTGCTATTGTCGGAGTTTAAATCCAAGAAGATAATTTCTTACATTATTTGTCCTGAATTAGGGGTAGAAAAAGCAAATCTAATGTTTTTGAAATATCTTATAAGCGTTAAGTTAAGAGTGGAGATTAATCAACTTTAACTTGACCTTCGTCGTTGACCGCCCCTGCACCATCAGGCAGCGTTACAATGATTGTAATTTCTGCTAGTTAAAAGACAAGTACATAAAGTAGATTTTATTCTGTTAACCGATTAGGTTTTCACAATAGAGCAGGAGCCGATCCCGCACTTTACTTTGAACTGATTTTGAAATGCCTTGCTCCAAAGAATCGCTAGGTAACCTCTTGAAAAGTGATAAGGCTGGGACGCGAACACCAGACCCCCTGGCGAGTTCACCAAAGTCATAACGCGTTAGCCCCGGAGGCTAATACATATATTATATATTATTACATATATATAAAATCACTCAACTGGGTATGATGTAATAATGGGAGCCTGTCTTGGGCGAATTAAATGTCCTTAAATGAACCTAAACGTACACATGAGGGTATTTACCTAAATTGACAAGTGAAATTGTGGTTTGGCGGGAAAAACTTGGTTACAACCAGGTTGTTCGTCCAAATTGTCGAAGTGGCCCCTTGGGTCTACATTCCCTGAGGAGGGGGAGGCAGAAGGCTGAAGGGTAGTGTCCCAGGAGACGTCCATGTAGGTACTTCACCCCTTCCGACATGAATTCTTTGGTTCCGGTGGTCCTGCCAGTGAAGACGGGAGCTCCCACAGGTTCCCATGACATGGAACGTTGAAAAGCGTCTTCCCATGGGAAGATATAAGAAGCTGCAGCTTGATATTGATCAAAGCTGTCAATCACTGGAAAAGATGTGGGGTCAACAGACTAGTGGCCTCACGTTTTCCACAGATCCCAGTGACAACATAATATGTTGTATATATGTATATTATACATATCTCAAATAAAGTCTAATAACATGAATCGATAATACCATTTTGTCAAGACGTCCGAACCCGCCGGCACAGTCATGAGGGGAAGAGTGGCACCCTCGTGTCCACACCTAGCGGCGCTTATGTGAACTTACTAAGACTTACTGTACTATAGAGTGGGGAACCTCCACATTATACGTATATTACATCATGATCATTGTTAGATTCTTGCTATTGCCCATTTTGTTGTTGCAGGTTAGCTAGCCTAGTACTAGGACGTGTAACGCATGCACAAGGTAAGACTTTTAGTTGTTATATTTTTCTTCATATTTTTGAGTTAATTGCCTTCCCTGATAGACAAATTTCCTTCATCTGTAGTATGAAAAAGATTGGGGATTCATCTGACGAGCTCTAGAATATTAAATCGGCTTGCGATGAAAAGGATAATCCTTGAAAATCACCACTTAACGCCTCGCAAAACATCCTAATCCTTTGAGATGGCCCTCGCTGAAACTCTCGTCTGAGTGGTGTGGGGAGATGGCTGACTTAAGCCTTAATGCAGGGCTGGGGTGAAATTCAACGTGCTTCGCCGAATTGGTACTTGGGAACGATATTAAGTACTGGGGTTCCAAATAGACTAAAGTATACTAAGCAGTTCAAGTGCTCATTGATTCGGACTGGTGTGTCTCAGTAACACATCACATCTGCTGTGTAGCTGGAAGGTAAGAAAGTGATGGCAAGCGCTCCGCTGAATTATTTTCGGCCCTAGGTTTCGGTTCCTAAACTCACTTGGTCTTTGGAATTAGGAGGTGTAATTTCCAATAACTAAATATTAGTTAACATTTTTCGGTAACCCTGACCACGTTTGGAAGAAGATATTCTGAAGAGGAAGAGCCATCACAGCTGGCACTGGCGGCGATGTTTGAAAAGCTAGACCAGCTCACAGAATCTGAGAACGTTCTGGTGGTCACAGAAGAAAAATGGTTCTACGATGTCAACGAGGTTTGTCTCTCCTGACCAATATGAACGCAGGATCCATAGGGACTGGTAACGTGTAAGCCGGGAGGAGGCCTGAGAATGGGCTGAATTCCAGATCGAACTTGCAGACCGGTGGTTGCGAACTGGATTAATAGCAAGACCCTAACTCTCGTGGATTAAAGTACTGCATACTTCCAGCAACATGAAACATTCCGCGCACAATTATTGTGGTTTTGACCTGGGGAATAGTGACTCCTTTACATCAGTGGTTATCAATCAATCATTCAATCAAATTTTTATTTGTCAGTTACATTGAGTGATTTGACAATGGTCAAATTTCTACTTAAAACTTCTTATCAGTGGCTCAGTGACTTGAGCGTTGGACTGCTGAGTCAAAGCTTGCTGGTTTGATCTCAGCAGCCGCTAGACATCTTCCTAATACTGATAACCACCTCTCAGAAGGTAATGGCAAACCACCGAGAGTATCTTTCCTAGGAAAACCTCTCACTAGAAGATTACATGAGAAGTGTCCGAGAGGCCTTCAGCAAACCTCGGGAGAGACCGTGGACACTCTGGACCGCCCCTTTGGAAGCTCTGGAACATTGCCGTACCTACCATGACGCCAGCGAATGCAGACTGACCAGGCTTGCCAACTAACAATACCAGTGGCGAGAGTGCTGCATCTATCCAAGTACTTCTACACATGTGTTTTTGGCAGAGATCCAGTAGTTCCTCACAAAGAACTGCAGTTCTTTGTGAGGAACTACTCCTCGCAAAGGCATTCCAAAACAACATCCGCATCTGTTCCTTCACCTTATGTGGTTCGTCAAGGCTGTTCGAAGTGGTCTCTTACTGCAAACCTTCAAAGATATCAGAAGAGAACCTAGAACTTTAGATTTTAATTAGTTGACGGTGTTCTGGGTTTCACTTATTGATATCATTAACCCAGTTCATACATTACACCTACTATGCGCTCAAAGTAGGTGTATTTTGTGATTCCCGTGGGACGTTCCTGGTTAGAAGGGCGTAATTCATAGTAACGTCAACCCATTTGACCGTGCAGCGGTTTCCTCCCACTTCCGAAAGCACGTTTTCCGGATGGGGTTGCAACTCCCGAAGGAGGGTTGCTAAGGGATGAAGGGGGACTCCGGTGGAACCAAAAACCTCCAGAGGGGTTGAAGAAGCTAATGAGCTAACACCTGCAATTTATCTTGAACACGGAAGGCGGGGGAGATACAGGGGTGAAAACCAGGGGTATTTTTCGGTGACTTTGAGGGGGCTTGGAAAACACGTTTTTCTTCTCCCCTTTTCCCATCGCACCCCTCGTTCAAAGTCCGGGCGATCGATCCATGAGACTTCCCACCGATTAAATAACCGTACGAAGGTGATCTTTTAGGGATTAGTCTGAAGAAAATATCTACTCCCTTGCACAGTTTCCGCGCCCGTTACAAAACTTCTGGCTGAGCAATTTTGAGCTTTGTTGGGTTTCAACTTTATTCGTACGGAGCAACAAAAACCATTTTTTCAAAGGGGTTTTGCGTAATTGTTGGCCATTTTCACTGCTTTTCATATTCTGGGTCTCCTTATGGACATTATTGAAAAATATCCTTCATCGTTACTGCTGTATTAACGAATACATAATAACTTTGGTACATTTTTAGTAGTACCTATCACTGATCTATACGAACGACTTCACTGACAAGTGTTTCATTGGAAGGGCTTGACCGTGTTCAGTCGTCGAACCTCATTGCTTTTGTCCAGGAGGGTTAGGGATTTGACGTTGATGGTTTGACCCATGGGTTTGTGGAGTCTTCTTTCGTGGTCCACTGCCCTATTCTTAATGACCTCATTTACCATGAGAACGGATGGGCAATGAAGGTGACCTCTCTGCTTTTTCCTTTTAACTTTGTATTTAGGCAAAATACAACTTTTAACGTTTATTATAAGATAATTGTATAAGCTTTCAACAAGCCCATTGTATAATTGTATAAGCTTTCACACAATTTTGTAATTTTAATGTTTCATAGTAATTTGTAAGTAGATTAGAGTAGGTAATTACGAGTATTTGTTTTATAGGACTGAAGATGAGCGTGTAGCTCGAAACCGGTCTCCAACTTATGTATTTTGCCTAAATACAAAGTTAGAAGGAAAAAGCAGAGAGGTCACCTTCATTGCCCATCCGTTCTCTTGGATCAGCAACTCTGCACCATCTGGCAGTTCCCAATCTCGTTGAGATAGTGACCTCATTTACCATCTCAATCTTGAGATCCCGATCCATTTGTCAATGCAGGATCCTGTTCTGTAATGTTCGAATAACTTTTATGTTGGTTGTTTTGGCCCCATAAGTTGACATTGGTTGTATCACTTGCTCGTAGAGAAGCATTTTGTTGTAGATGGGCAACCGGGAGCTCTTTTCCAGGAGCCTGGATATATTTTTGAGTTCTATGTTGATTTATCCCTTTTGGTTTATTACTCTTGGAATAATACGCCTATGTAGTCGCGACGGGGGTAGACAATTCTGACAGCCCTCAAAATTTGACATTTTTCGTTTCAAGAGGTCTAGATGCCGTAAACGAAATGTCCATCAGCCGCACAGTGTTGCGAGTTACGTAAAAACTGCGACATTGGCCCAAATTTGAAAGTCTTCCACAGAGACCACAGAGTCCATTTCAAAATTCAATGGACAAAAATTTGTTCCCGGTTAGGTTTGCTTCTCATTGATGAAGCCTCCGAAGAAGACCCTGGACCGGGTAATGATAATATGTGTGGGACCTGGAATCATTTAGCTTCATTCGCCTTTTACTTATTAGTTAAATAATAAATTAAACAAATGTTGTCTACGTATGGATGGAGTTCATGCAATCCTGGAATTTCTCCCTGGCTTATTCAACACTGTTGCCAGGATAGCCGTATCATCGTAAAGCTCGCTGGTATTGCTTATTGTGAAAATATGGCACAGGACAGGCCAATTTCACTTCCCAGGGTTACTCCAGCGGCAATTTCCCTTGTTGTGTAGCGGACATATTCCTGCTTCATTCTGAAATGTCTTTCTGTCAGTAGATCATGCTGCTCTGGGACATCCCTGTGGATTTTCGCTAGTGTTCCGGTGTGGCAGACTTTATTCAAAGCTTTGGGGACGTCAAGGAAAACTGCTGAGCAAACTTTATTCTCTTCTAAACATTTTCCTACCTCGTTAGTTATCCTGTGAGCTTGGCCTAATGGTGGAATGATGCTCCCAGAACCCGGATTGGTGGCTAGGGATTAGTCCATCACTTCACACATGGTTTCATCGACTGAAATTGAAAGGAGGCCTAAATAAAAAGTGGGTTGAAATGTCTCATGATTTTTGAAACCGGATATGTAGCAAAGGGTATCTGCAGTTACTGTCGGAACCTTTATTTTTCACTATTACAACCCTTTAAGGCTAAAACTCTGTTTCATGGTTAAAAAGTTGAACGCCAAAAGCCACGAGGAAACGAGAGAGGTAGGGATTTTCCTGCACGACTGCTCAGCTCAAAGAGTTAATTGCCCTTTTTTGAGGTAACCAGCTCGGACGCCTGTCAGGCTCGTCTATTTTTTAGGAGTAACATATGGCGTATTTTTGTCGTAGGGCTTCCCTCTGAGTGGTGGGAGGCGGGAAAACAATTTTCGTCTGTTGACCGCAGGCTGAGTCGACTAACCTGCGCTTTTTATTTACGGACCACCAAAAAAAGAAGATGGAGGCACAGTGAAATGAACAGTGAAACTCCCCTTGGCCTGATTTTTTGTAAAAGTGTGCGTGAAAAGTTCGTGAATATTTTATTATAAAATGTCTCGAACAAAATGAGATGCCCTCAATTAGGCACGAAAATTAATATGCCTGAAGGAAACAAGCAGTAACAGCAGCAGAAGAAGCAGCGCGGGGGAGAATTTCAAGACTTAATGAACTTCCTTTGAACTTTCCCTGCTTTGGCAAGTTTCGTTAGGCTGCAAAGTCTCTGCACGGAGCTTTGCGAGAAAGAGGGCAACGCCGGTGGTAGCTAAGAGGGAAAACATGCCCGAAATACGCCAAGTTTGGCTCACGCCAAAATACTAGAGGGCGGTGTCGTCTGCGGCTTTGAAACCACTTCCCTCGAAGGCGCATATTATGCGGTCGGCTTGAATAGGTTGGAGGAATTAACCTCCCCAATTAATTAGCTGCTATCGGCATCCTGACATGTATGGAGTTAATTTTGTTCAAACAAATGACATTGATGCCCATGTCAGGAGTGTATACGTACAACATATATGTTGATATATCAGGGAAACTGGCATTCTTGAAGGTTTAATTCACTTATAGAATGAAGGAAGGGGAGAAAAACAAACTTTTTAAGAAGTCCTTTAACATACGTAGGTACGTTTTTCTAAAAATTTGGACCTTTTGGGTTGCAAGAATTATTTAGCTAAGAAGGTCTCATTAACTGAGTACATAATTAATTGCTCCTACTTCGTCCCTTCCATTTTTATAATTAAAATATAATTATAAGCTTTTCAGCCTGATCACTCGATTCTGCTGGGATAAAAAGGAGCTACGGGAGGGGTTTTGAAGGTACATTTTTAATTTTAATATAATTAAAAATATTATTCGCCGGAACATCCATTAAATGGATGTCTAAATTTTAGATTTAATGTGCACGTAAAAGTTCATTCACGCATAAAAAATTCATTCGCGCTCATTCACGCACAAAAGAGTTCGCTAAATTCACTAAACTTCCCAAAAGCAACAACAAAGAATGAATCGCAAGAACCAATAACACAGGTTTACAAAAAAAAGGTCAATCTCAGGCGCCGCAGAAAAAACCATCAAACTCTATGTTTTTTGGGGTGCTGAATCCGAATCCGACCCCCGTTTTTTCCGGTCACGTCCAAATTTTCGAGATATTGGCGATTTTTCGTTTTTTCGACCTTTTTCCGTTTTGAAAATCACAGCTAAACGTGCGGATGCCCAAAAATTCCACAAAAACTCTCTTCTTACTGGAAATTTATCGCTGATTCCGAAAATATATATGAGTTGGTGTCTAAAACCACGAAAAATGTGTGCTTTTGCCAAAAAACCACACATTTCTCGTTTTTTTAGACACCAACTCATATATATTTTCGGAATCAGCGATAAATTTCCAGTAAGAAGAGAGTTTTTGTGGTATTCGCACGTTTAGCTGTGACTTCCAAAACGGAAAAAGGTCGAAAAAACGAAAAATCGCCTATCTCGAAAATTTGGACGTGACCGGAAAAAACGGGGGTCAGATTCGGATTCAGCACCCCAAAAAACAGAGTTTGATGGTTTTTTCTGCGGCACCTGAGATTGACCTTTTTTTTTGTAAACCTGTGTAATTATAATTATGAAAATTATTCATAACTGGAAGTTTTGACGTGGATATGTTTTTTGGCTGCAAATTTCACACTAGGGTTTATTATTCTTTGGTATAAGATATCCAACATTTGATTTAATTTTAATTAAAAAAAAAAAGACAGTTGAAAAAATAAATTAACGTTCTCAAATTATTTGGAAAACGACACCTCAACTGACCTCCTAGGCTAGGAGTCCTAGCGTCATTCAAAAGCCCTATAGATCCTCACGGTGAAATCGGATGGTTCTGGGATCCTCAAAAAAGGATTCTACGTCCGAAAATACCTCGAAAACGACTTACCACACGATATCACAGCCGAAAACCTTCAAACCTTCTCCCGTAGCCCCTTTTTAGCCCCTCGGAATCGAGTGATCAGGATGAAAAGCTTGCGGGCAGAACTAGATTGAGAACCGGGTATTTTGTCAATACATAATGGTATTGATGTATGATTTCTCGCAAATAAGCTTACTTAATGATTAAAGTTACTTAATCCTCACTGTGATCGACACCTACGTATACCAGATATGTATTTGGAAAAAAAAAATCATCATTCCCAACGAAATTACTCGCTCAGGCCAATAGTTAAAAACGCTGCAAATTTAACTCAAGGGTTTATTATCCTTTGATAGGTATAGGTTACATGCGCAAAGACTAATTCTGTCAGTAAAAAATTTTGAAAAAAAAAAAAAAAAAAAAAAAAAAAATTGGAAAAATTTTCTGATACTTATCAAATATTTAATATTTGACCTCCTGGGATCCTTCAAAAATCCCATTTGTAGCCTCATGAAAGCCCCATACTCCCACCGTGAAATCGGATCGTTCCGGGACCTAACTCGATCCCATAGCCAAAACCCTTCAAAAAACGCCTCCCGTAGCTCCATTTTAGCCCCATAGCGCCCCACGGGTTTGGGCGATCGGGCTGAAAACCTTGCGGGCACGACTAGATGGTAAACCAAGTATTTTGTCAAAATTTCAGATTTTCAAAATTCCTACTGACCAAAACGTCAGGACGGTGGACGGATTTTTTTTTTTTTTTTTTGGAATCTAGACCTCTTGAAACGAATATAATGTCAAATTTTGAGGCCGATCGGAGTCGTCGACCTCCGTCACGATTACATTGGTGTATTACCTATTCCAAGAATAATAAGCCAAAAATGGAACATTAAATCATTTAACATTGCTAATTTAGAGGCATTGTATGTATGTCTCACGTTGGAAGGTCGTATTTTGAAACCAACTTTCTGTTCAAGCTCGTTGATTAATTTCAGGAGTCCCGGGGAAATGAAATTAAAAATGACGACCAGTGACGGCACGTGTTGTAAATCCTAACCGAAGTTAATTAATTGGAGTCATTCAGTGGGGTAATAACTAACTCCTGAAATTACACTGTTTATTCCTTGCTTAAATTCGTATTGCATCAGATTCTGTAATTGCATTACTCTAATATTGGTATGACACGTGTGTTGTGTGTTATGACGTTCTTCTACTCGGGGTATCTACTTTGGTACTCAACTGCAGACTGCAGACAATATTCATTAAAATCTAATTATTAAATAATTGTGTAGTGTGTTCCCGCGTCTGTTGACGATAATAATTCCGCTATTCCGATTTCTGCAGAAATCCCATGGGGAGGAATTCAACTACAGGATTCACGCTATTTGAATCTGCTTTCGAATACATCCTACATTTCTGCTATAGCTCAGAATCACCCCCAAGATCCTGATATATAGTACAATAAGGCCTACCACACTTTGGTAATTACTCGCAAAGGAAGCTCCCACACCGGCAGCGGGTAGATTCCCATCAAACGATTTTATCGGGTGAATTAGTAACCAACAAGCTCAGATACGAAGGCAACAACGTAGATGTGTTCATCTATATATATATCTGATATATATCTGATATATATCGATGATTTACAGTCAGTAATGGAATAGCGAATTAACGAACACAATGGAATGGCATACGATTTTGAGAGGAACAAGGTTATTACATTACCGTTAGTGCTCGTGTGAAGGCGTCCCACGGGACGTTACTCGGGGGACTGCAGGTAATTACAGGCGGGCTAATCAACTAGGATAACGCCTGTAATTTATTGGTAATTGGTGCTAACTAAGAATCGTCCTTTGCAGTTGAACTCCACCCACTTACGTGTCTGCTGCTACAATGGATTGCTTTACACCCTCGTCTGGTGCCCTTGAAATCGGTCCCGACGGTCTCAACTACCGTGCAAGTCCCGTAGGTTAGGGGTGAAATTAATGAGAGGCATTTCGAACAAAAGAAAGATACACGTTGGGATTTCAAGATGTCTTTGTCAAGCTGAAGAGTGTGTTTGATTGAGTGCTCTGAAGGCGAACAAAAGTGGGAATTTTTAAATCTTTACGTAGATCTTCACCACGACTCCAAAATGTAGCCTGCAACGAATTGATCCATTCATCTCACCATGAAATGGGAAAAAGAAGAGGCATATGTAGGGATTACTATACGCGTGTCACTCTGTAATGGGCATCGGCAAACGGAAGACGGAAGTGGTTCCTCGCTCACCCGAAGGACCACTTCCGCGCAGCCGCCACTCTTTCTCGAACCCAGGACCTTCTAGGACCCAGTCTCCAGGACCTATCGGGGCGACGTCAGAAGGTGTGTCGTATCTGGACATCGCCCACTCCGCCTCCTTATTCAATGCCTGAGCGGCAAACCCAGAGAGAGGTCTCGACATCTCAAGTGTGGACCCTACGATAACCAATGCGGCCCATCACAATCCAATTCCTCCAAACCACAAGCCGTGGCATGGTTTTGGATGTACTGCTTTCTAAACTCCAGCCATCACACCACATACAATTTCAATTGTCAGGAACACACCCTCACGGAGACATGGAGAGAAATACCACGATTGAACTTCAGCGCTCAACAGGCTGATCACAAGATATTGATCCTTTAATTTTGTTTGAGCGATGAAAACAGGATGGCAGGTTCATCGGGGAAAGAGTCATTTTCCAGATCTTCACTTCAGCCTCTTCCATCAAGAATGTGCCCTTCCCCTAAATCACCCCCACCCCCATCAAGACTATGCTATCGTGCAGTGACGACCTTAGCACCTTCTCCGCTCTCGGAATACGAAATGCCCACCCCAGGCATCACATTCAGCATGCTTCAGTAGGCCGTTTTCACAACATTATGCGCGAAAAGGGCGGGGGAGGGCTCGAGGGGATGAAATGGCTTTTTCACGTTCGAACGAGAAATTTCCCTCCTCGGCAGGAAGCCGTCGGAGGAGGTTATTTATTGACAAGGCCGCGCTCTCAATTTGGGGGCGTCAAGTTAGCTGCAGCACCTGAGCTCCAACTGGCGCACGATATTGATGCTGACCACAAAAAAAAAAAAAAAAAAAAGAAAGGCAGAATAGTTTAGTTTCAATGTGCTATCATTGGATTTGAAACCGTCAGTTTTGAAAGTTGCAACAGTTAGGGAAAGATAGGGTAAAATAATTTGAAAAATATCATGAATGAAGGGTATGGGAAATTTCCCCACTCTCTTTAGTTTTTGGGCTGATAATATCGATACTATTTTTTTTAAATAATTTTTTCTTACCAAAAACTACTGACTTTTTTAGTCTCTTAGTTGTTTAGGGAATTTCCCAACTTATCCTCAATCTAGGGATATTCGTAGTCCGATCTTGGGAAAACAGCCTAAACGGATCAGGCAAGCTATTACCTACTTCCCAAATAGCGAGAGGTCGCCCAGTAGATGTATGCCTCTAGGAGACTAAGATCGAATAGCAAATCTAAAGTCAACATCGTCATTATCCACTGAAATTGTATACCTTTTGAGTTTAGGATTCGAAATATTGAAGAAGCAAATTCAAATTACTTGGTATCTCGATGATATCGCTAATGAGGATGAAACTTACATCAGACACCTGCACAACCAAAGATAGTCGTGCTACTCGCAAATCTCAAATGTCTCTAGCGTCACCAGCCGTTTTGGGGATTTCTTTCTTTTTTTTTTCAATGTGATAAATCTAATTGTGCACGCAAGGTTTTCTGCCCGATCGCCCAAACCCGTGGGGCTCTATGGGGCTCAAAAGGAGCGATGGGTGAGGTTTTTGAAGGTTTTCGGCTATGGAGTCGAGTAAGGTGTCGTTTTCGGAGTGTTTTTAGACGTAGAATCCATTTTTAGGGGACCCAGAACGATCCGATTTCACTTCGGGGGATGCGTGGAGCTTTCATGGGGCTACTAATGGGATTTTTGAAGGATCACAGGAGGTTAAATAAAATGTCGTTTTCCGAGTAGGTAATTTTGTTCGCATACTAGTCCATTTTTCGAGGCCTCACATCTGTCAAAATAATGTATTATGTACAGAAACAATTTTTTTTTCAACTTTTTCAAAAATGATTTCTTAATGAGACAGGATTAATTTTAGGATCCAAGAATTGGTACAACCTTGTGGAAAATTTGCAGCGTTTTCTCGAAATGCGGTTTATAGACTTGCGACAGTTTCTATAGTCATAGCGGTTCCGCCGCAAACTTACAAACATTCGTGGAAATTACAAAGCGAATCGACTAGCGTTAATTTGTGAGGGTGTCCATAAAGTACCGGGTCTTCCACAGTTGCGTTGCGTGTCAAGAGAGCATTTCTCACTTTTATTTCCCCGTCACGTAATATTTCTAACGGGATAACATCGTCTTCTGCAATTCTCATTCAACGTTGAATCGAAACCAATTTCCAAGAGCCGCTCAGGTGAGGTGAAATCCTATTAATCTCTCAATAGTTTTTTTTCTCTCTCGCCAGCCCTTCTAAGCTGTTGTGGATTCGGACGGAGTTCATTATCAGTATGGAACCGTACGTGTATTATCTACAAGATGAAGCAATTTGTTATTCTTTACTCGGCTCAACCGGCTGTGAAAGCGCACACGGACATTTTTCAGGGTTGATCGCAGGTGCAATCTGTTTAACCCTCTCTACCCTCACGTCTACATCAGCCATAATATTACTCCCCATCGATCAATCAAACTGACATAGCAGCACGACGTTGGCATGGAGATTGTTTTTCGCGGAGTCTGATGAGGCGAAGATGGCGCTATTTTGGTTATTGGGGGTTTCGAATTCCTTCGCCACAGAAATTATTTTTCAGGATTTCAACGAAGTTTTTCTTGTTTTTTTTTTTTTTTTTTTTTTTAACAAATGGGATTTTTGAAGGATCCCAGGAAGTCAAATATTTTCCGAGTAAAAAAACATTTTTGAAAAAAAAAAAAGATTTAAAAATATTTCAAATTGAATCGCCGGGGCCGGTCAAAACCGCCTATCCGCCCCTGAACCCCAATTAAAGTGTTTGAGAACTCTAAAGGCGGAGTTTTTCCTTCCATTTTTCTTAGGTTTCGAGTTGTTTTCTTTTTTTATATTTTTCGAGTTTCCCTTTTTTTTCAATTCAACTAGAGTCGGAGTATTTAAAAGTTAGGTCGTTCGACTTCTAACTTTTCGTGACTTCGAAAATTCGCAGAAAGAAAAAAAAAATATTGAGCCTGGTGACCATGGTGATCATTGAATCTGAAGAAGGAAGCGAATATCTAATATTGTTACAATACATAATGCTATAATAATGACGGGAAAACAGTAAGCTCAGTGAGGGGAAAGAACGAAGCGTGGGGAGGAAAAATGAGTTTCCTCGTGTTTTCATTCCATCACGACTGCCACTCTGAAGCTCAACCACTCAATTCATCCTTTAAGAGCTTTCCCCCTCTATCCCCCATTTCGATCCCCTCCCCGTACAATAATATCTCATACCTGGAGATTGCGTTTTTCCATTGACTCCCCCCCTCCCCCCTTGTAGTCCTCCTTTTCGGTGTGGAAAACAGTAATTTCTTGAGCGTGCGGACCCTCAACATCACTCGTCCTACCCGGAGCTCTTAATCGGATTATTTACGTTAGATGAGGTTTCAATTTATTTACCCGAGTAGCGGATCTACAGTCGTTCGGGTGGGCGGTTGAATCAAATACAGTTCTGTCTATGTAGGTACGTATTATTGGTGAACAATCTTAATCCTCTGAGTGTTGAAGATGATATACTACAAAATTTGTAGGTAGTATTTAATACTATGCTCTGGTCGATCCGATTACCACAAGTGCGTCACTCTGTAACAGACATCCAACGGAAGATGGAAGTGTATTCTCGCTCTGCCGCTAGATTGCAAGCGACCGCATCCACGCGCGGGAAATGGGAGCCCCTCTCCTTCGCCGCACGACATGATCAATAGACGCTTTCGGTTGCACTCGCGCCCACCTGCGCTTGACGACTCTAGTCGTTCTATTTATGCTGGAAAGTGGGAATTTTAACTATTTAAACTATAGTTTAATAATACGTAATTATAGTTTAATATAATAATATATTAGTTATTAATAATATTTTTTTAAAGTTATAACTTTAAAAAAATATTATTAATATTACCTATTGTTTTCTTTCTTCAGTTTATTTATTTATTTTTTGCTTTAAAGAGGGAATTAGATTTTAGTAAAACGACAGCCCACTAGGCCCTCCAATTCCTTCAGATGGACCGGGCGGCCTGGTGACCCCTTTTTTGATCTCATGCACCAATGTGTGGACTTGGGCTTGGGGAACCCAGGAACTTCCATCGAGCCGTTCTCAGGACCCTCTGGTGTTGCCATGGGAAGGTTGGAGAGAATTGGGGGCAGCATTGAGGCTGCGGTAGAAGGTGTGTCGTATCTGCGTTTGACTATCACTCCCCATTTCTCCACCAAATAGCCGCAAAATACAAATTGGCTCATTCAAAACACGAACTGTGGCACAGTGGGCGAAATGAGTGAAAACTGTTCAACATTCCACAGCTTGTCGTGATTGGTATCGGTTCTCCCACAGCTCGCAGTTAAATTGAAGTTTGGTTGACCGGCTTCCACAAGCAACTTGTCGCCATTGGTGGCCTGGTCTTCCAATTCAATCATAGGAAGGGCAATTCTCCTATCGTCTACAAGCGAAGTGTCGCTTATAGGTGCCTGGTCAGCTGCCCCGTGCATAAATATTGGGCCTGCTGATCCCGCATCCCCAACCAAAGTGTCAGAAAGGGATGCCTGGACAGCGGATCCAATCAAAAAGTCACTGCGGTTATTTGACATGATAATAAACGATCAGTGAAGGATGCCTGATGGTGAGATAACGGACGGTCCGGCTCGAGGGAGGTGAAGCCTCCCGAGCGAGATGCTGAGCCAACTGATCTCACCGTCAATCTCAGCGCTTCCCCTGGCAGGCTGGCAAATTGAAGAGAATTGAGTGTGGCCCATGAGCGCCACAGTCACCATTGGTGACCAAGATAGCCTTCACCTACATTATCTCCTCTCCCTCTTATTGTTACCCCGACGGTATTGTTTACATTTTTCCGTACCCAGTACGATCCATTGGATGGGATCCAATCCCGACGATGACCTATAGTCATTATAATAATAATCCAATTTGGCTGTATATCGGGGTAGTCTGTGAACGCGATGAAGCTAAGTGACATGTTCCTCTGTATTAATTTTTTTTTTTTTTTTTTTCATTTGCAATGTGAGAAACTTTGTTCATGACTGTTCAGCAGACATGACGGCCCGGGTGACCGTTCTCACTCGACAGAGGACTCCAGTGGCTCGGCGATTAAGCTGACAAAGAGTTATTTGCGGATTGACTCCGTTCCGCCCGACAGTTACAGAAGTGGGAACAATACGAATTCAAGGGTTGGGCCGGCGAAATTAACTGGCCGTCAATCATTTCGGCGATAGCGGAGACGGCAACAAGATGGGTGACAGGGCCGAAAAGGCGGCGGATTTCCGCCTCTTGACATTTGTCACCGCTTCGGGCTGGTGGCTCATCAGACCTCAACAGCTCATCGCATGAACCCCCAGAATATAATGCCACAGTTTCATCGTTTTCAAGATGAGTTAAATTGTTCAATGTTAGAAATTTTCTAATTAAGTTACGTTGTAATTGCAGCAATCGAGAAGCAATAGTTTTACAAGTACACTCCACACAAAATCATTACAGCAGTCGTTTTACAAGTACGTTCAACGTCAAACAAACTGAGATTACTCACATTCGCCCGTCTTGGAGGAGATATCACACGAAGATCCTCGCCTTCCGTCATCATCCTGGCTTAATTGGATTTGACTTGCCTCCCTATTTATGAGTGGGATGAAGGCGAGAGCTGAATATATTGTGTCGTTGAAAATGTGCGAGTGAAGGTGAGGCCGGAATGGGGTTCACAGTTTCTGGAATGACTTCTGGGAACAGGAGCCGTCCCCATTTGCGTTCCACTTGGAATCCAACGTGCCTACCAGGTTAAATCAAATACACTTCCTGGCGGGGCGGGGGGACTTTACTTCGTTGCCCATCTTCAAACCTACTCACAATCATACACAAACACTCCCACAACTTGCGGCGTGTCATTATTCAAGTGGAGGCTCATCAAGCCTGGTAACCTCATTCCCGACCACCAGCCATCTTCCATCACCGATCAGCCCTCGAGCCCTCCTCATCTAAACCACTAATTCTCAACGCGTCTGTATGTATGTATGTGTGTCTCAAGCCTACTCCTCCTAAACGGTAGGTAGGTAATTGATGAAAATACGCCGAATTTCTCTACAGTCTCTGCCTCCCAGACAACGCTGGTAGGGTTGAGAACCCCCAAAAATGCGCGCAAATGGGCTCACTTGCGCCCAACTTTCTTATTTTCCATTCCTTATTGATGTTAGACTAACATTGTTAGTACACACCCAACTCACTAGGGCGATTCAGGTGCGAATTTCAGGTTGAATCATCCTGTGCCATGTTGTTAGAAGTCAAAATGAGGAAAATATTAGTATAGGTACATCAATTTTGTGACAAATACCTTTCATGTAGTTTATGTTCATCTAAAGTTGTCCTAGTCAATTCAAAAAGTGCGTGCGGGACGTCACTTACGGACCCTCCGGTTCGACGGCCACGGTTGCCCACTCAGAAAACCACTGTTTCCGTAGATCGTTCCTGTAAACAATCTCTTTAATTTAAAACTAATTTAAATGCAAATAAAAAGTTTTTCTGCGATTCATCTTAACCCATTAACGAATAAAAACAACGGCCGCGGTGACACATTTAACCTTCGCTGTGTTTAATCTCAGAGACCGATCCTTCATTTTTTATTGTGGCCAACTTGACAACATGGTGAAATCGTCGAACAATGGGAACTGATCGCTGATTTCCGCCGAAAATTCCAATTGCTATTTTTCCAGAAATTCTATAAGTTCGTTTGAACTTGCAATTTGTGTTTTAACCCCATTTTCGGTGTTATTTGTAAGCCCTCTATCGATAAAAAAATAAAATTAAAAAATAATAATGCTCATTGTTATTTCGGCAAAATGTTCATAAAAAATATTTATTTACTTATTCCTACATCATTTATTACAATGAAATAGAATAATATTCTACATATTATGTAATAGAATATGACATTGTCATATTCTCACATAATAATACATATTTACCAATATTTCATTAGACATAAAATGAATTTGTACTTCATTCATTTGGGGCAGTTTTTCATATTATATAAAACGTGCTGGAAGCTGGGCCAGAAAATATTCAATTAATAAATTTCATTCATTTTATACATTTTTCTAAATTTTTCAATGTGAGGAAACACAGTTAGGTAAATAAAAAAAAAAAAGTCATAATAGTATTTACTCATTGTGTAAATTACTGAGTAATAAACTGAAGTCTTATTGTATTTTATTTTATTACATTTAATGTACAACTACTTTTAATTTAATTTAATTTAGTAAATACATGTCAATTAGACTGAACATTTTCAACACATTTTTGTATTGTCGGTTGATATCATGTGAGGGTGAGGATGTGGGTCGTCACTACGCCAAGCGCTCACTCTCGCTTTTGCAATCTCAGTCACTTTCATTCTCTTTTCTTTATTTCCCTCTTTTATTTTCTCCCTTTGTATTGTTGAGATTTTCTCCCTCCGCCCCTATGTACTTCTTCTTCGTTCACTTTTCTTCAACGATAATGAAGCTCGGAAAGAAAGGGGAACGATAGCGAGAAACGGAGTTCCTTTTTGTGTGACGGCTTCAAAGAACTGTGTTTTCCAACCCTCCCTCAAGCCCTCTTTAAAAAAAGAAAAAAAAAGAAGGAAAACAACATGCATGGCGAATGGCTTGATTGGGTGGGTTGTCGTCGATGTGATATTTTCGGCTACATCGGCGCGGGTTTGATCTGCGATTGCTAATATCCGTTTAATCCAATTAAGGGACGTGGCAGATCGGAGCGTTTTTATTATGAGAAAATGGGAGGGAAATGGCGTAATTACTTCCTTCATTAAGGTAGATGGTAGGGGGTAGTTCTCTACGTATTAACACGAGTGTGAACTCTACCATCACGCAATTACAGCTGAGGCGCCTCGCGGGTAGGGGGGGGGGGGGGGGGTGGCTATCGATCCTTAGCCAGCCATATGAAATCACGAATAGGGCGGGGGCGTTGATTGTGCGTCATCGGGTGAGCACGCTGCGGGGCGCTGGCTTCAATCGCCCGGAGGGGTGGGCGGAGGCCAGAAATCGGCGAAGAAAACAGTGTAACTCAAATCCTGCGTACTTGAGACCATTTTCACCAGAACTTAAACCCAAAATTGGCGATTTAAACAAAGGCGAAGGCAAACCGTCGTGTTAGCGGAAAATCGCGATTTTTAAATTTTGATTCAACTGGCTTAATCCGACTCCTAGGGCGGGTTTATGAAATTCACTAGGGGGCCACTGCTGGGCACGCACATCGATTTAAAGAGCTCGTCGACCTCCAAAATCAGTTTTCGTAACATACTCCTTTACATCAGTGGTTATCAGTGGCTCAGTGGTTAGATCGTCGGGCTGCTGAGTCGAAGGTGGCTGATTCGATCCCAGCAGCCGCTAGACATCTTCCTTAAACTGATAATCACCTCTCAGAAGGCAATGGCTAACCACCGAGAGTATCTTTCCAAGGAAAACCTCTCATTTGCCGTTCGTAGCCGGCGTTAAACAGTTCTGTAATAACTGTTCAACACGCTCAACAGAAGTTAGTGGCGAGAGCACAGAGAGGTAGCCAACGCCTGGTTACAGGTACGAGGAGGAGGAGCACTCTTTAAACTAGCTTAAATATATCGAAACCACTCCATAGACATAGGAGAATTATTCTATTATAATAGAATAATTCTCTTATGTCTATGGAGCGGTTTCGATATATAGCTATAGATAGCTGCAAGGTATTTGCTCCACACCATCCCCCAGATGGCGGTCCGTCATCCCATTATGGGTCATCTGGAAGAAGCCTGGAAGGTCAAGACTGGGGAGAGCAATTTCCTCCAATCTCTGTGAGTGTAGACGAGACAGGAGCAGCTTAAGGCACAACTTGCAAGGGTCGAAAGTCGAAATTACCTCAAAATGTTCAACTTTTTTTGGTATTTTGCTTATATTTCGAAAACTAAGCGTTTCTAGTGGAAACATATCATGAGCAAAATTAAAGGAAACTAAATTTCCTTAAAAAATGCATATATACTACTGTAGTACATATATACCATAGTAAGGCCACTAGAGCGCTGAAAAAGGCCACTTTTTCGGTATTTGCCCAAAACAAGTAAAACTCCAGTTTCACTGAAGCAAATTTTTCAGTTCTACAAATTCAGTGTCATGCATGTATTTCCAAATACTTGAGTAAGAGGGGTCCGCAGTAGATATTGTCCGTGAAATGGGTCCGCAGGCCAAAAAGTTAGGGAAGCCGGGGTGTAATGATTCCGAAGTCTGCTTCATAGATATTTGATCCTGAAGCCAAGTTCACCTGCCAGGGTAATGTGGGCCAACCCCTAGTTGGTGCAATAAGAACTCGAATTGCGATATCTAAAAGCGAATAGAAGTGGTCTGAGGCCAGGTGGGATACGGTCGGGGGTTGGCTGGGTGGCCCCCTAGTCTACTATATTGGAGTTCCAGTCTGAGGAGAACGAGGAGGAGGAAGAGGAGACTGCTGCTGGTCTCTGCAAAGGCAGAAAGGCAGTCAAGTCAGCAGGGGCATGTGTCGCTCAACCCCAAGGGTCTACTGCAGTAGTCCCTTGGGGTTGAGCGACACATGCCCCTGCCTTTTTTTTTTTTCTTTTTTTTTTCACATGTGATGCCCTCGACTATAAAAAAAAAAAAAAAAAAAAAAAAAAAAAAAAAAAAAGCTGGTTATATTGGCAACAGACTGAACCCAAAAAGGTAGTTTTCAACGTCCCGAACTTCTCCAAATTAAAAGTTGATTAAACAAGCCAGAACTGGTGGAGGGGGGAACAATGGAAAAGTGAGCAGCAGAACAGGTAAGGTCCCGGGATACTGGAAGTGTGGAGGCTGGGATCCAGGGAGAAAGTGATGGTGGGAGGAGGAGAAGCATGTTGAGCTTCTCAACTCCTCGATGGGGTGCCCGTTGAATCCCTAATGAACCTTTTCCCTCGCATTTTCTTCCTCCCTCCCCCGTTTTTCTAATTAAAAAGGAAAGAATTTCTTTTTATTCTCTCTGTCTTTGTAATTTTTTAATGAACTCAAAAATATAGAAGATACCTACGTTGATGGCGAGGCTGAAAGTGGAATAAGGAGTCAGGGAGAACTACCCACACGAGAATTCTTGCAGTACGAGCCTCATTTCTGTTCACATACCTAATACACCATTAAAATATATATATATATATATATATTCACCTATTAAGATATCAGAGCAGCGAGAATCTGAAATTTTCTTCGGTCAGCTTCACCATGCGAAAGCAAAACCCATCGTGCCTAGTTATGTAGATTTGATGGTAGCAAACATACCTGCGTGCAAATATCCCAAAACCTTACGCCAGCAGAAATATGGTCAACGTGGAGAGGGGGAGTACTGCGCTTTACTGTTATACGACGACCAGCCTCCCTGGTCGGTAAATGTGAAATGATGGCCCCACAGGGGAATTCCCTTCATATTGGAGGGGCGGGAAAAACGGGGGGATTTACTGTTACAATAAATCCGAAGAGTTTTTACTTCCCGTAGGATTTATGATGCTTGGCAAATGTACTTTCTGAATGGGCCAGAGGTGATGTAAAAATATCTTGCAAGGTTTGGACAGGAATTTAACCATCAAAGCTTGAGTCTCAGTATCACGCATAGTTAAATAGATTCTTTAAAAATAATATTGAAAAATAAAAATAAAATTGAAATCGCTGAAATGTAGAACACTGGAAGAATTGCGGTAAAACCTCCGCAGAGGCTTCATTCTGTCCTACTTTTGTTCTCTACAACTCAAACCCCTCTTTGAAAAATCCTCCCGTTGTTTCGTCTGCACAATCAGCTGACGACCTGCATTCAACCCTCTCAAAGCGTCATGTGAAGTTCACATTGTGAACCTCCATTTCTCTGAAAATGCCCCTTTTTTCACTTTCTATTTTACATCCAAAAACCCCTTCGATCTATCACACTTGAAGGAGCACCGGTGTGCATCAGTATATACTTGCATAATACATGGAGCTTCAGTAAGAATGGATATCATTCTTAATATTAAATGTGCACCGTCACTTTACATTACGCAAAGAATGAATACGATCGGATGGGTCTGGAAATGGGAGAGGATGTGCCTACAAATGCAGAATGTGGGGACGAAAAGGCTTTCAGATAAGGTACAGGATGTTGATCCACCACAATAGCTGGAGATGAAATTCGATTATTTACTGGGCAGCTATACGTAGGCTGAAGCTTAGGATGTGTATGTCCTAACTCACTTTAACCTGTCTAGAAGTAAGTACGTTGATATAATTTTTGATATTCTCACCGCAACAATGGTACATTTCAAACTGTTCACCCTGGTTTAAAGAGCTTGAAAGCCTTACAATTAACGAGCTCCAGAAATACCTATCTACCGTTCAAACTGTCAACTGTGCCATACGCTATGAGTTAGGGAACATTTTGCAACGAGATGAGGTATCATCCGGCTTGGACTCCTTTGGAACGAGTAGTTGGAGAAACTTTTCAAACTTACAGATCTGTTTGAGAATAAAGTTCCTATCTCGCACGAACTGAATGAATTCGTCACTTCTCAAAGTCTCTCAGCTTTGACGCTCCGCTCACATTGCCGCTCTTGACTGGCTAGACATCGCGATACGACGAACGATATCAGACTGAAGATTGTCAAAAGATCGCGTTTGATATTCCCTAGTTACAATAGCATAATATTTTATATTATAAAATATTATTTGCAGTTAGGTACTTACTGCTATCCTTTATATTCCTTTCACAATACCAACAATACCTAGCAATAGTTTGATGTCTCTTTCTCTCTGTTTGTTTGTTAATTTCGTTGGTCACATTCTGCCGGTGATCCCTGGTTCAGTTATACGGCCAACTCAAATAAAGGTGATGCAAGCAGGGAGCTCACTGACGTATGCACACTGTGAAAGCTTGTTATTAGTGGCAAGGTGTTTACTTCTCCCTCCAAGCTATGAGAACGGTTTGAAAGCGATGCCCTTCGCGTGAATAATGCACAACATCAATTCTACGAGGGATAAAACGGGCCTACCCAAAACAAGAGCCATCAAACTTCTTTCTTAATTTGAACGTACTCCTGCGCCCTTTCCCCTCATTTTGTGCTCCCAAGTCTTCCCCTCGGTTTTCCCAAGAAGGGCCGTTAGGTGCAGCGCTTAGCCAACTATCAACAAACCAACGCCCTATGTAATTCATATAACTTTGTACATTACTTGACGTCCCCCTCAGTTGTATAGATCCACCTTGTTACCAATGACAACACCCCAAAGCAAGATAACTTGTGGAACGAGTAATCGTTTGAGATGAAATAATTTCATAATTATTATGCCAATCATTATTTTCTTACAGAGTCGGGTTTTGAATCATTATTTTTACACAATATAAAAATTAAAATACGTTTTATTTTTCAATTTATGTAAGCAGTTATAAAAGTCCAAAATACGGTACAATCACCGGTACACATTTTAGTTTTACCATTTAGGTAGGTATATAGCGAGGTAAGTGAAACAAGGCAACCCCTTTTGGGCCTGAAGCATTGGTATCACAAAAAAAAAAAAAAAAAAAAAAAAAAGCGGGGCCTTTCATGACAAAGGTTAAATTCTACGAGAAAATAAACCCAATATATGAAAATCTCCTCTTTTCGACGGTGTGACGAAAAAACGAAATCATCTTTAATTTTATCATTTAATGGTAAATTTGGAGGCCGATCAAAATTTTCTACCTTCGACACAATTACATAGGGTATTGATCCCTGAATAATAAACCAAAACTACAAAAATAATATTGGTCACACCATAGAGGTGAAGTGAAGCCTATCTAGAACTACTGTCTCTTCCAAGCTTTGGATGCCTGCGGAGCGGCGAGGACGAGACCAATCGACCTGAAAGTTGGTGGACGATTTTTTCTCACCCGGGGAAAAACAAAACCTTCTAAGGGCGATTTTGGAAAAATTGTTTCTCTTGGGCGTGGAACGCTCCAATATTTAATATGCTTTCCACAGGAGGAACAATTCCTTCATATCCTCATAATAAATTAACCGGTGAGTCAGTAGATTCCAGAGACCTGGAAGGCGTCAAGACAAAGCGGACATAGAAGTAGATGCTTTCCCTTAAACTTCTCGCGGTAGTCGAGTCTTGCGTACTAACTTAAACGATAAATTTCCTTCCAATAAATTAGGCGGCATCTTTAAATTATTGCCTTCATAAATTACTTAGCATCCTCCCGCGCTCATGTATCCCTCATGGTGCAGTGAGATACGCTTTTGGATCCTTACAAGCGATATTATAGCTTCTTATTGTTTTGTACGCCTTCCAAGTACTTGGTAATTTCCGGATGCCGCCCACTTGTTTTCGCTATCTCTACAACCGTTTGGTTGTAAATGTTTTTGAGGTCAGTGCGAGCGCCTTTTTCTACTAACAGCTTCACGATAACTAAATGACCCTCCCAAGCTGCAAAATTCAAAGGGCTCTCGCCGTTTTTGTTAAGCTCGTTGACGTTTGCTTCTCTATCAGTTAAATATTTCGCTATATCCATATTACCTTTCCACGAAGCTTTATGTAGGGGGGTTTCATTAATATCGTTTTTAGCGTCAACGACAGCGTGAGAGCCGTCCACCAGACGTTTTGCTATGTCTACATTCCCATTCCATGCAACGATGTGCAAGGGAGTAATGCCGTCTTTAAGTTTTGCATCAACGTAACTCCCTTTCCGCAAAAGATAGTCGATTACTTCCAAACTTCCCTTCCAAACAGCTTCGTGTAAAGGCGTGGCGTGTTGTTCATTCGTCAAATCGATATCAGCTCTTCCATTTTCCACCAAAACTTTGACTATTGGTAAATGACCCTCTCTTGCCGCTATGTGCAGTGGCGTATCACCTTTAAGTTGTTTCTGGTCAACATCACTTCCTGAGCTTATAAGAATGTTGACAACATCCAGATGACCTTTGAAGCATGCTTTGTGAAGTGCTGTTTCTTTATTTGTAGTCATAATATTGACGTCAACTTTGTCTGCTAAGAATTTCACCACTTTGGAATCTCCCTGCCACGCGGCTATGTGAAGGGCAGTGCCTCCTTCTTTCCACCTGGAGTTGACATCAGTTCCTTTTTCAATTAGAAACGCCATCACGTCCAAGTTGCTTCCCCACGCGGCCTTAACAAACGGTATTTCTTCATTTAGGTTTTTGATGTTAATGTCTGCGTGAGCGGTTTCTACTAAATATTTGGCGATGTTCAAGTGGTTTCTCCAAGCGGCGAAGTGTAATGGGGTGTCGCCGTCAGCTTGTTTGGCATTCACGTTACTTCCAGCGTCTACTAAAAATTTTGCTACGTCCATATTCCCTTGCCAGACAGCCTTGTGCAATGGGATTTCGCCCTTGAGTGATAGAACATTAGGGCTAGCGCCGCGGCTGATTAAGAACTTGGCGAGATTGGTATCTCCATTCCAAGCGGCAATGTGTAGAGATGTTCCACCGTAACCTCCTCCGGCGTACTGTGCGTTCAAATCGGCTCCTTTCTCTATTAAAAAACGAATTACGTTGACGTTACCTTTGTGTGCTGCTTTTACTAGGGGAGTCTCGTCGTTGTCGTTTCTAAGCTCTAAGTTAGCTGAGGCATTCACAAGGAGTTCAGCAACTTTTACGTGATTTCCCCAAGCCGCAAAGTGAAGAGGAGTATCTTTGAAGGCTTGCTGGCTGTTCACGTGACTACCCTTGTCTAATAGAAGCTTCACAATGTCAGCATTTCCTTGGTAGGCAGCTTTGTGCAGGGGCGTTTCGTCAATTTTGTTCTTAATGTTGATCTCTGCGTGAGCATCTTCCACTAAGTACTTCACAATGTCGGTGTAATTCTTCCAGATTGCCAAGTACAACGGCGTTTCTTGGAGGATAACATTGCGGCGATTGACGTCGCAGCCTTTTCGAACGAGGTATTTGACTATTTCTAAATGTCCTTGCCAGACGGCTGCATGTAACGGTGTGTCCGGTGCAGTACCCTCTCCGTTGACGTTGGCGCCTCCTTCGACCAGCTTCTGAACTTCTTCTGTCCGACCTCCCGCGGCCGCCCTGTGCAGGGCTTCATCTCCGCTCGGAGAATAAGATATGGGAATAGGGGTCGTCACTGGACCCGTTATCCCGGAATTTGAGCAACTTCCAGTTCCGGCATTGTCGTCGAAGTTGCATCCTTTAGAAGCAACGTAAATGTGGTCAGCCACGTTCGAATTGGACGTGGAATCTGCATTCACAGGTTTTTTACGGCTGTAGGCACAAAACGTAATCGAGATCATCGACACCAACCATATCACCTGAATAGTTCTTCCGACGCCTCCTGACATCTTGTTTCACCAACAGCTGATCTGTAAAGTAATATTTGTGATGAGTATAACGTAAAATGTACATTTTATATTTAACGTAACATAACATTCAATAAGTATTGTACAAACAAGCCCCCATGGAAGAAGGGGGAACAACTTTAAATGTTCATTGATCATTTTCTGTCAACGTAGGTTTACGGCAGGACTTACCTTCAGCAACATAACTTTGTAAACGTAACCAAGGGTTTAAAACCAGGACTTCTCAGGAGGGTAAGGAGGAGGAAATCGGCGTCTCGAATCGTGGGGTGATATTTAATACAGAGTTTTCCAACGAGTAGGTGATGTTTGTGGGGCAGGGACATACATATTGTGTAACTCACATTTTCTTAGAAACGGAGAGATCATTGGAAAATTGTTGTGTCGGTTTTTTTTGGGCCGTTTCATAGCAAATTGGTCTCCGTAAAAACGCGGGGAAGCGCCAGTTGCGCGCAAATGATCAAAACCTGGAAATAATCCCTATCGATTGATCGTGGACTAGTTCCCAAAATGGCAAGCCTGTTGCGCGCGAAGGATCTGGAGGTCAGTAAAGCGTGCAGCGTCTTCTATTCCGTAGCTGTTGTTTCTCTGTTTATACAAAATAGTGCTGGTTAAACCTAGCCTACCCCCAACCGTATCCCCACTCGTCTCAGACCCCTTCTACTCGCTTTCCCATATTATAGTTTTTCTTAAATCCAATTTCAAATTTAGATTCAGCTTGAAGGAAAACTACACTGAAGAAAGTTCCCCCTCGAAAGCCTTCGCGCTCAACTGCCATAAATGATTTCGCTCTCCTGGCGGTCGCCCAAAAACATATTGTGAGTGAAGAAAGGAACGTCCGCGTTTTTACAAAAATAATCAAAATTACTGCCGCAACCAGAGTACAACAAATCATTTTTGACTACATCCCCCATTTGGCTCTCCTTGTGTTACAGTGTTTAGCACGCTGAACTATGGAGAGGCTTGTTTATAACGGTCCGGATTATTGTGTTGGTAACTTTTTGAGAAAGGAGTAGTTTTGCTCAAGATTTCTTAGGCAATATAAATTACTAAAATTTAATGGAAGAAATGGTATGGATGGATCTTTTGTTTTCCCATGGTATGGTAACGGACACTTTTTTCACTGTTCGATCCTTTATAAAGCCAATAGCCTCTCGTTTGTCGCCAAAATATTGTTTCTTTTCGTTTCTAAAGGCTGATAAAATCGTACCGAACGCTGGTTCCATGAAAAATTTACCCAGGACGCTGGTACCACGGATTTCCATGAAAAATTTAACTAGGTACATGGCCGATCCTACCGGTTTTGGATAGGGTCAAACAATCGGTTAACTCCGAAGTCATTCACTGTGGAAGGCGTGGTGAAAACCGTCGGAAAGCCTCGAGTGTCGAACGGGTTTAATCGGACACCCAGGTTACAAACGAAGCTCTCGCAATTGAGGAAAATCATCATAATATTATTATGATGTGACTACTACAGTAGTAGTAGTCACCAAATAGCACCAAAACATTGTTTTGGTGCTATTTTCGGCTCGCATTTTCGTCCCTCGCTACCGTGACGCGTTCTTCTGTCAGCTTATAACTAAATAACGTTCCAAGTTGTGCAAAATTACCTTCGACGTGTCCGATGCCTAAAATCGCACAAGCCAACAACGTACATACCACGGCATAACCAAGAGTTGAACTGAAGAGGTAAGGACAACACTGACAAGGATACTGACCCGTCCTGCTGTCTTGTGGCCGATGTCAAGGTGAACGGGGATTCCCCGGCTGATCGTTGATTTTATTCAAGAAAAACATGGCGAGGTGAAGAGTCGGGTCCGTTGTTATCTTGAGATTGTTACCTACGTCATGATTTATTCTAAGGATTATTTTTTTCGATAAAATAACTATTACTACTATAGTAAAGAATGATCTACGATTCGTAAAGAACCAGAGATATTAATTTTTTAAATATTGTATTCTCCTTTTGATATTTAAGCTCAAATAGCTTATATTTATATTTAGTAATCCGATGTATCTTCATTTCAAAACATCGAAATCGAACATTTATATCGATTTATTTGTATTCAATACCCATCCCTACTAAGACGTTTTTACAGTAACTGTAAAGCACAACTGTTGTGCTCTTACTTACTGGTGGAAAAAATTGATCACTGTTTCTCTCCTCAACTTATCAACGCCACACACAAGGACGCATAAGTATTAAAATTTGTGTACCACCTCGATGAAAATATTAAATTTACTTAATGAAAATTTGATGAAAAAATTAATGTTAATTTTACACTACTTGAGATGATAGTACATTATGTACGTGCACTTAATGTCAAATTTTACAGAAATCCATGATTCTCTATAGTAATTCACTTTGAACGTATCACTACTGTACGCTGAATTTTCTAAAAGACGTTCAATTTGTTGCCTTACTACTATGTGAAAATAGTACCTACCAGTTTTTCAGCTATTATCACTACCTAATGCTAAATTTCACAGAAGCATTCGAATTTGAAAACTCTCACATTGTCAGGTAACATTATTTGACGAATTTTACCTTAGTAGGTAGCATCGATTCGGCAACATACGAGAGGAGTACCGAATAAAATAGTTAATTTTGTTTAAAATGTATACCTAGTGAATTGCGATGTTGTAATTTTGTATCTTTATTTGGGTGTTTGTTGTGAGAGTAGGAACAAATCGAAGTCCCTTCTCGCTTTATGTTCCCCTTTAGAGTAGGTATCCCCTTTTATTGCACTAGGAACAATCAACCCATACATCTTGTTTATCTCGTTAATAGCCACTCAAGTTCTCTTTTGCTTAAGGCCATTTGAGCCAGTGGGAATGAATCCCACCCGTCCAACCCCAAGTTTGCCCAAAGGGTAGTCTAAGTAGAAACCCTAGTTCCACCCTTATTGTCGCCCCTGTATTTTGTAATTAGTTTGCTATAGCCGAGAGACAATCAGAGGTAATGGCATAATAAATAAGTGAAAATCGGGTGGAACAGACCATTTTCTTTCAACGTCTCCCTCCGTTTCAATTGTCTTTATAGCGGAAAGCCTGTGAATGTGAGGGGATTCAAAGTGCCGACGCAAGAATCGTGTTGTGAGTCACCTTCCAATGTTGTAGGCAATGAAAACCAGTCAAGATATTGAGGTTACAGTATTAGCATGAAGATTTCTAACGGCTGAGGTTCATTTGAAATTGTTTTTCATACGAAATGTCACAAAACGCCTGAATGATTCTTCTTGTGGGGAATTTAACCTACTTTCTTAGGCATCTCGCCAACCCGCCATAGTTAGTACCGGTGCAAGAGGCGGGTCGCGCTGCGTTCGCGCTGCGGTCGCGGCGCGTAAACCCCCTTCTCCAGCCGGTAAAGTTGCCCACCCATTGGTGGAACTTCCACCGTGGAAGGGAGTATTTTTCTTAATTATTTACCATTGACTGTGTCTCATTATATCATTGTAATAATGTCATTTATAATAACTTTTTTGGGATCAAGCCCACTGCCCAGGCCTCCCCTGACATTTCATCCGGGGAAGCTGAAGCAGTGAGTAAGATCCCGACGCATGGGTCCACTTCCCAGGCCTCTTTGGACGACAATAATTGTTGAATTATTCGTCTAGGGAAGCCACAGGGGGATTTCCCATGTTCATAAGACTGGTTCAGCTGGCCAGGCTGCCTTTATTGGCGATTCGATTAAGGCAGCTGAACCAGCTGGCTGTGGTTGAACTGCGAGCCCTGGACAAAACAATACTGGCCACGACACTTCATGTCGGGTATTCTATTCCTCATGGTTCCCTTCCGAAGACTCTGCCTCTCCACAGTACCTTCACATATCAAGTAAGCTAGGAGTAAGCGAGTCTTCCATTTCTGCGGATGCATCTTCCCCCTGGTCAGCAGCCCCTCGACACATCGTGCTATGCCCAGGGAGGTAATATTCCCATACTCTCTACCTCTTCCTCCGAAATTGTGGATTTACGCCACTGGCCTTCCGCCAAACACAAAATATAGTGAATCTAAATACAAATTTAGAAACACGAACACTTATAGGTACTCACCCATCACTCGCTGTAAGGGGTGCCTCACACTTCTTTTTCTTGTTCACCTTCCTGTTTAGCCAGAATTAAAGCTAACCAACTGTTGTAATTCAACCCCAAAGCCGGAATAAACGTGGAAACTGAAATCTCCGGCCGGACGCTCACACTTCACACCGCGCTTCCAATATTACCTTTTCCCCCTCACCGCCGGTTTACTTTTTCTCCCCCATCGTTTATTGCTTCCGTGGAAAATGATTAATTGAGAATGCGGAGGGGGTTCTGTTTGACACGGGTGGGCAGTTGCGAGGGGGAAAAGCCCAAACTCTACTCCCATCCATCAGTTTTCAACCGGCAAAGTCAATTACGCCGGCTCAGAGCGATTCCTATTCCCTCGACCACTTTGAAGGTCCAACCTCCAAGAGCCTCTCGCCAGGACGCGGATAGCATTTATTTGATTTTCTTACAAATTTCCTCTTTTATCTTGTAGATGACCGGAGGAAAAGGCAGAAAGTCTCGAAAGTGAAAAACGCTGAAAATTTTACACAAGGGTTCATTATTCTCTGACATAAATGATCCAAAATTTAATTCTTTGTCAATAAAATAAAAATTTTAATTTGATTATTATTTAAAAATTTTTATTTTCTTGTTAAGTTTATGGAGGGATGTGGGACCTCGAAAAATGAGTTGTGCGTCCAAAATTACTCGCAAATCGACACCTAGTTCAACTTTACGGCATCCTTCAAAAGCCCCATAGATCCTCACTGAGAAATCCGACGGTTTTGGGACCCCAAAAATGGATTCTACGTCAAAAAATACTTCGAAAAAGACACCCCACTCGATATCACACCCGAAAGCCTGCAAAAACCCCTCCCGTAGCCCCCTCTTCGCCTCTCGGGTTCGGGCGAAATTATTGAAATTTTTGAGTTTTTGAACTGAAAGCGGGAGCATATTACCTACGTAACGTAATTTCCTGTCCTCGTTCAGTTCACATCACATCAGGTTTCCAAAACTTGCCGAAAGCTAACATGAATTCTTAATCCTGCTATAATTCGGAGGTTGTTGACAAGCCGTGTAATAACTAAAGTGATTTTACATTAAATGTACAGTTAAATTTTAACTAGGGGGCCAGCTAACCTCCACCTTCGCCTGTGAACCATCAATCGCTTCCCTGTGTTTATCACACTGTTTATCCCTACAGACAGACAAGATGAGGGTAGTTTGGAAATCCGATTTCCAAGAGATATAAATCTGCAAAAATTATAGTATGTTGTGACACTGAAAAACAATGTTTCTCAAATTTTTCAGAAGTTTCCACAATTAGGCAGAGTGGGGAAGATTTCTTAATATTTGAACCGGTGACCGTTTTACGTGATCCAACATGGAGTGTGTTTCCATTCTTAGGAGTGAAAACAATGAAAAAGAGGCCTGAAGACGTGTCTTTTCCGATCATCTTGTAAACTCCTCGATTTCTTTCTATTGGAAGAGTCAGACCGATGCCATTTCATCACGAAATGATAAAAAAGACTTCCGAAACACGAATTCAGAAATGAAATAATTTTCGCCGAAAATGGGATTGCAGCCCTTTTTCACGACCCGATTCATTTCGCTTAAAATAGCCTGCCGCGGAGTAGGTGGGCTAACTTGCATCTCTTGGACCAATCAAAAAACGGACGAAAATTAGAACGTCACTTCCCGGTCTCAGATCCCACAATTTAAATGTGTATTAAATACACGAATACAATTTTCTAAGGCCCCATAAATTAAGGAAAAGGCTTTTCTGCGATTTCATAACTTTTGAAGGATTCTTTCCAGAAATTAAAAAAAAAAAAAATTATTCAGAGCTGATTAACTGTTTATAAACGCACATGTGCGTTATGTATAACGTCTATAAATGCACATAAGCTGTTTTTATAAGGTTGCTATATCATTGATTTCCTTGTGTTATCCCTGACGAAGGACAATACACTTAGAAGTTAGTGGTGCATCCTTGACGGGTCTGTCGGTCGGTCGGTCGTGAAGGATCGACGATCGTCGTTGGTGGTGAAGGGGAGGATATTGGGAACTAACAGAGTTGTGATAGAGGTTGGGGAGTTAGGCGAGGGGTGAGCCCTGTAATTCCAACACCATCCTTTCTGCCAACCCCCCCACCACTAAACTAGACGTGCTTTACCAGTTAATTCAGTTATCCGGAGGCAAAATTGATTACCGACAGTCTCACTAACGGCCGAATGGTTGTCACGGGTTTGGGAAAGAGGGGGTTTGGAGGTAGTCATCTTGTTTGTCGGCATTTATATAGCTGGATATTGACTTTCCGAATAACAACCCCCCCCCCCCCCCCCCCCCCCCATCAACGGAATTTCCCGAGGAACTCACCGTGTCAGCCAAACAGGCTCAATACATACACTTCATAAACGTGAATGCATCATGAACGATATGATTGATTACAGTATTAATATTAATCATGTACACATTGCTGTAGCAATCATATATGAGACCATGTCATGCACCTTCGAAACTATGTTACTCGTTTGTACTATAAATACATAGTAGAACATAAGTACATAGTACAACGTACATTACATACATAGTAGAGCTAAATGATTAGGTATTAGGTATTAGGTATTTATAAGCGTATACCCCGTATACGGGAAGCGGATTCACGGGTAAATAATAACCTGATAATGATTAAATGGGTGCTGTTTTTACCCAACAGTTTCAAAAAGACCCAAATTCAAAGTTCCCTTCATGTTCCTGTTTCTCGGGATGTACTGAACCTTTTGCCTTGATTAAAATCCCGATACGATAGATGGGAAACAGTGAAGGATCATGAACAAAACCTCCAAAATCAGGCTTTTAAGCCTCAAGGACGACAGCATTTCAAAAATGTTCTTGTTAAAAATACGTAAAACCACAGAGCACCAGAGAACAGCGCAAAACCCAAGGCAGCATTATGTATTGATGTACATAAAAAAAAAAAAAAAAACTGGCGATTGAACGAGAAAAACCAGAGAAAACGCTGAAAATTTAACACAAGGTTTTATTATTCTTTGATAGGTTACTCGTGCAAAAATTTAATTCGGTGTCAATTAGGAATTTTTGGGAAAAACCTTTTTTTTTTTTGAAACTTTTTTGAATCTCCTAGGATCCTTCAAAAATCCCATTCGAAGCCCCATGAAAGCCCTATAGATCCCCGCAGTGAAATCGGATCGTTCCGGGACCCCCAAAAATGGATCCTACGTCCAAAAGGTACTTTGAAAACGACACTCGAGCCAAAAGCCTTCAAAAAACCCTCATGTAGCCCCATTTTAGCCCCAAAGCGCCCCACGGGTTTAGGCGATCCGGCTGAAACCCTTGCGGCCACAAATAGATGGTAAACGAAATATTTTGTCAAAATTTCAGAATTTAAAAAGAATTCCTACTACCCAAACCGGCCCGGACGGCGTACGGCGGACGGACATTTTGGTTTTAGAAGCTAGACCCCTTGAAACATTATCTGATAATGTCAAATTTTGAGGCCGATCAGAGTCTTCGACCTTCGTCGCGATTACATCTATGTAATCACCTATAGGTCATTATTCATCTATGTAATCACACCTATGATAGTCATTATTCACCTATAGGTGAATAATTCCAAGAATAAACCAACAAGAACATGAGCAAATAATGAGTGATTTTTCACATTTTTCAGGAAACGCGGTTTTCTGTAAGTGAACGATGAACATTGTTCATCCCCTGACGTCATAATTGTGGACTCAAACATCCCAAACTCTGTCCAATTGCAACGATATAACGAAAAAGAAGAAGAGTAAGCTTTCACGACATGTCAAATAGCGATAATGGAACAACAACTACATTTTTGTTTTCGTGTCGTGCTTGTGGTTGTACCTGGCGTACCAACGGCGTTGGCCTCTACCGACTTCGGTCAGTTCTCTGATTTTTTTTTTTTTTTCACCCATATCCCATTGAACTTTTTTAAATTTACTTTTATTTTTTCTATTTGATCGGTCATATTGTGTAGAAAAACGTATATTACCTATACCATTTTCTATAGAAAACAATTTTTTTTTGTCGAAAAATTTGACCCCCCTTAAGTTTCTAGTTGCATCGCGAAGCCATCGATGACCAGAACGTATCGTCTTCACCCTGTTGATTGCCGATATGAATGATTCACTGGAAGGGAAAAAATGGCTGCCTCGGAGGCAAAGATGGTTAAGAATTTGAACGAGACGGGGGAGGGGATGACTGAAGACGCGTTGGGACGTGTCCCGGCTCACAAGTCACCCTTTCAGCTGAACCCAGCGGGGACGGACTCCGGGAGACGACCCCCCCCCCCCTCACAACCAAACCCCAATGTTGAATGATGGATTACATTACTCGTTTTGCTTTCCATTGGAAAAGATCAGCTCGAGGGAGGAATTGGATTCGGATGTTCCGTTGGAGGACATGCCAGAAGGACGAAATGGAGGTTGAAAGGCTCAGACTTCGAAGGAAATGAACGCGCGCGGCGGATATTGCGAGTCACAATCGAATGACGGGGGAAATTCTTTGAATACATTTTGTGATTTACTCGAGGCCACATAAAATGATGATAGAATATTGAAGGCTGACGTGAAATAATTGATTCCAAAAGATACTAAATCCGTTTTGGTAAAATGTGAGAAAAACGCAAAAAACCATTGCGACTTGAAAAACGTGCTATAAGCCAATGATGTTATTTCTATTATATTTCTAAATTATGATCAATATTTTTAGTAGGTAAAAATTTAAGTTAGGTCAAAGTTTCAAATAATTTGAAAGGAATTTGAAATTTCGGATTTATGTAAAGGTAGGTACTTTTTGGAACGAAACGTGGCTTTTAGTACTTATTGACATCAAACACGTACAATTTACGTCGTACATTGTACCTTTTGACACAAATAAATCCTTGGAACAAAACACTAGCTCGTGGAACTGGAGAGTCTTCCTGTCATAGGTAATAATAGGAAAAGAAATAATAAAGCACATGGAAGAGAGTTGCCGCGTCCAACTGCATGGATCCATTTTGCTTACTGCCGGAAGAAAAATGTTTATTGGCCACTTTTCAATAACTTTTGATGCACTTCATACGTTGAAATTAGCGTGAATATTACTCACCGCAAAACGGTAGTATTGAGTGTGAATCAGTGCCTGCTTGTCAGGTTTTTATTACGTATTTTTTAAGATAAGTGATGCCAAAAAGTGGTTTCACCAGTGCTGCTTACTCATATTCAATTCAAATTGAAATTAATCCCGAAAACTTTAAACTTATCGCTAAAAACCTCGAAAAGCATCTCCAACAGTCGAGAAATCATAGAAAATAATGGATGTAGTAGCCTACCTACTACCTTTTGCTCGAAGCAGCAAAACCTGTACCTACACCATAGGCGTACGCAAGGGGGGGCTAGGGGGGGCCCGGGCCCCCCCTAGACAAACGAAAAATATATATACACTTTCAGATAAAAATAAAGAAAAAGATGAAGTAGTGGTTGAAAAATTCGCAGAGAAACCGATGCGGCTCATGTTGTAAATTTAAAGTGAAAAAAATCAACTTGACATTGCTGGGTCGGTACTTGTGTTGTGTACATTTTGTGTAAAGGTTTTATATTAGGAGTAGAGGGGAAAAAAGTGAACTACAACACTTGATTTTGTAAAAATGATTTGTATGTTATTTTGTATTATTAGGTACTCAAGCGGTGTACGTAATATTATTTACGATATAGGGTTCCCATCACACCATACTCCGCACTCCAAATACCTACATGCAAAGTTACGATCATTTTGGTTTGTTATTCTTGGAATAATATACCTATGTAATCGCGACGGGGGTCGAAAATTCGGATCGGCCTCAATATTTGACATCATTCGTTTCAAGAGGTCTAGATTGCAAAAACGAAATGGAACCGCTGCCGCAGTGAAAAAAAAAAATCAAAAAATATTTTTAAATCCTTTCAAAATCATTATATTCCATTCAGTATTAGTTGGAGGGTTGATGTGAATAGTTTTCGGATCAAAAAGTCATCAACTTGACTCGTACTGTAGACCTGACTCGGGCAGTATAGGTACCTTTCTCGATTTTGGAAAATTGTGAGTTGACGGGAGCAGTATTAGACCTATTTACGGAGAATCGTAGCCGACTCATTTTGCACGTGAAAAAACTCGTTAGACATCGAATTTGTTCAGTTTTTACTCAGCTACAAGAAAGTAATTTAGGGTCATTGCAGTGGATAAAAAGTAATAAGTTACAGCGTGATATTTCTGGCTCGAACCTTCGAAACAAAATTTTATTTAAAAGGCCACATTGTTTTACCTTACAGTCATGAAAATAACTAATCTGGCTCAGCAATTTTCCGTCTTCAAGTAGAAAAATTTCAATTCTAGGGTGTTCAATGGAATTCACCAATGTTACGGGGTCCATCAGAAATCATAGGAGTGTTCGAAAACAACACTTTATTCAAATCCAAGGTAACAAGCCAAAACAAACAAAAACAAAAACCCAAAACATAAACAAAAACAGTTCGGACAGGAGTGTTCGATCGAAATCATCTTCGACCTCCTCATTTTTGTAGTAATTTTAAATTTTACTGTGTTCAATCGACGCCAAAATTATTGCTCTACAACTTTTCTTTATGTACAAACTTCGGGAGAATCCTTTCTTAGCTCGCACACTGGAAAATGTACTGAAAACGTGTTTTTTAAAGGTATTTTGGGAAAAAAAGGCTCAGAATCCATTACACAGTACAGGTACAGGTACAGGTACAGGTACAGGGACATGGGTTATATTCGTGATCAGCGTCAAATTTACGAATACTATAAGTATGGGGTTTTCAGAGTTTTCCCCCCCAAAATATGGCCGTTTTGCACCACCGTGCGTCGTCCGCCCTCCGGGGCGGTTTGGGCATTAAGAATTTTTTCAGAATCTGAAATTTGTGTAAACCCTTGTGTAAAATTTGCAGCTTTTTTAATTTTAATTTAACTAGGTACCCTTGCTGGCAGCATGTCTACCTGCAATATTTTTTAGCCCCCCCCCCCCCCTCCTAAAGGAAGAGCTGCGTACGCCCATGACCTACACAATAATATTATGCATCCTGATACTGGATATAGTACCAACTTTTTGAAACGAAACGGATAAGAGTCCGCCATTTGTGCTGGATATAATACCTTTTGAAATCAAACCGATTATTTATTCACGTTTTTAAAGGGGATTGCTCCAAAACGATCGCATTTTTGTGAAGACCCCCCCCCACTTAAATACTCTAAAAGTGATAGGACCCCCTAGATAGACCCCCTAACTCAATTTCGACGAAAATGGTCTTAAGTATGATATCCTAATAATATTATGTTAGTCGTAGAGTTTTATTTTATTAGATTAAACTAGATAGCAAGCTGTTCAAATAGGTAGGTAATCAAAAACCTTGTTGAGTTCATGTCATGCTTCAAAGTGAATCAACACATATATATTGATATATCAATTACACCAAACAATCCGAACTTTGCACCCCATCATTTCAACTTCGCATACACTAACTCAACATCAAGTTTCAATTGAATGAAGGAAAACACGTTTCTCACTCAAGGGGTTGATCAGTTTCGGAGTCAAAACTTGATACCTTATCTGGAACCTTCACAATAATAATACTTACGTACTGCCGTTTAATATACTCGTATTACCTAGTTAATACACCCGAATGCATTTTCTGCATATCAAAATCGTGACACGTTAGTTGATATCGCGTGGGAAAAGGGGAAAATTGCTTGGATTTATGATGGATGATGGAACAACGGAAAGAAAGATCCGACTCCAGCAGGCCCACTTCATTTCTCACTCGTGTTTATCTACTTTAGCAGCCCAACTGATTTACACACCTCCTCTACTAGAATGTTTGATGCGAAGGGATATTTTTCAAAGCCGATTCCAGCTTAGAAGTCCCTTTACCCGAATCGATTCATCTCCTTCCAAGTTTGCTCGAGTTTCCGTCAGATATGTGGAAAAGTTAGGTACACACACTTGGTTGGTGTTTGTTTCATTCTTTACACATTTCGAAGTTGTCTATCCACATAAACGCTCGTTGGTGCTCATTGGTTTAGGAGGTCTATTAGGTGTCATAGCTAGAATTAAAACATGGGTCTCACCGTGTAGGTACGTCATGTCAGTAGCAGGAACATTGTCGTAGGCATCTTCTCACACGTCTGGGGTTCTCTAACCGGAATTATTCGTCAAACCAGAAATGTGTCTTTTGGTTTATAAACCAATACCTAATAAATTATTATTGGAATAATTCAGGAAATAATTGGAAAATTCAGATCGCCCTCAAAATTTGACATTATACGTTTCAAGATGTCTAGATTCCATAACGAAATGTTCGTCCGCCGTCCGAGACGTTTTGGGCTGTAGGATTTTTTTTTAATCTGCACTTTTTAAAAAATACTCGGTTCTCCATCTAGTTGTGCCCGCAAGGAGCCCGATCGCCCAAACCCGTGGGGCGCTATGGGGCAACGGGAAGAGATCGTTGAAGAGTTTCGGTTGTGGGGTTGAGAAAGGTGTCGTTTCGAAGTATTTTTGGACGTAGAATCCATTTATGGAGGCGATTTATGGAGAACGATTCCATTTCATCGTGGGGATCTATTGGGCTCTCGAGGGGCTACAAATGGGATTTTTGAAGGATCCCAGAAGGTCAAATATTTTCTGAGTAATTTTGGACGCATAATCAATTTTTCGAGGTCCCACATCTGTTCAAACAATGAACAGATTTTTATTTTTAATCTATTTATTTTTTTTGACACAGAATTAATTTTTGCGCAATTAACGTATGTACCTATAAAATAGAGAATAATAAATGTTTTTAGCGTTTTTAGCAACACGATCGTGTCCCGTCACTTTCATTTTGCCCATACGGGATTAACCCAGCTCTTCACTTTCCCCACTCACGCTTCGTCCCTTCATAAAAACTAGATGGGATCGGAAGATGCCTCGGTCGCTGGAGAAGGGAAAGTGAGAAATTGAAATTCCGTTACCGGCGGTCCCTAACCTCTTTTCGAGCATGTCATCATCAGGATTCCTCCGAGCCTCACGATATTCCAGCCTCGGGATGTCTGATTGATGGGGGCAGGGGTATCGACTTTCAAGATTGATGGGGGAATGGAAGCCTCATCTCGAGGATCTTTAACCTTCTGTCACATCCCTCGGAATCCAAACAGCGGGGTTGTTTGGAATTACTTAAAATTAATGTTAGGTTGAGAACCTCGTTTAAAATCACATTGGCGATATAATTTTATCATTTCGCCACTTTTCAAAGAGAGGTTTTTCTGGTTTAGAGCTGTGGGAGGAATTCATAATCACACAGAAGACGATCTCACTTACACAGCGCCTGGGAAGAGTGGGAAGCCGTCCCTTCCCCATAAAACGAAGTCGACGATGTGGGGTGACTTTCCCTAGTCTTCTCGACCTCGTCGCATGGGGTCTGGAGGAAGGACACCTGGAAAAGTCTTAGGACCCCTTTTCTGCTTCAGCGAACGCCAGCTAGCTCGTAGGTACTTGGGGATGCCTTTCGTGCTTCGTCCTTTAAAAAGAGGATCTTGAAGGAGTATCACGACGTCTCCAGTGAAAACTAATCAAGAGCTCCACCACCTCCAGTGGAAAAGTCTCCTGAGTCCTCGATGTCTCGTGGTTCCTAAGTTGGGAATCCAATCCCGCGGGATCCATGCGGGATTACACCCAATTTCTCAAAGTTCACTTTGAGAATAAGCAAAAAATTGGTGCTAAGCGTTAAAAAAAAAAAAAAAAAAAAATCCTGTGCAGATTCAACAATTGAATGAAAACAGTTACAGTAGAGCCGCTTTTTGGGGCCAGCGGATAATTGGGGCAACCGCATATTTGGGGCAAAATGTGCTGGTCCCAAACGAACGTATGTTAGTAATGTTAAAAAACTCCGGTTAGTTGGGGCACTCCTCCTCTTTATTGGGGCAACGAAGAGTCGAGATGTGCAGCAAATTAAGCTCAAAATTCTAGAATCATCATCCTCAGCCACCGAGGTTAGCGGTAAAATCAATGTTCTCCAAGCCATACAATTTGTTTCTGACAGCTGGAGGGAAATAAGCAGAGAAACAGAGAAACCCAGTGTACCAGTAGCGAATCAAGAGGAGTTCGAGAATGTGGACGAACATGTGTCATGTTATGATGAAGAGGGTACGAACGATAATGTGATTGTACATGAAGCAATAAAACGATTTAAGTAAGACGATGCCTCGGACAGCCCCATCAACGAGCTGAACAGGTGCGCAGACTTCGTCACGAAAAAGAACTTGAATAACCTGAAGCAATCTTCTACGACAGACTTAAAAAAAAAAAATGATTCGATGATTTACATGCTACTATACATACATATGTACATATTTTGACTTCAAGACTTCAATAAATTCATTTATTGCTACACAACTCGATTCACTATGAACTCCCTTTTCATAAAATTCAAAGATTAGGGAGGGTGGGGGATTTAGGAATTCCGCCTTATTGGGGCACCCGCTTAATTGGGGCAAAATGCTCTGGTCCCGAGGTGCCCCCATAAAGCGGAGTCTACTGTATTGTTTTCAGTCACTCCCGACGGATGAATTCGAAGATATTGTTAAGAGTTTCTACCTTCTGAGTATAAAATTGCAATAGCGAAAATCGACCCTTTTTCAAAATAGATAAGCAAATGCGAACACAGAAATTTGGAGAAATGCGAGAACTTGAAACAAGACCCACATCGTAATGAGGAAATAATCCACCTTATTAGTAAGTGAAAATATTCTAAATTAAAGCCGTTATACTACCGTTTATGAAATTGAATCATAATATGAATAATATTATCATTATTATTATTTGAAAACATAATTGATTTAATTGAAATAAGCGGCCAACAACAACAACGCGAACAATTTTTCCTGGAGTCCTGGACACCAGGAAGTCCAGCTCCGTCCTCCAGTCTCCTTCCGCCGAGCTCCCCTCAGTCGAAGGGGGGGATAATGTTATTATAGGAATGGAATAGTTCCATTTTTTCCAGGAAGATGGAAATTGAAAAATATAAATAACTTTCAACTTGTTTTTGAAGTGCTGAAAACCGTTGACTTGTTCCATAAACTGTGATCTATGAGTGTCGGCTCGTTGTTGCTTATATTCGCTTTGTTGCTTTAGTTGGTTCATTATTGCACTGCTCAATTTTCATGTTGTTTAAGCGTTAGATAACCGTTTGAAGTAGATACGCTAGTAAAAAGTTTTTTCAAAACTTACCTTAGACTTTCAATGTGGTTTTCAATCAGAATTATTATGTCTTGGCCCAGATTGGCCACAGGAATATCAACCTACTTATATTGTGCAAAAAGCGGCGCTCTAACCACAGGAATCGTAGTTGAATAGAAGTGTTAAACAGGGTACGATTATGGAAAAGTGGGTGGTGAATTAATTGAGGTTCGGACTAAGAAAGCAACGCCCACAGCATTTCAACAAGTCTACTAAAAAAACTGGAAAGGCTAAACAAATTAAAAGATCAAAAATAAATAAGAATGAAATAAGCAATAACCAGTAATCTTGTTCACCTTATTCATTATACTTCTGAAAGTTTGGTTATATAAGGTCGTGAGTTTGACTCTTCAAATCCATAAAATATTATGAAGTTAACTGCAAGAACGAGTACGAGTATTTTTTCCCGATATTACGAATAATATTCAGAACTTGCTAATCTTGGAGCAGTGCAGTCCTGACATCCTACAACCACATGCCGCTGAACAGCCTTCGACGCACCTGCTTGATACTGTTTTCAGCAGGACCAGAAGAGCAGTAGGTAGTAGGCGTCGGTGTTAAGCCTTTGCTTCCTCTAATCCTGCCAGATGGTTTAAAAAATAGAATCTTCAAGAAGGCAATATCCCACGTACCCACACCCAAATTATAAACCTTTTCTGCTAGCCGGCAAGTGACACTACTATAGGTTACACAAAGCAGTTGAAATCTCGAAGAATTATAAAGCTGTGCTAAGATTTGATTTTCGCCTCAACCAAGATGCAACAATTCTCCACTAGATCCTACATAGGAAAGCACACGTGTCTCCTCATTTAGTAGGTGGAAAGGATACTGTAGAGATACGCGAAAAAGGTAAAGGTTGTGTGGCTAGACCCAATATTTTAGGCCGCCCCATAACATTCCTTTTTCACCTCCTCCTCTTTTCCCTATTATTTCCCGTGTAAAGCTATCTCGCACGATAAAAAGCTGCAGTTTTTCACGGCAACCCCTCTTCCCCCTTTCGGTCTAAACGTTTTTCATTCGTTTCCCCCTGCTCCGAACACCGTATTTTTTAAGGTCAATGAAACGACGCGAGTTTATATATTACGCCCATGTTTTATAATCTTTTTTCAGCGTACTGTTGCAGATATGTTGCCATTTTCAGGTTTCAAAGCCTGTATTGAAAGTGGTTGATTGCTGATGGTGCAGAGGTCCAATGAGTTGGTTAGGGAGAGAGAACGACTCCTCTGCTGGCAAAACCAACAAATTAAACATTAACTCTCTTTCACAACAGTTGTTGTTGTGAACAGTTACTGAGTCTTCGTGGGAACTGAACAATTCATGTACCCGCCTTGCCATACAATAATGTTATTATTTTAAGGTTACTTGTATAAGTAAGGATCCAAAATAGTTCAAAATATCGCCTCGTCTCTGGTCCCAGGAGGGCCACTTCTTCTGGCTTGATATCTCGTCTCTGATCCAGGAAGGCCACTTCTTCTTGCTTGATATCTCGTCTCTGATCCAGGAGGACCACTTCTTCTTGCTTGATATCTCGTCTCTGATCCAAGGAGGCCACTTCTTCTCGCGAGATATCTCGTCGCTGGTCATGAAAGGGTTTTGTGAAGCTGCCACAGTATCAAATTAAAAATCGTTAGTTATTTAACGAAAGACCGGACAAGATTGTGCCTCAATTACCCGCAGCACACAACCCCAAATGTACACCCCAACCACTCGCTCCTTTTTACAATAACTTCCCATTCCACCGTTTCCAACTGACACGCCATTGGAGCCTCGGGGAATTGTTATGCTTCTGTACTTCATTAAGGTTCCACACGTGAGGCTGGTAGAGCGCTTTTGGTCAGGCTCGGGGTGGTTCAATTATGCAAAAGCTACTAGGTTGTTGGTGGAAGACGACCCACACTCATGGACCCAACAAGCGTGGACTGGATGAGAGAATGGGGCAAAGTGCCCAGTCACTTCATTCCCAACTCTATAGTCGCAAGTAGTATAAATTTACGCAATACGTACAAAATGACATCATTTCTGAATCACTGCGAGCCACTAGTACATTTTTAACGATCTTTCCACAGTAACCAATCGAACACTTTCCACCCCTCACATTTCCATGCTCGTAGTGGTCTGTTAGTTCTCATTTTCTGGACTTTCCCGCCGCACCGGAGCCCAACAGGAGGGGGAAAACGAACGAATGAAACAATCGGAGAGGTTTTCTTGCATATTTCAAGGATTAGTTCACCTGCCCCAGCTGGAGTTTTGGGTCAATTAGGCTTTTTGACCGGACCCTAGTATGGAGGTGCTTTTGAATAATTCAACGAAGCGCAAAACCATTTGGGAGGCTTACGGTTGTCATCGTATAAATTTTGATAGGTATTATGATGTCGTATTTCTTCGCGTATGCGGGAACACCGCCTATCTCGTTTTTTTTTAATAATTGTCGGGTTTTTACGGTTCTGGAGTAGTTTTTTTTTTTTAACGAAGAATCGGCTGGTGAAGCCTCATGAAAATTCGTGAAAATCGAAATAGCTGGAGATGCCGCATTAGCGAGGACTTTGTCGAGTCCAGAGAATAAATTGTTGTATTTTTAATTGTTATTTTAATTTTTTTTTTATATAGTCTAGTAAAACGGTGGGAAAACGGAAATAATTTGTGGAAAGGTGGAAGTGGTTTTAATCCCCCCTAATAGGCGTAAATATGACGCATAGATCAGACTGCGTCATGGATCAGATCTGAGTTTCCACCATCGTGGGAGATGGTCTTCACTTTAGGAGGCCACAAAACCGGAATTTGTGTTTAGTTTTTGTTTTTTGAACATTTTAATGTACTACTACTTAATTGCATTAATATACTACGACATAATATTATTATGTAGTTCATTTTTCCTAAGAGGACGAAATTCTGCGTCGAATGCGTACCTTATCGAGTCGATGGTATAGATAGTATCGACCAAACCAGGTTGGGTTACAAGTGAATTATGAGCCACTTTAAACGCCAAAATCACCTCGTTATCTACTTAATGCATTGTGTTTCCGAATGGGTCCGCTGACCAGCAACCCTATTTCCACCAAAAATCCGTAATTGGCCAACTCAATACACCCTGTGGGATCGCCCAATTTAGCGGGTGTTGGGCGGGTACCTACATGTTCAAATTGTGTTCCTTCCATTAAATTGTCCCTAACAAGTTGAGTGTTGTGTGTTTGGGGGAAGGCCTCTAGCGTAACTAGGATTTCGCTCCTGTTGTCTTTGGAGGAACGTGAAGGGGGTACTTGAATATCCTTATCTTGGGCCATGGAGGAAAGATTCCTCTTCATAGGAAATCGCGTCCAGCCCTTCACGCCTGCGCCCGCTACCCTATCTGCTGGATCTCATTTTAGAGGTGGCCTTTTTTATCAGTTCGCACTTATTTCGCTAGGGTGAGCCACTGTTTGTTTACTGACTTGGAAAACTTGATGGTGCGACGGTCGCACTGCGACCTATTTTTCCTCCTGAGGTTCTCCTCAGTGGTTCCCTCCAGCGTTCTCTTCGTGAAAACAACATTGTTTATAACTTCACTGTTAATTCATCTATTATTTTCGCGGGATAACTGCTTTTGAAGGCTAGTGGTGAGTTTCCCAAATCTTCTCTTCTACCTCTCTCTGTGATTGTTGAGGTTCAACACAATCAGATGGTTCACTTTAATGAAATCCAGCAGGTCGCAGCAGCGTCGGTTTCGCCCCACAACCGCGGACGCAAGTTAACATAGAAGAGGAATCTCCTTTTCTTTCCTCCATTAATAATTTCCCGGCTGTCACGAAGGAATTGTCCGTAATGGCGGCCTGGGCAAGAACCCCGCGCGACCGGCTTCCTCAACCGAATTGTCAGTAGAGGAGTCCAGGTCAGCGGTCCCAACCAAAAATGAGTGTGAACGATCCATTAAAGTGCGTGTGCAAACAGTAATGGAAGTCAGTGAAATGATAATTAGGGTGGTGCTATCCGAGTACCCGAGGAAATAAAATTTATGAGACAACATTTAATGTTGTCTCATTAACGAGAAATGAGGGGTCCTCGGATGCGCCGCCTGGAAGTGGCGCCTCCCGCGAGTCAAACGCGAAAGGGGGGAGGCGGCCGACCGAATTTAAGAACGAAATGTTCCGCTCAAGTCCGAGCATAAAACACACCCCACTCGTGAAAACGGAACAGCATTTCGTTCTCTTGGCTCTTAGCCCAATTATATTCCAGGTGTTTTAGAAAATGCAAATTATTGTGGGTTGTTTGCTGTTTGAAGACCCTGAGGAAGGTGGAATAAAACGCCGAAAGCGTGGTTTAGAGGACGAAGTGTCTTTCCATTCCCGATATCTTTAACAATAGCCAGCACGGGTCGATTTCGCAAAACCATATAAAAGACGGCGGATGAATGTTCAAACGCTAACACCTAACCAACTGATATTCAGGGTTTAACCCATAAATGAGTTGAGAAGTCAACTCTTAATTGGACGTCGGTGATCCTCGCGTCAACTTCGGCGAAGTAAATCCGGTTCCCGCGAGGGCCAACGAAGTTTTTCATTATTGCAAGAACATCCTCAACCCCGGGACGCGTAACCCCAGTGTATTAAACTGTAAACCGCATTAAAACGTGAAGCCCTCGTCATTCCTAACCCACCGCCCGTCTTCCTTAGGGGAAAAAAAACGGAGCAGGGCAGTAGCTGAACCCGGGGAGGGTACGTTGTTTTATTTTTTAAAATCCACTTTTTTTTTCTTCTGTTTTTTTACTCTGGCCGAACTGGGAACTTTTCAAGATAAGCAATAACTAGTCCGCCAGAGCGCACTAGCACTGAAACGAGAAAATATACCTGATTTGAGTGTGTTCTGTTGGTCCACTTGGTTTTCGACGACCTTGCAATGATACTTGCAACACTTTAGAGTGACGCGTATTTTGATACTGTGCGCCAAAGTGACGCGAATCATACGACTGTCTAAACAAACCAAAATTGGTTGTTGCGGTCGAATTCGAATCGCTAGAATTATGGTTTTTTTTTTTTTTTTTGGATTTCCGTCACACTGCCGTGGATGTTCGCAGCCATGAAACACATTGAAGGTGGCGCTCTTCGTCCATGGAGACGGCCACGATCATTTTTCCTTTGGTGCTTGTGCTAAAGCATCCTGGAATCTCACACATTTTGCCGCTATGGATTTGGCTCATTGGCACTAAAAATACTCGACAACATTTACATATTCGGTGCCGGAAAATAAAGGTTGGAATCCCAACAAAATTTAAAGGAGGTTCTCTGTCGAGTGGCGGTTATCTACTTGAATAACCTTAATCTAACTGCGCTTTGATAACCCGCTTATGAGCTAGCAGCCTACCGTCCAATTTTTCATTGGTCAGTGAGTGGCCAATCACAAAGCTTTCTACTCAGAAGCCGAGTTCGCGGTTCCGTTCAAAAAATTAATTTTTGGTGGCTCGCCGAAAATTCAAATCAAACTGGAGGGGCCCAAAACCCACTTTTATCGGAAAAATAAAGATCAAGACACGGTTCTGGACCCCATTGTTTACAATTATTGTAAGATCAGATTTTCAAAATCAGACGCCTGCACCAAGAAAAGAAAGAACATACCAGTAGGCCATGGGATGAACGGGACACAATCATAGAAAGAAGGGGTTTCCCTGGTACCTACTTAGGTGTTAGGTAGTTTTGGTTTCAGTCCGATGCCAACAATTTTCTAGTAGGCACTGTCACGCTGAATTTCACTCACGTTTCCCTCGCACAACTGGTGCTTTTCTTAGCGTGTTGCGTGTTGACTGTACTATATCAATGATCGAGTCGCTTGGGTGCCATCAACACACTCACTTCTTGACCCAAAGTTCACGTCCAAGTCTCTTCCATGTCTCGAGGGCCTCAATGGGCAACTTCTTTCGCAGCCTGGTGTTTCCCTCAAGGGGATTTTCTTCTGCGGAAGTGCCAAGTTCGACCCCGACCCCCGACATCCTCACGGGTGGAAAAAGTTGATGGAACTTTCATGATGTTCCGCCAGCTTTGAACCTCATTAGGAGACCCCCACAAGGCCTCGAGTTTGAAACCAGGTTAACGAAGTCTTCTTAAAGACATGCGTAGTTGGAGTGAATTGACTTTTTAAGCTAGTGCCGTCTCGTGTGGCAACAAACCATTCAAGAAGTTAATAAATGAAGATACCTACTATGAGAAAAGCATCAAACAAATTGCAAGTAAACCAGCGAGCGTTCCTTTCCTGATTCTAAAATCTTTATTAAATTCCACCCTCTGGCGCAGGTTGTAGCAGGACCTTGTTATTTCCTTTACGCTACCCCTACACGTACTACAGTACAATGAAACTCGCTGAATATTTATCTCAGCTAAGAGCTACAAGCAAACAAACTCTACCAGATAAAATACCCGCATTTTGAACGCGTGGAAGCTGTGATAGATTTTCATCCCTTCACGAGGGGTTATCTGATACTCCGCATGTCTGCTGTCAAGTTTGACACAGCTTAACTAGGTTAGCGCCCAGGGTGTCTGGGGTCGGGGGATGGACACAATAGGTATGATGACATGCGTTGTCATAAGGGGGTGGGCATTATCTCGTTTATGTTTGGAGGCAGCATTCCGAGCAGCCCTCGCATTCCACTACGGTATCACAATTGCCGATCGGCTACGTCACGTGTCAACTGCTGAAAGGACATTGCACCTCACTGAGGTAAACACCGCAATACATCGGAGAGTTTATTTTTGAAATTAAGTGCTCTTCGTTTAGTTCCTACTACGAAACAAACACAATACAGTTATTAGGTATTTGTAAAATGCCCCCCACAGTACGAGCTGCACGTATCCAGTAAGAGGATCGATTGATCATGTTCAAAAAGAAACCCCTAACCTACTGACCGTGACATCCACTATTATTCTTTATTCATTTGTTATTATAATGTAGTAGGTCTAATATATTATATTGATACTATTACGTTGTTTAATTCTTGCACACTATGAGGGACAATACCTAGGTCGAAGTCTAGAAGCTCTTAAAATTCAATAAAAGCTCTGATAAGTCCTGTTTTGGAATTTTTGAAAAGGTAGGTATTTAATTTTCCTATCGGTTTTCATCCCCCACAGAGTCAACGCGCGATACGTACGCGATGGCTGAAAACTGTACCTTCTGTGGTTTCCTTTCGTTGACACTTTTTCTGGCTATTATAGGTGGTAGAGTGGTTCACGTAGGAGAGATTCTCCATTTGTTTTAATCACTTTTTCTGACCATAGCACTATTTTTTTTTTTTTTTTTTTTTTTTGCGGCTGACAATTTTTTCCATACGTCAACAGCCTCAAACTATCCAGAAATGGCTCCAACTGATTTTCATGATTTTGTGACTGGTTCCTTATAATCAATGCCGTAACAATCGCTACCGTGAGTGCTTAAAACAACTTTCTGGAGTAAGTCATTAATTAGTACCCACTTATAGTATTCAGGTAGGTATTTATTCTTGGTGAGAAGGGTGGAAATTCGACCAAACGCCAGAAAATACTTTTTCTGACATGTTTTGGGTCATTAAAATCGATATTCCAGTTGGTTGCAGAGATCCTCCCAGTGGTTTATACAGGGGAAAATGCCAGGAGTGTTTGGGAAGTCACAGGTAGAATCTAACAGGGTGACATTTTAGCCGCGGTGATCGTAATAATCAGGGAAGGGAGACTCAACCCCTAACAGCTCTCATTATACTCGTATTATTTATCGGCTCCCCTTTCCAACCGCCCAAATTATACGACCCCCTAATTTATCTCTGAAGCTCCTTTCGGCCTGAATGCGGCGTGTTGAACAGCGTAAATTCCGAGGTAGGCCTGAGAGTATATACCGACCGGGCTTTATGGTAGTTCAAGAACAGATTAGTATCAAGTTAGTCATTAATATGAGGGTGCTTAATGAGTGAGGATGGATCTAAGGGCGCGCATAATCATTCGCAAGGGAGCTGAGGGCTGCTGACTGAAGGGGAAATCCTTTCAGAGATATTTAGAAATATGTAGGTACGTTTCATTGGCACTGAACCCGTCGCACAGCGGCCAATTTATCCGATTTAGGTGGACAAATTAAATCTTTCAAATCTGGATTTTAGTTATGGTAGGTACCTATCCTGTCAGACGTGTCAAAAAGAATGACCCCAGATCAGGCAAGATATCTTCGGATATCCAAAGTTTCTTCTTAGTGAGAGGAGCTTCATGAGAATGCGGTAAGCGATTTTGGTTTATTATTCTTGGAATAATACACCTATGTTTTCGCGACGGGGGTCGACGACTCCGATCGGCCTCAAAATTTGACACTATCCGTTTCAAAAGGTCTACATTCTAAATCCGAAATGTCCGTCCGCCGTCCAGGCCGTTTTGGGCAGTAGGATTTTTTTTTTAAATCTGAAATTTCGACAAAATGCTTGGTTTACCATCTAGTTGTGCCCGCAAGGTTTTCAGTCCGATCGCCCAAACCCGTGGGGCGCTACGGGGCTAAAATGGGGCTACAGGAGGGTTTTTTTGAAGGCTTTTAGCTATGGGATCGAGTTAGGTGTCGTTTTCGAAGTATTTTTGGACGTAGAATCCATTTTTGAGGATCCCGGAACGATCCGATTTCACTGTGGCGATCTATAGGGCTTTCTTGGGGCTAAAAATGGGAATTTTATAGGATCCCAAGAGGTTAAATATTTGTCAAGTAAAAATTAAAGAATTTTCGAAAATACACATTTAAAAAAAATACCCCAAAAAAAATTTTTTTTGAAATATAAAAATCCGAAAAAAATTTTTTTTTTCATTGACAGAATTAAATGTCTGTACAAGTAACCTATATCAAAGAATAATAAACCCTTGTGTAGAATGTGCAGCGTTTTTTTTTTTCGAGGGATTCAGACGAAAAAATCAACCCTCGAGAAAATTGCCTACATGTAAATTTTTGGTTGGAATTGTTCTGAGTCAGGTACCTTTAAATGAATACAATGGATCATTGCGGTGAAGCGTTATAGAACTGTTTATGCTCAAATTTTAGCCAAAATGTGCATTTCGGTAACTTTACTTTGGAAGAGCCGCAAAAAAAAAAAGCGCCACGAAACTCCAGAATGATTTTGATACTATAGTGACCAGAAAGTCATCTTCTTTCGAATGCCGTCCAGCGTTTTGGGGAATTTTTTGTTACAAGCCGTTTTTTAATTTAATTTTTTCAATTTTAAATGGTGTTTTTACCACCACCACCACAATCTCGAATATGAAAAATACCAAATATCTCTTAACATCTGGTTGTTGTTAATTATTGGTGAATCGATTTTCGAGCTCTTTCCACTCTTCATTATCCGTAATTTATCTTCCAAAGACACGGAATTGCAAACGTTCATTTCTTTTGTCTCCAAAGTCAGGAAGCGTTGGTTTGCATCTAGAAATTTGCTGAGAAATCAATTTTCCTCTCAATTGTTTTTAAATCAATGAAAAATACACGAAACTTGCCAAAATATGAAAAACAAATTTGGTTTTTGGATTGCAAATGGCCTGAAAATACTCAAAACGAATTGGTATGAAGGTTTCGGGCTTCAGGAAAAAAAAAAAAAAAAAATACACTGCCAAGGCAATGGCACATGAGCTTCCTCGTGCCAAGTTCAAAATGAACGTAACAACTGTAACAAGAAAATTACGTTCGCGCATGCGCAGGGAGTACCACTGATTCAATCGTGATGAAACTGATAGGGAACCATCTAGGGCTATACCCACACAATTCCTGAAAATTTGATTGAAATCCGATCAAAATTGTAGGAGTTAAGGCTGTGGCAAGGAAATTACGTTCGCGCATGCGCTGAGCGTACCGCTGATTCAATCGTGATGAAACTGACAGGGTACTATCTAGAGCTATACGCACACAATTCCTGAAAATTTGATTGAAATCCGATCAAAATTGAGAAAGTTATGCCTGTTTCAAGAATTTCACGTTAGCGCATGCGCAGAGCGTACCGCTGATTCAATTGTGATGAAATTCGTATGGGACTTCAAGGAGCCTGATCCGCATAATCCCTCAAAATTTGAGCTAAATTCATTCAAAATTGTGGAAATTATGGCTGTAACAAGGAAATGCGGACAGACCGACAGACACGGAATCAAATTTGTTCAGTAGGCTATGAAACGCAAAATGCGAGTGGAAATTTTGAATTCGGACAACAAAAATTTTTTTTCTCCCGAAAGTGAACACAAGGCTTCCGCTGCTTCGCAGACTCGGAAGCAACATGCAAAGCCCAAGCCTTACCTAGTATGATATTATAACCATGATTATGGCGATGCCTACCTGAATTCATGATCTAGAAAGTCCTTTGTACCAAGTTTCCTATAACACTTACCCACTGCCCCTTTGATCTTTGAACTGTGAATTTTATCCCGTCATTATCTCAAGGCTCGAGGCAACTTCGTATTTTGTTCCGGTTGGAACCTGGCAAGTGGGATTTGTTACCAACAACCTGAAACTGAATCTGTCCTTAGGGCTTAAACTCTGCTTATCCTTTTTTTTTTTTTTTTTTTCCGTCGTTGCCGCTCCAGTATTCCACTCGTACCTCTTCCCTCGCCATTCTCATTTCAGCCATATCAGCCTCTCATGCCCCACGGTGGATATTACAGTTTGGAAACTGTAATAGTTAAGCCCTTTGTAATAGTTGGCTCTCTGGGGATTCAGACCCAACCGTAGTTAATACCATTCGATCGATGTCTGGGCCATTTTTATTTCCTTTTTTCTCACTTCCATAATGCGGGTTCTACCTGGCAGGAATATTAAATCAGCAGCAATGGTTCACGAGAAGGAAAATAATATTAAAATTCGATACATACATATAATTTAATGAGTTAATGTTGTAAGCCGCTGTGGTTAATTGACGGGGATATAGGTACATTATGGGTATTCAATTATTGATTTATTTTCAATCTATTTCTCATTAAATGAGGAAAAGGGCGCAAACTGCTTTATTGCATTTTAATAGTGTATACATTACTATAGTTGGAATAGCAATTCAACACACATCCAGCCGCTAAACTTGTTCAAATACAACGAAACTTGTAGTTGCAAATTGTAAAAGAACAAGTTTTGGCTGCCCGATTAGCCGGTTAGTTCTGAAAGTTACCCACTTGGAGCTGCATTCTGATGAGGCCACGGGTCGAAAGATCCTTTACCCCCAATTATTAAAAAGTTTAAAGAAAGCGGAGATATCAATTTGGTCGTGTCAGGCCGATTATATCAAAAATCAGATGGTTCTGGGATCCCCAAAAATGGATTGTACGTTCAAAAATACTTCGAAAACGACACCGAACTCGACCCCAAGTCTTAACTTTACACTACATTATTCTCTTACAGCAGTGTGTCTCAAACTGGGGGGGGGGGGGCGCAAGCACTTTCCCCAAAAAATGTTGGGTTTCAAGGTCAGGGTTTCTCATCAGGCACAGGTAGGCCAGTCGCAAGAGGGCTGAAAGGGGGGTGACTCGTGCAAGAAATGGGGTAGAAGCTTTTATAGCGTTGTAATGGGTCTGAACAAGAAAATATTAAAAGTGGTAGCAAACATTTTTGCTGGGAGAACTTTTGGCGGCCTAAAGACCTCGATTTTGGGAAGTTTGGGAAACACAGTCTTACAGTGTACTTGAACATTCCTGTACTTGATTGGCGTAAAGAAATCGTCTGAGGGCTTACCCTGGAATATAAATAATAAAAAGATTTGTTTTGTGTACCTAAATAAACCCCTAAAGGTAGGATTTCTATGATTCATGGGAGGTGAATTAATTTATTTCCCCCTTTTCTGTGCGAATTACACCACTTCCTACATCTTTGCGAGACATGCCAACGTTGCGCTTGGAACAAAAAAAACCTCCCTCATTACACCAACAGACGTGCCGGCTGAATGTAAACACAAGAACGAGAACGACGGAGAGTAAAAAAAAGTATATATATATATATAGGAAGGAAGTGGGAAAAGTTGAAAAAAGGAAAAAGAGGATAAAGTGGAGGGGAAAAGAGAGAAAAGTCTTGTGTCCCCCAAGGGACGTGAATAATTGAGGAAGCTCCGCCTCCGCAGATAAGAGGCGAACTTTAGGTGGGTGGACGAGTGCAGTTGAGTTTTTCTGTAGCTTCAGCTTTTTTCTGACGGCACAGGCAAAGGTTGAAGGAGTAAAGCAGCTAGAACTACATAAAAAGGGATGTTCGCTTTAGACGAATAAAATGGTAGTTTCATTTTATAGTGTCAACGGTAGTGGTGAGAAATCGTCTCGTCTAAACCTTTGCAGGAATATACCTGACCACGTAAAACCAAATTCATTTTGTTTTCTTTCTGCTCGGTAAATACGCTGAGACTTGCAGGGCACGTGGCCTGGCAGGTGATTTGGATTCTCCTGTCAGGAACCTTCAAATGTCAGCACTCCCCCTCTGAAATGTCACTGTGAACAATAGCCCCCTTTTCAAACTTTATGGGATATTCGGTGGCACAGCATCAGGTGTCCCTTCGAAAATTCCCATGTCATCGTCGGTTGTTTGGTTTGTTTCGAGTCGGAGGTCTCGTTAATTTCCAAAGCTCCTCACGATTTATCCTATTCTTGGACTCGAGGATCACCCTGATTACAGTATTATCGCCTACTCACTTCTAATTCTGGTTCAATAAGTTCGTTTCACGCTATCGACAAATAGAGCGGGAACCGAATTGCGGAGGAGCCGAGATAATCGAAGAGATGGCCCTGTAATGAAAAGGCCCGAGGGCTAAACTACTTTAGTTCCCCGCCACCTCCTATTTCCAATTTGCTACGGATTTACTTCAAAATTGCTCATCCTCGAGGGCCTAATCCGTCGTAGGAGTCTTAACTTTGTTTGACCAACAACTTATAATGCCTGGCTGGACATGGAACCCGAACGGTCGATAATGCTACAATAGGTACATTGTCAAGTGAGAAAGGTTCGATCGAGACGAGAGTAAATAATACCTATTATGCAGGACTATAATATTATCCTGCATATAATGCAGGATAAGGTAAGATCAGTCCTGCATAATATTATTATGCAGGACTGATCTTACCGACTACCGACATACGTCGCATAATTTTGTATTCGTTCACAAGCTGATCATAATATGAATGAATGATGTTATCGTCGTGAAGATATTATCTTCATATCAAACTTCATTGAAGACCTATCTTCCAAAACAGCAAGCACTGGCGATTTTGGTTTATTATTCTTGGAATAATACACCTATGTTTTCGCGACGCGGGTCGACGACTCCGATCGACCTCAAAATTTGACATTATCCGTTTCAAGAGGTCTACATTCTAAATCCGAAATGTCCGTCCGCCGTCCAGGCCGTTTTGGGCAGTAAGAATTTTTTTAAAAATCTGAAATTTCGGCAAAATACTTGGTTTACCATCTAGTTGTGCCCGCAAGGTTTTCAGTCCGATCGGCCAAACCCGTGGGGCGCTATGGGGCTATAATGGGGCTACGGGAGGGGTTTTTTGAAGGCTTTTAGCTATGGGATCGAGTTAGGTGTCGTTTTCGAAGTATTTTTGGACGTAGAATCCATTTTTGGGGGTCCCGGAGCGATCCGATTTCACTAGGGCGATCTTTAGGGCATTCGTGGGGCTAAAAATGGGATTTTTGAAGGATCCCAGGATGTTAAATATTTTTCGAGTAAAAAATACAGCATTTTTGAAAAAGACACATTTTGAACAAAAAATCCAAAAAAAAAAAATTATTTTTTATTTTTTCATTGACAGAATTAAATTTCTGCACAAGTAACGTACATCAAAGATTTTAGTTTTTTTTTTCTTTTCTTTTCTTTATTCTCTGCATCTTTAGGTAGATCCCATAAATTTAATTTCTATCCAGCTGACGAGAAAAATTACGCCGCCAATAAATCTACACGGTTCACATACTATCAACAATGTGATAGTAGGAATAACACGATGAAAAACTTCTTTGTCGAATGAAACCGGATTGAAAGATCCCCCAAAAACATTTGTATAGAAAAAATTTACCTACTTGGTGTTTTTTAAATGTTTTATCATATTGCTTTTTTTCGACCAAAAATCAGTAGGTATATCCAAAATTAAAATTTTTATGGGTTTTTCCACGAAAAGTGGCATTTTCCAGTCTCCAGCCATTTTGGAGGGTTCAAAACAATGGATTAACACAAATTTTTTTATGGCCTTGTTAGGACCTTGACCTCCTTAACTAATTCTGATTTCTCCCAGGAAATCTGGCCCTATACTTCTTCCTTGAAATATAAATTTAAGTGGGGGCAGGTCATTTGTCTGGCTGTCCCGTGAAGGTATGTAGTTTTTAGGATTCCCAACACCTCTCCGAAAAGTGGTTTTTGACTCAATTTTTTATCCTTTCCATCATAAGTCTATGCATCCATGGTAACTAAGTTATGAAAAATCAAATTCATCTATGGACATGGTGAGCTGTCCCGAGTTTTGTGTGCCGTGAGAGTGTCCCGATGATTTTGAATCATTCAACTGGCGTTAACACATCACATTTTTATGGTTAATGTAGGATCACCCTGTAAAACGGATGTGGAGGGAGTACCTACACGAATTTGTAGTCATTAGATTTTGTGTTGTGTGTTTAGCGGAAGGCCGGTGGCGTGAATCCACGATTTCGCCGCTCTACGTTGTGGAGGAATGTGAAGGGAGTATGGGAACATCTCTAGCTAGGGCATTGTACGAATTGTCGTAGTCTAAGGGCCTAGCAGAGGACGCAGCCCCTTTGTTAATATTATTTTTAATCCTCCAAAAAAGGTACCACCTCTGTCTTGAAGGCAACTTTAGGGTCGAGCGTCATCATCCGGACGTCATTTATCTGATGCTCCATATATTATTAGGTTTGTTCCAAGGTAGACGGAATGTTAACAGAAATCACCGGAGACATGCGCAGTTTAGAAACTGCTGTTCCAGGTCGAGCGTAGGTTGACAGCAGTTGGACGGAAATAGACAGCTCGAGTATGTGCGGTCGGGTTCTGTCGACAGACGCAGTCAGACCTGGAACAAACCTATTATTGGCCAAACACTCGTTGTTTATATAAATTAGATTAGATATTAGATTAATCTGTTACAAGCCGTTTAGCGCTTTATGGCGTTTTCCTTCCTTTCAATACAGCTAATAGAGCGTTATGTCATTCATGTGGATACACCTAAATTTTGATGGGCTCTAGTGAGCCCAGAGAGACAGCGCACCCCGTCGTGGACTATGCTCACCTTGAGTTGAAATAAATTAGATTGGAAATAACTTCTTTTTTTATGTTGTAGAAAATGCCACTTTTAAGGAATCACCCATATCTTGGTGCTTAACTCAATTTTGCGGTGATTCCTAACCGGTGTCAGAGCAAAGTAGGCAAATTAAGTTTGAGAATTTTATCAATTCTATTGAGCGTGGGAGACGTTTTTGGTTTTCGAAAGTGGATACATAAATGATGTTTCGAAAGATGACTCTTCAATTGTCTTTGGTGAGTACCGCAAGCGACCTCAACTTTCTGCTTATCGCCAGTCTATACGTAGCTGAAGAAATTTTCTTCTGCTGGAGCTTTGGAGGCATTCGACGGCGTCTTGAAGAGTTCGTGATATCCAACAGTTACCGATTCATTTCATACAATTTATTCCATCGTATGATTAGATAAGAGGCCTCGGGGTTCTTCCAATTTTCCTCAACCCCGCCTATTCCCCTCTTAAAAGATATGTAGGTCAACATCTTGTCGTGAAGCCAATCCCTCCCTTCGTTTCCACTACCTCTGCATCTGTTTCCTCGCATGTCGTTTTCCTTCTTCTTTTTAGAAGACACTTGAACGATCGGTTTTCAAGAAATACATAAGGGTAAGATGGAGGACTAGTAATAGAAAGTCTTTTTTGACATCTGCGAGTTCAATATGTCGTGCAAAGGAGCTGCTCCAATTTCTTTCTCGTGATATCAAAAGATAGTGTTCGACATTGAATTGAAATAAGACTGTTATTGACTTTTGTTGTAATTTCAAGTTGTTTGGAAATCAGAGGAATGAATGTTGAGGCCCCAAATTAACACCAAAATACCTTTTTTTTTTTTTTTTTGGAAGATCGTTACTGTAAGATTCCAGTAATTTACGAAATTCATTTATGAACATCTTTATGTAATGAATTTAATTTTCAGGTGAGTTGGCGAGTGTGACATTCGGCAATGCGGTAATTGCTACCATCAATCCGGCACGAAATCAAAAGAGAATTAACAAACTTCAGCGCTCTCATCAAATAGGTACGTCAAATTACTCCAAGAGTCTCTGTTGCCGCGAGGAGATCCAAATGGCGGAACACCGAATTCCCTTAGTCAAGTTTTGATGGGCGGTGTGGCAAACCGCTCATTCCTGAAGCTCCAAAGTGTCCCACCACCCACCTGAGCCCCCAACCCAGTTTCGCAATTTTCCCAACATTTGAGTGACACGGGGAATTGGTGAGCACAACTCTCGAGGTAATCCAATTAAAACTTATTCCCCCAAAAGCGGGGGCAGGAACCTATTTTCCTTAAGGAACGCGTGCAACCTTAAATTACTTCTTTTCTGAGGGATTTTAGTCGTTAAAACCTGACTACTTTCAACCGCCCCACTACTAAAAGGCTGATTTTGGGCTGAACCATAATTTTTATTTAATTTAAATTTTTAATAATTTGGCGGAATTTTCCGTTAAAATTTCCACTCCCCGAAAATCGCACTCACTCAAGTAAACTTTGTACAACTTGATATTTCAGAGGCTGACTTCAGCGTAACTTATCTCCCCCTCACCACAAGCCCAGAGATACATGTTCGTAATCCTCCAAGTTTCCGGGAAAACGATGGGGACCCACCAAAGGACCAACATTCACGTTTATGCTGAAAGTTTCTAGAGAAGGAAACCTCAAGTTTATATTTGGAAAAGTTGTATGGGGAGCATTAGAGTTTGCCATTTTCTCGGGGATACAGCGGTTAGGTGTTGATATTTTTCGCTTGGACAGTTCCTTCACAGTATGGTTGGTAAAGTGAGTTTTCGCCGGATAAACTAACTCCGGTTTTATCTTCTAGTAACAGTACTAAATATGAAGATGATGTAGAATAATCAACTCATGTTTTCGCGACGGTGGTCAAACATTTTGATCGCCCTCAAAATTGTCACTACATATACGTTTCATTGCTCGTATATTTCAAAAATCAAAAGTCAGATGGTCGTTTTGGGCAGTAAGAAAATCTGCAACTTTGAAAAAATACTTGGTTCTCCATTTAGTTGTGTCCGCAAGGTTTTCAGCCCGATTGCTCAAACCCCTGGGGCTCTGCGGGGCTAAAAAGGATTTATGGGAGGGCGTTTTGAAGATTTTTGGTTATGGGGTCGAATTTGGTATCGTTTTTCGAAGTATTGTTGGGGACCGGGGATGTCCTGGTGGGCCTCGCATATACCAGTGCAGCAGATCCACAGGGAACCCTCAACCATTCGTGTGTGAACTTCGGAAAAGCCAACCTGGCCCAAAGCATTGGGCGGAGTTCCAAAACTGCTAACGACTTTGGAACTTATCCACACGGAGTCTCACGCCGTGATTTCAGTTCCCATAACAATTTTTACTTTTAATGAGCCATCAGCATTGACCCTTTAAATAGAGTAATGGGGGGTACGCAGGCCCGGATTAAGCGGGGGGCTAGGGGGGCTATAGCCCCGGGGCGCACACCCTAACGGGGGCCACTTCGCATTGAATGGATGCGTTTTCAGCAACAGCATTCAGCATGCCGTCGACTCGCCGTTTACTCAGAGATGAACTCTCATATCCAATTTTTGGATAACCTGAGAACTGGTGAGAGGGAGGCCATCAATGAGATTTCCCTGCAGAGATTTTTACAATTCTGTCGGAACGATGTTGATGGGGAGCCTTAAAAGTAGAACTTCGGCATTTGGCGGAGTACGTAAAGTGCAGTGACTTGGTGAAAAATGGAATGGAAAAACATTTTCAGCTGCAAAAATTTTCCAACACCTCCACGAACACGAAAATGCGGACTTTTTCCGAATCGCATGACATCCATGCAGGGCCGCCCAGAGAAAAAGCGGGCCCGGGGCAAAAGAGAGCGTAGGGCCCACACAATGTCATGTAAGCTGGTTGGGGCATGTAAGGTGGTTGGGGGCGGTTCGCAATAACGAACATTCAATTTGCATTCAGGGTACCATTCAATTAATATTATTTGTATTTTTCATCTTTCATGAAAGTTTCAAAGATAATATAGGTATTACTGCAAAGAGAACGATTGCACCCTCTAAAACGAATAATGGTCAACAGCGATGTTTCCCTTTCGAAGCTCCATCCGTCATACCGCTTTGCCGCCGCCCCTCTCCTCATCCCGACCTTTTTTCTGTAGTGATTCACAGGGTTTATTGTGATTTACATTGCTTGAGTTTTACAAGGCTCAATCACAAGGAAGACTATGTAGTCTACCATGTCAACTCAGCCATTTTGACACAGATATGTCTTTTGGCTCGGGGATCAAGGAATTTTTCGCAACACTTTTTTTTCTCATTTTTCTTATTTTTCTAGGGCCCGCTGGGGCCCCATGTAAAAGTCCGGGCCCGGGGCAAAATTTACCCCCCCCCCCCCTCTCGCAGTGGGCCTGCATCCATGAAAATTTTCTTGGTTCTCCTAGATCTTTTTCGAAACTAGGTAGGTATTATTAAAAACAAATTAATGTCAACGATGGCTGAACAGAAGCTAAATAATTTGGCAATAATGTCTCTTGAAAAAGATATCACATCTTCTCTTGAATACAAAAATGTGTTGGAAGATTTTGCGGCCGTTATAGCCAGAGAGAAAATAATTTGTTAAATTTTTTAATTATTTTGAAAAGAAACTTTTCTTTTCTTAATTGTAAAAATAGATTGCCCTGCATTCGGAGTGTTTTTTACTGTTTTGACCCAGTTTTTGGATGTGATGCGACACGCGCGATTTTCTAGTGGTTTTTGGTTTATTATTCTTGGAATTATACACCTATGTTTTCGCGACAGAGGTCGACGACTCCGATCGGCCTCAAAATTTGACATTATCCGTTTCAATAGGTCTAGATTCCAAAACAAAAATGTCCGTCCGCTGTCCGGGCTGTTTTGGGCAGTAGGATTTTTTGTTTCAAATCTGAAATTTTGACAAACTTAATACACGGTTTACCATCTAGTTGTTGTGCCCGCAAGGTTTTCAGTCTGATCGCTCAAACCCGTGGGGCGCTATGGGGCTAAAATGGGGCTACGGGAGGGTTTTTTTAAAAGGCTTTTGGCTATGGGATCGAGTAAGGAGTCATTTTCGAAGTATTTTTGGACGTAGAAACCGGAACGATCCGATTTCATTGTTGCGATCTATAGGGCTTTCATGAGGCTACAAATGAGATTTTTATGGATCCCAGGAGATCAAACATTTTTCAAGTAAAAAACAAAAAAAGTTGAAAAAAAAATCAAAAAAAATGTTTTTTTATATAGGTAGGTATAAAAATCCAAAAAAAATTTATATTTTTTCATTGACAGAATTAAATTTCTGCACAAGTAACCTATATCAAAGAATAATAAACACTTGTGTAAAATTTGCAGCGTTTCTTGAGTGATACTCCTGGCCGGAGGATCCACTTTCATATTTAATATAATATATATTATATAGCTAGGTATATATAGGGGGGCCACTTTTAAGTCTCAGCCCCGGGGCCCACGAGAGGTTAGTCCGGCGCTGGGGGTACGTTTTGGGTTATTTAGTGTGCATTATGGCTTGAAGTAGTGAAATCCTCAAATTGTGATCCGAAGTTAGGTAGGTACCGGCTGATCGTTAGCTCCACGGCAAAAGGGAACTCCAACTCTGTCGAGTTCTTTGGACGATCCTGTTAAAGTTTATAACAGGACGAAAACGGCAACACAATTAACTACCGAAGATCGTTAAAGGGAGGGCTGGGGGCCAGGAAAAGAGGTGAGGTCGGTGAAGTTTGGGGACACTTGGAAAGGAGACTTGGAGAAATATGAGCCGACAAGAAGCATGACACTTGCACGTTTGAGCAGGTATTTCGAGACTAAAACAGATCATTTCGTTGAAGATATAATAACAATATCATAATATGGTATGAATGTGACATATCATATTATGATATCATGTTATCATATTATCTTCATTCATGAAGATGTTGATCATTCCAGAGGACTAATTTCGCACTCGACAATCATGAAGCTAATATAGCTTCAACCCTCGAGTGGGAGATAGAAAGGGGCTCTGGCTTCAAATAGCAAACTTGGGTCATATTCTACCATAGTAAATTTCCTCAGGGGGTGAAACCTGGGATCCCCGAACTTATTAAGTGAACATTGTAATTTATTGTAAAGTTGTGAGAGAAAGGGAGAGGTGATTCGGGGAGAAGCGTGCTTTTGAGATTCAAGGCCAACTTGGAAAACTTGGCAACTTCGGGGCTTCAGAAACTCCCGTTTTGAGAATTTGTAAGCAGAAAACCTTGGGCGTTATTAGATTGAAAACTATGTTGCCAGTTCTGCAGTTGATAGTAACTTTGGATCGTAAGCCCGTTGTTTCATAAATAGCGCACATGTTAATTTTGGCGGAACTTTGTAAACTCCCACTATGACATGTACGTACTAAGCATTACAACATTTAACAGAACACAATAAATAACGTGACTTGTAGTTGGCTTACATGCTACGCAATGCCTATTGTTTGTGTGTTCTATCCTTTGAAAACAGCCCTGTTTATGTCAGGTATGAAACTTATTGTATCATATTTTCGCTTTTAACTCACAATCAAAGTTTTCCGGATGATGGATCGGCAAAAGCCTGTCTACAGACTACAACTGGATATCTCCTTCACTCCTGGCGTGCAGAGGGCGGTAGTATTCGAGTTTATCCGAGGAGATAATCTTGATGAGAGAAGTTATGGGAGTTGAGAAGCGCCAAGTTTCTTGGCGGCCATTGATTCAGACGTCTACTATCTGACGGTTCACTCCTCAACAAGCAACAGTTCAAACGATTAGAATTGATTCTTCCAAATATCGTTCTATAAAAACGCATAGATAAAAATGGTATATATAATATCAAAAATATATCAAATATTATTTAGTTCGTTTTTAATAATTTTCAGGCTGAAAGTAAAATAAACATTTTCTTCGGAGTTGGGATCTAGCTTTTACTCCCTTTCAGCGAACGTTTTACGCCCGGTTTCACACTAATGGAGTTATTAAGAGTTTGACATTCCTCAGATTGGCATAAAAAATTAACTAATTTACGAGTTCGGCTTCTACCATGGCAGGTAGTTAGTTGAAGGTAATGGATTCGAAAATTTCCTCAAAACAACAGTTGTTCAAGGTGGTTGTGATTTGCTTATAAGCTCCAACGTTGATTAATCAGAGAAGCTTCTCTTTTTTATCCCAGTCTAAAACGACTTGTTGGACGAGCTTTATTTTACCCGTCAAAGCTTGAATAGGTTTTAATTCTTTCATCTTCTCCCCTTCCTCGTCCGCCTTCCCCTCTCTGTTTTCTTCAAGATATCTTTTCATCTTGCTTCCTCGGAAAGAAGTTTTTAAGTGAACCTCCCCTTTCTCTACCTTCCGAATTTTTACCCCCTGGGGTTCATTCCAAGCTTTGCGTTTGATCAAGATGAAGATTAAGAAAGACATTTAATACCCATTTCCTCGTTTAAACTGTAATTGCATTTCGCCAGCTGATGCCCCTTTTTGGACGGTGAATTTCTCCGGTTGTCGGAAGCCGATTTCGTCCTCAATTAATGCGTTGGATAATATTGGACCATAATATTATTATGGTCCTTTTCTCTGAATGACTAGAGAACAAAAACAACAAGAAAACGTTGCTGTGTTGTAAACAATTAAAACAAAAAACTTGTTTGTTTTGTTTTTTGTTTTTGTTTTCGTTTTCGTTTTCGTTTGGGTTCTCTTGGCGAGATCTCTCTACTCAGTATTATTAAATGATTGCTGCAATATAAAAACTTGTTCTTATTATTGATGAACCTAATGGCCTTAGGCGTTCATCGGTTCCTCTCAAATTTCTTAAAGTCATTCATTCAGTTGGGTGATTGCTGCCTATGCGTTATGGACTATCATGATATAAATAATCCAGTTCGTTCCAGCATTGCTCGATAATTTAAATTATTCATAAAACCCTAATTACAAAGTTAGGTAAGTTGATTCCTTTATCATCAATGATTGGCTCATCGCAATTGCTGTAAGAATAGCTCGTTGCACTTCTTGTTCTGTATTCCCTGCTGGACTGATGAGATTGGCTAGCTAGCAACTCCAAATTAGAACTGCTTTTTGCGCTCGAAGGTTGGACAAGCCCTTCCGAGCAATTTATGTAGCTTTCGGGACTCTGCCATTCACAATAACTTCATGAGAGTTTACGACGAGGGCCCGGAATTACCTCCACCTAGCCAATTAACTGAAAAGCGTTAATTCCGCTTCAAGGGAGCTTCCGAGCTACAGCATCCACAGTCCTCCCATAAACCTCCAGTTGAACCCTAAAAACCCTTTTTGGTCGGGCAGAGCTTGGCAAGCGTTGCCACGTGAAGGGCCACGCCTTTTCGTTGCTTCAAAGAGCCCACTCACCTTTTCAACGAGCCGTCCCTTAACGAATAGCCGAGTGATTTTGGTGTAAAATGTACTATTCACGGTAAAGGTCATTGCCATAGCTTTGAACCGTAGAGGATAGAGTTAAGCGGGGTCAAATCGCATTGGGATTTTTGGAAGAATAAACTTAACAACAACAATGAAGTAAACGTTCAAACAAGGAAAACAAGAAAACACCTTAGCTTCTGGGTTCGTTCAAAAATCTCATTTTTCGTCCCACGAAAGCCCCATAGTTCCCCACGGTGAAATCGGATCGTTCTGGGACCCCCAAATGGATTCTACGTCCAAAAATACTTCGAAACCGACATCTAACTCGACACCATAGCCAAAACCCTCCCTAGCCGCTTTTTAGACCCACAGAGCGCCAGGGGTTAGGGCGATCGGGCTGAAAACCTTGTGGGCACAACCAGAAGGTAAACCCAGTATTTTGTCAAAATTTCATATTTTTCCAACTCCAACTGCCCAAAACGGCTCGCACGGCGGACGGACATTTCGTTTTTGGAATCTAGACCTCTTGAAACGAATAATGTCAAATTTTGAGGCCGAGCAGAGTTTTCGAACTCCGTCGCGATTACATAGGTGTATTATTCCAAGAATAATACAACACCCGCGGGGTCAAATCATTTCAATACGTTCAAGAACAATCCGGTGGTTCTCGTGACAGCCAGAACGGCGACAAAGCGGCGATTTCTAATCGCAACCCAGCCCGATGAGGGGCACAGAAATGTCAATTAAAATTCAATTTGAAATTGAAAATTGAATTACATTTTAACTCTCTCCCCCACGACGGCCCTAATACCAGGGTCTGTTCAAACCCTTCTGTTAATAAACAGAGTAATGAACTCAGCCCACTGAACAGGTTTGTTCTTTTCAACGACTGCCAACGTTGATCGAATCCCCTAACCCAATGAAGTGAGGACCTCCGCCTGTGGGGAATTGAAAATTTGGCGATAAATAACTCTTTTAGAACATTGTAGTGCACTACACCATGGTAGTTCAATGTTTCGGGGTTTTACAATTTTATTGTTTATCCTAAAAGTTCAATTAATTAGTTCTGACATGGTATCTATGGATTCCGCATACAAAATGTTACTGAACCAATAACCAACCCATAAAATTCATCTATTTCATCCAAGTTGGACCGTAATATTCTTGTGGGAGACCTATGTATGTATGATTAGACACCGTTTATGAGGTCGTCGTATGTATGAGGCAAAACTCACACGACCAAATTGTATAATATATTATATTGCACAATATAATTATATTATATTATAAAGATGTTATGGCAAGAGTGTAATTCGTATGGTGAGGAAGGAGCGGAGCACCAGCCTCACAGTGGTCCAGATCGAGAATTTGGCAAATCAAAAATGTCAACGTCCCTGGTTTTTAAGTTGGACCAACTTTGAATGCGTCTCAAGCTAGGCTTTTTCACGCTGAATCCGAATGGTGAAATCAAATTTGGGCGATACTGAGCCGTTCAGGAAATATACTTACCTAGGTACCTAAAAGTTGGGGTACCAAGCGGAAAGTAGAAAATGATAGGTATTAAATATTAAAAAGGAAATTTTCCTAACGATATTATAATAAATTTAGTAGTATGAGAAGTTATTTAATCCTTCTAAATGATATTAAATAGGAAATTTTCCTAACGATATTATAATACATTTAGTAGTATGCTTCTATTGCTTGTTGGAAACAAAGAAAAAGTAACTCTGATTTTACAAGGATTATGGTGACAATGTCATGTCACTTAATCCTAAATCTCCATCATTTCCGACGTCATCAAATTCTGAAAGACCATTAAATGGCAAATTTTGCTATCAATTTAAGGAGTCTCCCATTACCCATTTCAGTCGTCTTCGGGCAAATAAGCGTACACCCTGCACGTACACTTGCTATGTAGGCAATTATTGAGGTCTGGTCCTCTTCAAAATTAAAGTTTGCATAGTTTAGGATTCGAAATAATGCTTCTCTTCTCTCATTTGAAATTTTCAACACCTGGAAAACAAAACAAAAAAATCATACTTACCGGAATTGCAAAATATGCAATTCAGCTGCAAATATTTAATATATGCAGCTGAAATTTACGAAACCATGATACTTACTAGAACTTTACGAGTATACGGCCGGTTCCAGGTTCTACTAGGTTCCGCAGAATTCCTTGTAAAATTTTGAAATTGATGTTTGTCCTTTTTTGTAGTTTTCAATGCTACTCATACTTTCATCAGTACCTATCAGCTAAATAATTATCAGTATTTTTTTTACCTTCCTTTTTTTGGCCCTTCCAAGAAAATTAGGAGAAAAAATCAGCATTCACCAGACGGGATTATTGAGAGACTAAGCTCAGGTGCGTTAGCTTGCGTCTGAGGCCCTCCTCCACGAATAAAGTACCTACAATATCTCCATTCAACAATTTTATCACGTTCCCTTCGGCACTGTTTAGTCATCAGGGACCATCTCCCTCATGTTCTGATGACCTTCATTTAAATGGACCTTGGATTTTCGGTTTTCACCAGATTATCGATCTGGACCACTGGGCGCCGAGGGGCAAAGCTACCGTCAAATAGGTGCCCTCTGCTGAAACGAGGATGTGATGTTGAACGACAGAATAGTGAAAGGGAAGTAAGGAAATGATCGAGAATGCGGGAAAATAGGTAAATTACAGTAATTTGATCAAAATAAAAAATAAGGTATCCACTGCCGAAAATCTTACTTATAGCATAAACATTTCTGAATGTCTTTTTGACTATTTAAAGCTCAGTGGATTGTCTTTTCTCAACTGAAAGCCACAAGCCATTTTTGGGTATTAATAGGAAAGACCGTTCGTCGTGGATGAGTGGAACCGCTGTTTTCGAGCATGGAAGAATCTTGAAGTTTTTCACAACCAGGGCGGCACAAACTTTAACTTCTGTGCGAGCAAATCGAGCAGCTGAAAAAGTAGATGACAAAATAAAAAAAGTTGGAAAGATTATTCCCAATTTCTGTTTAAATCAACATCTTTTGATAGACTCCCATTATTCGCGTTTGTTGTGAACGACCGACCTATGCATATGCGGGGTCCGCCGCCGAAAGGCAGATAGGTTCCTTTTACGATCGTATTCTTCTCTGAGTCGAACCTTTCTGGGTCGAATTTTTCGGGCTGCGGGAAGAACTTGGGGTCATAATGCATGCCGTAAACCGGCACCAGGACTTGCATCCCAGCCGGTACGACCACGTTACTGCCGGGAATCAGATAGTCTTTGGTGGTCTTCCTTTCCAGAGCTGTAGCTGGCGAGTGCATTCTCAGGGTTTCTGAAACGAGGAGAGCGTCTTAGGCAAAAAAATAGTAAACCTGGACTTATCGTAGGCGACTGACTAAAAAAAAAAAAAAAAAAAAAAAAAATACTCTCATTAGGTGCATTATGACTTACGTACCTGAGATTACCATTTCCAAGTAGTTCATTTCGGAGAGAGCTTCGAACGCGAATTTACCATCGTGTTTATCGAGAACGGATACGACTTCATCGTATAGTTTATTTTGTATGTCAGGGTTGAGGGCGAGTTCGTAGAAAAGGTAGCTCAAAGCAGTCGCAGTGGTTTCATATCCGGCAGCGAAGAAGACGAAAGCGTTGGAAACGAGAGAGTTGCGGTCGAAAACAACTGTAAAATGGTCGGAAAGTGATGTAAATTTTGGATTTTCATTCTTGGAATAATACACGTAACGGTATACCTATAGGTATAATAAGGAGGTCGAAAATTTTGTTCCTATAGGAAGTCAAGTGCCCAAAAAGAACATCATAGAATGGTCTTTTTGTCAATTCTATGGATTTTATCATAGAAGTGAGGCCCATGGAAGTGAGGATTTCTTTGTAAATATTAGCTGTAGGCCTGTTGGAACTTACAATTCCAAAACCGAAATGTCCGTCCGCCGTCCAGGCCGTTTGAACAGTAGGATTTTTTTTTTTTAATGAGAAATTTTGAAAAAAATACTCGGTCCACTATCTAGTTGTGCCCACAAGAATTTCAGCCCCATCGCCCAACCCCGTGGGGCTCTGTGTGGCTAAAAAGGGGCTATGGGAATGGTTTGTGCAGGTTTTAAGGTATGATATCGAGAGGGGTGATGTTTTCGAAGTAGTTTTGGACCCCTTTTTCCGTGCTCCCAGAACCATTGTGGGGTTACAAATCGATCTTTTGAAGGATGTCAAAAATTCTAGGATTTCAAAACAGTTTCCCCACTTTGTAGGTGAACGAAAATTCAATCAACAATGAATACGCAATATCCAAGGAGATCGCTGAGAGGTCTTATCAACGTGTCAATATTTACACTACACTTCAAATCTGATAGAGAATGCGTGAGCGTATAAGGCGGCCGGATTAGTCGAGTGGTTCTGGGCGATAGTTAGGTACTTCGCGCTGCATTCTGATGGGGCTACGGATTCGAATCCCGTCGGAGTTTTGGGAATACATGTGCAGCTGGGTTAAAAGTGATTAATCGACAAATTATCGCCCCGTCATGCTCTGGCCGATTGGGTAAAAATCTTGACGTAAAACCCACATTTTTTACGTGACCTTAAAATATGTAGTAAAAAATCAAGCACTTTCTGATTGTAATGATGAAATTGAGACCGCAATGATGAAATTGAGACCGCAATGATGAAAATTGCCTCTTAAATACGATAGAACCTCAAAAACCAGTTCTGCAGATAGCCGGCCATAATTGCTGATCATTCTGGATGGCAGCGTTCTATGATTAGAGCGAAACGTGCCTCGCCGTTCCGATTGATGGAAGATTGATTTACAATCCATTCACCGAAAACAATTTTCCTTCTCTGACTCACAAATCCCCTAAATTCAAATAGACTCCGATTTGAAAATTCGCTTACAATTATCGTGGGGGTCGAGTTGACCGGTTTTCACCAGCTCGGCGTCCTTTTTCATCAGCTCGTTGAGCAAATGCAGGTAATCTGGTCGGTTGATGTTGTTTTTCTCCCTATACTCCAACGTCTGGGTGACCGCGTCAACGAAAAACTTTGTCAACTTCTTGGAAATGAGCCCCATCCTGAACTTTTTGTAGATGGGCGCAAGGAACGCTTGTAACATGAAGAACATCCTGTGCAAAAAAAAAAAAAGAAAAAAAAAAGAGACTAGAGCAACGTTTAAAAATAAATTCAACATGGCGATAGCTAGGGTTCAAGAGTGCTAACCTTATAAAATAGTTAGGAGCAAACGTTTTTTTCCCGATTTCATAAAACTGGCTATCTGGATTATTCATGATGTCCAGATCGAGTCCAAAAGCGCAGGAAGCCACAACATCCATTGAATACCGCCCGCAAAGATCCTTTAAATTCAATTCGGTTTTTTCATGTTTCGAAAGATATCTGACGAGTGATTCCGTGCAGTCAACTAATTGTGGTTGCATGCCTTTCAATTTCCCCGAAGAAAACGTCGGCGTGAGTTTATTCCTGAGAGCTTTCCATTTTTCATCCGTGTAGTTGACCAAATGTTTGCTCAGTTCGTTCGTTTCCACGTCCACCATGTTGTTTCTGTTGTAAAAATACGAGAAATCTTTGATCAAAATGTTCTCTATGAGGTCGGGGTCCTTGACGATCAGAGTTGGTCTCCACAGCGTGAAGGTGCCGTAGAATTTGTTTCCGGGAAAAGCTTTGTACCACTTCAAGGACAGTTTGTCGATGGGCTCAAAGAGTGATGCAGTTGTACCAAGGAAAGGATATTTGTGTTGAAGATACGGTACCCCTTTTTTCTTCCAGAAGTCAAACGGATAGTATACGAAGTAGTACAGCAGAATCGCTGCTGTGATCAGGCCGAGCTCCAGGGAGAATAATGACGCCCACAAGTCCATCTTCACAAATTTCACAGACAAACACTGGAAAAACTGAAATCACTCTCCCTTATCACATCGGCAGAAACTTGGCGCGTTTGTAAACTCAGTACATCTGGTGTAATAACCTCAGGCTGTGATGACTGACTGGATGATGATACGCGGGAGATGATTGAGGTCTCCCACTCTCACGTTAGTGCCAAGGTTGCTCCTGAGAGGCCCTCCCTGACCCCTCTACACCAACAAAACAACCTACTGTAACTTATAAAATACGCCAAGGACAAAACGAATCTTGCTTTTACTACTAAATGATGACGGTTTGTTTGGGGTTACAACGGTGAAATCAAATGATTAATAAAATAAATAATTACGGTATATCTGTTTATCAGAATATTTCTGCTAGCACTCCCGGAAGTGAAATAACATTTCTTGGAATTATCAATTCATTTTTATTGGAGCCCGTTGGCTTGCCCGACACGTGTGATGGTTGCGAGGCTCCGATGAACCTGAACCACGCCCTGAATTGTAAAACAGGGGGGCCGGTAAAGAGGGGCCATGATTGTGTGAGGGACGTGTGCGCGGAAATGGCTGGCCTAGCCTGGAACGGGGTAAGAACTGAGCCAGTACTTTGAGAGGCAATGGATGGCAGCCCGGCACTCATTGCACACTTGGTGGTCCCTGGGGTGTGGCCTCCTATGCCCACCTCAACTGGGAACAGGTATCCAGGAATGTTGAGTCGACGAACCAGGAAAAATATGACACCGCTGCTGAAGACTTGAGAGCTTCATTCTCCCCACTAGTATGTGCATGCGACGGATCCATGGGGAGAGAATTCCAGCGATTCATTCGAAAGCTCGCCTCGACTCTGGCTGAAAAGTGGGCTCGTCCATCTTCGCAAGTTGCTGAATGGGTTCGGGTGAAGTTCGCTGTCGTCCGGGCACTGGCATCCCAGACTGGGGTACCAGAAGAAAGTTCCAGTGTCTCGGACTGGAAGACAGAGCGGGCCTCCAGTTCTGGGACGAGTAGTCCACGCGTCCACGGCGCCCATGGTCCTCATTTGGTTTTCCGCCTTTTGCTGTTTTTGTTTCTTTTGTTGTTAGTTGTTATTTTGTTTGTCATTCTTATTATTTTTGTGTCATTCCCCAGGATCTACTTGCTCTGGGTGAATAAAAAGTGTTTTGGTTTTTATTTTCCCTTTAAAACTTGCATGAACAATAATTATTCATTTCTATTCTTCAAGTCCGAACTGGGTGCTTGCTGTTCTGGGCCTCGGTTCGGGAAGAGTTTTTAAAAACGCTCAACATGTTTGCAGTACAGATTGTGATTTATTTTCTTGCAAACCTCATCCCTAGAACACAAACGATGAGAACGTGTTTTAATTTTCCAAGTTATTGTCGCCCAGTAGGTACCAACTAACTTACTATAGAGAAGGTGGTCCCTACGATACTCAGACTATGCCTTACTATGCCTTTACGAATTGAAATTAAACCTCTCAGAATTTCAGACATTAGCGTAATTATTACGATCTGAGAGAGTGTACGTATAGAAACGTACAATCTATGGGAGGAAATGACCCCACGGAGCGGTGGTAAAATGGTTGGAGGAATGGGAGAGAGATAGGCCAGGTTGTCTTTCCCAGGGTCGCCACTTGAGATCTCGAGGGTTTGTCTGGGTCCAGTGCACAAGCACTTGATAAGGAAGCGGTGCACCTCGGTGTGGGCGTGCAGGGTTTTCACTGTACAGATACGACACACCTTCTGCTGCTGCTACCAATTCCCCGGATCTTCCCACGTTATGGAGCCCCTGTCCAAGGATTTACTTCTTTATAGCTGAAAAAGGGTGATCAGACGTGATAAAGTTGCTATTCACAAAGAGTCGTCAATACGTGAAGGTGGGCATGAGAGGGACGAACTGAGGGGTCGTTGGTCATGGCGTGTAGGGCAGGACGGGGTCCGTTTTCCCGTGTCTCAGAAATGGGAGCTTGCAATCTAGCGAGAAAGCGGTGAACCACTATAGGTTTACATGCGATTACTCAAGTGCAGAGTACCAGGGTGTAGGATGGGGTTCTTGCAATTACACCGGACGTGCTATCATTTCACCGGACCTTAGGGAGCCATCAGTTACACCGAATGTATGGTTCCTGATAACAAACTGCTAGTGGTAACAGTTTTGGTCTTTAATATGCTGTGGATGCATCACAGTCCTCACAGTCACGACATACGGTCCTCTAGATAACAGAAAGTAAACAAGAGGAATTGCAAGGTCGGATTACGACTGATTAGCTCCCTCCGGTGGAATTGCAAACAACCTTTCCCACAAATTCTATTACAAGAAAATTTACACCAGGGGTTATTATGATCCAACTCGTAGGATTATGATCCTACCTACAAGCAGCTTTTTGGCAGTGTGAGATGGTTATCTCAGGGAAATGGTATTTCGGAACCTACATAGGAAGTTCTTGCGATTCTGGGGATGAAATTAGGGGATTTGAAATATATCAAGATTAATTCGGTAGCTCAGTTAACTAAACAGGGTTGTTTGAATTTCCGTATTGATCGTATGCATAATTCGATATTATGCATAATCCGATAGTATGCATAATTAGATATTATGCATAATCTTTACAATATTAATATTCATAATAATGAAGTTTGGCATAATGTTATCGCGACGAATGACCCTTTGCAGTGCCGTTTGTTGTCCTGGCAGTTCATTTGCAAGCAGACCCGACCGTAAACCGTTCTATTGAGAGGACACTGGTCCGAGCAGATAGTCTCTTGTTTCGAACTCATTAGTTGGATGTGGCAGATGACGTAGGGGTGGTGGCTGAAATGTGGTGAACCGAAGGGTCCTGCGACGGTATGCGAAGTATGATGTTCCTCAAAGCGTTAAGTGCCCGGGCGATTAATCAAGCTGGACCATTCCTAATTACACAGGTCAGGAACCAAAGGGCGGGGAATTCGTATACGAATAGAGGGTTACAAACAGTGAAGCTGATTGTAAAGAGTTTCGGTGGGTTTGAGCAGCGACGAAGTGTAATAATATTACAAAGCCTATATTATAAGCTTTGAAGAGCTTTTACGGGGAATCCTGGGATATTGCGCTTGTGTAATTCCAGTATTGGAAAAACGAATTTATTAACCTTTTTATACAAGAAGGCTTCAATAGTAACATGTATAATATTAAATATTATAAAAAATTTTCTTTCCTCGATATAAAGCTTCCAATGTGATTATGCTAATGCAGTTTCTAAATAGTTTGTGTAGCCGCATAGGCCACACTCTTCAATTTGATTCTCCGGCCAGCCGTTTGTAGTCCCGTCGCGGTGCACGGGAAGCGCCACCCTCGGTGGTGTGATTGGGTGGTCCAGCTTCTCTCACGAGCGGAAGCACCGCTCATTATTTGGACTGGCCCAATCACGCCGCCAACTTTATCATACACTGACAGTCTATTCTTATTGTTCCATAAGAATGATTAATCACAGTGCATTTTAGGTTGGCCCAGGCCTCCCCTGGCGACTCTTTGTCCTGGAAGCCAGATCAGCGGGACCAATTTTTACTCGTGATTCTGTTTTCCAGAAACTGTGGTTGCAGGGAGATCAAACTTTCGTAAGACAGAGTCAGCGGGCCTGGCCTCCATTGACGATAACTTGTCGTCAATGGCCTCTGATGCTCCTCTCAAGAGATCAACGCATTCCAGATCAACACGACGCGTCGTGCCAATCTGGAAATAGCGGATCACTCTATTCTGCCTCCCAGGCCAGCAGATCACGACATTTCATGTTATGTCCTGAGTAGGAATATTCAGGTACTCCCTTCCTCTTCTTCCAAAGACACTGGGGGCGTAATCCCAGTAACGCTGGAGCATTACCCCAAACACACAACACAATAACAATTATTGTGTTGTGTCACACAAACACACAACTTGTGTGTTTGTTGTGTTGTATCATTAAGCATTAATGATAGACCTAGCAATGAATTAGTAACTCATTCTGTGCATGTCGGTAGGTACACCCTCTACATCCGTTATGCAGGGTGCCCTACAGTTTGTATAAACTTCCACCCTTGAATTTTACTTTAGCTATCAGATTACATCATCAGATTCTGGTTTATCGTACAGAAAACAGCTGAAAACTAAAACAGCACGAGAAAGCGAGGGAAGAAAAAAACAATGAATTCTAATCATAGTGATGAACGGCCTCAAAAAGCCCCACCTTGAAACTGCTGAGAGAAGCCCCTCAACGATAAAGCAATGGGACAGAACGAAAATTGTATCCCCAGAGATAAGATGAGCTTCAAGAGCCCAAGGCGCATATTTTACAGTGCGAGTTATAACCAGATTTATCGACCCACCGTCGTCCCCCTTTCCCCTTAATATCCGACCATTTCCAAGGCATTCCCTCCTGGCATAATATTCCTAACAACAAACCCCCCACCAACGTCGACTGCCCTTTTAAATTGCCGCAGCGGTGAAAGAGTGGAAGCTAAGAGTATTAAAATCCCTTACCTGCCTCAAAGCGGCATGTTAAAGGAGGGGGTGTAATTAAAACGCATAAATAACTTAGAAAAAAGAACTCATTGCTCACGTTTTTCAAGAGTAAATGTACAAAGAAGAGCGTTATCTCCGTGTATAACAATTTTTCAGGCAAGTCGAGAACATTGATTTTGGCTCCAGTGGCGGCTCTTTAGGAGGAAACTTGAAAATGAATTTTTTAGCTTTGTTAAATGTCTGAATAGAGGTAAAGATGAAAATCCAGGTCGATTTAAGCGTAGTGTTGTTTATTGAAACAGTAAAAGTAGGAGAATCTGGAATACACCTAAGCGTTACAGTAAAAGTACTACAAGTGAGATGGAGTGGAACTATAGCTGAGACATAAACGCCGCCACAACGAAGGAGGTGAAGTTTATTTGAATGCAATTCCTTCGAGACTCGGGGAAGTTTTGTTAGGAGGCAGGATCGTATAGTGTTTGCATGGAGGGGGAAGAGGACTTTATATTGTTAACTAGACCCAAGTTATATTGAAGGTTTAGAAAGTGGCGTATCGCAACCATTCGGTTGAAGTTTCTCCTGTGGGGGCAAACTTCATGGTGTAGGTATTTTACACCCCCCTCTCTTGGCTATTACCAGAGAAGGAGGTCTTCCGGGTGCCGTTAACGGGCAAGCTTATGCTTGAATTCAACGACTGGCATGGACGGTCCAATCGAGAGTGCCAACGCCATCAAATCGTTTTATTATTCAAAGAACTTGAAAAAATCACGCTTCCATTGCCGTCCCGTAAAGCATAATGACCCATTGAAATCGATCATTCTAAAGGAATTTTGATGATTAAAACATTGAAGTATAGTCGGGTATTGCAGTTCGGCTGTATAAAAGGGGAAAATCACGTACACCTGTATGTAACAAAACACGCATTTTATTTTTTGAGAATTTTTCAAAACACGCATTTTATTTTTTGAGAATTTTTCAAAACACGCATTTAATTTTTGAGAATTTTTCAAAACACGCATTTTATTTTTTGAGAATTTTTCAAATTCTAAACACAAGCTATATTTTAAAAGGTTTGTCAATCATAGACTCTCGTGTATTATGTAGGTTATGAGATGTGAATCAAAATATGTACGGGTATCTAGTCGTGGTTCCTAGGTAGGTAGTTTTAGATGCATTTGAAAGGTTTTTATTTTATTTTTTTGTGTTCAGTGAGTGAAGTTTGGTGTCGTTTTTGAAGTCCTTCGGACGTAGAGTCGATGGATGGTGAGCTTAGACCCACCGGACTACTGTAGTAGCTCTATGGGGCTGCAAATGCTGCTTTTGAATGGCTTCAGTCAGGTAGTCGAGTGAGTTGTCATTTCGAAGTAATTTTAGACGTATCTCATGGACTTGCTACATTAGAAAGAATCAGAGCCGGCTAATAACTACATGTCAAACTCGAGGGTATCCCAAAATGAAAAGATTTAAAGCTCACACAGAGAAAAAACATGGATACGACTATTGGCTGAGGTACGTGAGTAAGAAAATGTCTACTACAAAAATGTAACGTTTACAATGTTTACAAGAATCCAAGATAATAATATTATCCTTTTTTTTCCCCCATATCAATTCCCCAATAAATCCGTGATTTGTTTTCCGTGTAACAGGTAAAAATTTATTTGGTTTTGGTTTTTATGAAATAAAATTTGTTTAAATAAAAACCAAAACGAAAGAAATGTTTACCGCTTACGCAGAAAACAAGCCATCAATTGAATTGAATAGATGAGCGCAACCTTTAGTTATTAATATTTAATGAGCGAGAGAAACTAAGAAACAGTAGGTATCTAGCGACCAAACTATGCCACACAACACATCAAAAGTATCCACGTGATGCTCATTACGTAAACAACTGCACCCTAACGACCGATGCGTAATAAAACCTTATGCCGATCAGAGGTAACGAACGGCTCAGGCTGCAAAAATCGTTTTGGAGTCGTTGGAATCAGCCTGAAAAGCTCATTCCATAGACCCTTGTACCAACGAAATCGGACAAAAACTTCCGTCCCCCTTTTGAGGCCTCCTTAGTTACACATGAGAGATAAACAACTTTCGTCGTGAAGGACCTCCCGAAAACCGATGAAGGGGGTGAGGGAGGGAAAATCAAGGTAGCCTATAACCACCCCCCGAACTCGCTGATGACAATGAGACCACCCTCATGGAAATCTGTTGAGCCGCTCGGACGTGATGCTCTGTACACAAACAAAAAAAAAAAAAAAAAAAAAAACATACATGTCGAAGAGGTGAGCGCACCTTTCCATTTTTTGGAAAAAGGTTGCGCTAAAAATCATGGCATGGATATGTCTCTTGGATTCTTGCAAACATTGTAGGTAAACGTGGCATTTATATGCCTATAAAAGTAGAAATTTTCGTTCTAACTTACCCCAGCCAATAGACATATCCATGTCAATATAATATTATTACGTTACTTAAACAAATAGGTAATTGATAGGTGATTGAATCCGGTGCTTGCATCGATGAACACAACCGCAAAAACAGCCAGTGGCCACTTTCTCCCATGACCACTGTCACCCCGTGATCCTCTGGAATCTTCTATAGGATGTAGGTAAAACTTAATATTTGTAAAGTTTTATTTCCAATTATTTTTAACTGTTTTATTCACGTTAGAACAGAATAATGATGGGGCAAGCTCTATACTCACCGTGTAATTTCGTTTTCCCCCCACCAATGTTCAAGTCCCTCTTTCGACTCGTAAACTCAATTTAACCCTCCGGGGGTGCCGTTTTAGTGTCGGCCCAGGTTGATCGGCTAGCGGGGGACTTTTTACGGCCCAACTACTCACCGTGTGTAGCTACTAGTAAAGCAGTTAAGTCCCCTATACTTTAATTTCCCTATCTTCCCGGCAACCTACACTCCACCCCTTTACTGGCTACTTTCCCGGGTGAATTGCTTCTCTACTGATATCCCCGCCTGTGCAATGTTTACGAAAAAGGTGTTTTTTCCCATGGAAGTGAGATCTTGCCGATTGGCGAACAAATTTTATTCAAGGTAAAAACATCCGGAATATATTCTGGATGTTAATTAATTATCGTTAATTACGATTAATTTTCGTTAATTATTATTAATGTAACCAAATTATTTTAAATGTAAAATAGTGAGGATATGAATCATTAACTGACAAATTTAGTGCTTTTAATAATAATAATAATAATTACCTATTGAGATACCTTATAATTATAGGTAGGATAATAAGCATATTATGTGGGTGGAAAGTTGTAGAGGTTTACTATATTGGAGCCGCAGCCCGGGGAGGAGTGTGACACGATTTTGGTCATCTTTATTCGAAGGCACTTCTAGCGGTCGGAAAAATCCCAAATTGGTCTTTAAAAATCCAATTTGGCGAGCGTAGTGCGAGAAAAGTCTGAAACCACCAAAAAGTAGCTCTATGTGGCGCAATTGAGCTCCTCAAGTAGAAAAAACTGGAAATTAAACTTTTTCTAAAAAATTTGAAAAAAAAAAATACCAAAAAATCCGTTTCTTTCGCTCTCCCTCATATTTGGTTTTATTTTACATTTTTGTGGTGGTTCAATAATTATAATAGGATCATAATGATATCATTCTATTAAGTATCTCTTCAAACATCGGCATATTTGACCTAACCTCAACATCGTTCCACCCACATCCATGCAACCGTCAACATCATTATAAACAATTGTCTGGATATCTTGTAATACCCGGTTACTACGGATGTAAGTCACGACTTGCGGAATTGGAACATTCTGGATGATTGAAGATCAGAATCAAGTTGAGCAGACTTATCGTTCTGGTAGAGCGGCGATGGGATTCCCCTGTTATTGAGCCCATATGATTGAGCGTCTCGTCCATTTACAGAACAGAAGCGCAATTCCGTTGTATTGAGATAGATTTATAGCGGCATGGGCGACGGGGGAAGGACAGATAACTCCGGTCCGTATTGTTCCCAGTTTCCAAGTACACAGCTCTGGCGAGGGAAGGTAGACCGCGATAGAGTGCAGGGCTGGAGGTGTAGACCGCCGATAGGGTAGGTAGGCCAGGAATCTGGTGGAGAGTGATCAAGAGGGCTGTGGAGAGGGGGTACGACCTGGATAGATAGCGCGTTTGTGGTGAGGGATGTGCTCTCGTCTTCCAAGTCAAAGATCGATCAACCAATCGAGGAAGGCGCCGAGTTATACCACAACGATTGACCTCACACTCATCGCCTCCCTCAAGACTTAGCAGACAAGAAGTGCCGGAGGTTTGGAATGAAACGTGGTTTTCAGAAATGAGTTATTTTAGGGAATATGTTTATTGAAATAGCTATCTTCTATGAAAATCATTTTCTTCGGCGTTCCAACTGTAATGAAATAGTCAAGGTTTAATAGAAAGTTCTCTGAGAGCAGTGGAAAAAGCTTCGGAAAGATAAGGGACGTCTGTTGAGATAAGGGAAGTGAAATAAACTGGATGGAGAGGGGTTCTCTCGAGAAAATTAATTGGTATCCATTTACCCCCTCTATTCGAAACTCCTTTGCGTTCCGAACCCCTCCACCCTCATCGTACCGTTCCAATCGTCATTCCAAACCCCCTTCCACCCTTTTCGTTCAAGGAGGCGTTTCCTATGGGCATCCTCCCCCCACCCCCACCCCCTCAAACAGAACTCTCCCAATTTATCCCCTCCCCACCATCGGCAATCTACTATCCACCTTTCGACCGATTCCAGCCCTCAGCCAACTTTCCAGCGATTCCATGGGCTTCTTCGATGCAGGAATCGATAAAATCTTTTAGGCAGATGAGTCTTTCAAAGCTCCCGACCAACAAATCACCTCGAAGGACCCCCTTCACGATGTCTCTAGAAAAACTTCAACTCATTGCATAATTAATTTGGAAAGGGCTCGAATTACTAAATTAAACTTAAGTTACTAAATTAGTTTGAACTACTGCAGCAGTTCAAATTCCTGTTCCAGGGAACAGGACCCGAATTGGGTTTATTTTGTGTACGTGTATGAAATGTTCATAAATCATTATCAATGGTTGTGTTGTGTGTTTGAAGGTGATCTGAAGGCGCATACTCCATGACATTGTCCAGAGACATTGCATAAGCCTTCGTCGGGGTTGGAGGAATAGTGTGAAAGTTCCAGGATCGACCCACCAAGATGTATGTTTAACCCTTTCGCGACTGAGCCTGAACATTGCATGAACCCGTTTTGCCGTAATAAGTATGGCAAATTATTATTATATTATAATAATGTAATTTAGGTTATTTTTAAACGGCTCCAAAATATTCAGGGAGGCCACTTTTCCTGGTACCTATGTAGTCTCTGGCCCAGGCAGGCCGCTTCTTTTTTATTGATATCTCGTCTCTGGCCCAGGGAGGCCACTTCTCCTCATATGGTATCTCTTCTATGATCCAGGAGGGCCACTTCTTCTTGCTTGATATCTCGTCTATTGGCCAAGCAGGACACTTCTCCTCATGTGGTATCTCTTCTCTGATCCAGGAGGGCCACTTCTTCTTGCTTGATATCTCGTCTCTGATCCAGGGAGGCCACTTCTTCTGACTTGATATCTCGTCTCTGATTCAGAGAGACCACCTCTTGCGAGATATTATCTCGTCGCTGGTCGTGAAAGGATTAAGGTGCTCTGAAGTGAGCCTGGTCTAGATAAGGCACACCTCCAGAGCTTCCTTGGTGGAGATCCAGGGTATCCACCGGCAGCGCTCGAAGCGTCGAGTTTGGCCTCTCGGACGTCGCAGAAATAAAGGAGTCAGTTTCTCCCATGGGCAAGATTCTGAGCAAGAACATTGCTATGTTCTTGCTACCAACGGACGAGGCAGCACAAGAGGGACTGCTGACTCTTGCGTGGGTACAGAGGATACACTCCAACACTACTAATAAATGAGGCGGTTAGGGTGAGAAATGACTCCTCTGCTGAGTAAATGACTACTCAGCAGAGGAGTCATTTCTCACCCTAACCACCTCATTGGATTAGACCTCTGCACCGTCGGCAAACACCACACTACTACAAATAAATTACTTTTGGACATGTTATTGTTGTACCATGTTGTGTTGGTGGTAGATGATATAACTCTAAAATGGTCTAAAATCACCGCTGTAGCGGGAAGAGGACGGTACCCACACGAAGTACGCGACTCGGTATGTCGGGTCGTATTATTGTACTTCCCTTTCTGCTTTGTACTGTGGCGGGAACCACTACGCTGCAATAATTGCAATAATAATTATTATTAGGTAGTTCATTTCTATTCCACACTTTAAATACTTTTAAGCTCAAAATTTACCAAAAGCCAACGTCATTGTCGGAGGCCTTTCTAATCTCTCAAAGCCAATTGCTCGGATCGGTGCGAAAGGGACAAGAGCAAAAACAGATCCGGGCCGGACATCGGGTTACACGGTGGTTAAGCTGTGTTTGCAAGTCCGGTGAGGTCGAAGGGTCAAAGGTGGAACACGCTCGCTAACCACCTTAGCCACCCGTAACACTAAGCAGCTTTCCTCGTCAAAGCCGTCTGAAGAAACGAGGCTCAGCAGCTTCCTCTACCAATCATCAAGATGTGACTGGGTTTTACAGGAAATCGAAAGCTACTTTTTTTTAAAATTGATATGGTTTTTTTAATAATGATCTGAAGAAACCAACAGTTTAGATTGTTTCAAACCACACGCTTCAAAATTCCAATAATAATAAAATGCACAACTTGCATAAATTTCAGAAATATATTCACGTGAAAGATCTCGTGATTTGTGACAGGTTCGATAACTCCAGAAACCAATCAATATTTTAAATAATGTAAAATTAACTGAGTAGAACCCTAACTCCTGTGCTGTCTGATTCTGCCTCGTATCATGCGGGTGTACCCCAGAGTTCATTGCCAAGACTGTAAAAGCGGATAATGACGACAATAATGTTAACATTACCACCGCATATGGGATTTCCCTGTTCCCGGCAAACCCCCCACTGGGCTCGTTAAAGCGATAATTAATCTTTACGTCCTTTTGATACGATGTAATTATTTGAGCTGAGTGGTTAAATATGTTCCTCGTCTTATGAAGAGCACCAAGAAGCCTCCAGCTTCTGTTATTGTCATTTGCGGAAGAGAAGGATATTGGTGAGATTTTCTATTCAGCAGTAATTTGAATATATCACGCTTTCTGAACCACTTAAATACGCCGTAAGATGTTGAAAGTGCGCTGTATTGTCTAGAAACGCAAAGTTTATGCCAAAACGTCCCTCAACACTCGTATATCACCAACTTTGAAGTGATCGCCGTTCCATATTCTCGTCACGTTCTTTGAAACTGCCACCGGCGTCCTCCCGATACTTTACCATGCGCCCACATACTCAGGATGTCCCTTCTAGTTACTCTTCCCCCATAAAGGTATTTACAAGTCGTATATGACTCCCCCGTTGAGTAACGGAAAAAAACTTAGGTTTTTACTCGGGATTTATGACCTCGCCCCCGGTAGCAGTTGAGGAAAACTATGAAATATTCATTTTGTTCCCCACCGACATTTCTATCTTGAAAATTTTATTTGAATTCAGGCACAACCCTGCAATCTCTTTCGAGCGTAAGTAATACGTGGGAACTGTAAATGTTTAAGCGAGTTGGGTCATATTTGAAAAGGCCAACGATCTGCCCTATCAGGAAAAGTCAACAGTTGCTGAGTTTTATACGGAAATTTTTGAATTGACGTCACAATGTTGATTTCAGCGGTTTCATGAACGTAACGTCGACGTCGCTCAGTGGTCGAAAAGAGCCATTTTGTCCAAAAACCGTCAAGCGGTTCCAGCTGGCTGCAACACTCATGTGTTCTAACATTTGGATTTAATCCAAATCTGATGCCCGTTTTTCTGTAGGTATTAGCTTTTGATTTTTAGTTATCCTAGGTTTTAAACTTCTGCATAGGTACTCAAAAGCCCAACGTTTTCTTCTGGGTTAAACCCCTTTTTCATTTTTTTTAACATCATTATGACCACAAAAAGTGTAGGTCTTGCACTCTTACACACTTTCAATAGTTTTTTATAGCAAACTATTTTTTAGCCTTGTACTCGTACACTTCAACAACACTGAAATCCGTTTTTAAGCTTTGGCGCCAAGATTGAGATTTTTTAAAATATTGTGATGGCAACCATCACATGGTTGTGGATTTGATGCTAGAAAAATAGTTGTGGCATACGAATATACACGTTGTTGGTCATTGTTAGAAAGTGTTTTGTTACAATTGGCGCCCAACGTGCGATTGGAATCCCTCATGTCTCGGTCCCAGGCGCCGAGGAGGACGATGGCTACTCGTCGTACGCCAGCCGATGTTGACGCGGTTCCACAACTTCCTGAGCCCGAGGCTTCAACGGCGCAGTCGACTCGTCGCACAGCTTCTGCTGTTGGCGACGTTCCCCCGGCTTCGACGACGCGTTCAACAGCGCGTTCCCGCCGGGTGGTAGTGACAGCACCAAACCACGACGTTCGCGGCAACGACGATCCCGCAGTGACGCAACGATTGTCTACAGTTGAAGCGACGTTAAACACCGTGGAACAGCAGCTATGTCAACTGTTAGCTTTGGTCAACACGCAAACGTTGAGTGGCTTAGCCACCCCAAGACTGCCTCTCTCTGGACCTTCGCACCGGGTGAATTCGCCGGCGCGTTCTGTGAGTATGCTTCGACCAAACAGGGCACAAGAACGTGAGGCTGAGTTGTCACTTCATGCGGCTATACCGGAGCACACGCCAGTGGAATCTGAAGAATCTGAGGAATGGTTTCAAGCCGAGGAAACGACCCGTGTCCCTCAACCCACCAAACTGACGCAAGCGATGCCCCTCCACAAGGTGCCAAAGGCAGTAACTGTCCTAACGCCCATTTCGAGGAGGTAACCTTGAATGATTTTCAAAGTTCATGCATGCTGTTAGTTGACACAGGAGCCACAGTGTCCCTTCTACGACCAGACGTGGTCACAGCCTGTAAGTTGAGAATGAGGCCTTCAACTATAGCAACACTTAAGACGGCAGGTATTGAAACTGTCAAAGTTTTAGGAGAATGTCAGGCTTCAGTCAGAGTGAAGGCAATTCACGTCAAGCACATATTTCTTGTCGTGGACATGAAGGACAAGGGCATACTGGGCTTAGACTTTCTGGAAAAGGTTGGAGCCAGGATTGACCTGCCCCGGGAGGTAGTGTCTATGTTTGACCAGGATGTTCCATTGCACAAGCGGGATCCAGCCAGAAAAGGGTTTCAGCTGATTACCACAGTAGCTGGGGCACCCAACCTACCTGATTGGGTACGGCAAGCTCTGGCCAACTCGGCTCTGCAAGAGGGCTGTGGAGAGTACAACAGAGCTGCAGCCCTGTTGGTCAAATATGCTGGCATTTTTGCCCTAGGCGACCGACCTTTAGGGAAGTGCTGTATTGCGACTCACTCAGTTGACACCGGGGACAATAGGCCCATTAAGCAGAACCCGAGACGAATCCCTTACTCTCAGCAGAAACATGTAGACGAAATGATAAAAGAGATGCTGGAGCAGGATGTAATAGAGCCGTCTCAGAGCCCGTGGGCGTCCCCGATTGTGCTGGTGCCGAAAAAGGATGGGTCAACGCGTTTCTGCGTTGACTATCGTCGATTGAATGCAGTCACAAAGAAGGACTCATATGCCCTCCCATGTATTCAGAGCATGCTGGATGCTCTCAGTGGCTCAAAATGGTTTTGTTGCCTGGACCTGAGAAGTGGGTATTGGCAAATCGCCATGGATGAGGCAGATAAGGAGAAGACGGCATTTACCCTCTACGGAAAAGGCCTGTGGCAATTTAAAGTACTCCCATTCGGCCTCTGCAACGCCCCGGCAACCTTCCAGAGGGTAATGGAGAGGATCATCCCGTCTCAGCTTGCCTTGGTGTACCTAGATGACATCATCGTCCATGGAGCCGATTTTGACACCACGGTTCAGAAGTTGGGTGAGGTGTTCAGAAGGCTGAAAGATGCGGGTCTGCAAGTACATCCCAGCAAATGTTCGTTTTTCCGGACAGAAACCCATTACCTAGGGCACGTGATATCAGGCAGAGGCGTCCAAACAGATCCAAAGAAGACCCAAGCCGTAGTTCAGTGGCCTACCCCTAGGAGCAAACGGGACGTTCGGTCATTCATGGGGATGTGCTCGTACTACAGACGGTTTGTGAAGGATTTCGCGAAAATCGCCCAGCCTCTGTACAAGCTCATGGACAACGCCACCCCTTTTGCCTGGAACGTGCAGTGTGAAGGGAGTTTCCAAAAGCTGAAGGTAGCGATGACTTCTGCCCCAGTCCTTGCATACCCCGACCTGCAGAAACCCTTCATTCTTGATTGTGACGCCAGTGCTCATTCGGTGGGTGCTGTGCTTTCCCAGGAGATTGAAGGCCAGGAAAGGGTGATCGCCTATTTCAGCAAAACGATGTCCACTGCGCAAAAGAATTACTGTGCTACAAGACGGGAGTTATTGGCAGTGGTGCTAAGCATTGAGCATTTCCACCAATATCTTTATGGTACTGGATTCACATTGCGAACTGACCATGCGTCCCTGAAGTGGTTAACCTCTTTTAAACGGCCAGAAGGACAGCTTGCACGTTGGTTGGAAACCCTTCAGACATATTCCTTCCAGATTGTGCATAGACCAGGTAAGGCCCATGGTAATGCCGATGGCCTTTCGAGGCGTCCATGTTCTGCTGACTGTTCATTTTGCCTGCGGAAGGACAAGCAATGGTCAAGGGAAGTGAACGTCATTCACAAAGAGACCCCTAACCCACAGATATGGCAGGACAGTGTCATAAGCACCGTGATTGCTTGGGTGACAGCGGGCAGGAAACCACAACCAGACGAGATGGCAGCACTGGACCCTGCAGTGAAGCAACTGCTGGCTCGTTGGGACTCCTTACTGGTGAAGGATGCCTGCCTCTACCACAAGTGGGAAACACCACAGGGCCGCTTCCATTGGCAGATTGTAGTCCCTATTGGCCAAGTTCCTTGGGCGCTGAAGAACTGCCACAGTAGCACCACTGGCGGCCACTTCGGTTTCCAGAAGACGCTGGGGAAGGTACGTCAACGCTATTTTTGGCCAAGGATGACGTCAGATGTGAGGGCGTGGTGTAAATCCTGCATCACTTGTCAAAAATCCAACGGACCTCAACAACGGTGTCCTGCTCCGTTGAAGCAATTCACGGTGGGAGGGCCTTTTGAGAGGATGGGTATTGACATACTGGGACCATTCCCAAAGACAAGGCAAGGGAATCGGTTTGTCCTAGTCGCCTCAGATTACTTTACGAAATGGCCAGAGGCAATTGCCATCCCCAACCAAGAAGCAGAGACAGTTGCCACAGCACTTGTCGAACACGTCTTCAGCAGGCATGGGGTTCCGTCCGAAATCCACACTGACCAGGGGCGCAACTTCGAATCAAAGTTGATTAAAGAAATGAGCCACCTCCTGGGAACCAGGCACACTCGGTCGACCCCACTCCACCCACAGTCAGGAGGGCTGGTAGAACGCCTAAATCGAACAATAACGAAATTTCTGAAAAAGTTCGTCAACCAGAAGCAAAATGATTGGGACAGGCTGCTACCACTTTTCCTACTGGCCTACAGGAGTGCGCCCCATGTCACGACTGGCTTCTCACCAGCATTGGTGGTGTATGGCCGCGAGCTCCAGCTACCAGAGGACTTGGTGAGACCCGTCATGAAGGAAGAGCCACTCTCGGTTCCGTATGTGTTTTCTCTTCGGAAGCACATGCAGGAAACCAGAGAGTGTGCTACAAGAATCATGGGAGTCCAGATGCGGCAGCAGAAGGAGCGTTTCGACCGTCGAGCCCAGCAGAAGGAACTCAAGCCTGGGGACTGGGTTTGGCTGCATGACCCAAAACGAACGGTGGGGCGCTGCCCGAAACTCCAGCCGCAATGGATGGGCCCATGGGTCGTGATGGAGAAGAAGAACGACGTGCTCTACCGGATTCGGCTCGGGAAAGCGAAGAAAATGGTCCACGTCAACCGGCTGGCTCTCGCCGACGTGAAGAGGGGGGTAGTGTGATGGCAACCATCACATGGTTGTAGATTTGATGCTAGAAAAATAGTTGTGGCATACGAATATACACGTTGTTGGTCATTGTTAGAAAGTGTTTTGTTACAATATATATAAAGGCACAGTACAAATGAACACTAAATAATCACAAGACTACGTAGGAACTAGGGGAAGAAATTTTGCTGGGTAGGGTCGATGCTGGGTCGTTATCAAAGCTTGAGCAGACAGGTTCTTTATTGAATCCCCAACAACGGGTCGGAGGGTGGCGACGAAACCTACGCTATAGATGCGTCAAAACGTGTACTATGACGGGAAATTGGTCCCAGAGCAAAGCTCATTAAAGCGTTTTTCCCCTGGTCCATGAAATCCAAATTTCAAAACTGATTTCGTAACTCGTTGTTCACGCTCTATTTTTGTTAATAAAAATTAGGTACAACGAAAAATGCTCACCTAGTTATTTTACACCTAAATGTACAACCTGACTTGGAAAACAATTAATTTCACGATATTATTATAAAGCACCAATCTGAAGCCTTCCAAATCATGTATTGATATCAGATATTGGATATTGGAAACCAAGAACAGATTCTGTTCTTTGACTATAATATAGTATGCATATTATGCACCTCGACAAGCCCTCGTTTATATTTTTAGGGGAAAATTGTTCCAGAACTCTTATCTGCAGGTATTTGAGAGTGGTTTACCGCACCCGGAACACCAATTTGACCATTCTCATTTAGGGAGATTTTGGACGAATTCTACCACTGTGCGCCGCTTGCTTGGGTGGATCTGATGCGGATAGGCGGTTTTGACTGGCCCGAGCGATTCAATTTGACATTGAAAACCGAAGCTTCTGGGACCCCCGAAAATGGATTTTACGTCCAAAACTACTCCGAAAACGACACCTAACTCAATAACATAGATTAAACCCTCCAAAAACCCCTCCTGTAGCCCCATTATAGTTCCAGAGCCCCGCGGGTTTGTGCGATCGGGCTGAAAACCTTGCGGGTACTACTACGAGAAGGAAAACCAAGTATTTTGTCAAAAATTTAAGATTTTTAAATAAATTCGTTTTCGAATCTACACATCTTGAAACGTGACAAAGTTTGAGGACAATAACAATTTTTGACCCCCGTTGCAAATACCAAAGGGTATTATTTTAATAGTCCAATAATATTTAACCAAAACGGGATCACATATCGCTCGCTGATGGGGGAGAAGAGACTAAGCGGCAGGCGATGCATCGCGATTTGGTTCCGGAAACGACCAAAGCCACTTGGCTCAGCGCCCCGGACAGACGCTCCTGCTCGCGAGCCACCAACTCCTAGAGATTTTTGTCACTCAGAGTTTGCCTCAGCCCTGTTGCAATTTTTTTTTTTTCAACTCCTCTAACACGATTTAGGGTCGTAGAAAGCCAAAAATTAAATTTTTGGCTTTCTACGACCCTAAATCGTGTTAGAGGAGTTAAAAAAAAAAATACAAATTTTGTAAATCAAGAATTGATTTGCATACAAGGACGTTGTACTGCTTTAGAACATTGTAGCACAAATTACGCATTTATTGCTCTTGCCATCCACCCTATGAAGAACAAAGCCAACCAGATCACCGTCTTTTGAGTTTGAGTAACTGTTGTTCTTTACGGTCTCGAGTACATGTAAAATTGTTCCAGCTTTGACCGGCGCCTCGGGCGTCGCCTGATCGCCCGACCTGCCTATCCGCCCCTGTTGACTGACACCATACACATGGTAGGTTTCCCAGGGACCACGCTCAGACCGACGATGTCTTCCGGGGGCCTATTTGCTGGAGGTAGTGGAGGAGGACGTGATCAGAGTATTTTCATATAATATGAAACGTCCAGATACAGATGTAGTGAAGGAGAAAAATGATCGAAGACTGTCACGAGCGGGGATAGTCAGAAGAGTCACCCCCACAACAATCGCTAGATAAATGTGATCAACTTCTGTCCCCCTTCTGTATGTGAGGGATTTTTCCCACAAGGCCCATTCGCCTGTTGAATGGTAGATATTTTTCTACCAGTGCTCGTGAAAGTTCCATTTGCACAGTGCGAATTAGCGACCTAGCGTGGCACAGGGCAGTTGGTCACTGTAATTACGGCACCTTCGACCTCCCAACTTGCCCCCGAACCTTCACGACTCTATTAGACCCATGGCCTTTCCCCAGCCGTCTATTCGGGCTAAATGAGGCGACTATCGGTGTCGATAGGGGAATCATTGATAAGGTAAAGGTGAACCCCTCGGTGATCCAATTAATCCGAGACGACGCCCTTACGGCCAGTTTGACCCGAGTCAACAACTCATCATGCGAAATTCCCTCTTCGGGATTTCGGAAAGATGAACATGTGAGGTGGTTAGGAAGGGAAACGAGAACTTTTCACTCCCTGACCACCTCATTGGATTAGACCTCTGCACAGTCGGCAAACAACCACTTCGAGATGAACACGTGCCAATAATCTTCAAAATATCCCTGCCAATTTTTACTGGTTGTTGGTTCCAGCTAAATTGGCTGTTGTTTGTCATGTCTTCAGCACTGTGAGGCATCGGAAGCTCTCAGCGGGGGCAGTAAATCCATCAGTGCTAACAAGTTGGCCGATGCTAGATGGATATTTATTGCTTCGGGCGGGACTAAGCGTTGAAAATTCGTCAGGGAAGGCACACCCAATGAAGAACGCAAGGGATTGAACCTCTATTGAGCTTGAGCTGACGACGTACATGATATCGAGTTCAAAACCCATCGTATAGTAATGTATATGTAACATTGGGAGGCAAATGGGATCACCGGGCTCACGGGTCCAATCGATGTGGAATATTGAGATTCCCTTTGTGGCCTCCTGGAGTCCATTTCTGGAGCTCCTTTGTTATTGAAATGAGAGCTTCCGAATCCAATTACCTTCTGGGCGGACTTGAAGTGCAATCGAGTGCAGACTTAAACGCGTTCGAGTGGGCCGAAGCACGAGCCCCGGGCCTGAAAACGATTTTTCTCCCTCTCGCACCCTCCTAACCCAAAGCTTTTTTCGCCCTCTCTGTATCCTCAATTCTGCTCACTTAAGCAAGAATTCAATTTGGACCCACCAGCGTGGGAATGGCGACGTATTGAATAAGCCACCTTGATCACATTTATTTCGATTCACGCATATCGCACTTTTTACGGGTAAATTTGAACTTTAAAAACTACTACGTATATAACCAAATAGCCTCTTTTGAAGATCCGCTGACAAAGGGATTCTGAGTTGTATAACAATGAGGAATTTCAGCGTAGGAAGCTTCTAAAAGCTCGTGAAACCCCGCTTTTGTACAGGGTGTTTTTGAACCGTGAACGGACGTGACAAGCGAAGAAGTGAACGCTTTTAACTCCAAGTTAGAGGAAGATCGTGCGGGGGTTAAAGGGAGAGTGCCTAAATTCAAATGACGTCGTTTAATCCTTTAGACTCGGATTATCCAACTATCTGGGAACGAGAAACGAGTTTCGACTAACCGAGTAATCCTCCTTGTCAACGTCGGTAATTGCGTTTTAATCAAATCACAGCCCTCCCCGCCAGTACTGGGATACAAGGATGACGCGTAAATGGTTTTATGATAAAGGATTTATTGGAAGCCGTTAGATTTTGAATCCGGGGCCTGACAGGAATTTATAGAAAACCCACGGCTTATGGAGAGGAAGAAATAAATTTGAAAAACTAGTATTAGCGATTCCCGCCATAGTACTAGGCGGTAAAGTACAGTGAACATCGATGTTATTTTACTACCATGATGACAGTGATACGGCTAGGCGTCGCTGAGTGGGGACCCCAAGTCCCCTTTTTTTCGCCACTCCTACATTGTTGAAAGTTCATCAGTGGCGTAATGTAAGGTACCGATTTTTAAATTTCAGACTGACGTTTAAAGCGACTGAAATTTTTTTAAATGCCGACAATTTTACACAAGGGCTTATTGTTATTTGATATATAGGTTTTCCAAGCTCAATAATTGAGAATTTTTCAAAACGATTTGGGAATTTTGCAAACCTATTTGAGAATTTTCCAAACTGAATTGGGAATTTTCAAAGTTGAATTAAGAATTTTCCATTTCAATTTGAGAATAATTCTTTATTAGAAAATTATTTTCTGTTCAAATTGAAAGATGAAATTCTCAAATTGAAATGGAAAGTTCTCAATTCTGCTTGGAAAAATCTCATTTTATTTTGGAAAAGTCTCAACTAAACATGCTGTTCCTGTAAATTATTTAAATAAGTTTGGTTGACATTCTCTATCGTTTCTCTACGACTCCATAGAGACTATGTAGATTCACCTGTTTACTTGCTCAGAAGTTAGTTATTAGGTGATGTCAGTGAGGATGGCCGAATAACAAGTTATGGGGGGACCGTCGAGCTTTGCTTTGACCTACTCAGCAATAAACAAGTGCACATACGCCATATTCTCACTTTCCAAATGAGAAAAAACACTCTTTACTACGTAATAAAACCCCGGGAAAAGTAGGGGAATACATGGAAGCTTTTTTTCTACTTCGCTCGGGGCTGCGAGAGTGGGCTAATAATGATATTTTCAAGGAGAGTGGATAATGAATATTTCAAACCTCGTTCTCCTCCGAGGACATAAACTCGGGGCTTTTGCCATGTTTCACTGTTGCCGGGGGTTGAAGAGAATAAAAGTGTGCGATGCGCTAACATTTTCAGCTATGGATGTATAACCTAGAAAGCGTTTTGAGAGATGAATAGCAAGTAGCGAAGTAGAGGATTGGAACAGAGATAAATGGATGGATAAGAAACATCATGGGTGATATATCCATATAATATAAGGATATATATCCATATGATATATCCATATTATGGATGTATTTTTACGTAGTTGTTTCGTGTTTCGACATGACCCCTCAATTGAATCAACTACCGATGGCCATTATAATATTCGGTCGTTGTACCTAATTACTAATCATGCTCTGAATGTATCAAATTTCTCCGAAAGTCTACCTTCAACTGAATCCGTTATTCCACGCAGCTTCGTGTAAATTTTTTGAAAGATACGAAGAAGCGATAATCGTAAAAACCTTGGAATGATAACGTCTCGTAGATCCAAATTAGGCGTCTAACTGCCCTCTCCCCCATCTAGAGGCTGGTAGAATTTTAATCAAGCCGAGCTTTTATTGCCGGAGCCTCTGGGTTGGGCTAGCCCTAAATAAGCGAGATTTTTTTTCTTTTCTGGGGGAAGGTTCTGAAGTAGTAATGAGAGGGAGGAAACCGAGTGAGAGTACGGTGGTTAAGGTTTACGTGACGGTGATGGTTCTAGCAACAATTACACACAGGAATAATTAATTTTAATAACAACATTTATCACTTACGATAGTGATGGAGTACTTTGAACCACTACGTTACAGGAACATCTGAGTATGCTAAAACCCGCATAACCTGAATGCCGTGTTGGTTCTGTATAGCTTAATACTGAACAAACCTTCAAAACGCCTAAAACGATTAATTTCAGCAACAGGAAGGTGACACTAACACAATTCTAATGCACATTATCCCCTCATAACGAAGAGCGAGAATCTGATTCTCCCTCAGGTTGAGTTCATTTGTACTCACACACCAACCCCATTTCTGAAACTCCTGCGTTAACAACAGTCAAGCAAGACGGAAAATAATATTTGTCACCCAAAGAGGCTAAAGAACGAGGAGATAGGAACAATATTTGCCTGGGGTATGAGCCCTGGGAGGGGAAACTCGAACCCTCGCTGAGTCACTCGTCTGATTCATCTCTGGCTCCCCTTCGCAGAGCTTTTCCCTCTTCGGAGATGAAACAGGTATGCATTGCTTCCTGAAGGCCTTTCCGGAAATCGTTATTTAAGTTAAGAGGAATTGCCCAATTAAGCCTCCCACTTCCACCCTTCGTCTGTATTTCGTTTCAAAGTTCTCGCTGAGTGTTTTCCCTCCCCATTTCAAGAACATTTTAGTGTTTAATGATTTTTTCCTACAGTATTTCAGATCGTTTTACACTCTGCCGCACTATTATTCTACCACACTTTAATGGTTCTTAAATAGATTATAATCTATCAATCAATACAACATTTATTATCAACACATAACTAATGGGATCCGAATAGGGTGTTTTTTGAGAGCGTCAGGTCAATGTGCTTTCACTGGGGTCGTGAAGATAACCTCCAGAGCTCCCAGTGTAACGGTCCGGGGTATCAACTGGGGGAAAAGGACCCTAAAGACAATCTAACTGGGTTGTCTTTAACTTGGGGAAGGTGAAAGTCAAGAATACGATGAACTGGGGGAATCAGTATATTTTGTAAAAAGTCGTAGCAGTTTATTTAGTTCAATCTTCCGGTCCTGCACAGGTATCATCGCGGTTTGGGATATTGCAAGTCGCGACGTTAGTGAGGTCGCTGAGAAGGTACATCTTCCCCTCCCTGTACTCCTTCCAGCGTTTCATCAAAAAAGTTGGTGCCTCGTCTCCTTTCACGAAATCATGAAATCAGATATTAGTGCCAGTCTTTGCCTACATCCCTTGCCATTTTTCAAGAGTTAGCAAAGCTGAACCAGCTCCTGGACACCCCCAATCAGAGCTGGCTCTTAACCAGGTCCCGCCAATATTCTTGCTGTGAGGCAGGAGGTCGTCAAGCATAACCAGGTACTGGAAATCCAGAAATCAGAGCTTGGTGGCTCTTAGCCGGTTCCTGTGAACAACCTTGCCATGTGGCAGGCGGTAGTCAAGCTGAATCAGATGCTGGAAATTCCAAAACAAAGCTTGATGCCTATTAGCCAGCCTGTCATCTGCTGTCCAGCGGACGCTGCGAACCAGCTCTTGGCAATGAAGAAATCCGAGCTTGGTGGCTCTGGCAACACCCTTGCCTAAACGCAAGCAAATTTATTATTATTATCTTAAGATGAGAACGATCGCACCACACTTTGACGTTTACATTCTGCCCAGGGACTCTTCGTGTATAAACATGATATGCAATTAGCAAGAGCGGGACTCTTCGACAACACTCACTTCCGCCAAGCAGGACTCATCGTGCACAGCGCAAATCACTGACACTTCGGATGGGACTCCCCTTGCAGTCACCCAGAAGGCCAAGAGGGGCCGCACCTCTGTGTTGGTTCAGTATTCATCAATCAAAATTGTCATATCGTTAAATTATTAGACTAGCGCGGGCTCAAGCTGGGCTTGTCTACATTGGGAAGGGCGGTATCGGGAAGGGCGACTTCTTCACGTTTCCGTCCGAAGTACAATCGAGTGCGACACAGTGGTGCCTAACCGATTTTCAGTACTACACCCTGGTTTGAAGCGCTGGAACTGATACAACCTACTATAAGACTTATTCTAGGTTAGCTTGCTCTTCTGCTGATCCTACTCAGCGCATTCCCTTTAAGCGCTTTGTATAGTTTGTGTATCATTTTTATGTTACTAGGTGTCTCTTTCATACGGCAGTGGATTACCGTCCTTTCGAGCTATATTAGAAACACTGCCATCGGCAGGCTTGAGGAAAAAAGGGGATTTTCCAAGTAGCTGATCCCTTGAGAAAATGCTAGTATGTAGAGCACGTTTCATCCGAGCTCTAATATTGGAGGCCCATGCACAACCACCTCCCCTCCCCTCGATACACCGCCAATATTCTCCACCAACCCCGCCACCAACGGCCACCAGGATCTTTCCCATGCCTTTCATATCCGGCTTTGAGCCGATACCTCTTTTCATCCCCCTCTCCTCTAACCCTTCGACCATCCCACGTATTGCATTTATATGGCCCGGTGTCGCCCATAACAATTTTTTCCGTAAGCACTTTTACAGGGAAGGACCTCCCCGTTCTTCCCTTTCTCGGTTATTTTCATGTGAGGTCACGACCGATTCCAGCAGGCCCAGGAAGAGCTTAGCATTCAATATTCTCTTGTGTGTTAGGGACGAGGACGTAAGTAGTCTTACAAGACAACGAACTAACTTAATAAGTTGGTGAGGATTGATTATGGTGAATGATATCTACTATATCAATAAATTATAATATTGTAAAATGACGAAATTGTTATACATGTTTGTGAATGTAATTTGCTGAATTTTTGGCCTCAAATTGAATTGACGGGGGTTTTCTATCTGGACGACGGGAACATGTGACCACCTCTTGTGATTTACCCCTCCTTCTGTTGCTTCTTTGGGGAAAGACGAGATCGCCCACAATCTCATGAACTTAATTTTACTGAAGCTATGCCGCATAATCCACCAAATCCCAACATCACATCCCCTGCAGTAGATCCTTGCTCTGGAGCTGATGGGCTACAATCGCACCGTGGCTCTCGAAACACGAGACTGTGGGGCAAAACGGTTGTTTTTCGAAAAAAAAAAAAAAAAAATCACATTGGCTTTGAGTCAATTTACACATCCGATGTAGTTGTTGGGTCACATTGAACAAATTCACATGGATCAATTGACCCACCGACTCATTATTAAATAATTTTCTCACTATATTCAACTCCACTATCAGATACGAATCTAGCAATGTCACCAATAATATAATATAAGACCAAGCAATTCTACATACTAAATGCCATAGGATTTGATAATGCCTATGGTTAATAATTGATTCTACAGGTCAATTATCAATCTGCAGTAGGCCAATTGCAATATGTTTCAAAAGCAGAAGGTATCTATACCTCTAATTCAGATTCTGGGGTGCTGAGTGGAAGATAGATCTCCTCCTATGTTCTAATAACTGTACAGTGTACACAATCTCCCTACTTTATAAATTTAATTAAAATAGTACTGTTGTTAGTCCGGGTAGTTGAATGGAAACAAAAGCCAGAAACAGACAAATTTTGTTACTGACAAATCCTGACAGAATCAGCCAATTTACCAGCACCGTTGGAAACCTCGCACAGTTCAATATATTAATTACGAGCCCTGATGGCATTTTCGGGGCGACTGCTCAGGATATCTAACTGACTTAATCAGTGGTCTGCGATCATGTAAATGATCAAAGTTTCTACCCATAAACCTCCAGCTACGGAGTAAACGCCTTTAATGTTCGAGCAATCTCGTTTATCTCGCTGAAAGCTGCCGAATCGACCATATTTTTCACACTAAATTTTTCATTTTTTTCAATTCATTTTAAATGAATCCTGCGTCCAGACTGGCAAATGATGGTAGCTGAAATTTTTACAAGAGCTTCCCTAGCGTGTATTGAATCGAAAAATTGCCCAGCTAGAGCGGAGGTCGGTGGAGCTTTTCATGAAAGCTTAGAAACCCGGAATTACTCGTTAAAACCACGACTAATTACTAAATGATTCAGCGCCCCATGAAGAACATGGTATTTCAAACGGGCTGAAGCTTATTAATTTTCTTTAACATCGCTGTCCTAATTCAAGACCGGCTTTAAGTGCAAATTCACAAATTTTTCATGGGGCGCGTTTGAAAATACATTATGTAGGTACCTCAATTCAATGTTGAATTTCTCTGGAACTAATTAGTTAATGGGCTAGCGATTTGAAGCTCCACCAACTCAGTATGCTCTTACCTGCAAATTTGTGTTTTTTCGTCCGTTAATTAAAGAGTTAAATAGTAGATGAGACAGTATTGTGCTGAAAATGTTGAGCTATTCAGTGGGTCACTTCTTAAGTGCGCTCCGGCGGAGATTGGGTAGAGTTATAATATTATAAAATCCGCTTATACCTTTGAAAGAGCGCAAAAAACTGCGCAAGTCTGACTCGAAAACTGAAAAGCACAAAAGTTGCACTTCGGGTCTTGAATTAGGCCGGCGAAAATTAATAACCTTCAACCCGTTTGAAACACCATGTTCTTCTACTCCCAAAAAATGTCAAATTTCCATCTTCGAAAATGAACACACACCAATACTCCAAAGTTTATGTTTATAAATAATGTTTAGAATACATTTCAAAAGCAATTCTTGCTTTCCAAACGAGGAAAATATTGTCCCTTGGATCTGCCATACATAAGTGCCCATTTTCGAAGCCTCCAAAAGTCCCACATCACTGCAAGCTGAAAACAAATTATTTCAGGACAACGGCTACAGGGGTGTATTCAACAACTATTCTAGACATATAGACCATTGGAAAGTTTTCGAAAACTAATTTTCATTTTTGAGAGGTTTTTCCTGGCTTTGCCCCGCTGCGCCTGCGGTGGCTCGCGACCAGACCCTCTCCACTCCTTCTGTGTTTTTAGATGGAACCGATTTCCCTGACGCGGCTGCGGCGGGCGGCTGTTCGGCGGCTACATTGGGTTCACGTCGGCAGACCAATATTTGCCTCGTTTGGAAAGGAAGAATCGCTTCTGAAATTAATTTTTGTAATGAAAATTAATGTGGCCTGCCTTTTTGTACGCCCTGCAAAATGAACACATTGTATAGCTTAGTACTTGGGGGTGAATGAATCTATGGGGTGGTTTCACAAACTTCAACCTAATCAAAATACAACACCGATTGATATAGAATCCCGTTGTAAAGGTCCCCTTCGTCTTGGCTTACAGTTGGTATAAAGGTACAGAGCGAATGGAACTGTGTGGGAGTATTCTATTGGGGGTGGGGACGGCATTAACGGCCAAGTCTAAATGGGAACCAACCTGGACAAAAGGTGGCCAGGACAATAAATCTGGACGCCTATTGAAACCAACCACCTCCACAAGTTCCGTCCAGCTCCACGTATTCCCCAGGCTAAGTTGGACCCGGTCGATATTGGGTTCCAGACAAAAGGAGTCGAACGCTTGAGGTCCGACCCCTCGGTAGTGATACGCTGAAAGGGTTACGAAGGAGGGGTGGTCATAATAAAGAGAGAAAGGGTCAATTTCATGACCGATAATTGGCTAGAGCCACGCCTTCTGTTCTCGGCACCCGCAGATAATTATTTTCAACAATTGTGACACAACTTGTTACACGCTTTGACAGAACCACAATCGTTTTCAATGTACGAACAGCCTCCACTAACATTACCACATCCCAAATCGAGGAAAATGTAGGCAGGTTGCTTTTCATATTTGGAACAAATACAAAGTGGAAGGTTACTCGTTTCACCACAAATCCCTGACTATAAAATTGTAAAGCCCTTGTTCTTGAAACCTCGTCGGTTGAAACAGTTTTCCTTAATGAGGTTTCCTTCATGCCGATAACGCGCTTTCCGTCTTCAAAGCTCCTCCGTAATCTTCTTAGCGCGCTTCCTTCTGGAGAAATCTAATTATTAATTGACTGTTCGCGAGAGAGGCCGAAGCTAGAGGGTGTTTATCAAGATTTTGCTTTGTTAATGTATATTATGTTACCAGCCTTGGGGGCTTCCTCGAAGTTCTCCGTCGGCTCAAGGAAAACTTGGAGAGTTCAACCACAGCGAAATTCACACTACGATCCATGACTGTGAAAGGTTTAATCCTCAGGAATTTCCAGTGATTCCTAGCTTGGATGAATTCATAATGAACAATAATTCAATCTCTTGAACCTCTACAAAGACCGATGTGTTCATATCAGAGACGAAATTGAGGAAAAGTCAATAAAAATAATGAATAAACAAAACTAAGTGAAAACACTACTGACATAAAACAGCTAAAACCGACAAGGCCTCACAATTTTCCTCGCCTTTTTTCAAAATTTCTTCTTCAAAATTCAAAGTTTGGAATCCTGTGTTTCCAGAGGAAATTGATCACCACAGCTGACGAGAGGAGCGGCAGATTATGTTTGGTGAGTCGTCGAGAATGTCACTTTAGCTTCTGGTAGGTCGCTTTTCTCGTAGGTAAAATATTTTTGTTTGCCCTCCAGTTGAAACCCCGCTGATTTTCACCTTAAGATTTGGCTTAACCCGATTTTTAGTTGAAAACCTTAGTTTATTTTTAAAATTAACGAGTATAAAATAATTTATCTCATCTAAAATAAACCCTTCTCCATGGAACGGCTTATAACATGTTCCCTGCGATGTCGTGTGGTCTGTGAATGATTGGAATGATTTTCTTTTTCTTTAGATATTTAAATTTTTATAACATTTGAAACATTATGGTAACTGCCTCATGCAATTGCCGGATTATTGTACGAACGAAATCGTAATGAGTGTGAGTGGCGAATACTCATCTCCGATAGCGATCAAAAATTTAAATGATTCATCATTCGAGATGCAGAAAATCTTTTGAATGGCTTCTAATTGTTCAAACTGATTGCAACTTCAACGCAACAAAAGATCGCATTTCAATGCAAACTCCGACTGCCGCAGTATCAATGGGGAATACGTTTACACGTTCTGGCGGTGGTAATGATAGCCATATAATATTGACAGAATTATTCACAAAATTTGTGAAGACATTAAATGTGAAGACATTAAATTTTAATGCCTTCACGTCGAGATGAAGATTACATGAAAACATGCAGTAGGTATTCAGAGATACGACACAGAAACAATGCTTTAACTGTGACAGAATTCTACTAGAAAGGACCTAAACCCCGATCCCCTGACACAAAACCTAATAACTTTACAACAAAAAGGAGACTACTGACAAACAATTTGTTTTTGAAAACTGATAGGTACCCAATTAAGTGGCTTAATTATTGAACCATTTGTAAGAACACAACTATATTATTCCACCCAATGTATCAAAGTTGCATGCCAATTATTAACTAGGTATCAGTTTTCAGACACAAATTGTTCACGTCCTAACTTTCACCGGATGTTTTTGGGACGCAAATGTTTTTGGGCGCGGATGTTTTTATGGATATTTTTTAAAGAGCCATCTCAAAGGGGAAAGAAAAGTTTTAATCTTATCCCAAAAACCCCCTCTATAGAGGCTTATAAGCGCTGACGGTGCTTCGGCTCTCAGAGTCATGTGCTGGTAACGTCCAACTTGGAACACCCTTCGTCCTGTTATGATATCCCAAAGCATATGTCCCACACTCCGCATTTTCAGCCCCTATTATTGTGCCCTGTTTCGGTGGAAACACCTGCCGAAATGCTTTTCTTTGCTTTTTTGGGGCCGTTGCAGTTATTTGTTAGATACCTAAATAAACTGAAAGCGTCCTATGCAGCGGGTTAGAAAGCGGTACAAGGCACTGGAATTCACGAACCAGGTTATAAATTTTTATAATAATTTTACAATACTTTACACTATGCAGGGAAGTGGGAAGTTAATTCGGCAACATGTAAACAAATTCTAACTAAATTTTATTTGTTGATATTGAAAGATAAATAAATAACTAGTTGTTTAATAATTGTGGGCTACGCTGATAGTAAAATTATACCTAAAAATTAATTTTAGAAGAAAACTACACTAGTTGAAGCTCCTTGGTCACTGTAACGCCCAAAAATTTTGTTCGACCGTGACAGGACTCGAACCTGCAATCTTCGGATCCGAAGTCCGACGCCTTATCCATTAGGCCACACGGTCGGGTTGGGAGGAATACGTTCCAGCTACTAACACCCCTTACAGCTTTGTTAATTCCTCGAGGTGGGGTTTATTTCATTAAATAAATAGATAATTACTATTACATTATTATCTAAGATAGGCAATGTTTGAAATGGACCCCACCTCAAGGAACTTGAATATAATTTACCTTTAGTTACACTGGGTGTAACGTAATGTGCTCACTTGAAAATAAATCGTGTGAAATTCGCGTTTCACATTTACCCGGCTCTCAATTGCGAGAAATCGTTGACACATGTCAATCAGTTAATGATCATGGTTGATGATGGGAGTACGGAGGGAAAAAAGGGACTTTTGCTCGGACATGAGGGAAATTGAAAGAGGCCGCGTGGAAACACTGCAAATAGTGTCACACTTGTCGTGTGTTCAGTGATGCCAGATGGTGGGAATTATCCCGTGGGAGAGGGACTTCTAAGGCTTGGTGGGATGGAGGGAATTTTCTTAAGAATCATGACAAAAAAGGAGGGACTTTTCGATCAGTTCCAACAAACTATCGAAAACCCCGATTGCGCCAAAACGGAGAAAATAAGCCGAAACATTCCTCTACGTTTGCGACAGTCCTAGCACCACTACGATTGGGCCAGTTGTAAACCCTACGTTTGCGCCGCTCCAAAAACCTTCATACATGCGCCAGGCATCAGAAAGTAGTAGATTTTTCTTTATAAATTCAATACACCTAGTAGCGGTTATAGGTTTTATCTGTACCGAGTTAAATTAAAAAACACAACTTTTTCATAAAATCTAAAATTTAAAATTCATCAAATTTTCATAAAAAGTCGTGCCTATTTAGAAAATTAGCTCTTGAGTGCTTCACAAGGTTTCGTCAACGCCTGAAAAATGGGAGCGATTAGGTCTGCAGAGTTAATGGTTTTTTTTTGGGGGGGGGGGGGGTATGCGAGATCAGTAAAAGAACCGCATTCCCATTCACCACCACCCTCACGAAGATCGAATTTATTTAGGAAAATCTATTCATTATCAAAAAGCGAATAAAAGGGGTCTGAGGCCAGGTGGGTCTGGGGTTGGCTGGCTTTAGCCAGGTGGGGATGGCCCCCTAGTCGTAGGTTTTTAAAGAAACTTGTATTTTTACTTAAATGATAATGAAACGAAGCATAAATTGAAATGTGACGTTTTTGAGTACAAAAGAGAGGAAGGTATCGAGAAATTTATCATCTGTACTACAAGCAAAATGTCACAACTCAAAATGTAATCAAATTTTTGGTGGTGGAGGGTTAAATATAATCAGTTCTTCGTATCGTATCGTTCTATCGTTCAAAGTGAACTTCGTCGTCATTCTTAATTTTTTGCAGATGTTCGTGTATTCGGAATCGTATTTGGATCAAAATGAAATAGTATCTATTACAGGAAGCTGAAAAAAGGGAATCTTTATTTTGACCCTCCTGTAAAATTTAATTTTTTCGAGTTGTGTCACCTTATTGCGTGCCGGCGATATTTTGTTGAAAGTGCAGGTTTTTAAAAATTCTAAAAACCAAAAATAGTGAGAACGGGTCGAAAAGCAGCATGACACTTTTTTTTCGCATCATGTACAACGTGGTTGTACCCTTTCTAGTTCAAAATTTGGCGCCGAATGGGGGTCAATGAGATCCGTCATGCTGCTCCTAAGGCGACGATATTAAATATCGTGTAAAAATTGTACAATAGGTATAATATTGCACGGTTGCTGTCTATCGATAAAATTGATTGATGAAATTGATTCATCATCGACAACGTTTGCGAAGTTTCCAGGATAGTTTTTACGATTACCTACCATACGTTTGCGCCAGTCAAATTAAGAAACGATACTTTTGCGCCAGTTTGGCAAGAGGCATACGTTTGCGCCAATCGGATTAAGGGAAAGTTGGGAAAATGTCCTTACATTTGCACCGTTTAAGTGGGGCGTAAATAATTAATTTCAATTATTCAATTATTGAAATGTTTTCGAGTACATGACATGTACATTGTACTCTGTATGTATACAGAACATATGGATGAAATATGGTGCCTGAGAACGAGAAAACTGTCTCAATTCAAGATAAGACTCGTGAATCTCATAAACTCACCTATTACACACAAGAACATCGTCACAAGTTGTGACTTTCTACCAGTGACTTACAAGTTGTGACTTTTGGTGTGCTGGTATCATTGCGAGTGTTCCGTGCCCCGTCGCTGTTTCTCCCTTTCTTTCTAGTGTTATTTTTATACGGAAATATTCACCTTCAGCCAATTAGTGGCTCTTCGAAAGATTCATATTTTCTGAAAAGTAAAAGTTTAGGGCGTGGGCCGAGGTTGAGTGTTGCGATGTTAGTGAATACTTGTTGAATATTGCTGATGAACCCGTTGATATTTCTGCTGCTATCTTCGTGAGTACCTAGTATTTCAAGCTGGTTGTCGCCTCTTTGTCAACAACTCTTTGATCGCAAATTTGCCAAACTATGTCATCGATGTAGTCTGGACCGGATGAGGTTTTTCTAGAGCGAAAGCGTTTTGTATAAACTTCAATTTAAAGACTCTTCGGGTACTTGTCATGAAACAGTTCATCGGACAAACTTACTCATCGTCAAACGCAATGCGTCGTCACCGCGTTATGACCAGGGGCGGATACTGGAGGGCATAGCCCATCACTACAGCTAGTGAAGCAGGTCTGCTTTGATGCTGGTGCACCATGAGGACGTTGAGTAGGACTACTCAGCGGGCAGGCGATGATTTCTTCAGTGAATAGGACTGGTACTCTTCACATAGCGAGCGCTCGCCACGAGCTATACAGCGACCAGTGACACCACGAGGTATGTTACATCTACCTGGAGGTATGTTACATACCTACAGTAGGTCCTAATACAGACAGACCATGTCCGTAAAGCTTAATTTAAATTTTGCAGCTCTGGATTATGACATAAACAATGACGTGAGTTGACATGAAATCTTTTGGTGACCACGTGAATTCTGTTAGGTACTGTAAATAGGTATTTGCAGAGTTGTTCTGTTTGGACGATGTCGAAGAAGTGTTGATTGGGGGGGGGGGGGGGGGACGAGTGACTTGGGTGAAGTACCTACTTGGAAAATTTTATTATTCATTCTGAACTTTTGACAATTAATATTAAGACTTACTACTGAGGTACGTTTTGTCGATAAAACAATTCTGGAGGACCCGAGGAAACGACAGTTAAAAAGTTCCTTTTTTTTCTTCCGAACGAGCAATTAAACTTATTGAAAAGAATAATTCATGCCCAGCAGTAACGATAAAGTCTCCTTCCCTTCATGCATTTACCAAATTGTGGTGGAGTAATTTCTCGAGGGTGGGTTGGGGAGGAAAAAAAAAATTGGCATGGAAACGCAGAGGGGGGTTGCGAGAGGGGGTGTCGAAAAAAACAGGGAGAGGGCAAATCGTAGTAAATGGAGCGTTCAGAGATAACAAACTTTTAATTGTTGGGTTTTGGGTCGAAGGTTCTGGAGGGTTGGTGGGCGGATTGCCGGATTGTTGGTCCAACCGTCGAAAAAAAAAGTGGATTGAGTGGCCTCAGGGGCCCCCTCCCCCATCGATCCCTCTCACTGCCAATCCTTTCTAATCACTTTGCCTCTCATCCCTCTCATTTAACCAGAACAACAACGTTTCTATGATCGATTCACATCGACTGTTATACACCTTGGCATATAGCTTACAATCATTGGTTAAGCGGTCTTAACCAATGGTATGCAAAACCTCACCAAGATGTTCAGTTGTATGTACTAAGAAGGTGGGTAGGTACTTATAAGTATAATGTATATATATCTATACATTGATAACGATGATTACATCGAAACGTTTCAAAGGTATTTAATTTCGTCCCATTCTCTGTAAAAACTAGTTTTATTCAAATTTTCGTGATATATCTATACATATATATATAATGATCTATTATATCAGATACATAGCAGAAAATGCAAAAACCTCTCATCACCTGTAACAGGCGACAATGGAAAGCTCTCTGGCCTAGGCTACTGCTCTCCACTCCAGCAAAACCGGGTTCACGAACTGATCCATACCCACAGGAACCACATGAACCACAGGTTTTGACCTAATTGATGAAATATCTATAGCTTATTGTCAATCAATGTTAATTTCTCATTTCTTAAGCTTATCGAAACTCCTATAAGTATTGTTTCTGCTTCTTGTGCTATTTTGTTTCGATTTTTCAATTGTTTTGTGTGTATTTTCAGATTGAAGGAGCTTCCGTTGCATCTAACTTGGTATGATTTCCCTTAGTTTTATTTTTCACACAATCCGCACCTTCCAGCACTACATTAAGTACAAGCCTCTATTTTTTCTCAAATTCTGCTTGAAGCCGATGTTCGTTGTTTGAGTTGCTCAAACCTGTATTCTCGGGACTTTGCAGGAGTTCATTTCAAGTAATACGTCAGCGGGTGTGTACTGTGATCAATAACAATAATTGTTCATCAATAATTATTATTGATTGATATGCTCTGAGTTAGGGATGTTCTTAGAATATTGTTAAATCAAAATGTGCCACTTGAAATATCGTCCAAAAATATTGGAAGTTAACGGTACCTTCAGGTTCATTTACGATTTGGACATCCCTACTCTGGGCGGAATATTGACGCGCCTGAGCTTGTCGATCCGATCCGATTTATATTCTGATCTATATTTATTGGCCTCAAGACACCAATTTGGGCTGCCTCCAGCTTGACTTGTCTTTTCTCCTGACGCCACGTAAACACCCAACATCACTCATTGTCTCGAGGTCAAAGACACGACTACCCACATGACAGCACCACCACAACAATCGCTCCTTATTTGACGTTTCGTGACAATGTCTACTTGACTTTGACCCTTTCTTTCGTGGACGCGCACAAATCAGTTCATTGTTTCAAACCCCTTTTCGTTCTCTTCAGTACATGCCGCCCCTTTGTATAATTTACCCGCAAACATGGAACAACAAGGCCCCATTCATTCACCGAACAAAACATCGAGATTTCGGTCTTTTGGCTTCGTGGGTTACTGTTTCTTGGGGAATTATATTTCATCCTCTTTTTTGTTTTTTGATGTCTCAGGGGGTTTGGCATGATACCTTTCCAATGAGCGAAAAGACAAGACATGGCTTTTCCGTTCTCAGGTTTTCTTCCCCTTTTATACCGCACCGGATAACAACCTGTCATCACATCCTGCCAGGCTTAGTTCATTTTATTGGACCCCAAAGACAAAACACCCTTTCCCCACCAAAGTTAAAATAAACAGGAACCGTTGCAATGTAGATACCTAACTCAAAATCTACTTGAAAATTTGGAATTGTTTCTTTGTCGACAACATGGTGAACTTGCGTTTTTGTTCGTAAAAGGGTTTTCCCATACGAACCATCATCGCCAAAGGCACTGTACGGCAAAAGTAATATAATATTATTGAACTAGGGGGCTATTGAGCGAGGTTTATTTGCAACCTGCGCCGGTTATTATCTTGTATAGAGCCTTTGTTGGTGATTATTCCAGCCTGCTTCCTTTTCAATCGTGGTAATATCAAAACTGCTATTGATTTTGCCTGTTTACCTGCGGCGTACCGTTTGGGGGTTTCTAATTTTCGGTTTTGTGGTCAATGTCAATTTTCTCAAATTCTGGAAATTTCATTTTGAAAGTTGGATAATGATCGTTCTTTGCCGTCACACGTTATCTTCTTTCTTCCTTCAAGCGTATACAATGATCTTTTTGTCCCGGCTTCGACTCAGGGTGCGACAGGTAGGTACCCAAACAAGCTACAAGATAGCACCACAAAGTCGTTTTCTCAAAAAATTGACAGTGACATTGATTATAATATATTATGTCCCTTTCACAACTTCTTGCCTTACGTTCAATCAAGCCATCGATTAAATCTTCTAACATTTAATTTTCTAACATTTAATACACTGACTTTAATATAATATATTATATTATCTTTAATTTAGTTACCCAATGCAAAATAGTTCTACACCAAAATTGTTGTGGTCACCATTATTCTGTATTTCTGCTTACCCCAACAGTGGTTCATTACTTGCGGTGTGCTCGGCACACAAATGGTCGCTCGTGTCAACATGTTAGTTTACTACATCGATTAGTTTACTACATCGATGGTCAACACTCATACGATCCAGTCAAGTATGCCATCATTACCTATCCCCACACGTGAGGCCAACTCTTGCAACACCGGCCATTTAAGCGCTATCCACGTATTGCCGCAAACTCCGAATCAAAGCCCCTGCAAGATTTGACTTATGATGGAAAGGATAAAACTTTGACGAGCAATCTGAGTTCAGTAGAAATTTTCAAAATTCATGGAGTTCCGCCCTTTTTACATTGTGTAATTTTTGTTTCTTCTTCTTCATCTTCTCAACAATTTGTATGGGATACACATCTAATCTATTATGAGACCATCTCATATTATGAGACCACAGGATTAAAAGAGACTGGATGAGATCTAATCAATCACTGATTCAGGATGTTGGTTGTTGGTTTCACATAAGGCATAGAAAATAGACATGTCGTCAAAAGCTTCAAGAAATAGCTGTTGTTGTCAATCTTATTGTTTTCCAGAAACGTTTGGTGGTGATTTCGCAAGGTAACTATACGACAGGGACGAGTTTTATTGTGTTTTAGGTGGGAAAACGAGTGTCACAGAGTTACTCCGCCTGGTGGGGCTATTATAGTAATGAAGCGGAGGACGCATAACACCCTAATTAATGAATATGAGTTTTTAAAAAAAATGTATAAGAATCGCATGCCAAGATGTTCAGCTATTCAGAAAAAAATTTAAAATCCGAGAAAAAATTCAAGTTGGTGAAATTTTGGAAAAACCTCTAAATCTGTCACAAAGTAGCCTCGTCTTACGTGGTTGGTTTACTTACGGGATTTCCTGGAGCCCCCCCCCCCCCCCCCCACTGTTTTTTTTGTTTTTTTTTTAATCAACACTTCTCCAAGAAAGTGGGAGGAACCTGTTAGATAAATTCATACCATCTTGGAAAAGAAAATATGTGAGCGAATGCCGTGCTGACCTCACATTTCTTCACGAGATCCCCCAACTCTCTTTCTTCCGACTCATCTGCTTCACCGAAATGTAGAAACATATTTTTTCTGGAGAGGCCGGAAGTTCTCCTTACACCCACTTGTGGATAAGTAAAGAAAAAGTGGGGTCAGGAGAAACATCTTCAAGTTTCTGACGGGCCCCTTTTTGTTTCCTCCCATTTGGTAATTTAGTTAAGGAAAGTGAAGCCCGAGGGGATTAAGCGCACAAAAATTACTCGAGTTTGTTGTCTTGTGATGGCGGGTAGGGGAGTCAGGAACAGGAGAATCACTAGAATGAGTCGGCAGACAGTGTAAGGTATACGTAACTGAGGTGGAATTAACACCGGCTGGCGGGAAAGCGACGTCTGAAAGGCAAATTAACGTAGAGTAATTAGCGATACTTCTCAGGACTCAATTGAGGCGGTGAAGGGAGATGGGGATTGAGTGCTGCCATTAGCGTTGAAAAGTTTAGCTCGTGCGCAGTGTAATTAATTCAGCGGAGGGTCTCGCGCTATACGTGACGTCTAACTTATACGGTTTCTTGGTTGAGCGTATAGTAGTGATAGCAGTAGATCTGACGTTGAAACAAAAACCAGCCCACGTCATAGTTTCGATCCATTGAAAAACCCCGGTCTAAACTTGGTAATAATAATTATTTGGTAATTTAATTATTAAAGATCTGTCTTATGGGAAGAAATTGGAAGTTCTGAGAGTTTTTATATACCAAATTTAAAATAATGGAGATTTGAAGCGTACGCCTAGTTCTCAGTTTGTGTTGGTGTAAATGACGTCCAGGGTAGGTTTCCCAGCTCCCCGCTGTAGGAGAAGGGTTCGATCAGAGTATTTACACTGGAGACCTCCAGATACGATACTCCTTCCGAACTCTCTTGAACGTAGCCGATTCTCACAGTTATGCTTGCAATTACGGGAGCTGCTTTGGGCCCTGGGGACAGTGCTGATTTTGAAGGAGTTTGAGTACCCAAGTCTAACCCCAAATGACAAGGACCGTGGGGTTTCCCACATTTAGAAGGCTGGCGCGGGAGCCACCCACCAACTACCACACCACCTGGCCCTCACACCTGTACCACTGACTCCATCCTAAGGGGAAGGGGCAGCATCCCGCTTTTACCGGGCGCAAAGTGTTGAGCGTGATTTAGCGGATCGCTAGGTAAGTGAGACCGGATTTAGTGCACCACAGCTGGAATCCAGCTGCTGGATTCAGATTAGTTTACTTTACCAGACCTTTTAGTTTACTCAAAACTAACTCAGGTCAAGTTCATGATCAGCGTTGATTGAGTTTGAAATAATGTTCGGCACTTGAAATAGCCGAAAAATGTTGGCATGCCCGACACTCACAATGTGGAAAGCGTCGACAGTCCTTCTATTCCTGTTTTTTGTCGAACTCTCGCATTCATCGCGTGACAGCACAAATGGGGGTCCGCATTGTCAGCCGACTCGCCCGCCACAAAAAAAAAAAAACTCAATAATAGGGGCAGCCTTTTAAAAAGAATACATGCAGAGCACTTTAAGTTCAGTTGCCAGGATATTGTGTAGCTCCTCAGGTATACCGAGTTGTGTCCTGCTCTGATTGAAATCTTAGCGCCTCCCACACAAAGGCTCTGCCATCATGCGACCAAATGAGATGGGCCTTTGAATATACTGCTTTTCAGGCCCTCAACGCCTTTCTGCTGGTGTCAAGCGAGTGTGTTTCAAGCGAGCGCTTATAAATGGGAATAGGTAGCCTAGTTACTCCAGCGCTTAACCATACGGTTGATTGAATACGAGGTTTGGGTGTGTGTTGCGGCCTTTTAGTTTTCTGTTTTGTATGACTAATAGCCTTTTTGCTAGACCGGTTTTGACTACATTTAAAAGTGAAATTGTACGTCCAAAAAGAAAATTTCAACATCAGACATAGTAAGGTATCGTTTTGGGGAAATTTACATCAAGAACTCTTTTTTCCCTAGTAGTGTCCGAGTTTGATTGCTGGGCTGTTGGAAGATGGGTGAGACAGTAAACATGTCTCTGTTATGCTTTATTCTCCGAGCTTTCGATAACACCCTTCGGAAATGGGAATGAGCTGATCAATCGCAGCAATAAGGTAAGCCCTGTAACTCGCTCTATACCTACCATCCATGACGTAGCCCTGGTCATTATAAGCCCGCTAACGAAGGGTTTCATTGCCAGATGATCTAGCCCAGATCCCTGAAGATGATACGTAGCCTACCTAAAGCTCGGAGAATAAACCATATCAGAGACCTGAGTTCACTGTCTCACCCACCTTTCATCACTCCGCTAATCAAACTCGGCCATAAAAGCCAGGAAAGATGACCACATCAACCTAGTAGTGTCCAGGCGCGACTCGTGAGGGAGGCAGCGTCGCAACTGCACCCCCTCGATGCAGAAGGGCGAGAGGGGGGGCTACGTATTACCTACCTAATTAGTTACCTAGCTAAAAATGAATCAAAACTCGGCTCGAAAATCTACGTAAGTTCTTGTAGACCTTACATAGTTCGCGGAACGTCTGAAAAGCCTGTGTTGATAGTGCAATGATAACGGGAGCACTGCCCTTCTTGAGACGATTTTTTTGCATGGACCTTATGGAACAACGAACTAAGTGTGAAGCCAGAAATGTCGAAATGTGGGGCAGTTCTGGGCACTGCGCACACCCTTCCTTCTCACCTTTCACCAGATGTTAAATCACCTCCACAATCAGTGTTGGCAGTCTTCGTTCATGGGCAGGGAATTTTCGTTTGTAATGAGGGACTTTTTCAGGATCTAATCTGTCTCAAATCATGGAAAAAATAGGGGCTTACTTTTGAAATATTTTGAAAACTTTTTGGTGTTGCTATATTACTTTGTACGGTATGAAATCATAAAATTTCGATCGACCAAGGTTTCTGATTTTTTTCAGTTTTCCCACAAAGGTAGTTTTTACCAGAAGCAGCTTCTGAGGGGATGGCATCAGGGGTTTAGTGTGCTTCCATGTTTTCTGGGAAGTGTTTTCTGAACTCGGTGATCTGCGTTTGTCTCATTTATAAGTTTTTTATTCGTTCGTTTCATTCGATCGTTTCATTGTTCATTTCATAAAGCGTTTGTTGGATAACTCTATTGATTTCATCTTGAGGGAGTTTTCCCGTTTAGGCGTGAGTGATAAGTGTGACATTCGCGACATGGGACGGCCAACCTCACCTTTACCAGGTTTGCAGCGTGTACCCAGGAAATGAAAGGAAACTGGTAATAGTTAATTGGAATTTTTAAACAAACAAATAAATAATGAACTATAGCAAATCTTGATAGTAGGTACTTTTTATCTGTGTTGGGTGCAATAATATTTTCATAAAATATTATCACGAATCCGTGACTGCACCCCCTTGTTCTGCCATCACCAGTCGCGCGACACTACTAGTGTCTAGATACACATTTCACAAATTCAGTTCGTTCCAAATGTCTCTGTTTGTACGTATCTGTTGAGGGGCTTCGGACGTCTCTTTTCCAACGTACATCTACTGTTTCAACCAGATAGTCGGCGCACTTCACCACTCGAACATCTCGTGGATAAATGTACGCCAGGCTGGTCTTTGTCGAAGGCATCTTCAACATCTTGTGGGTCCAGGAAAGTGAAACGAAGTCAGTCTCGAATTTCTCCCTCGTTCTTATAACATTACAATGGGGTCTGTTTCCAAGCCCCAATCTAGTAGGTATGTTTGGAAATCGTTAATGAGGTTATCGTATGAGGCCAAAGCCCCAACGAAGTGTGGCATTAATGGTGTGGCAAATTAGTACGTAATTAGTACCAATGTTCAATGCCATGCTGTGCGAAAACCCCTTGGTTTCTTCGTCGGTCTTCCACTATTCATGGCGCTCGAACGACACGAAATGGCAAGATCGTCGTCGTGATACTAATAATCCATCGTTTACATCCGTTGAAGGAGAAGAAAGGCGGCAATTTTGCAATAATCACGTGAATTTACTGAAATCGGTCCACTGCAGGGGTCAGAATTCCGTCTTACACGACTAAATTATCTATAAAGATTCGTTGGTGAGGCCAAGCACATAGTGCTTCGATACGCCTCCACCAAGACTGCGTGAGGTGATACTCTGCAGCTATTTTATAGTGATGCTTACTGTGATACTGGTGTTACCAGTGATAATAATAATTTACAATCGATGGAAACGAAAGTAAACATCAGAGGACGGTAATAAGAACCACGCGGTTCATGTTTAGATGTATATTATGACTTGTCATCACGTTATTACTAATCGGCCGAGCAGTCAACAAGCGCAGTGTAAGGTGGGATTAGGCCATGCCAATCAGGCCAGTCCAGCGATGTACCTAAGCACCACTGTTCGTAGTTATTACTATTTGCTCCGTTAGTTGGAAACAATTATGGTGGTGTGAACATAGAATCATTCAGATCCAACCGTATATCACACTTCAAAGTCTCTCAATTCCATGTCTTCGCCCAATTGACGGTTTGGCCATGTAATCGATTGCCGCCCATGGTGGAGATTGGATCCGCCTATTCACGGCGTCACAATATTCATTATGAAGATCTCGTTGAAGAGATTCAAGGAGGTAGGGCCGGAGGACCAGACTTTACCTTCCGAGAGGAAGGGCCGTTAGGTGGGGGGACAGGTGTGCGTCGGCAACTCCAAGGGGGACAAACTTCCAGTTCCAGGTAGTCAGCTTGGCCGTTGAGAGTGTTGTGTTCGCCCGCCAACACGCGAAGTTCTATTTGGTTAGATCACAAGACTTGTGATCTAACAACACTTAGTGCCTTTCAAGTGCCTCAAGGAATTTGTGAATACCCCGCCAGACTGAGAGGATTAATTCAATATACTGGGTAAGCGTTATCGGAGTTGGAGTCGTATTAATAACTACTTAGCCTACAACCAGAAGAAAATTACTAGGAAAACGTCACCACCAAACTCCCCCAATGAAGTGTACCTAGCGTACAAGGTACACTAATTGTACCTACTCAATAATACCTACAATAATTGATTACAATTAATGTAATCAGAGAATTATGAATTCTGTAAGAAAACGTCACCATAAAACTCCACTAATGAAGTGTAGCGATAGAACACAATAATTACAATTATTGTAATCATGAATTCATTATGAGGGACGGTTACGTTCGTAGAATTAGGGCTGAATACATTAATTACACATCTTGTATTTAAGTCAGTGCTGGAATTGAGAAATTACCTCAATTTTCATTTCGTCCTACTTCTTGGAAATGTTGATCCCCACCTTGTTTCCTTAAAATCAAGAACGCCTTGACATCAACGGGCTGGGCTTCCTTTATTAAGACCTTGACAGTACCTAACTGTTTTGATGGACTCCTGGAGTATACCTACACGATCTTTATACATACAGATGGTTGAAGTTAGGTTGTGCTCCTATATTCTCAAAAATTACTGAATGGTTGATGAAATCGAGGCCACTGATAATTATTGTTGGAAAGAGAAGTTTAATGGAGAATAGTGAAACATATTATCCAGTTTTATCTCTGCATTCCACTACCTTAAACGAGCACTTGACGTTTGTTGATCTTGGTCTCTTGTTCATATCTGCTAGATTTAATTATCACCTATGAGGGGGTGAGAAATGAGGCAGGCTCGCCTATTTGAAGGTTTCGATGATTCACTTAGTTTTTTCCATAATACAGTTAGATATTCAATGTTTGATTGCAAGAACATATTGCTAATACTGTCAATAGGTACAAGGTTTCACTAATTTTGTCAATTAACCGTGAGAAACCTACCGTTTTCCTGAAATAGACGGGTCGAAATTGAATGTAAACACTGTAGCCAGTAGTGGGGAAAATCAGCTCGTTTGTGTAACATCGCCTGTCGTCAGATCAAAGTAAATCCCCCGCGGATAGGTTCCACCCTACTATGGGGTCCGGTGATAACATTAAATTTTACCCGCGAAATGATTAATTTTCCAATTAAGTTCTGTTGAATGGTTGATCCATTTTTGGTTTGGAGTGGGCATATTAATAGTAGGTAGGTACTGATTATTGTGTGTAGAGTCATTAGGAGGAATGAAAAATAACTTATCAGCGGCACAGGGCCAATTTTTTTCCGGATCATAAGAATTTACCCTCCATTCTCGAAGATTTTTTTTTAACAAAAATAGGTTTCAACTACAATATACTAGAAATAGGCGCAACGGTATAACGCGGGAAGGATACCTAACCGTCATCAGAAACCGGAATCCCTTCGAGCAGGCGAGTCCAGTCGGCCACGTGGGCGTCAAGCGCGTTTTGTTGTTCTCGGCAACTCAGGGATGCTGTGAGAGACTTCAAACTGGTGGAGTTCGGTTTGGAGTTGGGCGAGTGAGCTTGATCCTATTTGTGCGACGAAGGTGTCTCTGACGAACCAATGAAATCAACTGATAGCGGAGCAGTTATGCTAGAACCACACGCACAACATACCAGGCGTCCTGGTTCCACTCATTTCCCGATACGCGTCCACCTGTTCAAGGTCCATGGCTCCGTAGATGTTGCCATCTCTCAAGTACCCCGGACACCCCTTGCCCTCAATTCCCCTCTTTCCATATTCCCCACTCCCAATGTCCTCTCTTTTCAGACGGTCCACCCCCGCTGTGTTTACACTGAAGCATAAATATTGCAACTGGGATGACGAACTAAATGAAAATACGAATCCGGAAAAACAGTTCTCGCTCATTTGGATTAATTTACGTTCGTTCTTTAGTCATTTATCAAATTGCAAAAATGTGAATAGTAGTTATACCTACTGAAATATGTGTGTAACACATAAAAAAAAAAATTTTTAATTGGTCATTCATATACTATCAACCTTATAATCAATGAGGCTTTTTGTGATCACGAAAATATAAATGAAATGATTAAATGGTGGTCAATAAGTGTGAAATTAGAGTCATTATTATGGCTTACTAACCAAGGAGCTCATGGCTGGTTCGCTATCCCCTGTAGGTGTCTGTAGATCGGGACTTCAACCTCCAGCATCGCGGATTGAAACCGCCGGTTTCGCTCGTCAGTCGTGCGTCGTGTGGCCCCTTCGTCGTGTCAGCCCGTTGTCGCTGGATTTCGAAGACGTGCGTGTTTTGGTGCGAATTTTCGCTTTCGATTACGATCCGTGTGTGCACCTGTTGGGGTTCCACCGGTACAATCCGGTTACGATGTGTATGGCTTCCATCTGACGAGCCGACGCCGACTTTTCGTTCGATGTCATCCTCCCGAGCACGAGATTTGAAAGGTTTCTGTTTGGCTTTTCTTTTTTTTTTTTTTTTTAATACTATGCGCAATGAGCGATTACCACCCAGCGGACTTCCATGGGATCGTCCAATATTAAATCCACGTGACTTGTCAATTCCTTGAAGTCCGATACATTACTGGAAATTTCCAGGTGCCTTTAGGGGTTGACTGTTGGAAAGATTGGCGCCCATCGAGTCAGGACGAGAAATCTAATCGATGGCCGCACGTGATCCTCCCCTTATCTTTTCTTTCCCTTTTGTTGTTGCGTCTGGGGGCGATCAATAAAGAACTGAGAAAAGCGAATGAGGTATGGGAAGCAGAGTTTTCAGGTTTTCATCCCGCCATAATAACTCAAAAAAAAAAAAATCTTGTAACTTGACGATAAATTTTATCATGTAATGAATTCAAATAAACCGATTTTTTGCCTTTTGGTTTATTATTCTTGGAATAATTCACCGATGTAGTCGTGACGGAGGTCGAAAATTCTTATCGGCCTCAAAATTTGACATTACATACCTATAGATAGGTTTCAAGATGTCTAGATTCCAAAAACGAAATGACCGTCCGCCGTCTGAGTTGTTTTGAGCAGTAGGTTGGTTTTTTTTTAATCTGAAATTTTGACAAGATACTCGGTTTACCATCGAGTTGTGTCCGCAAGGTTTTCAGCCTGTTCGCCCCAACCCGTGGGGCGATATGCGGCTAAAATGGGGCTACGGGAGGAGGTTTTTGCAGGTTTTCGGGTATGGGGTCGAGTTAGCCAACTTCCTAGGCGGCGTTTTCGAAGTATTCTTGGACGTAGAATCCATTTTTGGGGCTCCAAGAACGATTCGATTTCACCGTGGGGATCTACGGTGCTTTCATGGGGCCACAAATTGGATTTTTGAAGGATCCCAGGGAGTCAAATAAGGTGACGTTTTCCGACTAATTTTGGACGTAATATCCATTTTTCGAGGTCCAACACCTGTCCAAACATTGCACAGATTTTTTTTTTTTTTTTTTTTTTTTTTTTTTTTTTCATAGGTACCTATTTCAAAAATATTTTTTGAATAACGCAGAATTAATTTTTGCACAATTAACGGTAGGTACCTATATTAAAGAATAATAAACCCTTGTGTAAAATTTGCAGCGTTTATCGCTATTGGTCATGTGTTTTTTTTAACTGCCCAAGGGAAATTCATTCTTAGTGGCTGAACTGAGGGCTAAGTTAATTTGTAAAGCTGGGTTTATACGACCCAGTCAAGAGTCCGAAATCACCGCTTCAGGTGTCCAGAGGGAAAAAGATGTGGCTGGTGTGCTGACGCTTCGAGAATTCATGGGATAGTAAAGATCCTCTGGAATTAACCCTCCGAAAAGGGGAAGATGGCATTGTGGTCGAAATAAACCATCCTTTATAATGAACTTCGAGACCCCGAACTTTACTGCTTTACTTCAAGTTTATGGGTCTGTTCTGAAGTAGGTGCCGTTCGGTTTTGCCGTTAAAAAGGTCTTTTACCGCAGAATGCTGACTGTGTATTATGCAAGTTACCGTGAATAGGGGGAGGTTGATTGAAACGGAACAGTTTTGTTAGGTACTGTTGATGGTTTACAAACTTGGCACAATTGTTGAAATCACTTTATTTTCTTCGCCAGCTCACTTCTTTGAGCGTGGGATTCGGCCGGCAGCAAATCGTCCAAGACCTCCCCTGTGCCCTATTCTGTGCGATTTCATGAAAATTGCGTGATAGCGTGGGCTCCGCCGATTTTGCCGTTTTTATCCCATGTATTCAATTACATGTCATTCCCCAAACAATCGCTTTTGGTAGGTGTTTATAATCACGCGTCTTCCGGTGTTGTTGAGGTGGGCTCCGACAAGGACGTCTACCATTGACCGACCGGCCTTTGCCACTTGGCCGATCGATAACGTTCCGTCCCCTAAACTTGACGGGTGTTACCATCGTAACATTGCCGAAGGGAGGACAGTTTCCACTTTGGAAAAAGGTGACGTCATGCTGTGGTCCGACCGTTGTTATGTCGTGTGGCCCCATGTTACGAATGATTGTACCTTATTGCTGGGCAGGGGAGTAAGACTGAGCTCCAGTTTGTAGGTAGGCACTGATTAAGGAATCCTTCGATTTAGATTGTAGGTTGTTGGTTGAATTTGAATGTTATTTAAAGAATAAGGAGCAAAATTTCCCATTTACTGCTGTTGAGTTTCTTAGGAACTCGAGTTCCTGATTAGCTTAGGATTCAGCAGAACGAGGGCAGAGGGAAGTTATGAAGCTTCCAAATAATATTATGCTGTCAGAAATGCAAAATTGTGTTGACAATAGGACCATAATATAGGAACCAAGATAATATATTATCAGGATAATGATATAATATCGACCATATATAAGTATATATATATATTTATACAGATAATAATAATATTATTAAGGAATCTTCGTCGACTAGAAGATGACAAGTCGATATTATATTATAATATCGACTTGTCATCTTCTAGTCGAGATTGGTAGTCGAGTACCTTCTGTAACAGAAGGTCGATCATTGTCGTAGAAACCCTGTTGATGCTGACGGACCAACTAGTACAGCGGCCTCCGTGGCGCAATCGGCTAGCGCGTTCGGCTGTTAACCGAAAGGTTGGTGGTTCGAATCCACCCGGGGGCGATTCTTCTTTTGGTCTGAAAACACTCCGATCGTTATCTAAAATTCCGGGAGCGACCATTTTCTTGACATGGATAGCAATTTTAATTATTTTTCTTCTTCTCTCAGTCGATCCACACATTTCATTGTTTCAGGGCGCCGTGCGGTGGTAGAGCACTGACCTTCACGAATTCACTGATATCATTGAAATGCGTGGATCAACCTTAAGACGTCTCACGGAAAGAGTCCTCTCGATAGCCTCACTCTTGAAAGCAGCCAAGTTCTGTATTCCGGTCTATCTTCGTATATTGCGAAGCCAATACCCCGCCTTCCTTTTTGCTTCCGAGTCTGCGAAGCAGCGGAAGCCTTGTGTTCACTTTCGGGAGAAAAAAATTTTTTGTTGTCCGAATTCAAAATTTCCACTCGAATTTTGCGTTTCATAGCTTACTGAACAAATTTGGTTCCGTGTCTGTCGGTCTGTCGGTCTGTGGGTCTGTGGGTCTGTCCGCATTTCCTTGTTACAGCCATAATTTCTCCTTGAGTTGCTCCTTGAGTTCTAGTTGCTCCTTGAGGTCCCATACGAATTTCAGCACAATTGAATCAGCGATACGCTCTGCGCATGCGCTAACGTGAAATTCTTGAAACAGGCATAACTTTTTCAATTTTGATCAGATTTCAATCAAATTTTCAGGAATTGTGTGCGTATAGCTCTAGATGGTCCCCTGTCAGTTTCATCACGATTGAATCAGCGGTACGCTCAGCGCATGCGCGAACGTAATTTTCTTGTTACAGTTGTTACGTTCATTTTGAACTTGGCACGAGGAAGCTCATGGACCATCTAGAGCTATACGCACACAATTCCTGAAAATTTGATTGAAATCTGATCAAAATTGAGAAAGTTATGCCTGTTTCAAGAATTTCACGTTAGCGCATGCGCAGAGCGTACCGCTGATTCAATTGTGCTGAAATTCGTATGGGACCTCAAGGAGCAACTAGAACTCAAGGAGCAACTCAAGGAGAAATTATGGCTGTAACAAGGAAATGCGGACAGACCCACAGACCGACAGACCGACAGACACGGAACCAAATTTGTTCAGTAGGCTATGAAACGCAAAATTCGAGTGGAAATTTTGAATTCGGACAACAAAAATTTTTTTTCTCCCGAAAGTGAACACAAGGCTTCCGCTGCTTCGCAGACTCGGAAGCAAAAAGGAAGGCGGGGTATTGGCTTCGCAATATACGAAGATAGACCGGAATACAGAACTTGGCTGCTTTCAAGAGTGAGGCTATCGAGAGGACTCTTTCCGTGAGACGTCTTAAGGTTGATCCACGCATTTCAATGATATCAGTGAATTCGTGAAGGTCAGTGCTCTACCACCGCACGGCGCCCTGAAACAATGAAATGTGTGGATCGACCTAAAGTGAATCGACCTGCAATGGCACATGAGCTACCTCGTGCCAAGTTCAAAATGAACGTAACAACTGTAACAAGAAAATTACGTTCGCGCATGCGCAGGGAGTACCACTGATTCAATCACGATGAAACTGATAGGGAACCATCTAGGGCTATACCCACACAATTCCTGAAAATTTGATTGAAATCCGATCAAAATTGTAGGAGTTATGGCTGTGGCAAGGAATCAAGAATCAAGAATCAAGAATTTTTTATTTGCCAAAGCCAAATAAATGCCAAATCAGTCGGAGCGCTGATCAGCCTGGTTCAAATCCGGGGCCAAACACCAATGTTTGACCAAAAGTCAAACACGTGTTGTACCTACTTAACTGCGTTGTCGGCAGACAATTCCCCTCTGAACGCAAGTTTATGTGAATCCTTTCTCTGGAGTAAGAATTTCTAAAGCTTTTCTAAGTACCTACCTACAGTGCGGGGTCGGCTCTTGCCCCAGTTGTGAAAACCAGTTGGTTAATACAAAAAAAAAACTTTACTTTTTTTTTACTTTACCTTGTTAAATGTAGTCAGTAGAAAACTTCTTATGCTTCAACATCATGACCATGATGCCTCGAGGCACCCGACGGCATGTTATGATTAGCACAGATAGTACGCCTAGTTACACCGTTTGCTAGAATACTTTTGCCCAATTTTCTCGACTCTAGCACATTTAAGGCGTGAACTGGGACGATCCCTTTTGAGATTGGCCAAGAAAATGTCCCTGGAATGAAATGGTGGAGAGTTTTCATCACATTCAGGATTTAATCCGTGTTCACCTGGACCTGAATGGGTTGAAAACTCTCCACCATTTCATTCCAGGGACATTTTTTTGGCCAATCCCAAAAGGGTTCGTCGCAGTTCACGCCGGTGTCACTCGACGCCGACTCTCGACGAAAGTGACAATTCGATGACTGTTCTAATTCATCTAACTGACATGTGGCGAACAATAAGAATATCTCTCCTCCCGGATCATCTTTCTAAGGAACCGAAAGTACCTACTTCTTCAGTTATATATAACTTCGCAATGAAGGCAAACGGTATACGTTCGCAATGAAGGCATATCAATTTGAATCACGTATCCCGCTCGTTCATGTTTACTCCAAATACTGGCGAGGGCTCAAATAAATATTTGAGTTTACCCCACTTCATCACCACTACCATCATCGCCACCTTGAACCCACTCCCAACTTTCGAAAGGTTTTTAAACGTTCATTTCAAGACCCTCCCCAAAACCAACATCTTTCCTTCCAAGGTTTTCTATTGCACTCCTCATTCCGTTTCGCCATCGACGTAACAGTCTTGGACAAGAGGAACACAGTATCTTTAATGTGTTAATCAAAATTTAGAGTACATACTTTTGCTTTGGGAGTAAGGACTGCTGAACCTTCAAATAAAAACTAATTTACCGTGTATTTAGATCGGTACGTGCTTTTTTTCTTTGATCTGAACTCGAAATCCATCCACCTCTGTAAATTCTATGAATGCGTCTCGTATTCTGCGAAGCGTATTGCCTTTTTCGTTTTCTGCTCTTCTTGGAGTTTCTCCCATTCCTATTGCTTTTCAGGCTTCCCCTTTTTAACCCTTCACCCCGTTCATTCGCTCTTTTCTCTTCCCGCTTTCTTATTTCTCTCGTTTCTTTCAAACACCTTCTTTCTCTCTCAATTCCCCCCAATAATTTGTCAAAGGCTTCTCTCGTCTTCTTGGTCTCTTTCTGGCTACCCTCGGAAAAGTATTTCAGTCACGAATATCTTGTTTTGTACAACTGAAGGAAGTTTTGTTTTATACCTCAGCCCCAAAAAGATTCCTAATGGTTCGCCTTGGTGTAATTTTGTCCTCAAAAGTTTCCTTGTATCAACTACCTAGTGTTTTCAAATGATGTTCCTGTATGACGTGGGAAGCTTCATGCCCTACAATGCCACCAACTGCTTTCTAAATGATGACTTATTTACTTTCTATGATGGCTATCAACACAAACCATGACACAAGTATCGCGTTTCTTGCCTCTTCATTTTCCCGAGATGAAGGAACTCCCTCTATGTAAATGAACTTTGAGCTGCCAAGATGGGTGGAGCGCGGAAAATATGATGGAACACAGCAAATATTTGTGCTCCAAAAATGCTTGTTTTCCTCTTGGAGGGCCGGATGGCACGAAGAAATTCATTCTTCACTTGTATTCGTCTTATTATGTAATCATGAACGTCACGTAATACTGTACGTCACAGACAGAACAGATCTCGAGCGTCGTAACCAGTACGCAAATACTGCTCAGACAAAACAGAGCTCGAGCGTCGTAATCAGTACGCAAATACTGCTTTCGCGGGAGGTATTTGAAATTTTAAAATCTCATTATGATTTATGCAGATCTATGAAGAAAAAATCGTTTAATGTTTCTGACTGACGCTCCTTTTATTTAGTCTGAAATTTCCTTACTGCCATCTGTTTTAGCCCCAGGTTTCACTCCGTATGGAAGGTTCCTCGCAGGATTTTGTTTAGGATGATGGCGCAGATAGCGCCGCGTGTTGAAAGACGAGAAAGATATACGGCGTTCAGGTCGGAGGAAGGGGCAAAATGTGGGGCATGAAGGCTCATAAACGGAAAGAGGTTGAGCCTCAGATGGTCGGGAGAAGCGCCATAAACAGAGTCCCTGAGCTCTTGAAGACGTTGGCCTTTCGACCTCCCCGAGGGGCTCAGTTCAGTTCCGTATGGGATGCAGGAACAGGATTATAAGAAGGGTGGAACACAATTACCAAACGAAGAGAACAGGTCGCACTCCTTTGTCCTGAGATCCTGAAGCTTAGCTGTTGCTGTGTCCTCGAGAACGTTCTCCTTTTGGTTTATTATTCTTGGAATAATACACCTACGTTTTCGAGACGGAGGTCGACGACTTCGATCGGCCTCAAAATTTGACATTATCCGTTTCAAGAGGTCTAGATTCGAAATCCGAAGAGTCCGTACGCCGTACGCCGTCCGCCGTCCGGGCCGTTTTGGGTTGTAGGAGTATTTTTAAAAATCTGAAATTTAGACAAAATACTCGGTTTACCATCTAGTTGTGCCCGCAAGGTTTTCGGCCCGATCGCCCAAACCCGTGGGGCGCTAATGGGGCTACGGGAGGTTTTTTTTTTAAGGCTTTTGGCTATGGGATCGAGTCAGGTGTCGTTTTCGAGGTATTTTTGGACCTAGAATCAATTTTTTGGGGTCCCGCAAGGATCCGATTTCACTGTTGCGTTCTATAGGGCTTTTATGGGGCTACAAATGAGATTTGTCATAGATCCCAGGAGGTCAAACATTTTTCAAGTAAAAAACAAAACAAAAATTTGAAAAAAATCCAAAAAAAAAATTTTTTTTTAAATATAAAATTCAAACAAAAAATTAAATATTAATTTTTTTTTCATTGACAGAATGAAATTTCTGCACAAGTAACCTATATCAAAGAATAATAAACCCTTGTGTAAAGTGTGCAGCGTTTTTTGTTTTGTTTTGTTTTTATAGAAAGTAAACATTTCTGTTCATTAAGCACTTAGGGACCCTTAAAAGAATAAAAGATGGCCGATAGCAGAAAAAAAAAGTGATTATACCATACAAATTATTTTCTCGGAAAGGTCCGCCAAAGTGAAAAAGGAAGTGAAATTTATGAGTGAAATCTGCGCGAAAACTCTTTATTACTTTGCTCAGGAAAACTTGAAAAATCGTAGGATGGAACGCAGTAATTTACGACATCTCCGGAACGTAACTCGTCGGACCTATTTCGGAGGTAGAAACTCAATTTAGACGTACAGAATGGGATAATTAGCTTTGGAGGGAAATTCAGGTCTGCCTTGCCTTCATGAAGCTTCCGTATTCCGGAGTTCCCAAGGGAGTTTTCGAAGGAGAGCCGCTCAGCAACCCTCCCGATTCACAAGATCCCAATTTCACTGTTTTAATTAGGGATTCGTCTCTCTCCATTATATATCCTGAGACTGGCAGATGAGAGAACATCTTGTAAGGGCGGTCGGAGTGCAAATTGGAGCTGATTCGGAAGTGCACATAGTCGGGTAATGCGGGCGGTTTTTTTTCGGTGGATCAGATAGGCGGGTTTATGTCTCCGAAGACCGTAAAAGCTCCTCGTTCGATTTACCGGAACTGGGGATGAACTCGAATGTTTTGTGTTTGTGAACCCGTGTGAGCTTCCCCCCTTTTTTTTTCGCCCAAAATGCTACAAACATCGTAACCCGATCGGGGTTGGAATTTATGGCCAATTTCCTGGTGCGGGGGAACCGGGCGTATGAAACATTTTCGTGCCAACCGCGTTTTTACTGAAATACAAGAGTGAAAAAGAAGCCGTCGCATTGATTTAGGGATACGAATAGGAGTTTCAAAATTTGATTGCTGGTTGTAATAGTAATATACAACTGTTGTAATAGCTGGCGGACTACTTTCTTAAGGGGGAAATCCTCAGTGGAACAGCCAAGTGCTTGGTAACCGCTGAAAGTCAGTAGCTCCTAACCGAAGCCCATGGAAATTGATTACTGAATATCAAGAATCAGATTTTCCAGCCATCCCATCGCGTTAACCCGTACCCATAAATCAGGAAGCTAAGGCTTAAGAAGAAACAGCAAAATATGCATTTAATGCCGTCAACCAAATGGCAGTTTGACTAATCCCTTGTGCATTGTGTGGGGTACTTCCTGTCTTCTGTCTTGAAGAGGCTGAAAACAGGTTTGGAATGGTCGACAATCCCGCTTCAAGCGCTGGCAGTCGGTTTAAAGTTTTCTCAAACCCAGCCTGATAATCTGCTTGAACTTGCTCAAATCGTGGTTGACAACCCGTTTCTAGCGACTGATAAACAATCCGAAGAAGTTGAGAACCTTTTGTAGGAGTAAGAACGTGACACTAATTCTTGATTCACTTCTCTAATTTGAACAGAAATCTCTGGAAGACTCACAATGATGAGAATTTCTTGCGTTATCCCAGTGCTTATTGCCTTCATAGTCACGATTTTAAATTTTAACGACGCCGCCCATTTTCAACATACCTATTACAAATGCATGTGTTCTAATTTAAAAAAAAAAACTAACTAATTTTCATAAAAGGATATATAAAAATCATATTATGATATCCTTTTATGAAAAATTAGTTTTTTTTTTTTTCATGAAAAATTAAAACAGATGCATTTGTAATATGTTGGAAAATTGTTAGAAATTGCGTCATTTCATACGGTATTAGTTGTGTTTTTTTTTTTGTTTTTTTTCAATTTTTTCCATGGTAAGGGTAGGTATCTTGCGCTACTGTTTGAATTTTAATTTTTCTTAGTTTTGAGCATTTTTAACAGGTTTCTACGGTAAAAATTATACCTCCAATTAACCACCAACCTAACGTTGCCCACGTTTTCCAGTCTTTAAAGTCATCTCTGTCCATGCAGCATCCACTTTCCCAGAATTTTCAAGACTGGCTCAAGGTGCTACCATGGGTGTACCTGGAGCCACAATAGCATCTACCTTGATCCACCTCAGTTGGCATCAAATTCCCCGTTTGTTGGCGGATGAACGGCCCACAGATCCCCACGGTGAACTTGGATGGTTCTGGGAGCTACCCTAAAAGTCTTCTACGTCCAAAATACTTCGAAAACGACAACTAACTCGACAGCATAGCCGAAAACCTTCACCCCCCCCATTAGCCCTCGTTTTAGCTCTACCGAGCCCCACGGGTTTGAACGATCAGGGGGCTTAAACTAGATAATATTTTTGCCGAGTATTTTGCCAAAATTTCAGATTTTTTAATTCTTGCCGTCCAAAACGGCCTACACTCTACTAGCGAAAGCATAGCTATGTTGAATGAAATATGGCGTTCATCACCAACATCAGAAAGTTATTTTCCCATTTCATACTTTTATTTCGAAGTGGCTGTCGAATCAATTACTCAAACAAATTGTATCTTTTTTAACTAGCTCGATAGTCATGGGTGGCTCCAGGAACAAGCATGCTGCACATGTGCAGAGTCCTTTGCCCTACAAAGCTCTTTGCCCTCGGTACTCACGGACCATCTGGTAATAGCCGGCGGACCATACTTTGAGAACCGCAGAAATAGTCCATTCGGGAAGAAAAAACATACAAATGCAAGAGTGAATCCAAGTTAGAGGTGAGGCATGTTAGGCAAGGGTAAGAGCACACGGAGTAGAATGGGGAAGGGGTCACTAGTGATTCGGATAATTGGAGTTGTAGGTACAGGGAGGGACAGCGAAGGAGCTAGTTTACCAGTTGCTAGCCCGTTCAATCATGAAGGAAGATTAATTAAATCCTCCTATCAATCCTTCGCCTCAGGTCTAACCCCGAGGCCACCTGCCTCCATGATTATTGATTAATTCTGCTCGAAGGAACGGCAAAGGTTTGTTAGGGTGGGGGTTCTTCCCGACAGGAACACTGCCGGTTTTGTCGGTTGAGCGCCACCGTAGGGTAAATGTTCGTCTGCGGTGCCGTTTGCACGATGATGATGGAGTTAGGCCTGCAGGGTAGGGGAAGATCACAAGGGATAAACAGGGTTTATCCCGGAAACTGTGCAAGGGATGTTCGACTTGATTAGCGCAGTCGAATCAGCATTTTCTGCGTAGCCTGCTAGCCATTCGGGTCTTGTACCTTGTTTACTCAAGCTAACAACTTCCTTTCGATACATCATGCAGATGGACTGAATTTCGAGTGTCTCACAGGTACGCGAATTCAATCGTGACGAAAATGCAAACCCACCTTGTTTTTTCCTCTCGTCTTTTATAAAAGGCTCCTTACAAAAGGGAAAAGGAAAACTCACTTAAGGATTGCACAGAAAGTGGGGGCGGCTATGAGCCTTTATAATTCCCGACTTAGCTATTCTGTTCCATTAGCGGCTCGGAACCGACGGGGGAGTTAGCTTGAAGAATAAAAGCCCGAGAAAAGGAAAGTTGGGAGTCCAAAACTTGGTCGATTTGTCTCAGAATCTCCTTCCCAACAATTCTAACGTCTCCCTTCTGTAATAATATTCGAGTGGGTCTTAGAAAAAGACGTGGGCAGAGGAGAGCGATAGAGGCGGAAAGAGAGTGGAGATACCAAGCATGAAGAGATTATTGCAAAGGGGGAAGCAACAAGAAGATTTCATCTGTCTGGGAACATTTTCCATATTTCCATACGAAGCAGCTTAGTCAGAGATCAAAACTTTCCCTAAAAATCGCCCATATCTGGCACTTATCCATGGTAGAGTTCGTTCAGATAAGATCATCTCGGAAATCACCGTAAACTACTTCACCGCATCTAACCTAGTTCAACTCCTTTGTTATACACTTACTACACAACAATAATTGTTATTTACACTTACTACACAACAATAATAAATTATTTATTTTATATATATTTCACCTTCACTTTTAAATGTAATAATTTTCCTTCAACTTCTGTTTCAGGTTAGTTGATTTTGTCTATCTTTCCCAGTGGCAAAGTGAGGTACTTGAGTCATTCTCAGGTAAAAGTGGTAAACGCAAGATTTTTTTGTTTTCATGGTTACATGTTCTTCCACTTCCATCTTCCACAAAGAAGATAACACGTTTCTATGACTAAACTTTCCCTGAAGTTGAAAAAAGAGTAGGGACAGACTTTGCACCGATTTTTCATTTAAAAATAAAATTTAAATATTTTACACGCTATGAAAGATATGAAATATCATTTCAAAATATGGACGAGTGGACACTTGGCCCTGGAATACATTTCTTCGGAAATTAATATTTGGTACAAATATTGAGCGCCTATTTTTCACACACCGTTACCTAAGCCACCATGAAGTTTTGATTGTTTAGTTAATTTTTTCCTTGGAGGATAAAAATATAGCGTGGACAGCGTTTCCCACTTTTTCCTGAGAATGACCGTCCTAACGTTAATTTACGTAAATAATTATTATGTCGGGAATAACACAATGTGTTATATGTCATGTATGTATTCGAGACATGTCATGTGTTATATGTCATGTATGTATTCACAATATGTCATGTCATGTATTCGAGACGAGGGTCGAAATTTTTGACCGGCCAAAGTTTGTCCTACATATATGTACCTATGTTTTAAAAAGAAATGTCCGCCCGCCGCCTAGGCCGTTTAGGGCAATTTTTATAAAAATCTGAAATGTTCACAAAATACTTGGTTTGCAGAATTAATTTTGGCTCAATTTATACCAAAGAATAACAAACCGTAGTGTAAAATTACGATTAAACTGGGGCTTAGTTGTTATAAAAAAAATAGTTCGTGTTCTAGCCTAATGAAAAAAATACCTTGTAGAAAAAATGTTTCCCACGCTCCGATTCGTTAACGATCTCATTAAGAAGAAACGGCGAATAGTCGTGAAAGCTGCGTGGTGTAACTGATTAAAAAAAAGAAGCTTTTTCTCTATTTGAGCATCCGTTTCATCATAAAACTGATATTATCAGTTTTTGCCTTTCAATACATGCGGTCGTTATCTCCCGTTCCTTCAAAAAGTATCTTTCTGTGTGAAATAGCTGAAGAACTAGTGGAGCCTTTGACGGAATACCGAAGATGATTTTCAACGGAGTAATGAACGGCGGATCACGATTGTTCGACTTTTACCAAGTCACGATCCTTCCGAGTGTATCACTTGGTTGTAAGGCCAGTTTAGACTCCGCTTACCTTATGAGGGAGTAAATACAAATTAAATACGGCCTGTACCTACCAAGTGAAAAGATATAAAAAGGTGAAAAGAATAATTGTTTCTAATGATGATAGCTATTATTATTATTATTATTATTATCAACGCTTTATTCGTCTTTCCTCTCAATCAAGACTCCATTTATTTCCGCTACCCTCTGCTTGTTCGCCTTCCTAGTTAACACTCCCATAATTGAATTACCTGGCTGATGAAATAATGTTTTGGGTTCCTCGAGCCAGTCAATAGATCGGGCTTTTTTCATACGCCCTCGACAAGTGGGCAACAATGGGAGCTTTGTCTGGAAACCGGATGGCTTCATTGGGCGGATTCATCTACGTTCCAGAAGGTCTCGATGATCATTTCTGAGGCCCACTTCCGAAGTTGCGTGTTAAGTTGTTTGAAGTTGCTTCCGAAATTTTGAGTGTGAACCTGGTTTTTAGCGCAACCTTTTTCCAAAAAATGGAAAGGTGCGCTCACCTCCTCGACATGTTTTTTTTTTTTTTTTTTGTGTACAGAGCATCACGCCCGAGCAGCTCAACAGATTTTCATGAGGGTGGTCTCATTGTCATCAGCGAGTTCGGGGGGGGTGGTTATAGGCTACCTTGATTTTTCCTCCCTCATCCCTTTCATCGGTTTTCGGGAGGTCCTTCACGACGAAAGTTGTTTATCTCTGATGTGTAACTAAGGAGGCCTCAAAAGGGGGTCGAAAGTTTTTGTCCAATTTCGTTGGTACAAGGGTCTATGGAATGAGCTTTTTAGGCTGATTCCAACGACTCCAAAACGGTTTTTGCAGCCTGAGCCGTTCGTTACCTCTGATCGGCATAAGGTTTTATTACGCATCGGTCGTTAGGGTGCAGTTGTTTACGTAATGCGCATCACGTGGATGTTGTGTTGTGTGGCATAGTTTGGTCGCTAGATACCTACTGTTTCTTAGTTTCTCTCGCTCATTAAATATATCGTAATAACAAAAAGGTTGCGCTCATCTATTCAATTCAATTGATGGCTTGTTGTTTCACGGCTCGTTCACTTTATAAATGTGTGTGATTGAAGCTTCGGATCAGAGTTCAGCTTACCGTTCGGAGCCTTGGGGGGTTTTCGTGATTCGATTTCTCATCCCATAGGGAAAATAATGCCTCGAGATTCTCGGAATGGGAGATGATATCGCGAAAATACCGCTCAAGTCACTCCGTTAGGGCCCTGTTCGGATACATCTGAAATAAAAGAGGGGGTTCTTTTACGGGATTTCGAGTAATGTTCAACAACTTAAGCCCGCGTACTCCATTTTGTCAAATGAATGAAATTTGTATAATGATTGAGAGAATTTCTCAACCTTCGTTTTATAAAATTCGGTCGTGACGAGTTCCTTTTATAACGTAATTCTAGTTCCACTTCACGTCAAAGAGATTCAGAAAGAGAAAATTGTGTTAGAAAAAAATGTGAAGTTATGCGGCAGAATCACGGGCTTTTCTTAGAAGAAAGACGACTTTTTTCTTCATCCCTGATGTCAGACTTCTGCCTCTACCAATACAATAAAACCACCTCGACTACCATTACTAGATGACCTACTACAATCGACAATGCGAATAACTATTTAATAACTTATCATGTTATTAAATGGTCAATATCAGGCGACTGAATGAACTCTGGAACATGTCACAAATAAATGGGCCTGACCCGAATAGAATTTCCCCAACTTTTCCATTAACTACCCTTTCAGTGCCACATGATTATTTTCCAGAACTCCCCCCCACGATCGGCCACTAAATTGCATTCCCCAACGTCGCCCTCACCGTCGAAAAGACGATTTGCCGATGTGGCTCACGTAGCCGTCTGCTCAGGAAGCTCCTCGCGTGGAAAGGCCACGGGTGTACACGTGTGATGTCCGTGTGGGTGTGTGGTGATAGTTTAGGTGGCCATTAGGAGACCATTTGAGGGGAAAATGGCAATCCGGTCCGATGTCGCTCCGCGAAGGAAGTGTCAAATCAGTGTTGATTCAATTGGCGGTTGCGTGGGTTGGATGGAAGACGACGGATATTTCATTTTCGACACATTAAAATGGGAAATCAGTGATAGTAATACTTTTTAAACATTTCCTGTGCGTGTGAAAATTTGACAGACAAGCGTTGCGTCGAATCAGCAACTTGTTGCATTTTGCATTTTGACCTATTCTGCAATCTTTCTATCCCGCAGGCCCTTCAGACGTGAGCAATTGCTATCAACTCGTAGGCCAGCTTAGCACATAGAACAAACGTGATGCAATCCAATCCCCACAATTGGAACCAGTTACTGGTTACTCTTCAGACGTTTCAACCAGTGAGATCTCTTCAGGTTTAAAATTAGTGATCTGCTAAAGGGCCGCGAAGGTCTGGAAAGGTTCAGCAAAGGAAGATAACGACGCAGTGGTTTTCTCATTTGCATGAATGGTGCAGCAAATGGGAGGATAAAACCTCAAGGACATCACAAAATGTATGTCGGTTCAAAACTAGTTCTGGTGTCGAGCTGTCGGGGAAAATACCGAAAAACGTCCCCCTTCCGCATCTTTTGTTCCATTTCCGCGTTTATAACCGGCACAATCGTCGAGGAAACATAAAGCGCCACAGCTCAAAAACCTTCCCCGGCTAAAACGACCAAATGGGGTCATTTTCCTCGGCTGAAGATCGCTACGGCGAAGCGTTTGTCATTTTCATGCCGTACAACGGAGTTTTATACGCAACGCCCCTTAATTCACATTTTATAAGGATGCCAACACCCAATAAAGCCCTAGTGTTTAGAGCTGTTTCTTCCACGTGTCTCCTTCTCGTACTGGTTGTAAATGTGATGATCTATCTCCTCGTTTCATCTTTTCATCCATCCCGGAAGAGTAATTACTTGAGTTGCCAGATGCACTTGGTAAGAAGAAAATTATTCCGTTGGGGGAAAAAAATCCCAACATTAGGACTCTACACGGTCGATAACGGCACTAGTTGGAAAAGGAATTTAAAAAAAATTAAATTAAATAAACACTGCAAATTTTACGCTACATAAGGTTTTATTACTCTTTAATATAAATTGCTCAAGTATTAATTATGGCTGTACATTTTTAGCATGGAACATGCTACAGCCGTGACCTAACTGCCCAAAAACGTTAGTCGGGGAGGGAGGCGCGGGAGTGTCACGTTTATATATTACGTAATAATACATAATATGTATTTATTATGTAAATTATACGTGAGGCCACTAGTTCGTCATCCTCACTTGTCTTACTTATAAGTATAGGCCGCTAGTTTGGCGCCCTCACCTATCGTACGTCAGGCCACTAGTTTGGCGTCGAACAGTTACTTTTTCAACAAGCAAGACGGGTTTCAACCCCATGGGATTGCTCACATTCAAGAATAACAGTTATTATTAGTTATAGTTACCTACTAATAAACTAAGTTTAAAAACGCTGCAAAAATTTTCTCAAGGGTTTATTATTCTTTGATATAGGTTAATTGTGCGAAAATTAGATTTCCTCGTTCTGTGTCAATAAAAAAATTTTGTAAAAAAAAATTTGTTGAAACTTTTTTTTTTAAATTTTTTTCAAAATAAGTACCTATTTTCACTCGGAAAATTTTGACTTCCTGGGAGCCTTAAAAAATCTCATTTGTAGCCCCAAGAAAGCCTTATAGATCGCCACCGTGAAATCGGATCGTCCCTGGACCCCAAAAAATGGATTCTACGTCCAAAAATACTTCGAAAACGACACCAAAGCCTTCAAAAAACCTCTCCCGCAGCCAAATTTTAACCCCATAGCGCCCCACGGGTTTGGGCGATCGGGCTGAAAACCTTGCGGGCACAACTAGATGGTAAACCGAGTATTTTGTCAAAATTTCAGATTTAAAAAAAAAAAAATCCCACTGCCCAAAACGGCCTGGACGGCGGACGGCGTACGGCGGACGGACATTTAGGTTTTGGAAACTAGACCTCTTGAAACGGATGTAAAATTTTGAAGTCGATCGGAGTCGTCGACCTCCGTCGCGAAAACATAAGTGTACCTACTACTATTCCAAGAATAATGGAGTGTGCATAAAAAGAGTCGTTGTGTCGTGACGGGAAGCTGAAAATTTTTATTGAGTTGAACCACCTTGATATTCCATTAGAAGGTCCCACAGTAATATCGTTTTCTCGAAAAAGCATTTATACGACGATTCGATGAGATCACTTCGGAACAATTGTTCAGAAGTGATCTCATCGAATCTTCGTATAAATCTTCATGAGAAAACTTTACTAGATCCCAAGATGGTATGGGCGACGGTTTAACTGTCTCTTATCTGACGTGTAGGGTAACTCCAGGCTATAGAGAAAAGGAATTGAAGGGACTGTTCGAAGAAGATGAAGATGTTAAACTCTCCATTTGAGGGGTGGGGGGGGGGGAATCGAAGCCTTTTTCGATAGGACGGACCATACGGGATACCTTATTCGATTACACTTAGCAACCGGTATCGGGGGTGGGATTTCTCAGAGTGGTTTCTGTAGAGATGTCTCTATTCGCCTAACCGACTTGGACAAGGAGCTTTTCATTCTACTGACGCTACAGCCTTTTTTCTACTGACTCGACTTCGTTCAAAGACCGCCCTTTTCATAAATCGCTCAAGTTTGGCTTTCTTGTTTATGTACAACTTGTACATTAAATGTACATTTTGCTGTGCAGAATTTTCGTCTACAATTTCTAAAAGGGGTTGATATTTGTTTTTGCCCACCAGGGCTCAGGTAATTTTTTATGCAGGCTGTTAATTTTTCTTGTTTTTGGGTTTTGATCTATTATTTATTGTCTTCAAAAATTGAGCTAAATTAATTTTAACTATATTGATTAATTAAAATAAAAAAAATTATTACAATCATAATTATGTTCTGCCAAAGTTGTGCTACATTTCTTGATGTGTACCTACATTTAAAAAAAAAAATGAAATGTCCGTCCCTCAACCAGGTCGTTTTGGGTTGTGGGAATTAGTTTAAATCCGAAATTTTGACAACACATCTTCTACTTCATCCAGTTATGTGTTGAGGTTTTCAGCCCGATCGCCAACGCTGGTGAGGCTAAAAAGGAGGTTTTCGAAGTATTTTTGGACGTAAAATCCATTTTTAGAGGTCCCTGATCTGTAAAAATCTGTTCAAACATTGTACCGGTACACACTGTCCAAACACAGTAGGCTTTTCCATTCTAGGGTTAAATGTTCATTTTTTAAACATACACATTAAGTTGATTATGTATGTCGACCGGGATGAACTACAGTTTCGTTGCTTAGGTTTTTTTTTTTTTTTTAAACAAGACTTTTATTTATTGACCGAACCTCAAAAAAACCTAAGCAACGAAACATACACATTAATTAATGCTCATTTAAGTTTTGCACATATTGTACAAAACAGAATTGATCGTTGAGTAAAAGTTTACCTACATTTTGGTGCTTTTTTTTCCTTCGAAATTTTGACTTTTTGTGGCTTGTAAGAACTATTAAGTTAGGTTTTGGTAGGGATTTGGCCACAGAGTCTGTGGGTGTCGTTTCCGTAGTAATTTTGGACGTTGAATTGAGGAAAAAAAAAGAAAAAGAAAAAAAAAACAGATGAATTGAATCGTCATGGTTTGTTTGAAATTATCCTCCAACTGGTCATTGACCTCAGGTGCAGTCCCTTATTGAAAATTCCATGTTGAACTAGAACGGGCAATGGGAAAAGAAGGGGGCTCACACCGAGAAACCCATAAATTTCCCAACGAGACGGAAGTTTTGCTGACTGCGTAAGTAAAAAGCGGGAGTTAGCAGGCGGATACGGCGAATGATTTGGTCGGGCGGTGGATGGGGGGTAGTCGTTTGAAAAATTTACGGCGTCGAGAGGTGCCATTGGAATAAGACGAGTTGGGTTCAATCGATTTCCCGAGAAAACACCCGCGGAAAACAGGAATTGAGTTCTGAATCAGTATTAGGGAAGAGGAATGGGGCTGGGAGGTATTTTCACGCACAATTTTCAGAACAATTGGACCGTTGGTAAATCACAGCTCTGCATAAAATATTTTAGAACAGCTGTATGTGATATTTTTACCTAATCATAATATTAAGTTTTTTGATGCGCTGAACACGATAATTACCTTCCCTACGATAGTACCTAGCAAAATATAAGGAAAATATCACGCAAACAGCAATTACTTATAATAGTAATTACTGTAAAGTGGGGGTGTTTGAGGAAATGTTTTGACTCTAACTCAATTTTTGGTCCAAAACAAAATTATCTTCAGCTCAAATTTTAATTTTAATTTAATTATATTTTTATTTTAGAAGGGCCTTTGAGCTACATCTCTGCGTTTTATAAATTGAAAGGGGATTTTTAAAATTTTTAATTGACGTTCTCAAATAGCCAACTGTAGTTGGGGTAATTCGAGGATACGCTCAAAAGGGCATGTTTTAAATCAACAATTCAATGGGGCAATAAACGCCATTTCTAGTTAAAAATAATAATTATTATTATTTTTTGTATTAGTGAATTAGTGGAGCGTGGAAGACATTTTGTTGAACAAAAAACGTCTCATCGTTAATAAACAAACTAACCACCTTGTGAAAGAAAAAAGACGTTCCTTGCATTATAATGATATTTTTGTAAGTTTTCTAATAAAAGGTTTTTATTTTAAGTCATGAGTCTTAACTCTCTTATAAGTTTTAATGAATTCAGTCAGTTCGAAAAATACATCATTATCAAAGTTTTTAAATCAAGTACGACATCCCAAAGATGTTGTCACGAAGAATGTTGACTAAATTTTAAGCGTTCGAACTTTTGAAGGGTTGAGTGTAATGTACCTAACAGCCGGAATCAACATGACATTGTGGCGAAATGGGAGAGTTTAACGTTTTATGCTGAGCTGTGATGAAAGATCTAACCTCAGATTCTTTCTTGAACGTTTAATACATGACCACTTTTAAAAACGGCAGTCTGTTTCCGGAGGTCCGATGCGGGAAAGTTTCATAAAGATAAATCATTTCTAAATGATTTTCACGAAAACACTGTAAATGCCTTTCATAGGACTATATAATATTATATAGTTGTAAGTAATACGAAGTTTTTTAGTCTTGACAAAGATTCATGATGAACACTTTTCAGGAAAATATTCCTCAAATAATATTGCAGCCGCGGTAAAGTCAACACGATTATTGAACTCCAAATTACTCCAAGGAATAGTTCGCCGCAGAAAACCCCGGATGGCCAATAAAACGGGATTTCCGGCATTAGCGATTTCTAGGGCCTCATCTCCATACGAAAAGCCGGGATCAGGTACCGCCAATCGAAAGGATAAGAATTCTATCGAGGGACGGAGGCTGGGGATGGTGGGAGCCGGGAAAAAGAGGAAACTCGGAGGACCATTGAGGGAGTCATGAACGGAAGCAGCCGAACCCCCTAAAATGTGATCCCCAACTACCCAAACCCTCTTAGGGGTTGCGTTTTCATATTCAAGAGGCGGCGAGTGAGAAAGAGACGGTGATAGGGGAAGGAAAGAGATAGAGATGCGCAGTGTGGGTGTCGTCGTGTGAGAGAGAAAGAGATGGTAGTAAGGGCGCCCGAGGTTTCATTGCGAGCAATTTGCATATGAATGAGTCAGGGAGGCCTCTAGTTGGGACTCTAAAGATGCGTGGTTGTGTGGTAGGAGGGAGGATAAGGGTAGAACGTAGCAGACTTCCGTGAGAGTGGGGAAGGTATAAATTCACCGGAGGATATTCATACGAACAAACAACGTAGTAATAGGGCTATCTACTTGAAAACTCCGTTCTACCTTGACAAATCACTTCAGGAACATAGTGTTTTACTGAGTTATCCCATCCCAAAATAACAGAAGCCTCATCTAGATCGTCCAAAAATTATACTGCAATAGAACGTACTCTGGGCAGTTCCTCAAACGTCTCATGAACCGGTTAGGCTCTCGTCCCACGCGGGATAACCGGAGATGTCTCGGCGTAAACCGACCCGCAGGGGGTAACCCGATAGCCCATAAAAGGGATGGACTGGTCACAATAACAAGAACACAGCTCATAGAAAAGAGAAGTGGACGGCAGTCGGAATGGTTGACCTGCACAAAACGCCACTTAAACGAACGTCAAACTTGCGGTAGATAGTAAGCAGCAATTAGCAAATAAAATGAGGGAATTGTACGGATGAATTCCTCGAAGCATTGGGAACTTTTGGCTTTTTTCTCATTAGGTATTGAATATTTTTCATTTGAGAGTAATGAATCGACGAACCAAGTTGAACTGTTGAGTTCTGCAAACACTGTGAAATTCTAGAGAGCAGGAATTGGCCGGTTGTGCTTCACAGGGTTCACGCTTGAATCGTTTACAACTCGAATTAGGGTCATATTAGTTCCGACCAGCCTATGAGGGCTCCATATGGAGGTTAGCAAGCGGATACGTGCAGCCTCGTTGGTTTTATCCGACGGGCCGCCGCGGGAGAGGAAACTTCTCGTGAAACGGGAATAGCAACCGTTTAATCCAATTTGCGTTTATTCCGATGAGGGGAGAACACGATGGAAACCGCGGGCCTCGCCGGCTTAATCCTGCGGAACGTCTGCAGCCTTATGATTAGCCCCCAACTTCCCTCAACTGTGTCTAGCAGTAGTTTCAACGTGGATGTTGCCCAGTTGACGGCAAGATGTGCGCTAAATGATGAGCAGTGAAGCAACACGTCAGCGAGGCCGTAGTCTCGCGATGCCAAGCTTCGAGTGACGGCGCTTTGAATTAACATTCAAGACCATCGGCTCAACTGTCGACACCCTCCCGGTCCCAAATTTTCCCAACTCCCGTGAAGGGCAAATGTCCTGAGTAGGAGTATACCAATTTTGAAGGGTTTTGGTTTATTATTCTTGGGGCCGTATTCAAAGACGCTCCTTAGCGTTAAGGAAGTCCTTAGGAGGCGTTTTAAGGAGCCCCTTAGCGAATTTCCGTTTCAAAAACGCTCCTTAAGCGAAAAACGTGATAAGCGCGTCCTTAACTAAGGGAGTTCCTATAGATAAGAGGCCTCCTTAGCTAAGGTCCCGTTCGACCTTCCTTAACGGCTTAAGGAGCTCCTTAAGCAGCAGTTTTGAGGTTATTTTCCTGTATTACCGAGTAGGTAGGTAGTTCCTCCGTTTTTTTTTTTTTTTTTTTTTTTTTTTTTTTGCGACGATTTCCGCGTAGTTTCGAGCTAACCATGGAGTTTTTTCGGTTCGACGACGACGACGTTTATGAGCCGCCTTTTCTTTTTTTTTGAATTTGTTTGTAATTGTCGAAAAAAATTTTGATTTGATCAACAGTTTTCTGAAAATCAAATGTACAAAAAAAAAAAAAAAAAAAAAAAAAAAAAATACAGCATTTGTGCCAAATGATCCCCTGACGCCTGATTCTTGTAAACCGAATACAGTAATGTATACTTAAATCAGCAGTGGTCCAAATGGGATAGCAATAATTAAAAATGGATAAATGATTGTAAAGAACTTACTGGAGGATGCCCCGGCACTTGGTTAAAATCTTCAACAATCTGCCGCCAACAGCCTGCCTTTCGCAGCAGTGGTCTCTTAGACCACTTCGGTCGTTGAGAACACTGCTGAATGATTGAAAAATTTTCAGTGTTCTCAACGAGCATTTAATGCTCCAGTAAGAAACTCGTCTCCGCGTTCGTGAACGCCGACGTTTAGGGCAATCCATCTTCACAACGATTGGAATCGATGGTTGTGTTCTCAGAAAATTTGGAGTATTTAAGTAGGTATTTAATGCGGCACCACCACAGAGTAACAGAGAGGAGACGCCACTGACACGGCACTTTTATCACAACATGTAATCACAGATGACTCCCGCTTGAAATCGTGTCCCTGATTGGCCGAATCTTATCATGGCGTGTACAGTCACTCTCAACAGCCACTCGCATTTGGACAATCTCAGTCAAAACTTACGTTTAGGAGTTTCCTAAGAGAAGCGCCGACCTTAGAGGCGTCCTAACCTTAGGGAATCCTTTCTTAAGGAAGCCCTAAGTTTAGGAAGGTCTTTGAAACGCAATTTGTCAAGGTCACTCCCTTAGGACTCGTCACCTCCTTAGATTAGGAACCCCCTTAGGAGCCGTTAAAGGAGCGTTTCTGAATACGGCCCTTGGAATCCATGGGCCGTATTCAAGAACGCTCCTTAGCGTTAAGGAAGTCCTTAGGAGGCGTTTTAAGGAGGCCCTTAGCGAATTTCCGTTTCAAAAACGCTCCTTAAGCGAAAAATGTGATAAGCGCGTCCTTAACTAAGGGAGTTCCTATAGATAAGAGGCCTCCTTAGCTAAGGTCCCGTTCGACCGTCCTTAACGGCTTAAGGAGCTCCTTAAGCAGCAGTTTTGAGGTTATTTTCCTGTATTACCGCGTAGGTAGGTGAAATCACGACGGAGGTTAAAATGTGAATACGTTACAAGAGATTCCAAAACCGAAATGTCCGTTCGCCGTCCGGGCCGTTTTGTGCAGTAGGAAATTTTTTAAATCGGAAATTTATATTATAATTAATATAATATAATATAGTAAACCATGTATTTTGTAATATTATTTACAAAATACTTGGTTTACTATCTAGTTGTGCCTGCAAGCTTTTCAGCACGATCGCCCAAAGCCGTGGGGCGCTATGGGACTAAAATGGGTCTACGGGAGGGGTTTTTGAAGGGTTTTGTCTATGGAATCGAGTTAGGTTTTTTTTAAATAATTTTTACATACACAGAATTAATTTTTGCACAAGTAACCTATCAAGTTCTAGGACCCCCAAAAGTGGGTTCTACGTCCAAAATTACTTCGACAACGACACCTAACTCGTTCCCATAGCCAAAACCCGTCAAAAAATTTCTTCCGAAGCCCCACCGGGGTGGAGCGATCGGGCACTACCAGATGGTAAACCAAGTATTTTGTCAAAATTTCTGGTTTAAAAAAAAGTTCTTACTGTCAAAAACGAAGGACTGCCATTTCGTCTTAGGAATCTCCGTGTCATGAATTTTCTATCTCCGTCGCGATCTCAAAGGTATTCATACTAAATTAATAATAAACCAAAATGATACCGAACATCGTTGGTTGGGTCTTTTGTATTACATGGATTATCAGATAATAGATTCTATTCTCAGACTTGTCTGAATACGGCACTTTTATCACATCACGTAATCACAGATGACTCCGCTTGAAATCCTGCCCCTGATTGGCTGATTCTTATGATGGCATGTACAGTCACTCTCAACAGTGACTCTTAGGGGTTTCCTAAGAGATGCGCCGACCTTAGAGGCGTCCTAACCTTAGGGAATCCTTTCTTAAGGAAGCCCTAAGTTAAGGAAGGTCTTTGAAACGCAATTTGTCAAGGTCACTCCCTTAGGACTCGTCACCTCCTTAGATTAGGAACCCCCTTAGGAGCCGTTAAAGGAGCGTTTCTGAATACGGCCCCATGTACCTATTCGCGAAGAGGGTAAAAAAGTTTGATCGGTTTCAAACTTTTGTCATTATACAATGTCAACATGTCATTTCAAGCTGAGTAGATTCGAAAAATCAAATCTCAGTACGCCATACAGACCTTTTTGGGCTGTAGGATTTTTTTTTTTTTTTTTTTTTTTTTTTTTTTTTTAACTAAAATTTCGGCAAAATACTTGGTTTGCCATCCAGTTGTGCCCGCAAGCTTTTCAGCCCGATTGCTCAAACCTCTGTGGGACTAAAAAGAGGCTACGGCATGGGTTTTCGAACTTATTCAGCTATGGGGTCGTTTTCGGAGTATTTTTGGTCATAAAATTCATTTTTCGTGATTCCACATCCACCCTAATAATGTGTAATAATGTAGAAGAACTCAGTTGTTTTTTCAATAATTGAAAAATTTAATTAATTAAGTTAATTAATAATGATTAATTTAATTAATAATGAAAAATTAATTATTAAAGAAAAATTTTAACAAGGAAATCACGGTTCTTTGAAACCCATTTTTTCTCCAGAGCTCCCTTGGGGTTTCATGCATGTTGGGCTGTGATGTTCCTACATGACCGGTTAGCCCATTAATTGACTAAATTAACAAAAATATTTACTTTAATTTTAATATAAATGTGAATGGATTATAATAAATACCTACCTTATAAATTAATTGATTAAATAAAGTATGTTTCTGAGAACCTACCTTCCACTCTCTAACGGTAGGTTCACTCTATGCCATTGGTATCGTTTACTCGATCGTACTTACACAGATCCTATTTACCAAAATATTGTGTTATTATCCCCTGTGGTCCTTGTTGCCCAGTGAATAACCCTATTGGGACGTCACGTTACGCTTTGTGGGCGAAGTTGAGGGCTGAAACGTGACGCGCGAATGCGGCTCGAAATATCCACAACGTGTCGTCACGTCCGCGATGCCTCGCTGTCCGCCTCCCGCCTTATAAATAAAATCCACCGAAAAAACCGCCAACTCCCCCAACATACTTTCTCAAATACGTCCACATTAATAACGTATAAAGTTTATTTTAAATTGGGTCTTTTTTATCTGCTGTGTGAGACGTCAGATAAGAAATGGTCGTTTGAAGAGTTCGAATGTGTGTGAAGCTTTTATATGGCATAATAATATTATAGCAAGATGATGTTATCATCTTGAAGAAGACTTTTTCATCACGTGTTGTTTCATGGAGGTTCCCTGTTATTCTATCTCCCTCACTCTTGTCACCAGCGCTCTCTCGCTCGGCACACCACTTCCACACACGCTCACGAGGCGCGACGTGGTGAAATATGATCTGTTTGTCGGGTCGGCGAAAAAAGAGTCGACGGTTCGGGGGCGGCTCAAGGGGAAGGTTCGTCACAGCGGGAAAAGGAGAAAAGTTGTCTTTTTTTCTCTCACTGACGCCGCTTTTTCTAGCCCTTTCATTTCTCCGCCGCCGCCCTTCAAACCTAAAAACACAACACCCCCTCCATCCCCTCCACAGTCCAAACCCTCGACACGCTCCCAAAGGGCCGCGTTGTTTTCGCATTGACAGCCCCCCTTCTCGCTCCAAAGATGACGTTTCATTCACGATTTTTCCACCCTGCAAACGACTCCGTAACGCAGTTTTCACGAGTAGGCAGTCAACCCTCGTGAATAGCTGAAAAGAAACAAGAAAAAAATCGTAACAAACGGAACTGAGAAAGACGGGAAAACGATGGGCGAAAATGTTCCCTTCAGGAAGATACACTGTCATCAAAGAATGAGTAAAAAAATGAAATCGGCCTGCAATTCTACGCTCTTTTTTATAAACTGCAAAAATTCAACGTATGTGAATAAAAAATTATTTAAAAAAATTATACAGCTGTGTTACGATAGACATGGCATCCCCGAAAATGGATTCCACGTCACAAACTTCTTCTAAAACAGCTCCTTATTCGACCTTCTCGCCTCTGTCCTTCCAAAAATCCCATTTGGAGGCTCTTGGAGGCCCCCGTATGTTGTCGAATGGGTCTTGTACCCCTCCAACGGTATGCGCAAAACATTTTCCCATTTCAGACTCGCTAGAAAAATACTTTCCCAGCCGAAAAGTCACCAAGAAAAAACTATAACCCAAGTAAAACTATAGCTATGAAATAATCAACTTCTTAGGGAAATTCGTGCTAACAGTTTACCTGTAAAAATGATGCAATGCGACTAGATTATATCTAAATGGCAGGACCATTTTTTGTCCAAATATTCCACTAAATCTATTGGTCTCTGCAAAGACAGACACCATGGTGTCATTGGCGTCTTCTTCGTCTTCGTCGCCATTTACACTATACAGGGTGGCGCAGATAAGCCGGGTGGATTTTAAATAATCACCAAATTGTGAATTTTGAAGATAAAGGGTTGAAATAAATTTTAAAATGTGAAGTCATTAAATGTCCTCCATTTTGGGCGATGCATTCATGGAGTCGGTCCTTGTTTCGCATAGCTCGCGTAACTCTGGCTTTTAAATGGCCTCAACTGTTTGCACGAATTTCTCTAAGGAGTTGATTATTTCATATGTATATGTATATAGTACTATATACGGTACTTTTCCGTTATCCCCCCCTTCACGCCACTCGATTTCGAGTCTCATACACACCCCTCCCGATGGCTTTAACCCTTAACTACCCTTAACTACTACTTAAGGCTTTAAGGCCGAAACGCAACCAAAATCGGAGGGAGGGGGTGTATAACGGAAAAGTACTTCATATGCATACTTTTACTAAGTAAAACGTCACCACGGAAAAAACTTTCCCAAGTCTTGGGAAAGTTTTTTCCGTGGTGACGTTTTGGCTTGTAGTTAAGACTCTTCCAAAAATGGAAGTCCAAAAGTTATAGGTAGTTTTTTAGTTTTTTTTTTTTTTTTTCGTGGAACCTAATTATTATCTTTATTTGTATTATGATTCTCTATCATATCAGATATGATCGTAAATTCTATCTTCTTCTATAATAGAAGAATAATTCTTCTATCTTAAAATGACAAACCCATGTTTAATCCAATTTGCAGCGAGCCATTTTCGGGTTGTTTCCTATTTGATAACCTACAGTATGTTATACACACAGAGGAAGAATTATTGAGCTTGTTGTTCTCTGGTTTTGGCTCCACTGACGTTTCTGACAACTCTGTATTTCAACCCTTCCCTTCTTGCTTCCTCAACATGGATTTCCTATATCGCAGCCTCTGCGTAATTGGGAGACTTGTTGAAAACGCATTGAAAAGGGGGAACCGACGCACCCAAGGGTTTTTGATAATCCCACATAATAATCCCTACAAACGCAAAGGCCTCGGTATATTTACTTAATTTGCCCTTCAAACCCGCCCTTTCCCCAAGAATGGAAACAATATGTATACAGGTACATACGACCGGTTCATAATCATTTGCGAACCGGATGAAAGCCGAGGAAATCCCTGTTTTTGCTTGTACCCTTCAACTGCGACTCGCATGTTGTTTCCCCCTGTAATCCTCCCCGTCTTCGTCGAGTAGAATAATGTTTTCCGAGCGATTAACCACGTGAGTGTTGAGGATGTTAAAATTATTAAACGAGTCGTATGCCACACAAGAAATTATTTCTTTTGATTTTGGTTTATTATTCTTGGAATAATACACCAATGTTTTCGCGACGGGGGTCGACGACTCCGATCGGGCTCAAAATTTGACATTATCCGTTTCAAGAGGTCTACATTCTAAATCCGAAATGTCCGTCCGCCGTACGCCGTCCGCCGTCCAGGCCGTTTTGGGCAGTAGGAATTTTTTTAAAAATCTGAAATTTTGGCAAAATACTCGGTTTACCATCTAGTTGTGCCCGCAAGGTTTTCAGTCCGATCGCCCAAACCCGTGGGGCGCTATGGGGCTAAAATGGGGCTACAGAAGGTGGTTTTTGAAGGCTTTTGGCTATGGGATCGAGTCAGGTGTCGTTTTCGAAGTATTTTTGGACGTAGAATCCATTTTTTGGGGTCCCGCAGCGATCCGATTTCACTGTTGCGATCTATAGGTCTTTCATGGGGCTAAAAGTGGAATTTTTGGAGGATCCCAGGAGGTTAAATATTTTTCGAATAAAATAAAGAATTTTTGAAAAAACAATTTTTTTTTTTAAAAAAAATCCAAAAATATTTTTTTCCAACATTTTTTCTTTTGACACAGAAATAATTTTTGCGCAACTAAAAACGCTGCAAATTTTACACAAAGGTTTATTATTCTTTGATATAGATCAAAGAATAATAAACCTTTGTGTAAAATTTGCAGCGTTTTTGGTTTATTATTCTTGGAATAATACACCTATGTTTTCGCGACGGAGGTCAACGACTCGGATCGGCCTCAAAACTTGACATTATCCGTTTCAAGAGGTCTACATTCAAAATCCGAAATGTCCGTCCGCCGTCCGGGCCGTTTTGGGCAGTAGGAATTTTTTTAAAAATCTGAAATTTTGGCAAAATACTTGGTTTGCCATCTAGTTGTGCCCGCAAGGTTTTCAGTCCGATCGCCCAAACCCGTGGGGCGCTATGGGGCTAAAATGGGGCTACAGGAGGGGTGTTTTGAAGGCTTTTAGCTATGGGATCGAGTTAGGTGTCGTTTTCGAAGTATTTTTGGACGTAGAATCCATTTTTGGGGGTCCCGGAACGATCCGATTTCACTGTGGCGATCTATAGGGCTTTCATGGGGCTAAAAATGGGATTTTTGAAGGATCCCAAGAAGTAAAATATTTTTCGAGTAAAGAATTTTTGAAAAAACACATTTTTGAAGAAAAAAAAAATCCCCCCAAAAATGTTTTTTTGAAATAAAAATCCCCCCAAAAAATTTTTTTTTTTAAATTTTTTTTATTGACAGAATTAAATGTCTGTACAAGTAACCTATATCACAGAATAATAAACCCTTGTGTAAAATTTGTAGCGTTTTTTGTTCTTGGGAGGGGGCCTACTCAATGCGATCAATAATTATGCTTCAAGCCGGTTTCAATTCGCGTCTTGTTTTTAGATCGCACGAGGTGGGTGGTGGTGGGGGTGGGAAGAAGGAAGAAGCAGTCAGCAGTTCTGAGGTGACTCTCTACGTTCCCATGTCGTCTTCACGGTTCATGTTTTATCGGCTTCATCACAATATTGGCATTTTTCCGAGATCCTCAAGCGCAGAAGCAAAATAATACCAGCGTCGAAAGGAAATTGCAGTATGGAAGTTATTCTTGAGGGAGTTATTCATAAGATCAAAATTTGATCGCTCAGCACCTTCCTAATACCTTGACGTATCGAGCAAGCCTGTTGAGTGCAAGTATTCCAATATTGTGGCCGCATCTTCCCCCTGGTCACAGATCACGACAATAATTCGTGTTATGCCCAGGATGGAAACGTTCCCATTCTCCCTTCCTGTTCCTCCAAAAGCACCGGCGGCGAAATCGTAGATTTACGCTACTGGCCTTCCGCCGAACATTTTAATAAATGAAAATATAATGACTTTAAATTCAAGTGTAGGAACGAATGCTCGCGTAGGTACACAACCATCATCCACTGTATGGGGTGTCCCACACTTGGTAAGATACTTATTGATAGAAAAGTATCGTTCATATCAGAGCACCAAGGAAATTGACCCAGGAAGTTGCTTCGACAAATCGAACATCCAAACACAGCGTCTGACTGTCCACCAACCACTACACCAATGTAAATAATTAAGTTAGGGTCATTATTTGTATATACCTACATTTTATTCAACTACACACACTAGGACACAAAACTCCCCGAAGCAGGTTCCGTTTCTATAACTGTTTGTATATCGAGTAGCTGAATTACGTTATCGTTACACCTCCCATCGAGCTTCAATCCCCACCCTCACAACAAACTTCTTTGGTAGGCGGATTTCCCTCTGGGATATTTCCCCCGCTCAGAGGCTTGTTAAACCAAATACACAAAGGGAAAACATCCGGGTTTTTCTGGTGGCACTGAAAATTTCAACCTAAAGGATCTGGTTATAATTGGATTTCCCAATCATACTAGCTTTACTGGTATGTTTGTTTTAATGATTTCAGCAGCCAACAAGAGTTTCAAAACTGAAAGGGAAAAAGTAGAGAGGGGCTTAGTGTGAGAAATATGAAAAACAGCCCAAAACTCGAGAGTAGTGTATTGTGGGCCGCCTTGAGAAAAGAAAGGGAAAATCTAGTTGAACTAATGGAGAAACGTCGTTGTGAAGGCATTACCGCCGAGGCGAAAGGTGGCAGTCAGGGAAGAAAAAAGGATGGTAATTTTATTTAAGGTCGGGATAAGGGTGGAGGTGGGAGGGGGATGAAATGGGCGGCAGTCACTGTGGTGCCTTGGGAGGCGAAGTGGATTAGGGGTGTACGATGGACGAAGGGAGGTTGGCGAAGGGGTGATTGTTGATAGTGAACGTCTTGACAGGAGAGGAAAAAGTGGTGGGGGCGTCTGGAGAGGAATATTTGAAGTCTAAAGAGATTAGTTCGGTTGGGGGTAACGTCTACTTGACGAGTGACAAAAATGACGGCAACCAAGAGGGTGGGAAAAATAAAAATACGGCTTTCAACCCATCATTGCCGTTCTGTAGCTTATTACACCCTCATGAACTTTTTAGTGTTTTTAACTTTTCCATATTGTAACTACCGACGGAATCCCATTCCCAGGGAGTCCACTGACCATTTAATTAGACCCCCCACACACACAAAAAACCTGATACGAGCAAAATTCCCCAGAATAGGAAGTTCTAACAAGGAATCCACCGTCAAGTGTTTGAATCAAATATTTAATTTTTATCAATTTGTTACTTTTTCAATTTTTCAAACTTGGTCCTTTTTGGAGCGTTTTTCACAGGCTCCCATTTTAAATGAATTATTTCAAAATAAATATAAAAAAAAGCTTAAGTATACATACGATTCCCGATTTTTATTTTATGTTTTTCTTTTACCAATACAAAATTAAACAAAATTGGGATTTAAAATCATATTTTAATCAATATTGAGTGACATACGGTCTTCATAAATTTTACACGCTGAATTCAATGGTGGCATTAGTTTTTAAATAATACAGCAATGTAATCGGGACGCTGATCGGCCTCAAAATGTGACATTATGCGTTTCAAGGGGTCTTGATTCCAAAAACGAAATATCCGTCTGCCGTCCGAGCAGTTTTGGGTAGTACCTAGGCTATGGGTTTTAGAAGGTTTTGGGCTATGGGGTCGATTTAGGTGTCGTTTTCGAAGTATTTTTGGACGTAAAATCCATTTTTGGGGTCCCAGAACGATCCGATTTCACTGTGGAGATCGGTAGTGCTTTCATGGGGCTACAAATTGGATTTTGAAGGATTCCGAGCAATTTTGGACGCAAAATCTATTTTTTCTAGGTCCCTCATCGGCCCAACATTGTACCGAACTTTTTTTTTTTTTTTCAGAAAATTTTCCTAATGACAGAATTAATTTTCCCACAATTAATCTTTATCGAAGAATAATAAACCCTTGTGTAATATTTGCAGCTTTTTTTTTTAATGATATTGTGCGTGGAATTAGATTCTGAAATTGACAAATCAGATCCCTATTTTGGTACTTTTGGGCAACCGGAGATATAATAGATCAAAGATTCTGAAACTATTTTGGGAAAGAGACTCTTTTTCCAAAATGGACTGAGCTAAGACCCCCCAATGCCAAATGAGATTAAAATTCCTATCTCTAGTTTTTTTTTTTTTCTTTTTTCAAATGAAACAAAATAGTAACTATTTGTTTCCAGTTTAACTGTTTCAAACTGTTTAACCGTTAACAAAATAGTAACTATTTAACTGTTTCCAGTTTAAACATTTTAATCATTATCTCATTGAAATTTAAAACAAAATGAATAATTATTATAAATACGAATAGTGTAGGAACCCATGAGCCTAATTCGCAAAATCCAAATATTAATTCGCATAATAAAATAAATATGTAATAGAACTTGAGCTAAGGAAGGACCACGCCAACTCCCAAAATCAGTGTTTGTTTATGTCGACCCCTTGGACACCAATATTGACTCCAAGGGGTCAATATTGGTGTCCCAGGGGTTGACATAAATTTTAGCATTTGAGTTGCTTACGAAAAACGTCCTTAAGCCCTCACAATCTTTCACGACTCCTCGCGTCTTCCAACACCCGTTCCAACTCCTTCAACAAATCTCCCGTTGCTTAGTCAGATCCCTTCCATCAACTTCAACACCTCGACGGGGGAAGTGAATTAATTACGAATTAATTTAGAGGGACTTTTTAATGCTGGAAGTTGAAGGCGGAGAAGGGTGAATAAAGCTGAGACGTTTGTCATCATTTTAACGCAGTTAAGGTTGAAAAGTGATAATTTGTTTTTCGTAATGCTGCTTTTACACGTGTTTGGAGTCGTTTCGCGAGTGCGAGTTAGGCTCATTCACATCTGTACAGAGGCAGTAAAACGATAATTTCATTTACGAAAAGGAAAATTAATTTGATGAATTTTTAGTTGATGAGACGTGTCGCGTGCTGGTTATCGCGGCAGGCGTTCAACAGTTTTCTGTTCAAGACCCAAGAACAGCGCGTTTCCCGGATGTTGCCGCTAATGTTCCTCAAAAATACGTCGTAGGAATAAATTGAACGCTGACCTGATTAAAAGCCCGACGCGCGTTCATAATTCGTCAAATGGGCGGGCGAATTAACGAGTCGGGTGGGCGTCGGTTCGACGTGAGGTGAAGCCACGTTGTAGTGAAAGCTGCCAATTGCAACTGCATGGCAAACAAAGTGAGCTTGATGTCGAGCTAACAGTCCTAAAATTATACTTACGAGTGCTGGCACGATTATTGTTGATTAGGCTTAAACCGTTTCCGTCGTCTCGTGTTGATTTTAACAGTTGCGTTAACATCATTGAAATTTTCATACATCATTCAACGGTTTCCGTACTAGCAGAAATGTTGGCACTAGTGAGTTTCCTGATCATGACATCCACTCCAATTGAACGAGGCTCACATGTATCTGGACCCCATTGCTGAGTGTAACCTAACTTTGGAATGGTTGGCACCAGGAGTGGGAAATCACCCTCCTGGAATCGGTCAATGCAAGAGGGAAGTGCTTTCTCGCTCAATTGCTAGATCACAAATGCCCATTCCTGCGCATGAGAAGGCTGCTCTTTCCTCGCACCGCATAGTAAGCGGCTGCAGCATGGCCGACTCTGCCCTGGACTCGGGTGGATAGTCCAGATCGGGGCTAAAAACCCGCTGTCTAGTCCCACGATAATGGCCGCAGACATTGGGAATCCGGACGCTTCAAGGACTTCTCAGTCGTCAGGACCCCAATGCGGGCAGGTCTGAGGGAACTTGCGGCGATATGCATGGAGGAGGGCTAATACACTCATGTGTATTCTACTTCGAGAGCTCAAATGAAGTTACACTGCTCGCCCACACTGCCTCCACCATGCACGACAAATGTACTATTGTTCCTGGAAAAGCAAACGAGCCTCGATAAACGTGGTCCTCACACGCAGCGTGGATTATGCGCCTTGGAAACTCTGCCCAACACAAAATTGACATCAATTTTAGTAACACACCTACATCTAGGTATATTGTGGGTTCAATTCCCATAGCAAATGTAAGAGCCTTTTAACCCTGCAATTCTGATACGGACAGCTTTCAAACAGTGAGAACTCAAATCCTGGAGACTCCAGCTCACTGCTGTCGTGTGAACACACCCTAATGAGAATCTCCAACCCCGTCCCAACATGCCATTTACCACACAGATAACCTCTTCACCTGTTCCACAGCCATTCAACCTCTTGTCCCGAGGAAATTAGACTCCCCGAAAGCCGCCCGGAAACCTCAGAAACTCTTGCCGAGCTAAACACAACAACTCTGCGGCGCCACCGTTTTGACGGATGCCGCAGCGGTGATTTGCAAGGCTAATCGACTTCGCCTCACCTCGCGAAATCACCATAGAAATTCTCCACGCGAGTAGGAAGAAGGACCTAAGTGGGTAGCCCCCAACCCTTAATGAATTCCTTGCTCCTACTTACTTTTGTTTACTCAGCGTTTGCTTTCTCATAACTCTCCCCATCTTTGCTCAACTGAGTTCAACTCAACATAACTAGGTACCAATAAACTTAAAAGACAGAAAATAAAGCTCTGTAGCTTTTTTGAAAAGTTATATACTCACCAGAAACACATTAGAATTAGGTATTAGACCCACCAATCTTCTCACTTTTTTCCCCTTACTCTCATTTTCGTTCCTAGTAAAAATAAATAAATAAATAAAACCACATCAATATTTACTTCAAATGGCGGTTTGGTGTTCCTGAGCTCGTTTCGTTCGGAAATCGATGAAGGAACTGCGAAGGGCTTTTACTTGGCTGACCACATTCGGGGTCTCCTGGACGTGTGGTTTCCAGTGGCCACCATTTTCCATGTGACGAGTTCGCCCTCTCGGGCGAGGTCAATAAAATTTTCGTCCAAACTGACTTAAGAACCCGGTGAATTCAAAATCCTTTTGTAGGATTCCTAAGTACCTACATAAACGCATTCACAAAAAACGCAGCAAATTTTACATAAGGTAGGTAGGTACCAATTTTATTCTTAGGTATGACGTGTGTAAAAATTAGTACGTACTGTCGATTAAAAATTATTTAAAACAAATTGTGTTTGGACAGATGTGGGACGCCAAAAAATGGATTCTACGTCCAAAATTACTCTGAAATGAAACCACATACGACCTTTAGACTTCCTTCGATATCCCCATGACAGCTCCATTCATCCCCACTGAATGAACAACTGAGTATTTTGTCGAAATTTCAGATTTAAACAAAAAATTACTACTGCCCGAAACGACCTGGACGGCAGACGTACATAGGATTTTTGGAATCTACCCATAATGAAACGCGCAATGACAAATTTTGATCCCCATCACGAAAACATAAGTAGAATCTATGATTCTATTATTCTAAGAATAATAAAAACTAAAATGGTCAAAATATACGGTACATTAAATTTTGATCTGACATCACCTTTCGAAGAATTCATAATCCACCAGCCCGATCGGAATGGCTCTTCACTTCGGTAATCCACCTAACATCACGTTCGTGAGAACCTACAAGCTCCACCTGGGCTGTTATGACTAGGTATAACCGCAAACGAGGCCTGGCAACCTCCAATTTTACGTCCTATAAAAGGAAATAACATGGTATTCCGAGGCTTAGAGAGGCGGAAGTGATACTAAATAGTAGTTAGCAGAGGGGTTATGCACACAACAAAACTCGGGAAATACCACCTCCGAACAAACATTTCGAACCCGCTGAAGGTTATCCTACCCGCGGAAGCGATACCAATTCATCCTCAACGCTAACGAATCGATCTGAAATCAAAACGTCATTACCGCCCACGTTAACAAAATGACGCTGTCGCGAACGAGCCCTTTGATTGTTCTATCGACGTCTGTCAAACTGCTCGCTAACTCACCTCACTGTTATCTCCGCTTTACCACAATCATCGCTTTTCATTCTGCTGAATGAAGAAAAAAGATGGGAACTTAGCGACCTATCAAATTCACAACCAACCAGCCATTTTCGTCGCGGCAACACCAGCTATCTCGGTATTGGTTTATTATTCTTGGAATAATACACATAAGTAGTAATAATAATAAACATAAGTAGTATGTAATTGCGACGGAGGTCGAAAATTTGGCATCAGTTTCAAGGCACCATAGATTCCAAAAACGAAATGCCCGTCCGCCGTTTGCCCGTGAGCCGTTTTGGGCAGTAGGTCTTTTTTTTTTAAATCTGTAATTTTGGCAAAATACTCGGCTTACCATCTAGTTGTGCCCTCAAGGTTTTCAGCAGTTTTTCAATGGTTTTAGCTAAGGGGTCGAGTTAGTAGTCGTTCTGAAGTATTTTTGACATAGAACTATTTTTGGGGGTCCCAGAACGATCTGATTTCACTGTGGGGATCAATGGGGCTTTCATGGGGCTACAAATGGAATTTTGGAAGGATCCCAGGACTTCGAAAAACACTGTGTCATTTTCCGAGTAATTTTGAACGCATAATCCATTTTTCGAGGTCCCACATCTGTCCAAACATTGTACAGAAATTTCAACACAGAATGTGTTTTCTCCGAGGGTCTTGTAGTTTGAAAATGTGTCCGACCATGCATCCCAGGCCCAAGCATACCTGCTTATCGGCCCTCTCCTCCCTCCATCCATCCTAGGCCCAAGCATACCTGCTTCTCCTCCTTCCCTCACGTAACCCCCCCACTGCACTGCTGAAGGATTTATACTGGATATATTTATACATCCCCCCCCCCCTCTGAGAGCGCTAATTACACTCAAAGTTAAATTCCAATAGGAGGAGGCCTGTGTGAGATACCTGATAGTGCAAACGTGATTGTGTTTAGGGAGGTTATTTGGTTTGAAGTTGTTGAGGGTAAGTCAAAAGTCAACAGAAATGATATTTCTGTTCACTTTTGATATAATCTCGCCAACAACCAACCCGACCCGACACCCCGATGGAAATGGAAAATTGGATGGAATATTGGTAATTCAGCGGATCCAGCTTACACCTTCGATTCTCAGGCGAGCTACACCTGGGGCCCACTTGTCATTTTGCAGGGAGCCTCCAGCCAAAGCAAGGGGACCCACCTTTCACTTTTTTCCTGATTCGGGACCCACCTTACGGTTCCCTATTTCTATTAAAAAAAAAAAAAATAGGGATAGTTGCGTTTCTGGATAGAAGAAAAAAAATCTTCTAGTTTTTGCGCTCCAATCCTTTTAAAATACATTTTGTCTTATTTAACCAGCATTCATTTTGTATTTCTTTGTTTCAGGTAAGTTGATTTTTCTTCGTTCATCTTCGGCACCCCCCAGGTAGTATTGTCGTTTTATGACTGCTTTCGTTCTGAATTATTGTCAAGTGAAATTAAAAAATGAATCTAATAAAGGAGAGGGGTGACGTACCTCTCAGCAGGGTTCTTCAAGTTGTCCTGAAAAAGCCTTGAAAATCGATTTTCCCGTCCTCCACAAGGTTTGGAGCACCCCCTCCCAGTTTGGCACTCGAGAACATCCCTTCATCGTGCAACAGTTGACTCATCTGAGAGTTGTAGCCCTCTCCCCATCTTCACCTGGAGGGGTTTTTCAATGTGATGTTTCCGTCGAGGATTGCCTGGTGGTGCGGGTCATCGAACCCTTTCACGTTTATGGCGAGGGGAAGGGTTGTAAGGGGATAACATGAGGGGTGGTTATCGTGGGGCTGAAAAGCCTGGCACCGATATTGCCGTCCTTTTGCACCCCCTCCTCACCTTTTCACGAAACATGACAGTACAGGAAAACCAAAGCGGAAAGGGGGGCGGAGGAACAAATGTGCCATAACGCACCAAAACTGCCTTCTCAGTGGAACCTGCGTCTCAAAAACAGGTCGTTTTCTCCCCCTCTTCACCCCGGAAATCACCGTTCATAATTTCTGGCTCAGTCAATACCAGCCTGCCCTTTTTCGTAAAGGTTTGAACGGCTCAAACGGCCTTCACTTCTCCCAACATAACTGGGCGAAAAGGCTTAAAAAGCCTACGCTTCGATCATCAGAAATTGCACGGATATGACGTTCAATTTAGAAACGATTGTGGATTATCCACCCACATGTGCGTCACTCAGTACCTAACGGGCATCAGCAAACGGAAGGCGGAAGTGATTCCTCGCTCGGCCGCTTGGAAATTTGGGACCTCTCCTTCCCCACATATCATGACCAGAGACGGTAAAAATGCCCCAAATTTCTTGTCAGAAGGGAATTGCGACACACAAATGGGTAGGAGTTTTGGTGCCGTGGGTGTGTTGAATAGTCAAACCTGTGAAGTGGCCTATTTGCTAAGGACCCACTATTTTACCCTTTTAATGTGCTCTATCTCCTCTCCAAAGCAAATGCGACACTTTTTTCTTTTAAATGTGTTTATCGGACTGCTAGGAGAGCAACATATCCGATTTTTAAGAAAGAGAGGAGTCGGTCTCCTAATAGTGCACAATTACCCCGCAAACTTATCAGCTTGATCAGACTATTTCCCTAGGTTCTATGTGGTTTTGGGGGAATGTTTCTATGTTTCTTTGCCTATCAGGGACCAAAATGGGACTGTTTAGAGAATTTCAGCGAGCGAGGCGAGTGGGATGTGAATTACGATGTAATTCAGACCAGTCCGACCACTCTAGAACAATTGTCTATTAATAATTTGTTAGTAGACATTTTTCAAACAATCTGAAATTTTGAGACAACATTAAATGTTGTGTCAAATTTTGAGACGCATCATAGTAGAACCTGCAAACTTTTCAGCTCAATAAAACAACCCTAAGGGTTTTATTGGGCGGAAATGAGGTTTTTCATGGGGTTTTCACCGGGTAGGTGTGTGGGATGTTATTTTTAAGTAATTTTGGATATAGAATATATTAAATTGGGTCCTAGACCTTTCCAAACATTATAGAACGTAGTTTAATCCAACAGAATAACCCTTGTGTAATCCAATTTTCACCAGGTCGGTCCTCAAAACTTTTCAACCCGATCTGACCATTCCAAGGGCTTTCAATGGGCCGAAAATAGGTTTTTTTCCTAGGGGAGAGGGGAAACCCCGTTCCGCAGCAGAGGGCATGTTACCCCTTGTTTGATCAGACTAGAGTGGGCTTAGACGTGGGGAGGTTGACTAGACTCCCGGGCCCTATGTCGTTCCCACATCTGTGGGACGGTTGGAAGGGATCGTAGAAGGTGTGTCGTTTCTGGGATTTTCCACTGAAAGCACACTGCTCGGAATATTTCGGAGCTGACCTACTCTAATGCATCACCTAAATCAATCTTCCATTGAATCACTCCAAACCCCGAGACGATACAAAACCCCCAAACGAGCCCCGCTAAAAAAAAGATACATCGGACCGGATCGAGTCATTTAATTTGTGGAAAGTTTCCGCCCAGATGAGAACCGAGATAGAGCACGGACTTCCACGGAAAATACTCATAATCCATCAACTTCATAAAGAAAGGGGTTGGGGGCGAAATGAATAACCCTCCAAAACGCCCTCGTTTTCGGCCCAGGGTTTGAATGATAGTGTATAATAGCACTTAAAAAATACAACCACGAAAAAAAAAGCTGTTTTATATTCATCATAGCGCACCATTAATCAATGAAAAGCCCTCCATTCATTTAAATTCAACGGGACAAAACCAGAGTATCTCTCATCAGCAGTTTTTAGAACTAGGAGCTACGTTGCAGGTAAGTTACAAGTTGTAACTTACAACTACCCCTTAAGATGAGGGTATACCAGTGAGTGGAAGTACTCTTCGCCAGTTTTGTTTGCCCCTTCCATCAAGTGCCGGTGCAGCGGACACAGGGGAAACCCTCGACTTAGCTCGGGCCCTTGGAAAGCTAACGAGGACAACATCAATCCTCCACGCATAAGTGGTGTATGGGCTTTCGGAATTCTATCCAACACACAAACACCATGGGCTCCTTAAACGATTTTTAATTTTTTTCCTGGAAAGGTGCGGGGGGGGGGGGGGGGGGTAGAAAAAAAAGGTCAATATCGCAGAAAAACCGGCGGCTTACACGGCCTTAGGAAATTTGAAATAGGTATGTATTTGAATTCCGAGGCACTAGACTCCATCCTTTGTTGATTGGTCCGAGAGGTGCAAGTCGGGGCAAACAGGGTTGTCATGTCGTGCGTGTTTAGAAAAACACCACTGCGTTTTGGTAACGTCAGTTTTCAGTTGAAGAGTCCAGGGGAAAAACCCCGTCATTGATACAAAGCTGATTTTGAGAAAAATGAATTTTAAAGTTTACCAACTAACAGAAACTTCAGAAACTATTTTAAAAATACAAAAAATGTTTTATTTGAACCATCAACTATGCAGATTCACAACATGTTTCCCGAATAACCATTTTTCAAACTATTAAATGATATTTTATACATAATTCTGAACTTATAACGCGAATTTTAACCCTCTTTTACTCCTAAACCAAACAATGGAGAGAATAAAGTATTTTTAAGAATGCAAAACGTATGTTAATATCCACAAAATACCAACAAAAAAAAATTGCTTTGTACAATTTGTACACTGTGTATTAGGTTTTACAAAAAATTTACCAAAAAAAAAAAACGGTTTTTACGAACGAAAACTACGATTCAAAAACGCTGCAAATTTTACTCAAGGGTTAATTATTCTTTGATATAGGTTACTTGTGCAAAAATTATTCCTGTGTCAATGGAAAAAATTTTGGAAAAAAAATGTTTTTTGGATTTTCTTTTTTCAAACATTTTTTTTACTCGAAAAATATTTAACCTCCTGGGATCCTTCAAAAATCCCATTTTTAGCACCATGAAAGCCCTATAGATCGCCACAGTGAAATCGGATCGTTCCGGGACTTCGAAAACGACACCTAACTCGACCCCATAGCTAAAAGCCTTCAAAAACCCCTCTCATAGCCCCATTTTAGCCCCATAGCGCCCCACGGGTTTGGGCGATCGGACTGAAAACCTTGCGGGCACAACTAGATGGTAAACCGAGTATTTTAGTCAAAATTTCAGATTTAAAAAAAAATTCCTATTGCCCGAAACGGCAACACACAAGATGATGAGATAAGGAGGGGCGCACGCCGCAGCGTTGGTTGGGGCCTTTTAAGGGGGTTGAGCCAGGCGCGCCGCCCGGTCAGACGGTTGCGACTTCCACTTGTTGTAGCACCTGACCTATTCATCCTATTGATTTCAAATTTTTGTGACACGTTTCTAGGGTTATGAAGACCATACTATGAAAATTTCATACTGATTGCTCCAGTAAAAAAAATAAGAAAAATCAGAACACAAAAATTTCCTTTTTTTTCCTTTGGGACATCAAAACCCCCCCCTCAAGTCATTCAAATTGACTGAAATTTATACCACGTATTCTACACTATATGCCTAGTAATCCCACCGGATGGTTTTAAAAAAAAACGATTTGCCTATTTTTGACATGAGTTCGAACCTACCCCCGCAAAAGGCCCGACTTTTTCAAGCTTCAAAAATTTCCACAAATTTTAAAAATGGGTTTATCGAAAAATCATCCGGTAGGATTCGTTGTATTGCCTCTACGAACGTTGTGTAAAAATTTCAGCCATGTACGACAAACGGTTCAGGAGATAAAAAATCCCAAACAGGAGAAAATGAAAGTTTACAGGAGAGCGATTTTTCCGAGAGGGTAGCCTACGGCATGCCTTCGCCGCTCGTTATGTCCTTCATGGAGTTGGTTTTGGCACCTAAAAACACCCTGAATAAGCTGATGAATGCTGTTGTTGTGAAGTTTCATTTATTAGTTATCTGTCCGATAAGTTAGTGTTTGTATTATCTGATATAGTACAGTTTCACCAGCCGTTTTTGTTTTGAAGTTCAACTTCAGAAGTTTTATTCTGCGTTGTTTCCGTTGTTTCTTCCGTTGTTTCTCTTCCAAATGCCTCGGAAAGGGTCTTTTTTCCGCAAGAGAAATATTACACCTCCCAATAGGTGGGGAATGGGCATGAAAAAATGTGAAACCCCAGGGATTGAGACAGGATGTCGACGTCTTCGGGATCATCAGGATCGTCTACATCGTCGACATCGGGAAAGAAGCTCATTGAGAACTTGGAGGCTTACGACGATTTTTCTAGTGAAGCTAGAAACGACATCGTGAATATTGTGGACTTTTTCAAGAAACTTGGTGAGGTAGTCGACGTAAAGTGTAAGGAAAAGGCTGGAAGACCAATGGGAGCAAGCCGAAGGCGGATTATGAGCGGACACTGACCGGAGCGGAGGTGAGCAACTTACGAACTCAATTTGAGGGACTTCCCGTGGTTCAATTTAATTTTTTTTTGTTTCAAAATGACCAGCAGATTGTGTAGAAAAATAATAAAAAATAAATAAAAAATCGAATTTTTGATCCAAAACCTGGCTCAACCCCCTTAAACTGCAATGACGGGGTTCTTCCCTGCACGCGCTGTCGATGACGGGGTTTTTCCCCAGTACTGCTAATATTCAACCCAATATTTCGCTGAGATGACGTGGTTATTCTCCAAAACCGAGGGCTTCGTCGGATTCTACGCCTCAAAATCCTTTAGAAACCACTTCGTACCTGATTTACCCCAAAATGTCGATGACGGGGTTTTTCCCCTGGACTCTTCAGTTCCAAATCAGAAAGTTTGCTACAACCGCTCTGCACCAGCGTAAATAATAATAAATATATTTATATATGAATTTGTGAACTGAAAATTTATATCTGGGGATTTTGAAGGTCATAGTGCCCTGGTGTTGTTGAAGATTTTATGATTTTCGGTAGAACTCCCAAGAAAATAGACTGCTCAGCTTTCAGCCTCATTGAACCTTTGTCTAAGTAGGTAGTTTGTTGAAGTCTGTTCACGCTGTAGTGAAATCCTTTGTGGAGCCCCGCAGGCTGGCCATGAAAATATAAATGAAAGTCAATCTGACTGTTTCCCCGTTGAAATCCTCCCTCCTTCTCCGAAAAACGCGACTTTTTGATTGACCATCATTCTCCTGTCCGTTTTTCCATCCTGTCGGTCTATAAAGTCGCGAAACTTTTCCGGCCCGTAATTATCGGAGCTTCTCGTTAAATCCTCTCTCCCTCCCCACTTTCACTGCGGACCGATCGAAACTTCGTTTTAAAAGCCGAGGGAAACTTTTCTACCACCCCTACCGAAGGTGAAAACTTCCACTATCATCCGTTGATTTTCGAAATGGCGAGCAGAATCACGGAGATTCCAATCACGAAATTAGTCTGGAAATATTTGGACCGCTTTTCTGTTTTTCCAAGCGGTGCGATGAACTCGTGAACGAGTATTATGGAAAAGCGCTTGTCCCTTGAAATTGCAGGCCAGTATATTAAATAATACTCGCTTGAATATTTCATTCGTTGGTGGCTCAGACCGAACCTGTGCCACTAGCTATGGAATAAAAAGCTGCGAAAATAAATGAGAAAATGATGGTTTTTGTCTGGTTTTAATGGAGCGTCATCGATGATTCGAACCAGGACAAAATCGCAATAATGCTGGTCGAGATTATTTCAAGAGAGGGATTCAAACTGTGGAACCATCAAAGACCAGCACAATATAATAGAGGTGGATGAGACGAGGTGTAGTTGGATCAGATGGACTCATAAATATGGATAACCCTTCCCCCCCTCTTCATAGGTTTTCCCTTCGTATTCCTCTCTTTAAATTGGCTCGAATATTCATCATTTCTGAAGGAAGCCCCTTAGGAAAAGTACCCACCTTCCCGGCCTTCGGGTCATTTTCATCGCTTTCATGGTCGGAAGGACCCTCTCCTCCCACCATCACTTTGCCTCCCTTGCCCGATTATTAGATTTTCATACCTACCGGGTGGTAATTCTTGCTGAATTCAATTACCACTGAAGTCACAGAATGGTATAGAACCACGCAGCGATTCGAAAGATTTATTTCAGAATGTCATTTCAATAATTGAAAGAAAAGAATTCTTTACGTTTCTCTAAAGATGTTATCTAAATTTAACCTTAAGAAACATACCTACATAGATTCTACTTCATTCTAAAATTAAGGTAGTTTTGGGCCTACTTTTCAAGCGAGAAAAATCAATCTTGGTTACCTACGTATTTTCAACTCACTTCAATTTTTGTGTACATTGAACTGTTTCTATACCGTTTCTATAAAATGTATCGTATCGGTTGTTTGTAAAAGTATTGTAACAATATTTTCAAAAAGAATCGGTGTTTGAATACATAGGTATCAAAACTTAGGTACAAAAAAGCCATGAAAAGCCAACATTCCACTTACTTGCTTTAATTAAATTACGCCCTTGGTCTGGAAACGGTGAATAAATCGACGAATCCAATGTCGTTTAATTACATTTTTATTCATATCGCGCTTAGAATATTCATCAGATGTTTTGGAGGAAAAAAAAAAATCAAAGTGAACAATGTAGGCGCATGTGGTGACCCTCATCTTTTTGTAGCATATTTATTAAATTAAATAACAACATCTTTAGTTCAGAAGCCAAAATTGTTGAATATTTGTGGTAGGTAGGTGTTTTATCCACAGTTTTGGGGGTAACAAAAGTTTTGAGTAAGGTACCCTATGAAACGGTCCAACTTTAAAATCGATTATATCCTAAACTCAACCGATTTCCACGAAATTTGAGCACAAATCCGTCATGTGGTGGAGAATCGATTGTGCATGAAACTTTTCGATAGCATGATTGTTACGTTCGTAATCGATTTTACAAAATTTAATGAGTGGAAAAAACAGTTTTTTTCAGTTACTGAAAAATTGGCAGGAGCTACCTAATGCACCAAAGACGTATTACAATACTAAAAACCTGCTATAAAAATTTCAATACCTACTCTCAGACTCACCTTTCAGTAATAATTGGGTTCTATCATAGAACTTCTATGTGTGAAAAAAGTCGATTCTTCAGGATTCTTCGTTTTTTCTGAAAAGGAAACGAACTCGCACGATTTCGATCCAGAAAATTTCTGGAACATCATGGTCATTTAATGACTCCATAATGTTTTGTGTCCCACATGAATGTGTTCCTAACTTGAAAATGCAACCCGATGTTTGCAATAAGTAGAAAGAGTGAAGAATACAAGGAGGTTAGAAGAAGAGACTCTTCTTCTAACCTCCCTGGAAGAATACCAACTTGGTATTACCAAGAAGTAGAGACTAGACGTTACCCGCACACGTTCCTCCTACTCTGCGCATGCGCAATCTCACTCCGTTATCGGTAATCGATGCGTTATGAGAAAGATCGATTGTTCGCTACGCGTTTCAATCGATGTTGCCTTAACTTCCAAAACCCGCCTCTTGAAACAAAGGAGGGCGGTTTTTGATTTATTTATTTTTTTTAACATTTTCTTTTTCAAATTCTTTGTTTTTTACTCGAAACAACTACTACCCCCCAGGGATCCTTTAAAAATCCCATTTTTAGCCCCATGAACGCCCTATAGATCGCCACAGTGAAATCGCATCGTTCCGGGACCCCCAAAATTGATTCCACGTCCAAAAATAATTCGAAACCACACCTAACTCGATCCCATAGCTAACAGCCTTCAAAAAACCCCTTCCATAGCCTCATAGCGCCCCACGGGTTTGGGCGATCGGGCTCAAAATCTTGCGGGCACAACTAAGTAGATGGTAAACCGAGTATTTTGTCAATATTTCCGATTTTAAAAACATTCCTACTGCCCAAAACGGCCCGGACGGCGGACGGATATTTCGGTTTTGGAATCTAGACCTCTTGAAACGGATAATGTCAAATTTTGAGGCCGATCTGAGTCGCCGACCTCCGTCGCGAAAACAAAGGTGTATTATTGCAAGAATAATAAACCAAAAGTAGCTACGTATTAAATTATTACCAATAACCAATTCAAAGGTTCCTACTAATTTGAACAAGAGTAGGAACACAATAGGTATAAAAATAATATTTTATATCATTACCTACCTATTTTATAAAAATATATATTGTATTATTTGGGAAGGAAAACTGAACCATAAAAGAAACCAACAGTTACCTACATAAATAAACATTAATAATACCTACATAATCATTGAATAATAAATAAACATTAATAATATAACATAACAATATAACAGAAAAGGGAATAGATCTAAGTCAAGGGAAATCTGGAGGAGAGGCCATAAGAATATCCCCCTCCTGGGGTTATTCCGTTGCATTGAAAAACCTTTCATCATACTCACGATCGAAGGAGAACGAATCGTTATTCGTTCACAGAGAACGTGAATAACGTCAAGAACGTGAAGAAGGGCCTCGAGGAATTGCACATCAGAGAGGCTAGATGTGATTCACAGTGTATCCAAATGGGAGTAGTTCAAAATAGGAAACCGCACTGTCTGGCATAATATGCCATGATATTATCATGGCCGTGACGATAATCGAAGGTGATGGAACATCGAAACGAAGATCGAACATCGAAACATTACCGATAAAACAGTGAGATTGCGCATGCGCGGAGTGGGAGGAGGTGTGCGAGTAACGTCTAGTGAAGTAGAGTGTTTCTTGTAGGTACTTATAGGTGGTAGTCGGTTTCTTGTCTTGTGGGTTGAGTGGATTGTTGCTGTAGGCGTGTTGTTAGTTGAGTGCGCTAGTTTATAAAATGAATTAGTACGATTAAATTGAAGCGTATTTTTAGTGCCTTGAAATTGATGATCAGCCCCCGTCCCTCCAGGAACCTGGACCATCCAACTCAAGCGCGGTGGTTCCTGTAGATTCAATTGATTATGAACACCTTCAGGTATTCGAACATGAACAACATGACGTGATAACGGTCTGATGGATCTGAGACCGCCATAATATGGCGGTCCATATATTATATGGACTCTACGTCCAAAATTACTTCGAAAATGACATCTCATTCGACTTTCTGGCACAAGTCCTTAAAAACCCCCATTTATAGGGGCTTAAGTTGTAGATTTTGGTTTATTATTCTTGGAATAATACACCTATGTAATCGCGACGGAGGTCGTCGACTCGGATCGGCCTCAAAATTTGACATTACCTATCCGTTTCAAGAGGTCTTGATTCCAAAACCGAAATGTCCGTCCGCCGTACGGGGTACGCCGTCCGGGCCGTTTTGGGCAGTAGGTAGGAGTTTTCTTAAAAATCTGAAATTTTGGTAAAATACTTGGTTTACCATCTAGTTGTGCCCGCAAGGTTTTCAGCCCGATCGCCCAAACCCGTGGGGCGCTATGGGGCTAAGGGAGGGTTTTTTAAGGCTTTTGGCTATGGAATCGAGTCAGGTGTCGTTTTCGAAGTATTTTTGGGGTCCCGGAACGATCCGCTTTCACTGTGGCGATCTATAGGGCTTTCATGGGGTTGCAAATGGGATTTTTGAAGGATCCCAGGAGGTCAACTATTTTTCGAGTAAAAAAACAAGGATTTGGAAAAAAAAGTTGTATCCACATTTTTATTTCGATGACGCAGAATTAAAGTTTTCCACAAGACTTCCAAATTCTTCTTCTACCAATTTTTCTACTATATCAAAGAATAATTATTTATTAGGTAATAAATCCTTGTGCAAAATTTGCAGCGTTTTTCGTTTCACTTTCCTCTCTGTTGATTTTAACTGTGTTTTCGAGCATATTTAAAAGCATATGCTGGGGGTTTCGAGCATGTCTATTGAGCATAAAACAGATGTTCTTCGAGCATATTTGTTGTTTATCTAGCATATCAATCCCAGCCCTCGTAGCTAATGACATTTAAATACTCACTGACTAGTCTTGTAGACTCCAGAGAGGTCATTGGCCAAAATCCTCATTCATTGCTCTTAGTTGGACAAAACAACTGTCTTACAACTTGTAGGCAACTGGAAAGATACTCGAGTATCTTTCGATCGTTCAAGAGCAGACGTACACGAAATTCACCGGAAATTTAATCATTTCAGTGTAATACACTCACTGAACGAGGTACCTACCATTAGATCGATACCCCTCAACTTCCGCCACGCTTCGAACCGCTTCGGCAAACAAGAAGTTGATCTTTCAACTTGTTGCGTGATCAGTAACTTAGAGCACGAAACTTTTTCAGCAAAAACGATTTACCGAGCTGGCGGGAAATGAAGGGGGGGGGGGGGACTTTGGTTTGAAAGTTAACAAAGTCTCCCTTGCGGCAATATTAAGTATTCACAAATTAAGATCGAGATTTTCCGCAACAAAAAGAAGAAAAACAGCCTTTTCGTGGGGAAAGGGTTGAAGGATGTCGTTAGATTTTTACTTTTATCGAGTTTTCGACAAAAAAAAAACTTGGAAAATTGGCGAGGTGGAAGGGAAGAGACCGGTCTTTTTGAACAGGGAGATGCATTAGCATGTTGTTAAATTTTTTCAAGGTTCCTGGAGAGCTTGATGGAAGGGGTTTCCATCTTTGAGGTTTTTTCATCTTTTTTAAATCAAATTTTTCTTCGTGGAGATGAAAGGATGAACAATATCAACATTCTCCTCCCAGTCTAATCAGTGTAGTAATGTTTGTTTGAGGTTTGGTATGCTTGTTTATCAGTGACTCACGAAAGGAGAAGATCCTGCGACAGAATGAGTGAATGCTTCGTTTAGGAATTCTTTTTGTGACTTTTGTTTTTCTTTTATACCGTAGAAAAGATTTTTGCGAGTAGTTCTAATGCCGAGTGGTGTGAATTTGCGCAGGTGATGGCGAAGTGTTCAGACGAATGCAATCCAGCCAACCCGCAAGCGATGGTAGAATTTTACCATAGCAAACTGAAGGAAATGAAACAAAAGTACACCGGTCTGGAAAAAGTCGTCGAAGAATGCCGTCAACTGGTCGTCCGCTCCGCCGACAAAGAGGATGAATTTCTGAAGAACGTGAGGGACGTCGCCAGACTCCGTCAGGCGATGAGTGATTTGGAACAATATTTGTACAAGGAGCGTGAGTATGTTCTCAAATTGACAGCGGACAATGATAAATTGCGGATTGAGGGATCAGACAATCGGAGGAAAATTCAATTCTTGCTCGACCACTGCGGCCTCAAAGAGAGCCAATTGGAATTTCACAAAGAAGGGAAAGATGGGAAAAAGAGCCCTTGTAGGCCCAAAGGGAGGCCACGCTTTTACGAAGTCAAGGATTTCAATCAGAAGCTCAAAGAACTTTGGGAATCGGAAAATGACATTCTGAATCTGAGGATTAAAGCTCTGGAAGCTGAACTGAGGGAGCAAACGGCCCTTTTACAAGATGAAGTCGCCTCCCTTGAGAAAGATCTTGATTTGAAAAAGAGAGAATGGGAGGCAGAAAAAAGACAATTGGAACAGAGGATTTCCTGTTTGAACTGCCGTCTGCAGAACACGCTTTTGAAAAATTTCGAAGACGTTCTCAAAACCATGTACGACGTCGAAAAAGCCAGGAACAGGGAGATTGAAATAGTCGAAGAGAATGAATGTTTGAAAAGGTACATCAACACTTGCAAGGAAATCCTCGGCCACGATTTCCCCACAGGTCACGTCATCCGCACGGAAAAAGTAAAACTCGAAGCAAGATCTCTGAAAGAGCAACTACACCAAAAAGACCAAATTATAAAAGGCTACCAAGCTCAAGCAGTGGAGCTCGAGGCTCATATTCAGGACTTGAAAGCGGAACTTGTAGCAGAACGGGCGGGTTGTCAGAAGTTCAAAGACAAATGGTCGGCCAGGGAGGAATACCTGATGAAGAAGTTGGAAGAAGAGAAGAAACGTCGGCTGCTTGAAACTGAGGGGTTTCGAAACGACGTAAAAATCCTCAGGGGCAAACTTTCGGGGATAGAAAGACAAGTGAAGATGGAAAAGTTAAGAAAACGAAGTGAAGACAAAGAAAAACAAGAAACATGATTAAAATGCTTTTGGTAGGTAGGTTAGCACGGAATCATATTGACACCTCATGACAATTTTTGTGTTCAAGAGAACGAAAAAACTTGTTTGGTGATACAGACTTTTCATTCATCTTTTAAAGATGGATTTTTACGATCTCTTCGCATGTACCGCATCGTTACGAAATGGCTGTATGTTTTCTCTACAAGTCGTTCACAAATTTTCATTCGAATAAGTCTAGGGCCCTAAGTTAATATGTACACATTTTTTTAAATGCTACAATCGTAACATCGGATTACGATAATGTTATTTAAAATGATGATTTTTTAAAGACCTCAGAGATATCTATCTTTTCAACACCCCAGCAACAAGTGAGTTATGAAATTTCTGCTACAGTTCCTGTACTATTGTGTAGTTTCTTACACCTCACTTTTCGTAATACGCACAACTATTATAGTAAGACATAATTATGAAGTTATTAAAAGCAATTGATGTGATATGAACCATCGGTTGCACTATTCCAATTTGGTTGGTAACAGCGAATAACTAAGCTGCAGTTTATAAGTACCTACACCTAGCAAGCGCACATGTTCATGTATATTATACTCACCATAGTTTTGCACCCACCTATACGTTTGGAATGATGTCACATTATGTACTTACATGGACTATTTTTCATGGTTTTCGTTGAAATAAACTAGTTTTACCTGTTTCAAAGATAAATACGCGTATATTATTTTTACCTTTGGACAACAGTGGCTCAGATTCAGACCATTATGGAAATGGTTAAAATTGCTTTTTATTTCTAAAAATCGTTTCAACCAGTTTTACGAATATTAGGCCGTTTTATGGATGAGATGAATATTTAGGGCCGTCCGGTGTGACGTTGGGTAAACTATAGTTTGGTATGGTATACCGTTTCCCTCGATCAGCGAAGCTAAGCAACGTCGGGCGTGGTTAGTACTTGGATGGGTGACCGCGTGAGGAGCTTAAGCGCAAGTATTTTCTGCGTTCAGTTGGACGGCGAACTCTCTCCCAACCCAGAGGGACGAGGCAATGAGGAGCCATGAGCGCAATCGTCAGTCAAGTTCCGATCCTCCTTGAGAGGACGGCTGACGACGTCCGCGATGGCAGCAGCCAGTCGGACGAAAATTCAGGGTGAAATCCCCTTGGTTCGTTTCGAACATTTAGGAGCACTTTGTCTGTAGATGAAGTTGTGATGCGGTAAAAAAGATCATCGATTTTCTTCCCGCATAGAAAATGAAGCATTTATTATGAATAACGTATCGATTTATTTAGTACTTAGTTCACTACGTCATCTTGGATCTGAAAACCCACCCATTTGAGAGAGACAAACAATAGGTAATAGTAGGTAACTTGGGCTTCAGTGAGACCACCATTGTTTTATTGGGGGGGCTCACGTTCCCTGGAACTGATATCTATTTTCAGCAGGTATAAAGTTTCATTGAATGGTGTCATTTCCAATAAACTAAATCTGTGACGTTAAGAAGTATATCTCCGTGCGAAAATTTGAACTGAGGAGATGAATAAAAAGAAAAACTGTGAGGTGATGGGACACATTGTGACGATAGGGGGTTTTTCCCGAGTTTGAAAAGAGGCCTGAACGCGAAGATCTGAGGTGACACATTACGATAGAAAAGGTTCAGGTTGATGACAAAGGATTGTTTTGTTTCAGCTCTCTCGACCCTCAAAGAGTTGAGAACGCATATCTCCGAGGCGACTGAGAATGGGCTGCAAAATGAGGGTGTCAACACCTCCGTGGCTTTGATGAAACGCCTCCTAGTTGATGCACAAGTGAGTGACAACCAATTGATATTTGTGTCCTATGTAATGTACTCTGGTTCTCTCCGAATGCCTATCGCTTGTCTTATTTTCAATATTTGAAATTTCTCTTGATACATTCGCAGTTCATTAATTCGACTTGTTCGTCAAAAAGTGTTATAAACGCGCGGTCTTACGAGAGTTCCACAATGAGATATAGCACCTTGGGTGACATTACGACTCTCATAATCCTTTCACCGTCGTAAGATGCCATAAAAATACGATGTTTTTCAGAAGGCCTCCTATCTTAAAACGCAGGTTCCATCGACCACTCTGCCGTTATTGCCACCCTTGGGGTATTTTCGCCCTGGTTTTTATTGCTGTTGCTTTATCATCTTTTTGATCTCTATTTTCTTGTTTTTTTTTTTTTTTTTTTTTCAAAACGTTCATGTTTGCTGTAGGACAAACTGAGGGGTATGGCGGAAGATACCGCACGCACAGAAGAAGTTACCGTCACCCATTACGCTTCTCAAAGACCGTTACCCGAAGTACCAGCTAGGAATAAAATGCAGCTCACGGTAGCACAGAACGACAGTAAGTTACTTTTTCCGTTAAGCTAGGCAGACGTCTCGTTTTGATCGTTTAGATTCGGTTTATTGTTTTAGCGCTTCTTCCCATCCCATTTATAGATGTGGCATAATATGTATGTATAAGTAATATTATTACTTTTGTAGAGTTGAGCACATCTTCGACACCCGACGGAGATGCAAAGGACGATGGTAAGGCCATGAATGACACCGGCAAGGAAGATGATTGCGTGCCCATCCACGTGCCGGCTCCTCCTCCGAACAAGCGGCCGACGTCGCTGGCCAAACGACGAGAACCTGCTGAACCTCCTCCACCACCTCCGGATGAAATCCGCATCAAGAGGCCTCCCTCGCCTACTGCCGGCCCTAGTCACAAGTCCGATTTCGGTATGGATCGTCAAACATGCGGTAGAGCGCGTAGGCAAACAAAGGGATACATGATTTATATAGTTGCAGAACTTGAGGGGATATCTGGGAACGCAGGGACTCGTCTGCGGCTGGAGAATGAAAAGCTGAAGCGGGAAGTGTCCGAACTCCGGAAGCTGGTGTCCGCCTCAGGTGTCGTCAACTCCACTTCAGACGTGGACAGCACCTCTTCCAGAGTCTCCCAGCTTGAAGAGGAGCTCGCGCAGGCCAAAGAAACCATAGCAAGTAAGGCTTCTACAGTCCCCTGTTATTCCTGCCATTGAAAATCACTTTTTCGTCCATTCCCTTCTCAACGCCAAGTTGATTCCTTTTTATTGACTGTTCTGCCATGACAGGACAACAATTTCCCGCCGAGCCCTCTCCTCCATGATCAGATTTCACCGAGTTCAATTTTACTCAGAAAGTAGGAAGGGTCTCATGGAAACACTTTACGGAGTTATGTATGGCTTCCAATATCCTTCGACGGAACGAGGTGAAATAAATCTCCCGAATCCTTTCGAAAAGGGAGCGTTAAAATCTTCCTCACGCTCACACGCTCTCTCCAGTTCGAATGTTGGCTGCTTTGCTCTCACACTTGGCCTGAAATCGACTCTATCGGGAAAATTGCTCTGGACCATCAAACATGAAACCACAACTTTTGAGGGTTTTCCCCTTCATTCTTTCACGTCTCGTGGTTTCACACTATAAAGTTCCAAAACTCTCTTTCCCAATCCCTTTTTCTTTAAGTTGGTTGGAGAATTCTAAGAGAGAAATAACGAATGTTGCTATTTTGTGGCTTAGGAAAAAATCGTGCCAGGGCAAAACCACTTTTAAGCAACGTGTCCTGCTCCTAGACAATCGCCCGGGATTGCCCTGAAAAGAAGTCTTCACCGTCGAATCGATTTTGCGGTTAATTTTCCTTCTCCCTAACCCCTCCAACGTGCAACCATGACCCGTCCAATCCTCGTGTCTGCCTGTGAAAACGACTGCACTTTGAAAATTCAGAGAGGCGAAAGAGAAGAACAAAAGGCCCTTGTCGATAGAATACAAACGAACGTTTTATCTGAAAGGGGCAGAGAGCGGATTTCCCAGGAGCCTGTAATGGGGAAGAGTAGATGAAAATTCTACCGCCGCAGGCTGGAATTTCACCTGTCGAGGGGGGAAAGGGTGGTTTTTCGAAGCCCAGGAGTGGGATTATGAAATAATTGAGCTCCAGCTTCTTCATTCAGTACCGGTACCTATATCTTTATAAACTCCGAAAAAACTGACTGCTGAATTTAATTGATCGCGGGTTGATATCAGTTGGTGTTAATAATTAACATGGTAGCACAACCCTGTTATCAAAAACCGCCTGTTCTCCAGGAGGGAGTCGAAGAGAAAGAGGGAATGCCGTAAAAAAAAAAACGTTGGCTGGCAACAGAACAAAGAGCTCTTTAAACTTTTAAACCTTAAAAACTTTTAAACTTTAAACCTTTAAACAACGCAAAAAAAAAAAAAACTCAAACAAGTTTGATTTTAGAAAAATTGGAATAAATTAGCATCTCAATAACCCTGTAGTTGTATTTATTTATTTACTTTTTTTTAATTTCATAATATTAAATACCATATTATGGAAAGGTTATTCTCAATAATAATTTAATTATTAAAGGGTTAAAATCTGGAAATTGAAGTTGGTATATAAATTCAAACTAATTAGAAACATGTTACATATTTTGTATTATGACTTCTGACGATCAGGAGGTTTTGACGGCGAGAGAAATTGAAACGATCCTTACACACAGTGGCCGTCCGCCCTTGCGTGGTGTGAGGTGCGTGAAATGATGTGTTCGGTCCCCGAGGCGAGACATTTTCTGCTTCCCACGATTGAGAAACTCGGGAGACGATTTTATTCCTCACTAATTTCGGATACAGTGATTTGGTGTAATTGCCTTTGTACTAGCGGGTTTGGGTAGGGTGCAAGCTCGCCAATGGCGAGTGAAGGGAGATACCTGTTGTATGTATGTATACGTATTTCCGACATATTTTAGGATTAACCAACGTTACTCACTCCTTCGCAGCCTGAGCGGAGCTTTAGTTGGATAGGTTGTTGGTGATATGTTTCTTAAGCACTACGTTTAAAAAAAGTTCTGCGAACTTGGCACTTACTTTTTTAGAATTGCGAGCGTACGTCCTTAAAGGGCGCCTTTGGAGCCATTTTGATCCATCTTTCAACTGGAGAAACGTCAACGAAGAAAAAGTGCGGGCGGATTAACGTAACAAAAATTGGTTATTCGCTCTGTTGAAGGGAGTGTGAATCATTCAGCGATTGATTTTATATTCTTCAGCACTTCCATATGTAGGTAGGTATATGGCATTTCGTGTACGGCATTCCCCCATTCTCCCTTATCGAAAAATCCCGTTAATCTGAGATACTCCCAATGGTTTCAGAAGTTTCAAGATATTCAGAATTATCGGTATTTTGTGGAGATTAGGGAGAAAGATGGCAGTTGAATTAGCAGCTCCACACTGGTCCCCACCAGTTCGTTTATTCCAAATACACAATTTAGAATAACAGCAGAGGAGTCATCTTCATCCCTAATCTCCTCATTGGATTCGATCTCTACACCTTTGGCAAACAATCACTTCGTTAACGGCATCTCTTTATTAGCAGACGTTTGATTTAGGGCGTGGAGGCGAACCTCTGAACCGTTTCGTGATCTCGATAATCCTTTCAGCCTCCCTGATCCCAGAAAACCTGACAAACCAATGGAATTGAGCTCAGCTAATGCCTCTCTAAGGCCTCATATTTGTAGAATAAAACAAGACAATACCTTGCCCCATGAGCAGTTCCGTTCATACCAGGCACAGTGGCCTCTCCGGCGAACAAGAGTGCAGGTGCAGGAGAATCACAGAATTTGGGCAACGCTTCTCCCAGAATTTCCAAATGCCCGATGAATGTTTGATTGGTTAGATAGCTTGAAGCTCCCAAAAACAATCTGTCCGCCCTCCATCTATGGTTTTTAAAATTGATTGATTAGGCTACTGAATTGCCCTTAACTTGTTGAATAGGTATCTTACCTTGATCTCATAATCTTTTGCGGTGTGGGTAGAGCGTGGTTGTTCAGCACTTTTTGAATGAGTCGTGTCACTTCGATGGCCAGACATCTTGGTGACAAATCCTCCACGCATCTCGCCGCAGGTCCGCCAATAGTGAACATGAGGACTTTCGGGTTATTCGGTACTTCTTCTATCAACCCAACAGACCGAATCCAAGTGCAGGTTGACTGGATTTCCTCCCAATCCCAGCAAACCCTAATGGTTCCTTCGCCCGCCACCCAGAAGGGTTTGTCGTAACTGAGGAACACTTTGTTGATATCCCCGTACCCGACGTTGTCTATCGCTTCGATTTTGTCCGGTGGGAGATTCGGGGAGAAAAGGATTTTGTGGCGGTTTTTCAGTACGCCTAGAGACACAGTCACAATGACGTAATCAGCATCATAGGTGGCGCCATCATTCGTTTTGAGGTGCACTCTCCCTTCTTCAGGAGTCGTATTGGCCCACTTAATTGAACACACTTCTTTTCCTAGTTTGATACTTTCTTTTGGTACACTGGCTGATAGAGGTTTTAGAACACTATTGAATCCATCTCTGAAATGTGTGTTCCCACCAAGGCAGTCTTTCTGGCAGGCAAATCGTTCCACTGGCACGTCACACAGATCTGCTCCAATTTCAGCTTTTAAACAATTCATTATTGCGAGCAAAACGTTCCTTATTACAGTCGCCTCTTTTGGATGAAGCATGCACGTTTCTAGTTCAATATGCTTAACCATGTAATCCCAAATTGAGTCGTTTATATGAACCTGGATAGCTGACGGGTCTTGGGAAAGTTGTTTGACCGAGCACACAAGTGCCTTCATGATCTGTAGTGATTTTGCTTGTAACTTTGAGCACACTGGAGACCCACTGCTCAGAACGAATATACCTCTAAATGGTTCAGAAATTTTCAGGGGTGACGTTAGCAGTTTGTGCTGCATGGCGAAGTTGAAAATGGCGTTCGCTATTGACGCTCCTCTAATCCACTGAGCTCCAAGGTCGACAGGGTGTCCCTCAAAGTCGCACGTGTAAACTCTCCCACCTAACCTAATGATAGATGACTGTAAATCACACTTGTCGCTAAACGGTGTACTTAAAACATAAAAAATAAAAAAAATTACCTATTTGCGGCTTCAAAAATGGTGATGTCAGTTACTCCGGATTCTGCCAACCTCTGGGCTGCAGACAGGCCTGCCAATCCAGCTCCGACAATGATCACTTTTGGAGACTTAACATCTTTGTCCAGCCTCTCTGTGCTGCACGTTGTTTTATCCACCCCGACGCAAGGGGGTATGTCCACTTTGGCCAGCAGCGCGTCATCGTCTTGATATGCTGATTTGGGCGGCTCTTTAGCATCCTGGTTCTTGCTACTACTCAAAAATAGCCACCTCCTGTAACGTTTTGGGTGTCACTAGCCACCAAACTGTATTTGGGAATGTCGTTACAATGAACACCATCTGACCCCTACTTACCTGAGTGTTTGTCCACCCTGTCTGATCTGTCGTGAAGCCAGTATTCGTCCATATAAGACCATTTCATTTCACTGATTAGATTTTTAATTTAAGTAACTTCTCTAAACAACTTATTTTTTTGTTTCTTCGACACCGAAACGTTTTTGTCAACATCTCCTAGAACCACGTTGGACTAATCACATTTCTTGTTGCAGCGTTGAAGGCAGACAGAAAAAAGTTGAAGTCTGAAAAATACGATCTCTTGAACCAAATGAAGCAGCTTTACGCCACATTAGACGACAAAGAGAAGGAACTGAGGGATTTCATTAGGACGTTTGAACAGGTATTCAAACAGGTATTTTGACTGCTGATCCAATCAACTATTTTTAACTCCATAACTCGCACATTTCTCTCACGTGCACACACCCCTACCTCTAGTCATGGTTTTTATGTACATGAACGTTCTTTACCTTCGAGGAAAGGTGAATGTTATGATGTTTTCTTCTTTCATTACTATACCAAGATGAAGTAGAATTGAGTTTCATTTCAAATCTCCCTCACGTCTAGTTTTCCTTTCTCATTGTGTATCTTGTTTAATTAGTTTTCAAAAACCCGATTCAAATTAAACAAGGACGGTTTTTGTAAATTTGCATACATTTATTTAGAGGTCAAAAATTGAATAAATTGAATAAATAAGTAAATTATTTACTGATACCAGAGACAGAGTTTATTGACCAATTATTAGAGAGGATATGGACGTAAACAACACGTGGCTACATCAGACGTAATGATTTCACTGGGAGGGGAATTTAAATTTCATGAAAATGTATAGAGAATTTTCCTGTAAATAAATTGACGGGCGTTGGGTACACAGGGTCTAATAACCCTTAGAAATTGAATTATAGTAGTTACTCCCTTAAATTGATTTACTCAATCATTAAAAAGTGTATTAAATCAATAATTCATGTAATAATTTGTTAGATTATCAAGTTAACTAATTTTTACTTTAGTTAAAACTAATATTTTTATAATATGACGTATATAAATAATTATATATATATAACATGTATATTACACATATAATTTTTAATTAATTAATTCGATCATAAATTAATTTTTTTAAGCTGCCAATTTTACACAGTAGTTTATTATTCTTTTATATAGAAAAATTGTGCAAAAAATGATTGTAAATGTTTTTGAAAAAATTTTTAAAAAATCTGTAGGATACAGTCTTACAATGTTTGGACAGATGTGGGACCTCGAAAATGAATTATACGTCCCAAATTACTTGGAAAACTTCCAAAAATCCCATTTGTACCCCCATGAAAGCCCCACAGATCCCCACGGTGAAATCGGATCGTTCTGGGACCCCAAAAAATAGATTCTACGTCCAAAAATACTTCGATAACGACACCTAACTCGATCCCATAGCCGAAAACCTTCAAAAACCCCTCCCCTAGCTCCTTTTTAGCCCCACAGAGCCCCGTGGGTTTGGGCGATTGGGCTGAAAACCTTGCGGGAGCAACTAGATGGTAAACTTAGTATTTTGTCAAAATTTCTTTTATGAAAAATTCCTACTGCCCAAAACAGCTCGGGCGGCGGACGGACATTTCGTTTTTGGAATCTAAACATCTTGAAACGTATAACATCACATTTTGAGGCCGATCAGAATTTTTGACCCACGTCGCGATTACATAGGTGTATTATTCCAAGAATAATAAACCAAAATTCGACACTTTGTAACCAACGCTCAATTGCAAACTTGAAAATAAATTAATCTGTTAAAAAACTACATCAACAAATCTTTGCGTCTGATATGGCTGTTGGACTGCTATAATAGCATTTCAAGTACTATAATTTGGTCCAATTTAGTGTTAAGGCATGTCAGTGTTTTAGTTTGCTTTGCTTATCTCTTTCTGTGGTTCTTGTTTTTTTGTTACTTTTCTGCACAGAGCCAAGCAACCGCGGTGCGTTGTGGTTACATTTTGCTTTGTTGTTCAATTCCATTGTACTATGTTACGTACTACCTCGCAACATTTTCGTGAACCCCAAAGAAACCCACGCGGTCAATTCCTCTTGCATTGTTGTGAAGACAGTCGAAGAAAGCTCCCTATGATGAATTTAGGCCGTAGGAACGTCGCTTTAGGTAGGTACCTTCAGGGAATTGTAGATATTTGAACCAAGTTGTAAGATGGGATAATTATACCTGGTGGGCTGTGAGGTTTGTTATCTTGTACTGGATCCAACTGGTAGGTGCAGATATGCTGCAAAATGGTTCAACATTTTCATAATTTTAGGCATCAATTAAAAACGCTAGTTACGATTCGATTGGGGGAGTCGTGTGACTTCGTATTGGCTTCCTGCTTAGTTTCCCATCGCCTCGGTATTACCTTATATCCACAGAAAGGGATCAGCGAAATTTGGTGATTGGCTGGACACACCTTATCATAAGTAGGGAAAATTCACTCCTATGCCAGTTCGAAGAGTTCAATCCCCCACTCCGATGCAACAGAAGCATTTTGAAAAATGGTATTCCCCAACAGCGCATGCGGGAAAGCGAGGAAAGCCTATCGCAAGAGCGGGCCGAGCGCGAACGGGAAAGGTGGAGCCTTCTCAGACATGCACGGGACGAGGCTGAAAGAAGTCTGAGCCTAGCTGCACAACTCGATCAAAAACAACGTGAACTTTTGGATGTGAGTTCTTCCATTATGAAACTGCTTTCTAAAACAGTTTGCAATCAAAACGCTTCATCATTTTCTCAATTGTATTCTCTACACCTTCTTTCTCACTACCCATTAATTTACTTGATAATTTTTCATTTCATCGGACATTTCTGGCTTCCATTGGGCTAGTTGTTATATTTTTGTTATGTTGGTTGCATTGGCCCAAACTCTTGGAAAACAGCAGTTTTACTCCGATAGATTACGTTTGCGCCAGAAGAGTGAAAATAAGCCGAAACATTCCTCTACGTTTGTGCCAGTCCTAGCACTACGATTGCGCCAGTCGTAAACCGTACGTTTGCGCCTAAATTTTAAAAAAAATCTTTTTAACTGTTTGCGCCACTCCAAAAACCTTCATTTGCGCCAGGACTTCGTTCAGCCAGAAGCGTCAGAAAGTAGCACAGGGGTTTTCTTATAAATTCAATATACTTATCTAGTAGCGGTGTAGTTTTTTATCTGTACATGTACAGATGTACTGAACACGTACAATTTATTAATAAATTATTGAACAAACATTTTCCAGTAAATCCAAAATTTAAAATTCTAAAAACTTTCTTAAAAAGTTGTACTTGGAAAAACAGTCGTCGGCTCTCGAGTTCGTCACAAGTTTTGTCATCCCTGAAAAAATTAGAGCGATCAGCTCCGTGGATGGGGGGGGGGAGGTGCTACATCTGTTAAAAGGATCGCACTCCCATTCCACACCCACTCATGAGGATCGAATTTCTGTAGGAAAAAAAAACTATTCCTCATCGAAACGCGAGTAGGACCCTAGAAGGGGTCTGAGGTCATGTGGGAGAGGTCCCCTAGTCTACTTTGTTGGAGCTGCATCCCGAGGAGGACAAGAACCATTTTTAATCTAGGGGACTTCTACAAGCTGGAAAAATTTTAAAATTCTCCATTTGAACCCAAAAGTGTTCAAAAATAGGTTTAAGATCAGTTTTAAAGAAAGTTGGGAAGGTGTGAGGGAGTGCAGGGTTGGTCAAAAAAGGGGTAAAAATATGTTCACTTTCATCCTGTATTTCTTTTAAAAAACTATTAATTATTGTAAAGCAAGTAGGAGTCTCAGGCCAGGTGGGAGAGGTCGGGGGTTAGCTGGCAGGGAGTGGCTCCCTAGTCGTAGTTCTAGAACTGGCGCAAATGTTGGGACATTTTTCCATTTTCCGATTGGCACAAACGGATGCCTCTTGCCTTCCCTTAACTGTCACAAACGTAGTTGTCTATGTCGGCGCAAACATAGTCGTTTTTTACCTGACTGGCGCAAACGTATGGTAGCCGTTTAGTCTTATGAATGCGAATGCGAGTTCCTCGATTTTTTCGTAACTATTTGCGTTTCCAGTTTATTAAAAGAAGCGTTCATCTAGTTCATATTCACTTATTTGTCAATTTTTGGGAAACAGGCAACCGTGCACTCCTAATTTGACACTATATCACTAATTTCGTTCATTTCACTATATTTCTCAACTTTGTCTGAAAATCGCGTTTAGCACCTTTTTCTTGTAGCTTTTATCCTCACCTTTTTTTCAACAATTTCGCGCGGTCCAGTTAGTCATCGTGTAACATTTCGTGTAGACTTTTCGACTGTCTTCACCTCCAAATGTTATGGGAACTCAGGGGAATGAATAATTTTGAATTTTCGTTCAACCTCAAATTAGTGTAATAGTTGTGGCACATTCACTGATTGTATGCAAACCGCACACCCATGTCTCACGTAGCATGTAAATGTTGATGGCTAATTCTGACTAGTTGTATAGTCCAGTCAAATTAGAAAAATATAAAAAATGTTTTATTGTAGTTCTGGAAATTTCCATGTTGTAGTATTTTGGGCTGCTGAACACGAATCTGAAGTGCGACTAAAAATGTTGCCCGGGTAAACTTCTTTTTTTTTTCGCAAAAAAACGTCAAAATGTTGGGAGTTGTCACAGTTTTTTGTAAATAACCCCGAAACTACAACATGTACCTGAAAACACCTCATATACAAAATGAAAGAGCATTAAATTCCCGATATGTGATGTAGATAAAGTGTTTTTTGTACAATCAACCCTTCAGCCGTCAGAGCGTCTGAAAAAACCCGAAAATACGAAAAACCACAAAACTTCTTCAATTAAGGATTTAGGGGCGGCAGTGAAGGTGTTAAAAATGACCTTGTAAGACATTTCAGTTTTGCAATATGATACTTCCAAACAAGATGAGTCATGAAGGTTTATTTGCAAAATGTAAAAAAATGAAACATGGCATTTATAAAAGTAATGTCTTATAGGTAAACTCTTACAAAATCTTGGAATTTATAGGTAAAATCTTATTCTAGAAATAGAAACACGTTATGAAATTAGTCGAGTGGAATGATTTCCTAATCTCAATACAACAGCATGTAATTGATTTTACTTGGGTACGTTCAGGGGCTGTCTTCGTTTGCTCCTTCCTCCAATTCCAGCTCTTGAAGGATGATTTCCTCGTCACCGTTAGCCTCATCGACCAATGGGCTGTTACTACAGCTTCATTCGCAGTGCACGCATAGAACCGAGCACGTCAATCCTGCCTTTCTGCACCCACAGTTGCACCCACTCTTGCCTTATGGCGACTTTCTGGCATCCTTCAAAAAAACCCATTTGTAGCCCCACGAAAGCCCCATAGATCCCCACAGTGAAATCGATCATTCTAGGACCCCCAAAAATGAATTATACATTTAAAAATACTTCAAAAACGACACCCCACCCGACATCATACCCGAAACGCGTGATTTGGTGGTTTTTCGTATTGTCGGACGTTCTGACGGCTGAAGGATTGATTGAACAAAAAATATTCCCATACATAAAATGTAGGAAATTTAATCTTCTTTCATTTTGTTTATGGAGTGTTTTCACGTAAATGTTGTAGTTTCGGAGTTATTTACAAAAAAAAATTGAGACAATTCCCAACATTTTGACGTTTTTTGCAAAATGGGGGAAAAACTTTTTTCCGGGCCAAACCTGGCCGACTCTGCATATGGGCCTTAGTCGCAAACTTCAGATTCGTGTGCAGCAGCCCAAAATATTATAGAAATGGAAATTTCCAGAACTACAACGAAACGTTTTTCTATGGGCCCTTTTTCGGGCTAATTTGACTGGACTAGTAATCAGGAGCCAGTTTTACTTTGACGCCAAATAACTTCGTAATGTATGAAGTTCACTTCTCGCCGAAGTAGAGTTAATTGTTGTTGAAATGAATTACAATCCTCATCAAAATGGATCTGACTGGAAGGAATAATTTATTGTGAACAAATTCGGCGATGAAGCTCTTTAGTATGAACCGACCTCTTTGTATTCATTCATCCATTCGTTCGTTCTCATAAGTACGAAAGTACTGCTTGTTCATTTACTCGTTCATCACTCACTTGTATGATTTTGACTCGCTCTCTCTTGCACAAACTAGCGCCAAGTACATCATTAATTAGTCGGTAGGTTCTTTGGGCTTCAGGGTACTCGTTGAGTTGAGGAAATAGTACACCAAATCACATCGGCATGAATGGTTGGCATGGTGGATGACTTAGAGAGAAACTCGGCCTTTTTCCTGTCCCCACAATCGCGATCCCTCACTTTCAAATCTGGCTCTGAACTGTGCAAAATTTCGTGTGCAAAAAAATTTTTTTTTTTGTTTGAAACCCTCAGTTTGGAAACATAAGGTGGAACCGAGTGGTTGTTTTGTGTGTTGTACACAGTGTGCGAGTACTCATATCCCCGGGAGCGCTGATGATGGGCGGTCGCCTGAAAACGGTTTGCCCAGACGGGAGCTCCCTACGAGAGATACCTACAATGTGAGTAGTTTCGCCGTCACGTATACCTTCTCAATGTCGTTTTGCTCATGCTGGTGGACTTATTTGGTTTTGAAAATCATATTCTTTGCGTGTGATGATTTCAAAATTTCTCTATCTTTTTTTATGATTTGGTATTTTCTCATGTTCCTACTTTTGTTTTTTGCACCTTATCATTTTTCTGATGACATAGTATTATTCGGTTCTGGGCTGTAGATTCTCACACCCTTGGGAGAATTCAATAGATTGCAAATTCCTTCAATATCAATATTTTATATTTTCTCATCGTCAACTTCATCATCAACTTTTCACCTCATTTTGAGATCATTCGCTTCGTCACCCTCACGAATTTCATCTCTGCACATTTTTGACTCATTTTACGTTGTCTTGGGGTTTAATCGGCATACAATTTGAATCTTATATTTGAACCCAAAAAAGTGGCACTGGTTAACCCTTTCGATTTGATAATCTAAAAATGACGTCATCATCAGTGTGCCCGTTTCCGTGTGTGCGTCATGTGAGAACTACCTGGATTGGTCGAGTGTTGAGCTTTCTAGGTACATCGTAGTCTTTATGTGGGTTGAACTCATTTAAGATGTTACTGAGATGATGCAAACGGGAAAAATGTTTCTCTCGGTGAGGGTGGTGTGTTGTTTCTTAACTACCAGATTCCGTCATCGCTTATTGCGTTAGCTTTTTCTGCCTCAATTTATGCTTCTCTAATGTTTGTGCAACGGTAAACATCTGCGAATCAGGATGCTGCAGGTTGCGTAAGAATGGGCCAGTCAATGTGTAGATGCGTTATGAAATTGATGTTTGCTGAAGGTGCTAGGTCTAATCTAATGTAGAATACTAGGGAGAATGATGACTGCTGGTGTAAACTGTTTATCAAACAATAAAAAAATTTTGTGTGGTGGCCAGTTTCGCGCTGCTAAGCTCAACCCTAATGAAAAACGTTTTTAGAATAAATTCATTGTTAATTATTAAAAATTTTCTTATATAATAACCCGTTTCTTATAAAAGCTGTTTCATTTTCCAACCGAAGTGTTGTTGGTGTTGTTATTAGGCGGTGTTGCTTCTACAGCGACGGTTTGGTTTGTACACTCCTTCGTTACAAACCCATACGTAATAACGATGAAGAGGTTTCCAGCAATCGATTTTAGCCGACAGGCTCAGTAAATACAACCCGGGGGGTCCAGGGGGGCGGAGCCCCCTTGGCGGGTTTAAGGGTTGGCGATACACCCATACGCGGCAACGCTTAATTTTTTAAAGGGGTTTAAGGCCGAAATTCCAGTATAAATAGACTTAGTATTGATTAAAATCAATAATATTTTATGGTAACTGGTCACGGCCCAGGGGGGGAGGGCTTAGCTCCCTTCCCCCGCCCTTGGATCGGCCCCTGGATTCAATCAAGCCATATAATAGGCTTGCATAAGAGCTGCAGGATACCTTGGTTAGTTTACAACTAGAGCCAATACATTGGCTATATATAGCTGACGAAATTTTAATTCCTGTAAGGTGGGTTCTTCCATTTGAGTAGGACTGTATCACATGTTATAAGTAGGTAAATGAAAGTGGCAACAAATATAATGAGATACAGTCCTAGTCAACGGGAAGAACCTACAGAACATCAGCTAGTGTGAAGAATATTGTCATCTAGAAACTTACGTCGGTAGGTAACTCTCAAAATGATTGATCTACCCTTGCCTCATCAAAAGAAACCAAAAAATGAATTCAAATAATGAAATAATTATCAGAAATAAACCATAAAAATACATGAAAACAAAAACAAAACGAAAATTGAATCTTAATCAAACTATTTTCTGATTATAATTAATAATCGATGTTTTTGAAAAAAATAATTTGATTCTTGTCCCTACGATGATGAAGCCCGTAACCCACTGCTTCACTATGAAATTCGTTATCAAATTATGAGGTTCTTTCAGAAATAAATATTAGTCGAGATGCGGTCCCCTAGCCCTATTACCATTAGGTAGAATACGATTTTTTATTTTTTCTATTTTTTTACTGAGTGTGTATGAATACACACAAATTTGTAGAATACTGATGTATTCATCAATGACCTTTAAGAAAAATGAATTTATCGAAATTAGGTAGGGAAAACCTACTTTCCTGAAAATAACTGCACTTTGTTAAATTGTTAAATCGGGTTTGGTGAAAAAGGTTGTGCTAAAATAAGGTAGCTTGAAACCGGCTCCCACAATGAAAATTTGTTTATTTTAGTTGAAAAATTATGTAAAGACTAGCAGAGGAGTTTTAGAAACTTCAATAAAATTTATTCTCCTTAGTCTCCCACAGTAGATGCGTTACATTTCAGGGCTTTGATTAACGACTGTCTTTTATGTCTTTATTTCCATGCCAGGTTTTGGTTGTCTTGGATGAATAAGTATCTCGTTATTCTGCGAACGTTTGGGATGAAATGGTGTTTTTTAGCTAGTAAAATTAGATATAGAAAAAAGGATTGAACGAAACAAGTATCTTGTACTTTTAACACTGGCATTGATCTACGACGAAGTCACGACATCGTTTAATTGCGTTCATTGATGAGTTTTCAAACTGTTTGGCGGTACTTCAGGCGAGGAGGCAGCTGAGCTCGGGTGGGTGTCTATCGGATCAGGAGAGCATCAGCGCTGGATGGCGCGGCGTCAACGGAGGACCCGGCGACCGTACGTCCGGCTCGGTCGATTCGGGCCTCAGAGGCTCGTCAGACCGTCAGTCGACCACCAACCTCTCCGATTCGACCACCGATGGTAACGTATCATCTGTTTTAAAAATGATCACTTTCGAGCAGACTATTTGTACAGTTTTCATCCGTGTGGAGTCGTTGTTCCTGCAAGTTGGTTGGGGACGGTATGGAAAATTGCTCGAGTTGCTCTTTTTGTACCAAGAAGTTCCATTTGTCCCTCTCGCGAAAATCGACGAGGTTGTTCAACTGGGGGGTTGCAATAGTTTATCTCAGCTAAATGACTCGTAGGTGATTTTCCGTATCGTCCTCCTCGCCCACCAATTACCAGTTGTGAATAAGCACAGTAGTGTTAGTCAAGTTTGCCGTGCTTTGGCTTAAGCGAGATTGCATATCAAAAATGATTTTTCCGCAGGTACTTTTCCCTACAAATTTACCAGCTCATCTAGAAGGCTCTTTTTGGTTATCCCTAACTTGGCTCATGTTTCATATTTTTGCACAATGATGAGCACCCGCACAGATATTGCATGTACAAAAAACTGTTTCAATCATATTCTGCTCTGTGCCAAAATATCTACTCCCTTCCTCTAAAATTTTTAGTATTTTCAGCCATGCTCTCAATTTCCCTCGTCAAAAAATTGCAAAAACCGTCCCACATTACCAACTTTCTAAATTTCTTCCAAGTCTGTATAAGACTAGTAACAATAGATAAATTGTTTTAGGGCCTCCAACAATCGCTATTGATGGTATTCAGATGGATTATGATACTATCTCCTTAGTCACTTCATACACTTCTCCGCACATGTACCAATGTGAGTTCGGTTGGGGTCACCTCAATCTCAAAATTACCCGTAATACTAACGGTATAACATTCCGTGAATGAAATTCATCCTATCTCGCCTTATTAACTCTGAAAAAATAACGACGATTGCATGGTATATTTTATTTAACCAAAGTTTAAATATACAGATTCTTTTCACACGTAATTGATTAGCATGACGCCATCTCGTTAAGTTCTGTCAAACACTTGCACGCAAGTACAGACTACCTTTTTGTAAGTGAAAGCCATTCTTTCGTCAAGGACACTTCATGTACATGTGCAGTTGTACGCAGTCTCAAGATTGGGGTTGCGGCCATTCCGCCGATTGATACGACAAATCCGACATCATCACTGATGACTCCATTCTTTAGTGTAGTTGAAGGATCGCGTAACAATTAATTGGCTCAATACCAAAGTGGACCCTTACCACTCAACAACGGTCTTCTCCCAGCTACTCCCAACGATTGCACGCACATAATTTCATTAAATCAAATTAAAATTTTGTTATTTCGTTGGTTATTTTTCTTTTAATTTACTGCATGCTGTGCCACAAGCACTCTCACCAAATTAAACTGTATTTTCTTGTATACTGATCTCTGCAAAACAATTTTTTAATACCACGGTTCTGAAGAGCATTGATAACTCCCCGATTGTCTTTCATAGACTATCCTCTGTTCCACATAATTTAACCACTCTCTGCAATAACTATATATTAGAATGTTTTTACCTTTTGTTGAATTTTATGGCACGGGTATTTTAACGTTTGAATTTGTTCTGTTTAGTAACCACGCCGAAAGAAAGTAGTAGCCCGTCATTATCACCTCTCAACGCCCATTCGTTCTCGCGGTCGTTGGACAACTCTACTCTCTCTAGGTAAGTTTGTGTAGTGACATACGATAACAATAGTGGTGATAATTCCATGTTAAATGTCGAAATATTAAAATTTCGTCAATTTCACAATCGGGATGCACCCGACACGAGGACGCAATGTGTTATCACAAATAGGAGGGAAAACAAGGATATTATTATTGGAAAGAATAATTTCTACATTTATCATAATAATTAATTATTATTATTATGAAGACTGTAGGGCCAGATTTTCAGAAATTAACTCATTACAAAAACGATGGACGTCAATGAATTATTTTTATGGAGAAAAATAAAAAACAAGGTTTCCTGTTCCAAATTTTCTGTGCGTCATCCTAACGGTGATTTTCTTGCATCATTTTACTCCACTTGGTTTCCATAATCGTTAGTAGTAATTTTTTAGACGGATTCAAAGTGCGAATTTTCCAAATTTTACTTTTATGAACATATTTATAAATAGTTTACTTTTATGAACATATAATTACGTCCATAAAAGTAAAATCTGGAAACCCACGATCGCCCGATTTCTTTTTGTGGGTTACCTTAAGTCCCGGATCTTCAACAACCGTCCACAAACTCTTGAAGACCAGTCGATATGTTAGAGAGGGTGATGCGTAACACGCGAAATTGGTTCATTCAGTGCATCGACAATGGAGGGCATCATTTAGCCTACCTACATGATTTTTCAGACCATGTAACAAAAAACTTTAAAATATTTCCTACCCTTACAAACAAATCTTTAGTAGGTACCTACTTTTGGTTTATTATTCTTGGAATAATACACCTGTTTTCGCGACGGGGGTCGACGACTCCGATCGGGCTCAAAATTTGACATTATCCGTTTCAAGAGGTCTACATTCTACATCCGAAATGTCCGTCCGCCGTCCAGGCCGTTTTGGGCAGTAGGAATTTTTTTTTAAATCTGAAATTTTGACAAAATACTTGGTTTACCATCTAGTTGTGCCCGCAAGGTTTTCAGTCCGATCGCCCAAACCCGTGGGGCGCCATGGGGCTATAATGGAGCTACGGGTGGGGTTTTTTGATGGCTTTTAGCTATGGGATCAAGTTAGGTGTCGTTTTCGAAGTAGGTATTTTTGGACGTAGAATCCATTTTTTGGGGTCCCGGAACGATCCGATTTCACTGGGGCGATCTTTAGGGCTTTCATGAGGCTAAAAATGGGATTTTTGAAGGATCCCAGGATGTTAAATATTTTTCGAGTACAAAATACAGAATTTTTGAAAAAACACATTTTTGAACAAAAAAAATCAAAAAAATTTTTTTTTTTTAGATAATCCAAAAAAAAAATTTTTTTAATTTTTTCATTGACAGAATTAAATTTCTGCACAAGTAACGTATATCAAATATCAAAGAATAATAAACCCTTGTGTAAAATTTGCAGCGTTTTTCTTCTCTGCATTCTGATCCATGTGACCACACCTCTATGATTCCGTGCCACGTATTGGCAACGTCGCGTTCGCAATCCTATTGCCGCACTAAACGTGTTCTCACTCTCTCACTCACTTCATTTCCCCCCCCCCCCCCCCCCTTACTTTTTTATGTCCCTTTACCTTTTTATAAAAAACAAACGGAAAACAAAAATGAAAAAAGTGGCGGTGAAGGCGAAAAAGGAGAAACCGGCTCGAGGTGGGAGGCCATTTTGTTTTAGAAGAAAACACCATAACGTGATTGTCGTAACGTAAGGTACCACACCACAGCTGATAACAAACTTGTGGCCAATTTTCTCTACTCCAGCACATTTAAAGTGATAACACATCGGGAACAGCTTGACTTTGACGGCCCTTAATAATAACAACGTCGTATGTCACCATTTAATCTTACTGTTGCAGTGGCTTGTGACCCTCACAAATAATTTTGATTGGTTTTTGAAGATCTGTGGAGCAGCTGAGTTCGCCTCAACTAGAAGTGGAGCCGCTGAGACGAGGGAAGTTGCGAGGAAGTGGAGGCAGCGCCCCATCAAGCGCTACCACCGGCCGGTCCGGAGGCAGCACTTGGGGTAGCATCTCCAGGGTTTTTGCCAGGAGTCGGCACAAGAAGCATCCGAGTCAGAACAGCCAAGAAGGTAAGAGAGTATCTTGCAAGCCCGTGGATTGGGCCCTTTTGTGTGGGTGGTGCGAAAATGAGTGTTCAGTTGTTTTAAATAAAATGCTCGAAATGCATCGTTTTCTTTCTTATTTAGCCCCACTGCCTGAAACCCCGAGCGAGTCGTGCAACAGGAGCTGGTCTCCCCTGACGGAGGAGGGATACGCGGAAAAACTGCGGCTGCTGCGGGAGGCCAGTGCAATCCCTATGGAGAGGTGGCGTGCACCCACAGTCCTCGCCTGGTTGGAAATCGCTCTCGGCATGCCACAATACGGTCCCAAGTGCGCTCAAAATATCAAATCCGGCAAAGTGAGTTTGATTCATCGAATTGTTCATTGCTGCTCTTGTGTATAATACAACTCTGATTCCTCTCGTGGTTTTCAGGTATTGCTTGAACTCAGTGACGTCGAATTAGAAGTCGGTCTAGGAGTAACGCATCCCATGCATAGGAAAAAATTGAGATTAGCAATAGAAGAACATCGGAATCCTAGTTTAATGAGGTACCCCTGCATTGGCCAACTTGGCCATACTTGGGTCTCTAGCGAGTGGCTACCTGATCTTGGACTGCCTCAGGTATGTTTACGCCCAAGGTCTCATCAAATTTTAAGTTTGTTCTTGGTAAAAACGAACCTAAGACCTTTTATGTTTACTAAAACGTCATCCGAACTCACTTATTTTATTTTTACAGTATTCGGAAAACTTTGCAACAAATCTCGTCGACGCCCGGATGCTGGACCACTTGAGCAAAAAAGAACTAGAAAAATATTTAGGAGTTACTAGGAAATTCCATCAAGCATCTATCGTCCATGGAATCCATTTACTGCGAATGATGAAATACGATAGACAGGTAAATTCGCCTGGTTGTAAAATTTAGCGTGTAATTGAGAAACTAGTGTGTTTCTGTAAATTTTACTGATAAATGTACGCTCTTTTTCAGGCTTTAGCAGTTAGAAGACATCAATGCGAAAACGTTGATGCAGACCCTCTAGTATGGACCAATCAAAGGTTTATCCGCTGGGCTAGGAATATCGATTTAGGAGAATACGCCGATAATTTGAAAGGTACACACGGTGGATACAGGACTGGGTAGAATTAAAAAATGAGCGATTTATTGAATGTGAAAGACATCCGGTTTTTGTAAACAAAAATATCAGATCCGGTGTGAGACAAAGCTTGGCCTGACGACAGACGATGGGGTGTGGAGGTTTATTTTCCGGCTCGGATCCAACTCAGGAGATATGTCAGATCACGAATGAGCAGCTGGCACACTCGGCTGCCCTGAACTTTCTCGGGTGCCATTACCGTGGAATTAATCTGAAAAATAAAATAAAAGGGTTTTTAATTGTGTGTGATAGAAGAAATGCTAGATTTTCTGCCTATTTTAGGCCTGGCCAATATTTAAAACTGAGGGTGAGAAAAACGAAAAACGCAGTTTCAATGTTGAACCGTTAGTGTGAGCGTTTACGTGGCCTGTGGATTAGTGCTGTAAAAAATCGACTCGTTTTTATCAGCGACAAATTGGGATCAAAACAATATAAATTTAATCCAATTCAGTTATTGAAATTATTATTTCAACAAACGAGTAGGTCCAAAATATTGGCTAAAAATTATGGTTATTCAAAATACATCTCAGTGCTGATGGCAAAGCTCCTGTTTGGGACATTCTAAACGCATACATAATATTATAATAGTATTATCCACTTTCAAGGTAGGTATATTATGGCCTTATGAGGAAAAATCGGAAAAAATTGTTTTTTCAGTCAGTAGGAAGGGTCTCGTAATTTGGGTCAGCACTGAGATTGTTAATCGGCATTACGAATATCAGTTCAGTCGTCAATATCAAATTTTAGGTTGGTTCGGAAAAATGTTTTCGTTAAAAAAAAAAAAGTCCATGTCTGGCTGGAGGTAGCTACGTCAATTTTGGATGGTATATCCAGTAGAGCTGAAAACCCTTTCTATTTTGTCGAACCTTTACATTAATTGAACCTTTTTTCTTTTCTTTTTCGATTTTTTGCCCAAAATAATCGAAAAGTTGAAAAAGTCGATTTTTTGCAGCACTGCTGTGGATCTCACCACTCCCTTTGACCCACCATCTGACATGGGTAGTCCCTTCGCTGGCTGCCACATCATCCCCACTCAAGGACAAGGCTTTGTGTCCTTCAACATTTGAAGGAACTGTTACTGTTCCTCCGTAGGAACAAGGCCCCGTTGGGATATTAGAAAATATCGATATTTATTCCAATATACTATTGGAACATAATATATAAAATTGTATTCCAGTAATATTGAAAGAAAGTACTGCTCGTTATTGAAAGAAAAATTGAATAAGATTGTAAAAAAGAAGAATATTGACAGTTGAACCCGTAAATTCTGCTGTTTTAATGGGAAAAGAGTTCATATGGCTTGAAATGCTATTTTTTATAATGGGCCTGCTGGTTTAGCTATGACAGGAGCAATTTTACATCTACGTTTTTACAAGCGTTTTACTGCCATGTTCTTTGCTTTGTTCTGGACTGATATAATCCGGGGGTTTGGGGCTGTCCCCCATTAGACATAATGCAAACATGTACCGTACTGAAACTGTCACAAGTGGCAATACGCGCACGTGTGCCAACGCAATTATGTAAAAACGATTTATTTTTCTCTGCCTGGTCAATTTGCTTGGTAGTTCGTGTAAGCACAGTCAGAGGGCATTTTAAATTTCACGGTAAATGAGATAATTATGTTTGCGTTAATTTTGCAAATAGCTTACCATTTATGAAAAGGTCACTTGCTGCCTCTCGTCCTGATGAGACTCGAGTATAAGTCGGGGCAGGCTCCTTCCATTTCGATTGAGCTTAGAAACCTTGAGAATAATCGTCAATTGACTGGAGTTGACTGGAGTTTGGTGTCGAATTGGGTCCTGGGTGGTTTTATACTTCCACAGCCCCCACTACAAAGGCTATCTTTAGGCCCGAAGCTCTTCAAATCAATCGATCGGTTCGTCAATCGGGGTAAAAATAGAATCCCGACTCATTAGGTCCAAAGATGGCCCACTTGACCGGAATGAGTGACGGCAGCACCAACGTCAATTTAGCTCTTGAAAAAACGTCAATAGGTACGAGTAATTGGCTCTTACCGAATAATTATTGTTCGGTAAGAGGCATGTCAAGAATGTTCGCGAATCTGAACTAATTAGGTCACTACGCAACTTGAAGCTCTTCAACGACCACAAAAATTGCAAATTTTACACGACCCATTGTCAGATAACGCAACAATACTTTTCGTTTGGATAGCTAGTGGAGGACAAAATGCTATAATATATTCTCTTTATCTCTGAATAATATTCAGATTCGGTTAATATGTTAAATACACTTACTTAAAAATAATAATTTCCAAAAAGAAGGTATTGAAGGGTTTTTAGCACCGTCGCACGCACAAAAATACACCAAATTCATTTTAAGCACATTAGAAAGCACATAGAAAGAATCCCAAGTGTATTTCAAATACAAGCGACGTCTATAATTTCAATCATTGGGTTGGCATCTACAAGGCGTCTTCTCATACCTCCTTTGTGGGTTCTTTTGGTGTAATAAAACCCATATATCTGAGGGAGAAAGTTTAATTAACATAAGTTTTCATGTTTTTTATTCTGAAAAATCTCAAGATTTTTTAATAATTACAATTTTTTTAAAGTTATTTTTCCGATGAATTTCCCCCCTAGATAAAATATAAATCTCCAAGTAACTTGAATGATCGAAGCATAACAATAATTGTGAAATTATTGGGGGTAATGTCGATATTTTTACAATCAATTATTGATTGTAAAAATATCGACATTCGGCGAAAAATGTTTTTAGCAAACATCGACGTTCGATTCCCATCCCTAGTATGAATTAGAGATGTCAGATTCTTCAAAAAGAATAGATATCAGTCGTATCGATCTTTTTGAAAGAATTGAAAAGAATCATATCGATTTTTTTACTAAAGTATTGATTCTTTCAAGAATCAATCTTTTTCAAATTTTGCAATTTTTTTCCAACCTCCCTGTTCATAACATGTTACGGACAACCAGGTACCGCGCATGCGTGAACTGTACTTGTATCATACCAGTTCTCAACAGAGTGTGGTTGGAATGAATTTGGGACCGTCCCCGTAGACGACGATTACAGGTGCAACCTGATTGGCTGAGAGGCACATGTTCCTCCCCCCCCCCCCCCCCCCACTTCTTAGTTACTCTCATGGCGTCTCTATCATGGTCTCTTTTACTCTGTGATCATGTCCAATTACTCTATTTTGGCTCGAAGGGGGTAACCTCCTGCTCTGGCCAGCTGATCCCTTGTCTGATCTCATGAGAGTGAGCGTGGACCTTGGGAACCCAGGAACTTCTATCGACCCGTCTCCAGGACCCTATGGGGCTCTCACATCCGTGGGACGGTACGAGGGAATCTGAGGCGGCTTTGAGGCTGCGGACAACCGCCGCAAAGGTGTCTCCTGTGAAAGCGCGCTGTATGCCCTAGGGAGCCCATTGCAATGAGCTGTGCAATGCTGTATGCAATGAGCTCATTGCTTCCACAAGTGCCTGTTCAGTGGACCCTCGACATCTCGAGTGTACTCAGGAGAAGCAAACCTGGCCCTTCACCCTCCCATCATCCAACCACCGAATTAGGAACTCAATAGAATCACTTACCACCCACACCGTGGGGTCAATTTCTCAAGATGGATTCCCACAATCGTTGCATTATGCATGTTGGAAACCCGCAGCCCTTGACGGTCCCCTCATGCCCAAACTGACCCCAACGAACTACCGTTTCAATGTGAGACGGGTCAATATGGCCCTAGAGCGTGGTGCTCCATTATTTAACCTGTTTGCAATGTAAGGGTAGGTGGAGGTTGATTGAGGTTGGCACACAATTAACCCTCCTGTTCCAGGAAGCAGCTGAACCCCCAATACCACATTCCCGCCTAAATGTTGTGCTCTGTCCACTAGATTCTGGCGTTCACGGTGCTCTAGTGGTTCTGGAACCTTCGTTGAATGGAGACACGATGGCCACCGCTCTTGGGATTCCCCCCTCGAGAAACATGATCCGAAGGCACCTGGCCGCCGAGCTCGAAGCTCTCGTTCTTCCTGCCAGGTAAGCCACAGAGAACATACTTACTTACTCATCTCCTATCCTTCTTTTCGGTTATGGTTTTCAGTTTTGGAGTTTTATTCAGAGAGCTGAAAGTAAACTAACACTTTGATCCTCTGGTGGTGGTATCTCGTGATTTTGGTTTTTTTCCCCGCTTCAGTATTGGATTATATTAAACGTTTTATTGGCGCTTTTAATCACTAAATTATGACTCCCCTTTGTCTCTTTGACGGCTTCTATACTTCACGTGACACTGATAATGAACTCAGATTTGAAAATGAATTCTGATTGAGGATTTTGAAGAGTGTGTAATTTGTACCGTAAGTAGCTTTGCTTGGTTGAATTGTTTTGATTCCTTTGATTTTACACCCTGTTGCGGCATTTTTGACTGCCTTTTGGGATTCAAAAGTATTCTTCCTGGCTCTCATTTCCAATATTGCGACTAAACGCTTCCCTGACTCATCACACACGATTTTTTCTCACTTTTGAAAGGGAATGGGGAGAATTTAGAATTTAATGTGAAATTCGCGGAACGCTGCGTTTCTTGACAATATTTTATGTCGCTTACCTGGCACTGCAGCAATATTTCGTCTTAATTGCACATTCCATAGAGTGTACATCATCTCTCAACACGTATAAATTCCTCAAAGGTTTTTTAAAATTTATAACAACTGCAATATTGGCAATTGAAAATTATTAGCAAATAGAATTTACTTGAAAATAAGTAAATTATAGACTGTGCAATAATAATTATAGCGATGTTGCCACTGAAATGCAGTACATATGTACATCGTTAACAATCACTGTTACAATCAAGAAATGTTTTCCGTAATTTCTTCCACTCCGTGAAGGTATAAAATTGTAGGTGCTGATGTGGTCAGGGAAGCTTGAAGCGTTCCATTGGTTGAGATTTGTTACCTAATTATTGTGTTTGTTTTTTTTCTTGTTGGATCATTCCAGACACGAGCTCCTTGCCAATCTTTGAGCTACCAAGGTAGATAGCAGAATAACCGATTTTCTGTAGCTATCTCACCAACCACTTTTCTAACACTGACCAACCATGTTACAACCTGAAATCAATTTACGACTGCTTATTTAAGTGATTTAAAAAAAAAAGCCCGCGTTACGGACCTTGATGACCCTTGAATGGCTTTTGAGAGCCGAAAGATTCAAAAATTACTCGTCAAAGAATTTCAATAATTGAGTTTTGAAATTAAGGGAAGCCTGAATGGTTATTTGAGCTTTTCCAGGTAGAAAATCGTTCTTGAAGGGAACTGAAACAGAATTAATTAAAATACCTTGAAAATGAGTTAAATTTTGTTGGGTTATCCCCATTTTAAAATATACAGTACCACCTAGTACCAAAAACTAATTTTGATGGGTACAAAAATATTCTTTTACGATCATCCAAAATAGTTCAATCTGACCAAACAAAATCCGGGTCCCGGAAAAACGAAGCTTTTGAAGTATACTCATAATTACACTTTTTTACATTTTTAACTGTTTTTACATCAACGTTTAGTTTTTTTATTGTGCGAAATTAGTGTTCTTCACTTGATATACACAACAGTAGTTTTCCCCTAGGGGAACAGTTAACCGGTGGTTTAGTAAAATTGTTTAAAATCCGATTTGACCCGCAGAATACAATAAATTGAATGTGGTCTTCTAACGGCTGGATTCCTTGTCATGGATGTTTTATCTCCATCGCTAAAGTAGTTTGAAAAAAGATCAAATTGATCTTGATTACGTGTATAGAAACGAAAAATCGTCTCCTTTTCCCCCCCATATCGAAGTAGTTTTTCCAATAGCAACCCTTTTGCCTGTTCCCAAAATGTAATACCGAGTCTTCGAGAAAGAATTGCTTTTTAATTAAATTAGAGTCGATTAAAACCTGTAATTAAATGTGCATATTGAAAATTGTATCACCGGAAAATCGCTGTTGAAATAAATAATTATAGGTAACGGTTCTTTTGTTTATTTCCAATCGTTAACTTAGACAAACAAAGCTCTATTAAATGTTCAGTAGAGATAGAAAAGTATTTGTATATATGTGTCTGTGTAAATAAGTGGTGTAATGTAAAGGGCATATGTAGATAGGTTGTGGAATACATAGTTAGGTAGGTGCGTGTATTTTCTTGTGGGAGAAATTTGATATTTTCGCGGTCTTTTCAGTGGTTTTGATTTTACAGTCAACCGAAGCAGTTTTGATTGATTTTTGATATTGCGTTCACTCGTTTACGTGATCGATTCAAACGGTTTCACCGTCAGGGTTGTACTAACTGATAAGTAGGAGAAAACGCGTGTTTTGCCAGATATTTCAGTTGACTGGTCTTACATCCCTTTGTATTAGGTATGTTAAGTGATATTATTACTTATGTCCAACGCAAGGCGGGGTTGTCCAAGTTTCCCTTATGTTCCTTGAGAATAAAGGAAATTGACTAGGTACTGCGCAGACTGGCGTAGGGATGGAAAGACCATGACCAGATATTTCTTTTCAATGCCCGTATTTAGCCGGATAGAAGTGGGTTGAAATATCCAGTAACTGGATATTTGTATCGGATATCTGTACTTTTTCAAAAATACTGAACATCAAAGCAAAAAAGAAAATAAAGCAAAAGGCGAGAGGGCCTGGTCGATCGTCGATCTCGCTCGCTGCTTTCTATAGAAAGCTTTAGCTACCACCGTCAACGGTTTATACTTCATTGTAGTTCAGAGTGGCCAACGAGAGATGGCGTTAGTATCGGCACTGCTATTATGACATTGTTCTTTGTAGTTTTAGGTCTGCCCTCTGTTTGAAATCAAACCCCATTACCTTGGATTCTTGCATTCTACTTCGCCCTTGAGGTAGCAGCATTGTTGTCATACTAGAATGAGCAAAATTAAGGTTTTTTCAGAAAAACAGCAGATATCCGGAACGGATGCTTGATCTCTGATATCCGTATATTAATTTTGGTTTTCCATCTCTAGACTTGACGTAGCCAGTTTCGTTGTCCACTTGGAAAAAGGGGTTTGGAGGTTTATTCTGTAACCTATCTACCATATCCCGATAGCCAAAATTAAACCTATGTTCATGAAACCTTTTTCAATTACTATCAATCACTGTTTAAAAAATGAATGTACAATAATGTAATTATTCGGGAAAAAATAAAAGAATATATATTAAAGATATTTGCTGTGGGACTGTGTTGTTTATTAGAGTCTAACCATTCAACAACATAACGCACATAACAGAACTGTAAAACGGCAGACTCCCAACTATTGACAGGACAACAAAATGTCGGTAATTGTTAAATGTGTTGCATCCCTAGTAGATTTTTATATCGACCCAGTAGATGGTATAGATAGATTTTTTAAATGAATTTTCGGTGTTAGATCTCTTTTACAAAACTGTCTTCAGCTGTTTCTATAAAAAGAAAGTCCAAACTGGGGTGCCAAGCTTGCAAAAGGTAGGTCATTGTCGTTTTGGTCTATTGAAGAATTTTGGAAAAACCGATAAAACGTGATATTTTCCTTTAATTGTCCGGGATATTCTGAACTTATATAATCTTCCCTATTCAATATTCAGTGTTGCCTTGTTTCCCTTTTTTTCGAGCAAAGTAAGAACAAAGGGTTTATTGGCTTCAGATCGGAATTGCGGAATCGTTTCAGGGACAGAATTAAACAACGCCCAAAGTTTAGAGTTGTTTCTGTCATGAGTTGTTTCGAGAGATTAAAATGAAGCAAGACCCACCTTTTGCAAGCAAACGTTTCTGGACTAAGAGGTCTTTTCTATCGCTCATTCCTTCCACTCCGCAGGTCATCGGTGGTGATTGACAATGACAAAGTATTACTTGAGAATATTCGATTTTTGTGTTGGCTTCTCTGTTGATGGAATTGACCCTCACATGGGACCAGATTTCAAGATGTTGGGGTGAAAGTCTGACTGGAGAAATCTTCTTGCCAGCTTTCGGAATAATATCACCGATAAGTTATATAATTCTGTAACGACCGATCAACAGAACAGCAAGGAAGGATCATCAGAACTCAAGGTGCGTAGACGAGCAAAGCGAGCCGGAGCATCTAGTCAGCAATAAACTCATTGGCGAACTGTAAGAAAGTAACGAATGCGTCACTTATAAAAATTTTGTAAAACGCTCAGTTCCACCAAAATTTAGATCTGAGATGAATCGCAAAAACGGCGGTTTAAGTGAAGACCTGTGGTGGTTTTACCCCCTTTTGTCTCTCACTCTCGACAGCCCGCCAGAGGTAGTACCAGCGGGAGGAGCAGCTCGCGCCACTGTTGCGGCGCAGCCGTGCGAAAACCCAACTTCTCCCGCTGGCGAGGCAGCCTTCCTCATCAGGGAAGGAAGTATTACATTTACTGTGTATTATAATTTGATTATGTTTCATAATCGCAGTGCTGTGTTTGCGACCAATCCCAACGAACAGGCCTCTCTTGGCGACATCTCGCCTAGGGAAGCTGAGTCGGTGGGAGAGATCCCTTTGCCTGGATTCGCTGCCCAGGTCTCCTTTATTGACCAATTAAGGAAGCCACGGGGCGTTTCCAGGTACGACTGGGTCAGTGGGTCAGGCCACCTCCGAAGAAATTTCGTTCGAGGTAGCTGTAGCCACTGGCTCTGGTAAAACTGCGAGCCCTGAGCGAAACAATACCCACCACGACACTTCGTGTCGGGCATTGTCATCCTCACGGTTCCCTTTCAGAGATTATAACTTTGCGGTGGATCCTGACTCCAATCAGCAGCAAGCAGACATGTGGCTGCACTCTTCCCTCTCCCCGGATCTCCACCAAACACACAAAACCTGAATTTAGGGAATTTAACTTCCAATTTAGGTTCACGACAACACGTAGGTACACACCCATCATCCGTGACTTAGTGTGTTCCCACGCAATCAATTTAACGTTCTTGGTGAAACCAGTCCTGAATGATAAATGGACCATTCTGTTCCTTGTATTTATCAAATGAGTTTGCTACTTCCACTCCATGCGAGCATTCCGATTGGTGGAGTTTCCCTACTGGATCTTGGATTGGATCTGACTTCATCGGGCTGATGGCTGATAACCTTCACTGATCCAAAATTTTACCTTCAAGAAAAAAATCCCTCAATTTTTTCACTTTTATCGATTGCATTAAAATCGATTTGTTATTTTCTTTAAAAACGGGTGTCCCTCACCCATCCCTAGTGTAAAGCTGTAAAATAGGTACCATAACTATTTGCATTTATGGAAGAATCTAATGTTATGGTGGCTGACTCGACAAACTTAATTGGCAATTTATTTTATAACCCTGAAGGTACAATCCTGATGATTGTGTCAAATGACCTTAAGCTCTGATGATGGAATTATATATTGCGAAACTCGGTGATTTATCCAGTCTACCAGTACCTAACCCAGATATCTTGAGATTTATTCCAGTCATTCAAGGCAAACCACCATACAAGTTATGCGCGATTATATGATTTTGAAGAGCTGCCATGATGGCCTTTGAAGATTAATCCATTACGACTTACATAATATGTAAGGATAATATCCTTATATTATAATATAATATAATATATTATATTATAATATATCTTTACATATTATGTATAAAGATATATAATATTATTATATCCTTTTAAATTATTTGAAAGTACATCAGTGTGTGCTAAAATACTAGAATACAAAAACTCGCCTACTGAGTCGGAAATGAGCGAATCTCACCACCCTATGATGTTTTCTGATCAATTTTCGTGCACCAGTCGTATTTTTTGTGCTGCACCTCTTGCACAGGCCCCGACGTATGTGAACACCATTTTCCTCTCTGCACGCTCAAATACATTTTCGCGTGCTCTTACTGGCATGTCATAGTAGATCTCATACGCCTTACAGCGGGCTCTGGATGTGGTTGTCTTTTCACTCTGCTTTTTTGTGTTATGCTGCTGAATGTTTAGCTATTAAACTTCACTTTTCCTTCATGTTATACTCGCCGGCGATGTGAAAAATTTAATTGCACCTAGCCAGATAAGTAGCTAAGTAAGGGCGGGTTTATCAGATACGTTTGCCTGAATGGGCTAATCTCTGAGTAACGCTATTGAAATTAATGTGTTACTCAGTGAATAGCCTACTCCGGCTTTAATCGAGGGAGCAAATGCATTTGATAACTCCGCCCTTATAAAACAAACATTACAGTTCAACAAGGAAAACCACCACAATCCCACGGATTACAACTGTTGCCACATAATAAGACAAAATAGACAACAATTCTGACATAAGCATCCCCACAAAGAGTGTGAAAGCGTGAGTTGCTTCAAAAAATAGAGGTGGTTGGCAGCAGTGCGGTAGGCAGTCGCCACACTGTTTTCCGCTAAGGTAAAATTTACCATAAAAGCATTTAATGCACCAGTAGTCGACACCCTCTTAGAAAAACGCTGCAAATTTTATGCAAGGGTTTATTATTTTTTGATGTAGATTACTTGTGCAAAAATTTAATTCTGTCAATTAAAAAAAATTATTTTTTTTTCTTCAAAGTTTTTGGTTTTTTTTTTCTCGAAAAATATTTGACTTTCTGGGATCCTGCAAAAATACCATTTGCAGCCACATGAAAGCCCTATAGATCGCCACAGTGAAATCGGATCGTTCCGAGACCCCATAAAATGGATTCTACGTCCAAAAATACTTCGAAAACGACACCTAACTCGATCTCATAGCCCAAAGCCTTCAAAACCCCCAACCTCTCCCACCTGGCCTCAGATCCCTTCAATAGCGGATAGTTTTTTCCGCTTAAAATAAATACAGGATGTAAGTGAAAGGATGAAGGTGAAATCTATTTCACTCCTGGCCAACTTCAAGAGCTCAGTGGTTTTCCCCTCGCTAGTCCCTTTTTTCAACACACCCTCTCACTGAGGCACACCTCTTTATTGTTGTTTGTGAATATTTCATTTTTATTACCTCTGAGCTTCACAGATAATGGTGAAAACGATCTTCCAGGGGAGCCCCCCCCCCCCCCCCCACCCCACCCCACACACACCCACAAGATGGTCTCGTCCTCCTCCTCGGGCTGGAGCTCCATATAAATCAGAAAATGTCTGCCTTTTTCCTAATTATTCTTTTAATACGCTAATATTCAAGCTATTTTAATGAAATGGGGGCTCGAAATGTTCGGAAACATGTCCCCACGAAGCTTTACCTCCAATATTCCGTCTTCACGAATGACGGAACCCTCTCGGAAAACTGCGTGAAAAAGTGACTCTTCATAAATTGGAGCCCTCCCACGAACTTAACAGTTTAAGTCTTAATACTTACAGTTCTGTGAGACTGGAAAAAGGAAGTCATTAATAATTAATTCTTTATTGTTTCTTGTTGTTACATAGTTTCTTTTTGTAGAAATAAAATTTGCTGTCGACTACTGGAGCATCGCCCATGGACGTGCACGTCCACTTCTGGCTTATTCTCGATTTTGCCATGTTGGCGCAAACCCATAAATTGGAAAAACTCGTTTTCCTCGCACTAAAGTACTTTCAGAGAAAAACGAAATTTTCCCTCATAGGTTTTCAAGATTTAAAAAATAAAAGTTGGTGATAGAAACACGTCAAGTCAAAAATTGTCTTAAGGTGTCGACTGCTGGTACATCTAGGTACCTCAAATACTACCCGTTACGATCGAACTGTAATGAGTACCCGGCTACAAGCGTCCTCTACACGACCTACAAAGTCCGAAAATTGGGGTTTCTTACAAATATTCACGTCCATCAACTGGCTATTAATGGCGCTGAAAAGAATTGCAATTCAATTTTTTCTCCCGGCTATTTTAATCTAACGAAGGATGTCGATATTATTCTATCCAGTATTTTCCCATGTTATTCTCAAGCACTGCTGGACAATGTGAGGTCGTAATTTTCATACTGGTCAATTTTGGTTGATTTGAGCTAAAACCAGAAAGCATGTCTTTTCTTGACTTTTCCTGCTTCAGCCGGCTCACGAAATGGCTCGTTTTTTCGCAATCCAGGTTAGGTTTTGTCTCGACTTGAGTACGGCTGAACTGTGCCAATCTGAAGGTTACCCACTCGACGCGATTGAAGAGCTGATTGACACATTCTAATATTGCCTCTTAGATGTGTTTGAGAAGCTCTTCATGAACAGATTATTTCAAATCACGCCACTAGGAATTTCCTACGTAGGTGAAATGAGGGGTAAGGAACGCCTTAACCCCACTCAGTTGATCCACACTCTTGACTATCCCTTTTTAAATTTACCCTATTCATAACATAAAAACGCTGCAAATTTTACACAAGGATTTATTATTCTTTGATATAGGTTACTTGTGCAGAAATTTAATTCTGTGTCAATTGAAAAATAAAATACAAATTTTTTTGAATTTTTATATTTTAAAAAAATTTTGGATTTTTTCTTCAAAAATTTTCTTTAAAATTTTTTTTGTTTTTACTTGAAAAATATTCGACCTCCTGGGATCCATAAAAAATCTCATTTGTAGCCCCGTGAAAGCCCTATAGATCGCCTCAGTGAAATCAGATGGTTGCGGGACCCCAAAAAAGGGATTCTACGTCCAAAAATACTTCGAAAACGACACCTGACTCGATCCCATAGCCAAAAGCCTTCAAATAACCCCTCCCATAGCACCATTGTAGTCCCATAGCGCCCCACGGGTTTGGGCGATCGGGCTGAAAACCTTGCGGGCACAACTAGATGGTAAACCAAGTATTTTGTCAAAATTTCAGATTTTTAAAAAATTCCTACTGCCCAAAACGGCCCAATAGATTAGAAAATACGAATGTCATAAAATCTTGGGGGGGGGGGGGGGGGGGGGACAAAAGGTGCGTCATCAGTTAGTAGGACCGCTACCCACAATTCCCACCCAACTGAGGAAGATCAAATTTCATTAGGAAAAACTATTCATTATCGAAAAGCGAGTAAAAGGGGTCTGAGGCCAGGTGGGTCGAGGGTTGGCTGGCCATTTTTCAAATTTTCCCTTAATTCGACTGGCGCAAACGTAGCTGTCTGTGTCGGCGCAAACGTAGTTGTATCTTAATCTGACTGGCGCAATCATATGGCCTACAGTTCAATTATAATGAGAAAAAGTCAATAAAATAAGCATAAAATTAAAAAAGGACTGAATAGAAGGATCATTCCCCTATACGATTTCAGAACTGCATCGGGAGTTTGATGATGAATTTTAGAATGCTTAGTACTAACTGCACACCATTCACAAACGGAATGTCTCAACCTTAACAATCTTAGTACATCTATGGTGAACAACAGTTTCTCTTAATCATACTAACACAACCCCCAACTAGTCCAGCGTGCTGAGGGTAACGCTAAACATCTATTTGTGATCGTCCTGCTGATTGGTGTTTTTTTGTCTGCTTCTCTCTCTTCTCCCCCAACCTTCCCTTCCTTCTACCGATTCCGTTAGGGCCGGTTTCGAAGGGAGTTTACGGGGGAGGCGGTCCGGAGGTTCCCTCGGGAGGAACATCGGCAGGATCCAGAGCCGGGCGCTGCCGCCGCCCCCCATTCAGGAATCTTCACCGGACAAAGACAGAAGATCGTCCACGTTTAGGGTGAGCCTACAGGTCAAAAATCTCTCCTACCTACAATTCACTAGATTTAGTTTTTCACCTATTGATATGCCTCATCCAATTTCACTTCTTACCGGCTTAACCTGAGTGTGTTCTAATCCTTGTTGTATTTTATTTAACACGCTTTCTACTTCGTTCGGGAAACTGTAGACTTACAGCACAGTTCGAAAGAAGGTAAAATCAGTAGTTCGTCGTTCCTGCCTGTTGTACAGTACTGATGTGATAATAATTAGTATATCACTAAATTGTAAAATACCAGTTATGATTTAACATAATATGTTAAATATATTATCCTTATTGATGTTTTATGCTACTTGTTTCTGCAGTTTAACTCATGGAAAAGTTCACAAGTAAGTTTGCAAAACCAAAATTCAAGTCGGATTTATGGGGATACTCGTGGGTCAACTCTTCAAGAAGTCGATTTTTCGGAAACAGCTGCAAAAATACTACATTTCATGCTGATTCAGAATGATATCTAATTCTTCTTTGGGTGCCATACCCATAATCGAGCGTTAGCGACCTCTCGCTTCTAACTTCTGTTGAGCATGTTGACCAGTTATAACAATAAACTGTTATAAATTACAAAAGTAGTAGGGACCTGTTTAATGCCGGTTCCGAACGGCAAATTAAATTAATGATTGAAGTATTATTACATTTATAGCATTGAAAAAAAATGGATCAAACCAGTGAAACCTAGAATGTGATTTTATGTAACTCCGCCAAGGGGATCGACTCGGGGCATGGGGTGGGGTTAGAAGGAGTTGCAGTTCTCAGTGAGGGGGGGGGGGGGGGGGGGATCGGACTGTCAGGTAGACGGCACCGACTCAGAGCGCGGCCAGTGGGATATTTCTGTTGACCTTGCCTTACTCACGCCCAACAACTTTTAATCCAAATAACCGCTGTAAAAGCGCATTGTGTTAAAAAATAAGTGCCAATTTTTTTGAGTGAGGATCTTCACTGGATGGCAGGGACGATTCCAGAAGTACTAACCAGCTAGACGAAACGTCAGCAACATTAATTGCTCTGTACTGCAGTTGCGCCTACTGCAACATCAATTGCTTTATTGCAGTTGTACTGCCTTGTTTGGCCGTAGTTGAGGTGGAAGTCTCTTACATTTCCTCTTAATCTTCCGAGGTCTCCGCGTAATGCAAAATAAAACTTAAAACTATCTTTAAAAAAAAAAAAAACCTTAAAACGTAAACATCTCCGAAAAATCACTATCAGGGCAAGTAACTATCACATTTGTGAAATTGGTGATGAATAATGAAGCACCTCACTTTGAGCGGCGTTTCAAAACCAGCCTCATGGTAAAATGGCAGATTTGTCGGTTCAGTGTCTTTCCTGTTCCTTTCAGAACCGAAATCTTCACTTCTACAAAACGTTTTGGAATTCGATTTTTTTTCTACGTTTTTGGTGGACTGGTAGGAAGATATGATGTGCTTTAAAATCCTGTAAACCATCATGGATGGGAGAAAGAAAACCAGTAAGATCTCAAAAACGTTTTACAAACTGAAAATCTTGGTGACTCGATCAACAAACAATGCAGTACATTCAAACAGTCGCACATAGTTAAAATCAGGTGGCAATTTCCCTCGATTGGTCGAAAATTTATGGATGTAGAGATTTCTAAAGATGGGCATGTTTCTCCGTGCTGCGACCCATGAGTGTCCCCGTATTAAGGCTGTTAAGGATATCAGGAAAAGGGGTTATCATTTAGACAAGCCTAAACGGTGTAGCGTCACGCTGACTAGCCTCCATTGAAATTTATGCTAGTTGATGGATAAGGAATGATTGGGTTTAAAATGCCACCAGTACAATCATTTTATACAGCATTGCAACACTTCCGATGCTTTTTTGTCCCTCTCTCATTTGGATTTCGGTCGACAGGGATCGCTGTCGAGAGCCCTGGGCCTGAAGACAGGACGGTCGTCGATCAACCACTACGGCGAGATATCGTCCCCCGTCCACGAAGCGGTGTCGCCGACGTCGAGCGAAAGCAGCGGCACGTTCGGCAGTCAAAGGCCCGAGTCTCCCCAGAGCGCCATAGTCCGCCGGCGCCCTACACACCGCCACCGCAGGGTCAAGTCGATCGGGGACATCGACGCCATCACGACTGTGACGCCCGTATGATATTACTAGAGTCGTATCAGTGACGCAGGTGCCGCCCGATTCATCGGCAATTCAACCAGACAGTAACCTCAGTTTACTCAGCATGTTCAAAATGGGCTCCTTGAATTATTTAGTTAAGGTGGGTGACGTGCTTGATTTGTTTTGATAAGTTCAACATCAACAAAACCTCAATAATCAACCATTGATTAAGCCAATTTTTTATTTTTGCCCTGGATACCTGTGAATCCCTTGTTTTCCGAAGTAAGATTGATTTTTCCTGGCCTTGTCAATCCTAAGCATTAGCTGTCAAAGTCTGACTTACGCAGATGCCCCATCAAGTGGGGTAAGTGTGTAACCAGCCTGTTCAATCTTTGGAATGCTTATTCTGGTTTAACGGGGGTAAGTGCAAATAAGGACATCTCTCAATGATCAGTGATATGAAAATTTAAAATAGTACAAAAACTCACAGTTATCAACTTACAGATCATAAAGTCAGTGCCTGGACAATGGGGGCAAAAATTGAAAGCGTCATTGTACACCAATAAACTTTAATAAATCCGTTCCAAATACCAATAACTAAAATTGGTACTCCATCTAGAGTACCAATCTCAAACTTTATTATCATCACGCACATGCCCCTTCGTAAAAACAAATGGGCTAAGTACGTGGTAGGGCCCAACTCACTGATGGAAAAAGATAACACAGAATTTCAATTATTGGTGTGAAGTACAACTACTGAAGTTATAAACAAACTTTAAAACATCTGAAAGTCCACAACCTGAAAACACTGAACTTAGCAGCAAGGGAAATGGCACAATGTGACTTCACAACCTTCCAGCCAGCTTACCTACCATTTGCGGTGATACCATCTGGCAGATAAGTGATGCCAGTTGTGTAGTTTCAAACGTAGCCACTAAATGGCATCCAGTGGTAATTGTTCTAAGTAGCATTTACATCCCACTTAGGCACTTTCCCCATTTTTGCACTTCCCCCACCTTACCTTACATATTTAAAATCTGGGTCGTGACGTCACACAAGTTCTTTTTTATTGGTCGATGAGTGTTAACGTATTATCCAAAAACATTATACTTCTTGAAAATATTTCCAATCCCAACGTTTGACGTCATAAAAATTGCTCACAGGAGGGCTCTTTTCCGATTAATGAAAATCGTATAATTTAGATGATAGATTTTCAAAATTGATTTAGAGAAGTTCTGGAGGCATACCAATGCGAAAGTGGAGTGAGAAATGCTAACTCCAACTTTCTCAAGGAGCCCATTGTGATATAGAAGTGTACACAGACTGCTATTTACCTTGTACATGATAATTTTTCAACCAAACTATTACGACGACTTGAATTGCTATACGGTGAAAGTTTAGAAGACTTCAGTCCTCTACGGGTGCTAATTCGACTATCACGAAAATTCAATTCAAACTTTATTCTATTTAAATTTCGTGAATCATGTCCGTTCGATGGTCTGGTTCATGACCCCGTTGTAAATGTATTCCTGTGTGTTTCTTATTAATATAAGTGAAACATGAAACTAGCCAGACAAAAGGGGTTTCACTATTCAGTAGAGGCGAACTCCGAGGGACAACTTCTCCCCTCAACGGTCAAGTTTACACAATGTATTGACGCGTACAATTCGCCCCTGCTTCATATAGGCTCCGGGATCATCAATAATGTATCATACCGATTGTTTCTGCTGTACACTCACGGTGTAAATGTTTGAATATTGTACATGCTGTAGAAATAATTTAAAATTTCGTGAATTCCTCTTCATTATAGTAGAAAATCGGAATATTACATTCCTCAAAACGAATTTCTTGAAGGATTGGGCGACGGAGAAACGCCCGTTTCGACGCATTGATTGCTAAGAGCGTATCGAAAGTAAAAAATAATCTATTACTATTTATTGTGTAAATTGAACTCGTGAAGACATTCAGAATTATCTCAATTTACTCGTCGTGGATTTTAATTGTACCTGATGTTTACTATGCATTTTATCCCCAGTGTTTTCACACTTATACCCCATTATTTAAAATAAATACAACCCTACAAATCAGTACAGCCTTTCAAGAAATTTTGAATGGCATTTTAAGTGGAAACGCTGTAACGAAAGAATCAGTAAACGCCTGGCCAACGACTGGCCTTCCAACTTTGTCAACCCCCTCACTTCATCGGCGAATTTCAAGCCGTTCATTTGTCCCACTGGAGAATCTCGCAATTTTGATTAAATTTAGTAATTTGCATTCAAGTAAAATCTAGACCAAAATGTCAAAGGTTTGACGTTTACCGGCGGATTCCCAATTTTTGCTGTTATTTTTGTGTGTTAGTAAATAGGAAATGGCTTACACGCTTCGTCACCAGACTGTACTATGAAGGACTGTTATAGTAGAAATAATCCTGTACCACGAGCATTTAAATATAATAATTGATATATATAAAAAAGCGCCTATGCATTTAGGACAGGATCGACTAAGAAATGATACGAATCGATCCGTTAATTTAAATTTGTCAACTTGTGTTCTCTCCCAATCACGTCTGCAGTTTCACTATAGTTATTTCAATCGTTTCGTGTGATTATTTTACTGTCATTTCCATTGATGTAGAACTTTTGCACTATATTCATTTAGTTCTGCGTTACCTTTGCCTTAGTACGGGTAGCCAACATGACGACTGTTATGTGCAATATTTCAGAGGTTTTTGTGTCACAAATTATTCGTGTATTATTTATTAACATTTTGGAGTATTCAGTACGTGGTTATTTTATACTTCATCAACAAGATGACCTCTCTTGAACCCAGTGTGTTCCCGTATGCCCCAAGTGTTCCGAAAATTGGTTTATTCTTTTGTGTCATATTTTACGTTCGATTAGTTTTACCTTTTTTTGTGATATTTTTGTACAATGTACACATGTTTGTTTGGAACATAAAATAAACGTTTATTTTATGCCGTCATTTTTTGGTTTATTACCTATTCTTGGAATAATACACCTTTGTAATCGCGACGGAGGTCGACGACTCCGATCGGCCTCAAAATTTGACATTGTCCGTTTCAAGAGGTCTAGATTTCAAAATGTCCGTCCGCCGTCCAGGCCGTTTTGGCCAGTAGGATTTTTTTTTTTAATCTGAAATTTTGACAAAATACTTGGTTTACCATCTAGTTGTGTCCGCAAGGTTTTCAGCCACGTCGCCAAAACCCGAGGGTCGTTATGGGGCTAAAATGGGGTTACGGGAGTGGTTTTTTTTTTAAAGGTTTTCGGTTATAGGGTCGAGTTAGGTGTCGTTTTCGAAGTATTTTTGGACGAAGAATCCATTTTTGGAGGTCCCTGAACGATCCGATTTCACTGTGGGGAGCTAAGGGGCTTTCATGGGGCTACAAATGGGATTTTTGAAGGATCAAGATAAATATTTTCCGAGTTACAAATTTGGAAAAAAAAGTTTTTTGAAAAATAATTTTTTTCTTCAAAATTTTTTTATTGACACTGAATCAATTTTTCCACAAGTAACCTATATCAAAGAATAATAAACCCTTGTGTAACATTTTCAGCGTTTTCCTTCGTCTTACGTTGGGTTCAAGGGAAAAAACGTTGCCCTTACACGTCATAATAATTATTGTAATCATAACGTTTACAATTATTGTAATCCTTCATATCTAACAAACTGGGCGACAGTGAAAACTCGAATTTACAAAAATATCAATCATTCGCAAAAGTCAAATTTAATTAGGAAATATTTGCATAATAATATATTGTCCCAAGTCATTAAGAACTGTGACACCTTGTGTGAACTGTAACTGTACAATAATTATTGTACAATTGTACACTGATGGAGATGAGTTTTGGAGGGTGTTATCAAACTGCGACCCACACACCTCAGATCCTATACAAAGTACGACCCCGCCGTTTCCTGTCCACGGATCGAAGTGCGACCCAGGGATTATGAGCCATGTGCGACCTGTTCTGTAGGTTCTGTCACCAGTCGCACTTGGACTGCGAGTCAGAGATAAGGAGCTCCAGCTCAGTTATTCATTTTGCTCCTGTTAGTTGATTGATTAGTTCATATACAGGATTGGCAGCATACTTATTAAATAACATACCTCTAAATAATATAATAATATATCTCTGAACAACAATGAACTATATTATAATTCATTTCATCATATAGTTCATTGATATTATCATCGCAATAGCAATAAGTGAACTAACGAATAGAACATAAGAACTTATTCTTCCTTTATCCTAAATTAATTAGGAGAAAAAGAAGAATTTGGATTCAAATCAGTTGATTTCAAAATCCTTAAGTAAGCCTTATGGGCAATGTTTTCTCACAGTCCGATCAGAACCACCAATAGATGTGAAAGTTTTCCCGCAAAACCGAATAAAATATTTTGTAAGTCCCACCCTCACAATATGTCATACTAACGGTTTAGGCTCCAGCCTTGCAAACAAATAACCAAACAAACGCCACTTCTCAAATATATAATAGATTCCTGATTATTGAGACACTCAAGTTCATTCAGCAAGACAATACATAATATGTAGTATGTACATGTAGTATGCTGAATATATTAATAATAATAATAATAACTCTCTTTATTGTTCCTGACCATTTACAATTTTCACAGACCACCCATGACTAAAGTCGTGCGGGTTATATTTTAATGCGCTCAAAAATTACCTGGAAGAAAGAAACACCTTCCGGAGAAAATGTCATCCCTGACGAGTGGAGAAAATATAAGGAAATTGAATTTGTGAAGTCTCCCTCAACCGAAACTGAGGTGCGAAAATTGAAAAGTTGAATATGGCCATTGACGATAAATTCTACCGATGTAGATTGATTGAAAACTACGACGATTGAGCAAATCCGAAATATCACTTATAGTTTGGAAATTGCAATGTATGGGTAACGCTAAACTAACTGGAACAGCCACAGTAACAGCTGGGGTACTTTGTAGAATGGACGCACTTTGAATAAATTGGTCGCAGTTTGACAAACCCAGTTTTGGAATCCTTACGTCATAATAATTATTGTAAGCATAACGTTTACGATGATTGTAATCCTTCATATCTAACAAACTGGGCGACAGTGAAAACTCGAAATTACAAAAATATCAACTATTCGCAAAAGGCAAATATAATTAGGAAATATTAGCATAATAATATATTGTGCCAAGTCAGTAAGAACTGTGACACCTTGTCTAGACTGTAACTGTACAATAATTGTTGTACAATTTTACAATGATGGAGAAATGAGTTTTGGAATCTTCGGGGAATGCAACTAAATCTCAAGGCAGTGATAACCATGTACCTACTAGAAAGACGTCATCAGTCTCCAGTCTCCATGATTGCGGCAGGCGCCATCGTTTCTTCGTCTTTTCCTCCCGTGCTCCACTCCGATCCACTATCCGACTGCAGGAGAAACAAAACGAAATCAGAGAACCACAAATTACTGAAATCATTCATCATTATTCAAATTATTTCGAATACAACATGCCGAGGAGCGCCATGGACCCTCCAAACAGAGGGAGAAAGGAATGGGATTTGAAAAAACAAAGTCAATAAATTGACATTTTTGATCGAAACTCAGGTGTCTGATTTTAATCTACATTGATTCTTTGACGACGATTTTTAGAGAAACGAGTACGTAATATAAAAACGCTGCAAATTTTACACAAGGGTTTATTATTCTGTGATATAGGTTACTTGTACAGACATTTAATTCTGTCAATAAAAAAAATTTAAAAAATTTTTTTTTTGGATTTTAATATTTCAAAAAAATTTTTTGGGGGGATTTTTTTTTCAAAAATGTGTTTTTTCAAAAATTCTTCAATTTTTACTCGAAAAATATTTAACTTCTTGGGATCCTTCAAAAATCCCATTTTTAGCCCCATGAAAGCCCTATAGAACGCCACAGTGAAATCGGATCGTTCCGGGACCCCCAAAAATGGATTCTACGTCCAAAAATACTTCGAAAACGACACCTAACTCGATCCCATAGCTAAAAGCCTTCAAAACACCCCTCCTGTAGCCCCATTTTAGCCCCATAGCGCCCCACGGGTTTGGGCGATCGGACTGAAAACCTTGCGGGCACAACTAGATGGTAAACCAAGTATTTTGCCAAAATTTCAGATTTTTAAAAAAATTCCTACTGCCCAAAACGGCCCGGACGGCGGACGGCGTACGGCGGACGGCGGACGGACATTTCGGATTTTGAATGTAGACCTCTTGAAACGGATAATGTCAAATTTTGAGGCCGATCGGAGTCGTCGACCCGTGTCGCGAAAACATAGGTGTATTATTCCAAGAATAATAAACCAAAAGTCGGCGATTTTTTACTAAATATATGAAAATAAACATTGTAGGCTAGATGAAGAACACTATGGGACCACCACTTGCTGGACACAGCCAGCCAACCCCTGACCTCTCCCACCAGGCCTCAGACCCCTTCTACTTGCGTTTTGATAATGAATAGTTGTTTTGTTTTTTCTCGAATAAATACAGGATGAAAGTGAAAGGATTCATTTGGAAGGTGAAATCTATTTTTACCCCTTTTTTGTCCTTGTTGTTTTTTTTGTTTTTTGTTTTTCTCTTTTTGACATTGTTGTTTTTTGTTTTCTTAAATGAACTCTGAACTCCACTTAATGGGGTTCTCACTGTCGGAAACACCCATCGAGCCGACAAGCTGACAGCTTGGCCATTTTATGAGAGCCATAGAGCGAGCTTAGGTGGGTAGATACTAACTGATTTGGGAAGATTTTTCAAAATGTTTCCCAAGATTTTTAAACTGAGAAAATGAAAAAAAGGAATCGGAAAACAAGGAAGAAAAAGGAGTCGATGTGGGAAAAAAATGCGGGCTCCTCGGCCTGAAACAATGCAAAATAGTTTCTGACCTCGTGGCAGTTACGACAGAGGGGGCCCTTCTCTTGGTTGATAACCATGTTACCTTCCTTGTGTTCTTTACAATATGAATTGATGCACAAAGAACAGTTCTCGACTTGGCTCCGCGATCTGCACGTGCTGCACTCGTGCGAGGGGCAGATGTATTGCTCTGTAACAACACAAAATTCGAAATTGGTCGAATCGGGGGAACAAACCTCCCAGCAACTAATGTACTTACTAGGTTCCTTGGTGAGGTGAGTACAGGCAAGATGGTACATCTTGGAGCACTGAGATTCATGGCACGCGATGGTGGCGCCGTTCTCATTGCACATTGAACACTTGGGCGCTTCAGATTTCGCCAAGCCAATTAAAGATGAGTTCGTCAGCGCTATTTTTATAAGGTTTTTCGCTAGTTTCTTCGACTTCCGTTTCTTTTTAATTTTCTTTTGACGGTTCTGAGACTCAAAAACAAAGTGGCAGGTAATTCAAAGAAACATGATGCTTATGGAGTTTCTTGTATGAAACTCACCTTGCTACCAGCGTCTCCCTTTGATTTGGGAGGCTGCTTCGTTGGTTTCCCGCCAATGTACCCCGCGCAGTTGGGAGCGCCGCACCGACATTCTATCTTGTTGTCGCCGGTGGTCATGAGGTTGTAATTGAAGACGAGTTCGGTGTCGGCAGGAATGTCTTGAAGAGCAAACAGCCCTACGCGGGTGTTCCCCTCGACCGTCCACTTCTGTGTCTCGCAGTTTGGCTGACAGGAATGGTTCATGAACCTGAGTAAGCAGTTCGTTATGAGGGAGATTCGAATGAAACCATCGTGATTCTTAAGAAATACACTAACCTAGCAAGATTCCCCTTAGGCCCGGCGTCCAGCATTCGATCTTTGTCCAGCGTTAGGAAATAGAAATTCTCATCTTTATTCTGCTGCATCTCCTTGAGCCGCCTTTGGTACTCTTCTTCGTCAATCATTTCACCGACATACTCGATGATGAAATCGCCTGAAACACCATAAACTGTTAAAATGGAACTTTCATTATTTCACCGCGGCAGATAACGTGGTTCTTTACCATTTTTGAGCGGCCCAACGGTTTTCAGGCCCCATCCTCGGCTCCCAGTACGAAAAGGCACTAACGGTGGATACAGTTTTTTCTCAAAATTCCTATTTTTACACTTATCCTTGGCGGGGCACGTTTCAGGGTGGCACTCCACTAAAAGTAACCTAAACATCACAAAACAAACCCGAAACTCATAAACTCCGTATTGCTCAATCAATTTGTCTTCAATCGTGAGTTTTACTGATTTTCCAACCTGTTGATACAATTTGAATCCGGTCCACAGGGGTCATTGGACTCTGGATTGCACTCGCAGGCAGTTGAACTTGAAGCATCAGCATCAGCAGTCATCTTCACGGAGCCGACTGGCCTGTTAGACGTTATTTTCGTATATTTCGGAGGTTTCTGGGAAAAAAAAAAAAATCGACTTAATGGAATCTATTCCTTAAGTACAGAGCGCAGGCCGAGAAGCAAAAGTGGAAAAAAGGAATGGGATTTGAGAAAAAAAAGGATTAGGTAAAGGAGTCATTGAATTGATATTCTGAGTCGATACTCAGGAGTCCGATTTGAATCTAAATCGATTCTTTCGTGACAACTTTTTAAGGAATCGGTACCTAATTTTAAAAATTAGCTACCTGAATTTGAGGTTTTGATAGCTTGTAATTTGTATTGTATTAGAACTAAACTTCTCCTCACTCAGTGCCATTTTGCAATGTCTACTTACGATGTTAGAAGCGATCAGAAGATTAATTTCATGCTACCATTATCAACATAATGATGAAATCACTAAGTGAACCTACAAGTAGAGAAAATCTGTTCTTGTAGAGGAGTGGAGATAGGCTTTGATTTTCCTTGAATCTTTTCACCCTAACGACACTTCCCAAGGCTTCAGAGAGAACTTTCATTAGTAAAACAAAAGAGTTACAGGAGGTAGTCATGAGAATTGAGTGTTTCAAGGCCGAACAAAAATTCATCGATATCGTGAAACCCCAGTTTTTTCAACTAAAACTGCAAGCAGTGGTGAGATGCACCTATGGAAGAGAAGAAAACACTCATAGGACAAGTTTGTTGGCAGAAAATGAAGATACGCTAGGTTAGAGCTTTTTTTGAGAATCGCCCTACATATTTTATAAGAATGGTGAAGATTGACCCAATGGAGTATGTATATGTGTCGGACTTGTATTGGGATTAGAGCCAAGAACGGAAAAATGACGTCATTTGCCTTGCTTTCGAAAAGTATGTGCTCTTCATCAGGGCTATGAAGACGATATCAGGGCATGTGCTTCATGTATCTGGTCGGGGAGAGAGAGTGAGATGAATGTCGGAGTGTCCTCAATTGGCCAATCTTCGTAGGGTATTTAAAAAAGTACGGTCTAGTTTTAAAGAAAGAGGGGAGAGGGTTAAAACACCGGTCTACACTACAAATTTCATTTAAATTGACTAACGACAACAAGGAAAACAAACTAACAATAAAATTTTGTAATCCTCTGTTGGTGTTGTAACTATCTCCCCTCTTTCTTTAAAACTAGACCGTGCTTTTTTAAATACCCTACGATGACTGGCCAATTGAGAACACTCCGACATTCATCTCCCACTCACTCCCCGACCAGATACATGAACCACATGCCCTGATATCGTCTTCATAGCCCTGATGAAGAGCACATACTTTTCGAAAGCTCGGCAAATGAAGTAGAGTTCTCCCCTTCTTTTCCGTTTCCACATTTTCATTGACTTTGGAGAATTGATTCTTTATCACGAATTTCACAATAACTTTCATTATACGGTATTTTCATTTTTATTTTTCAAATTTTTCTGGCTTTTAATTTTTTTAAATTTAATTTAACCTACTTTGAAAAATCGATTCTTTTCTTAAAAACAATATTTTCTTAAAAATCAACTTTTAATTTCTTTTATAATTTTTTTAACTTTTATTTATTTATTTTTTCGATTTTTTTTTTTTTTTCATTGTATTAAATAAGTACATTTTTCTAAAAATGTTCTAAATTATTATTTTTGAAATGAATCTATTCTGAATCGAAAAAAAAAATTGATTCATCTTTACTGGTTTCCCATCCTTACAACAGACCACATGAACATTAGGGACATTGAAAAGAACGAAAGGTGGGAATGAAAAGGGCGTAGGTGGGCATATAACTGACTTGGCACCCCTCCCCTCCAACCGAGCCACAAACGATTGTTTCACCTTACGGTTGTATTGTGACCTTACCATGGTTGGCCGATGAGATTCCTCGAGGTGGTGGCGCTGGTTGTTCCAGATTATGAAGTCTTCGTTAGCTTCGCGAACCCCTTTGTGAAACGCCTCGTCCTTGGCTTTTTTTGCGTTGTTCAATATGTTAATAGATTCTTGTTTTTTGCCATCCTATACAATAAACAGCAGGTTATGAACACGGTTCAATTTAGCAAAGAAAGGATCTCCGATTACACTTACCCCTTCATGAAACAAAAACACCCGTCCCCTGTTGACCCAATAGTAGTCGTAGGTGCCGTAAAATCTGACGACGAATTCCCCAACAACGTGTTCCGTCTTCTGGAGTTTCGGAGGGATTTCGTGCGGAAACAGAATCCGAGCTGGCCACCACCTGAAAATATTTCATCGACCGTCAGCGCTAATAATATAGACTCTTATCTCGCTCAAACCTGAATCCCACTAACCTGTATAAGCCAAGTTTCACCCAGACAATCTCCCCAAACAGAGGGAACCTCCCGGTCTCGCAATCCTCGCAGATGAAAGGTCCTTCTGGAGGGGAAATGTTCAGACACTCGACGTGGAAAGCAGTAGGGCAGAGTTCGCAACAAATGAGAGACCCGCCCGTGGAGCATAGGAAGCACCAAGACGCGTTCACTGGAGCCAGGGACTTACGCCCCAGCCGGAAATGTCGCGGACAAATGATTTGAGTTGAGGTCAAAATTTCTGAACCGGCAGGTATGCAATGGTTTCCTGGAATGTCCATCTTTAATTATTAAAATGAATAGTTGATTTCAACCGATTAAAAAAAATTCATTATTTCATACTATGGTGCCCCCACTTTGTATATAAATAACTAAAGCATGAATAAAGCAGATAAACAAGCAGAAAGGAGAGAAGACAGGTATTTACAGCGTTACTTGAATATTATTCGACCGCTATGTAGTTGATTGTTTACGTTTGTTTCGCTATTACTAGCATTTCACAACTTTTTCACGGGCCGTTTTCATTGCTATATTTCAAAAGCCAGTTTCATTGCTAGTCAGTGTTTTCTGAGCTCATTTGTCAAAGCAATTTTTATAGCTCTACCGTTTTCTCCACTGCTAATGTTAACCTCATCATGGTGAGTGAGATTTTTCTTTACAAATTGCTCTGTTCTTTCAATGAATAATCTAATGAAATCTCCCTCTTAAATACGAGAAGGGTAGTTACGCTTGACTTTGGAAAATATCCATGGGAAGGTCACATCTATTTTTGATATTTTCCAAACCCAGGCGTAACTACCCTACTCGTATTATTTCATGGAACGACTCCTGACATCCCGCAAAGCCCTAGCTTAACTCATTAAGCAATTTACATTATTTTTGTTATACTTGCGCATAACACATACCATGATGGTACGTGGTGGGGCACTTCATACACCGAACCAGTTTGTCGTTGAGATAGCGTGACGTGAGAGAGTTCGGGTTGTCACTAACGCACGTGTGGCACGTATGGGCCGGACAGTGGAACACCCTTTCGAATTTAGAGTTTTGCTTGAGATTGTGCTGAGGCCAGAGTTTCATGCACTCGTGGTGGAATACTTTTCCGCACACGGCTGTAACATCGTATATATGAGATGGCACTGAGTTCGAACAGAATTGCATCGTTTGGTTCAACGTTGGACATGAATAACGAACCGGATTTACAGCGTACGCGTTCGCCTTCGTCGTTTCCGCAGGCAAAACACGGGCCGAGTAGGTTATTAGAGCACAAACCGCACATCCATCCCTTGTCCTTGACTGAAATTCAAAAGACACAGTCAACTTCTGAATTTGACACAAACGAAAACTAGGCGAAAATTTAGGTTCGTACCTTCTTTTTTCGACGAGGCACAAGCGTTCTTTTCCTTTTCGGAAGAATCGGATGTGGTCGATTCTGCAGCGTCCAGTCGCTCCAAGATGGCCTCGGACGGCAGCGGATCGTCAAGGACTATTTTGCTGGCGTCGTCAGAGAAGGTAAGAGGGTCAACGTCCATCTTGTCTTCAACACTCGGGATGGGTGTTTCTTCGTGGTTAGGAGACTTACTGTTCTGTTCAGGCGGTGGGGTGTCGGGGAAGGAATCCATGTCGTCGGGGAGTAACGATTCTCCATTAGCACCGTTAGGAGACTCGACTTTTTTGTCCTGCAAGTCTAGCTGGTTCTCACGTTCTACCCGAGGCTCCGGGCAAGGAGATTCTAAAGCTATTTTAGGACTAGGGAGCACATCCACTTGTTCAGAACTTGGAGGTTCGTCAGTTAATTCAGAACTCGAAGGGCCGTTTTGTTTCGAACTTCGAGAATCATCAGTTTGATCAGGAGTGGCCAGACCCGTTATAGTCTCATCAACAGTGTTCGTATTGGGCTTTTCATCATCACACCCTTTCTCAACCACTTCTGACGCCACACAGTCTTCTACAGTAGCCAACCCGTCAGTGTTCACAGTTTTGGAGTGGCAGACATCCAAATCCAAACTGACATCTTTGATGCTTTCATTAAGTGATCCAGCACCAACCAGATCGCTTTTAAGTTCCTGTAACACAAGACGTGCCCAATAAAAGTTACGTATGAGAATGGATTGAACCAGCTATTACTCTGAGAATAAAATGTAAGGCATAGGAATCAAATAAATACCTTTCGCTTCCTTCTTCCAGGCCCTCCAATCTTCTTCTTAGGCCTTCCTCGAGCATTATTTTCAGAATCAAATTGGTTGGCGATGAATCGAGGTTTATCACCACACGCGACGTGCATGTACAAGGAGCAAGGCCCACGACAGCGAACAACCTTTTCGCCTTTGAAGCAAATTGAACACAGTTTGGTGTCCTTCACGCCGGCGAAGAGAGCTGAACAAATTATAAAAAAATACCTGAGTACAATCTCAATTTGAACACTACAAGGACAATCCCCAACAGGAAGTTGAGAAAATTTGCACGGATTTTTACAAATAAATGCCTTATTTCACACTCACCGGCCGTTTTCTTGGGAACCATTTTGGGTGCAGCTTCCGGTTTAACAGCCGCTTCGGAAAGAGGAACTGCTTTTTTGCTAGAAAGAATAAATAAAATAATACTCACGGTGTGGTTTTTGCCGACGGTGCAGAGGTCTAATCCAATGAGGTGGTTAGGGACAGAAAATGCTGAGTACTCAGCAGAGGAGTCATTTTCAGTGGAGTCACTCTCCCTAACCACCTCATTAAAATAATACTAAGCAATTAGCCTACAAGGGCTTTAATCGAGATAACAAGCATTGGATAAACCCGCCCTTAAAAACTCCGCCTCGCAAGATAGGCAGACGCTGGTTACTCAGAGCGTACCTACTAAAAATGCTTTAGCCATCTGCTGGCTCTCAAAAGATGAAATTATGGTTTTCTACTCGACAAGTTCCTGTATTAAGTGGACAATTATCCATTCTAATGTATGGAAAACGATACTGTACACTATAAAATAACGAACTTGAGAGTTTAATTTGCAATGAAATAAGAATTTTGTAACTAAGAAACGCAAACAATCAAGTCGGAGTTGAATAAAAAGAAGTCAACCACTGTGATACAGTTGAAGGGTCCAGGGGAAAAACCGATTAGGTCTCTTCCTAAAAAGGTCACTATTTCCTACAAAGTCACTTTTTCACGTGACGGAAATGGTGTATCAGAACAAAATTTGTTCTGATCTGTTGCATATAATGCAACACGTACATAATCTGTAAACTTAGTTTGTTGAAATTGGAATAAGTCCAATAAGGTCTAATGACTTTATTGACCTCTAGCTTCTTTGAACTTTTCTGACGTTGTTAAATAAGGATTTTTTTGTTGTTATTTGGAGTGGAAGAAGTGATTTCGAGAAGTGAAATCGAAAGTAGGTAGGCCTACTCCTATCGACTTTGGACTCCAATATTATCCTGAAGTTTCACGGAGGTAGAGGGGGCCGCATCTCACCAACATTAAAAATGTCAAGAAGAAGCTCACCATCGTCTTTCAAGTAGAAATGAAGACACCAGGTCAGCTGACAAAACACTACAACGCGCGGCTATTTGAAACCGTTCCAACAAATTCCTATTTTGACCCATCTCTACTAGATATATCTATAGAATCAGCTATAGCTTGTTTGTTATCTTTTGATAAAAATTTAAAATAGGTACAACAAATAAATATCTATCTAAAAAATTATTTTTTCAAACTAAAAGACGGAAATCTCTAATCCTACAAAGCGTACTGTAAAAATAAATTTGGGAAATATTTATTATGAAAGAGCTTAGCCGTCGGCAGGTAGGGAGGTAGGTAAGTCGGCTGTGACGTCACGAATTGAGTTATCACATGGACATGAGACACCCTCTCGGTCGATTTACCCGCCTTCTCGTTCGTTCGAAAAACTTGCTCCCTCCATCATCGGCCTCTCGATCAGCGTTGCCATTCTACCGGAATTCCGGTAGATCTACCGATTTTATACTTCAACTCCCGGTCTAGCGGTTTGAGCTTCAAATCTACCGGGCTTTGAAATTTGTGACAAAACATGAACTTTGAGCGCAATAGAGCTGCTGGAGAATCTCCAGCTCCAGTGGAGATCAATAATTTTTCATTCCATTCGCAAAAGTTGTTGGTTTCACCTCGTTCAGTGGTAAAACGAAATAGGTCAATCATTCCTATTCGTCTAATCATTCAGTTGTGCCTTTTGCCATTCATTTCCCCTTTCTAGTTCCAAAAGAGAAAATTGATGATTGCGTTCAAGAATGACTTAAAAAACAGCGGGACATCTCCCGGATTTCCTAGCTCAATCTACCGAAATCAACCGGATTTTCGACGATGCCTACCGGACAAGAGAGCCACAGTTATGGCAGCACTGCTCACGATGAGAGGTCGAACTGTCGAAACAACTCATGTGCTTCAGTAAACAAACCTCTGATTAGTGCCAGTTAACGTTCTATCAACTGGACGATTAATATTGTGCCGTATTATGCGCGTTATGAACGTTCGCTCACAAGAATCAGGGACTACTTATTACCTAAATGGTTTTCCGGTAAATAGCTTGAAACCGACCTTCGTTGGAAAGACGGCCATTTTGCCCGATAACCCAACCAGTTGAAAGTAAACGTAAACCGTGTGATGAAAGCCCTAGTGCTCCGGTGGTTTTAGTCGAAATTCGTCCAGTGTTCACGCTTGCTTTACTTTTGATAAATGGAATCGATAAAAATTGAAAAAAGTTCGCCGAAAGTAGAAGTCCAAGGAATGCCAGGCGTCTACGGCAACGCGCAACTGCCCCGAGTCGTGCCGACTTCGAACCAGGGAAATCAGAACGGATTGGATGAATTTCTCAATTTCGACAATGTGAAAGCGAACGGACTCAAGCAGGAACCAGCCGAAGAAATGGGTAAATTATTAGTAACTAATCGTACGGCGTAAACAGCGGCTCTGGTACAGTTGGTTGAATGGGAGCCAAGTAGGAAAAATACTAATCGTTCTGAGAACGCGGGAAGCAAAATTCGTTCAGGTTTACCGAACAATACAAGATGTTGAGCTCTGAATACGAAGGAACAATTTAGAGCCAGAAAGTCGCGTCGTGGATAGCTTTCATTAGAGCAATGAATTGTAATTAAGTAAGATCTCAAAATAATTTTCACGCAAATATAGGCAGACGAGGATGTAGGTTTTGCCTAAATGAGTTTGGGAGATGATTCAGTAACATGAGGCAGGATATAGGTGGAGGAAAATGATGAGTAGGTATCTACTTTAGGCCATCAACTAGAAGACAAGTGGAGGACTATAAGAAACCAACTGTTAAAGGTAATGTATTTCATAGGGCGGAACATCACTGAGAAAATCTTTACTCGAGGGATTCTTAAAATGTACACTACCTAGTGATTATAGAAACAATGTGGTGCAAAGTTGAATCATTAATACAACACGATGATGCAACAAAAATGATTGTTGCCGACTACTGAAATCCGCGCTATTCTCCGAACGTACTGATTCCAAAGTGCGAAATTTACAAGTTTTAAATTTGGGATGTGAACACATATTCACAGCAAACAGAAATAAAAGAAATGGCAGAGGGGTGTCGTTTCTTCAAATTCAAAATAAATTATGTTCGGAATCATCCAAGCAACGCGATGAAAAAAAAAAAACAGAAGACGAGTCATGGATGTAAAGGGGGTAAATACCCGGTGGGTAGGGTACCTAAAACCGGGTATTTACCCAATCCCGCAAATTAACAGTATACCTGCAAAACCACGTAAGTCCCATTTTTGGCCAAAGAAAGGTTTAGAGTTTTCTGGGTAAATTTGAGGCTCTAGATCCATCGTGCAAAGTTTCGTGAATGAAACTTCGCGGTGAGAAATGTCTTCTCAGTGTTCGGATGAAATAACGTGTGGCTTGTAAAAACGTGTAAGTCCCAGCTTTCGGCGTGTAAAGTCCAAAAAACAGCAGATTATTGTTGAATTAGGCGAATATTGGACCCCTGTAAATAAATAATTTCTACTGTAAGTTTCTCATAAACACTGGTCGATTTGAAGTGCTTTGGGCATCGCAAACCGTCTCTTTGCAGTTTTTGGTGTCTCCTGTAAAATTTTGATTTCAGAACATACAATGTATGTCATGGTTTTACAGGTAAACTGTCGAAATACACCATGTCCTATTTTTAATTAACTTTTATTAACCTGCAATTTTTTTCCAATTTTTTTAATTATTGTCATTCACCTCACAACATGAATGCATTTTTTTAATTTGTTATAATTTTTTTTTTTTAATATATTTATTTATTCATTCCCAGTAATTGCCATTATGAACAATAAAGAGATCGCCATCAGATTCACATGTTTCTCTTTTCATGATAATATCATTTCACATATTATGTTCTTTACGTGATTAAGACATTTTCAAAAAGGATCCTCTACTGCATGATCGTCATCTACGTGACCCCTTTTCGATACACATACAAAAAGCTTTCGGACAACATAATAATTATTATCATTCAAGTATCAGCATTCTAGAATTTATTCAACGTGCTTTTTTCAGAAACAGAATTGATGGGAAATGTTGAAACCGTTGAAACCACAGAAGAAGAAAACGTTGACGTCGTGTTTGAAGTAAACGGGCAGAAAATCAATGCGTGCATGTCAGTTTCAATGGCGCAAATGCTCAAAGACAGTAAGTTGCATTGAAGCGATGAAAAACTGTTTTTCTTAACACATGTCAATAGGCGTCTTATTATCTTTTCGTTTCAGGTGAAGAGATGAGGTTGCAGGTTATAGATAGAATCATGGCAGAGGCCGGTAATAATCCGGATCAACCAATAACGTTGACAACTGCCGAGCCAACGTCACGAGATACGTCGGCGACAGAATCGGCAGACTCGCCGATTGTCAACGCTGAACCCGGCAAGCCTCGTATTTCTACCCAAAGCCCTCGTCTGAACGGCCAAACGACTCTGGGGAAGAGACCCCTGGCCGGAGTAATTTCGCCGGAAAGGAAGAACGTGATATCGCATAAAGTTGTGACGAGAAGTACTCTGGGAACGTCGAAACCGAAATTCCTACCTGGGCAATCTCTCAGGCCGGCCATCCCACTGAAAAAAGTCTCAAGTCCTTTCTTAGGGAATGTCCCTCCTCAATGGGACCACAAAGCCATAATGGCGCTGATTGAATGCTTCAAGGCCGTAAACGACAAACTAAACTCAATCGGAGCCACGAAAAACATCGATTTGTGGAGTATCATCGGCAAACGGATGCGTTCCAAGGGTTTCTTCTTTTCTGACAGTGATTGTCAGATCAAATTCAGCGTATTAACTGTAAGTATTTAGAATAGCACAAAAATATGGTGGTAACCAATACTGCCAACCCCGATTTAACTTACACAATCAAATTTCATTCCAGAATGCCTTCAGGATGAAGAAAAAAGAAACGATACCAGGGAAGAATCCGCCTTGGGAGTATTACAAATCTATGGAAAATGCCCTAATGGAAGAAGTTCCTCCTGGTAGAGTCAAACCGACCAAGCCCGCCGTGACTACAAAACCGAGAACAATCCCAGTGATAACCGTCGAGGACGACTCGCCCATCGTATCTGACGAAGAGTATGACGAATTTGAAGACCTCGGGGACCCGTTGGCTAAAAAAGCGAGAACCGTCGCGGACTCTTCTATCGACAAGTTCCGCCGGACGTACCTCAGAGTGGAAACTGAGAAACTGAAGGAGATGAAAGCAGCTCGCACGTTACAACAAGAACAGTTGAAACTTCAGAAAGAACGGAACCAGATACTCACTACGATAGCGGAACTTCTGAGTCTGAAGAAATGACTTTCAATAGTGAAGTGAACTGATGGTGCACTTTTAAGACAATACATCACCAAAGGACTGCACTATGTACATATTTTTGTATTAAGGATAAACATGAACCAATAAATGTACAACTATGGATTAAGTACGAAGGGACGAAAGTAGCCTTCCAAAATTATTCCTAAGCCCGGTGGAGTGGCTGGGTAGTTGGGTAACTCCGATTTACTAGCACTCCAACCGCTTTCTCAGACTCGCTTTTTCATTGGAGTTGAAAAAAAGTTTCAGATAGAAGTTTGATAAAACCTTGATTGAAAGACACTGATTTTAGGGGCAACACAAGTTAGCCCAGGAGAACATCCGTTCTCTTGGATCAGCAACTCTGCACCATCTGGCAGTTCCAATCTCATTGAGATAGTGACAAGTTAGCCCTTAGTAAGACCGTTGTTTTTCATAATCGTTGAGGAGAGATTGGAATACAGAGCGCCACGGCTTCATTTCCGCTCCTTTTATTTACTTTTGCAACTTTCCAGTGGATAGCAAGTTTAGTGATATTCATTTACCATCTGAGAATGGAGTAGGATTAAAAATACAGACTACAGACGAGGTACGGGAAGGTGCTGTACCTCTGACCACTTTATGAAAAATTTCTGTTTCAATAATATTGAAATATTGAATATAAATACATATTATGTAACAGAATTAGTAATGGACGTGTTTCTGATTTTTTTTTTTTTTTTTTTTTCCCTTCCAAATAACATCGAAAATGGGGTTAAAACACAAATTGCAAGTTCGTACAAATTTATGGAAAAATCGCATTTTGAATTTTCGGCGGAAACCAGCAATCAGCTCCGACTGGTTGACGATTTGCCAAGTTGGCCACCATTGAAAGACATAAAAACTCAAGGATCGAACAACTACATCAAATCAAGTCAATGTACGTTTACTAAAAACAGCCATTTCCGGGTTACTTCACAAGTGGGACCCTGTGAATACATTCATATTTATATTTATGATTACGAATGTATTCATATTCATATTCACTAAAGTGGGATCCTATGAATATATTCATATTCATATTCATGAATATGAATACTGCCCAACTCTGCCATAAACGTCTATGAAAGTGGAGCCTTCGCAAGGTACTGTACCAACTTTGATGGTGAAATGGCAGCAATAAAGAGAGCCACCGAGCTGTTGGTGTCTACTCCTGCCCAAGTGGTATTTCTCGTGGTCTCAAGAGCAGCCTCGCCCTGGCAAACCCGGATGAGGGGGAGTGATTGCTGACGGATACCGCTCTGGCGTTGAGTCGAGCCATTGGAAATGGTTGGGACATTGTTCTACAATAGATTCCAAGTCTTGCCAATATCACTGGCAACGAAATCGTTCGTCTGGCAAAGGAGGGAAGAGTCATGCCAACCCCGGAGGAAATAACCTCCCACTCCCCTTAGTATATCGGAAAATCGAAGGTGCCATTGGAAAAAAATGCACGACAAGCGCTTACTTGATTCCAGCGGGAGGAAAGGGCAGTTGCTCATGGGACACCCAATCCCCATCACCCTACCTCGAAAGAGAGCTGCAGCATTTTTCCACATGAGAACTGGCCATGATTTGCTGCAGCCTCACCTACACGGAATCAGTCCCGTCTGCCCCCTTTGTACCTCTGCTGATATGGATGATGCTCACCTGATGGCTTGCTCTTCGCTTGAGCCTAATCGCCTACAGCAGGACAATGACGACGAAGCAAGAGTCCTAATGTGAGACATCGCCTGTGGCAGTTACTGTAATCGCGATCTGCTAGAGGTACAGCACCCTACCTACCTGAAGTAAAATTTAGGCACACTTTAGAACATTGGTCCACTGACAAGGCGCCAAGAGTAAAATTTGATACATGCATGAGTCATTCATAAGATATTGAATCATAAATGTTTACTTGAATCTGATTGTTTTCATGCTCAATATGAAAAAAGGAAAACAAATTAAATTTGTTTCCATCCCAACTCAATATTTGAAGGTTTTGCTGAGCCTGTTTCTCTAGAGGCCAACTAAGGGTTTCGACCTGAAGAGGCCCTATAAGGGTTCGGGGCAGTAGCCGTAGGGACAGTTTTCAACGCGAGGGAGCGAAAAGGGTGCGGCCGTTGCAGTGATTGCTGGAGCTCGGGCGGCGTTACGATTGCGAATGCTACGATTGCGAACGCTTCGTTTTTTCTACCTGGGGGCCTGCGACGTTGCCAGTTTTCCAGGGGTTTCTCTTGTGTGCTACACTTTCCATTTGGGTCAATGTTGGTTGAGGAAAATCAATGCTATACCCAAATTGAGGAAATATTATTCATCTAAACAGCCCAACCCTGCAGGTGATTGGTTGTCATTGTTTTTCGGATTACCCCTACTTCTACCTTTTGACGTAGATCATGCTTACGTAAAACTGATTTGAGCGTTTGGTTACCGAATATGATAGAAATTTGCCCAGACCTTGATAATGGCTTGAAATTTGCCCAATATGTTTACGATACGTATGGGCCGGCCTGTTCTTTCCCAACGAATTTATGGGCCGTCGCACCAGCGGACAGACCTAGGACGACTGGAGCCGAGAACTTCCATAGAAACTATAACGCCCAATTTACGAGTGCCCATCCTTCTATACATAAAGTGCTGCAAACGATCAAGGAACGATTCAAGTTGACAATATGACTAGTATAGTTCAATAGTATAGCAGCTGGACTTATAAACCCACGTAAACCATCAACTGTTGAGCAGAATAAGGAATTTTGGGAGCAGTATGAACTTATGGAGATTACTGGCGAGTTCATCTACTCATGAACGAAGATTTTCATAATGACGTGAGTAGCGACTATTTCCTTATTTTTGGAAAAAGGTTGATTTTTCCAAAAAATGGAAAGGTGCGCTCACCTCTTCGACGTTTTTTTTTTTTTTTTTTTTTTTTTTTTTGTGTGTACAGAGCATCACGCCCGAGCGGCTCAACAGATTTTCATGAGGGTGGTCTCATTGTCATCAGCGAGTTCGGGGGGTGGTTATAGGCTACCTTGATTTTTCCTCCCTCATCCCCTTCATCGGTTTTCGGGAGGTCCTTCACGACGAAAGTAGTTTATCTCTGATGTGTAACTAAGGAGGCCTCAAAAGCGGGACGAAAGTTTTTGTCCGATTTCGTTGGTACAAGGGTCTATGGAATGAGCTTTTCAGGCTGATTCCAACGACTCCAAAACGATTTTTGCAGCCTGAGCCGTTCGTTACCTCTGATCGGCATAAGGTTTTATTACGCATCGGTCGCATCGGAGCTCGGTAAGTTCACACCCTCTTTATGTATTACACAGGTAAAGGGTTGTGTTGAGTGAACTGATCATTCAGCAGGGAGAAAGATTGCTGGTTACTTCGCGCCTAACATAGGCATTAAACACACAGCTCATGCAGCTTCTTGTCCATCGCCCCGCGAGATAGATGATTCCCCAAATAGCTACAGCACCACCCCGGACACCTCCATCCTCGAAGGCACTTCAAGGGTTAATTGAAAGATCACATCCAAGTCCAGTGCACAAATCCGGATCATTGGGGAAATAATGGAGAAGAGAGGAAAAAAAAAACAAAAAAAAAACTAACCTTTCTAGCCCCTTCTTGGCTTTCCTCTCGGGTGGAGTGGTCTCTAACTGCTTCTTGACTTTTTGGATCTCCTTTGGACTGGAAGGCTCATCTTTAATGGCAATCGGAGACGTAGGTGGAGACTCGGGTTTGGTTGACTTCCTCGTGAATGTAGGCTTGAATACTTCGGGTTTGACTGACGTACGACCGCTCCGGGTGACGGTTGGGGGAGAGCTGGAAGGTTGAGTTACCTCGGCGTTTTCTACTTTCACCTTCTTGGATGCGTTTTCCATTTTCACCTTCTGGGATGTGTTTTCTTTATTCACCTTCTGGGGTGAGTTTTTTATTTTCACCTTCTGGGGTGAGTTTTCGAGGGAACTCGGCAGAGGGATTCCAACGGACTTGCACGCAACAACGGATTTGAGGGGTGATTGGGTTAGTTTCTTCGTCGGGCTTCCAACTGGTGTCAGACTGGGGAACAAATCCGTCAAGGGGCTCGACGTTCCGCTTTCAGAAGGAGGGGTTTTCCGCGGTCTGCTGCGTTTCCTCTTTTCCAAACTTGGACTGACTTGAGATGGACTAGATGCTACCCTCCGTTCTTCCGAAGGACAAAGTGACGCCCCTCCGAACAGTTTCTGAAAAGTTCAATGATTTAGTGACAGAAAATATACCAAGAATGACCAGGTAAGATTAGGATTGAACTGCAACTTACCACAGCTTCAGGTGAAATTTTAGACGCAACAGGAGAGGTTGCTTCTTGGACATCCACGCTTTTTCTTCTGGATACCTTTTTCTGTTGTGGTATTTGGTCGGTGAGCAACGGATGTTTTTTTGCTTTTGGGTTGATAGGTGCAACAAGTTCGGGAGCGATAAGGATTGCGTCGCCGAGCGCAGAAGTCCGGGCGGGATCTTTAACGAGGATCTTATTCTGTGCTTTTGGCTTCGTTGGTAACTTGAATGCATTTTCATAATCCCTCGTGTCAGTGATGGAGGAAATCGTTTCAGAGAGTACATCACTTTTCCGTCTCTGAAAAATAGTAAAAACGAAATGATTCTCTGGGGGAAATGATTCAGTGGGGTCCACGCGGTAACCAATTAAACCCCTTACTTTATTCGGAGGCTTATTGTTGTCGGCACACAAAGACCAAGACCTCATTCGCTTTCTTGGCTCTTTATCAACAGTCAACTTATGGTTTGGATTAGACGCAGAATTTGCTTCCTATTAAAAAAAAAAAGAAATCCAGTTCAGAGGCATTGTGATTTTCAGTAGTTTCAATAATAATACAAATAAAAATTGTAAATCACCTTTCTGTTAGCCAGAGACGTAGTGGAAGACCATGAACGCATATTGGGATGCATATTGGCCAAGTAGGTAGTTTCGAAGAATTCCAAACGTTCGTTTCTGTAAGAAAGATATATTCACTAAATAGATCCCTAAACATTGTGAAATAATATCACAACAGTTGAGATATTCTTTTATAGTTTCTAGAAGAGGGAAACAATATCACACCTAGTCGATTCCACCAAGCTTTGTGATTCGCTGACGGCCAAATTCCATGAATGTTGGTCGCGTTCAACAATGGTGAATAACCTCTTCCGCTGCTTTTGCATCCGTTTGTCCGAACGCTTGAACTAAAAGTAAAGAATATCAACGTTGACAGAGCAAAATAACAGGAACGGGGCCAAATTACGTTTCCTAAAGTTAACCCAAGAACAAAAAACTCACCTCAGATTCATTGGCTTCGGCTCTTTTCGTGGAGTATATGTCCAAACCAAATTCAAACACACTTTGTTGAAACACCCATCCTCTGGCTCCTTTGTCACCGAAAAAGTGGACATGCCACTGCTTACGCCGTCCACCTTGAAAAACAAGATTGAAGATGCCATTATATACGCTTGTAATTTCTACAATAAAAATACTTAATTCTGAGATAAGACGAGGTTAAGTTGAAGCGACTCGGCGAATGAAACATGATCCGGAGCAACGAGTGACGCAAGAAGTTCAACCCAGTCCACTTACCATAGTTTCTAACGATGACATTGGAAACGGGGTCTCGGGTGATCATAGCGGGCCAGAAGGGATAGCCAGGAACTGCTGCCCAAACCAGGTCGCCCGTTTGGAACTCCAAGTTGGTATCCATATCGATATCATCTTCTCCTTCTGATTCCTGGAGACCCAGAGGAGTCTCGATGGTTTCGGTTGACGTTGGAGCAGCAAGGTCGAGCGCCGAAGACACCACTTCCGAAGCATCTGAAACAGTTATTGGAGGTATTTTTAGGCAAATCGTCAAACGTCCAGTCTTTGATCCAAAATGTCAAGAGGAATGTCTGTCGGTAAAAATTGAGTTGATAGCACGAAATAACGCTTCGTGCAAAAACCAATCGAGTTATTTTAGTGCAGACACTCCCTAATATGTAAAGATGGATCGATATGGCAGCAATTAGGAAGATGATGATTGAATATTTTAAGAATAAGGTGCTACCATTTTCGCCGCCAACAGTAAAATAATCGAATATAATAATTATATTATTGTAAATAACTGTAAAATAATCTAATAATTTTGCCTTTGGTGTTCTTCTGATTTCTCACGAAGGATTCTAATCATAATTGTTAGAATCCTTCGTGCATTGTTTTGCACACGACTAGGGTGAAGGCACCAGTATCAGACACTTTATACTTGAAAGTTCTTGACGGTTTCGAGGCACTTTCCAAGGGGTATCAAGTGCCCCTAGGAAAAGCACCCTACTTTGGTGCAGGTAGATCTACCTAGATGTCGTAGTGAAATTATAACTAACAGAGAACTCCCAAAATTTGGTAGTTATAATCGAGCCAATTTTACGTCCGATAAGCCCGTTGAGCGCAATTTCCGACGCGCACAACTCTTCTGATTGAGTCGGCGTTTCCACTGTATCCCACCAAGCGATCCAAATTTTAACACCAATCCCCGAAATAACGAATTCCGACGATCAATGCGGAATCAACTATGTAGCCTACGTAGCAAGACCCAGGTTCAATCCGGCCAACGGTCGTACTAGTTGGGTACCTACCCCGATGAATTTTCGGATAGTGCACCATGAGAATGAACTCCGGTAGTGCACACCATACCACGTCAACAAGTGATCACGAAGTGACATCAACGGGGTAATACCCAGTAAACAAACCTCGCTACCGAGTTCGTACACACTAGACGGCGCTCCTACCTAAAACTAAATTCTGTCTGGTAGTTACGTACATTTCAGTTGAATTTCAGTGGATTTGCTCTCCTTATCTAATACATTCCCCATGACGAAGAAATTCTTCCGCTTTACGGTTAGGTCACAAATACATGCTCCACAACTAGTCCCGAATAACACAAGCCACTACATCCTGCCAGCAATTACTCCACTACACAAAAATAATCCAAACTTATTCCGAGTAATTTATGGAAAAGTGATTGTTAGGTGATAAAGCGGGGATGTTGAAGAGAAAAGGACGTTGACCGGAAGGGCGGGAAAAGATAAGAATAGAAATTCGTTAGAGGTCTACGATAAATTACCGTAAGGTCTACTAAATTAATTTAAAAAAGTCAGATTGTGTCGCCCATGAAAACCGCGGATTCATCAAATTTGAAATAAGAAATTTTGTCAACAGAAACTATACACCCATGGCGGACACAAAGTAGGGATGGGTATCGATGAACAAAACATCGATGTTTAGACATCGATGATTTTTAAAAAGAAACATCGGAGAAAAACCATCGGTTTCGATACATCGATGGTTTTATATGTATGACAGGGGGGGGGGGGGACGTTATGAAAAAAAAAAATCTTTCCACTGTAGTTTTAGGAGAAAATTCGAAAAAAAGTCATTAAAACTTGAAACGATGAAAAGAAGTAGGCAGTAAAAAAGTCGGTAAAGAATAATATTATTTACTAAAAAAAAAAAAATTGACGCCAGTTCCTCTGAGAGACGATTTCTCAAGGAGCTTAAAATTAAGCCTGCTTAAGAGAATAGCCTCTCAGAAGGAACTGATGTTTGGTTCATTCTTGAAAACAACTTCGGAAATGATAGAGTTGACCATCCAAAACCCCAGTGTTCTGTTCGATTTTTTCAATGGGAGCGTTCAAGTACAGCGAGAGCTCAGCAGGGATTGTTTCGTTTTTGTGTCAGGAGTGATTTCTTTCTTTCTTATTTCTTTATTTCACGGGACAAGCCCAATTACATTCTATAAAATCAGTACGTCATTCTAACCAGGGGAAAAATGATTATGAAAATGAATATAAAGTGAAAATATAAAAATGATAAAGGAAATTACAAAATAAAAAGAAGCTATATAAAGGGGGGAAAAAAAGCGAAAAAAAAAAAAAAAACAGGGAAAACTGTCTCTATGTATAAATGATAGGGGACGAGGAAAGTTTTGATTTTAACGTGGCTAGGGAGGAGTGAAAAAAGTCGAAATCGGGGTTTACAGCCAGGAAGAGGTTCGCACTGCGAGGAATTCTGCGTAGGGGTCGGCTTCTCTGGTAGTTTGCAGGAGAAAAAGGAATGTAAAAAAGCACTTGCAAGCGGGTAGAGGTTCGCTGTGCAACAAGGCTGATCTTCGACAGAAGCAAGCGTGATGCCGCATGAACACAGATAACGACAAGTGATAAAGAATCGACATTAAAATTTAACCAACATTTAATGTTGATTGAAATGTTCGATTTCCGATAACTACCTACCTACTGTTCGATCGACACATCGGTGTTTCTTGAATCTGTACCTATTATTTTTATAAAAAAATAATAAACAACCGAGTAAGCATTTATAAAACATGAATAATAATTGTTCAGGTATAAAAGTATCTACTATTTTTACGTAAACGACCATCACAACAAAATTTTTATTTCGCGAAAAAACATCGATGTCTAAAAAACATCGAAGAGTAAACATCGATGTTTGAGAAAAAACATCGATACATCGATACCCATCCCTAACACAAAGCTATCCAACCCAACAGTCTGCAAGGTGCACCTATCAACAGGAAAGTGTTGTAACCGTTCCAGCGACGTGTGTAGCGGTTCCAACAAGCGCGGCAGCTGTTTCAGCCAGCCAACGAAAAACGCTGCAGATTTTACACAAGGGTTCATTATTCTTTGATGCGTTTATTATTCTTGTGCAAAAATTATTTCTGTGTCAATGGAAAAAATTGGGGAAAACTTTTTTTGGATTTTTATTTGTCAAAAATCCTTCATTTTTTACTCGAAAAATATTAAATAAGGTTAAATTTTAACCTACTGGGATCCTTCAAAAGTCCCATTTTTTGCCCCATGAAAGAGCCCTATAGATCGCCACAGTGAAATCAGATCGTTCCGGGACCCCCAAAAATGGATTCAACGACCTCCGTCGCGAAAACATAGGTGTATTATTCCAAGAATAATAAACCAAAAACGCTGCAAATTTTACACAAGTGTTTATTATTCTATGATAATATCAATAACCTATAGGTTTTTTTACAATGTTTGGACAGAAATAATTTCTGTGATCCAATATCAGATTCTGATGTGGGACCTCGAAAAGCGGACGGTACGTTACTCGGAGAACTACATACACTTCATTACCTCAAAGTTCAAATTTTGACCTCCTGGGATCCTTCAAATAGCTGTATTCCATTTGTAGCCCCATGAAGACCACAGTGAAATCGAATCGTTCTGGAACCCCCAAAAATGGATTACTTACCTTATACGTACTTACCTTATACGGTACTTATACGTCCAAAAATACTTCGAACCTAACTCGATCCCATAGCCAAAACCCTTCAAAATAATTTTAGCCCCATAGCGCTCCACGGGTTGGGCGATCGGGCAGAAAACCTTGCGGTCACAACTAGATGGTAAACCGAGTATTTTGTCAACATTTCAGATTTAAAAAAAAAAAAAAAATCCTACTGCCCGAAACGGCTCGGATGGCGGAAAGACGGCCCGGACGGCCATTTCGAAATTATAATGTAGAACTCTTGAAACGGATAATGTCCAATTTTGAGTCCGATCGGAGTCGTCGAACTCCGTCGCGTTTACATAGGTATATTATTCCAAGAATAATAAACCAAAAATGGGCGGCAAAAAATGCACTTACGGGTTTTGCAACGTGGCTGTCGCCATGTTCTCTTACATTATTCTTCTACCAACATCAAATGCCATTCTGATGCAAATTATTGATACATTTTATTATTCCACCCACATTCATTCAAACAGTCAACATCATCATCTGCAATAATTGTAATTGTAACAATAATAGTAAATTATTTACTACCTATTTATGTGTGAATGCACTCGTTCAACAATCAGTTTTGGGAACAGAGCCATCAAGAACATTATCCATTCAAAAAACAGAAAATACCAACATTGGACCAACATGAGAATCAAGGATAATGGTCTCAAACATGGATGTACTCACGTGAGTGATTCAACAAGCGTATGTCTGTGAGGCCTGATAATTTCGCTGGGAGAATGGTCCGAGGTCGATCAAATTGTCTATGCGATGGACGCAAAAATGTTTTGGAGCTAAAAAGATAATGTAAAAGTCAATGAGGTAAAAACAATAGGTCGAAGCTTGATATCAAGTCAAGAAGCAATATCAATGAATTTATTTTATATATTTGAAATAGACCACGACATAAGATAACACAAATCTTTCCTCGCGCCCTAGCATTATAAGGGTGGATGAGAATAAAACTTATTTAACACAACATATCGATTCAGCAGGGTAAGAAGGGTAAGAAGCACATAAACAAGAGGAGGCAGCTCAAGGGTGAAAGGGAAGTGGGTAGGTATACCTATTAGGTATACTATATATAGTGGAGGGAGAGGGAGAACCAGGACTAGGGGAGAGAAAATATAAGAAAAGAGATTAGAAAGAAGGAAGTGGTCATTCCGGATATGGCCCCCGCGAAGCGAGCCAAGGAAGGAAGAGCCCGCACAGCCAGCGGAAGTGAGTTCGAGAGCCTCGCACCAGCGACCCTCAGAGACTCGTAATATCCCCTGCATGAGGAGTGAATCTGAAATATTGTCTTCAGCCTCTCGCACCGGCCGAGTCGATATACATTTTTAAGATAACCGGGTCCAGTTTCAAAGTTGAGGGTCTTGTATATATGCACCAGAGTCCTCATTTTTAGAAAATTAGCGACGCTACAACCAAAAAATTTTAATGTCGTTTCGACGAGCAGATGTCCCCTGGCCTTCAGGCGGAAGACGTACCGGGTGCAGGCATTCATGCCACGTGGAGCCTTCTGTTTGAGTCTGCATCGAGCGATAGACCCATCAATGAGTCGCAGAACGTAAGATGCGGTATGATGAGTGTTCGTTGTGCGTTCGGGCGCAGTCCCTCTCTGGTACAAGATGACATCTTTTTCAGGGCATGCAGTGTAGTGTACATCCTCCGGCAAATCTCCTCTCGGTGTACTGTACATCCTCCGACACCCAGGTTTCTAACCGAGGACGAGAAGGCTATGGCAGGCCCCTCAAGCTTGACAGGTGGCGTCATCGTGGGTGGTACGACGTTTTTCCAAAACAGGATGACCTGGGACTTTTTAGGGTTCACCTGAATGCCGTTGTCGGTCGCCCACCCAGAAACCAGACCCAGCTCGCCATTGACCTCCAAAACCCCTCCCAAAGTTTTGCTACTGGGCACTGCAGATAGAACTGAAATAAGGAATGTAAGTAAGGGAATTCCTTACTGGGTAAGGAATGTGACTGTAATTGTTATACTGGCACCATGCCCAACTGCTACTCTTCTTATAGCACGGAGAATAAGGTAAAGAATTTCGAATAAATCTAATGACAATACATATTTGGCTTCGTTTAACTCCCACTGGGTAAATCAACAAATCTTCTTTAAGAACCCCTGACCCTGAGGTTCTGGTGGCCCTTCGCTACCTCTAGCGAAAGTCATGCTGAAAGTCATCAGCATACAAGTGGTATTGGCTTCTTGTAAGGACCGACGGGAGATCATTGAGGAACGACGAGAAGAGAATCGGCCCGAGGATGTACCCTTGGGGGACACCAGCACACACATGGGTCACTTGAGGGGCTGACCCACTGGAGACCACGAAGTTCGTGGCACGAACTGATAATAAGAAGCATTAATTAGTTAATGGTTTGGGTAGTTGGTACGCCTGTGTTTGAAATCCCATCATCGATACGAAGCAGCGTAACAATTTACATGGTGCTCATCAACCTGAAGACTCACCTACGACTTTTTCAAGCAGTCATGTGGTACTACCCGTATGTAGGAGCGGCTCCAAAATTTCTTGCTAAGTGGGGGTGAAAACTGCATTTTATCCGGTGCAAGAGAGATTTAAAACCAATAATAGTGCAAACTGGCGAGGGTTTGGGGCTATTTGAATGTATTTTAGATTTTGAATTCTACCCTACAGTTCTTGCACAGCCTCCAATACCAATCAAAGAAATCATATAACGAAAAAACGAAGCACGCAGTTTGAATCAGCGGTGGTTGGATCGCGAGGGTCTCTTCTATCATTGACATCACAGTTCCAGTGAATCTCGATGGTGCCGTCTGGATGCTGCTAACATTGAGAGGGAGGATGACCCATCACTGTAGAGGACCGAAGTTCTGAACCGTTTTAGTTCCTAGAAGCGTTTGAGTTCTGATTCGAATCCGAACTGCCAGAACTTACTCTGCGAATGCACCTATAGTTTAATGCCTTATCAGAAGGATTCACGGCGATTCAATTTTATTCTGTGACGTGTAGTAAAGCAGCAAAACAATTCCCCCGTCACTTTCACGCTTTATGCTTTCAGCGTTGTTTACGTGGATTTTGACTCTATTTTTAATATAAATGCCGCGAGTTGCCCGACATGAAAACACCATCGACGACACTCTTCAGCTCTGCTCGGTTGGCAGCACTCTCCACCATAATATTATATATAATATTATTATGTTGTGAGGTCATGCTCCCTCCATGGCCGTGTTCCGCCGCGTTTTTCAAACTCCGTAATTTTCGTTAAATTACCTTCCTATCTAAATTTTATGGAAGCGATTTCAGGCGGCTGACTATAGTGTTCCTTACCTTCTCAAGAAGAATTTCAGAACACTTATAATTTAATGTAAAAGAAAAAGAAACCATGCAAATTGCCCAATGGTGGTAGTGAGATGGAGGAGTGCACTGATGGGTATAATAGTGGCGTGAAAGCTATTTATAATATAACTATAGTAAATATAATAATCCCATTGCCACAAGAACCGTAGAAAATTAATGGCTCTCGTGGCAATAACTTATGGCAAGAAACTCACTGATAGTACGTTGAACGAATATTGACTAATTGTTCCTCATAGTGCGCTTTCATGTACTGGCTAACTTTTCGATCAGTCGAAAGAAAGTCTCCTGAAGGGCGGAGTTTCCGAGTTCGGCCATAACGACTTTTTCCCTCGGCGTCAGGCGGATCCGGAAGACTAGGTGGCGACGGGGTTGGAACTTTTTTGCTGTACGTTTTCAGCGGCGACTTCTTTTTCCATTCTGTAGGTCCTGCGACAATACTGGCAGCGAGAGTACTGATGTGAGAGACTTCCACTGCTTGACCAGCCGACCGGCTGGAATCGGTGTCCATGGGTGCAAGGCGTTAGTCCATCTAGGATCCTAAGAACATAATAAGAGATTATAATAAAATGATTTAGTTTTGGATAAGCCTTGGGCAAGGACAGTTCCTGGGCTTGAGTCGATAGCGTTCTCGCCTATCATATCTCGTGAATTGGAACATTCCAATAGTACAAGATATCTTCCGAAATTTAGATCTTGGGCTATCGCTAAGGATCTAAAGATAGAGCCTGTACAGCAAAAAGCGGCCGAATCGTGCCTAATCGGAGTTTATTGATCCCTGAGTTCAAAAAGAGGTCGTGAAAATGCAGGCCCATGCCCGTTCTATTGTATCGCACCTCTCGGGGGCAAATTATATCTTCGGTTTCCAACCTAGGTAATGTTGCAGAAGGGTCACCCCTGGACAGAGGTCCCAGATGAGGGGAAACGTATCCCAAGAAAATAGGAATATAATAAGAATGGACGTGCTAATGGATTTTTTTTTAAATCGATAGATGGCTTCCAAATTACACCGAAAATGGAGTTAAAACAAATTGCAAGTAGAATTAAATTCTATAAATTTTATGTAAAATCGCAATTTTCGGTGGAAGCCAGCGATCAGCTCCCATTGTTCGACGATTTCGCCAAGAAGCCAAGTTTGCCACCATTAAAAAAAATTAAACACTGAAGGATCAGTTTCTGAGGTTACACCAAGGCGGGGGTTAAACGTGACACCGCGGCCGTTGGTTTGATTCGTCTGTGTGTTAAGGTGAATAGCACAAAAACTTTCTATTTTTTTATCTAAATTAGTTCTAAAAATGTCAAGAGATTGTAAATGGGAACGATCTAAGAAAAAACTGGTTTTCTTGGAGTTGGCAAACTTGGCCGTCTAACGGGAAGGTCCATAGGTGACGTCACGCACTTACTTTTTGAATGGACCAGAACAACTTTATATGAATAATATTCATAATGATTCGTAATAATTTATATTATAAACTACGAGAAAGAGTTTTTGTGACAAAAATGACGTATTTTTCTCTTTTTGACTTCTAACAAAAAGGCACAGGATGATATAACCCGAAATCGCACGCGGCACTGAAGAACAGACGTGATGAGCTCATCACCACACTTACCACCATGGAGGAAGAGAATCCTGGAGCGGGTGATGGGAGCATCCCACTGGTTAACAGTGGTTCCAACCGTGGCAGATGGCCATGACCTCTCAACAAGTGAGTTCCGTGACGCAGTGACTCTACGCTTCGGTCGCACGCCCAGGAACCTAGCGAAACGATGTGACGGGTGTGGGGAAGAGCCTTTCGGCGTAACCCACGCCCTGAACTGCAAGAAGGGTGGGCTTATTAAAAGAAGGCATGACAACCTGCGTGACGCTTGTGCAAAACTGGCTGAACAGGCTTGGGGAGGGGTTTCCACTAAAGACTGTAAGTCTTACAACAGGCAGATGGAACCTCCCCAGCCCTAGTTGCCGACATCAAAGTCCAGGGAGTGTGGGAGAGTGAGAGACGGCGTTTTTTGGCGTCCGCATATTAAATTCCGACGCCGTCTCTTACTCCTCTCGAGACTGGGACTCTACAGCCAACAGCGCAGCAAGGGCCAAACATGCTAAGTATGATGCGGCTGCAGAGGACCTGAGGGGTTCGTTCACGCCGTTGGTTAGGTATCTCATGCGACGGGGCTGTGCAGGCCGAATTTGGATGTTTCTTGAAGCGCTTGGCCCACGCCCTGGCAGAGAAATGGCCTTGTTCCTTGATTATGTTTGTTTTTACTTGTTACTCGTTTAAATAAATAGTTGAGTAATCAAGTACCTAGATAGGTAGGGTATTCACCTACCTAGTGTATGGACTAGGGTTGCCAGATCTACTTTAAATTAAAGAATCCTACTTAAACGTAAACGTAAGACAAAAAAAAAAAAAGATTTTTCCCAACTTTGTCCAATACTGAGATATAGTGGTATTTACTCGTCTGCAGCTCGGAAACAAGTATTCCTACAGAAAAACCTAAACTTACTTGTAATGAAAGCTGTGCAGAATCTAATTCTGCATTATATTATAATGAGTACCTACCAAATTTGTTAAATTTGGTGAAATACGCTCCGCGCAATCGGCAATCTCCCGATTTCTGGGAGAGGAGCATTAGGTCAGTATAGCACAATGAGGAGCCTGGCCAACAATTACTCTTTATGACGTGAGTACATTCTACAATGTCATACCTACCTATAAATGTGCCTTAAAAGTGCTTTACACGTGTTAGCAATTATTCTAATAATTAGTCTATTATAGACTGGGACATGGCTGATCCAAAATACCTAGATAGGTATTAGATAACGGATGTGTCGGTTCCTTGAAGAAGTTTGACGTGCCTGTACGAAAGGCTGCAGCCCCAGCTAGGAGTATGATATTATTAATGATCACTAGTGATCATTATTAGTAGGAGTAAAACATAATTGAAAAAGCAGATGGTTATAGTAGCCTAGCTAAGTACAAAGTACATCCTACTCAACGAACAGAATCCGTCTGGTTCCAACAAATCTAAAGTTAGCTTTTTCTAATAGTGTTACCTCGCCTAATCCTGGAGTACTCGACTTCAACTCATCTTAGAATTTAAATATTCACTGCACCATCTAACACTATGCATTCACCTTAGTTTCTGAATGATCTGTCGTCAACAAAACTCATGTTATCATCCGAGCTTTTCCGCCACAAGAAAGGCGGTATTTTGCAGTTCGTACGAAACTTCTCGAAAGAGGAAGGATTTCTCAAACGCAGCACATCCGCACGATTTCTAATATCACTGGGTGGTTAATTCGAAACACGATGATAATTAAATAATAGATAAATAAAGTAATTTTATTTAATAACTTAACAATAGCCGCTATGCTAACCTAACCGTAATAACTGAACTTATCAGAAATCACTGCTAACTAGCTCGTTGTAACAAATTATTGTATTATCAAAATAGCTGCTACTTTTGCTAACACTGAGTTGGTTCAACGCAGTGGTGCCACACACGGGTTTTTACCCGTACTTATACAGATTTTTCGGAGTCGGCACGGACCTTCAAATTGGTAGGTAAGGGGAAAGCCCCAATAGCGGACATGGTACCAGTAGCGGACACTTAGATAAAAAACTTATAAAATAAGGATATGAGCAAACCTAGGCAGTTTTCTTTTTTTGCGTCCTACCAAGTAGCTATTCGAGAACAAGCACAACGAAGAAGAAGATGATATTGAAAAATCCAGAAGAAGAACGTAACCCCAAAGTTACCTCATTCAACTTTTGTAGCTGTGAGGTGGTTTCCTTGTGAAAATGGCTAAGAAACTGAGGTGAGTTTTTAAGCATAATCTAACGTTTTTTGCAACTATTTATGGTTAATGAGGAAGTATTTGTCTCTATGTTGAAGAAATGAATTGGTTGTTCGTTGAATAACTTGATTTGAAATAGATTTTGCAGTGATTTGCTCATGTTCACTACTAGATCAGTAGAAAGACCCAGTGCACTAGTGCTGAACACCCATGTCCACCTTTGGTACAATTGATTATTTTAGCACATGCTGTTTTTGGAGATCTATTTTCACTCAGGAAGCGATTGGAAAAGTTTTTTTCAACATCCATGGCGTGGAACCAAAGGCGGACAGGGGGTGTCCACTACTAGCGCAGTGGATGTTCACTATAGGTACTGGGGATGTTCATTACTGGCACAATGGTGTTCACTACTAGGCCACCCCTCGTAGGTACATTCTTAGTGCTATTGATGCAATGTAAACTCTTTTATAATTATGGTTTTCTTTCATCTTTCTTTGAACAGGAAGAAGAAACAGAAGAGCGCGAGAAAGAATCTCGAAAAAAGAAATTTTTTAAATTACTCTGAAGAGCAGAATCTGATGCTGAAAGCTGTCATCGAGTTATGAATGAAAAATGAAAAATGATGGGAACACTTTCGAAGAAGGGAGTTTCATTGTTGCAAATTATATGGTAAATAATATTTAGATTCAACAGATTTAACGTCCTTTTTTTATTGCAGAATATATTATATTCTGCAATAAAAAAAGGACGTTGAATCTGTTTGAAGAATCAAAACTTTGAGATCGAATTATTGCATTTTAGTTCAAACTATGAGGCCAGTTAACAGATTTGGAAATGTGTTCCATCTTGATCAAAAGGACGAAAGAGTCATTTCACGCAACCAAATTTTAAAGATTTTACCAAAACCTTCACCGTTTGGGTCAAATTTCCGATTCCCCTAAATTGATTCTCAATTGCTGTGATAATATAACTTACTAGATGCCCTCACGTACTTCGCACGAAATATCAAATTTCCGTCCATCACCTATCAACGACGCACCCGTGGCAACGACGCTTTTTGACCCGTCTCTCGGTCAAATTTTCCAGTAATCCCTAATAACGACGATCAACAACTTTCGTCGTGAAGGAGAACCCGAAAACCGATGAAGGGGATGAGGGAGGAAAAATCAAGGTAGCCTATGACCATCGCGCTGGTTTTTGGAACAGGTCGCAATTAACGGCACGCGAATCGGTCATTCCGTTCAGGCGTGAAAAGGGAACAAACAGACATCTCTCGGTTTTTATTAGGTGGGATAAGTAATGACTGTAGTCATTAAGCTAAGCATGATTTTCAAGTTATATATTTTTTTTTTTTCAGGTATATTAGAAGAGGTTACGTTTTAAAAATAATTTACCTAAGTAGTCAATTACAGGAAAGTTTGATTGGTCCAAGTTACCAGGCATTTTTGTACCTGCTATTTAGATTTTAAGAAATGTTTTCGTAAGTAATTACCGACCTATCTGTGAATGCCTCCCTCCACTAGCGGGGACGACTGATACTCCACTTTGGAATTGATAAAAGAAGTATTTTTTTTTTTTTTTACTGCATTTGAATTTGAATAAAACCTTTTTTTTTACGTTTTCAACATTGTTTCTGCAATAATCTTCCTTATGTCCGCCTTCGGTGCATTGACTGTCCGCTACTCCAACATTTGAAAATTTTGGTGTCCACTACTGGTGAATCATGGTCTGATGAAAAAAATTGAATTTAAAGCAGTAAATGGCAATTTATTGGCTATTTTTCAATTGCGAACGTTAAAACAATTGTGGGCGATTAGGAAAAGCCTACAGAATTTTATTTTTTGTTTCACATGAGATGTAGAAATTCGAAAATAGTCAATGAGTCCTTAGCATGTCCGCTATTGGGGCTTTCCCCTTATGTATCGTATTTTCCTCTGTCTTACATGTAAGACAAATAATATTATGTATAATATTATTTGACTCGGATATTCTTGAAATCATCAAGAAAACAATGAATATCAAGGGTGGCTTAATGGTTGACTACTTAAAATTTAAGTTTAATTATTTATTTACTAGGTAATTAATGATTAAATAATTGATTAATTTTAATAATTAATCCCTTAAATTATGTTATTAATTATTAATAACACAAGTAGTAATAATAATAATTTTTCTACTACTTACGATATTGTAATATATACTACCTATCTACTACAATAGTAGATAGGTAGTACCTACTACAGTAGTAGATTGGTTTAAGGTGGTCGGCGACATAGAGAGAGAGCGCCACTTTTTGCCTAATGGCGATGAGTTACGGTCGACGTAACTCAAGATTTCGCGCATGCGCACTGCGCAGAAATAACGGCGATAACTTACGTCCTTATAGGTTTGTTCCAGGTCTGACTGGCAGTGACTGCGTCTGTCGACAGAAGTTGGATGGCTATCGACAGAACCCGACCGCACCCTACTCGAGCTGTCAGCCTACGATCGACCTGGAACAGCAGTTTCTAAACTGCGCATGTCTCCGGCGATTTCTGTTAACATTCCGTCAAACCTGGAACCTTATGTCTAACGTCGGCCATTATTGCCGTAAAGTTACGGCGATGAAGCTTATGGTCTTAAGGATTACGCCGTTATTCCGAACAATATAACGTAAATAGCGGCAATTTTACCATCGAATTCAGCGAGAAAAACACACGCCTCTAGACGTATTGCAAGTGTGCAGAAATTAAAAAAGTGGGGCGCTGTCTTTTGACTTTCTAGATAAGCGTTCTGGACCACTGCGCGACGATAGTTTCAACGACAAGCTTTCCAGTGAAGTGAACTGCTCTAATCAGTACCAGCTACAAATCACGCTTTGATGTTTGTACAATTCAAACTCACTTTTCCACGTAACTTCATTTATTAAAAATTCGAACAAAAACAACGATGAAAATAGTAATTCGATCTATGTTGTACGTACAATTTAAAATTATTTTATTTAATAGGTTTTTCAAGGTGGCAAAAAATTGAAATTATCATAATAGCTTCTGATAACTTCAACAGACTACTTACCTTCCTTCTTGGCGCTAAAAAGCCTCAGTCAATGTCTAAAACAGAAATACCTTCTTTTATTACCTAACTGATTCCCGTTCACGCGGCTATCAGTCAATGAGTCATTGACAATGACAACCTCCAGCCCGACAGGAGTTGAGCCATTTTTAAAAGGTGATTAGTTTCATTCGTATTCTACAAGGATGATACTAAGTATACTTAGAATATTAGTATACTAAAATATTCTGAAGGTAGTTCCTTGTCATCCTCCCGAGGATAAAATACTCTGAATATTACTCGTTGTAGGAGACTGAAGCGGTAGCATATTAGGTAAATAATTGACTATCATTGGTGTTCTATAGTGGATGCATGGTCGAGTACTGATAGATCTATCAACTTTGTCAAATACCTACATTAATTATTTTGGTAGGTATCTACATGGCGAACCTTATGGTGTGTCTGATATAAGCAGCATACATCACTGACTAGTCCCCACTATAAAACAATTTAGAAGGTTCCAGTCGGTTCAAATCGATTAACATGAGTTGTTTTAAAACTACATAAATTGGCACTTCATGGGGCTGGGGTAACGGTGAACATGTGCACATGGTACATAATTAACGGGCCATAACTTGAGTTTTGCCGTTCTTAAATATGAGAACCTAAAAAGGGTGACGCTGAAACATAATTTTCAACTTTCACGGTTAGCTAGCAGGCGAGGAACAGGAAAAGAACTTTGAGGTTAGCATTGCAGATTTCATTCTTTCTTCATATCCAGCGTTGCAGCCATCGTGTGACCGTACTCGAACGTTATTTTGAGCTCCCCAATCCGGGAGAGCGGCAACACATTAGGAGTCCAGTCAATAGTCAGAGGCGACGGGGCAGTCTGATCGGGGCTTGTGTGACCTGCAACAGTCGTAGCCTCGAGGGTAATGAGGAGCTGATAGGAAATGGAGGGTTATCTCTTGATGTACTCAAGGTTGAATTTTTAGGCCAAACGCCAATACCGCCTCTACTCACCAATCTTCAAGTAAGTCTTGTATTCTACAGGCTTCAGTGGGGGTTGTCCTTGCTTGCGCTGCATCTGAAGATCGTCTCCAAGATTCAATTCCTCAAACTTCCCATCAGGGTTCATTGTATAGGATCGCGACACGTTTAGTTGCATCTAAAAGGGAACAAAAACAAACAAAAATAGGGTGAGAGAAATCTATGTAAGTATCGTTTGTCTCAATTAGTGATTCTTTCTTAGATGGTATTGCAGGATATTAATTTTCCATTTTTTCACCATTCGTCATGCTGTTTGGATAATGTCTACCAAGAAGTGGAGACCACGCGCGTTGTACATCAACACGCTAGAGATTTAAAAAATCGATATAAAAAGGTGAAGGGATTGAGATTCCTCACCAAAGGGGTGTCGAAAATTGATTTAGCGTGGAGGATGTTAGTTATGTGCCACGTGTAGTTGTTGAATATCCCAAGCGGCAAAGCATCTTCCCTGGTGAACGTCGTAAGTAAATCGGGCAGGCGTTTCTTTTTGTTCCCTCCACATGCCACCATCAGCCTCTCCAACAGACATTCAAAAAATGACTGGAAAAAAAAAAATCGTTTTAAAGGATAGCTCCAAGGGGATCTCCTTTCATTACGTGGTAAGCACCAAGGTGACAAACACAAGCTGACCAAAGGGGTGCGGGGGGGGGTCTATTAGGGCTGTCCAAAAAAATGATTTCTTCCAAATTCGTTTGCTTCGTAGTCTCTGGTTGGTCAAGATGAGAAAATAACCCTGGTAAATCTGCAAACAATTATTAGAGGTCGCGCCAGAGCATTTTCATTTCTTGGGAACATTGAATTTCAGGTTTCATTGAATCAGGTTTAAACTGCATGTGGGGGCGTACAGAGTGAAAAATGCCTTATTTATAGCACCTGATCTTGAGAACTTTTCTTCAAGGAACCCGATGGTGTCAAATCATTTCTTCCTACAATGCTTCTAATTTGTTCTAGGGTGTTTATGGGGAAAAAACGCAATTTTTGAGGGAATTTTGTGATTTTATTATTTTTAGTTTATTTTATTTTTGTAGCTTTTATGGCACTTGGAAGCATTATAGGAAAAAATTATTGACACCATCGCCTAAAAATGAAAAATGCGCTCGCGCGACCTCTAAAAATGGTAGAAATTTGTCTGGAAATTTACCAGAGACTACGAAGCAAATGAACTTGGAAGAAAACAAATTTTTGGACCACCCTAGAGAACATGTAATTGGAGAAACGTAATAAGCACTTACATGGTGAACGTGGAAAACGAGCGGTTCGGGGTTTCCTGGAAAACCGTAGTGCATGGTTTGATTGATCCTCTCTGTGACCGATGCCAACCACTCTATGAAAGACATGTTAACGGTAGAAGCGTCAGATGTTCCTACAACACATCATATCCACCAAATTAGTAGACTTAAACCTTCAGGAAACAATACAGCATAGGATTACAATGGGGGTGATCAGCTGAACTGTACCCTCGGCTTATATTTGACGGCACGCTGAGCGTTCAATTCGGTACCTACATTCAAAATAAATAAATAAATGAATGTAGGTTACCCTCCGAAAATCCAAGTTCTACCCGCATATCTTTGGAAAAGGCTTTTCTTTTGGCTGACGACATATTTTTTGTTGCTACGACTTTCCGTCTTTTACTTAAAATTTTTCTAACCTGGAACAAGTTTTGTACAGTAAATAAACCTCTGAACTAAACGAACGTTTCGCAAATGTAACTGGTCTCGTGACTCACTTTGGGCTTTTTTATTTGAACTGGCTGCTTCATGATTACATCCAGAGTTTGTTCATTCAGGACATCCTCACTGGGCTCCACCACTGGTACCAGACCTTCAAAATCCTACAAGGACCAAAATAAATTAAGCGACTTATCGCTGGCCGTGAGAGTTGGAAACCCCAAGCTCATTAAAATGTTGGTTGTCATACTAGATCCGAAACTGAGCTAGAAACCCCACCGTGAAAAGCTGACGTGGCCAGCGTTGCTTTCCTTTTAAGACGACTTTTATACCATCTTCGTAAGACTGCCGTCTTGCAGCCTACTATTCAGTTTTTCGAAGTAGGGCTGGATATTGCATCCATTCCTAGGGCCACTCGCCACATAGCGCCCTCGTATTCAGCAGTCAAAGGAGAGCTGTCAGAACAATCAAAGGCTTACGCTAACGGGAGGACTGCAGAGATGCTTTTGAGGAGCTGGGAATACTTACAGTACCTCCCAGCCCTATACCTTCATACGATAAATTTTATCGTTTTACCGGATAAAACATCAGCTCGTTTCCCTCAGCATCTCACTCCCACGACACACCAGTGCCAGTTCGCTGCCCCTCTCACGTTTACAAGTCAGTAGAAATTCTACATCGTGGTGGGAATTACAAATTTTCAATGCTCTACCCAAATCTGTACAAGATCTGGGTCAAAATTTAGAGTCTCTTGTAAAAACCTACTAACTCACATGGTGTCGTACGACGACTCTTTTAACAAAAACAAACTGGTGAAGCATTCGTAAACTTTTACATTCAACAATTTAGCATGTACCTACTTTGCAACTTCTGGCCGAATTGTAACCTGTAATTCTGACAATGTCAAAAACACTCTGTACAATATGGCTTTCTGATTCTGAATAAGGTCATTCGTAACACAACAACAAACAATATTGAATTTTCCAACTATCACTGATTTTTCTTTCAATACCTGAACTCCTATGTCAGTAAGCATCAGGTCTTTGTGCAAAACCTCAACTTCCACTGCGTCTTGGATCGTGTCGCTGCTCAAAATGGCTACCAAAGGTTCTTCGACGTCTATTTCCTCCATGGCTAAAACAAAGAGCGGAACGTGCCAACTCGGGATTGGAAATAACGAAACTATGCTACAGTAGGTGGAACTTTAAACGCTGCAAATTTTATACAAGGGTTATTACTCTTTGATATAGGTGCAAAAATTAATTGTCATTAAGAAAAATTTTTGAAAATGGAAAAAAAAAGTTTTTCTATACCTACAATGTTTACTCAAAAATGGAAAAAGCGTCCAAAATTACACGGACAACGACACCTAATTTTACCTCCTTGGATCCTTCAAAAATCCCATTTGTAGCCCCATTGATCATCACGGTAAAATCGGATCGTTCTGGGACCCCCAAAAATGGATTCTACATCTAAAAATACCTTTCAAAAACTCCTCCCGTAGCCCCTTTTTAGCCCCACAAAGGCTTTGTGACAAAGCCTCACGGGTTTGAGAGATCGGTTTGAAAATCTACTAAACAAGATGGTAAATCGAGTACTTTATCAAAATTACAGATTAAAAAAAAAAAAATCCTACTACCCCACGGCGAACGGCGTACAGCGTACGGACATTTCGTTGTTGGAACCTACGTATCATAAAACGGATAACGCCAAATTATTTTGAGGCCGATCAGAATTTTCGACCTCCGTCGCGATTACAGGTGTATTATTACAGTGTATTATACAGATGTATTATTCCAAGAATAATAAACCAAAAGTACTGACTAAAACTTACTGTCTTGACGAGATATGAGTGAGCAGTTCGATTCACTCAAAATTAAATTAACAAATTCTTCGGAGCATTTCGAATCGCCAGCAAAAGCCGCGATACAAGCGTAGTAATGCACACACGCACTAGTTTTCTTTTCGGTACGCTGTAAATGAAACAATTTTTTAGCAATTTTTAACAAGGGAAATGAAGATAATCAAATGAAAGGAGCTTACTTTGATCAGTGGTTGAACCGGAGTGCATGAACAGACATACGAGTGCTCCTTGGGGCGTGGCGATGAGCTCAAAAACGATACATGAAGGAATCCCAGAGGATCTTTGGTGGTAACTTCCGTCCGCACAACCATTACGTTTTTTGACACGCGTTGAACCAAAGGGCCCGGTGCTTCATTCGCTAATCGCCAAATTTCCTGATTGGAAAAGAATGGGTGCGTGTAACCTGATGGCATAAATCGATTGTACACCTTAATTTGCTCTCCCTATGATTGTCATCACCTCTTTCGTTGAGTCGTAGCAGCGAACGGATTGTACGACGTCATAATCTATCCGGAGCGGAGTAGCGTCAACACAGCATCGCATAGCGCTGAGGATGTGAGGACAAGTCGATGCAGTAGGCATCATTTGCCTTTCCTACAATACCAACATGAAACAGTTAGAGGCAATAATTACAAAATTAACGAGTTATTGAGTACGTACGTGGCATTTCAGCAGATTGGTGTTGAATAAGCGTTGGCATGACTCTACAAAGCACACAGGGGACACGCTCGAAAGGTAAGAAACTGAGTCAGAAGGAAGATCGGGCTCGAGAAAAGGAAGCTGTACAAATCCACGTGTGTCTGGCCCCTTGTCTTTAACACGAACTGAATACACCTGGAAACTTTTGATTCTTACGAACACAGAAACGTTGCTGTAGTCTGAGATGAAAGTAAGTAAGGGAGAGCAGGAGGTCGACCCTTGGTTTGCCATACGTTAGCATTAAATTTTTCTAGAAACTAACTACTTATTGCACTTCAGATCCTTCTTATTCGAATTGTATAAACGAAAAATCAGCTTAAAGTTTGAACTTTTACACCTGATGAGAGAAGATGGGTCTCTATGATTCAACAATTTGAAAGTCAGCGATCTGAGTTTGCAACGCTACAGAGGACCTAAAGCAACAACTTCCCAGCCAGTAGACAAGACTGTTGTAAAAATGTAGTTCCTTATCAGAGACGAGCTGCATCTAATTGAAACGATTACTACTTTGTTCTCTGTTACTCTGTGCTACTTACTCTAGTGGAAGTTCCAGTGTCCAATTTGCACACTTCAACGGCGTTTTTCTTCTTCACGCCTGCCTCCTTGAAGACAACATCGCAAGCTTTATTTTTGCAACTTAGGCCCCTCGTCCCGTTGTACGTGCCGCACTTCGGACATTTCCGAACCCCCCGCATGGTCGATTTTCCCAAATCCGACAGGAGGTTTTTCGCCTTTTTGTGAGCGTCGGGGTCGACAGAAAATTGGTACATGGTAAACTAAAAGGAGAGTCTTCGAGACTGGGTCAGCGATCGCGGACATAATCCATAATAACGGGTAGTTGATAAACAACAGCAATTGTTGATGTTGAATCAAATTTATGTACGGCGGCTATATGTAAGCGGAACCTTCCGGCGACGTGGAAGAAGATGACAAGTTGTCATTGACAACCCCTAAGGATTGTAGGCTACTGTACTTATGCACGCACAGCAAGACTTGCTTACTTACTTACTACTTACTACTTAGTAGGTGCCTACCCATGTAAGCACTAAAATTTAATTGTGAAGGCACCACCAGAGGCACATAAACGAATTTGATCGGCCATGAGTACCTACTCGGAACGTGGATAGCTTTTATTTTTGTCATTACCGATAAGGTATCACCTACATAATATGTAATAATATTACATATTATGTAATAGTTGATGGTAATTAATAGTTGATGATGATGTTGACCGTTTCAATTAATGTTGTTGGAAACTTGTTGACTGACCCTCAACAAGTTTCCAACAACTGTAATATTATTACGATACCTTTTAAAAATCAGGTAAATCATCACTTTTTAATACAGTTAGGTATTTAAAGTTGTTTCTAGGTTAACAATTTTTTTTTTTAAACCAGAAAGTTTAATTCTGTGGCCCATGCAAGCTTTGGCAAGGAAGATTTTCATTTCGGGTAGGTGGGGGTAAAGCCCCGCAGTGGTTTTGGTTTATTATTCTTGGAATAGGTAATCCACCTTTGCACTCGCGACGGAGGTCGAAGACTCCGATGTGCCTCAAAATTTGACATTATCCGTTTCAAGAGGTCTAAATTCCAAAACCGAAATGCCCGTCCGCCGTCCAGGCCGTTTTGGGCAGTAAGATTTTTTTTTTTTTTTTTAATCAAAAATTTTGACAAAATACTTGGTTTACCATCTAGTTGTGTCCGCACGGTTTTCAGCCCTATGGGCGCTATGGGGCTAAGGGAGGTTTTTTAAGGTTTTGGCTTTAGGATCAAGTTAGGTGTCTTCTGGTTTATTGTTCTTGGAATAGGTAATACACCTATGTTTTCGCGACGGGGGTCGACGGCTCCGATCGGCCTCAAAATTTGACATTATCCGTTTCAAGGTCTACATTCTAAATCCGAAATGTCCGTCCACCGTCCGGGCCGTTTTGGGCAGTAGGATTTTTTTTTTTTTTAATCTGAAATTTTGACAAAATACTTGGTTTATCATCTAGTTGTGCCCGCAAGGTTTTCAGTCCGATCGCCCAAACCCGTGGGGCGCTATGGGGCTAAAATAGGGCTACGGGAGAGCTTTTTTGAGGGCTTTTGGCTATGGGATCGAGTTAGGTGTCGTTTTCCACGTATTGCTAGACGTAGAATCCATTTTTTGGGGTCCCGGAACGATCCGATTTCACTGTTGCGATCTATAGGGCTTTCATGGGGCTAAAAATCGGATTTTTGAAGGATCCCCGGGGGTTAAATATTTTTCGAGCAAAAAATAAAGAATTTTTGAAGAAAAAAATCCTCAAAAACTTTTTTTGAAAAACAAAACAAAAATGTCAAAATTTTTTCTTTTGACAGAAATAATTTTTGCAGAAGTAACCAATAAACCCAAAGAATAATAAACCCTTGCGTAAAATTTGCAGCGTATTCAAAGTATTTTTGGACGTAGAATCCATTTTTGGGGTCCCGGAACGATCCGATTCCACTGTGGGATCTATAGGGCTTTGAAGGTGCTACAAAATTTGTAGTGCTTCAAAAATCCCATTTTATTTTAAGGATCCCAAGAGATAAAATATTTTCCGAGTAAAACAAAAATATATACTTACCTATATTAATAAAAATTCATTGACACAGAATTAATTTTCGCACACGTAACCAAAGAATGTAAAATTTGCAGCGTCTTTTGAACAGACCATGGAGGAAGGGCCATGGAGGAAGGCCCTTAACCCTTAATCCTTCCTCCACGCTAAGGATTAATACGGATTAGGATTGGCCCTCAGGTCACCTGAGTCAGGTGGCAGGTTCGTCTTGATGAAAATTAGTTTTCCATGAAATTGCATTACGGATAGCATTAAACGCTTACTAATTTTGTAAGAGGAGAAAATAAGGTAAGTTGGTTTGCGAATCTTTTTGAATTATGACATCACACTGTGTTGGTCCTAACCCCATTCAACTCATAACTTTCAGGTACCTCCTGTGTCTTGGGGTCACTTTGAGGGGAAAATGTGATAAGTAAAAAATAGGCATCGTCCTAGGCAATATTTAGGCGACTGTTGCTGGAGAGAATAATATTCTCTCCATTTGATTATTTTATATGAATATTATTATTCAAGAGATACCTAGATACCAATTCATCAACGCAACATGTTGTTTCTGTCCGCCATGGGCTTCGTACATTTTCCATGGTGTGAACTCACCTGTTTCGCGTTCCCCTTAGAACTTTAGCCGGGAGATTGTGTTGCCCGCAGTGACTGTTTGAGTGTTGACTGAGTTGAGTGTTTCTTTCTTTCTGTATTGTGTTTGTTTCCTGCTAGTAGGCTTTTATTCGTTTCGTGTGAGATTTGAATTTCAGTGACAGTTTTTTTACCGTAAATGTGGGGTGAATAGGGTCAGGATGCGCGAAACTACAGATCCGATCCCCGAGAGAAGAGATTCATCATCAGGCGATCCGAAGAAGAATTCGGAGGTCTATGACAAGCATAAGGAGAGATAAAACAATGCGTAAAGTTTCATACGATTTCAAAATTTCTTATGCTCTTCTACAACAGCGTGTAAAATGTCCGAATCTAAGTTCTTCCGCAGGATGTTTCCCGAATAATCACTTTATCGGAATCACGTGATCAGGTACCTGATTGATTATGACCGATTTTAGTGCCTTACCTACATTCCAATTTTATTTTTTCGAAGGGTCTTTTTCTGTTTTGTTTGACCCCCTCGAAGATGTATTGGGAAATTTCCAATGTTCTTAGCTCTTCGGAAAGTTCTTATAGGTATTATCCTTGGCCTCCGTCAATTTACTTTGTCACCAGTGTGGTCACCTGTTACAGGTAACCTTATTCTAACATACCTACCTATCTGGTTCAATTTCCGAGGGGTTCAAAGCCGGTCTTCCTACTTTACGATTGGGAATAATAATTATTTCCAATAATCGAGTAATATCTTCTAGGTACCTACTAGGAAGGATAGCGGGGTGCTCCGCCTTTGGAAGAGGAAGGATCACATTATCGCCTCGTTTTTTGAGAGTGGGCTGCGTAAATATTCATCATTAATGATCAAGTACATATTGGAGTTATAGTTTCTTTGGGCATATTAGCGATTTCATTATACTCTGTTGAATATTAAATGTGGTAAATCAGGGAAACGAAAAATTCTGGCAATATGTGGGGCAAGAAATTGGGCTCTTGGAGGACACCGGGGTCAAATGAGGAGGCGAAGTCATTTTGGTCGTAGAATCCATTTTGGGCGGTCTAAACACTTGACAGTTTTTGAAAATATTAAAATTTAATGTTAAATAGGTATATCAAAAATTTTGGTTTATTATGCCTAGAATAATCAATTCATGTTTTCGCGACGGAGGTCGACACTTCTCATTGCCCTCAAAAGTTTAAAAGTTGGAAGAACATTCTTCCAAGATGATTCCAAAAATGAACTGTCCGTACGCCTTTTGGGCAGTAGGATTTTTTTTTTTTTAAATCTGAAATTTCAACAAAAAACACGGGTTTCCTTCTAGTTCGTGCCCACAAGGTATTCAGGCCGATCGCTCAAACCCGAGGGGCTCTTTGGGGCTAAAAAGGGCCTACGAGAGTTGTTTTGAAGGTTTTGGGCTATGGCGTCGAATGGGGTATCGTTTGGGAAGTAATTTTTAACGTAGAATCCATTTTTTGGGGCCTCACATCTGTCCAAACACTGTATAAGAATACGGATTTTTGTTACAATTTTTAATCAATAGAAATTGTATTGACAAAATTAATTTTAGGTTGATTTACACCAAAGAATAGTACTTGAACCCTCGTGGAAAAATTGGAGCGTTTTCCAAACCGAATAGAGGAACCTACTTTTGACCCTATCATCATTGCAGATTATTAAATAACGATAAAAATTTTTTAACAATGTTAAAAAATGTATGTATAGGTACATGTCATGTACCTATACATACATTTAATTTAACAGGTATTTAACGTTAAATGTTAAATACCTAATAAGAAATGTTTTCTCTCATTTAATTACGCTTGACACCTTTTTGAATAGTTTGCCTCTCATGCCGCATTTTCGCTAAGTTTTTTTTTTTTTTTTCAAATACATTGGTAGGTAACCTATTCATTAAAGAAGATAATTTTTAACGAAATAATTACTACCTAACACATTGAATTAAAAATGCCTCATTATAAATATGTATACACTGATAGCGATTTTTGTAACAGCTTAAGCTGTTAGCCTTAATTAAGGCCTTAAAAACACTTTCCACTTTTAATATAAACGTGGTACATACTATTTAGAAAAAGTTTTAATTTTTGAGGAGATGTGCTGCGATCTGTTATCTGAGAATCTCACTAAGCTCAGGCTTTGGTGTTCGGGACAAACAGGCGTTTACTAGCACACCTGACACCCCATTTTATTGTATCTACCAGTACATAAGTACTTTGTACCTGTTGGTACAGTTTATGACACGAGGTCCTTGCGGAATTGGGTCGTCAGGGAAGCCAGGTGCACAATCGCTTGTCTTGTGATGAATATAGAAATATTGAGATCGTGGGGTAGGATATATTCCACGGAAATATTTTTCTCTCGATCATAATCAAACTTGGCCCGCGTTCACGAATCTATTTCTGCAAGCGCAGTGACCGAAAATGGACGGCGACATCCCTTTTTGTAAGGCCCATGAGGTACACTAGTGTGGTCGAACGGAAAGACCACCTGGTGGTCGAACAGTGAAGCCTCCATCTATACTCACGTATTCGTTTGTTAGTAACTAACTGTTATGACCACAATGTTATTTTGAACTAGGAAGTAACTTCATTACCGCGCCGCTCAGGCGGAGCTTGTAATTTACAAAGTGTCTAGTATGCACCCTTGAAACGGATGGTTTTGGTACGCAAAAAGATTGTGACTGTTCCAGGAGCAGGTACCTACCACAGTAACAGCTATTCCCGTGTCGTCGGATTTCCAGCATCCCTCTCATCTGGACCAGTTATGTGCCGGCTCTCAGTAGTGTCGCGTCTTCCCGCCACTCGATTTAGCCCAACCGCCGCGAACTCTAGAACGAAATAAGAAGTCCAAAGTTACTTTGAAAATGGCCAGGAAATTTAAAAACAGAATCCAAAGAAACTGGTAAAACCCTTCACGGGCAAATTGTACTCGTGTGAAAATTTTGTTTCTTTAAGAACGCGAATTTATACAACTTTTAAGTTTACGGATTTTATGGCAATTTTGTACATAATATTAGACACATTCCTTGGCTAACAAAACATGGGCTATATTATTATATTACCATGAACTTTTCATGTTAGCCAAAGAATGTACTTATCTAAAAGTGATTTTAAAGGCGCATGCTCCTCTGCTATTATTCATAAATCTCTAACTCCTAAGCCTCAAACTTTGAATTGCGATTGGCTGAACATGAGGGACATGTCGGCTATCATTCATGGAGAAGGAATTTTTTTACATTCCCGTATTTTACCCACAGGTTACAATAGTTGTTCTCAATGAAATATTTTATTGGCTTCGTCGGATGAAATTCTACAATGCCATCGAGTTGGATAAGGACTTCCCCACTCTCCCCATTTTTGCTGCAGTAAAAATACGGACTATGTATCAGTTCCATTATTTTGAGCTTTTTAGTTGACGCGCGGGTTCATTCGCTTTCAAGCAAGAGTTGCTTACTTAGTAATTTTCTCAACAAGTTGTCAATGGGAAGAAAATCTAAAAGCGAGCTCCTTTCAATTATTTGCGGTCATCGCAGATTTCCTATCGTATTTTCTTTTGACTAGTTTTTTTTCTTAACTGGTAGTGACTCCCCCTTCTTCCGTCATTTTACACCGGTTGGTTGTTTAGCGACACTTGGCGATGTTTTATTGTTGTTAAAGGCTCCCTGGGAGGTTCTTTCGAGGTCAACACAAACAATAATGCTTTCGCCCAGTAAACAATAAGCAATCCCCTTCAGAATGACGGTCTTTTTCCTTTCGAGGAATAGGTATGGCGCTCACACCTTACGTGTCCAATCAAAATTTAAAGCGTTTCTATAGTTCTTCAAATTCAGCGTCAAAAGACTCAAAATGAATTCTGGAACGAATCAATGAGCAACTTTTACGACATATTCCGAAACACAGTGCATAATTAAAAATGATTACTTTTCATTTCAGTTCCTTCGAATGACGCCAACTTGTTACTCGCCATTCTTCATTCAATTAAAAATGAGCCAGTTTATTCATCTTGGATTTCTTCACTCAATCGATTATTTTATTCGAATTCGGGATTACTTCCAAATATGAATCCGCTCCGAGTCAAGCGCGGTAATAATACAATAAAGACCACAAGCTGGCATCACTGAAATTTCTTCAACTTCTTGACAGACAGCTAACTGCGCAAGATGGACGGCGATCAGTTTTTTGATTACGAGGATGTGGTGAGTTATTTTCTATCCTTTTCTGGTGTATTTTTGGTTTTTTATTCGAACACAAGAAAATCGAAACTTTAGGGAAATTGCCTGAATTGAGGATCAAGTACTCATACAGATACTAAGTATCTAAGTAACAAGTACTCATACAGATACTAAGTACCTATAATAAGTCTTATTATAGGTATGTCCCTACCTACAGTACATAAAAGAACGGCGAGAAAGTGATACGGGAGATACGTGAGATTGTATCAGAGCGTTTTCTTGAAAACCAATCGTTTTGAAATTGTGTTTAAAAAATAGACGATTAAATTTTCTTATTATTAGAAATTTCGCTAACATGCCAATATTTGAAACAAAATATTTATTTCAATTTTAGAAAATTTAATTTTTATTTGGATACATTCTTAAACATTTCAAGACATATTTAACGTGCCATTCTAATTAGAACACAAAAATGTCAAATTTCGACACCCCAAATCCTCCAAAACACGATTCCCCCAAAAGTCGTTATTATTTTCATAATCGGTGTGTGGGACGTTGTACAGTGGGGTTCGGCCGGATTTGAACTCAAAGACTGGGAGAGCGAAAACAATAATGGAAGGTCGATAATAATGCCCCTAGTTGAAAAGCTATATCGCAACACATAAAACGCTGCCAACCGTAGAATCCCCACGTTCCTCGGGCTTTCTGAACACAACAAACACCATCTCAATCGACTTTCGTCATGCCGAAGCAATTCGCGGCCATTTGAAACCAGATGGCTGATTGTTAAGCAAATTCTGAAGAGTCATCGGGGCTAAGACAATATCAAATCTTATAGTCACTCATGAGGTGAGGTGAGTTGGCAATGCTACAAGGCATACAATGAGGTGAGATTGTTTTTTATTGGTTTGGCGCCTTGTCGGCTGAAGAGGTGCATTGATGATAATTTAATATTGCACCAAAACAAGAGGGTGAAATGTAAATAAATACACTACCCGTATTCACTCTCCGTTAAAAATAAACGTTATCCAGCACTTCAATGACATTGAGAGATTGTGTCTCACATTGTGAGATTTACACGAATACGCTTTGGCTTGACGTTTTGCTTCAGGAAAACTTCAATCCTGTGACTTAGGATGTAAGTGATAAGGTAAGATCTCTTGATCGGTGAGAAATGTTAAAATTTCTGAGGGCAACCTGAATTCGCCCTACTAATCGTCTATCATTCACAAGTCAGAAACACTTCAGTTTTCTTCCCGCTCACACCATCACTTCTCCAGCCGATTCCTCGTAATTGGAGAAGTCATAGATGATTTTTGGTTTACAAGAGTGTGTATTGCCAGCTGTCAACAACAACGAAAAGGTTACAAATGACCCATCGTCCCAAAATTATAGGGAGCTCCTCGTTTGTATCAATGGTGAAGAATTAAGTTGATTTTTTCAACGATTTATTTTGAACAAATACTCAAGTTAAAATCAAAGCTTCATTTGTATTTCTAGGGCTCCGATAAAAAAAATATAAAGGTCCTAATAAACGCCCTGATTTTGGTTTATTATTCGAGGAATAATACCCCTATGTAATCGCGAAGAAGGTCTAAAATTCTGATCGCCCTCGAAATTTGACATTATACTTTTCAAGAGGTCTAGTTCCAAAAACGAATTTCTGAAAAAAACTGAAATTTTGAAGAAAAAAAATAAAAAAATACCCGGTTTACCATATAGTTGTGCTCGCTAGGCTTTCAGCCCGATCGCCCAAACCCATGGAGCGCTAAGGGGCTATGGGAAGGGTTTGGAAGGTTTTCGGCTAAGGGGTCGAGTTAGGTTGTCGTTTTCGAAGTACATAAGGTGAAGTGGGGTAATTGTGTAAACAGGTAAAATGTGTTAACGATTCATAAAATTGCGCCAAATGAAGCGACTGTGCTGAAATGTTTACTGTGTGTACTGTAAGGTCTATAATATAATATATTATAATATAATACTGCTTATCACTGAAAATGACGGGATTCGGGATGCGTGTTGAGAAGTTGCTGCTGTTTATCTGCGGCAGTCGGTGTTTTGCTTTCGACCGGAGTTGATGTGTAAGCTTAGCTCTTTTGCGTGTAAATAATTTTTTTTTTCAAACCTTTTATAAGATTCTGTCTTCTAATTAGTTACCTAAGGAATTGTGAAAGTTTCAAGTCGAAATCTTCATTTCTGGTTTAGCTAATTGGTATCATTCACATTTACCCCTTGAATTTTCCATGTGGGGGCAAATGTGTACGAACGTTGTGGGGTAATTGTGTTTTTGGGTGTTAACACAAGAGATTACTTGAAGAGCTCTCGTCTCGCTTGATTTTCACCGCACCTACAGCTGCTTATACAAAAAAGTTAATAACAGCCATTCAAATCTAAACAAAAAAACGCTGCAAATTTTACACAAGGGTTTATTATTCTGTGATATAGGTTACTTGTACAGACATTTAATTGTCAATAAAAAAAAATTTTTAAAAAATTTTTTGGATTTTTATATTTCAAAAAAAAATTTTTGGGGGGATTTTTTTTTCAAAAATGTGTTTTTTCAAAAATTCTTTAATTTTTACTCGAAAAATATTTAACTTCTTGGGATCCTTCAAAAATCCCATTTTTAGCCCCATGAAAGCCCTATAGAACGCCACAGTGAAATCGGATCGTTCCGGGACCCCCAAAAATGGATTCTACGTCCAAAAATACTTCGAAAACGACACCTAACTCGATCCCATAGCTAAAAGCCTTCAAAACACCCCTCCTGTAGCCCCATTTTAGCCCCATAGCGCCCCACGGGTTTGGGCGATCGGACTGAAAACCTTGCGGGCACAACTAGATGGTAAACCAAGTATTTTGCCAAAATTTCAGATTTTTAAAAAAATTCCTACTGCCCAAAACGGCCTGGACGGCGGACGGCGGACGGCGTACGGCGTACGGCGTACGGCGGACGGCGTACGGCGGACGGACATTTCGGATTTTGAATGTAGACCTCTTGAAACGGATAATGTCAAATTTTGAGGCCGATCGGAGTCGTCGACCCGCGTCGCGAAAACATAGGTGTATTATTCCAAGAATAATAAACCAAAATTGAATATAGGTACCGTTTGGTTTGGTTCTTAATGGCCTTTTAAAAAATGGGCCCCACGATGCTTAAATACGACTACTATACTCTGAGCAATGGAAGCCATTTACACAATAATTGTGTAAATGGCTTCCATTGCTAATTATTACCCCCTTTTCCTGGGGAAATGTGTACTAACGAGGACTTATTAAAAAATTGTCGTTTCAAAATTGTGAACAGCAGTAAATGAAAACCTTTGGTGATATTTGAATTCAGCATTGAACAAGCTAAAAATAAAAGAAGAGAAAAAATGTCCAAAGTTGAAATATTGAAAAAAAAAAAAAAAAAGCATACACAATTACCCCACTCCACCCTATTTTTGGACGTAGAATCCATTTTTTAAAATTCAGCATCAGCATCCAACCGCAATTGGAAGAAAACCAAGATCGGTACCTAAGTAACTTAGGTACTACGTACTAAGTAACTCAACTGTTGAGCTCTGACGTACCGACAGCTCTACATGTTATGAAGCTGCTTTACAACAGAACCTAGAAGGGCCTTTTTAAAACAGGGATGAAGTCCTAAAAAACCGGTTGGAGAGGTCTTGGGCCAGTTTGGAGAGCAATAAAACCAGTTTGAAGTGCTGTCAGAATGCCTAAAGAGGTGCAGAACTGGTCTGACGAGCTGTTTTTAGCATAGCTATAGAGCTGGTTCTAAGAGCTGTAAAACTGGCTGAATCTGTAGAACTGGTTGCAGACCTCCAAAGCTATCGGAACCAGTCTGAAGGGCTTAAAAATTGGGCTGAAGTCCTGTAGGACCGGCAGCCATGAGACCATGGAAAAATCGAGCCACTTCAATGTTTTCCGTGATTCAGATAATATTGCCATCTCGCCGCTCAATTGGGTCATATCTCAGCCTCAACGACCTTAATAATAAATCGAACCGGTCCGGAAAGCTGCTAAATGTTTCATTTCAGCAGCAGTTGATAAGTGTACACAGTCGGCGGGAAAAAGGCGGTTTCTGGGATTCGCAACCACAACCAATCCTCGTTGCTCGGGCAACGGCACGATTTCCTGGTTGTAAAAACGTTCCTCTCTTCTTCCCGCGGGCTATAAAAATTTTGTGGGAGGAAGTGGAGGGAGGAAAAGGAACGGGCGGTAACGGCAATAGAGGGCGCTAAGAATACGACCTCCAACAAACTACCGGGTTAATTAGGTTTTCCCGCTGAAAAACTCTGTTTAGGCTTCCCCCGGGGCTTTTACCCTTCCGATATTCTTCTCTCGACCATTTATTTGCGAATGAAAAAATTGACTTTGTACAGATGGGGATTTTTACGGAGTTTTTCTGTGTATTCAAGCAGGGCAAGACGACAGGGCCTTGCGGTAAGGCCCACCGCTGAAAGGTGCGAAATAGAGTAATACTCTATGTATACTATACATATAGGGGGGGACCTTACCTCTTATTTTGGTTTATTATTCTCAAAATAATCAACCTCGCGACAAAGGTCAATAATTTTGATCGGCGTCAAAACTTGTCCTACGTGTTGTAAGATGTGTAGATTCCAAAAATGAAATGGAGTGGGGCTAAAAAGGGGCTGCCGGAGAGATTTTCGGTGGATTCATCGGGGGATTGAATTTTGAGGGATTTTTGGGCTACTAATGGGACTTTTAAGGATGCCATGAGGTCGAATATGGTGTCGTTTTCCGAGTAAATTTGAACTTATAATCCATTTCTCGGGCTTCCACGTCTGTCAAAAAACTGTACAGGGATAAAGTTTTATTTATTTATTTATTTTTTATTGTCATAGAATCACTTTTTGCATAATTTGTACGAAAGAGTTATAAACCCATGTGAAAAATTTGCAGCGTTTTTAAAACCGAATTACGATGGAGGATGTTATAAAATATCCCTTTAGCATCCCTCTCCTCTCTTCATCATCTCATGATAAACAAGGCACGAATTGGTGGGAGACGTTCTCTTGTGCAATTAGCGAATGTCTGATTACCTACCAGGAAGTGATATGGTTTCGTAGCTTCCGACTTTTCACGCTAGAGGCTTCCCTTTGAAGAAAGTTACTTGCCCGCTCGAAAAGGGGATACTCCGAGTCCTTCTGAGAGGACCGGGAGCAGAAACTGCTTAATTGAAATCTGGTTTCAATTAACCAGAATCCCTCAATTCCTTTGTGGGTGGACCAAGGGCCACCGAGAACCAATCCAAGCTTTGTAGCTAATTTTAGAACCCCATTTTTTCTTCAAAAAAATAAAACTTTGCAGCTTGTGACTGTGTAGATATGGTTAACTTCATTTTTACCGTTATACTAGGGGACACTCCCAGACTTTACACCTAACGCGTCAGACAACTTCAAACTTCTGTAAAAACAAAATCATTAACCTCCCAAATTATGATCAAATTAAATTTTGCTGTATGACATCTTTCTTTTCTGTTGCAGGACAACTTCAGCTTCAATGGAAACTTGACCAATTGCACCAATGAGTATTGCTTGTCTGATAATCAATACTGGGACCTGATTCTCGACCATATATTTCCTCAGCCGTACGAGTGGTTTCTCATAGCAATGCATTTGATAGTGTTCGTGATAGGCCTCGTCGGCAACGCCCTCGTCTGCATTGTGGTATACAGGTTAGTGGTTTGAAAATCGTATTTTCTTTCGGGGGTTGCCTGATGCGGTTTTTGGCGGAGTTTTTTCGCTTCGGAAATTCCACTGACGATATGAATATAATTTTGAGTTACTCAAGCGAATGCTTAGACGCCTGTATTATGCAGGAGTGGGGAAAAAAGTTTAAATTATGTATTCTCTCTTTGCAACTTCAGGCTTCATAGAGTCACCAACGGCCTCGCTTGAGAATTCTCTCTGATCCTCTTATGAATGATGTTAGGCCAGATTTTGAGCTTAAACACATTTACCTAGTGGATGTATCTCACTAACGTGACCAGCGAGGGGGGGGGGGGGGGGGGAGGTGATTTGTTATTTATATTAGCGAGTCGGGACTAAGCTGACCACTAAGTGGAAAATCCATTCTTCCTGCTGAAAATTGCATGCATTATGAATGCCTAGGTATTTATATGTGCGTCTTACCTTAAAAATACGTTGCAGTTATGATGTTAACGTTGTCGGTTTTTGCATTGTAATCTTCTTATTACCGATGAACGGTTCTAACGTCTCGCAAGATTGAAAGAAACATGTCATCATTTTTGTGGGCCACCGCATACGGAAACAGCACCAAAAAAATCATAGAAAGGGTCATCCTTAAAAAGTTTGGAAAACGGGTCAACATCTTAGAAAATCCGTCTTCTGTATTAAGAAAAACGCTGCAAATTTTACACTAGGGTTTATTATTCTTTGATATGGGTTTATTGTGCAAAAATTAATTCTGTACTATTAAAAAATATTAAAAAATAAAATTTCAACAAAACGTTTGGTCAGATGTGAAAAATGGATTATGCGTCCAAAATTACCTGGAAAACAACACCTTATTTGGCCTTCTGCGATCCTTCAGAAGTATCATTTGTAGCCCCATGAAAGCCCCGATCCCCACGGTGGGATCGGATCGTTGTGGGACTCCCGTATATACGTTCTAAACTCTTCGAAAACGACACCTAACTCGACCCCATAGCCGAAACCAAAAACCCTCCCGCAGCCCCATTTTAGCCCCATAGCCCCCTACGGGTTTGGGTATCGGGCTGAAAACCTTGCGGGGACAACTAGATGGTAAACCAATGATTTTGTCAAATTTTCAGATTTTTCTTGGAGATGTTAACCGGGTTGCCATGTCTTGCGTGTTCCACTGCTCGCTCTAGCGGTTCGAAGTGTGCCGTAATATGCTTCCGCTGTCAGTTGAAAATCTCATAAAGTTTGACAGCAGCTCTGCGCATGACTATTAGGATTTTTAAACTGAAAATTGATTAAAGGGAGTTTAAATGGGTGCTAAATACGAATATGAAGTTAGAAATGCGAAATTCTGACCGTTTCATGGAGGCTGTTTTTCTTTTTCATAACAATTATGACAAACAAACAATTATTGTTTCAGGGTGTCTGCGATGCGGACCGTCACCAATTACTTCATAGTGAATCTCGCCCTAGCGGATTTCCTGGTGATCTTGTTTTGTCAGCCGACTACTGTCATCTGGGATACAACAGAGACCTGGATGCTCGGCACCTTACCATGCAAGCTCATCGTATATTTTCAGGTATGAACATCTATTAGGTATGTACATATATTTGCCGAATTGAATTAAGCCCTCCAAACGAGGTACATAATTTATCAAGAAAATTTAAAAAAATAAACGAAAAGCGGATGAGTAGAGCGGTTATAATCGTATAAATACCAGTGAAGGACTTTGGTAGACTTCAACACAACCTGAAATGTGGTAACAATAATTCATGGGGTACAATGGCACTCGGGGACGGTGGCCTTTGTCCTGAGGTGGGTGGCAGTCGATGGAGCCGTTTGTGACTGAGAAATGCGGCAAAGTTTGTCCAAATAGGTGGGAAATATGTGTTATAACGGAAGGGGTTTGGAATTGTAGGACAAAACGCTTTGTGCATTCCTCAGGTGGGCGGGAAAGTCCCATTCTCATTCTGTATTCCCACTTCCGCGAAAGGCACATTTCAAACGAGGCTCCTCCCCCTCTATCCAGCGTCTGAGCGATTCTGTTTCTCCCTGAAATTCCTCGCAATCCCTCACTTTCCAGTCTTCCCGTCGTTATTCCCCCACTTTATCGTTCAGTAGACTCTCTTCAGTGCCATCCTCGCTTTTACACCACCGTCGACTCATCCCACGACCCCGAGGCTCATTTCTCCTCGATGTCTGTCAAGCACGACTATTAGGTTTCCAAGTAAAGAGCGTCCTTTGTGAGAAATGTACCGTCGTTTTAACGAACCGGCGGTATTAATTAGGCGGTGTCCATACGTCAAAAGTCAAAACTGCGTCCTTCAGGGAAACCCACGCATGTGTTTCTAGTGCTTTGAAATACGACACATTATGTTTGGTCCTTCTCATCTTCCAAACCTAATTTGTCCTCTTCCCCTAAAGGTGCCCACTTTAATTTTATCGTATCATTCTCACAGTAAATCAACGTATGCTTTCGCGACGAGATTTTGATTGGCCTCAAAATGTGTCCTCATAACGAGGGTGTAATCGCAACGTGATCTGTAATCGTTTTTAGCGCAACCTTTTTCCAAAAAATGGAAAGGTGCGCTCACCTCTTCGACATGTATGTTTTTTTTTGTTTTGTTTTTTTGTTTTTTTGTGTACAGAGCATCACGCCCGAGCGGCTCAACAGATTTTCATGAGGGTGGTCTCATTGTCATCAACGAGTTCGGGGGGTGGTTATAGGCTACCTTGATTTTTCCTCCCTCATCCCCTTCATCGGTTTTCGGGAGGTCCTTCACGACGAAAGTTGTTTATCTCTGATGTGTAACTAAGGAGGCCTCAAAAGGGGGACGAAAGTTTTTGTCCGATTTCGTTGGTACAAGGGTCTATGGAATGAGCTTTTCAGGCTGATTCCAACGACTCCAAAACGATTTTTGCAGCCTGAGGCGTTCGTTACCTCTGATCGGCATAAGGTTTTATTACGCATCGGTCGTTAGGGTGCAGTTGTATACGTAATGAGCATCAAGTGGATGATGTGTTGTGTGGCATAGTTTGGTCGCTAGATACCTACTGTTTCTTAGTTTCTCTCGCGTAATAACAAAAAGGTTGCGCTCATCTATTCAATTCAATTGATGGCTTGTTTAGGACTACAATAGGCACAAAACCCCGATTTTAAGCTTTTAAACGAAACCAAAACAATTCGAAGCATAGGCCTAGTAAGCAACCTGTTTAGAATCTGATATCAGCTGACAAACAAAGTGCTCGATATTTTCAAACACGTATATCGCCATGTTGAGCTTCCAGTAACTGTTCTGTTGGACCATGTTGAAGGTAAAAATGCTGATCGTCAGATTCTTGTCTTATGATCATTAGCCAACATGATCTATCTCAGGATTCCAGCCTGAAAACATCTGTGCGAGGTGCATTAAACACGGTCTATCTCAATCTCAGCTTTTTCTCTCGTTATCTAATCTGAATGCAAGAATTATCGTAAGGAAATAGATGAATAGTAAATAGAAGAATAGAAAGTTAACAGCTGAAGCCTTCTTTTTGTGAAGAAAGAAGTACAGGTACTATTACGTCTGATAAAATACTTGAGTTTATTGTCAAGTATAATATTTCCTTTTTTCGGGAGTGGTCCAACGAACTGCAGGATTTAGTCATGTTAAATCTTTGGTTATGTTGCCGCAATCAAATTTTTGGCTGCAGTGCTATAAGTGAAGTCGCCGATCGATCGCGTGAAAAATAATTCTGGATATACGCGTAGAATCAATTTATTGGGTCCTCACTGAGAACTTCTCAGATCCATCCGAGTACACTGTGGGGATCTGTGGGATTTCTAACTTGAGGGGTTTGAAGGATTGTGAGCCACAATTTGTGGCCATGAGGACAAGTGATGTGTCGTTTTCGAAGTAATTTTGAACGTAGAATCTACTTGAATAATCAAGCTATTTTCGCGACGGGCGTAAACAATTTCAATCGTCCTGAAAATATGTCCTTCTATGATGTGTCGGTGTCAAGGCCGTTGGAATTTTCTGTAAGAACTAAAATTTTGACCAACCACTCGGTTTTTCGTCTAGTTGTATCCGCGAGGTTTTCAGCCCGATCGTTCTAACTCATGGGACTCTGTGGGTTAGAACTCGCTCTCCAAACTGGGGGTTTTATCGGTCTTTGGCCGAGAGGTCGCATGAGGTACCTACCTATCGTTTTCGAAATTATTTCGAGTGTAAAATACTTTTTTGAGGGTTTCTCATCTGGTCTAGCACTGTAGGTTGATTTTGATTTTGCAATTCAATTTTAGCATGACAGCCGGGGGAGCTGTCGGGCATCTATCTCATTAGTGAAATGTAAACAAGCGGAGTTGATACTTTGGATTATAAACGTCGCTTTCACTTCGGGGGAGGTCCAACCGACCCTGAACATGCTTTAGCCATGCCCTCACTAACGAAAAAAAGTTATGCGAGATGGAAACGAAATTAATGGCCAGCTTTGTTTTTCACCTGGTTGAGGTGGTAATGTTAGTGATGATCGTTAAAATGCACTTATACCATGATACCATGACAAAATACCGAGATAAACTAGGTACAATTGGAGTATCGACGCTTCACCAAAGAATAATAAAAACAAACCTTGTGTAAAATTGGCAGCGGTTTTTTCAAAAATGACATTGCATCCTAGCGGGACCTTATATTTACCACTGTTTTAAGTGACAAGGTCTTACTGTCAGATAGTAATAAATTCTAAAGCATACGTGGGTGACTCAATCGCAATTATTTGCCTCACTGCGTTGGGCAATGAATGCGGTAGGTAGGTATGAGAGTACGAGGGAAAGGAAAAGTCAACCCGCGTGGGTTTTGTGCAATGATGCGATAAAACTGAACGTGGACCGAGTTTCTCTCCTATTCGACGGAAAGTCGTTTCGTTCAAATATTTGTGAAGAACCATTTTGTCGGAGGGAAATTTCAAATGAAGCACGACAAGAACGACACAGTAACAGTTACCCCCTGTTATACCCCCTCAGGGAAGCAGAGTGGTGGAAAATTTCACCCAGTCCTGAAACGTCCTCCGCGTATTCCAACTATCTCCGACTCTCTATCTCATCCTCCCCCTTTCCCTTCTCCTCCTCCTTTCTCACATTGTATTTCTTCTCCCCACCCCCCCTTATAACCGCGACGCATTTGTGCGCGACGCCTCTCCAGTAATTCTCCGGAATAACAAAGAGTCTTTTTGGCTATAACTCCTCAGAGTGAGACAGGTTTTTAGCGAGAAGTTGGCTCGTTCTGGTAGACTCTGGGGGTTCGAAGTAGGCTATATTGTGGTGTTCACATACTACACATAGTGGACATTTTTTTAATTTGCCTTTCATTCAAGTGTAAATCCAACAACACTAAATTTATCGTGACAACCGACAACCCCTTTCAACGCTTGTGAAGGCAACCAAGAACTTAAAGTTCTTTATTCATTGAACTTTTATTAAGGCTTTCATTTCGTTCCGTAATAACCAGGAAGACCGCGATAAGGCATAAGAACAAGCGCGATGGCAATCCTGGGCAGGGGGATTCACAGAGAAATTATTAATAAATCACAGCTTAACAGAGACGAATCTTCTTTGATATTCCTTTAAAGAACGTCTTCCCTCTCACAACGGACCCGCAATCTCTTCCCCCTCACCCCCGCATCCACTTATACACCCCATTTAGTAAATAATGACCGGAAAGTGGGGGAAATGAACAAAAGGCAAAGATAGAAATGATATTTCCCGTCTGTTGTAATAGAGGAGATGAATTTTCCTCGATGATTAAGCAGCTCCTCGAGTTGGCAAATTTCGTCCCGGGAAGGTCGCCGGCTGCGCGAGTTTTGATATTCAAATGGGCACCTACAAAACGTCGTGAGATTCCAGGGGGTATAAAAACACAGAAGCCTCACCACTTTCATAAGAAGCCACTTTGGAGCTCAAGATGAATTCACTGCGTCAAATCTTGCGGAAGGACTAGAATTGAAGGAGGCTTGAATTATAATTAGGAATGGAAACGTGTCTGGATTATTTTTTTATCGTTAGAAGGCGTCCAAATAATACTGAAAATGGGGTGAAAACACAAACTGCAAGTTTCATAAAATTCATGGAAAAATTGCAATTTGAATTTTGGCGGAAACCCGAAGTCAGCTCCTATTGGTCGACGAGTTGGCCACCTTTAAAAAAACTAAAAACTGAAGGATCGGTCACGTCAAATAAGTTAATTTATACCACTCAATACGCACGATCACATTCACAATAAAGCAAACACGCCATTTTCGCATTACTCCAGTGTCACTAGTGGCAAACACCAAGAAAATCAAGAAAACATTTGAAAATCGACCTGCACTCTGGTGTCTTTGATTGGAAACCGGAACCGGTGTAGGTGACGTCACATACACCGTTTTTTGAATCGGCCAGAACAACTTAAGATGATTATAAACTACGTGAAAGGCTTTTTGTCACAAAAATGATGTATTTTTCCCTTTTTGACTTCTAACAACACGGTACAGGATGATTTAACCCGAAATTCGGGTGCATTTCGACGAAATGAACTTTGTGGGAAATCAATGTACCTACGGAAGCTAGAAATAACTTTCGCTGAGCTCCTATAAAGATCGCGAGCACCCGAAAGCAGGAGGACGCCCTTCCCCGCACAACGAAGTAATCGTGAGGTCCCATAAAATGGGAATATTATTCCACACGCCCCCCAGTAATTATTACTATAGTAGGTAATTATAATGAACGCCACCGTTTTAGCAAAGTTAAGCAACGTCAGGCGTGGTTAGTACATGGAAGAAGGAGACTTCTTCTTCCATGGATATCTATGTAAAATTAGGTATTTAATAATGCTGGCAAGCTGTTGGATGTATAATTAATTGGAGTTCAGGTTTCGTAATGGAATAGTGCTTCTTCTTTACCTTCCACTCCTGCATGATGAGCTTTCTGATAAATTTGAGGAAAAAAAGGATCGATTCTCAGATTTATCGATTCTTTTTGAAAAAAAAAAAATCGCGATTATTTTCGATATTTCTTTTAAAAATCGATTCATTTTGGAGAATCTGACATCCCTACAACAGAAACTCCAGAAATAGGGATCCTCTAAATATATAGATACACACATCAAATTTAGATATTTTGCTTCCTTGTATCGATAGTTTGACCGATATTTTTTCCTTCGATATAAATCGATAGACCGATAGTATTTTCTTTTCCTGGAAAGTTCTGAAATTAATCTGAAACCAGTGTATCTAGGATCCACGGAGAAGAACGTGTAGGTAACTGAATTTTAAATCACATAAAACGAGAAGGAGAATTTTCAAACTTCCTAGGTTTTCGCGTGAAGAGAAAACCGTGTCGTTTTTTGAGGAAATAGATCGACACTTGAATCCTTTTCTTGCTCTAAACACCACATTTCTACACAAGATACCTCCACTGCAGGAACAGCTCCCATAAATATGTAACTTGAAAATGATGCAGGTGAATTTTGAAGTTTGATACGGGCTAGTTTCAACGTTCTCTGCAATTTCTTTACTTGAATACAAAAGGAACACCTAAATAAGCACAATACAGAAAGAGAACAATATTCATATTACTGTGTCCAATTTGTCTCCTGACTGAGGTCTTTTTATCTTGCAATCGTTGCTGGATGTTTGAAGTGGCTGAGGAGAATTATTGTTTGAAGTGAGAGAGGAAGAGTGGAGATCAAACATGAAGAGGTTCCAAGGGTTGAAATGAGGTGAATAACCAATGTTACGAAAGAAAAGGAAGGTCTCTCTCACAAATTTTTGGGTTTTAGGAATACGGAAAATTATCATCTGAATAAGCGATTGTTAAACTGAAACCTCCTTCGTAACTGAATTACCCATAGTTCGAAGTGTGGATTTTGACGGCTTGAGTCACCCCAAATTAGTCCTTTTTCATGCCATGAACTGATATTTTCTTTTGGTATTGAAAGCATTTTTGACCTGATTTGATTTAACCGGAAATTCTGGTATAAAAGAAAAGCCTTCGGACCTACTTGGATTATCGAGTCAAAAAAGTTATTTTTACCCCGAAAAACGTAGCTAATGGTTCCGCGGGAAAAAGCAGCAGTGGAATTGCCTTCGAACGCGAGGAACGGAAGAACAAATTCACCCCTAATAACTCTCATAATCTCTGAGCTCTCTGAAGCCAGCGTATTCTAATTAAAAACTCGCCAGCAAAACCGGTGTAAGAGATCATGAGACAAAAAAAAGAGACTTTTTGAAAGAAACACGGAGAAAAGGGTTTTCAATAAGAAAGGGAAGAAGCAAATTAAAAGGAGATTAGCGGTAAGAACGAACAGCAGAGAAAATGGAGGGAAGCGGAACAAGTGTTGTAGTTGGAAAGAGGAGTAATGAACGTCAATTTTGAACATTGTGCAATATTTAGTTATCAAAGGGGCACAACAATGCTTCGGGTTAAGAGAAGGATTCGTTTGGTTTGGCGTATGCTTTTATTAGTAGTATCAACACGTTCAGAAGCACGTATTTTCATTCTCTCCACCACTCACCATTTCTACTGTCATAAATATATTTAATGTGTCTCATATCCTCCCACAAGTTTTCTCATTCTTCATCTAGTTACCAAGAAAAAAAAAAAAAAAATCACCGCGTCGCGAAGGCATTCGTCTTGATTTCCCACCATTTCCTTTGCTGTAGCCATATCTCTTCTTACAGTTACACTGCTGAGCTCAGCTTAGATAACAGACAGCTCCTTCCTCCTACAGACGTCAAAATGAAGGCGTCATTACATCGGTTATTGTTCTTTCCGTTCTTAGCAAAAAGTGTTATTGCTCTTGTAATAGCTGCAGTTTCTTTGAGCGTCTTCTTCTTATCTTTTACGAACATAATTTTCCTGTTGCTTGAGCTTAGACGGTGGCAAATGTGGATTATGCAAAGTAAAGGTATTTAGAGGAGATAACGCTTAGAATACATATTTGATCCTTATTGAAAGTGGACATGAGTAAAATGTGCACCTACCCGATGAAGCGTTTATGCAATTTTGTTTTAATTTAGAATTGTTTTGGGTGACGAGCAGAATGTTTGAGACAAAAATAAATTCAGGCGCTACCTCCTGGGTTTTCTCAGTTTTTTTTTTTTTTTTTTTTTTGGTGGTTCAGTTTCCCAGTTTTGGTTTGTTATTTTCGTAATAATTCACCTCGTGTTATTCGGCCTCAAAATTTTTCATTATACGTTTCTTGATGTGTAGATTCTAAAAACGAAATGTCCGTCCGCCGTCCGAGCCGTTTTGGGCAGTAGGATTTAAAAAAAAATCTGAAATGTTGACAAAATACTCGGTTCACCGCCTAGTTGTGCCCGCAAGGTTTTCAGCCCGATCGCCCTACCCCGTGGGGCTCTGTGGGGCTAAAAAGCGGTTACGAGAGGGTTGTTTGAAGGGTTTCGGCTATGGGTTCGAGGTAGGTGTCGTTTTCGATGTATTCTTGGACTTGGAATCCATTTTTGGGGATCCCACATCTATTCAAACATTGTGCAAGCATTAAAAAAACTTTACCTACTTGTGGTTTTGTTTACCTACTGTTTGATTTTTATTCTTGGAATATACACTTATGAGATCGCGACGGATGTCGACGACTCGGATCGGCCTCAAAATTTGACATTATTGCCCGTTTTGGACAGTAGGTACGAATTTTTTTTTAAATCTGAAATTTTGACAAAATACTCGGTTTACCATCTAGTTGTGCCCGCAAGGTTTTCAGCCCGATCGCTCAAACTCGTGGGGCGCTATGGTGCTAAAATGGGGCTACGGGAGGCGTTTTTTGAAGGCTTTTGGCTATGGGATCGAGTTAAGTGTTTTTTCGAACTATTTTTCGACGTAAAATCCATTTTTGGGGGTCCCGGAACGATCCGATTTCACTGTGGCGATCTATGGGGCTTTCATGGGGCTACAAATGGGATTTTTGAAGGATCCCGGGAGGTCAAATATTTTTCAAAAAAAAAAATTTTTTTTTGAAAAAAATCTAAACAAACTTTTTTCTCGTTGACACAGATTTAAATTTTTGCACAAGTAACCTACATCAAAGAATAATAAACCCTTGTGTAAAATTTGCAGCGTTTTATTGTTTGATTAATTTTTTATATCAAAGAATAATAAACCTACATTTAAAATTTGCAGCGGTTTAAAAAAAAAACGTTGGAATGATAATCAGGTTGATACTTTTTGCTTTTCAGCCTTTTAACAAAAAGGGTAGGCTGATCTTTCCTTTTTTTTCACTAAATTGCTAGGCTTTTTACAAAATGGTTGATCTCACAAAAAAGGGCTGCTCGATACACAACGTTACAATGGCTCGAAATCGGTTCGCAGCGGGTTCTCGAAAACAGTTTATAGTTAGCAAGATAGTTGAGAGTTATGGGAGGGGTATCGAGGGTCTTGGAAGTCAAAAGGGCTTCGAGGGATAAATGGTGATTAAAGGTAGGAAACGGTTAAGAGAAAGGAGGTGGGAACTGCGAGAGAAATCTTAGGGAAATGTTTGGAAGGGGGTTAACGGACTGTGTCACGGTAGAGCTGTTGGAGTGGGCTACTTGATGCTAAGGTGTGGCTGAGGGCGTTCAAAAAGGGGGAAAATTCCACCGTCCCGTAACCATTTTAATCCAACTTCCCTTAATAACTTTCTTAACGCTGTTCCCAAAGTCCACAAAGCGGGTTTGAGCACTCATTAGGAAGGGCGGGACATTGTTTCGAATAACACGAGGCACTTCCCCCATCAAACTCTTCATTCTCCTTAAAACCATTTTGTGTTTACTTTAAACCCTTCCTAGGCTCCCAGTCAATCCTGGCACATTTTAAAACTTTCCATCCGAGCGGAGTATTTTGACTTGTTTTCCCCAAGTTCGCTTGTTTCCAAAGGATTTCGATCGCATTACGAAAGGAATGAAAACTCGAGAAATTCTATCTGGGCACAAGAATGAAACTTTGACGGCAGCACATCTCGCTTTTATAATGAGCTCGGAATACACTTTTTATCGAGATTAACTCTCGGAAGCAGCTGTGACGTAAATTACTTGGAAAATTCGATTGATGTGTAAATAGCGGGAAGTTTTCTGATAACAAACTTGTGAACTTCTTACGAACGATGACGATAAAATGTTATCATAATAATAATAGTAAATACAATACGTACATATAAATAAAAACAAATTTTGTATTTACCTCCGGCTATCCTGTGATTTCCTGATTTCCAAGCTGTAGACATATTATTTATTTATGTATTATGTAAATCAGAGGATAGCAGGAAGTAAATACAATATTTGTTTTTATTTATATGTACGTATTGTAAATAATATATACAATACCTATATAGCAAAGACATAAAATGTCAACACTATTATATTATTGTATTAAACACTATAATATTATTGTATGACATACACATTGTGTATTGTCCACATTATGTGTATGTTAGTTGTCTGGAGCTCGTTACATTATTTGCCCCTGACCCCTATTATAGGGTTATAGCCATGAAACAATGTTTGTCATATCCATGTCAATTTTGTGTGAAAAGTCTCGTCCTTCACACTAATTCTTTCTTTCAAAATAATAATTATTTATTATAAAATAATAATTATTTATTTCAGAATAATTATTATTAGTAGGTACAATTATTGTACCTACTAAGATTAATTAAAAAATCATTTAAAAAAAAGTCTGTGCATTGTTTGAACAGATTTGGGACCTCGAAAAATGTATTATGCGTCAAAAATTACTCGGAAAACGACACCTTATTTACCCTCCTGGAATCCTTCAAAAATCCCATTTGTAGCCCCATGAAAGCCCAGTTTTGGGCAGTAGGAATTTTGATAAAAATCTGAAAAATTGACAAAGTACTCGGTGCTCACAGGTTTTCTGCCCGATCGCCCAAACCCGTTATGGGGATAAATTCGGGCTACGGGAGGGGTTTTTAGCTATGGGATCGAGTAAGGTGTCGTTATCGAAGTATTTATGAACGTAGAATTCATTTTTGGGGGTCCCAGAACGATCCGAGTTCTCTGTGGGGATCTATAGGGCTTTCATGGGGTTTCTGAAGGATCCAAAGAGGTCAACTATTTTCCGAGTGAAAAAATCAATTTTCTATTGATACAGAATTAATCTTCGCACAAGTAACCTATATCAAAGAATAATAAACCCTTGTGTAAAATTAGCAGGGTTTTGGAGTTTAGAACTCTGGAAACGTATGTCAAATCAGATCAGAATTTTCGACCTGCTTCGCCATTACCTAGGTGTATACCAATATACTTGGAATAATATATTATTCCAAGAACATTAAGCCAACATTCTTTCCCTATGTCACTCAGGTTTTCTCAAAGGTTATTCCGCCAGCCTCGTCGCCAGGGAAAAATTAATTATTAAACTCAATCCTTCGAAGTTTATATTAAAACTCTCTCACCGTGAAATGTGAGGAAATTCACCCATCCGGAGAGAAAGAGCAAAATTGAGTCCATTATAATCCGAGACCGTCCAATCAAATTCCCCTGTGAATCGAGTTCCTCACTCCCTGACGGTTTTTTTCTCACCCTCATTTCCCACTCTCGCCCTCGATCTAACCCTCATTTCCCTCCAGCGTTTCCCGCATTCCGCGTCCCCAACCCGTTGGACCGACTCAGCCGTCAACCCTGCAAAACCGAATCATGAAGCCTCATTCAGGCTGTTTTGGCCGCTCGTTTCCCAATATCTCCCTTTGTTCGGCGGTCAAAGGTCACTTTCAGCCCTTCCGATTAATCGAACTGACCACAAAACCCGGTCCTTTCTAACACTCTCGCTGGTGGAAATATAATATAATAATTCTATTTAATATTTGTATTATAATAAAATTTAATATATTATATTAAGTATTAAGTGGTCGACGAAACATAGTATTGGCCGAGCTGTTTATTATTTATTATGGCTGGATGAAACCACCAATACGTTGAGTATTAAAATTTAATAGTTAATGTAGTATTTAATACTCAACGTATTTTAAGCGCTGGAAGTTCTGTTCTCATGACATTGTGCTGTTTCTGCCGTAAAAACTTTGATGTCCTTAAATCGGATTTTGGATTGTAAAAAAAGCACAGTTGGTGATTAAAAAAATAGTTTAATTGCAATAAAAACAATTTTTTGGTTACAAAAAGTCGAGTCATTTAAGTAATAGTATTTTTGTTTTTAAAATGATGGGTACCTAAATCCAATCTTTCATTCTCTGAATAAACTAAATCCAATCAATCAGTCAAATTTAGTCACCAACGAAATCTATTTTCATTCTTCACTCCATTTTAATTCAACTCAATTCTCCATTAAAGGCCTTTAAAATTCAAAATCCATTCCCATTCTTCAGTACATTAAAAATTCTGTAATCAACTAAATCATTCGCATTCATTTATTAACTTAATCCATTCTCATTCCCATTCAGTCCCTGAATCCGAGGGAAGTTAAAGCTAAAACGTGCTGAAATAGAGCGAGGCATCAAAATCATTTAATTTATTACCACACGATTTAGTAATTTGACATGCTTTTTCAAATTAACTCTTAGGCCTTTGACAAATTAGGTGTTTTTTTTTTCTGCAGAAAGAATCTGATTCACTTGTGTCGTTTCTGCCCTAAACGAAATATTCTAACTCAATTATCTCGAAGAAAGGTTCTTGGAACATGACATGTTCCATGACGTTGTAACATCACAATGGGAAAATTCGACCGAACATAGTTGAACTAATAATGATCAAAGTAATCAGTACAGTTAGCACTGAGAAATTAGGTGTCTGAGCAGAGGAAATCACTAGTGAATATTAAATTTTGGCGTTTTGAATTTTCCCGCCGTGGCACTTTAACTAATCCGCCAGAGTGCACTCACTCAAAAAGTAGAAAGTGTACAAAAAATCTTTTTTTATTTTTGGTTATGTTATGTTGGTGAACATGAATATGGTCTCTTCTGTCAAGCTAGCGTCAGAACAAATCCGAACGACTATTTTCCTTTCGATTTCACCTTTTCTGATCTCGCGAATCTCTCTGAATTCGTGCTTTTAGTTCATTGGTTGACCATCAGAGAGCACTTCTTGGAAGCGCCACTCTTCCCTCCAGATTCAAAGATGAAATTTTCGAAAGTGCCCTGGAAATTTTTATTACACCGTAGGAGCCCAAAACTCACTGCTATGGCTTCAAATTATGAAGTTCTTTCAGAAAAAAGTAGTCGACAATCGGTTCCCCAGCCCAATACGCCGATCTGCGGCCCTTAATGAGGTCGTCCTACCGAGTTCAAAATTAGTCAGCTGGCCGGCCTTAAGTAGTTGTTTTGCTGGACTTGGAACATTTTGAATGAGGAAGACGAGGCAAGTCATGGTCTCGTGGATCCTCAGTTGTCTTGCGGATGTTGATGATGGCCATGCGAAAGTGGTAGAACGACAAACGCGTGAGAGTCGTTTCACGCAAAATTTAATCGCCAGTTTACTAGTCACCCCCCGAACATTTTCTTAATCGTGAGGTGCTATTAGAATCTAATAGCACCTCACGATTAAGAAAATGTTCGGGGGGTGACTAGTAAACTGACTTGAGCATCTGATGCTCAAATCGACTGCCAAATCGCGATGAACAGTGTGTCCAAGCCAGTGCGACCGCGTAAACACGTCGTTGAAAAGCTGGAGAAAATTGACGGGTTAATGCAGCAGCCTACATGACGTCCCAAACTTCACGAGAATTTGTGAAAAAAGTGGCTTTTTAAAAATAAACCCGCGTTCGCCTAAAACATTCGCGAGATTCCAGACGAAGAAGTCCATGCAGTTCAGATCTAGGAATTCTGAATCTAAATCTACTATTAATCCAAAATCGCCATAAATGTCAAATAATGATAATATTATGTCGTTTTCGTAATCACCGACTCAATTGGCTTTTTCACTAGGAACACAATGTGTGCTCACAATATTTTTGCTTTTCTTGTGGTATCTAACCTATATTTTGTTAAAATATTGTGGAATAGGTACATTTTTGCTAATAAATTGATTTTTTTAAACAAAATTATTTCAATATTTACTAAAATTGGCTCGAATCCCGCGGGATGGAAAATCGTGCGGGATTGCGACCCCATTAACGACGAATCCGAATCTTCAATCGGAATTTTCAAAATTCTTCTCGTTACCAGGGTCAAAAGAGCAAGAGAAGGCAAACAACTTCAAAAATGGACAATCGCCGCAAAAGAATTATTCTTAGTTTTCGAAATGTACGACTCTCAAATTTCATTTCATAGGTAGGTATAGAAATCTTAATCATTTCTCATGGAATGTTTCGCGCTGGATTGAAATTGGAAGTCTGATTCCCAGAACACTTAGGTACCTACTTTCTGTAATCTCATTAGGCCAAAAGACGGGAAAACTTTTAGGTATATTCAATGATTTGTGAAATTTATTTCTTATTTAATATCACATGCATCACATTTCTTATGTCAGTATCATTTTCCCATACAGTTTTTCATAGTTATGAAACCAATCCAAATTCGATAGGTATCGGATCCCCCCCCCTCTTCCACCCCGAAAGGCTATCTTGTATTTCATTAAGGCATGGGATAACGAGTCCTGCTGTTTATTCAATGATTTGGGAAATGGCCAATGCGGGGAGGGCCAACTGCAAGTTTCAAATAAAAATTACACGTCTCATCCTCGCCAAAACACGTGGGAAACATTCACAGATGGTTTAAACCACAATAATTGATAGGGAGGTAGGTATATATGATTAATCTAATTTTCTCAATATACAGTATACCAACCTCCCTTTTTACTGTGTACTCAATAAATCCACCCAACGCAAATTGCTATCGGTAGGCACGAAATCCCTAATATTGACAACCTATTCCACTCTGATAGTAATGATTATCAAGTACAGTTTGTTTACTTTACGTATGTAAATAAAAGCTTCGGTGTTTTGCGATCACATGATTTGATCAAATTGAGCGAGCAAATATTTGTCTACAGCGGACCTAAACTCACCTGGATGGTTCAAGTAGAAAATGTTAGCTTTTTCACCGTTCCACCAACCAGCGAGTCCCAGACTTTTCATTATTGCTCCCTTTCTTGCCATATATCCCTCAGTTACTTCGCTCCCTTTGCCAACGATTCGGTTTTTTTTCTTCTTTTTTTGCTGGCTTCGAACAAACGCGAAACGACCTTACAGCAAATAGACCCCCAATGAATACAGAATCAGTCTTAATAAAGTGCCTGGTGTAGGCGGTGAATTGGGCCATGGGAAATTCATGTAAACGCTCTTGCAGAAAGAACGCTTGTGTGAGGCAAAGCCCGGGTTCGGTGTGGTATCGGGAGCTTAAATCTGAAAATCCCAAGGTAAGTAGGAAAGTAGGTAGGTAAGTAGGAAATGTGCTTGCAAAATTGAATTTCACGATTAGAGTATTACTTACAGTACGAGCCGATGGTCTCTGAACCTCCTGAGGGAGTTATAAGATGGTTTTTGTCTTTTTTTTTTTTTGTCTGACCCCCGCCTCCGCAAATTGGATCAGGGATTTCACCGAGCCACGAAGAATCGGCTCAATAAGTCAGTTGGCTCAATGAGCGAGTTCCCCCCTTTTGAATCTTGAGTACGGCTGTAATAGGACGTCTTAATCTGCGGGGTCTTGGAGCGTTTATGACCGAATCGTCGAAGAAAATCCTATGGATAGATTAGATCTAAGGAACGCAAAAGTTATGCCTTCGAAAATGCCTTTAAAGGATAGGTGTGCTATTGTGACGGGGGTCAAAATTTTTGATCGGCCTCAAAGATTGATATTATACGTTTGAAGATGTGTAGATTAAATCTAAACATCTTGAATCGGAAATGTGAATAATTCAAAAATTATTTTTGAAATTTCTAAAAATTAAAATTTCCGTCTGCTGTCCTGGCCGGTTGGGGCAGTAGGCATTTTAGTTTAATCTGTAATTTTCTCAAAATACTCGGTTCAACAACTAGTTGTGCCCGCAAGGTTTTCGGCGGTCGAGTTAGGTGTCGGTTTCGAAGTATTTTTGGACGTAGAGTCCATTTTTGGGTCCCACAACGATCTGATTTCACTGTGGGGATCTACAATAGGTCTCTCATGGGACTACAAAAATGAATTTTTGAAGACTCCCAGGGGGTCAAATAAGGTGTCTCTTTCTGAGTAATTTCGGACGCTTAATTCATTTTTCGAGATCACACATCTGTCCGACCATTGTACGGAAACATTTTTTTTTTTAATCTTTTCAAAAATATTTTTTTATTGACGCAGAATTAATTTTTGCACGTATGTCGATAGTAACGTACACTGTAGTAATTATAGTAACGTATATCGAAGTAACGCATTCTTCGATTATTGTACTATAATTACTTACTATTATAGTAAACCCTTGTGTAATATTTGCAGCGTTTTTTATTGACAGAACTAACTTTGATACAATTTTTATCAATGAATAATGATAATCAACCCTCAAGTAACATTTGCAGCGGCTTTATTTGCGAAACGGAACCTAATAGTTTCCTAATACATAGGTTCCTTCCTAGTTCCAGTCCCTTCAATCCTCTCAGTACTGCCTCTATCGAACACGATCTATTATTCCTCTTCCTTTGGTCTAAGACCCTCAGAATCCCCTCACCTCAGCAACAAGCTCAGTTTCCTTCAGATAATCCACGATCCAGCGTTGGTAATCCGCCTTTTCCCTTTCCAACCTCATATAATCCCCCTGTTGCGCTTTCCACACGGCCATAATCCCTTCCCTTTCCACAACCGACGTTCCCGTATAATCCCGCTTGTTCCAAAGAATTTGGGGAGACTAGATGGATGGACAAGATTTGTAGGCAACTGACGAACGTGACGTTTGGAAATTAAATTGTGGATTACACCGATTCATCGCCGTTTTGAAACATTCAAACTGCAGTTTGAAGGAGCCCATGGGCTCCTTTTTGGTCTGTAACCGACCAATAACAGTTATTCTCAAAATAATCTACCGATGTTGTCGCGATGGGGGTCAGCTTTTTGATTTTGGTTTATTCTTCGTATTATTCGTACACCTTTGTAATTGCTATGGAGGTCGAAAATTCTGATCGGCCTCAAAATTTGACATTATTCGCTTCAAGAGGTCTAGATCCCAAAAACGAAATGTCCGTCCGCCGTTTTTGGCAGTAGGATTTTTTTTTAATTCTGAAATTTTGACAAAATACTCGGTTTAGTGTCTAGTTGTGCCCGCAAGGTTTTCAGCCCCATCACCCCAACCCGTGGGGCGCGATGGGGCTAAAATGGGGCTACGGAAGGGGTTTTGAAGGGTTTCGGATGTGGGGTCGAGTTAGGTGTCGTTTTCAACCCCAGCTCAACACTGTCGAACGTTCATGCTGAAATGAGTCATCGAATCGAAGGGATTTCCTTGGGTGGTGAATTATGCATAATCGGATCATGATCCGATGATGACGCTCCGATAGGGAGGAATACTGGAACGGAATAGGAAGTTTCCACCGTGTCCAATAGCATCTTCCCGCCAATGGGTTCACATGAATATTCACCTCTGAATATGTACTTGATCCTGAACCGATCAGGCTTTATTGGTGTCACATTGTAGATAAGCGACGATCGGCCGGAATTGAACACGTAACCTTATTGACAGGGATTGTGATGGGAACCCCAGCGTAAGTTACATGAAGCCGATCGGCTGCACTGAGATCATGCAAGCAGTTTACTCACAAGGTCAGATGAAGCCGAGCCAGACCATATACAATCTCTCCAATAATCTCAATAGGGCACAATTCCAGGTGCACTTCTTATGCTTGAATGAATACTGATCGATAATAGCAGTGTGACTGATATAACAACTTTAAGTTATAAACCGCTAACACTAAGTACGTTGACTCGGAGTGCTTTGTCAATTCAGGTATTTTTGGGATCAATCGAGAATATAATAGTCGTTATTATAACCGTGAAACGTGGTCGTTAAAAGGAACAAACGGCTTCTTTGGCACCCTGTACATTCTATTTCTCTGACTCACGCTAGTTATGACCATTTAAAGGCCGTGATCAAAGGCAGGCCATCCATAGTGGATTCTTTCGTCCCTGTCTTTGATTTTCGTTACCTGGGGATAATTGTATGAACTTTTTCATGATTTTTTAAAAGGTGGTTTGTAAAGAAAAGAGCGGAGGTAAAAGATTATGATGTGTAAGAAAGATACCCCAGCAAACATTTTTAGTTAGTTTGTCACCATTTGATGCTAGTAACCCGGCTCTGCAACTACCTTCTAAGACTGGATTGTGGAGAAGGGAAATGAGAGGCGTAATGAAAATCACTGCACGTGACTGACAGAAAAACTTGCCCAACTTCGAAGTTCAGAACCCGTCTGTTCACCAATTTAAGTTCTACTGCTCATGGGCTGGAACCGACTTCTCTGGCTAATCTTCAAACTTATTTTGACGGTATGACGTCTGGTTTCGTGTACTTGTTCCAAGGCTTCAACTGCACGAACTATTCGACGTTTACCTCCCACGTCCCAGCAACTAGTGATGGCTCCGTCCGTTCGACTGATAATCCATCAAGGGATTTGTGGTTGAGTGGTCTGAGGTAGGGGATATGAAGCGACGATGCAAATGATTCAAACATTCTGATTATAGGCAGAGAGTTGATCCGCTCCACGACGAGGTCCTCTCCGTTTGCTTATTGGTTTCTGAGAGGGAGAATTCACAACATTCATTTATCGAACGAATAAGCCAAATAGTAAAACGCTGCAAAATCTACTCTCTCCTTCTTCTAGTTCCGTTTCCGCTACTGCAGGTAACGATCATTTCTGCATTATTCTGCAGGCAAAATCTGCTGCTAGGTTAATACCCGTTCAGCTACGTTATCGCTACGCTATCAACTAGTTTTTCAAGGTTTTTTTTCGTTCAAAATAACATTTCCGTTCATATTTGTTGAAAGAGGGGGTTTCATAAGCATTCTTGGCAAAAGAGTAAGTTTTCTTTGAACTATTTAAAAAATACATACATGAATTGGAATTTTAAGTGCATGTTTGGCCTCCTTTTAAGTGCATGTTTACATGATGCGGACCCTATTGGGTCGTACTGTGATGTGGAATACCTTGAAGATATGCTAAGCCTTCAAGACCGATGGGTGGTGCCGGTAAGGTAGCTCCGAACACACGTCACCCGCTGAAATGTCACATTACCTACCTGCTTGTCGCGTCCAGATCAACAGTTGATACTGTTGATCTGTTACAGATGGTCCAACTCTTCTCTAAATGGTCACGACTGTATAGGTAATATTAATTATTATTTCTCTTTTATATTAGGACTGTATAGGTAATATTAATTATTATTTCTCTTTTATATTCTCTATTCTATAAAAAAAGTTTGTTTACGTTTCTTTACGCTTATAATTCAAAGCTCGCTTAAAATCGTAGAGGGTTGAGAAAGTTTGAAATAGAACCACGTTCGCCCATGTTCGAATATACTATCACGGCATTACCATATTTTGCATCAAATGCCTCTTCTTGAAGGAAATTGGGGCCCGTATCCTTAAAAGCCACGGTGTCAATTGCGTTATTCTTGAACAAGCCGTAAGCCAAGGTAAAAAGGCTACCCATACATTCTCTTTGCAAAGGCTTCTTCACCTCGTATCTTCCTCGGCAAGGATTCAGCTCCAATTTCTCTTTCCTCCTTCTTATAGGTATAATGCTTTTCTTTTTCTTTTCAGCGGTAGTCCTTTTTTGACCCAGGCCATCCGGCAGTTATTGATATTGCTGGTTTTCCCTTACTAAACCGTATGCCTTCCTCTTGTTGACTTTATCGGGGTCCTCTTTTCTCATAAAAGCTTTTGCCAACCATCTCAGTGAAGTGATATTTTTATTTCTCGCATATCTATTCGCAAACACCTTCTCTGTGTTTGTATTTTATTCAAAGCTGTTTTTATTTCTTCTCGGTGTTGTCAGTTGTTTTTCATTTTATTGGCTCTTTGACTACTGTCGCGAGGCTTTGCCGTTTCGCTTCACACGAACCAATGTGAGTCAGGCTCCTGAAACAGTGGCTTCGGAAAGTTTATGGGTTGAGTCAGCTGTGTCTCATTCAAGATTCATGAGAAGGAGGTTTACATAGAGGCTAGTTAATGAGAAGGATTGTAATGTAGTACGGATTTTTACTACGTGATAAAGAGTGTCTAGCGTCAGTTTTACGTTCCTTATTTCGACTGCAGTCAGGTTCATTGGATTCCTGTGATTTAGTGAACAAGTCAGTGGATGCCACAAATGACCCTGATTTCAACAGTAAAACGATTAAAAACGGGGAAAACGCGGTTATGGGAACTTTCTATAATCGTGGTAGATAAGCCTACGAGTGGTTGTGTCCCTAAATCGGGGTTAGTTTATTATTCTTGGACCAACCAACTTATGTATTTGCGATGGGTTCAAAAATTTCGATCGTCCGATCGGCGCTTTGTGGGGTTAAAAAGGGGCTACGGGAGGTTTTTTGAAGGATTCCGATTATGGGGTCGTTTTCAAAGTATTTTTAAACGTATAATACATTTTTAGGTGACCTAGAACGATCTGATTTCGCCGTAGGGATCTATGGACACCAGGCCGAAGGTGTCGCGTCCCGAGTAATTTTGTACGTGTAGTTAATTTTTCAGGGTGTCTCATTTGTCCCAACAAAAACAGTTGTTTTTTAATTTTGGTTTATTATTCTTGGAATAATTCACCTATGTAATCGCGACGGAGTTCGACGACTCCGATCGGCCTCAAAATTTGACTATATCCGTTTCAATAGTCTAGATTCCAGGTCTAGATTCAAGGTCTAGATTCCAAAACCGATATGTCCGTCCGCCGTTTTGGGCAGTAGTAGTTCAAAATCACCACATGTGCCACTTGTGGTTGGAGGAATGGGAAAGTGATGGCCGGATTGGCTTTCCCAGGGTTCACCCCGAGATGTCGAGGGTTCTTCCTGGGTCTGCTGCGCAGGGATTTGATGTCGAGGAGGAGGTGAGCAGCGTTTTTTTCACTGGAGATATCCAGTTACGCCACCTTCTACCGCAGTCTATTCCCCCTGACCTTTCCACGATTCGCCTATTTCCAATCGTGAGGGAGATCTCAAGCAAGACGGACGGAGTGGCTGTTGGTAGAGACATGCTGGGAAGAAAAGATACGTTTCTAGCGGGCGAGCTTTGAACCGGTTTGTTCTTTCGCTTGATTACTTCGCTGGAGACTCTCCACAATGTCCGGCACTTGTATCATGTTGGACGTTGATTTGAAATCTTACATGAGTTTAAGGGCTCACCGTGAAACTGCATTTCTACTCTCTGTCTGCTGGATCGTTTGAGTCGAAGATGAAAGAAGAAGAACAAAAACCCACTTTCTAAGCGGAGAAAAGTTGGGACATGGCGTAACCTGTTCGCCTCTACTGAAGCTTTCATTTCGTAACCTTTCCTCACTCTGTCCAACCTCCTTCCACCTTCCTCCTACTTATGTCAGCTTCGACTCCTTCCCCGCAGGACTTGTTGATTGTAACTCGAGAACCAGGGAAAAGTTTCACATTACAACTATGATGGATGGGGGGGGGGGGGGGGGGGGAGCGAGCATTTGAGTTGATACCTTAGCCGAAGGGAAAAGGAAAAGCAGACGGAAGAAGGATTCTTCGCTTACCTCTAAGATTGGGGCAGCGAGTGGTCTGAAGCCATTTTTTATTACTTTTGAAATACGACGCTTCCAGGCCGGCTTTGTCAATGAAAACCACCTTACCACGTTCTAACTTTATATAAACGTTAGGCGTATTACGTGGCAGCCTTTTGTTGTTGTTGTTGTGAAATCAGCTTTACCATCAACAGAAGGTCTAATTCGTAATTTGTATACGAAAATGTTTGTAACCGAAATTAAATAATTACTTTTGAAGATCCAAGGGAAAAAAAGGGGAGGGTTAATTTCCATTTCCTTGACTGTTCCCAGGTTTTTTTACCTTTCCCCCCTTTTTTTTGAAGCTACCACATGAAAATACATGTTTTCTGCCAACTTGGACCCCGTTTCGGGAAGAGTTAACCTTTTCCCTTCTATCCTTTCAGTAAATGTGAATTTAATATCAAATATTTACTCATTTTGGTTTATTATTCTCGGAATAAACAACCTAACACTGGAAATTTAACACAAGGGTTCATTCTTTGGTATTAATTGTGCAAAGATTAATTCAATGTCAATAAAAATCAAACAATGAAGGGGAAAAAATTATTGAAAAATTTTTGCAAGACCCCAGGACTAAGACGTATCCATGTCAAAAAAACACCTCACCAACATAACCAACCTAACACTGGAAATTTAACACAAGGGTTCATTCTTTGGTATTAATTGTGCAAAGATTAATTCAATGTCAATAAAAATCAAACAATGAAGGGGAAAAAATTATTGAAAAATTTTTGCAAGACCCCAGGACTAAGACGTATCCATGTCAAAAAAAAAAAAATAATAATAATAAAATAAAAAAAAAAATAAAAAAAATTAAATTAAAAAACTATATTCCTGAACATTGATTGGACCGTTGTGGGACCTCGAAAAATTGATTATATGTCTAAAGTTACTCGGAACAGGCCGTTTTGAGCGGTAGGAGTTTTTTGTTAATATGAAACGTTGAAAAAATGCACAGTTGACCGACAATCTAGATGTCCCCACATTGGAGCTCTCTTGGGGACGGGAGGGTTTTTTTTAAAGGTTTACTGCAATGATATCGAGTGAGGTGTTGTTTTCGATATATTTTTGAACGTAGATCCCATTTTCGGGGTTCCTAAAACTGTCGGATCTCACCGTGGGGATCTCGGGATATTTCATGGCCCTACAAGTGGGGCTTTCGAAGGATGACACATTGTCAGCTGTCGTGTTCCGAGTAATTTTATATGTAAAATCCATTTTTTGGAGTCCCACATTTATCCAATCGTCGTAGGTAAAGCTTATTTTTTTAGTTCGAAATTTTTTCTGAAATAATTTTTTATTCACAGAATCAATTTTTGCACAATTTATACCAAAGAATAATAAACTATGTAAAATTTGTAGCTTTTATGAGTTTCTTCCTACATCACACAATTAAAAATTAGAGTGCCTACAAATTAAAACCAACATTAAATTTAATGTCCCTCAACATTAATATTTATATTAATGTTGAGGGACAAGATACTGAAAAGATAATTTAGTTGTGTGGTGCTTAGGGAATGAGTTTCGAACCTGCTGGGGCGAATTACTGAAATTAATCAGCCGAATGACGAGCTCAGAAAATTCTAAATTCGCAGGAGTGGGAAGTTACAGAAATGCAAATGACGGAGTCTTAACGCTAGGTTTTGTTTCCCAACTCCAGTACTTGCAAAGGGCGTTGAGTAGTTCGTTCACAGAGGATTGAATTATGCATACCTAAATCTAAATATACGTAAAGTGAGTACTGAGTACTTGATAAACTTATGCAAGGTGCACGGATGAGCAGGGGTGGGTTTAATCCAAGCTCTTAGGGGTTAAAGGTGCCCTAGCCACTCAACCTATGGGGGCCCCAAATTTACACAAATGCAAATTTTACACAAGGGGTTATTATTCTTTGATAAAGGTTACTTGTGCGAAAATAAGTTGTGTCAATAAAAAATGTTGGAAAAAACGTTGAATTTTTTTTTTTTTTTTCAAAATATGTATGTTTTCACTCGGAAAGTATTTGACTTCCTGGGATCCTTCAAAAATCCCATCTGTAGCCCCATGAAGCCCTCTAGATCGCAACAGTGAAATCGGATCGTTCCGGGTCCCCTAAAAATGGATTCTACGTCCAAAAATACTTCGAAAACGACACCTAACTCGATCCCATAGCCAAAAGCCTTAAAGAAAAACCCTCCCGTAGCTCCATTTTAGCCCCATAGCGCCCCACCACGGGTTTGATCGTCTCTCGTCTATCCAAAATTTTGGCTGTTTAAACCTGGTCTAATTCGATTCAAACCCAAAATACAGTAAAAATCCGTTTTATTACTACGCTTATTACTACTCGGCCAAAGTGGTGAATTTTGAAGTGTGAAATGGTCCAAAGTGGGGTGAAATGTAAGAAAATCAAATTTTGGAGGTACGTGAAGGAGGCTTGTATTGGTTGTTGGCAAATGAACGAGAATCTTTGCAATTCGAGTTGTAGTTAGTGCTGATTTCCCCAGGACCCTTAATTTTCTTCCCTTCCTTTTCTTTCCTTCCTTTTGGTTTATTGTCTCACAACTATTTTACTTCCATAAACGTTGCATTCAAAATGTATGCTACCATCGTCACCCTACACATGAATTCAGGTTTATTGGCAGTACCTTCTCCATCGAACGCTAATCTCGTTATTCAGTCAAACGCGATTAGTCGACTTCAATTCCAGCCGCTGAAATGCGACGGCTTTGAAATGCTGAAAACTGATAACTCCATTTCAACTTTAGGATCGTCAGTTAAACTTCCTGTTTTGGACGGTCTGAAGTTTTTTCCAATAGTGTTCACTCTTCCCAGCCGTTCGCCCTTCGTCCTTTCTGCCATCCCCTATTTCGATTTAATCCCAATGAAAGCTTTCATAATGTAATTAGCGAGCAATCCCAATTAAGCGGCCGTTTCTGAGGTCCAACCTCCACTCTCGCTCCTAGTTTAGGCCATCGTTATTGTTTCAATTACCTCAGCAGGAAACTTTTGTTTAATCGATTCCCAATTGTCCTGCTAAAAGGTCCTCTAATCAAATTATACGCGAATTAAAATATTTATATACATTAAATTTACATATAATATGGTTATCGAATGAATTCACATGCACCAACAATGGCTATATATTGTATAGTCCTTGCTCATAGCCATTCATTCGATAAAAGTCACGCAAAGGATACCCCAAGTTTCCCACTTCCTACCTCCTCATCGCTAACCTAAAACATGCTTTTCACTCCCACACACGAACTTTTTCGCATTCACTCCAAATATCCCATCGATGAGAACCGAAGTTTAGGTTTTACGTGATCTTGAATGCTTGCTGGGGTGAGGACGATCAAAGGCGTTGTGAGAGCAATGTGAAAGTAATGCGATACGATTTTAGAATTAATTGCTACTGAAGGGGTCCCAACTTTTGGTTTATTATTTTTGGAATAATCTTATCCACGTGTCGCGGAGTTCGACAATTTTGATCGGCCTCAAAATTTGTCATTACCCTAAAGTTTAGGGCCTAAACCCTTGTGTAAAATTAGCAGCTTTGTTTGTTAGTTTGTTGCACTCACCCCTGGATGCAGCGTTGAAATTATCAGTAAGAACATGTTTCGAGGTTTTTCAGTTCCTATATCATTGAATCAATGATATCTAAAGGATTGCCCAATATAGCGGGTGTTGGGCGTTTACCTTCTTGATTATAATGTACCTACGAGGGTAAGTACAAGTAAACTGTTCACAACGGCTCCTGTGGCGAGGGTGATTCTTTTATATTAAAGTTTGTGCACCTGGCTTGAAGGCGGGGTCATAACGGTCAGTTTGCTTCGTAGCGCGTTTCTGTAGACCGTTTTGTTCAGTCACAGTGAGTTTTTTAAATGGAGAGGTCGACGTCAGTTCCCGCGTCCACTCGCCCATGTGAGATCCGAGCGGTCATCCGTGTTTTGGGATCGGAAGGGTGCATTAATGCCGAAGCTTACTGCAATACCCTTAAAAAAAACTCAAAAGGGCGATTCAGAACCGTAGAAGGCGTATGCTAACCAAGGGGATCTGCCTCCTGATATTTAATGGGACTCACTTCCCTAACCGAATTGTCGCCATGGGAGGCCCGGTCGTCAAATTCAATCATACGAAGGGCAGTTCTCCCTGCTCCTAATAGCGAATTGTCGTTTCAGGGGCCTGGGTCCTGGTCCCGCTCATAAATATTGGGTCCGCTGATCCGGCGTCCCTAATCGAATTGTCGGCAGGGATGCCTAGGCAGTGGTACCAATAAAAAATTCACTGCGTGCATCAGACATGATTTAAATTAATGATAGGTGAAGGATACCCGGCAGTGAGATACATATGGGATGGTCCGGGTTGTGAAGCCTCCTCCGTGAGAAGCTGGACCGCCCGATCCCGCCGCCTGGTGCAGCGCTTCCCGTGGATGACTGTCGACTTTAGATCAATAGAGTGCGGCCCATGAGCCCATGGGCGCCACAATATCAATAATAATTATCAATTATTGGTATGCTCCCTTCTTACATCAGAGCAAAGCGTCCTCGAAAGCGTACCGCGATGATTGAAAAATGATGTTGACAGGTTGTTTGCAAATGTCAAAGCGAGGTGCTAATTGCTCCGAATCCTGCGCTAAAATGAAGTTTTGGTGGAATCCTCGATCCTGCATTTTTTCTCGGCATTTCAGATAGGTATGATGTTTGAGTAATAAATTTGTGATAAGTCAAGTGTTCGCAAAGCAAACGAACAATTCTTAACTGGTGTGTACACCAGTATTACCTGCAGTAGGTAATCAACATTGATTTAGTTTCACGGATTAGTTCAGTAAAATTGGGGGAAAACGCAGCAAATTTTACGCAAGGGTTTATTATTCTTTGATATAGGTTAGTGCGGAAATTAACTGTCGATAAAAAAATGTTGAAAAAACTACATTGTTCTTACAAATGTAAAGATTTTTTTTAAAAAATCTTTTTTACTCAGAAAATATTCGACCTCCTGGGATCCTATAAAAATCCCATTTTTGGCCCGATGAAAGCACGGGATCGTTCGGGGAGCCCCAAAAATGGATTCTCCGTCCCAAAATACTTCGAAACCGACATCTAACTCGACCACTAGCCGAAAACCTTTTAGAAAAAAAATCCCTCCCGTAGCCCTATTTTAGTCCCATTATGATAGCGCCCCACGGGTTTGAGTGATCGGGTTGAAAATCTTGCGGGCACAACTAGATGGTAAACCGAGTATATTTTAAAAATTTCTGATGAAAAAAAACTGGGGTTTGGTTTTATGAAACCACGGTAAAAGTGAAACTTTTTTCCCACTAGTCTCTCCCGCTCGCTTCGCTCGCTCCCCTAGTGGGGTACGTAGCATCGATGGACACGTTTTTTATGTATAGTCCCCCCCCCCATTTCCTTCTCATTCACCTACCCTTGTATCTCTACCCACGGCTTCATTTTGGCGTTTTCTCAATTTGATTTCTAACGTGGCACCTGATAACAACAAAACAAGCGGCATTGTTTACTGCATCCATTAATAACATCAATAAATATAAAATGGGGACATAATGACAAAGAATAAGTACGAAAGAAATGTGTGATAAATCGAGAGCTTTCCAACGAATGGTGAACGATTTTTGTACGATTATAACTGGCGAAGATGAAGTTCCGTAGCAACGAATCGGTTGTAAGCGAAAATCAACGGTAGCGTGCCGGGACAAGAAACGACACACAGACCAAAAAATTTGGGACGATTTAATAAAAGTTTCACTTCAAAAAAAATTTCTACTTCACAAAACGGCTCGGACGGCGTACGGCGTACTGGGGACGGACTATTCGTTTTGGGAATCTAGACCTCTTGAAAGGAATAATGACATTATGAATTATGGACATTGTCCTATTTTTAGGCCGATCAGAATTTTCGATCCCCGTCGCGATTGCAAGAATAATAATCCAAAACGGAAATGATTGGTGGAAAACTGGAAATGGTTTTTATCGCTCCTATCGTGCCCAAATGTGAGGAATGTGAGTTTGCACCATTGTGGAAGGCGATATAACTTTTAGTGGCCACTTTCCACGATTTGATTTACCACTGTCCACCAATCGCCTTCAGTGAACGGTTGAAAATGGTGAATAATGATGACGTGAGGTCCCTTGGTAACGTCGAATATATCCTCCTATGTGAGAGTGCCTGAATAGCAGACGGTGCCTATGCGTCTGCTCCCCTCCCCACTTTGTCTTACTTGCCACTGTTCCCACGAAGAAAAAAGAAACATTTGATAACCTCACCCCGAGTAATGTCCTCCTGCCGCCATTCCTGTAGTACCTCTGTTCTCGAAGGAAATAGCCCGCTCGGGTGACAAACTGCCACTCCATTTCCCGAAACAATCACGAGAGGAGGCGACGGTTTTATTCCGATACCTCGTCTTTGATTGTTCCATCTCCTCGTTCTCCTAGTGGCTCTAAAATTGGATTGACCCTACTCCGGTGCCAGGTAAATTCTGTTTCGTAGGGGATCCCACTGCTACCAGGTCGAGCAACGTCTGTGAGAGATAAAGGCGTAATTATATTCGTACATTTTCGGACGTGACAGAGAATGGCCCAAATGTAATTAGACCGCATAGTCTGTCAAGTTTGATAGCTGAAGCAAATAACCTTATTTTTTCCTCAACCCCTCGAGTTTGCTGGAGTTTTCTCAAGATTAAAGATTTCAGAGTACTGTAGAATCTACATTGTAGATTATACGAAGGTAAGGACGAAGAGATTCACAATGAGGGACAAGTAATTTGAAAACAGGTTTGAGGGGATAAAGTTGATATACCAAGGTAGTGGTTGTGCGTTGTTGATATTGTGGAGAAATTTGAACTTTTCTTGTTCTTTACCCCTGAAAACCCGGCCATCGAGAAGTTTTCTAATAAAGTGCTTGAAAAGCTGTAAGTCTCTTCACCTCCGATGTCTTCTTATTCAAGAAAGTTTTAAAGTGAAGAACAGTCTCGTTTGAGAAGAAGTAAACTTCTACTGGTTTTGTACAAGCGATTGGCCTTTCAGCAATGTCATCGGTGGCTCGACTCAATGCGAATACTCCAACTTCCTTTTCAAGTTTGGCGGCGCCAAGTTGGCGCACTAGTTGTGCGTACAGTACAATAATTGTGGTACAGTACAAATTATTTGACTTGAGTCACTATTATCTTCAAGTTGCAACCACTACTTAGTTAGTTTGCAGGAGATTTGTACTTTTCATCTCAGACAGACTTTTTGCTTTTTAATTCAACCATGATCGTGGCCTCGAGGGAACATTTTTTTTTTAAATTGAGGACGTTAACCCTCCTGATTGGCTTCAGAGTTTCATCTCGCTGAAAAGCTCTTTTCCACGCCCACATCGTCCGTTTCCTCGAGGGGTTTAGATGTTACCGCTTTAATGGTGTTTAGCCGGATGGAAACAGATGATCTGTGGAAACGGCCTGTCGGAAACGGCCGTCTCTTTGAAAAGTCAACATTTCCCGGAACTGAATGTACGAGTACAACCCTTTCAACAGTCGCAGCCCTTTGAGATGGATTTTACGCAAACCGAACTCTATATCGTTTGACGGGACTGTTCGACAGATTCAGACTAGATTTATTGTGATAGGAGTGCGAAATTGCATTATTTGTAGTTTAACGCTGTCGAATGAATGTTATTGTGAGTTGAATAGAAGTTGTAATTAAATCGAACAGGTCAGTTTTTGAGCAGACGCTTCACGTCATTGTAGATTGTTTTCCACCTAGTGGGTTTGGTTGTAGGTACATCGGGCTATGAGTTTCTCTCACTTGCAAAGGTGTAATCCTCGCCTACCTCAAACCACAGAGAGAACGAAAAGTACTTTGAAGAAAGCTCTTTTCCCTTGTGATGTCCGAAGTAACACGTCTCTCCCAGTCCAGTGGGAACGCTCAAAGCACCTGTCTTGGCCATGTTCGGATCGATGACTTCATTTCTCACAGAGTAGTTATACCCTACATTCTCCTCTCTTGCCACCCCCCCCCCCCCCCTCGGAACACGTAAAAAAACTCAGATTGACACCGCCACAGCCCCCCCCCCCCACCACAATGGTCTGTGAGAGCCAGGCCCACTTTCAGGAATTCTTTCGGGACACCTCAGTTTTCCCCATCACTTCTTCTTCCTGTCGACCATACCTTCAATTCATCTCAGCCTCACCCTCTCAGAACCCTTTTTCGTTGTTTCGAGATAAGAGACCATAAATTGTGATATAATAAATAGCTCATATATTTTCCCATGTGTTGATAGTAACTTCTCAACGTTGATTAGATGGGCAGGTCATCGGTTTACTTTTTTCGCCATCAATGAAAATATATCCGCCAAACCCAGAAAAAGTATCTATACGTCACGAAAAAAGTATAGTTGAAATAAGGACTTAAAAAAATTGATAATACTAGAAGAGAATAACAATAAATAAAAGAAGGACAAAAGATGGAAGAAATTGTGTGGCAAATGTACCATTCCAATTCCTATGTGTCACCCACTCCCTTTTCATCTTGTACCAACTTCTATCAAATACAGCCTTTGCTAAAAGGGGAGCAATCTTTTTCGAAGTCGTTTCTTTTTTATACCACTTGGTTGAGTTCGGATCAATCGCATTCAACTCCACTTTTTCTGATGAACTAGAACTTAATCTTCTCCTTCACGTTTTCTAGTTTGTCTCCCGAGACGAACAATTATAACTACAATTATAACAATTATTGTCTTCACAATAATTTTGAAGTGGTAGAAAATGAAGTACAGGTAGGTAGGACACCAGACACCAAAACACACATTGACACATTGACTTTTGCCTTCAGTTATTGACATCAAAGAAGAAAACGGTGGTATTTCGGGAAACATTTTAAAACCCCTTAGAAAGAACTGTAGACTGTAGAAATAGTTTGGCTTCAAAATACTGTTTTATTTTGCTGAACAATTTCTGATTTAAAGTAGTTTTAAGTTTTGAAAAAAATCATACTTCACATTTAAACATTTTGAGGTGCTCCTCGTGGTAACTCTTGGCTTGAGTGTTGACTCGATGTTTGGCAGTGTTGAATTAGGTAATGAATAGAGATAAACTTACCTTTTTATAGCTCGTGAATCAAGAAGCCTCTGAAACGCTCAATTGCCAAGTCAAACTGTTAGACCCCAATCCGCAGCCCCAGTGGAAAGCTCGTCGCTCACTGTGGTTTTAACCCATAGTCAAACATTGAGATATAATTCGTTCGAATCGAGCTGTCCGGTTTGACAAAGAATAACTGGGATAGCGTCGCGATAACGTATACATGGTGTGGAAAAAAGTAAAAACGTTGGAACCGACTGATTGAACGGCTTGAACCCGTCGGAGCGAGAAGCCATTTTACCATCAACTCTCTACACACTTCCTCCACCGAAATTTGGACAGACCCAGGACTTCCCCCTCGCTTCTCTACTGGGATATACTCTCAACTGTCATCAAGTTTTTCCCTTTACTTGATTTGTTTTCCATGGCTTTCTGCCTGATATATTGCTCTGAATGTTCCTTTGCCAGGAACAGCCTGTCAGGTTTGATGTATATCCCCGTCACTGATTGCGTTCGTTTTTCTTTTTTCGAAAGCTCACAAGCACTACAAGACTTAGTTACATTTGGAACTGAAGGGTTCATAAATTGTGAAGAAAAAAACAACAACGATGAATTCAACGACTAAATCCTAATTAAGCACGTTCGTTGCCCCGATTATAATTTAGGTCGTATAATACTGGCCACAATTAGCCTGCCTAACCTTTGGGAGTTTCACTCCTTGAGAATAATCCTTTTTTTCGCTGTTTGCTGGGTCACTTGGAGCCTCGCTAAGTAAGTAATTACGTATACTGATCCCTTTGCTGCGGGCGGGATAAAAAGGGTTTCTACCCCAGTTAAGAGATCATTAAAACTTCTAAATGACGGAATTAGTCAACACCCACCCTTCACCGGGCGGCATCTGTTTCCCCGTTACCGCACATGAAAAGTCGTTTTTTTAAATTGGATATACACCACTAGGAGAGCCTGTTTTAAGGCACTTGTGAGCCCTGGATTTTGCATTTCCAGCCTCGTATTATAATTTAACGTTGTCAGTCGTTTTTGCTCTGTTTACTTGTTTGTTGGGCCCCTCAGTTTCGTTCTGTTATCCTTTTAGTGGGTTCTTCTATTGGGAGTCTACACTCCACTGAGCCTTTTGAGAATGAGTTTCTAATCAAATTTTACCTTTCGTGGTTGTCGAAGCGTACAGAAGCATATTATTATTCAAAATAAAGTGTTCACGGGGCTATTAAAGTGTTGGAGAAGCTTTGAGCAAGCATGAAAGCGTACGTTGCCAAATCCGGAGTTTCATTGGAACCCGCTCTGTTTCGGCCCTTTTTTTTCGCCTTGAGATGAATCGCATTCCTAGAACCGCCCCACTGGGAATTTCATATATTCCGTACGTAGCAGCAAGAGGTCTTTCAAATCCGATTGAACTCAAAGAAGTCTCAACATGTTGGGGCCATTTACCATCCAAGTTCAGCCCCCTTCGACATCCTTTATCTTCAACGAACTTTTCTCTCTCCTCGTCCCTTTCGCAACGCCAGAACTCTTGAGTGTAGAGAGAGAGAGAGCGAGAGAGAGGAAATCGGACGGCCGGATCCCATTTCCCACATGGAAAGAATCAAAGAATGACTGAGGAAAAGAGAAAATAAGACAAACTGTTGGTGTTTCCGATACAAAACACAGTACCTGCTGTTGAGGTCAGAAAGTACCAGCCGTACGAACACATACTATAACTAGCGGTTCCAACTCTAAATATCGATACCAATCAATACTTATTGGTGTGAACCGGTTTCATTGATGTTAATGTCGACGAGGGGACGTTTACGTCCCTATAGGCAATGTCCCTATAGGGACATTAGAGGGTCGTAGGAAAAAAAAATCCCCGGGAAAAAAGTCCCCGAAGTGACCCCCCCGGAAAAAAGATCCCCGAGGTTGCCGGGAAAAAAATCCCCAGGCATACCATCCCCGAGCTTGAAGACTACGCGGAAAAAAAATCCCCCAGTCAATATGAAAAAAAAAAAAAAAAAAAAAAAAAAAAACAGGAAAAAACATAAATACTTGAATGATGGTGCCGTATTTTTCACAGTATAATCATGTCGTCTCACGTACAATCGTCATAACTCGGCCATACACGAGCAGAAATCCGCGGCAGATTTGGCGTTTTTAAACGATATCCGTGGGAAATATCTGTGCGTTAGTGGGCGTTGAAAAGTCGAAATATAAGCAAATCGGCTAAGCGATGTCTGCGAGATTTCAAATCTGGCAGACAGCAGTCGGGCGTCCCCCCCTAACATGCAGATTTTTCGGAAGCGATGTCGGTGGTTCTGAGAACTGTTCGATTCGGATCGGGCAGAGTCCCTTAACGTTCAGATGTCCACTATTTCTCCCTTGAGATCCTCCTTATCTCTCCTTATCTCCTTTATCGGTGTTTTTGCGTGGTGCGTTTTATCAAAAAATGGATTAAAAAAAAGAGTCCCCGAATACCTGATGGGCGGAATTGGGATTTCCTAATTTTTTTTTGGAAATCGCGATTTTGGGTTTTCTCACTATAACTTCTAGCATGATTTTTCAACAGCCATTTGGGCTTCAGGAGGTTAAGATGGACCCTGCTGGTAAGTTAAACAGTTTTCCGGACGGATTTACGTTTAAACCGAGCTGCTATGAGGAAAAACGGTTAGGGTAGGCGGAAATTGGCTCACTTACCAGAACCTCATGACGAGTTTCAGAAACGTGGTCACCAACTTCATGTGTCCGAACTTTCTTCTTTCCGAAACCCAAGTCTTCTCCCAAACTTAAATTATTTTGCCCTAGTCATTTTATAGGTACCTACTGAAAAAATTCTCGCCGTAAGATCGGTTAATTTACGTTTGTTATCACGGACAGTCACTAACCCCATGGCATCATCAACTTACGCCGCTGCAAATCGGCCACCGATCTCAGAAATTTTCGGATCCAACCGAAAACTCGAATCTGCCAGACGAACGTCGGTGACAGACCTGAATCTGCCAGATTTCATCCCACTAACGATCAGATGGCATCGGGAGACAGATCTCGGGCACGAAAGATCGGCCGAAAAGTTTTTCGTGTTAGGGGGCAACGACCGATTTCATCGGTCACTCCAGATCGTTAGCGATATCTGTCAGATGAGATCGGCCGACCAAATCTGCCGCGGAATTCTGCTCGTGTATGGGCTGCTATTCATGTCAATCATTCATGTCATTCATGTCGGTCGGAAGCACTTCCATGACGAACTGAAGGTTCTCCCTCGCTTTGCATTATCGCAACAGGCCAGTAGTAGCATTTTCTCAAGTCCACTGCTGACGCCTTCACGCATTGACGGTTTGCCGCATGGATGTGAACCCTGCTTCAGAATGCACCTTTTGGTGGAAACGTTCTTTTTGAAGAGCAGTGCAGAGAATTTGAATTGTAATTTTTATGTAGAGGAACCTTTTTGATGACAACATGATCCTCTGCCCCTCTGTGATAACAAGGCAAACAGCGAGCGTCCATCAACTAACTACGACTAACGCACAACTCGGGGATTTTTTTCCCGTTTCGGCAATTTCTTCTCTCGGGGATTTTTTTCCCTAGGACTGTGGCCAATTCGGGGATTTTATTTCCGGAGACTTTTTTTCCGGGGTGGTTACTTCGGGCATTTTTTTCCCCCGGGGATTTTTTTTCCGCGAGCCCATTAGAGAGTTCCTAAACAAACATCCGAGATACGTCGACCTTTAATTTTTATCACCGTAAGGGATTTGTCTAGGGAGAATCAAAGAAAAGCTAACTTCACATATCACCGTAACAGAGATATACGGTCTTATCAAAAGTCACGCTAAATTTAACAGACCTGTACCTGTACCGTGGACCTAGCATCACGAAGTCAGTGGAACCCGGACTTGCTGCAGGTGGCGATAGCGCACAGGAAAGGGGGCAAATCTGGAAACAATCTCTCACATAGGCACCCAAAATTCACCCCAGTCGGGTTCGGCTACTTACTACTAATAAAAATTGCAATTTCAAACAGAAATAGTGCGATGACTGTTTTGCTAGCTGATGTTGTTCCAAGTGAAATGGTTCGGGAAGAATGATTTTCTTGAAAATCACGTAGCGAGTATAAGCAAAGGCTATATCCCGCATGCAATCCGCTTAGTTGGCGGAGAACGCCTGATTTCGATTCAGTCAGCCGCCTCAGAGAAGGAATGTGTTTTGACGATATTGTCACGCCCCATTGAGAAGAGATTGGGCGTGTTTGGGCGGTTCAGTGGAAGCTGAAGGAAGATATTTAGGCGGAGGGGGAGGGCATTATTGCAAACGATTCCATTCCGTCTTGTGAGACGCACCCCATTCCGCGGTCTCTTCCATCCCACAATGTTATCAACCGATTCCAAGATAAACAACCAAGAAATTTAAGCAAAGCAGTATTTTCACAACCCACTCGCGAGCGATCTCCGATTTAGCTCGGGAGATATTAGCGAACCATGCAAAATGGTTTTCCCGTGAACGCTTTGTATTGGCACGCGGAAATAAATTCAATTTCAACGTCTGGTTCTTAAAATAGCGACGCTAGTGACGCTGAGTAACACGAGATGTGTAAAGTTCCACAGAATTTCCGCAATTTTCCTTTTTTAAATCTGTGATGTTTTTGCCATCATAACCCTGCCAAAAATTTTCCAGGTGGCTCAAAGGAGTGACCTGAGTGATCACTGACCAGTTGAGTGAGCTCGTACGCAATTTTCTGTCCTATTCAACGCAGGTAGCTGAAATTTGAGAGGGTAGCTCAATGGAGAATGCTTAAGATGCCTGAGTGCCCCAAAGCCGTATTCTCTTATTCAACGCATGACGCTGAAATTTGAGTGGGAGGGTCAAGGGAGAATGCTGATGATGAATGAGATACAGATCAGCCTGAGTTGAAAGCATTTATAAAAGCATGTATGAAAGAATAACCCACGTATCACGACAATTTTTATTTCAAATTATGATTGAAGTGCTTCATTTAATTTAGCTATGATTTGATCGGCCGACAGTTGTACCGCCTGCCGTTTGGCCAGGGATTTTCTTTTTTCACTTTTACATTTTAATAAACTCCGGGATGCAAAAACTTGTTCCATGTTCCTCCAAAGTTCAGCCGTCAGGTTAAGGCGATAGCATCCGGTGGTCTCATGATGAACACACATCACAGGCGGCAAATTTTTTATTTTTTTATTTTAATAAAGTTTTTTTCTGAAAATTTTCTCCGCACCTATCACGCAGTATGAAAAACGCGACTAAAACACCAATTTTTTGTGGTGCCCCGTCGATCTGTTCGCCTTTTCATTGAACGCTGAATTGGCACTCATTTAAGATCAGACCCCCACTTTGGCTTATCATTTTCCCACCATTTTGGTTTACTGTTCTTAAAACGAATTATCTTAAAGCGAACTTATCTGATTTCGCGACGGAGGACGAAAATTTTGATTTACCTCGAAATTTGTCATCCAACGATTCATGTCGTGTAGATTTCAAAAATCACTTGTCCTTTTCAACCGGATCGCTCAAACCCGTGGGGCTTATTATCTTGGAAAAATACACCTATGTAACCGCGACGGGGGTCGAAAATTCTGATCGTCCTCAAAATTTGACATTATTCGTTTCAAGAGGTCTAGATCCCAAAAACGAAATGTCCGTCCGCCTTATCACAGAGTGTATACGCTGTTTTGGGCAGAAGAATTTTTTTTAAATCTTAAATTATGACGAAATACTCGGCTTACCATCGAGTTGTGCCCGCAAGGTTTTCAGCCCGATCGCCCAAACCCGTGGGGTGCTATGGGGCTAAAATGGGGCTACGGGAGAGGTTTTTTTTTAAGGTTTTCGGCTATTGGATCGAGTTAGGTGCCGTTTTCGAAGTATTTTTGGACTTGGAATCCATTGTTGGGGGCCCCAGAACGATCCGATTCCACTGTGGGGATCTAAAGGGCTTTCATGGGGCTACAAATGGAATTTTTGAGGGATCTCAGGAGGTTAAATATTTTCCGAGTAATTTTGACGCATAATGCATTTTTCGATGTCCCACATCTGTCCAAACAATGTAAAGGTAGGTTACTTTGTTCCAGGCGGCATACTTTGGTCCAAAAACGTAAAAACTTCAAACGTGACGTAATCGGTTTATAGGGGCAGGAGCCCATATAAAAAAAAGCCAAAATCATGGCAACATCCTTGGCAACTGAAACGTTTACAGCAGCAACATCTACTTATTACCTCTTTGTGATAACAATTCGTGATAGCGATCAGCTGATTTTTGTGATAATCTTTGCCGGGATACTTTTGGTGCTACAGGTGGTTGAGAAGGGCAGTGAAGTTGGCTACAGTACCTCTCGTGTTGATAATTTAATGGAGATGAAAATTCATTATGTACTGGATTTTCACATTCAAATGATTTTTGTCGTCATTTTTCACAAAATATTGGTGGAAGGTTATTTTGTACCAGGAAGGCAGGGTACTTTGGTCCAACTGTAAGGTTGGATAAGAACACGTTTTTCGCATAATCATGATTATTAGTGCAATAAATTGGTGGTAATTTGGATCTTTTTATTATTCCAAATGCCTAACAAACACAAGAGAAAGTTGGGAAGCAGGCTGTATCACGATTACGAAAATATTTTTTTTCTAGGTTGAATTTCCATTTTTTGGGAGTTTCTAACATTCATTTCTACATCAATTTAGTCAATTTCTAGCCAAATTTTCATTTTAAAAGTTGTGGGATTTTCCTAAATTAGGATTTTTTACGACCTATTTGATCAAATTAAATTTTTGATTTTAAAATTTTTGGGATTTTTGCAATGGAAGACAGAAATTTTGTTCTAAGTCACGGGTAGGTGTAATATACCACTTGGGCATATTATGTGTACAACTTACCTTGCAAAAATAAGACTATTTTACGAGCTGTGTTATATTAGTTTAAAGAATTAAAGTTTTACTCGTTCAAATTTTAACCATCCCATTTTTTTCAATTTTTCCACTTGCTCCTGGATCAAACAAAGTGAGGGGAATCTCATACATTGGTCCAAATGCGAAAGTGAGTGTTTTTTCAAGGCAATTCGTGACTGGACCAAAGTATCCTAGCCCGTATGGAAACTTTGTTCCAAACTTGAACAACAACAAAATTATACACAGAGTGCAGATATAATTTTTTTGAGGTCAGAAATCGATTCAGCAGGTCCTAATTAGTCGGAAATATTCATTAGAGTGAGAATTTTCGCCTTGTAAAGGTGTGGAAATGAGCAATTTCTAAAAAAATTGCAAAAAGTGGACCAAAGTAGGCCTACCTACAGATTTTTTTTTTTTTTTTTTTTTTCAAAAATGCCTCAGAAATAATTTTCGCACAAGTAACCTGTATCAGAGAATTAAAACCCCTTGTGTAAACATTTGCAGCGTTTTTAATGATAATTTGAATCCTTCATTCATCTACTTCTGAGTTCGTCAACTCGACCGATTTGTTTACGCCGCCGAAAACCACCAACAGGGTGTCCCGCAGGCATTATCGAAAAATAAATAAGTCGTGACTAAAAAGGTCTCAGATAAAAAGGCTCGGATGCTTTTATCATTCAACAATGTTTGACAGCGCAGATGCACAGATTTCTGGATACGCATTCTGAATCGTGTTACTGTTTACGTGTCGTGATCGCAAAGGTCGATACATACATCCGATAAAATTTGCCGGTATTCAATACATTACAAATGTTAGGTGTGTGACAATGCATGCCTGTGAAACCAATGGAGTCGTGAACAGACAAATAAGTTTGATACACACAAATTGCAAGTGTGAGGGATTAGTTTCAACTGTTGTATCACAGAGTTGTATTTAAAAAATAAAGTTATACTTACGCAAAGCGAATCATGTTCTATGTGTCTGCGTACGGGCTGTGTACCTACGTCTTTACCTGTCGTGTGGGGTTCGTGAATGGTAAGATTTTTTTAACGTTCGCATGGCAACCCGCTGTCTCCGAATTCTCTCTTTTTCCCTTTCTTTTTGTCTTCTGTTTGTCAATGAGATTTCCTCCTTAATCGGCAGAATTCTCTTCCCTTTACAGCGCCGTGGACCGAGTCACGCACACCTCAGAGGACATTGAACGAGTCCTTTCTTTACTTCCCACTTGTCTTCATCTCCTTGGCAAACATTAAGGATTCGTTGTGAGAGGACGGCGTTTTTTTTTCGAGGCTCGAAAAGCGTGGAAAATTGAGGAAATAATTGTAACGCTCTTGACTAAAAAGACAATAATTATTTTAGTCTCCTGCAGTCTAGATTGTGCCAGGGTTAACCTCTACAAATTCTTTTTTGACGTTTAAGCTATAAAGCCAAGCGTAACTACGTCACAGCGAAAAATACGACTCTGACGGAAAAGATATACAATTCGAACGTCCCCTACAAACTGGAGTGACCTTTTTTGAAGAAGAAACCTCACCAAGTATTTCCTCTGCAGCTCTCACTCTCTATTGCTTTAGCTCCTAACCTGCGGCAGACAGCTGATTTATCGGTTCGCATAGGGGTTGTTTGGTGGGCACGAGGGAATGATTTCGCAAGAATGAAGGGTTGGGGAAAGGGGTGCGTTTGAAGGGTAGGTTGGATAGTAGGTCACGTCAGGCGATATGGTGGAAAGGGTGAGAGGGAGACTCTGGATGGTAGTCGTTTCATCAATGAGGGACGAGGCGTTTGGGGGTTGGAATGGAGTTTAAGTTAAGGGTTGAGAAATAGTGGAGGGGGATGGGAATAATTCTTTCAGCAAACGACATCGCTATAACCACGCCAGTGTTTTTAAAGAGGGTTTCAGAGCATTGAGTGGGGGCAGAGAGGCACTTTTGTTAAAAAGCGGGTTCGCTTTTCTGTAACCATCGGCCCTTCTCAGTTAGGCGGTCTAGTTATAGCAAAATTAAAAGGATGATACGAGAACAACATTTCATGTAGGATCAAAATCCGTTATGAGTGTTTTTGAACACCTACGAGAGGTTGCGTTTCTATACAAAAATGAAGCCACACCACCAAATGATCTGACCTCACGGGGTCCTTCAAAAATCCCAATTGTAGCCCCATGAAAGCCCTGTAGATCGCAACAGTAAAATCGGATCGTTCCGGGACCCCCAAAATTGAATTTACCTCCAAAAATATTTCGAAAACGACACCTAACTCGATCCCATAGCCAAAAGACTTCAAAAAACCTCCCGTAGCCCCATTTTAGCCCCACAGCACCCCACGGGTTTGGGGTGATCTGACTGAAAACCTTGCGGGCACAACTATATGGTAAACCAAGTATTTGGTCAGTATTTCAGGTTTAAGAAAAAATCCTACTGCCCAAAACGGCTCAGACGGCATTGAAACGTATGATGTCAAATTTTGAGGTCGATCAGAATTTTCGACCTCCGTCTCGATTACATAGATGTATTATTCCAAAAATCAAAAGGGTAAAAAGCATGGTGAGCCTTGAAATGCTTCAACTCGCTCAAAAAGGCGTAGCAGAGAGCGAACTCGTTTGAGAAGTCAATCGAAGAGACGAATTTATGGAGTTCTGGATCAGCGTAGCAATAAATCCAAAACTGAACTGAACTATGGGACGTTGTACATATTCCTCACAGAGAACCTGCTTGGTTCTTTTGAAAGCTTTTTCAGGGTTTGGATGTGCAAGCTTTTCTGACCTTCAAGCTAATATTTCGCAAAATGGTCTTCTAATTTATCGGATAGCAACTTAAACATGGAAAAAACCTTGCAGATTGAAATCCTTGATGCTCTCGTACCAACCTAGAAGCTGACACCTGCCACCCCTGCTCACACGATGCTTTAAAAAGGGGAAAGCCGAGGTCCATAATATTATTCTGCAAAAAAAAAAAAAAAAGTTGTTTTCGGTCTGTAATTCAAAGAAAAATTATTACCTAACTGTTACAATCCCAATCTTGACCCCAATCTCAAAATTAAAGCCCAGAACCAAATTAAGGAAGTTCGGAGACTGTTGTTTACTTCCTACGCTGTTTTCCCCCGTTCGCTCCGACTAGAATTCGGCATCATAGCGAAAAGCAACCCAATCCGGGAGAGTGAGGGTAGCAAAAACTACGACTTCGGAGGTCAAAGTAAGGAGGCATGAGGTCCTCTAAAAAGCCTGAAAGGAGGCGAAAGTGGGCTATCTCTTCACTCTTCACCCCACTTACCCCGATTTCCACTTCTTCGCCCGGATAGCCAGTTCCATCCAAATGTACGAGGCATCTGTGGCAAGAAGGCCCCAAAGTGTGGATCCTTTAGGCCTCTTCTCGGTTGTTTCTCTGATGCATCAGTGATGCTCTACATTATCTACTATATTAAAGTAGCAACACGTTCACGATAAATAAAAAATTCTCATTATAAAAATTCTCATTTAAATTTCGATTTTCCAAAATACAACCTGATCAATAAGGTCGCTGTAACGTTTCCGTTCTTATTTCACTTCTAGTCATCTGTTTCAGCCTACTGCCTACTTTGTTGCGGTTACTTCCTAAAAGGACTCCTTGGCCTTTCAATCTCCGAGTAGGCCCTACCGCTGCACCCCTCCAGCAGCACGCTCACCCTTATAACTCCCCTCCCACCGGCAAACATTACTTAAATCTTCATCGCGGAAGTCACTTCCACCCTGAAAGAAGTGGGACGAACGAGGAAAAACCTTCTGGGTGTTTTGGTGTCAACCGGGTTGGCTTCCCGTCTCACCCTTTCTCGAATTTATCTTTTTTTGGTCGACTTTTCATCTTCAAATTTATATCCGACTCATCTCTCTGACTTTCTTTCGCCATCTTTCCTCTCCACTTCCCCCATTAACCGTTTCCGTGCGGAGAGCTTTTCCTGTTGTGGGGAAAGATTCTGTTTTGAAACCTGTATTCAAGTCGAATTCTGCAAAGTATGAGGTTTTCAAATAATCATTTCTCTGTTTCAGACGGTTTCGGTCGCAGTAAGCGTCCTCACACTGACTTTCATCTCTTTAGACAGGTAAGCGTAAAATAAACGCTTTTTATTCCTGCTTCTCAATGTAACAATGTCATGCCCTTTGGAATAAATTGTTTTCTCTTAACTCGAACAAATGCACTGAATCATGGCCCGTCTGCCAATATATTGTAATGAAATATTATCTGTTAACCTCAACAGGTGGTATGCCATTTGTTTCCCGCTCAAGTTCAACTCGACGACAGCTCGAGCAAAAACAGCCATCATCATAATATGGATCGTCGCTCTACTATGCGGTAGGCCCTTATTAAATTAGTTGACAATTTACCCTATCAGATTTTCAATAACCTCTGAGTTGCCGGCTTCCTTTTATCTTTTATCTATCAAGGCTACCGGATCGGTTGAACAAGTCGGAGAAGATGTTGTTATTGAACACACATACATAAATTAAATACAAGTATATTTTTTGGAGAAGATCAAGTTGGCACCTATACATATTTAAAATTTGATGTAGGAAGATATGAATACGATTCAGATTTTTTTTAAAACCAGAGCTTGTTTCGTACTTCAGAAATGAATTTCTACTGCAGCAGCAGTTGACTCGAGCGAGGCTACTATCAAAACTGATTGTAATAAACGACTTTCCCAGTTTGGTTCTCCTACGTGTCGTTAAAAAACTTGCACAAACATGAACCGTCTGTTACTAAAATCCGCATTGAGTAGCAAGGTCCTTGAAAACCTCATCATCGTCAGGGGCGTAGATTCAGGGGTACGGCGGGTAGCGGCGAACTGACTGACTAGACTGGCTGGGCCGAGATTACAATGCTTGCATCGACGAGCGATTAGAGGGGTGGGTCGTGTTTACGTTTTGATAAGACAGTCTGGCCCTTGTATTGGTCGACCGCGCTTGGGTCGAGATTACACCCGCCCGCTGACCCTTAGATAAAATGCCCGAAGTGCAGAAAAATTGAGGAATTAGAACAGTAAAGCTTTGTATAACTGAGTTTCAGACCCAAACTAAATGCCATACTGTCCTAAGTTCGAAAAATAAGCTCGTTATAACGAGTTCTATAGAACGTTATACCCTTGTACTACCTCGTCATCCTTAATCATCCTCAATCTGTCCTACCTCCTTCAAAACAGAGGTGTCCGCCTTGACTTGTTCGAGGAGCATCATTTGGCCCTACCAACTGAACGGCCGTAGGTACTTGAAAATCCATAAGTTTATTCTGTGTACAGAGTTTCGTCGAAAACGACAACTTTCTCGACACCCTGGCTCAAACCCTTCAAAATTCACGTTTAGATCCCCTTCAGAATCACCGTTGAGCCCTACCGACTGGACAGACATACTTGAAAAATCCATAAACGATTCTGTGTACGTACAGAATTTCGACGAAAACGGACGCTTACTCGATACCCTGGCTCAAACCCTTTAAAATTCACGTCTATGAGCTTGAATGTGATACGATGATGAGCTTGATTAAGGTAGAGTGAGCTTGTAAGTGAGCCAGGGTATCGAGTAAGTTGTTTTATACTTATATAAGTCGACGAAAGGTAGAAAAAACCGATTCTGTGCAGGCCGTCGAAAACGTCTACTTACTCGACACCTTCGCCCAGCACCTCAAAATCCACGTCACTAACCCAATATAATATAATATATTATGCATTGAAATAATAAAAATCAGTTAGTGTACTTTGGACTTGTTAAACTAACACCGATGGATGCACGAGGTTCACATCTATGTGAAACAAATTAAGAGCCTTTACTAGGTTTGATTTTCCTATGAGTGACCTTTCTTCTTTCCTTGGCTAATCTCTTCCAGGCGCGACTGGTGATGGCAGAACAAGGGGGTGCAGTCACGGATTCGTGATAATATTTTATGAAAATATCGTTGCACCCAACACAGATAAAAAGTACCTGCTATCAAGATTTGCTATAGTTCATTATTTATTTATTTATTTATTTATTTGTTTAAAAATTCCAATTAACTATTACCAGTTTCCTTTCATTTCAAAATACACGGGTACACGCTGCAAACCTGGTAAAGGTGAGGTTGGCCGTCCCATGTCGCGAATGTCACTCTTATCACTCACGCCTAAACGGGAAAACTCCCTCAAGATGAAATCAATAGAGTTGTCCAACAAACGCTTTATGAAATGAACAATGAAACGATCGAATGAAACGAACGAATAAAAAACTTATAAAATTTGTCTCATTTAATGAGACAAACGCAGATCACCGAGTTCAGAAAACACTTCCCAGAAAACATGGAAGCACGCAAAACCCCTGATGCCATCCCCTCAACTGCTTTAGCTTCTGGTAAAAAATACCTTTGTGGGAAAACTGAAAAAATCAGAAACCTTGGTCGATCGAAATTTTATGATTTCATACCGTACAAAGTAATATAGCAACACCAAAAAGTTTTCAAAATATTTCAAAAGTAAGCCCCTATTTTTTTCCATGATTTGGGACAGATTAGATCCTGAATAAGTCCCTCATTACAAACGAAAATTCCCTGCCCATGAACGAAGACTGCCAACACTGATTGTGGAGGTGATTTAACATCAGATGTTAATGGTGGATTTCACCACCTCGGCTTAAGGTTCGGCTTACCGGTAAGCCGAAGAATAAGAAAAAGATGCGTTTCACCACTCCCGCTTAGTCTTAATCCTCGGTTTACGGGGTGAGGTTAAGCCTCAGATTTTAGTCCCTACTCATCCACGTCTTAAGCGTTAAATCTGAGATTTACGCGTGTGTTGTAGTTGTTGTTACAATTTTCACCAACAACAGCAGTGCCCATTTCGTTGAATCGGATAATATCCAATCGGATAATATCCAATATCATCTATTATATTATGATAGTTGGATTTATTCATTATCATTTTCCCTCGAACGGTGTGATTTTCGCTTTTTCGACCAGAGTGTTAATTATTTCGTTCGTACTGCGTGTTTGGGAATGGCATACCGAAGAATTACATTCGAGGATGACGACGAGGAAATTGAGATGATTATTCAGTCGCAAAGGCGGCCGGGAGTCTTCAAACAGATCGAATTATGTTTCTCTTTTCGTCAACTGTTGGAAAAATTTGGGAAGAGTCCTCAATAAGATAATATACCCTAGTCCAATTTTTTTAATGACTAGTCCATTTATCGATTTATCCATTTATCGACTGAAATATGCAGAAACTTTGGAGATTCATTTGTAATTTAAGTGCCTTTGCCTTCCTATCTTTTGAATAATAAATTAAATTACCTGAAAAAAGTTAATTTTCTCAATTTATCAACCTTTTCCTTTGAATGCGAACTTATTCACAAAAATTCGCATTCAATAATTTTTGAAAATAAGAATAATCCGGGTTCTTCTCCCACTTCTTTTTGAGATTTCACACGAATTAAGACAGCGCATTAGGTACTTGGATTTTTCGAAAAATAATATCGATTATTCCTGACCAAATTATATATTTCTGTACGATAATAGTTTAATAATTTTAATTATTCTGGATTTTCATTGAAAACTTACACCGGCTATCTCATAATAATATTATTACTATATTATAGTAAACTACAACACACGCTAGGTATCTCAGAATAAACTTTGCGTGCTACACCCGCTTACTCAACGTTGCAAACACCAACGCCGGCTAGGTATCTCAGCTGAATTTTCATTATTATTTATTTTTCGATTTTTGGTGTATTATTCTTGGAATAATACACCTATGTTTTCGCGACGGAGGTCTACGACTCGGATCGGCCTCAAAATTTGAAATTATCCTTCTCAAGAGGTCTAGATTCTAAATCCGAAATGTCCGTCCGTCGTCCAGGCCGTTTTGGGCAGTAGGAATTTTTTTAAAAATCTGAAATTTTGACAAAATACTTGGTTTCCATCTAGTTGTGCCTGCAAGGTTTTCAGTCCGATCGCGCAAACCCGTGGGGCGCTATGTGGCTATAATGGGGCTACGGGAGGGGTTTTTCGAAGGCTTTTAGCTATAGGATCGAGTTAGGTGTCGTTTTCGAAGTATTTTCAGACGTAGAATCAAATTTTGGGGGTCCCGGAACGATCCGATTTCACTGTGGTGATATACAGGGCTTTCATGGGGCTAAAAATGGGATTATTGAAGGATCCCAGGAGGTTAAATTTTTTCGAGTAAAAAATAAAGAATTTTTGAAAAAATACCCCCCAAAAAAATTTTTTTTTGTAGGTAATATAAAAATACAAAATTTTTAAATTTTTTTCATCAACAGAATTAAATTTCTGTACAAGTAACCTATATCAAAGAATAATAAACCCTTGTGTAAAATTTGCAGCGTTTTTTACGTTGAAATCAATCATTGCAATGATATAGCTATATCCCCATGGGGACCTCCTTGTCCTAAGCTTCTGACTTGCGATGGAAGTCGGTCCAGGGATTCATAAATCAGTTTTTAGGCTCTCCTTAAAAGCTGAGAAACATGAGATAGGTTAGCAGATGTTGCCACTAACGTGACGATTTATCACGGCCTTATCACTTTTTTGTCACTGATTACCGAGTTTTCCGCGGGAACACGAGTCTGGGGCAACCTGTTCCAAAGCTAACCGAGGCTTAGGTAAGCGCCACCTTCAGTCTGATGGTGAAACGGAATCTTGCCTAAGTCGGACTTAACGTTAAATCCGAGATTTAGCTAAAACGAACTTTAAGCTACACTTGGTGAAATCCGGCATTATGCCAAGACCACCAAAACACCAGATTCTGGTGAATGGTGAGAAGGAAGGGTGTGCGCAGTGCCCAGAACTGCCCCACATTTCGACATTTCTGGCTTCACACTTAGTTCGTTGTTCCATAAGGTCCATGCAAAAAAATCGTCTCAAGAGGGGCAGTGCTCCCGTTATCATTGTACTATCAACACAGGCTTTTCAGACGTTCCGCGAACTATGTAAGGTCTACAAGAACTTACGTAGATATTCGAGCCAAGGAGTTTTGATTCATTTTTAGGTAGGTAACTAATTAGGTAGGTAATACGTAGCCCCCCCCCCCCCCCTCTCGCCCTTCTGCATCGAGGGGGTGCAGTTGCGACGCTGCCTCCCTCACGAGATTCTCTTCCTACTGTTAAGTGTTTGGGGACCCCAAACTGGGGTGCGACATTAGGGAGCTGCTGTGAAAATTTCGCGTCGCTAGCTTGATCTAGGTCAGGGGTTCCCAACCTTTTTTTACCCCGCCCCCCCTAAGTCGGTGTGAACACCATTGCGCCCCCCCCCCCCCCCCCTTTGTTCTATGTAATTATACTCTCCCCCTCCTCAAAAATGCTAAGTATAAGTATAATCATGGTATAATTTAATGAGTAAATTCAAATTCAAACGGAACGTTTTATTTGTTGTTGTATTCATGTTGACAAACACTCACGCTCCAGCCTACCTAAATAATTAGGAATGGAAGCGTTTCTGGATTTTTTTTTTTTTTTTTTTTTATCGATAGAAGACGTCCAAATAATACTACGAATGGGGTTAAAACACAAACTGCAAGCTCTTATGAATTTATAAAATTTATGGAAAAATTTCTATTTGAATTTTGGCGGAAACCCGAGGTCAGCTCCTATTGGTCGAAGAGTTGGCCAACATTACAAAACTAAAAACTAGATTAAGATTAAGTTAATTTATATCACAAATAAGTTGAGTCAATAAGCATGATCACATTCACACCAAAGCGAACACAGCCATTTTCGCGTAACTCCAGTGTCATCAGAGCCAAATGCCAAGAAAAAATCGACCTGCACTCTGGTGTTTTTTGATTGGAAACCGGAACCACTATAGGTGACGTCACGTTAAATGATTATAAACTAGGTACGTGAAAGACTTTTTGTTAATTTTTTGGGCCTTGATCGCGCCTCCCCTGGAGACCCTTCACGCCCCCCCAAGGGGGGCGTGCCCCCCAGGTTGGGAATCCCTGATCTAGGTGGACAGGCCAAAGAATCTCACTTAACCTCGTTTTTCTCAAAACATGAAAAATGCCGATAGGACGTTTCAACTAACGACGGCAGAAGTTTAGTCAGGCATTTGGGTTGACGAGGAGGAGGTCGGATAAAAATTTCAAGTTGATTTTCCTCTTCTTGGGATAGTCGATGGAAGAAATTCTGTGTATCGTTTTCCCGATTTTTAGTTGCCAAACTTTGAAAAATTGTTGCTCCCAAAGTTTCAACTTTTGGTAGTCGTCGTTGTTGGTCTCATTCTGTTCGGAACGTTTTGGTACAAGTTGAGAGAGGAATATAATATTCATCACATTTTTTTTTTTTTTTTTTTTTTTTTAGGTTGTTGATGGTTTAAAAAGGTTTCATTATAGTCTATAAGATAAGTGTCTTTTGAAGAAGTTCGAGTGAAGTCGGTGCTTACTGGAAAATTCAGTGAAACAAAGATCGAAAAAACAAAAAAAAAAAACTTATTCGAACCAACCAAAAAAAGCTATCAATTTTGGATTCATCACCCTCAAAACCCCCTAGACTAGATTAAAAGAAACCGGCATCTCGTTTTTTTTTTTTTTTTTTTTTTCAAGACCTGTGCTATTAATGTCTAAAGATATTTTAATTATTTCAACGTGAAAATACTGCAAAACATAATTAATGGCGTCGAGAATAGAGGAAATTTTTGTAGTAGTCGTAATCTCTGCGGTTCTGTATGTTTTTTGCTGAAAACGAATCCGAGGTTTTCCTCAATAGAAGAAGAAATGTAGAAATTAAGTCACAAAATGTGTAATCATTTAATGATTTACTTATGTAGGTCTGCTGCTGCAGCGTCACCGGCGCGCTGGTGGTGCACATATCCCATATTAAGTTGTATTAAGTCAAGTTTTCTGTTAATAATAATAAAAGATACAAATTACCTTTCTGAAGTAAATTTAATTTGTCAATTCATTTCAATTTGTGAGATATTTTAACATCGTATTAAATTCTACGGCCTTCATTAGCACTTTTAATTGGCCAATTAAATAGGTAGGTATCTACCATTTCCGACGTCGGTTGAACATCAGAGCTCATAACGAGGGAGGATATTTTGACTAGTATTGAAATTAATGAAATAATTTCCAAGAAAATTAATTAACTCCCCTGTTGGCCTGGGAAAATTTCCGCGGTAATCAACACAAAGAGTTTCACGAGGAAGGAATTTCAACTTCGTGCCGTATCCCTTTTCTCGGGATCGGCTCAACGTGCTCGCACTGAGAAGGGATGCCGACGTAACTATGCAGAGGTCCTCGCTAAAATCATTACCCCGACACTAATTAGAGGTGTTCGCCAGGTGTAAACCTGCGGAAGAGGCGGATGGCCATAACATTCTACGTGGGCGGGTTCCCAAATTTCTGTTGTTTTCGTTTTCTTCCGGTCTTCTCGCTTGAACAATAATTGTTCTTGCAAATTATTTGCAAATCATTTCCATACTTGTGCAATTTCTGAATCAACCGGCCTTGTAGGTATATAAGAGTTAGGCCCTCCTAGAGGGAGGTCAGGATGTATGTTTGCAGGAGGCAACCTAAACGCCACAGGTACTGTCGAAGGAGGGAGGTAGTTTACCAACTTGCTAATGCCCCCTTTCATGAATATTCATGCCTGCTAGTTAAACCACCCCTTTATCCATGTTGCTCGACAGCTCCTCACTCCAAACGACACCAATCAAATCAAACTTGACGCCATTTTTCTCCTCGTTTGTTACGCTTCCATTTTTTTAGGTCCTCGTTAGGCCCTTCCGGAAATAGCCGATTCTACTTTCGCAGTTTGTTTTTTAATGAACGTGCCGATACTGAATTTAGCGAGAAAGGTTTTTAAAAGTCCGAAAAAAAGGGAGTGAGTAATTTACAGCTTCATTAATTCAGCCGCTAATTTCCGGAAAAAAAAAAAACATTCCTGGTTTCCCATTAGACAAAACTGTGGGAAGTTTCCCACTCGCGGGTGTTGGAGGCCCGAAATAATTTAAAGGCACACATACCGCACTGTTTCGCACAATTTTTATTAAAGAAACGAGAGAGAGTTTTAACTAGTTTTACGCGAATGGCGGCAAAATATAAACAAAGACCAGTACCTTCAATACCAAAAGGCGGGAGTTCGAATGAACTCAACTTTCAATGAACATGCTAAAAGTTCTCTCTTCTAGGGGTGCCGCATGGCACAATGCCTAAGCGACAATGGTAAATTTAATCAACTTTCACAAAACAAAACAAAATTTTAGAATCGGGCGAATTATTTCCGAGCTACAGCCGAAAATGTTCTGAAAAACGTGGTTTTCCGCTTTCGAGTGGTGTCAGATTGGGCGTTTCTTCTTTCGGTTTTAATTAGTTTTCTCGGTTCCTATAGGAACCAGATTTGTAATATATTTGACCTACTGAGTTGTACTGGTGCTCAAATGAAAGCCAATTAGATTTGCTATCAACCCATTCCCCTAAGTAGTGGGGCGAGGGGGGAGGGGTTGAAAACGCATCAAAACCGAGATATGACCCGTGAAAGACGAAAAGTGGGTGAAAACTGCACTTGCTGGCGAAAATAGCCTATTTGTGAAGGGCAGTATCTCGAAAATGGTTGGGAATTCGTGTACAATGTATTAACCAAAGTTGTAGAGAATTTTGTGTTCTTTATTTTAGTATGCGGTGACGTTATCGTTAGGATTCGCCGTTTTCGAGATAGGGACAAAAAACAGAAGAAAAAAACGAATTTTTTCGTCTTCCCCCCTCCCAAACGCGCGGCTAGATTAGGTGTAACATTCTACTACGTACTATTAGGAGTAGATAGAGCTATTAGGCGCTGCAAAATCTTTGTTTTTTTGGATGTACGGGTTTGGCTCATTTTTGAGCTATATATACTCATATTTTGAGTACTAGAAACCTACACTCGAATGAGTTTGGTTAGGGAGAGAGAACGACTCCTCTGCTGAATATTCAGCAGAGGAGTCGTTCTCTCTCCCTAACCAAACTCATTGGATTAGACCTCTGCACCATCGGCAAACAACCTACACTCGACGTTAGACCTGGAGAAGGCTACTTCTAGGCTACTAGGCTGGCTAGTTAAGATGTCGATAAGGTGGTAGCTCCCCCCCCCCCCCCCCCCCCCCCTCACTCGCTGAAGTAGGTTGGGTCCGCTGACCATGTACACGTGTCGCCCTTTCAAATAAGGCGTTTGTTGGGCTGTGATTTAAATAAATGGTGTGCCTCACGATTTGTTTTATTGAAATTGCAGCCCCGAAGCCCCAAGGTTTTTGTCATGTGGTGGAGTTAGGTGTAGGTCAGCGGACACGGGGGGAATGAAGGCCTCTGACCAGGCGCAGAAAGACCAGGCCCTCCAGGGCACAGATTAAACGAGTACTGAGCTCCAGGGGGGGGCCTAACACCTTACCGACCTCTGAAGCAGCCAGCGCCTCTCACGGAGACTCGGAGAGTAGCGCCTTCTCGACGTCCAAACGTCGAGAGAACCGACTCATTCAGTGATTGGCATCTCTATCATGTCCAATCATTCTGGCCGGGAAGGTGTAACCCGAGACTGAATTGGAGAACTTGGTGGCCCCTTGCTCATCTCAAGAGAGAGGGCTTTTACCTGGGGAACCCAGAACCTTCTAAGGACCTGTCTCATGTAGGCTCACTTACCCACAACGTGGGATCAGTTCTCATATATATCCATATTCAAATCATTAGGACCTTCGTACAAAGAGTTATGCGTGTTCACTATAGGCAATCAAATTTCAAAAGCTTGTATCTCGTCTGAATTGATGCAGAACTGCCTGTTGCCTCTCTACAATCCCTTCGGTGGGTACCCTATTCCCTAAGTAAATTTCAATATACTCACCCCTAACCCTATGGAGTCACAAATTGCGCTTTAGAAGGAATTAACTCGGTTGGAGAAGGCAAGGGGCGTGTGGGTTTCAGGCGAAGAGAGGAAATTGAAACTTTGGGTTGGAACGAGGTGTAGAGGATGACAAAGAAGGGGCGTAGCAAATTAACAGCGGGGCCAGCATCTAGGTGCTAACTAAGGGTGTTCTGTCCTCATTCATCCTTCTCATGTTCCTAGCATGGAAGGAGGAGAGTTGAAAAGCGCCGTTGTTGTCGATGAGGGGGCGGGGGTGAGTTGACAGAGGGAGCCTCTGTTCACCCCTCCACCATACCAGACACCCTCTAATTATTTTAGGTCTCGTCTTGCCTGAACCTTCCCTGGAACCCATCATTTCTCCATCCAACTTCCCATTCAGTGACATCCCTGGAAACTAATTGGCCAATGAGAGGTGATGAAGTGACTGTCCTCTAAGGTCTGTTCCTGTCGGCCCTCACAAACACACTGGTGCTAATCAAGAGAAAAGTGGTTTCCAAGCTCTGTGCGAAGGGAATGAGTCTCTTTACAAACGATCATTGACTTTTCATGAACCTCTATAGGTACCAATCAGAAAGCAAGAAGTGCATACAGTAAAGCCAAACCCGACCCCGAAATTTACCTTGAAAGGAAATATCAACCCTCCAGCCCCTGATCATCTAGTTGCGAATTCCCACGTTGATTGGTGACTGACTACGGGACTACCTTCTTCTCCCGAAAAGATTTTCATTCATTCACCATTCCTTTTTTTTCTGTCCAGACATCCCGGAGCTGATTACACTCCATACAACTCAACGGCCAATCGGAATCGACACCATCCTATTCACACAATGCACCCCTGGCTGGAGTGACGCTACAGAGAGGCACTACAACGTCATAAAGAGCGTCGTCCTGTACTTTCTACCTCTGGGCATCACCTCCGTCGCTTACCTTCAAATCGTCCGGGTCCTGTGGAGATCCGGCAATATTCCAGGTCACGTCGAGTGTCGAACCCCACTCAATACGATATCAGGTAAGGACGTCTCATCCTTTGCTCTGCAAAGGGTGAGATTGAAGCAGAGTAATTTCTGTACAGTGTGCACAGAACACAGAACGCCACAAAGCCTGCAATTAGCCCACTTCCTATTTGGAGAACTGCACCTGAAACGTGGCGGTCAATGATATTACACAGTTGTGGTTATCCGGCAGGATTGCTTTGTACTCTCCGTTGGATACCTAGTCATTTCCGATAGGGTCTATTGCCTACCCCCATCCTCCTCTCCATTGTTTCTTTGAAGTCAACCTCACCCCATCACTCTTTAAACAACACCAGCCTTTTCGAGGCTTTCCCACTTACCACTTTTGAGAGGACAAAGAAATTGAATTTTCTTTTAATTTTCTTCGTCTTTTCACTCCTTTCCCCCCACCCTTAAAGCTACCCCCACACCAATGAAGCTGATTTTCTATTAGCGCTCTAAGTCTTCCATTTCCCCCTCCAGACCCTCCCACTCCTACTTGATAACTTCGTTAAGGCCTTCAACCCGAAGAGGCTCCGATTCTCGAAAAGTAGATAAAAGAATTTTTCTCGTAATAAAAGAGCACTTAGCAAAATCGGCCCTTCCACGTCAGATTTCATCCCACTGGAATAATGGAAGAATATTCTCTACTTTAATATAGGAGTGTTCAACTCTAGCAGAGGTCAAGAACGAGGGGAGTGGGGGGCACATTTGACAATGGCTGTTTTTCTCTCAAGGTTTGAATTTTACCGCGATTTCGTGTTTTTGTATTGTGAGGATGAAGAAGAAGAACCATTCCAGGTTGAAAGCGAGCAGGTACTAAATCATCCAGTCGGCGGTTAGGTCTGAACTAATTGTACGTTCAACCACCTCAAGTCACTCTGGGCTGTAGATGAGCTTAGTTGCTCGAAACCGGTCCCCACGCTATAATTGTTTACCTGAATAAACAATTTAGTATTCAGCAGAGGAGTCGTTCTCTCTCCCTAACCAAACTCATTGGATTAGACCTCTGCACCATCGGCAAACAACCACTTTGGGAACTAAATGTATTTGGGTAGCAAAATTACTGTAGTTAACGATAGGAGAAAGAATTTAAAGACATCTCGTTTTTTCAACCTTGCAGGATGGAAAATGCGAAAAAGTGTCAAATGTGCCCCCCCCACTCCCCTACTGGAGACCGGAGTGGCGTCGACAGTGGTGCCAAACACCTCAAAAACTGGCGGAAATTCGAAATTTTGAAATTGCACCTGGTCGATCGGTTTTTGTGGAAGTGTTATTCTACACGTCTGTGAACACGGAGCTGTATTGATTTAGACGTGAAGGTCGGAAGGGACGATGAAAGTTGGGGTTGAATCACTTTTTTCAAGAGTTGGAATTTCTCGGAAAGCCCCATTGATCCCCACGGTGACATCGGATCATCCTGGGACCCCCATAACCCCCGGAAACGACACCTAACTCGACCCCATAGCCGAAAACATTCGAAAACCCATCCCATAGCCCCATTTTAGCCGCACAGCGCCCCACGGGTTAAAATTAGTTAATTAAATAGTAATAATTAATAAAATAGTGATAAAGATATTAAAACTTAATTTTATTCGGCATAAGCCCAGTGAACACCGTCCCCCAATGGCAGATCTTGACGTTTCAAGTCAATCCATGGAGCTCCATGGACTGTCCACCAGGGGCTCTGAATTCACCATGTCATTCCGTAGGTACCAAGACGACTTTAGCGAAAGCACGCTGACTAGTCTTCCCTGTGAAACTACCTCGACGCTGTGAGCATGCATCCCAGAGGTTCTATGATTACCAGATTGACGAACACTACTCCATTTAGGTGAAGGAATCAGGCTCAAGACGAGTGTTCTTCTTCTACTGAGGGAGTGTTCCTAGTTCGTCAGATTTTGTGACATTTATTTGACTGAGTTCCGACGGCGTATACTCCGTGATTACGCTTCCAGGTGAATGGGAGTATGTGACTAGGCGTGCTGGTGATGATCCTCGAGGATGGCTGCTCAGAGAGGAGGTTTCATCCCAAATTTGATGAAAAGCAACAACGTTAAGCCCGATCAACCTTATGTTGCTTGAGTCGCCTATGTACAAATACGTAAACACGTCTCTTGGGTTTCCAGTTGGGGGAACCGGGCTCAGTCTTGCTCGAAGCTCGAAGCTGTGGGCCTTTCATAACCCAAAGATTAAATCTTTGGGTTATGAAAGGCCGGTAAATTTTACCGAAGTCCGCTCGAAGGGTTAAGGTTAGGCGAGGGGTTAGCACACTCCCGACACTGATTCAAGGTTTCTTTTGAATCCCGAAAAATTATGCGTTCAGCCTTGAACGAGACGTACTTGCACAGCGTACTAATAATAACTAGTGGGCAGGAATATCGTGAGAGCCAACACCAATCCGACGGTACTGTTGTATGGGAAAATTTATTTTTTCCAATTAATTGCAAGCGAGCGTCGCGACTAGCAGTGCTAGTTGTAATTAAAGGCCGCTTACCGACGCCTGTCCATTCTGCAGGGTTTTACGCATGTATTGAGGAGGTTTTAAGAAACACAATTATCTGGTCGAGTCCCTAAAATAACCATTGCACATAACATAAATCTTGAGTATGTGATGATTTTTTGTTATTTATTTTATTTTTTTATTTTTTTTTTTCAGGTTGTCGACGAATGACGATAGCAAACACGAGCACTGAAGGTCAGCTGAAGAGTCGAAGAAAAGCTGCCAAAATGCTGGTTGCAGTTGTCATCATGTTCGCTGTCTGCTATTTCCCTGTGCACCTTATGTCAATTTTGAGGTAATATGCCAAAGACGTGACAAACGTGGACCCATTGTGGCTGTCGGATAGATTCAATTTTCAGCGTTTTTTCAATGTTAGGCAGTTGGTGTTTTTGTTCTGTTTCTTTATGACGCGTGAGAGCTAAGTTGGCTTGATAACAAACCAACATAAGAGCAGACGGGAAAGCCGCCCTCCCGTAGGCTCAGGGTTTACGAAGACGGAAATTGTCGAGACACACTGCGGTTCGTGGCCGCTGGCAATTTATACCACTATCTCGGCGCTTTGCACGGCGAGAGAAAAACCACCCGACTTGCGTAGGAGGAAAGCGTCAGTTGAAAAAAGATAATGTTTAAAAAAAAGTTTACGGCGGAGTTGGGGGTGCCGAGGAGAATTTTATTGGGCGAAAAGGTCGCGAGGGGGTTGTGACCCCCGGGGGGAAATAAACCACAATCAGGAAAGTTGGCAAAGAGTTTTTGGCTCAGGAAAACGCCACCTTAACCGCTCTGCCTAACTCGAAGAGATTGGACAGACCAGAAAATAGTTGTCTCCGCGGTCCCCCAAAACAGATCAGCGTGTTTGTTTAGTCGGAAAATTGATTTCCGGAGAACACAAGCCACACAATATTTCAATGCATAAATTGCTCCTCTTCCAAAATATTTTTTGAACATTTTGTGTTTTGTATCGGTTACTTTTTACTGAAAACATCAAGAAAATGAGATGAACTCATTTCTTCAATTTGCAGGTACTCGGTAGAGATTCCGAAAACGAACATGACGGAGTACTTGGCGAATTTCTCCCATTGGCTGTGCTATGCCAACTCTGCAATGAATCCACTCATATACAATTTCATGTCAGGTAAATAAGGCAACTCATTCACACCAGCTAAAGAAAACAATTGTACAATATCTGATATTATAACGTATTTGTACGGCTGCTGGATTAGCCGAGTGGCTCTGGGCGCTAGTCACTTAGCGCTGCATTCTGATAAGGCCGCGGGCTCAAATCCCGTTGAAGACCGTGGAAATTTTGTGCACAACATTATTATGCCTATTATGTGCAGCTGGGTTAAGTGAATCACCAACTAACTAAATCACACGTTTATGGCATTTGGCTCGTTCCCCTCTCCATGATTCAAAAAATAACCACGAAGAACCAACCAATCAACCAATCGAACAGGAGTTACTAAAGAGTTTAGTAAAGAGAAAAATAAAAGGTTTGTTCCAGGTCTGACTGCTTCTGTCGACAGAACCCGACCGCACCCTACTCGAGCTCTCAACCTACGATCGACCTGGAACAGCAGTTTCTAAACTGCGCATGTCTCCGGCGATTTCTGTTGGAACTAACCTAAAGTTCAGGGCGTATGTCTGACGACAACTGTTGTGTTGCCATAGAAATTTCTGATTTTTTGGAGATTGCGACAGACGCCCTTTTACCGGAACACCGGCATTTATTAATAGTTCGCAAGAAGTGGAATTTTAAGTTATGTTCATTTTTTGAAAATTGCTCCATTTGTTGCCCCACGAAAGCCCCTTAGATCCCCACGGTGAAATTGGATCGTTCTGGGGCCCCAAAGATGGCGTCCATGTCCAAAAATACTTCGAAATCGACTCATTAACTTGACCCCATATCCGAAACCCTTCAAAACCCCTCCCGTAGCCCCTTTTTAGCCCCACGGGTTTGGGCGATCGAGCTGAAACCTTTGCGGGCACAACTAGATGGTAAAACGAGTACTTTCCCAAAATTTCAAAAAAAAAAATCCTTCTGCTCAAAACGGCTCAGACGGTGGACGGTCATTTGATTTTTGATATCTGGGTCATTCTCACAAAATCGTACAGTTATACGTCCTCAGTTTTCAAATTTTGAACCCTCACGTAGACACTTGGAAAAATCTACCCATCCTTGTTCAATTCATAATGAAATTGGACCATCATTCCAAAATTTACTCGTAAATCGACACCGGAAATCGAAGTACTGTTGGACGTAGAATCCATTTTTTGGGGTCCCAAAAGCGATCCGATTTCACTGTGGGGATCTATAATATAGAAAGCCATATTATGGCTTTCACGGGGCTTCAAATGGGATTTTTGAAAAATCCCAGGTCAAATATTTTCCAAGCAAAAAATATATATATAATTTTTTTTGACAGAATTAATATTTGGACATGTAACCTATATCAAAGAATAATAAACCCTTGTGTAAAATTTGCAGCGTTTCATCATTTTGAAATGAGGTAGGCCAGAAATAACGCTAAATTTTATTTCAGAAACGTTCTTTCCTGTTGAGGAAAATGACGTAGTCTGCATGAAAATCACCTGTATCTCCAAATGTACGTTTTTGTGAGAACGACCCATCTACGTGTAATGTCAAATTTTGAGGCCGATCAAAATTGTCGACCTCCGTCGCGAATAGGTGTATTATCCGACGAATAATAAACCAATCGGAGGTATAATAATATTATGGCATATTCTGCCATATTGCATATGAATTCGGGGGTAAACATTGGTGAATCCGCGAAGAGAGAAAAATTAATTAACACATTAATGCAACCAGCGTGCAAATAGATGCCACCAGTGGGGGAAAAATAGAGGTGGGAAATACTGTCCCACATCGAGGTTGAAATGAAATTATCATATAGATAGCAAAAACCACGAGGGAGGGAAAGTCAAAAGTGCGATAGAATGAGGTGATAGGTAGGATGTACAGTATAGTGAGTGAAGGGGGGGGGGGTCGAGTGGCATACAGCTTTGGGGTATAGGCGAGGTTGATGCGAAATAAACCTCCAACCCTCGGTGAAAAAAAACTCCATCAATGGACCCCAACCCCCTTTTGATAGAGCTACAGGCTGTTACCACTGAACGCAGAGGAGATAAAATTCCCTATATAGTTACCGCCACTGCACCAATCAAAAATTCCCTATATTCCCTATATAGTTACCGCCACTGCACCAATCAAAAAAATCGAACGCTTCGATAAAAAAAAAGGATGAACTCGAAATTTTATTGAAGTTTTATTGAACACGGAGAGACTCCCACAAAGAGAACGTCGTCGAAAAGAACCCTGTATTGAAATCCTCGCCGCCTAATTGCTTTCAGAAAAAGAGAACAACCCACTAGATTAAATCTCAGAAGGAAAATTAATCATTAAAATACACCTTTCTTTCAGGTAAATTCCGAAAAGAATTCCGACGGACGTTTTCGTGTTTTGGGGGTAGATCGCCCCGGAGGAATAATCTGCACATGTCTTCGTACGCTTCCAGGTATTTGGGCTTTTGAAATGTACAGAAAAAGGGCATTAAAATGCGTTGAAACTGCACTCTCGTAAATCTGAATAATTCTGAACAAAGTTTATGATTTACTACGAAGTGAACTTGGAAATTTAATACACTAGCGAAAACGGATTTTAAGTGCCCTTCGGGCATAGACCTTGTAGAGAGATCAATGTTATTTAAATTATTTAAATTGATAAGATGGTTATTTAATAGTCATCTTCATTAATAAAGTGAAAACTAACACTGGCCAACAAAAAAAGGTGTTATTTGGTGCCGAGGAGATAAGGGTTGGTGTTGGAGGTTTTCAGTATTCTGAATCCCGTTTTTGCTATCAGGACTAGTTTTTGAGATAAAGCTCATAATATGAGCTTTATTATATTTTTAACACTCAAACGTAGCTAGAAAATAGGTAGGTATATTATACCGACCTATTTTCTAGCTACGTTTGAGTGTTAAAAATAGCCCCTAAAAAATGCCTATTAATTTTTCACTTTCAACCGTTCTTTCTATGTTTTATGAGGTGGAGAATCCGATTTTAGCTATCTTCTCCCATTCCTCGGGAAACAGCGGTAACTTTTTTTCTTTTTTTTTTTTTAAATTTTTATAGTGTAGGTACTTTGTCAACTTTACCGCTGTTTTCCGCGGAATGGAAGAAGATGGCTAAAATCGGGTTTCAAATTCGGATTCTACACTTCCTAAAAATAATAGATAGAATGGTTGAAAGTGAAAAATTTGGTATACTAGCACTCAGACAGAAGGGCGAGCGAAGCGAAGTGAGCTAGGATACAGAGGAAACGCCGACTCAATCACACAGTCCCTCCAGGAAACGTAAAATTGGCCGGGGAATAGAGAAATCGCCTTCCCACACATCAGGATCGTCGCGACGCGTCAGTAGGTAAATGATTACTCGACCCGAGTCAAGGGAACAATAACAGGCGAGTCAGGAGGGAGATCTCGTATACCTTGCACGCGCCCCTATATGGTCGATGGCACTCTTGAAATCCACCCGACGACGTGGCACAGTCCTTATGGATCCAGAGCCTGGGGCGCCCCTTATGTTTATTAAAAATCGTTCAAATTAAACTCCTCTAAATTCGCCGATCGTCGGAATGAGTTTTTTCAGGATTTTGTACTAAAATTCAGATCTCTAGGTAGGATACCGACTCAATCGGACAGTAAATAACGAAGATAGGAGGAGTTGCGCAGATGTGCGCTCATCCAAATTTCGCTCAACCTTATCGGACGTAAAAATGAATTCACCAAAACATTTAGGGGTTCACATTTGAAATAAGAAAGTTGGGCGCAAATGCGCCTATTTGCGCACATCTAAACCCCCCTACGTCCCAAAACTTCCCCCCAAAAGTTTCCCCGCCTCGCCACCTTTCCAAGGTCCCCGGCACCCTCCGTTCTCCTGTTCTCTCCACCTTTCCGAGGTCCCTGACAGCGTCCCAAGACAAAGGGCAAATGCACGCTGGATCTCTTCAAATCTTTCAAATTAAACTCGCCGTCTAAATTCGCCAATCGTCGGAATTCGTTCATCGGGTAGGATACGCTGACTCAATCGGACCATTAACAACGAAGATACGAATACTTGCACGAATTTGGGTTGTCAAATCCCCTATTCGAAGCTAAACGGTCCACCGAGACCATAGAATAGATCGCCATATTTTTATCGCTTAGCGTTTAGGAGAAGGCTGGTGACATACCCAACACATAGATAGTCAGCCACAGAGGAGAATTAGTGGTATAGATAGATAGATATACCTATTTTAGCTCATATAATATCCAAATCTGAAACCCGTTTTTTGCTATCATGTCTAGTTTTTGAGATATACCTAGCTCATATTATGATTCAGCACACTGAAACCCCCCAACACAACCTTTATCTCCTCCTCTGCACCACTACCTACACTTTTTTTTTGCCAGTGTAATTGAAGAATTCATTACAAAAACAACCATTGTCAAAAACAGCTGCTTCTCAGGAGAAAAAAAAACTGTTCCCCATTAACTTGGCTGTTTTGGCAAGGGTTGTTTTTGTAATCACCGTCACTTTGATGCGCTACAACACCTGACACTGGAGAACAGATACATTCGAAACCCTCTCTTCAAGGTCTATGGTCATTAGGTACTTGCTGAACGGGTTTTGATACAAATTTATCAGTATGTATGTGCGGGTATGCGTAGGTACGCGATTACCAACAGGACCGAAGTAATACCCCTGTCGATGACGTCGCACTTCGAGGTTGAATGAGAAAAGGATTGGCGTCGCCCCAGATCTGAAACGCGGCGCCTCTACCTGTCAAAATCCCGGTCAACTATTCAAATTTGAGCGAGGATGGATCCCGGCCCAGCACGACCACAAAAGACGAACGTGGCTACTTTTCAAACCCCATCAACGCAAAAAGTACCATTTTCAGGAAGACGAACATCTCATTATAAGAAACGGTTATTAATTAAATCCGTACGTAATTAATCTTAATCCTCCACAAAGTTACCAATACCGTAATAAAATAGTCGGTTAACTGTTAATATTTTAATGTACCTATTTTACAACCATCAATACCCTTCATGAAAGTCCTTAAAGACCAACGTTATTTTTAGAGTGCACATATTTTTGTATACTTTGTGTACACCTTTTCATATCCTATTTTAGTTGTTCTACTAAGCAAATTAATTGGAACGAAAAATCGACTGTAATAATCGACAGAATATGAGGGCAACAACCAAGGCAATGCCCAAGTGTGATGTATTATATCTTCAGCATGTTTGTCGTCTATTGTCCAAAATATATATTTATGTAGATACAATTGAGAAATGTAACCTTAGCCATCGAGCGGCTGTGTGTTTTTACCGTACCTTCGCGTACATCAATTAAATTGTTAAATTCATCATTTCGTGTTGTCGATGTTGAGTGTCGTAAACAAATTTAATGTGTACGTTTTACTTATGTCGTCTTCTATTTCTTTTCGCCCATTTAGGGCGATGATAGCTGAAAACTTCGCAAAATTGTACATTACGTGTACAATTATTGATTTGAGTTCCTTGAGCTTATCTAAGTCATTGTTGGTTCCTGTAGGTGTAAATAGTTGATTGTGTAAAGTCTATAAATGATACTTCTGTGTTGATGTGTTTCAGAAATTTTATGCGCACTGAAAGAAGTTTTAAAAATCGATGTACTATCAAAAACAAAACGGATTCTGCATGGTACACGAACAATTACACTCATATCTATTATTTTAAAGAAGGCCCACTAGAGTTAATAAGCGTGACTAATGTCATTGAATGTCTATTGAATAAAATCAGTAGTGTTGAAGTTGATGTAGAGGCACCTTATTGACCCAGGGCTTATGTGGGTGTATTCGTCTTGGGTCTGTTCGTCGCCTTCGTATTAAATACCCGGGTACCTCCTTGAGATGCAACATGTGCCAATGCAGTTTTGAACAGTTGTAGCTACTTATTTAAATCACTAAATTAATTCTAAAAGTTGGTGCCGGCGACCCACAGTGGGGCCGAACGGCCATATTTTGGAAAAAACCTCAGAAAACCTTCGTAGGTACTTTTAAGCAATATGACGCAGATCTATAATGTACCTCATATCCCTATGTATACCTAAAATTGCTCCTCACCCTTATTTAAAAACAAAAACACGTTTTTCAGTATATTTTTCAGCTGGAAGCCAAACTAGGATTCCCACGAAGTTTGAACACGAAGAACAGTTGTAGAGCAATAAATTTTGCATCGATTGAACACCCTAAAATTTAAAATTGCTACAAAAATAAGAGCGTAGTAGATGATTTCGACGGAACACCCCAACGATATCTGATTGAACCGTAACATTGAAAATGGGTTCCTTGAAAAGGTCGGAATTCATCATTTCTATCAACATATTCGGATTCAGCACCCTTTAAAACTCCACGACACAAATTTGTAGTTCGAACATCAGCGTTATCACATGCAGAACTGTTTTAGAAATGTTGAAGATTTTGAACTGAAAGCGAAGGCATCGAGTAGTTGGGCACAGAGCCGCCGGAGCGCTGAATAATAAATCTGAACGGAATCGGAATAATCGGTTGGCTAAACTTGCATAGATGTTGGCTAACTTGCATAAAGTTGGCTAAACTTGCATAGATGCGAGAGAGAAAGATCTCGGCCAATCAAAAGATGACGAAGCAGACCACATCATGTACCCCCTCCAGACCTTGGAATTCAAATACATATTGTATTTTTCCTACGGCCCTATAAATAATAGAGACGGGTTTTCTGCAATGTTGACCTATTTTTGTAACTTTGAAGGCCCGACCTTTCCAGGAAATTTTTATTTATATTTTTTTTTATCATTCAAGGAGCTCAATGAGCCCCTACAAAAATAAGAGAGCCCCAGCAGATGATTTGTGTCGAAAAAAAAAAAAAAAAAAAATCAGCAGCTACCTATTGCCCGATTAAAATTCGATTCCTGTCGAACAAACCCACTCGTAGAGTGAAAGAGGCTCAAACGTGCGCTATGACGGGAAGGGCAGCTTTGGGCAGATGATTTTTTTTATTCTTTGACTTAACATGTCTGGAGCGAGAAGATAGCGTTCCCAGCTCGGACAATGCGATCTTGGACGGGAAGTGACCGAGGTGGAGGCAAACATGATGAGCCTAAGAGTGAGGGTCTTCTAAACCAGATGCCAGAGGCACTGGAGAACTTTCGAAATGGGCATTTGCGGTACTGGTTTGGTAAGGGGAACCTCTGCGGTTCAATATCATCAACCCCAAGTGGCCAGGACACTGAAAGAGGAAAAGAGCCGAGAAGAGAGGCCGGCAGCAACGGACTCTCAGAAGGGTGAAATCAAGTTCCCAATGTCTATCGATGATTCCCTGGGCAGTTTCCCTTCGACTGAGGGGTTTTTGCAGAAGGTGAAAAACTTGGGACTGGAAGACGGAGCTGGAGTTCTTGGTGTCCAGAATTGATTGCCTGTCTTCCTGCACATCGCTACTCAAATCCACAGAGGATTTAAAAAAAAACCTAACTGGTTAGTTTGATCGTCCAACAGTCAGAACCCGAAAAAGTACCCTTCAATTTGAATTTTCAAGTATCTTTTTAAATATTTCACACTGGGGAACAGGGTGGCCCACAGGACTAGGTGACAATGTTTCGTCTGATTATGGAACACTGAACAGGCTGGTTCGAATCCAGGGTCAATCAAATGTGCCTGTTTAGTACCGCTTCACCGCTAAACCCAAGTTCATGTAAATCCGTCGAGATCTCAAATCAAAGCTTTTTCAGTTCATCATGCAAAGAGAGTCGAAGCGTGACACCAAGTGGTTGAAGCAACTAAATAATTACATTACAAAACTTCACGCCAGCTTCCAGTGATTGAACTTGGAACTTCCTTTCTTTCGCTATTAACTTAACTAGATTTCGCCTCCTTTTCAATTCTGGACTCTCTGTCGTGGACAATCTCTCTGCTGTGGAGTGAGCACACTGAATTTTCGTTAGACAAAATTGAATTATCCTTTCAGTTATGGTGATTGCTCTATTGTTTGGAGACAGACTTAGTCGTTAATATGACAGAATGTACGTTAATATATCACTTCACAGAACGAATGTACAAGGGTAGTGTTTCTCAAGCTTTTAAGCTCGCGAACTACTGCCGCCGATGCCTTGAGACTTCTCCGTCGGCCCACTCCTCTGCGCCCAGTAATCTTGCCCATCATGATGGTCAGCAGCAGTTCGTATTTCGGGGTTCCTCATAATGTGGCCCAGGTATGCAACCTTTCGCCGCTTCATGTTTCAAATTGTTGTGCTGCAGAATATAGCCGTTCCGCAGACGCGTCGTCCGTGGGATTTTCAACATCCTCTGGGTTAAACACTTCTCAAACGCCTCAAGCCGGTTGATGTCTGCAGTCTTAAGCGTCCACGACTCGATACCGTAGATCGAAATAGTAAGGATGTAGCAAGGGTGTTTACCATACTCCAGCGCAAGGAGAAAAGAACATCTCGGCTGCACAAAAATCGTCTCATCTTTATGAACGCTGCACGAGCGATCTCCATCCCAGCCCTCAACTCCCCATGCTCAGTCCTCAGACACTAGCTGTCCCAGATCACCCCCCAACCAACCCCTGACATCCAGAGCCACCCTAAACACCTGCTCTGAGTATAAATTGAACACTCTCTGTATTGGAAGGCGCTCAGAAAGCACCCCATCCACTTGAACCTGTGCGGTCTGGTGCCAGTAAAAGTTCCTGATCAGTCGCACATCCTTATACACCAAACCCACGCCTTCAAGGATGTGTACCAGGCTATCATGCTTCTTCTTCTTCTTTGTGTGCCATACCCGTAAGTTGGCGTTGGCGATCTCTCGCTACTAACTTCTGTTGAGCGTGTTGACCAGTTATTACAGAAGTAATAGGAACCTACTGTTTAACGCCGGCTCCGAACGGCAAATGCGGCAGGTTTTCCACGGCAGAATACTTTCGGTGGCTTGCCATTGCCTTCCAAAAGGTGATTATCAGTGTAAGGAAGATGTCTAGAAGCTGCTGGGATTGAACCAGCAACCTTTGACTCAGCAGTTCAATGCTCTAACCACTGCTTAACATTGTCGAAGACTTTGCATTCAAATGAAGAAGAGGAGTTCTGTTCGAACAGTAAAAGTAATAGGTTCGTTTCATCCAATCTCCAATACTGATGATCATTCGTTTTGTTCATCACTATAAACTGCAATAAGACAAACAAGTTGTTCGGCGTCCAACGATTGAATTTCTAACAACCCGTTCACCTATTCAAAGTGAGTAGAAGAGGTCTGAGGCCAGGGTGGGGGTTGGCTGGGGGCCAGCAGGGGGTAGCTATCAGCCTTACCCATAGGACAACGCGAGGAGGTTGCTCACGTAGTCCCCCAATATCAGTGGCATGAGCCACCTCGTCAAACGTTTAAAAATGAGAAACCGCAGGAGGGGTGTACTCAAGGGTCCGAAATAACGTAAACATGAATACTGTAAGGCGAGTGACAAGAACTAGGTTCCACAACCATTTCTGAACGTGCCTTATAACTTGGTTTGTTTCAGTCCCAAGTGCCCAGTGCCCTCTGCGGGCCAACATTGGTACCTACTAAGTGTGTACACGTCTCCTTGTCAGAGCAGTTCGGAAGAGAAGTGGTAGAAAATGGAAATATTCCCGAAATGTTTAATTAATTAAAGTGATATTATTTATGTATAAACCCTTAGGAAAAACAACGTTGAATGAAACATTATGAATCGATTACAAAAAGTAACAAATGGGACTTCAATCGCCAGATGTCAGTGAACATTTAGGCTTTGGGGGGTTGTTTCTCTTTCTTCTGGGCGGCAGTGTCGGCTTCAGACTTTTCGTAAGCGTCGATGAGAGCCTGAACTTCATTTTCGGGAAGTATGCGAGTTACACATTTACCGTCTTTCCGCTGAAGGGTGGCCACTTCCATACGATCGGGCTGCATTTTAGCGGTGTCGAGAGTCTTACTCAAAACTTTGATGCCTGAAATGTATTAAAATAATTTTTATAGTTTTTCATTTAAACTCCTCTTTCCACACTACTGAACTGGCATAAAATAGAAGAAAATAATAGATGAGCCATTTTGATTTTTTTCTCTCACCCAGCGTCAGTGCCTCGTTCATGGTCATTTCACCTTCCTTGTATTCTGTTTTCAAAGAAGACACTGCAGCACCCGAATTGTGGCCTATGCAAGTTGCTTTCCAACCTGAGTAGTTACCTGAAATTTACGAGACAAATATTTTTTATATTACACCATCTGGGAAAAAGAAAACTATGTCCTAAAACCCAGGAAAAACCAGAATGTGAGAATCAACTCTAGGAAATTGAATGATATTACTGTTAGCGCTCAAGTGTGAAGTCCTTTACAAAAAGACATAGAAACAAGTCACCGAGATCGCACAAGCATTCCAAAATCATAAACTGCTCGTTTTAGAAAAGTAGCTCACCACTGGGATCGGACTGGTACAACTGGTACCCGTAGTGATCGTCCCAACCCATGTACAGGATGGACACGCCGAAGGGTCGTTTGCCACCATACTGTGTATAAGCCTGTTTGATGTCACAAAGCCACGACACCAGCTGCTCACATGGGATCGTCTCTCCGTACTGTATCAGGTAACGTTGACTTATTAACCTGAAGAATGAAAATCAGAACATTACGCTACATCAACAAGACCATACGATAACCCGTCGCCTATGCATGAACAGTGTTCGTGCCAGATTTTTCCATTGTCACGCAAGATGAGTGATTTTGATCATACGAACTGAGTCCTAGCGGCGTCAATCTCCTGTCTCCAATTTCCCCTGATCAACATATTATTTCAAAAACCAGGAAATATTGACAAAGCTGTTTGACCGGCATCAGACTCATTGTAACCTTCCGTCGATGTTTTCACAGCACTCGGGACAAATTTATGTCATTTCGGTACCCAAAGTACTTTTTTTTGGACCAATGGACACCTGCGAGTTTGTAGATCTTATGTCTATTATTTAGCAGGTTTCATTTCCTCAAAAGATTGTGGTGTGAAAAAAATCTATGTGCAATAACAGTTTTAAAAATAGGCGTCAGAAACAGTTATTTTTGTTAGGGTTTTAATTCATCGCTTCTGCTACAATAATGATAATATTGGAATTCGTTTTCTTCATTTAATGGAAGAATAATAATTATTGTAAAATCATGAAGTGACATTATGAAATTACCTATATGGTTTTCTAAACTCTTTCGGAGAATTTATCCACGGGGATTGCTTCAGTTTTACGATACAATAACTTCAACTTTCTTCAATTGGCGAATACAAATTTTACTAATAAATTTTTTTAAATAGGCTCCATTTAACAACTAGCTATCTCAGTTTAATCGTCCTTTAGACTGCCAGGGTAACCAGATTTGAATAGATTAGATTGATACTAGGGAGGGTATGGAAGTGGGTTCCTGAGGGGCACCAATTCCCGCACCTAGGCCTGTAGACCCCTTGTGCTGCCTCTCGGAGTTACTATGGTAGGAGTTCTGTGCCCTTGAAGAGGTTCAGTAGTCCTCCTACCAGGTCCTGGTGCGCCAGTATCCGGCCAACTGATCCCAGAACAAGATACCTTCTGCGCTCCAGGGCCTCACACTCAAAGATGAGGTGATCTAGATTTGAGTAAATAAAAAATACGGAAATCACTGTGGTGTATTTCCTGTTAAGCGGGTGGAACAGGGGCGACCAACAGCTCAAGATACGTATGCATAACATGAAAAGTTGAACACAACGAGAACAGATGTTATGGACTTGTATCGCTGATAGGAGTCCGCTGTACAGCTCAAACTTGAAAAGACTAATTACCTGAGTTCATTGGTGAGTACATTAGCGTCAGCGGTGATGCCAGCCAGTGAGCAGATTAAGTTCTCGCTCAGTTTGAAGATCTTCTCGGAATAAACGCTCTCATCCAAAAGTTTATTTGGGTTTTTCTTTTCGGCAACTGGAAAAATTCAACAGGTATGGTGAGAGGCTGAGTCTGCATGGACGAGGGAAGCATCAGAAAGGGCGAGGGTTTTAAAAGCTCAAGCTGGTTAGGCCTGAAACCTCAAACTCTTGTGGAGATCAGGGAAAGAGAGGAAATAAACAATAGTTGTTTACAGTGAATTATTGTTGCGTGAGAACCTCATTTACAGCCCACAGTGACTAGACCAATTTAATGTTGAGAGCAGAAGCGATTTCTTCGCCGAACAGTTTAGACCCATGGAGGGATTAAAATACTAAAAGTCCCCGACCCGATATTCAAGCTTGAATGTGAGTAAAATTTAGAAAACCTGCTTTTTCGCACTTTTTTTTGTTTTTTGCTCATGGCGCCAAAACGATGCATCCTAGTGCATGAGCACTATCTTTACTATATTAAAGCCGCAGCCCGAGGAGGAGGAGGGTGACACGATTTTGGCCATCTTTATTCTAGGGCTCTTCTAGCAGTCGGAAAAATCTGAAATTGGTCTGAAAATCTGAGTTTGGCGAGCGTAGTGCAAGAAAAGTCTGAAACCACCAAAAAGTAGCTCCATGTGGCGTATCTGAGCTCCTAAAGCGAAGCAAAAATAAAAAATCTGCATTTTTTAAGAAAAAACTGCACAATATGGGAAACGAGTTGTTGGGTTTGAGGCTAGGTGGGATACGATCGGGGGTCGGCTGGCGTAGCCAGTAGGGGTGGCCCCCTAGTTATATAATCAAAACTACATTTAATTTGCTACAACTTCAGCACAGGTACTTACGGCTCTGTAGGTCAAATTAGAACCGAGAAAACGAATTTTAACCAAAACCAATCGTAAGCGGAAAACCACGTTTTTCAGAACGTTTTTGGCTGTAAGTCTGAAACTATTGGCCCGATTCCAAATTGTTTTTTTTTTCCCTCGTGAAAGCTGATTAAATCTCCCATTGCAGCTATTCTATGTGAGATTTTGATAAGGAAGGGGCCGGCACGGCAAACAAATGAAACAATTTGGAAAATGCGTGTTTTTTCGCAAATTTTTGCCCATAACTCGAGAATGGTTAATTCAATCCTTTGAATCCCTTTCAATCCCTTTTTTTTGTGGAAGCGGATTAAATTTTATACAAGGGACGGTACATTACATTTCTGTTGAGACAACAAAAGTACCATTATTCGCAAAAACACGTTTTCGCCAAAATTTGTCATTTGTTTGCTCAAATCAAACTCTCACATGGGATAGCTGCGATGGGAAATTTAATCAGCTTTCACGAGAAAAAAATGCAATTTGGAATCGTGCCAATAGTTTCTGAGCTACAGCCGATAACATTCTGAAAGTCGTGGTTTTCCGCTTACGATTGGGTTTCGTTAAAATTCGTTTTCTCGGTTCCTATTTGACCTAGAGAGCCGCATTTGGCCTTTGAGCCTGTGCTCAAATTACCTATAGCAAATTTAAGGCCCGTAGTTTTGGTTATATAAGTACTAGTGCCCATACCGCTAGGATGCATCGTTTCGGCGCTTTGAGCAAAAAAGTAAGAAAAAGCGGGTTTTGAAAGTTTGCCCTCTTTAAAGCTTGAATATCTCCTAAACTGTTATAGGTACGGGAAAAATTAGTAGGGATACTTTTGTAGCAAATATGGTGAGCTTCATTTTTTTACATAGATGATTTTTCTGTAGGACCTACCGTTTTCGGGTTAGAAGCGAAAATACTATTAAAAAAACTGACCTTCTTCGGCACCCCCGCAAGTCTTGTGGGGATTGAGGGGGCTGAAGTGAAACTTCTTTTTCTAAATAATTATTTACGTAAAAACAGCGCAAGAAATGTTGTTACTCTCAAGAGTGACAGCGACGAAGGGTTAAGACGTTTTCAAAACCCACCAACATCGGCCTCTTGCTAGGAAGCCTTACCAGCGCCAAACCTTCGGTAACCGGGGAATATCTTACCCAAAACTATGCCATCGTTGGCCAATATCCCAAGACATGTCCCAGCGTGGCTGATAGCTTCCATGGCATACTCCACCTAATCACAAAATTCATTAAAAAATTCATTAAACTTCAACAACCTCCATTGGCTACCAAAAATGTGGATCAAAGAAGTATAGAAAAATATTAAAATGGGTATTCCGTTTCTGACGAACCTTGAAATAACATAGGAAGATACAGGTATACATACTTGGTAGAGGCGGCCTTCTGGAGAAAAGATAGTCGTTCTCGAGTCATATCGTCGAGCCATTTTAAATATGAATTATAAAATAAAATAAGCAAGAAACAAATCTCCACGAATACTCGGAATGAAATGGATTTTACAATAAGTTACACAGCAAAATCGGCAAGCTTTGAATCAGGTTATGTGTTTTTTGATTTCTCACTGTAACCTCCTGACAATGTAGACAACAAAACAGAGCAAAATATCTCACCTTCTCTCGTTCCTTTCCTACCAGGTATGTTCCTCCGACCCGTCAGTTGTACCCGTTGTCTTTCACCGGTAAAAATTGATGTTGTAGGTACATCCTTTTCCTTTTTCAAAACAAAGTCGGTGAGAGGTAGCTTGCACAAGGTTCTGTTGAAATAGTTGAAATGTCATCTCCACGACGAGGGGTGAGGTCACCGCGGCTGCATTGGCATTGCATGCTTGCGATTGGCTGCATTGCGTTCGATTTTCCCCACCGCTGAACCTCATTCTCCCCTTCCAATAGAGGTGGGCGTTTTCGCTACAAAACGTTAGTAACAGGGAACAGAGAGGAACGGACTACGGAAAGTTTTCTAGAAAAAAAATGGTACCTACTTACCTATTATCAAAAAAATAATATATATATATATATTTTGAATGGTGTTCAGTTTTAAATAATAAATTTTATTATTGTGTTGGACTCCATTATGCTTGTAGTGCAAAAGCCGGTAATAATTCGCTCTTTCCTGGTATTATATTAAAATATAATATAATACCAGGAAACAGCGGAACGTAAATTAAGAATTAAGAAGCGGAACGTTAAGTAAGAATTAAGTACCTAGGTAACTTAATAATTTAATAAATTATCAAATCAATTGAGAGGCTGAAATGGGGAAGGCAGTCACTTTATTTTTCTTTATTATTTTATTATTGCATTTACTTTTTCATTATTTTTTATATTTTTCGTTCATTTTGTGCCTATTATTACCTACTGTCTTCTCCATGTCAGCTCCTCAATTATTGAGTCAATTAAATTTTTAATTAGGTAGGTACCTAATGTTTAAACAGTTGTTCTGAATAATAATAATTATTATTATTAAGTTATTTAAGTTAATTGAATTAACTTACCATTTATTTTATTATTATTTTAGTTTGTTATTATCATTTTAAAGTATTAGTTAAACTTTTTTCATTGATTAAAATGTCGTCCCTAAAGGCTTCAATTCCTGATTTCCAGTCATGCCAACTTTTTGAACCTCTCGGGGGTTTGTAATCTGAAATTTTGACAAAATATTCGGTTTTCCATCTAAGTAGTTGTGCCCGCTTTTTTAAACTTTTTTTCAAATACCTAATTTTTATCAACAGAATTTGGTAGTTTTTGGATAGTTTATACCAAAGAATAATAAAACCTTGCGTAGAATTTGCAGCGTTTTTAATTTAATTATCTTTTCATAAAATGCAATCTTGGTGAAGATAAAATTTGGTGACAACCTTTATCCTGATCGTTCGATGATACATTTTCGATTAGTTATGTGCCATGAGAATGCTGATGAGAAGACTCCACTAATAATTAGGAAAGACTACTAATAATTAGTAGGTAGGTACTGGACTCGTCTAGGAACAATTATTTTACAATTTATTATTATATATTAATAATATATAATATAATATTATAATAAATTCATTTATGAATCATGAAACTTGTTGATGAGAAGACAATTTTCTTTAATTAACGTAATAATTATTATTAGTAAACAAAATTTTCTTCTCACCCACAAGTCTAATGATTCATATTATAATAAATCATTCGTAAGTCAAAATTCATCATGAGTCAATCATAGGTTTGTTCATCATCATTCACTAGGTTTGATCTTAGCAAGAGATGAAAAGAGTGATGAAACAGTAGCTGTTTCTTTTTTCTAGAGAAAGAGCCGGTTTCTTTCAACAACCGGTTTGTTTCAATGACAGCATACCCCTACTCCTACGATTCACAGTTCCTTTTCCTTTTCCACATAATCAGTCAGTGACGTACCAAGTTGTTGATCGACGAGTCTCTCTTCTTGCGGGGTGATCCGAGTTTAATATCGAGCCGCCGTGCATTACGTTGTTTGAAGTGAATTATCGCGTCGCTTGAAGACAGTGACCCGAGAATCTTCTTGGGACAACCCCGAGGAAGTGTTTCACCTCAGCCACTCGTTTTCGAGGCAGTTAGTGTTGTCACGTATTACGTGAAGTTGCGTGTGACCCAAATTTACGTTTTTGTGTGAAGGTTCTACTTGATAAACTATGAAGAAATTATTGTTCGCGTTCACGTTCATCTTCGTCGGTAAGTGAAGTAAATTTGGTTGAATTCCTACGGTTTCGGTCAAGACGATCTACGGACAAGTTTAGCATTCTAGCATTAGAGAACGAGTTTCCTGATGTGTTTTTGAATAATACATTGCATTTTTAACGACTGATTAGGCTCAGAGTTCCGCTGAGACCGGCACTGATAGTGGAAGGACAATCAGCTCGTTTCCTGGGATAGTTGCGATACTCGGTGATATTGATATCGGTGGGGTGCAGGAAAAAACCAGTTGTAGGTGTCAAAAAATTTAAAATTAAAGTTTCTCAATCTATCTATCTATCTGATAATACGAAGAACCACATAATAATATCATATTATGTAGGTACCTACTACCTACAGGTTCTTCTTACTCGGCAATGGTCCTTTTCCATCCAGCCCTACTTTTGGTTTATTATTTTTGAAATAACACACCTATGTACTTAATCGCGACACACACCTATGTACGAAATCGGCCTCAAAATTTGACGTTACCTATACGTTTCAAGAGGTCTACATTCCAAAAAAAAATGTCCGTCCGCCGTCCGAGCCGTTTTGGGCAGTAGAAAATTTTGTTTTAATCTGAAATTTTGTCAAAATACTCGATTTACCATCTAGTTGTGTCCTCAAGGTTTTCAAACCGATCGCCCAAACCCGTGGGGCCGCTATACGGCTAAAATGGGGCTACGGGAGGTTTTTTTAAGAGTTTTTCGGCTATGGGGTCTAGTTATGTGTAATAGTTGATGGTGATGTTGACCGTTTCAATTAATGTTGTTGGAAACTTGTTGAGGGTCAGTCAAATAAGACGAGATTTTTTGCCGACGTTTCAAGAGATATATTCTCCTATCATCAGGGCCTAATGAAATGAACAAAACACGAATTTATACTTTGAATTTAACAATTGAGAAGTTTTAAGAAAAAAAAATTTATACAGGTACTTATAAGTGCAGGCCTGCAAGTGCTGCCCTTTTTTCCTGCACTTGTAAGTACCTGTATAAATTTTTTCTTTCTTAAAACCTCAATTGTTAAATTCAAAGTATAAATTCGTGTTTTGTTCATTTCATTAGGCCCTGATGATAGGAGAATATATCTCTTGAAACGTCGGCAAAAAATCTCGTCTTATTTGACTGACCCTCAACAAGTTTCCAACAACACTAGTTATGTGTCGTTTTCGAAGTAATTTTGGCCGTAGAATCCATTTTTGGGAGAACCAGAAAGATCAGATTTCACTTTGGGGATCTATGGTGCTACAAATGGGATTTTTTAAGGATCCCAGGAGGCCAAATAAGGTGTCGTTTTCCGAGAACCTAATTTTGGACGCAAAATCCATTTTGTTGAGGTTCCAATTTGTGCAAACATTGTACCTACAGAATAACATTTAAAAACACTTCTTCTTCGTCTTTAATGACACAGAAATAATTTTTGCACCCTTGTCTTGCAGTCTTTCTTTTCAGTCTTTCATTATTCTCAGAATAATCAGCCTACATATACCTACATTCGCGAAATGGGTCAAAAGTTTATATCGGTCTCCAAATTTTTCCTTTCATGCATCATGACACACATTGTGTAGGTCCCAAAAATGAAATCGCCGTCTAGAGCATAGAAATGTTTCTAAAAAGTTTGAGATTTTGACTATAAACCCGGGTTTTCATCTCAGATGAGTCCGCAAAATTTTCTGCCTGCTCTACAGGATGGATTTTTTTTCGGCCGTGGGGTCGAGCGGGATGTCGTTTTTGAAGTATTTTTGGTACGTAGAACAGTTGCTCATGAGGGTCCCAGACCCATCCGACAACACTGTGGGGATCTAGGGTGCTCCAAATGGGGTTGGACGGACTTTGGTCCGAAGGTCGAACGAGTTATCGTTTACAATTAATTTTGGATGTAGAATCCATTTTTGGGTGTCCCTCATCTGTCCTTTACAGTGTCTTTACCGGTATTCAGTATTTTTGTTTATTATTCTTGGAATACTACTCCTCTGTATTGGCGACATTGTTCGAACATTTTGATAGATTTGATTCGGCAAATGAAGGCAGATGGCCTATAATGGGGCTTTTGAAGGATAACAGATGTCGGAACAGGTGTCGTTTTTCGAATAGGGCGAATAATAATCTTGGACGTAGAATTCTCTTTTCGGGGTACCATAATAATAATAATAATAATATTATAATAATATAATATCATATTATGATGATAAAATGATATTGTCTGAAGGAAATTTAAAAATAATTAAGATTATTGAACAGTTTTTTAATTTGTTTTAATTTAATTATTTAGCCTTTTTATTTAACAATAATTAACCCTTTTTTTAAGCGTTTTTATATGATGATCATTGGAATGGAACCTTTTCTCTGGTTACAGTGGCTGCTGACCAAGATATGAGTTCAGCATTGCAGTCCTTAGGGGGAAGCCTTCCAGCTGACCTGGTACCTCAACTGCCTGGCCTAAACGAGGGCGATGAAATGTTGAAGGAAAAATGCATGAAAAATGGCAACAACGAAACGTACGACAAAGTTATGGTAAGTGGGTTTCTTCATCATTTTCTTTAATAGGCGTTGCTAAGCACTTTGATGTGAACATGAGCCGTTTCAGTATTTCTTTTTCTCATTATTCTTCCGAGTATGTAGCCAACATTGTCTTGGGGAATTATCAAATCAAGGCAGTCGTGGTAATATCAGTTGGCGTCATTGTGTGAACCAAAGACCTTCAAACGGCTTGATTCTTTGTGCTCGGCATAATGGAGGCTTATTCCAACCCGCAGTCACGTGCAGTTCCCATCGTTCCTCTTGTTAACATCTAAATGGAGTTGAGAAATCAAGTTGCATAAAATATTCAACCATCAGAGTGCCTGTCGTCTGATTTGTGGATATGCGAAAAGTGAAATGCTCGTTACATTCTCAATTAAAGACTGATTTTGATTGAGCTTTTGGGGTAAAAGCACAATCAAAATGTTGACACTTGAATTTTAAAACGGGAAAATAAGGCATTTGAGTATTGGAGATACTCGAAATTGGTGTCATTCTGCTGATAAGAATGTACTTCTTGAGGTTGGCCAGCTCCTCTTGTTTTAATAACCTATTAGTGGTATAGATAATATCTATATGATAGTATCTATATTATATTATCAATCATCGGGCAGATACTGAAGCCAATGACGGCCGTTACAGTAACAGTCAATCCATCGACACCAACCTTGTCCCGCAACTGAGCGAGTTGTTTCAAGTCAACAAATTCAGACTTTATAAGTCAAGTATTAAAATAATAATTATTAAAAAAATTTAATAGTGAAAATTTCACTATTAAGTTTGATGATTTAATCACATCGACTAGAAATATGTACAAATTTTTTTAGATTTTTGTTTTTTAATGTTTCGTTTTTTCTTGAAAAATATGTAACCTGCTGGGGTACTTCAAAAATCCCATTTTTACCCCCATGAAAGCCCTATAGATCGCAACAGTGAAATCGGATCGTTCCGGGACCCCAAAAAATGGATTCTACATCCATAAATACTTCAAAAACGACACTTAACTCGATCCCGTAGCCAAAAGCCTTTAAAAAAACGCTGCAAATTTTACACAAGGGTTTATTATTCTTTGATATACGTTACTTCTGCAGAAATTTAATTCTGTCGATGAAAAAATTAAAAAAAAAACTTTTTTTGGATTTTTATCTCAAAAAAAAATTTTTTTTGTTGGATTTTTTTGTTCAAAAATGCGTTTTTTCAAAAATTCTGTATTTTTTACTCGAAAAATATTTAACATCCTGGGATCCTTCAAAAATCCCATTTTTAGCCCCATGAAAGCCCTAAAGATCGCCCCAGTGAAATCGGATCGTTCCGGGACCCCAAAAAATGGATTCTACGTCCAAAAATACTTCGAAAACGACACCTAACTCGATCCCATAGCTAAAAGCCTTCAATAACCCCCTTCTGTAGCCCCATTATAGCCCCAGAGCGCCCCACGGGTTTGGGCGATCGGACTGAAAACCTTGCGGGCACAACTAGATGGTAAACCAAGTATTTTGTCAAAATTTCAGATTTTTAAAAAAATTCCTACTGCCCAAAACGGCCCGGACGGCGGACGGACATTTCGGATTTTGAATGTAGACCTCTTGAAACGGATAATGTCAAATTTTGAGGCCGATCGGAGTCGTAGACCTCCGTCGCATGGTGTATTATTCCAAGAATAATAAACCAAAATGGCTAAGCTGGTTATCATCGGGGTTTCATGAAATATGTTTGTGTCCTAATGTTGATTAGGTTGCTTGGTTGATATTAAAATTTAATATCATTATATTAAGTATATTTAATATACTTTAGGTTAAAAAAATTTCGTTCTAGGTATATCTGGTCACTTAAATTTTTTTCATTCAACTTAGTGGAACCTCAAGTTGCCATCGTCTGATCCCTATTTTGTAACTTCACAATATGCAGAAGTATTGATGGTCTCACCTAGTTAGGTAGTCAAAGGACGGGTTGCGCGAAGGGCCCCAACAATGGTCTCCTCTCGACTAGTCTCAACTCGATGGCCGTCCACTACACTGCTCGTCATGCACTGCAATACGGCCACTTATGGACCATTTGGACACTCATCCATTGTCGCCATAATATTCATATTATGAATTTCAGTAGCAGTAACCTTCCGAATCTGAAGTTTTCTAAAAACACGTTTGCTCGGAACATTGTCAAAATTGCAAAGGCCTCAACATTTTGTCACTTTTTTGGTTTACATAATAATTGATAATATCAATGTACATATTATGTACATATCAATTATCTTACTATTAACGAAAATATTCGATTATCGCCGAAACCGTTGATGGTTCAAACAGGAAATAAGGGTGATAATAGAGGGAGATATTATCTCATCCGCGTCGTTGACGGTCATCTTGAGGTTTCCGGTTGGCCAGTCAAACACGAAGTTGAGTTGCTCCGTGAAGTCGGTTCCGAGAAGTAGATTATGATGTCGGCGGTACTCTCTTAGCACTAGGCCGGTGCAGAGATGGGCTGCGACGTTGTACCGTTTCAAATAATTGGGTGCACCCATGTATGGAATGATTTTGACTCCCAACAGTCGCGAAATTGAAGTTGGGGGCGTCCATAGGCTGCGAGATCTCATCCGTATGTATAATATAATAATGACATATTTTGTCAATTAGATTGTAATCTGTACGTTCCGTCTCCACTGTCCGCTCAACTGCCTACTGTCAGAAATGGTGTTCGGCATGAAGTTGAATGAACCTGGCACGTGCTACCCATGTGTGGATTTTACAAATAAAAAGTCATTAAATGAACAAAATTTTGACAGATTGGTTCGTTGGACATGCAAATTTTAAAACGCTACAACTTTGTGCTGTGGTGGAATTTCAGGGAGATTCCGACGCTGTATTACCGTAGATGAATTATGTCATAACTCGTTCGTTTGGATCTTGTGCAACTACCTCAACTGCCGAGTAGGGTCTTCCTTCTTATTATGCCTTAAATTATTATCCGTAAGGACAACTGCGTTTTGGTGATGGAGCTGAACGTAACAAACCAACTTTGGTGTTTCCCTTACCTTACGTGTTTACCTTCGCTTATACGCGCAATATATAATATTTAAAAAAAAAACGAACGGTTATCGAAGTATGCGAGTCCTTAAAATTATTTAAATATCGCTCCGAAGATATTTAATATCTTCGGAGCGCTCGTCGTTGTGGCTTGGCATTTTCCACGGTGTTTTAAGGTTTTTGACGGTTTGAAGACGTAACGTTTTGACCTTCAGGACCTTGCCTCGGATTCATCCCAACGCTCAAACATCCTTCACCCCATTCGTTGCTAAACGAGTTGGTGATTCGGATAAAAATTCGTTATTGAGATGATAGCTCATTGGGAAGATGGCAGGAATTTCCATTAAACATCGTTTCAAATTACTCGTCACATTATCATGATTTATTCCCAAGTAGTTAGCAGGTTAGACGAGGTCGACGTAACCTTCGTTGTATGGATGTCTGGTGTGTCATACGGTTATACTAATATTATTTTCAAATATTATTCACCAATAAACGTTTTCGACAACATACCGGTGATGGAGGGGGAAATTAGCAGCTTGAGATGTTTAAAATTTCCAGATAAATCGAGAGCTTTTTAACGAGTGTCGATTGTACGATCAAAAATGGCGAAGATAGATTTTAGCAGAAACGTTTTGGTTGTAAAATCATTGGAAAAACTTGCCGCTTGTGATGTTTGTTCACCATGGTACGTATTTTGTATTATGGCTGCTGGGGGACACCCCCGGATGCTGTGACCTTTCGCCTAACGGCCGAACATTGGATAAACGTTGAACACACTTCATTTGCCTTTAATAGGTAGGCTAACCAAATCCGAACCAGTTGTGTTTTTTTCTTCAACCTACCAGTGCTTTTCAGGTGTCTCCGTAACAACGGTTTTTTGGTGTCGTTACCCAGCTTTGGTGTTGTTTTTAGATAGTTAGGTCACGGTAAAAGCTTGTTCCTTGCTATAAAAATGTTGCCCCTTTTCCTGTCGGTTTTTATTCGGTAGGTCATGGTAAAGGTATGTTACATGCCAAAATGACAAAGATTGATTCATGGATATGTTTTCGGGGAGTAAATATGTTTGAGTACATGTCATTACGAAGGTGTGTGTTGTACAGTGAATTTGCTAGGTAAGAATACACTAAGAGGAATTTGTGCAAAGTTCTTATTATTCCTAAGTACTCCAAAAACAGATCAGCGCCCCTAGTAATGCAGCCGACTCAAACATTTACAGAGGTTTGAATGGATTTCTTGGATTCCTCCCTCGTGAAGGTTCCTTTTCATGGCCCTCCAAGTTGGTTCTATGGTCTGCCTGAGCTCGACCTTCTCAGGGTTCACGACATAGTGAACGGAACAGCCGATTTCCATTGCAATCGCTCTAACCGCCGATTCTTAAGTATGATTCACTTGAAAACACACCTGGTATTGTGTTCACGCTACCGTGATACACGGTGTTGTAACCCCGACAATCCATCCCCGTATGGATAGGTTTTCCGCTGACTTCTCATGTAATGAGTCACTCTTCCGAATCGTTTTTCAATATGAGCTAATTCGTCCGCCCTTAGCACTACACGGCTTCGTGAGTCATTCCTGGCTCCCCCGTTTCACATCGACCGCATAATGATGCACATAATTGTGCGAAAAACACGCTGAGTCATTTTTCGTCTTTAATTTGATAACGATAAACCACGTGAGATAATTTGCATTAATAATTAATGCATTAATTTGCATTAATAAGTGATAATTTGTATTGTGGCGTAGTGACAAGATTTTTGACAAAGGCTTGGGGGCTGATTGAAAAAAAAAAAAAAAATCCTTATTTAAAGTCTTAAAATTTAATACCAACCGTGAATCCTGAATCCAATTCCCCGGGCGTCAGCTCTTTTTAGCATGAAACATGCTTTGGCCGTGGCCTAACTGCCCCAAAACGTTAGGCGGGAAGGGAGACGCCGGAGTATCACCTGATACATGGATGTATAGATATAGGATTCTATGTATAGGATATAAGATCCTATTCATGGATATAGGATAATCTCCTATATCCATAAATATAGGATCCTATATTACCGTTGGGCAACTAGTTCGGCATCCTCACTTGTCTTACCGTTAGTCCACTAGTTCGGCGTCCTCACCTGTTGTACATTAGGCCACTAGTTCGGCGGCCTCACCTGTAGTACTTTAGGCCACTAGTTCGTCGTCTTCACTTGTCTGACCGTTAGGCCACTAGTTCGACGTCGGACAGTTACTTTTCCAACACGCAAGATGGGGTTCAATTCCACAAGCCGAAAACTTAATAATATGTACATATATTCGGTTAATAAAGCATATTCCATGTTTCTTGAATTTTAGCCGGAGGCTCCAAGCAACAAGCTTCTGAGGGGCTTGGCGAGGCCCCAAGCGCTGATTTTTTTTTTTTGCTCAACTATAATATACATAATCATCTTCTGTTTTAGGAAGCCAAAGAGGAGCTGCAAGGATGCGTCAAAAACCTTTTCGACGTGGAAAAAATGTCGAAAGAAATAGAGAAGGCCAAACCTACCGGGGATTTGGACTCTGTCTTCAGGAAGTACTGCAGGTAATTACATGAAAAATACACTGCCAAGGCAATGGCACATGAGCTTCCTCGTGCCAAGTTCAAAATGAACGTAACAACTGTAACAAGAAAATTACGTTCGCGCATGCGCAGGGAGTACCACTGATTCAATCGTGATGAAACTAATACTTAGGGAACCATCTAGGGCTATACCCACACAATTCCTGAAAATTTGGTTGAAATCCGATCAAAATTGTAGGAGTTATGGCTGTGGCAAGGAAATTACGTTCGCGCATGCGCTGAGCGTACCGCTGATTCAATCGTGATGAAACTGACAGGGTACCATCTAGAGCTATACGCACACAATTCCTGAAAATTTGATTGAAATCCGATCAAAATTGAGAAAGTTATGCCTGTTTCAAGAATTTCACGTTAGCGCATGCGCAGAGCGTACCGCTGATTCAATTGTGATGAAATTCGTATGGGACCTCAAGGAGCCTGATCCGCATAATCCCTCAAAATATGTGCTAAATTCATTCAAAATTGTGGAAATTATGGCTGTAACAAGGATATGCGGACAGACCCACAGACCGACAGACACCAAATTTGTTCAGTAGGCTATGAAACGCAAAATGCGAGTGGAAATTTTGAATTCGGACAACAAAAATTTTTTTTCTACCGAAAGTGAACACAAGGCTTCCGCTGGTTCGCAGACAATATGGGAAGCGCGCCCAAAATATTTAAATGCACGATATGACATATCGTGCACATTGTATCAAATCGCGTTTACCGCTCTTATAGTCTGTCCCGTTGATTTCCATTAAATGTCAAATTCTGACCTTCGAGCGTCTTTCGCAAAAAATTTCTCGTCTTACCTAGCACCTTCCACTAATTGCGCTATTTTTCTCAAACATGCACTCACGTGTATTTAGCATAGGGCGTCTAATGACCGCCTCATCAAAGATAACCTTCGCTTCTGGTAATTATCCCCGTTCGCTCGACACAGTGTTCGAGAAGCTTCTCCTCGTAGTGTGAAGGTTCATGCGCTAACGTAGGGGATCCAACAAGGCTGTAGACCCTGGAACCGCTTGACATGACAAAGTTGAGTCGCGCCCGCTTACATGGAAGTTCCTTCAAGGACGCCTTTGACGTCGATAATGAGTCGATTTTCTTTGGTTTGTCATGCAAACCGTCTGTAAATTGGGTTGAAATTAATACCTTCCGGGGAACAATCGGTGTTAGTGAGTGCCATCAGGCGTGGTGATTTTTGGTATATTATCCTTGAAATAATACACCTATGTAATCACGACTGAGGTTGAAAATTCTGATCGGTCTCAAAATTTGACAATATACATTTCAAGATGTCTAGATTCCAAAAACGAAATGTCCGAACGCCGTTTGAGCCACTTTGGGCAGTAGGATTTTAAATCTGAAATGTTGATAAAATACTCTACAATCTAGTTGTGCCCACATGATTTTCAGCCAGATCGCCCAACCCCGTGGGGCGTTATGGAGCTGCGAGAGGGGTTTTTGAATGCTTTCGGCTGTGGGGTCGAGTTGGGTGTTGTTTTCGGAGTATTTTTGGACGTAGAATCCATTTTTGAGGATCCCAGAACGATCCGGTTGCGCCGTGGGAATGCATGGGACTTTCATAGGGTTACAAATGGGATTTTTGAAGGGTCCCGGGAGTTAAAATAGGTGTCGTTTTCCGAGTAATTTTGGAAGCATAATCCATTTTTTGGTGTCCCACATCTGTCTAAACCTTGTACAAAAAAAAAAAAAAAAAAATGTCCACACTTAACCTATGTATATCAAAAAATAAACCCTTGTGTAAAATTTACAGCGGGTTTTATAGTAAATTTGAACCCTTCTGCCAGTAAATGGTTTCACTCATACGAAAACTCAGCCGTTAAAAGGTTCATTGGTAACACTTTTCGCTGCTGGCTTGTCAGGACCCAGCCTTTAAACATATTCATATTAAATATGAAATAAATGTTATATGTTTGTACACCTTTCAATCTCAATCGCAAATTTGAATTTATTGCTACGGCGTGGTCAAAAGTTTTGACAGTGCCGAGCTTGGAATCATCTTGTGGCTGTTCACAGCCTATTGAGAGGCTCCCGAACGAATTTCAAATGATTCACCGGAGGTCAGAGGTGGTCCGTTTCAGTCGACCGGCTCCTTTTAATGTTTTCCCACTTCTTTTTAGGTTCAAGGCCTGTCAAAGTAGACATTGGCCTGCTATCGCTAGGTGATTGTCCGTTTGGTCCCGAAGATTGAAAAATAAAGATGGAGCTGTGTTTACAATGGGGTGACAACGTTTTGTTATTGGAATTTATTTGGGGCTATCAAACAAGCACGCGGTCAGGGGGACCTCAGTGCACGTGACCTGGTGGTGAAAATCCCGCAAATCCAAGACTTTATCCAAGTGATGTCTCGTTCCTGTTAGGTATGTCTTGTTCTTCTCTCTGATTCCTGGGGTGTGAATATAGGGGCCTCGCTTCGACGGCCATTAGTTGGGAGTGAGGTCGCATCCCAAATACCAAGAACAGCCTGAAAATACTTCCGAAACAAGCGGTACCTCCCTTGTGTCAGTTTGGCTTGAATCCAAAAATATATGTCTAAAATAGATAAATAATTTAAATAAAATTTATTTAAGACAGGGAATTAACGAGGGAAGCCCAGTTTTGGTGAAGTTCATATTAAATACAAATTTTGAGGTGGCAACACTTCTCCAGTAGATCTACATTAAGTCCCTGCTTTGAAATTGGGAAAAAACGGAAAGGCATCAAAATCGCCTCTCGACACTCAAAAACCGGGGGAAAACAGGGACAGCCCGAAAGCAGTGATGAACGAACGACTAATTTCCAATAATCCAATTGGATCCAATTTCTAATAATTCAATTTTCGCGCGAATATGAAAGCCCGGCGGAATGAGGAACGGATATGTTTATAGACTTTGTTTAACGATAGAAGGCTTCCAAATAACACTGAAAATGATCAAGAGATGAAAACAAATGGGGATTTTGAAGGATGCCAGGAAGTCGAATGAGGTGTCGTTTTCCGAGTCATTTGAGACGCATAATCCACTTTTGCGGTTCTCACATCCGTCCACAAACTTCACAAGAACATTTTATGAAAAAATAAAATAAAATTTAAAAAAAAATTAAATTTTTTTATTGATAGGCATAATATGCCTATAATAGTCACTAATAATTAGTGACATATTATGTTGTGACTAAAAGTGTAAACTTGAGGAGGGGTGTACCATTTTTAATTCTGTATGGACTTGTATGTACTAGCATTTAAGCGATCGTGTAAAACAGTGTGTAAAGAGTATACAGTGTAATGACGTAATCGCAAATGTGTTTGACGTAATCGAATTTTAGAGTTTTTGTAAATTACATAGTGTAAAGCGGAACACCGCTCGTGAATGTAAGAATAATATTCTTACCATATTATGTTAAGATTACGGGATTGCGTAATTAGGCAAATAGTTTTCCTTATTTAGATAGCTTAATAGCTATAGATAGATAGATTTAAATAGCTGTTAGAACCTTGAGTTCTTTCAAGGGAGAATGGTGTGACTAAAAGGGTTAAACGGTACTTCAGGGACCCATGGAAGAAGGAAAAAAACTTTCTTCTTCCATATCAGGGACCGTTAGGGGTGAGTGCACCAAAGACATATATATCTAGGAGGAGTGCACTTCCAAGCAATCACAGGTATAAAAAATAGGCCCCACGTGCACTTGTGAGTCAGTTGGAAATAAACAACGTTCGCGTCAATACTTGACAACACTGATGTTGTCATTGCTACTGGTGTTGTTGTCTTTGACTACTTCCCGGTTACATTAGTAGGTATAGAATTAATTTTGGAATAATTTATATCGAAGAATAACAAACACTTGTGTAAAATTTGCAGCGTTTTTCCCTGGGCTGCTTTACTTTTAATGGAAAGCTAATTACATCTCAGAGACGGTTGTGTGGAATCGTTAGATCAGTGCTGACGATAGTAACTCCACTCTCAAACTTTAATCAACCGAATGACGAAATATAAAAAACCTAGGCCCTCACGTGTAAGTGCACCATTAGTGCGCATTTGTGAAAGCTGTTCTCATTATTTTCTCATTGTCCAGCGAGCGATACCCCAAATAGACTGTTGCTATCAGATTTCACTAATTAGTTGAGCATGTCCACGACGGAAATTTCCATCTTACTCGTTACTTGTACATGTCGTAAATATCTCGCACCAGTTGCATGAGTAAGGAATTTTAGATTGCAGAAGAATAACTGTAGGTTTCAACCCAGTTGGACTGAGGGTTATCGTTCAATTGGGAAACGAGGTACAGATAAGAGTAAACAAAAGGCGTTTAATCGGGCGGCAGATAGGTACCCAATTAAGATGTTGGAGTAACTAGTGACGCCCAAAGAGCACGATTTTGACGTCAAATTGCGACATTTCCTTTCCTGAGATTTGATGTGTATTTTATTTGTCTCAGATATCGTTTATTATATAAGTACATTCACAAATTGTGAAATTTGCCATTTGTTCGTAGGAAATCTCCTGATTTGAAGGGCTGCGTTGAAACCTTCATGAACGCTTCAGAGCCGTGTTTGGACGAAGAAGAAAAGTCTCACAAGACAGTCGCTCTAGACATCATCGACTCACTGATCAACTTCATATGCTTCAAAGAAGGCGATAGGATTGCTTGTAAGTTTATAGTCGCGTAATGGTCGTAGAAACTGTTGTTAAGTTTCAGTGAAGAGAATTCAAGATGAAGAATGACATTCCTTTCCAGTGAACCACACTGCATTATTCGCCTTATCAGGTTGGACGTCGTTCGAACGGTTGACAAATATAAAATCTCTTCCGCTCCCATCTAGACAGCCTGTTGACCTTGGGTCTCACGATAGGTAGTGTTTAAGAATCTCCTTAATGAGCTCCTTTAAAAAATTCCTGAAAAAGTCATCCCTCAAAAGTTACGAGAGATGAATCAATAAATAAAATCGCGTTCGTTATTTATTAAAGCGCTTTAGGAAAAATTAAATACTTGAACTTTGGGGCAAGATAGCAAGGCGCGACGCACAGTGGTCCAGAACCCCCGAAAACGTGATTGAACTCAATTTTTTCCCTTTTTTCTTCAGATTTGAAAGTTGTATCCTTTATCCTACTTACAACCTTTATTATCCTTTAAACTGCTTACAAAAGTTTGCAGGAAATTTGGAATGTTTTAAGTTGACCTACGTTAGCGATTTTTTTGTTAACGTTCCTAACGATTTTTTTTCTTATTTCCAAAATGAGGAGAGCTTTGCTGATTGTTAATCAGTATTTTTTCCAAATTAGTTAGAAAAAATCGTACTAATGGTGCGCGCTAAAATTGGTCTCAGATTGTCGAGGTATAAAGAAAGTTTCTACATTGGCCTGAAGTTCAGTGTTTCTGATCCAAAGTTCGTATCTCTCCACATTCGTTTGGGATACTTTTCTTCCTCGACAAGATCAAATGCCCAGAGACGGAAGTGAAGCTTTAATAAAATTGGATACTTTTATTAGTAGGTAGGATACTATTATTTGTCCCCTGATGTGTCATTTTCCTTCGATTTTTCCGAATAATATAATGTACCAATTTGAATATTATTCGAATACCTAACTAAATTTGGGATTTTTTTATATATTTTTCCAATATTTTCGATTCAACTTCAGTAATTTGTCAATTTTAATGAAAACGTTGAGATTGCCAACAATACACTTGGGTCTGATATGAAAAAGTTCAGGTAATCAACGAAAAAAACGAAAAATGTCATTTTTTAAATGACACTGAGTCTCAAATGTGAATATAATCATGATTTTTGGAATGTACACACTCAAAAACATAAGACCTACTGTGCATGTCCCGGACTAGAAGTTCTGACAAACATCAGGGACTGATTGAATTAGTTCTCGACAGTCCCGAACTGACTCCCGACTGAACAGTGGACTACAAATTCCAAACTAGTTTGATCACTGTCCATATAGCCAAAAACTGGCGTGGTCATCCCCGAATAGTTTGGGATTGGCAGTACATACAAACCTAAGGGGTGGTTGAGCAGAGACTCCCGCCCACCGAGGTTAGTGCAAACCTCATCCCTCCCTCCCATCACCATTTCCCTTTCCCTACCATCTCCTCCTGTCGTGGCGCTCCTCCAAATAGGGTGGCCTGCTGATAGCTCTAATGTGGCAGTTGCCACTTGAAAAAAAGGAGGGGTAAGTGCGACCATTGCCCTCCTAACTGGAAAATGAACGTAAAGGCTGTTAATGAAAAACACAACCATAAATATGCCAGGAAAACTATTTGTTTTATTTCGAGTTACACTCTCCTGGTGTTTTGAATCGAACGCATTCTGTGGATTTAAAAAATGTTTTACAATAGGTAATGGGCAAATGCTTCATAGGACGAGGTGAATGCAACCTTTGGCAGAAATGGCATTTTGAGAATGTAAAAAGTTTGACAACAGGTCACACTTCCCCACAATTGGGATCGCAATTTCCCCTAACTCATTCCAGAGGCCCTCTCCTCATCTATAACCCTCCCACGCGCGCAATTAATCGCAGATAAGACATAAGCTCTTCAAGTTATCAGCAAAGAATTTGCCGGCTTCCTGAGGATTGGGATGGATTTTCTGGATAAGCTGAGGAGCAGACAGTTGAAAAAAGGAAGGCTGTTTGAAAACCTCCTCTACCACAACAACGACCGCTTCAGTAATGTCCACTCACTAAAATGGCAGTTTACGGCTCTAATGTAACGAGTTTCAACCCCATGTAGCCGCCGAGACTTGTATTTGTATTTCACGACTCTCCCAATAGAGGGCAGGAATCAAAGGCGGTCGCACTTTGCCCCCTGGTCGCACTTACCCTGCTGTGCTGTAGGTATTCTCCATAAGGAATTGTGCATAATAACATCAAGGTACCAACTACGACTTCGAGAGTATACCTATAGATTTTGGGAGAGCTCACTGAGGTTTTTAAGCTTGCCCCTGTGGATGTAGGTACTCGAAAAGAACGTCCTATGTGAAACACATTCTGCGTGTGCACTAGGTTATTTAGTCCGTGAACTGCTCCCTCTCGCTCAATTTTCGAGGTGCGATACCATGTATTTTTACACGATGTTGTGATTCAATGTGTTTCTGGTTTTCAGTGTTCATTGCTGAAGGGGGTCCGGAATGTCTGAAGAGTAAAATAGACCAGATTCAGGGCTGCGTGAACGAGACGCTTGGCACGTACACCGAAGGTGTTGAAGTTACCGCCGACAACGTACCGTTTCACCTTAGCCTCGATGAAAAGCAGTGCGGGTAAGGACTTTCTTGTAGCGTCGCACACCTGGTTGGGTTGCGAAATATTTGTAATAATTGAATGTGTCATCAACATCAGTGTTCGGAGGGTCCTTGTCCTTCAGATGTCTTCATCACGCAACTTCGAAGGCTAACGTTTTTGTTGTAGATAATGTAGTGGGACAAGACGCATTCGACCCAGTTAACGCAATCAGAAATACCAAGTAGCTGTACAAGTATTACGATAGGATATCTCAAGTTAAAGGTCGTTGTTGTCTTGTTTCTTAATGAATTTGATCGTTATCTTGTGGTCTGACCCCATTATGAATGACTCAAAGAGTTTAACCAACTGTATCCAATTATTGGGTACCCTCTCACTGATAATTATTATCACTACTCCTCGTCCAAATTTCAAACCATGAGGTTTTTCAGTTATTTAATTTAAAATAAAGGTTTTGTGGGAAGCACGTGAGAGTAATGAAATGTTTTATGGGTGATTTATTTTTAAAAGTGGCTTCATGAAGTGACTAAAAACGCCCTGATAACGCATACAATTTATGCGTTATCAGGGCGTTTTTAGTCATTATTTAATAGTCCCTCAGGATATAGTCCTTCAGGACCTTGAACCACAGGTTGTGAATGGGCGAAGGTTACTGTTGTTTGGAAGGTGGAAGGATGACAAATTTTGTGTTCTGTATTTTTTGGTGTTTCGGGCAGACATTTTGACTCTCAAAATTGACAATCTGTGCAATGAACAAAGAGTCTTTGATCGAAAATTCGTAGGCTCGATGCAGGCCCAGGGGCGGTTCTTCCAGGTGTTCACTGGTTCTGAGAACCCCCCAAAAAAGCTGAGAGTGAGCGAGAGGAGGGAAAATTTTTATTTAATATCATATTGGATCAGGGATTAATATCAGTTTGGAAAAAAAACACAATAACAGCTTATAAGTATACCATTGTGTCACTGTTGATGCAAGTTGGTATCTAGCTCATAGTATTTTTGATAACAGTTACATGCAGCTGGGGAATGACGTCCGAATTCGGAACTGATCTCAGTTCTGAACCTCAGCACGCCAAAGAATGATGTCGTGGCGGTGGAAGGACCGCTAAGTTCATGTGACTGGGCGAAATTATAATGGCTGCCTGAGCTGGTATCCATTGCAGCTCAAGCTGTTTTTGCCACAGGAACGAAGGTTAGGAATGGGTGCGAAGAGCTGGTGAAACAGTTTCGTAGCAGTGTTGCCAAAACACATTTTTAAGGGAAGGGGGACATTTAGTAGGGGAAAAGGGATATCATTCCCTGTGAATTCGGATTGTATTCGTCAAATCCTCCTGAATTTTGTATTGTGTGCGTGATTTTCGAGAGATGAATACTGGTACCTACCCGTCTCAACAACACTTCCTTCGGCACTCTACCCTTGGAAGGCAAAGTGGAAATAAAACGCTTGTGCCATATACAGGGGCGTGGAAAGTGGATCTGAGATCATGTCCATAGACGTGTTATTGCTATAGGAAGACTTCTTGCTATAGGTTCCCAGTCAGCAGACCTACTACGATTATATATATTATTTGGGTGGGTTTTAATTAGAAAAATTTTCTAACATATTTAATATGTTATACGCAGGAGCGTAGCGTGGTGGGTACTCCTTCCACAATGTTATAAGTCACACCTACGCATATTATTCACTTCAAAAAAGATATGAATGTGAAGCAGTTCTTAACTATCAAGTACTCCCAGTCCGCTTCCACCACCCAACCATAGCGAACTTGAGGGCTCTTCAAATTTCAATAAAGCGAGAGCAGAGGCCATATTCGAGTAAAGTTACAGTAAGAGCTCCGGTGTTTTGAGTGACTTTCGTCTAAGTCGAGATATTTGAAAATCCACTAACCCCATGAATTTTTCTCGTTTGAAAATAGCAGGCATGGAAAGCAGGGACAACTATAATTAGAACTACATCCGGATAAAAATTGAAACCTACAGTAGTTTTTTTGTTGAAAAATGTAGTGTGTACTCACGAAACGTACGTAATCCTTTGATATATTCCGTGGTGTACCTAATCCTTTACAACTGCCGTCGGGACGTTGAAACTTGGCGAGGCACTTTGAAACGGTGAGGACGTTGAAACTTGGTGAGGCAAAAATTAACGAACTAGAAAACAATCCACGCAACAACTATCTATTCTCGATGCGAAACAGCAAAAAGCCGACATCAAAACAACCTGAGAGACGTCGAGGGGAAACAAAGTACAGAAAATATAACCCTACTTCCAACTCCTATAACAGTCGATAATATTATACCGGGTATCAGCTTCTATAACATGCGCCGGCATGATCTCGAGGGAAGCACCGCATAAAATTTGCGGTGACTCGTTTGACTTTGGACTGACACCTTACGCTAAAGCTCGCACACCGAACCACCCCCATGGATACGTGGAGTTACGCACACTACGACACTGGGGCCCCCGGCGCTACCCCAGTAACTTGTTGTCTTCCGTACTTATACCTGTTACTGTCCGTGCATCTGCATCTGTTTTGAGTGCCTGTTACTTTCTCAATATCAGATTGAAACAGCTTCTGCTTCAATCCCTTCGTGCTGATCCACCACCTCTATTCATCAATCGATTCGATTCGTAGCATCGATTCTGACAAATTAGTCTTCAATCTCTGAATTTACTCTCTCTTACAATCTCTTATTCAATGGGATTTTACATTTGAAAAACTTCTATTTTCTACAGTAGAAAATAGAAGTGCAGTAACTGCACTGATGCAGAAGCCTTTTGTTGCCCCAAAAACGTCACTCCATAAATTGGGAAATCACCCAGTATGACGTCAACGCTCCAAATCAGGGCCTGTTGCCATGAATCTTATAGTGAACTGACCACTTCATTGTTGTTTTCCAGGGAATTCACCAAGACTCAAAGTTGCGTCGTCAAGCACTTGGAAAGCTGCAGCGAGCCGACTCCAGCCAACATCGTGGGGAGCATGATGGACTTCATCAAGAAAAACACCCCTTGCAAGAAATTTATCAAGAACTCGGCTGTCTCCCAGTCGACGATGCTTCTCTCTTTAGTGGCACCGTTGTTTGCTTTCGTACTGTCCAAACTATGATGGGACCAACCAATGGGCCATGAAGGCCGAGGCCCCGCCCTGAGGAGGCTCTGGGTCGCCCAAATGTGATATTTCTTTAAAGGAGGGCTCTATGAGAGAAAAGAACGAACCCGTTCATTTTCTGTCATCAATCATTTGCTCAGTTATCTGTTAACCGTTTAGTCATCAGTCAAACTCAACCTCATCAAACTATAACCTTACTCTTAGTTGTGTGCAGATACGGTTCAAAGTTACTAAACTACGTATCATCTGAATGATCCTCTCTCTAATAGGTAGCCAGTATTTCCAGTTTGATGGGTTGATCGAGTGTAAAACGCTTCGATCGTCCGTCAGTACCATTGTGGGATAGTTCTTTCAAAGGTGCCGGTAAATATTAGCAAATTTCTATAAATTATAAAACCACCATGACAATCTAGAGAGCCCTGAGGAGCAACCCAGTGACATCTGGTAAGCTTAGGGAGGACTTGAGTTCTGGTGGGTGGGTGGCATCCATGCTCTTTCCTCCAAAATTTTAGCTGTGTAACCCAGATTGTGTGCTGGAACACCCGCTGAAAAACGCTTAGATTTCTCCAGACGTTCTCTGCATAACACGGCCGTCTACTTTTTAAAAATATAATAGTTGAAGCTGAAATTAGCGCGACATGTTGGCAATTTCCATCCTCCCTCAAATAAAATTTCCTTACTGTAGTAGACATGGTTAAATTAAGGGCATCATTGCGAGAGCTTTTGGCCATAACCAAGCAAGGGCTTGACGCCAGCTTCCTTCTTGAACGCTCAAAGGTTCGCCTCCGGGAACGCTATGGAGCGTTAAGTTGGTAAAATAAGCCTGGAAAATTTAGAGCCAAAACTACATCAAAATTTTATTGCTGAGCCATGCCCCCCACCCACCCGTGTATATTTTTTTCGGATGTTTTCTTTTTTTTTCGCCAAACTGTACTGCCGTTTTTAAGTAAAACCGCTTATCTTCGAATTCGTCAAAATTTGTGAAAAATCGTATAAACCGCTTATCTTGTGGGTTTTCCATCCAATTCGGGGGCAGAACAACTTATCTGGGGTAGCTTTCAAGCAAAACCACTTGTGTTTGTCAATGTCAGCCACTTAGGTATCGACATTTTACGTCATCCAGTTTGCAGGAAAATCCACTTATCAACCGAAATCTGGTGACAAGTGGTTTTGCCTCGAAACACAAGCGTTTTTCCATAAGGGATTTTTCGCTTCACACCCAAGTGGTTTCTCCGGCAAATTACTTCACTCGGAACTCGGGACCAGCTGTTTTGTATACAGATTTTGACTCAATTTCGTTTCCAAAAAACGATGCGTCAGAAATGCCCAGTGTTTGCAGGCAAAACAGCTCTAGTGGTTTTGCCTCCAAACTGAGTGCTTGAGTTTACGTTCATTATCGTTTGGGAAGAACAACTTAACTACGATTAATTGAAGCGAATCGATGTTTCCGATATTTAATCGATATCAGCATGATCGATAGACCTAACGTTAACATCGAGCGGCAATACGGATTCGTAACAGTTACTCTAAACTGGAGTCGAGCAATGAAGGGGCCAGCTGAAAAACTTTGAGGCATTTTTTGGACGTCGAAATTTTTGCAGATAAGTGGGTTTTCCTTGAACCGGCAGTGTAGTTCTGTAACACCTGTGCCTTATGCTTTTACGTGTCGACACTATTGTTAATCAAAAAACCTTCTTTTTATCTTGTAATTGTCAACTTGGCAGTACCTGCTGAGTTAGTTGTAAAATCGATGTACCTACCTATCCGTACCGAACAATAATTGTTAGTGTAATAATTTTTGTTGTTGTATAGGCTCTTGATGTGTCTAATGTGCGCTTCTATCAGGTGAATGAAAAAAAAAAAAAAAAAAAAAATCAATGATTATTTTGTGATTCGAAAAGTGAGGAAAACATTAGCTGCTTTGAAGTTGTACTATGTGCGTCAATTGTTTTGTGCATTTTGAATAAATTTAAAAAAATATTGAGCGTAAATTTATATTCCATGCAGAACTCCTTGTATGGGGCGAAGAAGGGGGTAAATGTAGGGACAAAAAAATCTAGGGGGGGGGGGGGGGCTCAAAAGTATCGATATTTTTAAGTATCATGCGATAGTGACAGTTGGGTGCCATACCCGTAATGGGCCCGGGAACCGAATCTCGACTAATACTTTTTTCTGAAAGAACTTCATAATTTTAAGCCATAGCAGTGAGTTTTGGGCTCCTACGGTGTAATACAAATTTCCAGGGCCCTTTAGAAAATTTCAACTTTGAATCTGGCGGGAAGAGTGGCGCTTCCATGAAGTGCTCTCTGGTGGTCAGCCAATGAACTAAAAGCACGAATTCAGAGAGATTCACGAGATCAGAAAAGGTGAAATTGCAAGGAAAATAGTCGTTCGGATTTGTTCTGACGCTAGCGTGACGGGACAGACCATATTCATGTTCACCAACATAACATAACCAAAAATAAAAAAGCTTTTTTTGTACACTTTCTACTTTTTGTGCGAGTGCACTCTGGCGGATTAGTTAAAATGTCCCGGCGGGAAAATTCAAAACGCCAAATATTCACTAGTGATGTCCTCTGCTCAGACACCTAATTTCTCAGTGCTAACTGTACTGAGTACTTTCATTATTAGTTCAACAGTAGAACTAGTTACTATGTTCGGCCGAATTTTCCCATTTCTCTGACCTTGTTCCCTAGCCCATTGGGAAGAGCCGCTAACTTCTGTTTGAGCGTGTTGACCAGTTATTACAAAAGTACTAGGGACCTACTGTTTAACGCCGGTTCCGAACGGCAACTTTCGGTGAGTTGCCATTGCCTTCCGAAAGGTGAATTTAACCTGTTGTTAACACATTGTTAGAAAAACGAGAAATGTTATATTTTTCGTTTTTCTAATAGGTTCAATGTGTTTTGATCCTAGTGCTCTTCATTTTAACAAGCCAATTTCACGGTACCGAATATAATTAATAATATTAATTCTGTGCTTGTTGGGGAAAAGGGGTTAAGTTAGGCTTAATAAGCTTGACTTAACCCCCTTTCCCCAACAAGCACAGAATTATATCCCTTTACAATAATTTGTCATTATTTTATCTCTCCGTTATGAAAAAAGGACAATATTTCCGTTTGGTTTGTACTACATATAATTTAAAAAAACAATGACTATAATGTGAACAATTAACAATGTAACAAGAAGAGTAAAATTTCAATAACAAATGTTAACAGCGGCACTTTATACCAATAAATATAGCAAGGAATGTGTGCCAATAAATACATATATACAGCCATGCGTAAAATAGACAGTCGTGTGAACCCTCAAAATTACAATTTAAATTCGGGCTAAGTAGTTGCGTTTTTGTGCGAAGGCACTCAATGAACAAAGCGGTACCGAGCGGTACCCGAATAGAATGTCGTTTTTGGAAGCACCATAATGCAGCCACAGCCTGAAGTCTCAATACTGCGTATAATAACAATATTTTGTATGAAGAGGAATGTGATCAATGCGTTGAATGGCAGCAAAACCCGTAAGACGATAAAAAAAATAAAAATAAATAAACGCTTCATCAATGTTGGATACAATGACGTGCTCAACTATAACAATTCTAGCGGTATTGAAAATTTAACCACCGCACAGTGGAGCCGATGACGCTAAATTGTGGCGGAAATTATTCAAGGTGTCAGATAGAGATGGATTGAGCATAAAAAAATGCAAAATCTATATGTTTACCTGTTTATCATCATTTTTTAAACAAAAACAATAAAATTTAAAATATTTTCCCTTATATGCACGGCTTTAATGCGCAAATTTGGGCACGATCTGACTTCGGAGTCACATTCTGGGGTCCTTACTGAACACACTGAAAGAAACTGAGAACATCGCGACTTTTTTTTCGGTTTTTGATTTTTTTTCTCAGTATTTTGAGTCGATGAAGGCCAATTTAACGAAGAGAATATTTTTAATATGGCCTGAATACAAATCAATCGTGGTTTAAGGCTTAATTAATATGTGGGGCTCGCCACGGCGAAAAAAACTGTACTGGTGAAGATGCCGATTTTCAACTTTCCGCCCCTCTGCTCTCCTCCAGACAGCTCGAAGCGACAAAACCAGAATGGTTCTTGGTTCATATATATATCAGCTAAAGAATCAACATTAAACCGATCGGCCATTTGCGTTTTTAATTTTTCGAATTTCCGTCACCTTTTAGCTTCATCAGCACTGTGCACCGGGTGGATTACGAAAGCGACGATCCCCTCTGGAATGCGGTACGAAAGCGCCAAATATTCAGGAACGATTGCGCCAGTTTTTAGAGAAAAATCATATCGAAAGCAGCGAGCACATACTCAAGTCTTACGCTCTATTGTAGATGATAAACAGCAAAGAGGTTTTCAGCCCAGCCAATGGGTCAGTAGTTGTGTATCTTAAACTCAGTGGATAGCAGTGATGGTGTGTTCAGTCTACTCTCGGTAGTGGTAAGACTCAACGACCCATTGGGATTCCTCACTCCAGTCACTTTCACAATGAGTAGCATCGTGCAAGATTCAAGCCTCTCTCGTTGCCTCCTCCAAAGGCAACCCGCTGATCCCTTCGATGGAAAACCACTCAAAGTTCCTGAAGATACTGAAGATCATAGCCTGGGTCAAGAAGTGGATCCACAACGTGAGGCATCTTGGATACTGCTGTTGCTCCATGCGTACATGACCACTTTACCATTTGAGCTAGATTTAGCCCTGGACACGTGCATCAATTGGACCCAAAATCATCACCAGGTCCTGTTTGCCACACGACATACCATCATCTGGGGCTTTCGGTCTGTTCGGGGCGTCAGCACATCTGCACGTTTTCCAGCGGCGCTTTCGTACCTTAAAAACTGACAAGAAATTGGAGGGGCATTCGTAATTCACCGTAACCACCGAAGCAGTGATCATGTTGACCAGAACGATGACCTTCAATCAGGCGATAAAAGGTTCGGGTTTTTAAAACCATCAAGGAAGCTTAAAGGGAATTCGGTCAGTTGATTGGCGTGGCGTTCGTTCTCGCTAGCACTTTAGGGTTCGTTTCTGGCAGGCAGAAGCTGAAAAAAAAAGTGTTGTTACAAAAAAGCAGGTGGGTTTAAGCGTCCAATTTAGGCAAGTTTGAATGTGGCACTTACTGAAGGAACGTTGACAATGCGGCAGTCGATGCGGCAAATATGAGGAAGGAATACGCTCCAATGGCTTTCTGTACAGAGAGGAACGTCATTCCAACTAGGAAGTTACCAGCCCAGTTACAAACGCTGCCCAACGCCATAGCTGACGGCCTCGGGCCGACTTCAAACAACTCTAATGATACAAAAAAGTAAATACATAAAACCGACTCCATCTGTAGGTGGGTAATGAGGTGCAAAAGTAGTAAATTATTACCAGCTCCAAGGAAGTACGGAATAGGTCCCAGCCCCAGTCCGTAACAAAGCACATAACCGATAACTCCAACAACAGACATGTAGGAGAAGAACGAAATTTTATCCTGAAAAATTCAAACAAAATTTCTATCACTTTTTACTAAGTTCCTTGGTGAAAACTTTGAAAATACACAGTTGATGATGTCCGTTTCAATGAATGTGGACGGAAAGTTGTTGAGGGTCAGTCAAATAAGACGAGAATGTGCCGACGTTTCAAGAGATATATTCTCCTATCATCAGGGCCTAATGAAATGAACAGTTATCAGACAGTAACCCGAAAAATAATTTTAGAGGACATTGGAACAGAGTGGTTAGGAGTTTCATTTGCGAGCCTTCGATTCGAGGTACATAGTTTGATACTTCAAGACGAGAAACCAGCGTTGTTACTAAGAAAAATTACGAGTTTACGGGTAGCTGCGGGAGTTCCGAGTGAAGGATGGATGCATTATTGATAGACGATGAACTCGGGGAGACGATAAAATGGCGCCAGGAGCGGATTCATAAGATCCTTAAATCGCTCGCCCAAGAAAGGGCACTGTTAAACGAGTGCACGCGCACCCAATAGAAGGCTGAAACAGTATATGGGCCATTCTCCCAGAAAGCGACATTTTGATGTCCGGAGCGTTTTCCAAGCCCCATTATAATTTTTTTGAGTTGAAATTTGTTTAAAATTATTGTATTTGACTTTATCTAGAATCGCTTTTCTCATTTTTTCGATTAATGAGTTCATTCAATAGAAAAAAAGCTTAAATAGTCAATTTGTCGTTATCCATCCGTGTCCAGGCTCGACCACCCCAACTTTGATGAGGTTTTCCCCAAGATGCAAAAAAGAACACAATAAAAAAACAATTTTATAACATTCTGGTTAGTTAATCTCCCCCCCCCTTTGATAACTGTTCATTTCATTAAGCCATGATGATAGGAGAATATATCTCTTGAAACGTAGGCAGATTCTCGTCTAATTTGACCGAACCTCAACAACTTCCCACCCACACACATTAAAAAAAAAGAAGTCCCAATACAAACCATGTTGGCGATGAACAGAGTGAGCGATACCAGCCATATTGCTGCGGTGCTGGTACTCAAAACTGCCAGTACCCTCCTGGGGTAGTGGTTGACTACCATGATCATCACTACGGAGAACACGAAGTTCAGGAAACTGGCAAGAAGACTTGCGTACTGAGCGTACGAGCTGGACAGACCAGCTTTTTGGAAGATGTCCGTGGAGTAGAAGAAAACCTGCGACAAAGAGGTGGATTCACAAATGAGGCGATGCCACGGTGGTATATATTTAGGTAATCGTTCTCCCCGTACACCAACATGTCAGAATGGGACGTACCGCGTTGATGCCGCTTAGCTGCTGGCACCATTGAAAGGCGCACACCAGAGCCAAATTCAAGCGAAGCTCTTTAGCTCCCAAAAGGCGGGCCAAACTCCATTTGTCTTTCTGGCCGTCGTCTTTGACGTCTTCCAGTTCGTGAACGACGATCTCTGGAGGGAGGTTGCGAAGCTTGCTGAGCTCTGTAAACAATCAGCAATGTGGCAGTGGATCCAAGTAAGAACACACACTGAGGGTTCTTTTTGGTCTTACTCGGGCAAACCTTTTCAGATTTTTTCATCTTCAGAAGGCTTCCAATAACACCAAAATGGGGTCAAAACTGTGATTGCAAGTTCGTGTGAATTTAAGGAATTGAGGGAAAATCATCGAGGTTTAAATTTATGGCGGGAACCAGCAATCAGCTGGAATGACGTCATACCCCATCGTTGGAGTAACCCCATTGGCCGGTGAGGACCGATTCTGTAAGATAGCCACTCTGGCGTCCTTGAAGGAAAACTAGCCGTCAGAGTAAAGGAATTTTTTTTTTAACGCTGCGAATTTTATACAAGGGTTTATTATTCTTTAATATTCTGAGTCATTAGAAAAATATTTTTGAAAAAAAAAAAAAAAATAAAATTCTTTACATTGTTTGGACAGATATGGGACCTCGAAAAATGGATTATGCGTGAAAAATTACTCGGAAAACGACACCTTATTAGACCTCCTGGGATCCTTCAAAAATCTCATCTGTAGCCCCATGAAAGCCCATAGATCCCCATAATGAGATCGGATCGTTCTGGGACCCCCAAAAATGGATTCTGTATCCAAAAATACTTCGAAAACGGCACCCCACTCGACCCCATAGCCGAAACCCTTCAAAAAAATCCTCTCGTAGCCCCTTTTTAGCCCCACAGAGCCCCACGAGTTTGGGCGATCGGGCTCAAAACCTTGCAGGCACAAATTGTTCTTCAAAAAGGCACTTATCCAAGTTTCTCACCAAAAGGGCACTTATCCAGATTTGAAATGTTGAAATCAACCCCTTAGAAAATATTATAAATTCCTAACTTCTATGTTTCATCACTCGAACCAATACCCCCTTCAGCAGTTCGGTAACTTTACATTTTAGTACGGCCACTAGACTATTTTTAAATTTCTCAACAACATGTCAAAATGGATAAATGCCCTTTTGAAAATAACTCCTTACTTATGGATGGAGAGTGATTCATAAGGAACAGTAGTTAGAGGACCCATTCCCCAACTTAGGTCGGTCGCATTCATCCACATGTACTAAGTAGGTAAGTCTTACCTTTGATGGCTCTCATGCGGTCCTTTCGAACACCATCCAAATATTTAGGACTCTCGCATAACCACGGCAGAGCGAGAAGACTGATTAGCACAAGGACAGCAAAAAACGCCAGCAGCACATTCCAGTTTTCAGCAGTACCTGCAAATACAATTTTTTTAAATGAGGTTTTGAAGGTGAGTTTCTCGGTACATGGAAATCCCACAGTTGGAAGGTACCGACCTAAAATAGCGTGTAGACCCATCGTTTGAGCAAACCAAACTCCCAAACACAATCCCATCGGGCAGATCCCTCCTGCAGCACCTTGCAGAGTTATTGGTGCTAATTCAGAAAGGTACATGGGCATCACAGCAGTTATAAGCCCTAAAAAAGAAACAAAAAATGAAGAAGCAGAAATTAATAATTAATTTCTTAATTATTAAGAAATTTACGATATTTTTGAAGTATTCAAGTTTTTTAAGCGAAAAACGTCGTTAGAGCTATAGTTATTGGACTGTAACTTTTGAGGTCCACCCGGATCTCTTTACCACGTTAAACTTGAGTTATTTCTGGATGGAACTGGACCAAAATGAGTTGCAGGAACCTGCAGGATTACGAGATACAGCGTTTTGAAGTAGAATGTTTTCGCATCTTTGCGTGTTTTGAAGTGGTGGAAAGTGCTGAAGTAGTTACGGGGATAAAAATGTGATTATGTAACTACCAGGAAAGCGAAGGCCCCTTTTTCAACGTTTTACAGAAGTAAAAAGTACATTTGGACACCTGACATTGAGGCAATCGGGCCTAATATTTACTGTCGGGTAATATTTACAACCAAAACACATATTTTTAGCGTTGGGACGAATTTTTTATCTTGTAATTAGAGTTTTGTCCAGCTAGATTGGCGAAAAAGACAAAAAAAAACAACAACAAAAAAACTGTGCATCGGGGCAACATAATAAAGAGTTCAAATGACAGATTTGAGGTCGATCCACCCGTTCATTAATTAACAATATTATAGATACTCATAACATGATGGACTAACCTGAACTGAGCCCAGATACAAGTCTGCCGAGGAGCAGACACTCAATAGATTTCAGGGGTTTCGACGCGATGAATAAGGCCGCCGCAACGAGGAACAGAATTTTACCCAAAATCATAGTTCCTTTCCTAAAACCGACACAAATATTAATTTATCACTAAACAATGTGCTCTTTAATTTCGTTATTCAAATCGCAAAATTTTCAAGCCTGACCTGCCGATTTTGTCGGCAACCAACGCTCCTGAGAGTGACCCAGTCATACCACCCACGAGCAGTATCGACACTACAGTTGACCAAAGGATGTTGAGTCCCGACTCAGTCAAGTGCACGTCGTACCTCTCGATTGCGGTTTCGTTGCACCAAGCTTTGATGATCTACAACAATGAACAAATAAACAGTTTTAGATATTGAATTATAGAGAATGAGTAATTAGTGCAATGGTGAAACTCACATCTGCAGGCGTGTTGACGACGCCTAGGGCCCATCCAACAGGGATCGACGCGCCCAGGCTTGTCGTTATACCAGCGAGTGCGAGCCTCCATGTCCAACCAACTTCCTGAAAAAAAAAAGTAATGACGTTCAGAACGTGTTCCCTCCAGAGCTGAACTGTTAGTTAATAGACTAACCTTAAGCCGTTGAATCTTCTCTTGAAACCGCCTTCTATACCTGAGCTGAGCAAGCGCCTGACGCAATTTTTGCCTCCGCCGAATTTTCTCCGGCATGGCGCGACTCCCGAGCAACGCCCGGACGCGACGGCGGAATTTCTTTTCGATACAAATACGCTAAGAGCCGCACGTCATTCCGGCTCGAGCGGTTCGACTGGCGGAAACCAGTGAATGACATACCAGAGGCTCCACACTGAGTTAGTAAAGCCCATTCAGCTCAGTCTATTCAGAGTCTGTAATGACCCGGATAGGAGGTAGAAAAGACGGCCTCGTGAAAAGTGATGGAAATCGATGAGTTCCTTAGATTTGAGGGAGTGTTTGTGGAAATAGACCACCGGAAAAGCCATTTCGTAAACAAGTCACAATGAAGTATTTTCCTATAGCCCCCGGCAATGCTTGGCAAGTAGGCACTGCTTAGGACTACAGTTAGCATTTTTTATAAGATAGATAGGTAGTTATTTATCTACCTTAACATTAATAAAAATAACGATTGGATTTACTAGACCAACCTGTACTAGGGGGATTTTTCTAAACTAGGAATAAGCCCTAAAGGGTTCTGTACGGAGAAGCAATTTTTGTCTCTATTGTATGTGAGAGGAGGGGGGGGGGGCAGCGGTGATTTGATTTTAATTAAGAATAATTATTATAGCTCGTCATCTCGTTTAAATTTGAGCTTGAATGGGTGATTTTCCAGTCCCTCACATTGTCTCTTACGGGCTTTCCAGAGTTCATTCAACCAGTAGTTCAATACGGACCTTGAACGTATATTTGAGCGCTTAAAAACCTCTAAAACAGCGTCTCTCAAGAGTAATCTTACGTTCGTAAAGTCCATTAGGTAGAAACATCAAAATTAGTAATGTCCCAAGGTCACTTTAAGTCAGTCCTTCACAAATGCACCAAACGGTCGCCTTCAATGACGCGATTTTTAGGTAACCTTAGGACCTTTTTAGGTCAACCTATCCTCTGAAAAACATGTAAAAACAGCTGTATGCGGAAATCGCCCTTCAAAGTTGGCGCGCTCGAATCGGAGGAAATTAGTGATACTGCCCAAATAAGCTATCGATGGTAAAACTGTAAGTCCGTAAGTTTAATTTTTTCAATGCCTAATTTAAAAAAAAAAAAAAATGTTATTATTTTTCACTACTTATGAACTTCTTTTACTATCGCTATGTAAAAGACTAATGGTCAACTTATTCCTCTTCCATTACGGCGGGCGGGCGGCGGACGGACATTTCGGTTTTTGAATCTCTAGACCTCTTGTAACGGATAATGCCAAATTTTGAGGCCGATCGGAGTCGTCGACCTCCGTCGCGATTACGTAGGTGTGTTATTCTTAGAAAAATAAACCAAAACGGGTCAATACTCGAAAAAGAGAGCTCAGGCCCAATAAGTCCCACGTCCACTACCTTGACTAGCAACTCCAAAGAAGCTGCAGCATGTCCATGGACATACACATACATTTGATAAGGCCAATATCATTGGCGCTATGTTGATAGGCACCAGTTACTCCCATAAAGTCAGACCAGAATGTCCATCGAATTTTTCAGTCCCTCACACACATTCAGTCCCAATTTAAATTTTCAAACAAACAAAAATATTTTGCCACTTTACGAAGGTTTAATAATATTATGGTATTGGGGATACTAACGTAATCCTACAAACGATTACTACGTAATCCTACAACCGATTAGGATACACAAATCTCAACCACTAGGTAATTCAATACACAGAAGCTTCAAATAAGCCAGGGATTACTTCTTTGATGATTAATTAGTGAAATCGATTACGACTTTGACAAAGGTAAAATTAAGGTAGAACAAAACAGATAACTAAACATTCAACGTACCGCAACTTTCAAAACTTGAGTTCCATAGCTTTGGGTTTCCCCCAACGCTTGTCGCGACAGCAACGGCGCTGCGGAGTTAATCTCCATTAGAACTGACGATTTCAACTTGGGCACGTCGAATGACTGAATGCAAGTCGAATGCAAGTTGTCGAATTGAAATTTTCGCAAGTTAACACATGTTTCCGCGTTAAAGTTTTGTTATTTGACACAGCCCCAAGCTTCACAGATAAGATAGTTGTAAATGAAACCTTTACAAATCGCGGGAAGCCGTACAACCAGATGTCACGTTCAATTGGCAAGAGAACGTGATATGAACTCCCACTAATTACGGTTGACATCTGGCAAAGCGGAATGACTGCTAACAGAAACAAAGGGGCTGGCCAAGGGTTACAGGAATCCAACATTTTAGGGGCAGGTAGCATCTTGTGAGACTGAACTTACTACGATTGGCGGTTTTCCTGTGGGGTTCTTCTCACTACTTTCATTGGTTCTGGGCTGTATGGTGTAAATTTGGTTCCGATCAACTCCCATGGTGGATTACCGAATCTGGTTCAGCGACCCGAGCTGAAAATTGAAATTTCAATTTTTATTGTTGTTCTCACAGTACAAGACATACAACCACAGTATGGTAGGAGGTTGGGTGTGTAAATGAGTAAATACTGATTCTCATTCTCGTCGGCTAAGTAAAGTAGAAAGAATCTAATAGCAAACGTGACGATTCTTGGAATTTAACTTTTCCTTAAGGCAGCGGCGAGGAATCGTTGATTTTATTGAATTCCTCCCCAACTCTGGTTTGAATTTTCACCCTTCCTGAGTGCCACAAGGACGATCTCAATTATAAGGTATAATACTTGATCAATAATTGATGAAAGTCCTTCTCTTCTGATGCAATTTCCTCCTTCAAACAGGCTTCAACTTTTTTTTTTACTTCTCATTTATTACAGATTCCGACGTTTTTCAATGATGAAACTCGGCATCATCAGGAGCAATGCTATACCAGTAGGTAAATGAGATTCCAAAAATATAATATATTTTTGGATATATTATATCGTCACTCCAAGTTCTAACACCACGTAATTGCCATTTACGCAACTTAAAAGAAGATGCAAAAAACTGTATTTTCAGTTACGCGCTGTTTTATCAGTTACTCGTTGTTTTTATCAGTTACGCGTTATTTCATAAGTTACGCTGTTTTATCAGTTACTCGTTTCTCGTTTTTATGTTACCTTGGCATGGTTACCGTGCCTTCGGCTATGTTAATACCTGTCACACGAAATAAAAAAACTCATTTTCGTCAAAATGTCAATTACGTGGTATTAGAACTTAAGTGACGACATGAAAGATAATATCTTTCAAATAATATTTAAAAGAGTTTGATGATATCATTAGATCATCCAAAAATTATGGTTTCGCAGAAAATAACCTGAAAGCGGAATGAAAATGACAAAGACAGCTCAGTTGGTTGGGGGCAAAAAAAAAAAAAATAAATAAATAAAATAAAATAAAATAAAAAATAAATAAATAAATAAAAAATAAAAAAATAAATTAATTTTAAAAAAACCGACCGGATATTCTAATTCGTCTATTCTAATTGTAATAGGTACCCGCATTATTTTAGGGTCATTCTCTTTAGGGCGAATTGCTTGGAGACGAAATGGCCTTTTCATGTCGTGGACTCAACCCTAATAATATTTTTTACCTACTTGTTCTCAAAGTTAATAAAACTAAGTTTTTTAGATTGGCAATTTTTTCTCGTCATAATTACCTACTATTATTTGAAAAGTATAATTGTAATATATTATATAAAACGTAATATATTATATAAATAATTTTCAAATGCCAAATGGTGAAAAAGCTCCACATTTCCGCTGCTGGAAAAAGCTCCAGTTCCAAGCATTATTCTAAACCAGAGCGTGGAGCTCAACAGCTTCAAATCACAATGGTAAGCTACTCATCAGATGAAATCACAGCTCCTTCACTGTTTCTTATTTTAAATCACTTTTCCAAAATTTGTTTAATTTAATTAGCTTTCACCATTACTTGGGTTATTTACCTTTCAATTTATCTTTCAAACTAGACAACACTCTTTCTTCACCTCATATCGTCGTCATTTTAGTAAATCCGCAAATCTCAAAAAATGTTTTCGGTTGTTTTCAGTTTTGAGTAACTCAATGGAAAAATTAGTTTACCCGAAAAAAATAGTTGGCAGTCATGTAGTGTACCCAAACTGAGAAAAATGAATAAACATCAACTCGTGACTCCGCACATCTCATGATATTTTTACCTGTAAAATTCACAAATCTCATAGTTCTCACCAGCGAATCTGCAGAATGACCTTTCCAGCAAGGGTTTCAGGGAGGAAAAAGTCATGATTGAACTAATCACACACCTAAACAATCCCGATCTGTACGTACCTGTTCTGAAAATCATTGAGGGCCACTCCCCCCTCCCCCCCCACAACTCACCAAAATGAGATACCTATATCTATAGATATGAGGATTTACTGTAATGACGACGATATTTCTTCCTAATCCCGAATCTGACCTCCCATTTTTCTGCATGCGATCTGAAATAACAGTTCAAAATGAAGAAGTATGTACCCGGTTCGTTTCATACGATCTCCAATACTGAATTTTACTATAAGATATAGATATAGTAGTGGTTATCAGTGGCTCAGTGGTTTGAGCGTTGGACTACTGAGTCAAAGGTTGCTGGTTCGATCCCAGCAGCCGCAAGAAATCTTCCTCATACTGATAATCACCTTTCGGAAGGCAATGGCAACCCACCGAAAGTATTCTGCCGTGGAAAACCTCTCAAATTTGCCGTTCGGAACCGGCGTTAAGCAGTAGGTCCCTACTACTTCTGTATTAAGCTGGTCAACACGCTCAACAGATGTTAGTAGCGAGAGGTCGCCAACGCCCGATTACGGGTATGGCACCCAAAGAAGAAGAAGAAGAAGACTATAAGATAATTTGCATTCACTTCAAAATGGTTTGCTTTCTCCCGCATTCGAATACTCGGAATTTAATTATCCGATTCATTCGTTTTGCCCATCACTACTAAGGGTATTAAGGGGTATGACCACAGAGTAAGCTACTAGTAAAGACGTGTATGACGGTCATACTATGACCACTAAAAAATATAATATTTAGTATAATATACTATTACTAGCAGTTCTTTATGTATAATATTATTATATCTTTATATTATAAAGAACTGTTAGTGGTAGTCAAATTTTTGGCCGTTCAATCTGTATCCCTGGCGCAACCCTAATTTCCCGATTTTAAGGTGCCTTTACTATAGTCATTACGAATGTTTAAATTACCTTCAGTATCTTCTTCTTCTTTGGGTGCCATACCCGTAATCGGGCGTTGGCGACCTCTCGCTACTAACATCTGTTGAGCGTGTTGACCAGCTAATACAGAAGTAGTAGGGACCTACTGCTTAACGCCGGTTCCGAACGGCAAATTTGAGAGGTTTTCCACGGCAGAATACTTTCGGTGGGTTGCCATTGCCTTCCGAAAGGTGATTATCAGTATGAAGAAGATGTCTTGCGGCTGCTGGGATCGAACCAGCAACCGTTGACTCAGTAGTCCAACGCTCAAACCACTGAGCCACTGATAACCACAACCTTCAGTATAGTAAATTTAATTTGTTGTACGAGAGACAGTTAATACTAATGATAGGGCCCTTGTCAGGGCTTTAGAGAGCTCGAAACCAGTCCCCACGCAAGATTTGTTCATTTATGAAATTACAATAATAATTATTGTTCCAAATAATTTGGAACACCAGCAGAGAGGCCTTTACCCATTATCTCCATACTGTATAATAATTATTATTATACAGTATGGAGATAAAAGGCTTCAATTATAGACAGTAATTATTACTGTCTATAATTGAAGCCTTTTGGGACCAAAGGGCCTAAATGCCAAAATAAATTGTAATCAATGAATTAATTTCAATTAATACTTGAAAAGAACAATAAGATATTTAAAATCATTTAAATGACTTAATCATAATTATTTAGTCATCTTATTATTATTAGTTTAAATTATTTTAGCAATCGTTATTATTATTATTATTATTATTATTATTATTATTGCAATTATTCATAGCAACTACTGGTGTGAATTATTAGCTTGTTTAAATGAATTAAATTTACTTTTTATTATTTTAAAGTATCTTTAATTATTTAATTTAAATTATTGAAATTAATTCATTGATTAAAATTTATTTTGCTGCTTTTTATTTTTTTTTGTTTATTAACTATTGTAGGAAACATCGATAATTTTATGCACGACCTAATTATTCTACCGAACAAAAGCTGTGTAGCTGTTATTCGTTTAATGACGTCTCCGTTCGCTACGAAATGTCGGGAAATAATATTATAATAACGAAGGATTAAAACGAAGACTAAAGCCGCTTTTAAAAACACTCATCAGAATTGTTTTGGAATCAAGCAAATACTGTCTAATTGAGGCTATAGGGAGGGAAATATTAATAATGAAAAAATGATTTCTTTTATAATCAACAGTTGATGGTGATGTTGACCGTTTCAATTAATGTTGTTGGAAACTTGTTGAGGGTCAGTCGAATAAGACGAGATTTTTTGCCGACGTTTCAACAAGTTTCCAACAACATTTATAATCAAATATTTTTTGCTACATTCAAACCAAATCTGTTACCAACGAAACAACGCACCTACCTGAATTCTACTAGGTGTACATCAACAGCGCAGCATCATATTTTTGACATTTTATGTCTTTGCTTTGGCACATAAACAAAAAAATCGTCACGAAAACTGTTGACGAAAACAATTATTGTCCCAAGCCGTTTCTAGGGAAATGGAACTTGTTTAGACATAAGATGTCCCAATGTGTTGCAGACTCGTATGCAAGCGTTTGTTAAGATTGTAAATAATTTTAAATAAAGCGTTCGGTACGAATTTCGGATTAAAATATTTTAACGAAAGTATCAGATCAGCGTGATCATACTCAAAATTCATTCAATTTTTATTCAAAAATCGATTCTGTGCGATTTTGACATACCTACCCTACAACAAGCTACAGGAGAAGAATGTTCCTGAGTTTACCGCGGATATGATAAACACGACGAGACTTGAAGCCAAAATAATTAATACGCGACTCCGAACACTAACTAACCGTTGGGAACTCGTTAAATTGGCACACCGGCGGAATATTCTGTTCGGATCAAACCCCGACAGAGTCGATGTTCAACATTCCATTCGCAGAAATACGAGCGGCAATAAAAATTCATGGTGATTATAACCCGGCGAATCGTTTAACGGCCCCTAAATAGAATACCTTCCTTCTCCAATAAATAGCGAGCGAATACTGTACAATAAATAGCGTACCTACTCACATTCTTTCTAATGGAAATGAGCAGTCTTCACCCGACACATGCAGTGAGTAACACAAGGCAGGAATACCGATATTACTACGGTATGCACTCACTCTAGCTCGTAGGAGCGCTATCAGCCGCTAGCTCAAATTAGCTTCGTCGTTAAATAGTTTTAACAAAGTTGGAAAAAATGTAGTTCTATTGTTGCCCAATATTAAAAGTTTAACATCAATTTTTCAAACTTCATTATTCGACTAATACACCAAAGTATTTGCGTCCAGGGGACTCCTGAAATGTTTCATAAATGATATCGGGATTGCAAACTCTACCTACTCATTGTGTGGATTCCAAAATTTAGCCGTTGCGGGTAGGGAATGTTATATTAAATCAGAAATTTACTCGGTTTTCCATCTAAAAATTGATTTGGTCTATTTGGTGAGGGGCTGCAAATGGGTTTGTGAAGGTCGAAAGAGATGTCGTTTTCGAAGTAATATTAGACGTGGAATTTTAATTTTTTCTTAAGATTCTTCATTGATATGTAGATAATTTTTGCACGATTCATATCATTGAATAATACACCCATGAAAAACTTCGCAGCGTTGTTTATTTTGCTTCCGAGTTTGCGAAGCAGCGGAAGCCTTGTGTTAACTTTCGGCAGTCAAACAATTTTTGTTGTCCGAATTTAAAATTTCCACTCGCATTTTGCGTTTCATAGCCTACTGAACAAATTTGGTTCCGTGTCTGTCGGTCTGTGGGTCTGTCCGCATTTCCTTGTTACAGCCATAATTTCCAAAATTTTGAATGAATTTGTCTCAAATTTTGAGGGATTATGCGGATAAGGCTCCTTGAGGTCCCATACGAATTTCATCACAATAGAATCAGCGGTACGCTCAGCGCATGCGCGAACGTAATTTCCTTGCCACAGCCATAACTCCTACGATTTTGATCGGTTTTCAATCAAATTTTCAGGAATTGTGTGGGTATAGCCCTAGATGGTCCCCTATCAGTTTCATCACGATTGCATCAGTGGTACTCCCTGCGCATGCGCGAACGTAATTTTCTCATTACAGTGACAACTACGTTCATTTTGAACTTGGCACGAGGATATAAACGACGTGCCAGGAAATTGCCTACTATACAATAACTCACTGCGCTACCTGTCAACCATAGTAAGCCATCTATATGAAGCGGCGTACACAAAACTTCTCCTCTATAGGTGATGGCTAGAATAGCCGCTGTAATATGGGCTGTAGTAAAGTGCCTATATTGGATGTTGAGTTGCGTAATGGAACGAATGCCAATGAATAGATTGATCAATAAAAAAATAAAAAAAATAACGCTGTCTAAATGCATAGTCGGCCCTGTAATTAGTCCATAGTAAAACAGCGATAAGCGCTATTGAAAAACTATTAACGTCAGTTCGGGATTATGTGCCATTGCCTTGGCAGTGTATTTATTTTTATTTCATTTTTTATAGGTAATGGAACGTGCCGTGGAACTTGAAAGGATTCTAATAATTATAATTGATCTAATAATTATAATTGATTAGGATTTGAATGGATTACCGTAAGATGGGGTTACTTTGTGACAGGTTTCGGGGTTTTTCTAAAATTTTACCAACTTAAATTTGGTTTTCGCTTTTTTTTAATACTTAAAAATATTTCTCCTAAATAGCCACACTTCTTGGCTTGCGATCCCTTTAATTTTAAATTTTATGTTCTTTAATTGGGGTGTTTATTGTTTTTGTTTTGTTTTTTTGTTTTACATTCTTGCCCCAGCAGGCGACTTCACTTGGACAGACACTCATTTTCTCAACTATAACTCAATAAAACTCGTCCCTGTCATATTGTTACCTCACGAAATCACCAACACACGTTTTCTAGAAGACTATAAAATTGATTTATGGTTTAAAAAAAAAACAAAAAAAAAAACGCTGAAATAAAACTGATTTGACAAAAGACAGATAAACTCACATCAACAAAACAGTTTCTTTTTTAACTGATAGCTCTTTATCCATAAATCACCGTCAGCAATAGTACCTACATATTTGAGCAAACTATGAGTCATGCAATAATTAAAGAATTATTCTTATATCAAATTTAAAAAAAAATGTTTTGCCCCTTTCAATATCAGTTTTGAGAAATCCCATCAGCCAAATTCAGTCTTCAAATTTCAGAGGGTGAAACTGGAAAATTATTCAAAATGAAAGAGGAACGTCTGAAGAGAGCCATTTCGATGAGAACAGCCGGTCATTAAAATGAAAATTTTTCTTTCTGATGCAATTTCGGGAGTTTTAAAGGAGTTTTGCGGGGATTTGTAGCAAAACAGTTTTTAAAAATCTGATTTCAAAACTGGATTCTGCGAGAAAAAACCTTAACTATAGTTTCAATCCTTCAATGCTATTTTCCTGTTAGAAAAAAAAGCTGAAAATATGAGTATTCAATTTCGAATTTTTCTCAAGTGCCTTCTAATTTTACAGAGTGAATGATTCAGCCCGTCAGTCACTCATACACCTGTACGGGCTAATTTAACTAATAATGCAGGAATGAAAAGTATTGTGACTCACCTGTCCTTTAGGTAAATTTTATCCCTCACCTGAGTAAAAAATCAGTCGTTTTCATGTTCACCAAAGCGGTTTTCAAGAACGTTACAACTATTCGCAATCCATCGCTGCCACAGTCTCGGAGCTCACTCGCGGAGCCTGTAAACTGAACCGATCGAATGTTTTTACCCCGTGAGATGCTTTTCGATACCCACAGACCCCGTCAGCACAATGTAGGTACTCGAAAGGTAGGTCTTCCAGGTGAGAGATTGACTTCAAGCTTTTTTCACCATTGTTTCTTGGGTAATTATCGTTTTAACGACGAATTAAGCCCCTCCACAATGAATACCTAATTAACTAATCGGGATTGGTTGGCTATTGTGATCAGAACGGTGCAGTCTTTATACATCAAGATTGGTTAATTAGATGTCTTTTGACTTCGAATTACATAAAATAAATAATGGACAGGGACACTGGAACGCTTTGGAGCACTACTTACATGGTCGAAATTGAGCCGGATGTTCTAAATGAGAAATCGGAAAAGCATTCCTATTTTTTTGACAGAAATCATACGTTCCTCATGAGATAGACAAACAGTAGGTAAACATATCGCCAAGTAGGTCTACGATCCAAGGAAATGAACATCTTTCAGTAGGTATAGCAAAATTAGTTTATTAAAAAATATTTTAAAACATTTGCCGCCTGTGAGGTGTATTGCTGCTTGTGACTGTGTCACACGTGACTATGTAGGTATGGTTACCTAAATTTATATTTTAGTGAGGGGGGGGGGCACCCCCAGACCCCCGGATTTTTAATGTTAGGATCCAGGATCAAACCAATGAAACACAGAATGTGTTTTTCAGTAGGTACCTACCTAATTCCGCAGTCATACAGCAGGGGTGTGGTTGAGGGAGTGGGGGACTGTGAAGGAGGGCGGAGAGGGCAGAGAAACAGGTATACTTGGGCCTGGGACGGAACGACAGACAGACGCATTTTCAAAACGCAAAACCCTCGGAAATCAAAACCTAGCAACGCTTGCATACGAATCTGCAACACGTTATAACATTAAATGTCTTTAAAAAAATTTTTATGTCTTTAGTTTAGTCGTTGCTAGGCCGCAACCGTAACGCTTTTTTTTAACACAACGATTTTTTCGTTTGTGTGCCAAAGTAAAGACATAAAATGTCAAAAACACGTGTTAGAAAAAAGAGAGACCGATCAACAACTAGCAACAAGTGAAGGATAGAATTTAATTAAGTGGCGATTTCATACAAATTACCACACATGAAAGACAGCGATATGTGAACAATTCTGACACTCATTACCAATCCCTATCTTGTACTATCTCTCGAACACAAATTCATCAATAGCTCCAAGTCAACAGACATCAGAGATTCAATGGCACTTGAATGTTCCCCATTAAAAAAAAAAAAACAATATAATGAATTTATCTCAAGAGGGAGTCTACGTAAGTCCGACAATACCAACATAATGTTATTTCAAATTAAAATACTGCACGTAGTATTCACCGTCATCACAGGATATTCGCCTAATTTAAAATGGCAATCCATTCAAGTATTGAGCATGTCAGGATCACAATTCCGAGTCAATAAAAAAATATTATTGAAAAAAAAAAAAAAAAAAAAAAAAAAAACTGTCCATTGTTCGAACAGAAATGGGACCTCGAAAAATGGACCGTCCAAAATCCTGGGATCCTTCAAAAATCCCATTTGAAACCCCATGAGAGCCCAGTAGATCCCAACGGTGAAATCGAATCGTTCTGGGACCATCAAAAATTCCGGATTTGATTCCACGTCCAAAAGTACTTCGACCCCATAGCCGTAACCCTTCAAAAAGACCATCCTGTAGCCCCTTTTTTAGCCCTATAGAGCCCCACGGGGTTGGACGATCGGGCTGAAAACGGGTACAACTAGAAGGTAAACCGAGTATTTTGCCAAAATTCACATTAAAAATAAACTCCTACTGCTCAAAACGGCTCGGACGGCGGACAAACATTTCGTTTTTGGAATCTTGACATCTTGAAACGTATGTCAAATTTTGAGGCAGATCAAAATAATAAACCAAAAGTAGTTTAAAACATTATCAAAAATTCGAAAGCTCAAATCTAGCTTGCGTAGACCGGTCGGGGAAGATGCATTAAATTAACATATTTTTGCTCGCAGACTTTGGTATAGCTTGTAAATTTGTTAATTGCTCGAATCCCTTTCAATGAGCTCATCCAATAACGGCGCACTTGCATCATTAACAGGTGACATGGTTTATACTTCACGCTTACGATATGACTAGTTTAAAGGGTGATCATCATCTGGTATCACTCACCGAAAAGTGTATTTTGTAGGTTAATGGTTCATGAATCGCGTGCCCACTGACGACTAATTCGAACAGAATTTGGTTCACCTATAGAACGTACAGTAGAATTACAGTGGGGAGTAAACTCTGAGTGGAGGTAGCGATGGGAATACATAGTAGTAATCAGGAGACGGGGAGGGGAGGGGGAGTTCTATCGTCAAAAGAGGAATGAGAGGAGGTATCATCTCTAGTACAGGATGGCGGGAGGGGGACGACCTCTACTGGTCAGAAGTGCGAAAACACTACTGGGCCTGCCTAGTTGTTATTGACAATGACACTGTCCGACAGTGAATCCCCCTCCACGAACCGTAGATGGTACATCGGTCGGGACAGGACTCCAGGAAGTCCGGAAAGTTACGGGAGGACGTGCAAAGTTGTCTTTGGCATGCCAAAGACGCCCAGGGTTCATGAAGATGTCCAAGGACGGTGTAAGGGTAAGACATGTCCAGTCTTCCACTGACGTCGACTTCGCATAGATATGGTCACGCAATTGGAAGGCGACAAAAGGAAGAATGCACGCTATCAAGTCGATCAAGTCGGGAAGTGCTTTCCAATGAAGTATCAGTGTCGCCAGATATTATGCACACAGAAGAGCAAAGGGTACATATTCCATCCACGGACGATTGGAAGGTCACTCGGTATTTTTCATAGAGTACCTCTATTGTCATCCACAGTGTCGATCACTTTAATCATGTTGTCAGTGGGTCAAAAAGCGCACTTCAATTTGGTCATTGTGATAGTTTTATCTTAACTTCACAACAAAATCCATTCACACTCCCTCAGCCAGATAAACAAGTCCAACTGACGATAACTAGTTGACGGTTTTATTGCAGGCTATGAGTCAAGTACCAACTTACCAAATACTCGCCCTGGGCACACAACACATGTCTACAATGATAGCACGCGAAAGAATTAACACGAGGCTGAATCATTCCAAACGAACCCACCTGTTTCAATAAGGTAACAGAAATTTCTCATCCATCCGATATTATTAAAGTTTGGTTCATAATAAAATTTGTATTTTGTAGCGTTGAAATCAAGTCAAATACTGCCACATTTTTAATTACAACATTTTCAATTTTGCCTAACGAAAATTTGATCTCCCAAGAAAAGTACAAATAATCGTGACGGTCTCGACGGTGGCGGGAAAGAGGGAGCATGTCATGAATATGAGCCAGTACGTTGATGAATGCCAGGACTCGAGGAGCCATTGAGACGTCGCATAACAGGCAAACCCGTGTAGGAAGATCGCTAAAACGGTCTTATTAAGGTAAATATGACTCTGGACGGATGAAATCTACGTGTCTGGTCGATTAGAGGTGGTTTGCGACAGCGGAAGTTTGCGTGAGGTCCATTACCTTGTAGCGAAGACGTTGCAAATGTGATAAAAACTAGTCAAAAGAGTGCAGATTAAAAGCAAAGCGAAAAGAGAGCAGAACTTCTCGATGGAGACTACACTGATGTACGCCGTTTTGGTCAGTAGGATTTTTTTTTTAATCTGCCCAAAACGGCCCGGACGGCGGACGGACATTTCGGTTTTGGAATCTAGACCTCTTGAAACAGATATGTCAAATTTTGAGGCCGATCGGAGTCGTCGACCTCCGTCGCGATTACATAGGTGTATTATTCCAAGAATAATAAACCAAAACAATAAAGCCAAAAGACCCAGACTTTTGAAGAAAAAACATAGAATCTAAATGTCTATGTCCAATAATACCTACATACATCTGATGTATTATTCCAAGAATACTAAACCAAAAGTGTTGCTTTTTCATGACAACGCAAGGCCACACTTAGCAACTCTGACCAGCAACTGCTCGCAAAATTTGATTGGGACATTTATCCCCACCCTCCATACTCTCCAGACCTCGCCCATAGTGATAACCATCTTTCCCCGGGATTGAAAACCTTTCAGGTTGGCCAGCGATTTTCCGATGATGCAGAAGTCGTGGGTGCCGTCAACGAGTGACAGCGCGGATTGTACACGAACTTCAATGTTGTTAGCTTACAAAAACTCGCCACACGGTACGCAAAGTGACAGGAACGACTCGGCGACTAGCGAAAAATAGTTCAGGACTGTAGCTTTCCAACCATATCAATACTGTAGTCAATAAGACATTTCTTCGAAAATAGGGGATCTTACTTTTAGGTTGACGCTCGTATATTGAATTCTACAGACCAGGTAACGAATATTTGAAGTTAAGGGATCTCTGAACCAACCAAACAATTATTCTACTTTGACAAAACAAAAAACTTTGGAGGAACAGCGGACTGTTTTGTAGGAAACGTTCGACATGGCATTCATCATGCTCACTGCTTGTGTGGTAGTTTGAATAATTTATCCTTTGTTGTCGCGTTCCTGAAATAGTTTGTTTGTCGTGTTCCTGAAATAATTTACGTTTTTTGTGATTTTCGCGGCTCCGGTGATCTTGTGTCCAGAAAGATTCTTCCAAAGCTTCTTCCAGACTTTACAGACGCGCTTTCATGACAAACACGATCCCAATGGGAGAAAACCCCTATCTCTGACTTCAAACCCTCAAAAATGAGTTGAATTAGTATAATTCGTGCAAACTGGTGAGCTAAGGTGAGCCCCGATCTTCCCGCCAGCTTTGTATCGAGCGAAAAATGACACCAGGGAGTTATGAGCGATTCAAATGAGAATTTCCTGACTTGGTGTAGAGGATTCCCGTGAAACAACCGTAGACTTTCCCAAGGCTGTTTGGCCTCTCAATTGGAAGATCCTCAACTAGTTGTTGGGCCTTAGTTCAGACGCTTTGCACGTAGATACCCTCTGAACACAAAGCGGCCGTGCTTTGAAGAGAGGCTACAGTAAACATCTTGTCAAAGGTTGGGTCGGGGTAACGGCAAATAATGGAACTAAAATAGACGAAAAGGAGATTGAAACAAATGGGAACAAATTTAGATACCTACTGAGTCGATAGCATCCTTTTTCACTTTCATCTCACACCTCTTCTTCCTCGGGGGTCAAAATTAAGTAGCCTGTGTATGTATATACAGTAGTGTATCGCCATAATATCATATTATGATCGCAACCTCAAAGAGTGGGAATCTTCCCCAGAATCCTTCACGTCATCTACAGAGCTCTTACAAGTTTCCGGTATAGCCTTAAAAAAACGGAACAATTGCATACCTCAATTTGTTTTGGAAATCCCCCCCTCTTCAACTTAATACCCTAGTTCCGAAAAATAATCTCCGGAAAGACTCCCGCCACATTGTTCGACAAGTTTACATTGGGCCAACGTAAACATACGCGTCACTTGGAGCGTCTTTGAAAATATACGACTTCATTCTTTCGGCGGCCAAGGTTAGATTACTCGAACGGATGTGAGCTCAGTCGCAAACAGTGCCATTACGGGTTCAATGGGAAAGGAGTTCACACAATAAGTGCAAATATTTCCCACAAGATCTCCTACTGGCGTTGGCAGAGGATTCGAACTAAGCCAAAATCAAACCACAATGGGAAAGCAAAGGTGAAAAGCTAGTGCACTGTGGTAGGTACATCTCATAAGGTGATGTACGGCTAAGTAAATTTACAATAAATTAAGTGACGGGGCGTTCTAATTGATCTCAACGTATACGTATGTATACGGATAGGTACTACTAAAAAATGTGATTTTTCGATGGTGTCACGTAACTCCCAAACAACTAGGTGCTTAAATTTTTACAAACTAAGAACGGCGTGAATAAAATAAGTGCCTAAAACTTAAAAAAAAAAAAAAAAAAAAAAAAAACACGACTTATTTTTTATAAGACCAATCGGCTCAAGGTCAGAAGTAGTTAGCCGAATTTGGAAGGATACACAGCAAGCTTATTGAAGGCTTAAACATGGAAATACCAGTGAAGAAACCCAGGAATTCAACTCCGATAGCCGTGACTCCGAAAGATAATCCAATTGTGATCCTAAAAATGTCGATAGGTGTCGTTATAGGTAGTTGAATAAGTTGTAGTCTTTCCAGGGGTTTGTTCCAGCCGTTCGCGAAAATGGACACTGATGAATAATTCATACAATTATTGTCTGTCCCAAGGACCGTCATCAGGAACATCAGACGTGCTCGTGCAAGCTATTATAATTATAATTTTTTATATCATAAATGGCTCTCGTGATTAGTACCTATCTAAAGGTCCGCCAACGGATCCGTCACAAAATTTGAGGGCACTGCCGCCTTCCTTTACTAAGTGGCTGAAACGAACCCCTGGTTTGGGAGGTTAGATAGTCAGTGAAATATTTTGTAAAATTAATAAATTTGCTTACTCCTTATCCTTAATATCGTAGTCATCTTCTTCATAATCGACTGGTAAACTGGCCTTTACGTTCGAGTCCTGAAAATAAAATTTCAAAATATTTAGCTATTTTAAATTGTTCTTTCAGGCCTTGTCAACAATGACCTTTCAGTGTCGAAGACGAAAGTCAAATTTACTCAGGTGAAAACAAAAGTTAGATCTACTTCTGTCTGGAATAATTAAATGGGTTATTTTAGGAAGGGTATTTTTCCAAAGTGGTATAGCTATGTATTGCGAAATAATATTTCGAATGCAATAAATAGTTTCATGATCATCTCATGAAACTATAGAGGTTCAAATGTATAGGTAGAAATGCAAGTGAGAAATGACAGTTTGTCGATGTTCCTTCTCATTGAAATAAAAGCTTGAATGATCGTGTTCAACAGTGTCTATTTTAGAAAAAAAATTCTTCGATAGGACAGCTGCCCTTTCTCAAATATTTTTAGGAACTGTCGTCAAAAAATGTAAGGCTTCAAAAAATGCAAAAGAAAGAAAACAAGAAAAAAGTAGAAATACACTGCCAAGGCAATGGCACACGAGCTTCCTCGTGCCAAGTTCAATTTGAAATTAACGTAACAACTGTAACAAGAAAATTACGTTCGCGCATGCCCAGGGAGTACCACTGATTCAATCATGATGAAACTGATAGGGAACCATCTAGAGCTATACCCACACAATCCCTGAAAATTTGATTGAAATCCGATCAAAATTGTAGGAGTTATGGCTGTGGCAAGGAAATTACGTTCGCGCATTCAATACGTACCGCTGATTCAATCGTGATGAAACTGACAGGGTACCATCTAGAGCTATACGCACACAATTCCTGAAAATTTGATTGAAATCCGATCAAAATTGAGAAAGTTACGCCTGTTTCAAGAATTTCACGTTAGCGCATGCGCAGAGCGTACCGCTGATTCAATTGTGATGAAATTCGTATTCATACGAATTTCATCACAATTGAATCCCATGGGACCTCAAGGAGCCTTATCCGCATAATCCCTCAAAATTTGAGCTAAATTCATTCAAAATTGTGGAAATTATGGCTGTAACAAGGAAATGCGGACAGACCGACAGACCCACAGACCGACAGACACGGAACCAAATTTGTTCAGTAGGCTATGAAACGCAAAATGCGAGTGGAAATTTTGAATTTGGACAACAAAAATTTTTTTTCTCCCGAAAGTGAACACAAGGCTTCCGCTGCTTCGCAGACTCGGAAGCAAAATGTCTAGAAATACAAGATGAAATCATGATATAAAACAAGAAATAATGCGTAAGTTTGCCACTTATTTCAGAAACGGCATTTGACATAAACTAAAAATTGCCTCTCATTGGAGAATAATGGGATTTATTGAAAATCGATGATGTCAGATTAATATATTAATTGGACCCTTGTAGAATGTTACATAATTTTCCCATAATTATTCCTCAAAAATTGCGAAAACAGTGAACCCGAAGAATGGACCCCCTTCCTAAAATAACAAATTCAATTGGGATGACGAGATGTCTCACTTTTCCATAATGGCTAATAAGCCCCGCGAAAATTCGAATAACAGACCCGCGAAAATTGGAACTGCACTACTCGTTTTTTGCTCTTCTCTCCTCCAACAATTAAAAAAAAACTGATTTCGGTGTTATTATTATGCTTCGGTCCTACAATACAACGGTAGGTAGGGTGAAATTTAAAATCGTAAGTTTCTGCCATTTCCCCATTGTACTTTTAAAATTAAGTATTAATTTTTGAATGATTTCGATCAAATGAAACATTGGGTACCTACCTAAATTTTATTTTTTTTAAATAGGTAGGTCGATCAAATTTTGTTTTATTTGTTGTATCGATTACTGTTCTGGTTCGATTTTAATAATAATTATTATTAAACTGGTTCTCTACACCGCAAGTGTAGCTCACAGGCACAACTGAGCCATCGATCCACAATGAAGGCCGCCCCAGAGACAGCTGTTCGAGAGGTCAGCAGACGGGAATAACCACAACTCACCCGTTAGCGTTACTCCATCATTCAACCAGTCAATAACAACTCATTCGAAGTAGTAACAAGATTACGAATTTCATCGTCAAAATAAAATTTACACGTAGTGTGCCTCTTGTAAATCATCGAATAAATCAGGACGCGTTCATGTCAGCAAAATGAGAGCCGCTCCTGGTAAGTCGCACCTAGTCCCTTAAAAACTGGATACTACTAAACCGGAAGGAGATTAGAGGCTAATCTAGTTGCCACGGGTGCAAAAATTACAATTCGCTTTCTATTCCTCACAATGCTGAATTTTTGGCGTCGGAATTAGGCAATTAAGCGATCCCTATACAGTGAAATTCATTTCAAAACCAGTTGACCGCCTGTAATAAAACACGTTTACAAATGGCTGTGTAAATGAAGGAAAATACTGCATTTCGGAATTGAACCTCACGCATTTGAACTGCTTGCTAGATGCGATTAGGACCCTGCTCATTCCCTGGTCAAGCTTGGGCAATTTATTTGGTCAGAAACAAGTTCAACTGAAATTATCTGACAAGGTTGACCGACTAGTACCTTCTTGACCAAGTTGACATCTCGCCACTTTCCACGACTCATTGGTTACAAGGCTCTCTCGATGGGAAATGAGTAGAAGGTTACAGATCAAGAACACTAGAGGTTTGCGGTTAGTGTACTATTTGTCGGTTAATTAAGAGAAAATTTTCGATTCTATGAAATTAAATAGGTATAATTTAACGGGAAACTTTTTGAGGATGAGGAATGTGCCATTCGGAACAACCACCAACTTTTCCAACCACCGCAATATGGCAATATTATTATACCTAACATGCAAGAACAATTTAATTAAATAGGTACTTAGTTTTCTAATTGTAACTTATAATACAAAATCAAAATTATTATTGTAAACATTTTATTTGTTTACTGTAAATAATTATATGTACTAAAGTGTTTATTTTTGATGATGCAGTTCATTCTATTCATAACTCTCAAAGTATCTTTTTCTAGTTGCAGGTCCTTGACATTCAAATGTGCCTAAAGGAAGTGGGGTGATCAATTTTAGCACAGTGCCACCGTTGACCTCAGCTTCGAGATGACCAAAGTGACGGTCGTCGGGCTTTCTGACGTCGGACGTTCGCCCAGGTCAGTCACATCTTAACATATTTTAGAAATAGTTCCAAAACGTTTTTAGACGAACAAAATATAAAGGGAATGTACGTTTATCGGATGCAATTTACTTGTACGTAAATTTATGAAAGACTTATAAGAAGGTCGTGTCAAGATCATTAAACGAGTATTAAATACAAATTTTGTATAAAAGAGCCATTGTTTCAGGTTCCAGTACCATTGCATCTCTCTCGCCCAAGAAGGATTCCAGGTTAACGTCATCGGTTACAAAGGCGCCAAACCCAAAAAACAATTAACTTCAGATCCCAATGTTTCCATTTCGTACCTTCCAGTCGTTCCAGAATTCAATAAATGTAAGTGGGAGCAGATTTGAGGAAGTCTGTGCTACAAGGGCTTAGGACTCAAGGGTCCTTCTTGGGGAGAATAATCCAGGGATCGATTTCTGCATGTTCCCCAAGAAGGGCCTCTGAGCCATAGGCCCTTTTTGCACAGAATTCCTCAATTATGGGCCATTCGTGTTGGAAAAATTTGAGTTTGATAACGAGACAATTTATCATCTAAATGATTTTTAATTTTGCTTCACAGATCTTCCGAGGCTTCTCGCCTACTTTTTCAAAGTGTTATGGCAGAGTCTGACCCTCCTATGGGCTCTCGTCCTCAAAAGAAGATCGGACTTTGTGTTCGTGCAGACCCCACCGGCCATCCCGGTGTTCGCTGTGGTTTGGTTCTACGCGACGATTGTACGAGCAAAGTTCGTGATCGACTGGCACAATTACGCTTATTCCATAATGGCGTTGACGCTCGGAGAAAAAAGTGTTTTAGTTAAGGTACATGAATGGGATTTTATCAATGGCCTGCCTGTAAGCCACCGTTATAAAAACCCAATTGCTATTGTGATTCATATACATATTGCAGATGAGCTATTGGTTCGAGTGCTATTTTGGAAGGAAAGCTCACGCGAACATTTGTGTAACTAAGGCGATGAATTTGGACCTGATGTCACGTTGGGCGATTGTGTAAGTCTAAAATGGCCAACAGAATATAAACAAAGTCTTGATTTGATCCAAGTATCTAACTAACGTATTTCTAGGTCCAAAGTGTTGTACGATCGAGCACCGGTTGAGTTTCATCGTACTACCGTAGATGAGCGCCACCTGTTGTTCACTAGGCTATCCCAACGCTATCCCATATTGGGCGGCGGTTTGCACAGTACAGCTTTCACCAAGATGGAAGATGGCCATCCGGTTTTACGGACGGACCGTCCTGCTCTCCTAGTGTCGTCTACTTCATGGACCGAAGATGAGGATTTCAACATCCTTCTGTCTGCCCTCGTCAGTGAGTATTTACATTACACTCTCATCAAACAATGGATTAGCACAGGGCTTCTCAACCTTTTGGCGTGCGGACCCCTCTTACTCTGGACTGTGGGGATATACAAACCCACAACATACCACTTAAACGAATTTATAGCAAAGAAAAGGCTTATTTAATTTAACAAATATCAACTTTGATACTGATTAGTACCTATACTTTTATACAAAGAAAACGCTAAAAGGCAAATGATTGCATAACTATTTTCAGGTCTATCAAAGTTTTCGCTCACATTCAGCGAAAGAATAATGAAACAATGGTGGTATTCCATTCAGATGGGGAAAATATGGTTGTATGGGAGGATGAAAATTTACATGAGAAGTTTTCATCCCGGCAATAAAAAAGATAAAAAATCTGCGAGTGGGGGGGGGGGGGGGCTGACGGCATCACTGGAACTCACACTTCAACTTGGTTTCAGTATTCATTTTGTCATTTACAGTGAAATGAATTGTTGAGTTTTTAATAATTAAATATTATTGTATTTATTCACTCAACATGTTTTTTTCTCGAAGTTTTATGAAGCCCAGGATAAGCCCATGAATTGAACTGTGGCGCTCGTTTTCCAGACTATGACAAATGCGACCGGGAAGACCTGCCGAAGGTGATCTGCATCATCACAGGCCGTGGCCCTCTTAAAGAATACTACATCGGCATTATACAAGCCACGAAGTGGAAAAAAGTGTCAATAATTACCCCCTGGCTAGAAGAAGATGACTACCCTCTTCTACTAGGTGAGAATTTGTGGCGATCATAAACCGTCCTAATGCTCATCTGACCTGATACACTCATCCAGGATCATTTGCTAAGAGCTTATAATATACGAAACCATTTCAGGCAGTGCAGATTTGGGAGTCAGCTTGCATACGTCCTCCAGCGGTTTGGATCTTCCCATGAAAGTGGTCGACATGTTTGGTTGTGGATTGGCTGTACTTGCTCACGACTTCAAATGGTTGGACACCTATCGCATAATACGAAAACTTCTCCAAAAAACACATTGCAACCTGGTTACAGTTGACCAATTTTTGTTTTGTTTTTACAGCGTTAACGAATTGGTGCGCAACGGTCAGAACGGTCTGGTGTTTAAGGACGCCCCACAGCTGTCGAGTCAGCTCATTGACTGGTTTGCCAATTTCCCGGATGGCCCACGACGTTACGACTTCAGTACGGCGATAGCCGCCTTCGGGGGATTGAGATGGCACCAAAATTGGGTCCAGAGATGCATGCCAATATTCAAGCCCAACCAAGATAAGTTAGACTGATGGAGAGTTGAGGGATGGGGTTTGATTCGTTTTACAAGTTCAACTGAAGAGAAAGAGTGAGTGTCAATGTATGTGGTTACTCCGTTTGTACTGTCCGTCCAGAGTGATTGAAGTACTGTAATTTTGTGCTTTAGGTGCGTGATACCATGTATTTTGTATCAACATTAGCTTTGAGAAGTTTCAAGGTAATAAGGTAATCTGAAATTAAGAACTGCATATTTGAATCGGAATATGATTCCTTTCTTTTGGTTTTAATAAATGTACTTTTATCCAAAGAATCACTTTCTATCGATTTACCTACCTTGTTGCATGTCCGGTTCTATCAAGGGGGGGGGGGGGGGGGCTGCAGGCCAATTTGTGGAACAACGTGAGAGAATGACCAAGATCCTCAGCAGACAATCGTATCATTACTTGAACGTCCACCAGAAGAAGAATAGACCTAGAATCACTAGAATCAGTTCTAGAAGTTCTAAAAAAACCAGCAGAACTGTCAGAATCGGTTCTGACGGAATGAGGAATGGGCATGCGCCTGAATTTCTGAATAAATCATCCGCGGCCTTGTTTTTGGAAGTCAAAAAGTAGGAAAACATAATTTTTACGACAAAGTATTTCACGTGGTTGATTTTCATCACAAGTTATTCTGAACGACTTGAAGCAAGTTGTGTGTTAAGACGGCTTGTAGCACAAATAACCGACAAAATTACATTTTGTCATTAAATGACAATTAAATTAAATGTTAATGAACGGCTGAGTTGAGTATGTATGTGACCCCCAAACGGCTGATCGCTTGCTTAGCCCTGCGGCAAATTCAAACTTCGACTTTTTCATAAATAATTTATGAATATAGAATTAATACAATTATTGTATTAATTGAAAATACTAATAATATAAATCATGCTGAAAATGGTATCAAAACTCTGATCTCAAGTTCATGCTTTTCATTTTTTGGTGGAGTTTATGTGGTCGTCATCCCAGGCGTCTAATAGAAGACGTTGGACATACCCGCTTCTTTCATGATTATGTACTAGGTCGGGGCTTCCCCAAGGTTGTTGGGTTGAAGAACCCCTGTTGGAAGTGCAGGAATCTAGTTGCGGCTAAGGCGGGGCATGCTCATTCAGACTCCTCATCTTCTAGAGTCTAGAATCTAGACGGAGGCAACAGTCTGATGTCTCTGGCTCGGCTTCCAAATTGGATTGTTCCAATGGTTTTTCTCAATCAGTTTTTTGCGTAGATTTCATTTATGCTACCAGTTTTTGTAAATCACCAAAGATGAAGTGTGAAATTCCGTGAATACGTGAAAAACCAGACTGATGCATCTCTAAGGCATCTCTTTTTAAATCAGAAATATATGTAGGTATAATATACCTAGGTATAATATATGTACCTGTTACGTACATATTATGTACCTACTTGGTTTACCATCTAGTTGTGCCCGCAAGGATTTCAACTAGATCGCCCAAACCCATGGAGCTCTGTGGTTCTAAAACGGGGCTACGGGAGGGTTTTTTGAAGGGTTTCGGATATGGGATCGAGTTAGGTTTTCGAAGTATTTTTGGACGTAGAATCCATTTTTGGGGGTCCCAGCACTATCCAATTTCACCGTTGGGATCTGTGGAGCTTTCATGGGGTTACAAAATTTGTAACCCCATGAAAGCTCCATTTAATGGGATTTTTGAAGGATCCAAGGGAGGTCAAATAAGCTGTCGTTTTCCGAGTAATGTTCGACGCATAATGCATACGATATCTGTCCGAACTTTGTACAGAAAGGTTTTTTTTTGTTCAAAAATATTTTCTTATTGACACAGAATTAATTTTTGCACAAGTAACCCTGACGACTATGAATCTGGCCAACACCAGCATAAGATAATAAAGCATAAGATAATTTCTTATAATATATTATAAGAAACAAGCTGAATTAGATCAACGGGTCAGCCATCAGCAACTGAATTCCCTGCAACCTCGACAGAAACGAGTCCTTGACCGGATCATACATGATCCCATAGCGAGGGCTACACTGCAACACCCCACAACGTCATTTTGGCAACTTTCGAGGAGAGGCAAAAAACCAGTTCTCAATGATTTTCTCCGCACCAAGACAACCCTTAACACACTTAAGATGCTTTTCACATCTCAAATAGCTCTGTTTACCATCTGACTAACATTTTTCCTTATGAGGCCCATCAACAAACAAAAAACGTGACATTATGGCGTGTTGACCATGGTGATGCATCACAGCTGTGACGTAATGGCCTGATGACTGAACCAATTCAGCAAAATTATTACCGATGCATTATGATCGTTAGGCCCGATTACCTTGAATAATTTTTATTGGACAAGAATAAAATATTAACACTTTCTGTTTTAAACTTTGAATTTATTTTTCACCCCGCAACGTCTCCCAATAATTAGAATTATTCTAAGTTGCAAACAGGCCACAATGTCAATTTGGAACTGGTAAACAAGCCATAACGTCATTACACTATTCATCTTCCCAAAAATCCTTCAAATACGCGGGAAATTCAAGTAATCTACCCGACGAGTTTATGGAAAAATGATTCAAGTTTGATGTGGAACAAGAATAAAGCTCAAAATTCCATTTAAAACTTTGAAAAACTCAACTTTTCGCCCGAGGTTCAAGGAGCTCAGCTTCACCCTCACAGAATCCCTAGTTCTACTGACGTAGTGGCGTGTTTTTAGTACGACTGACGTTATGGCGTAAACACATTTTGCCGATTTTAGCGCTATCTATTGAATTTTCACTCAACCAACTTAGTTCAACACATCCGTTGTAAGATCGCGATTCCAGTGGTACCAAAAACTCCAAAACGTCAAAATTGACGTTGTGGGGTGTTGCAGTGGAGCGGCTATTAGCCTATGGGCCATAGGGGAAGCCGAGGTCGCAGTGGCTGACCGTTCTACCTGACGGGTTCGATCTCTCAGCTAGCCAGTTTCAGGATGCAGAGGCCCTCAGATACGGCCTACCCCTGCAGCACTACCCGAGGCGTGTGATGGATGTGGTGGGGGGGGGGGGGGGGGGCTCTCATCAAATGAGGCCATGATGCAGTCAGGGATGAGACGGACATGGAAGGCAACTGGGAAGGAGTTGCTTTTGAGCCGGTACTGCAGAAAGGGACCGAAAGGAGCCCGGCATTGGTGGCTGATTTCAAAGTGGAAGGAGAGTGGGAGACCGGCGTTTTTCGACAACCGCATTACAAATGCTGACGCCGACTTCTGTCTCTCCAAGGACTTGTCACGAACGGCAGAAGCAGCAGCCAAAGCCAAACACTAGAAATATGACAGGGCAGCAGAAGACGCATAGGTTCGTTCACCCCCTTATTTGCTCAACCGACGGCGCCCTTCATCCTGAATTCCAGGCCTTCCAAAGAAGAATGGCCATGACCCTCGCCACTAAATGGAAAAAGCCTTATTCGCAAAACCTTGGGTGGACAAGGGTTCGCCTGCAGATGGAACTCATTAAGGCGATGGGTGTCCCTTACACTAGTGGTGGGGAGGGGGCGGAAAAGAGTGAGATCTTTGGGTATGGACGATGGCGGATCCCTCCCACGGATTGAGGAGTGAAGAATGCAACTGATCAAATCTTCGGTCTTACAAACCTCAAAAGCTACCAACGTACATAACGTAAGGTAGATGCAGCGAGATAGTGGGAATCCATCCTAAAAAAAGACGATTTCAGACGAAGTAGTCTATTTCCACGATAAATAAAATAATAACTTGTAGACGCGTTCCGGTTTACTAAACCATCATCAGTACAATGCAGAATGAGGAAGTTGTGAGAAGTTCCTTATATACAAAAGTGAATAATGCCACGCCCATAAGAAGGCACATTCACTTTTGTATATTAGGAACTTCTCACAACTTCCTCATTCTGTACTGTACTGATGATGGTTTAGTAAACCGAAACGCGTCTACAAGTTATTATTTTATTTATCGTGGAAATAGACTAGTTCGTCTCAAATCGTCTTTTTATAGCTACCGACGTTCTTGGATCAATTTTTGATTTTTTCGACGTCTAAAAAAACGGCAATAATAATAATTATTATAATATAAAAAAATTGTTGCACAATTAACCTATATCAAAGAATAATAAATCCCAGAGTAAAATTTGCAGCGTTTTTCTTTTCCAATTGAAGCTTAAATCATAATAAAGGCGAACCTATTTAAGTTTTGTCGAAAATCAAATGTTGGACCAGTGTATAACAGTTGAAATGTACGTTAAAGAGTGGTTCTGTGAGCTGTCAAAAACTGAGTTGGGAAGGTGTCAGTCTTCGACAGCTACCAGCACTAGTTTTACATGTGAGGGTACCAATTACTGGAACTGGGTATCAATTACTGGTGCGACAAGTATTTGAATGTCAAACTCTGACAAAAAATGCATTTCGAAAAAACGAATTGATTATGGTTTGTGGCTGGAACTAGAGATTTTTCAATACTGATTAGGTCATCCTGGGGCAGCGAGGAACATAAGATTCAAGTTTGAACAACGAATAGGCTACAATTCCACGGAGGCACACATAAAATTTCGCTCCAGCGTTTGTAAAACGAATGCACAAGGTAAATAATATTGAATAACGATCGTCACATATTATGTGACCTAATAATTATGCGGCTGCACTTGACTTAGGGGATTTAGATGCAAAGTGACCGCCCAGTTATAACCATTACATACAAGTAGGTTGTTCGAGGTAGTAGTTGGGCAATATGTGATTTGCGGGACGTCACTGGGTCTGATTTAAAGACCAAGAAGAGCACCTTGCTGATGAAAGTTGTACACATAAACTGCGAATCGGGGCAAACAGTTGTGCAAAACTCGTTGGCATTTTGATAGAACAACATGGCGCTGGCCAGTGTGGATTGACTGGACGGGAGTTTGATCGTTTACACCCGTAGTCTCAAAACCGAGGGTGTAAACAGCAATCCACGTAAACGAGAAGTAGAGGCGAAGTCAAAAGTGAAGGCCCGCAGAAAACCACGATATCTTTAACATCCGGCCGTTTATCGCCTCCCACCCAAACTATACGCCTTTATACAAGTTTTAAGGGAAGTGCAAGTGGATTTGTACGCCAAACTATAATTGATCGAACATGGTGAAGTTCATCACCCAAGAAAAGCCGTCATTAGGAGACAAAAGTGGATTAAAAATTACATCAGTAGGTTATACTATAGGCAGCCAAACGGTGAAGTGTCGACCTACAATTTTGTAAAGAAGTTATCCTCATTTCATTTTAATTCGACAAGTCCCACATTGGGGCGCAAGCTAGTTTTAGGTATTTTTAAACTTTTCGACTTTGCCGGGTTTCCGACATACCAATGGTAATCCAAACTACAATTTTTAACCACTGAGGAGACAGTCCTCAGTCTGTCCAAGTGGGAAGGAAAATTTGCGCGGAGTAGGGTGCAAACCGCAACCCTCCTGTGGGTGTAAACCGTACACCCTAAAACTGTTGGTGTAAACATTACCCTTTTTTTGGGCACGGGTGTAAACGATCATACGCCCTTGACTGGACTTTGGGACTGGCCAGAAAGAGGAAACCCAACTCAGAACCAAACCAGGGCGACGCCACTGCTTCAGCAGAACCCCCCACACACACATTGTCCAAGTCATACGTTCTACTTACCCTCGACCACAAAGCCAGGATGAGAATGATCATGTTGGCCAGAAGAATGAGAAATCGTCCCGGAACCAAAATGTTTGGCGCGAACGACGTGGAGATCGACATTTTTTCACTACCCCGAGATGACAATCCAGACACTGAATTCAGTTAACGAAAACTGACAAATTCATGCTGATGTCATCCCACCATAGTGAACACAGACGTGGAATGGTCTGGAACTCCAGGATATCGATCAACCGACGGATTTTGGCACCAGTTCCCCGACACCTTGTCAGCAGCCTCAAAGCCACCGTGTCGCCCCAGCAACGGGGAAGCGTCGTTGACGAGGGATCGCGGCTCGAACGGTCGTCAAAACAAAGGTTTTCGTCACAACAAACAACAAACACTGCGTACGGCCAAGTTATCAAGAATTGATTACTTATCAGTATGGTGGTATGGGCGTATTAGAGGAATCACAGTTGTCAGTTATGTCTACGAACCCGGAGAGAGTAAAAACGGAAGCTTCCGATAGAGGTCGACGTTAAAATCGGGTGATGGTTCTGATGTTCACGTTTTCAACAATTGATTCATTAGTAAAAGCATCTTAAATAAAATTCTAATTATTTAGAAGCCCCCCCCCCCCCCCCGCCCCCTTAAATACGCCACTACGGCGAGAGGACTTCGGGAGGGTTCGGGAGCTGGCCTTATTTTAATGCAAGATTCAAATTTAAACTTCCAGTGGCGGCGAGAGGACTTCCGGGCGGTTCGGGAGTGATAACAAGTGGTAGTTGGGGGGGGGGGGGGGGGGGGGTTCGGCATCGGTGTTTCGGGAGTTCTCGGTATACCTTTGCGGTTCGGGAATGTTCGGCTACGTTCAGGCCAGAAGCTCCTGATTTTAACCCCATTTTTAGTGTTAAACATTTTTACTAGGTAGGTACCCGAATATCCCCCCGCCGCAACGATATTATTGATAGTTAAATTTGAATCTCACATTAAAATTCGCCGCTAAAATGAAAACTTGAAAATTGAAAGGAAAAAGGAAATTTATTGAAATACCTCCATAAAATGCAAAATACTACGCTCGAGACATGCAAATGATCAGAATTTATTCTAAATTTAAAAACTCAAAATCATCATCACCTCACTAACCTCACCTATGTTCAGTAGGTACCTAGGTATTACTAAGTAAGCAAGTCTTGCAACTTATCAATAAATGTTTCAAGTCTTGAAACTAAGAGCGACTTCTAGATAAAATGGCTCTAAGCGAACCTGTCCAACTACATACGTAGGTCGTACATGTACTACTTTGTTCTTGCAGATACATCGATTAGGTATTAGTTTTTTCTTCAAAATTTCAACGCCGTGGACAAGAGTGAAGTGTTCATTTATTTCACCACTCACCGTCTTGACGGCACAGAGTAAGGTAGTAGGTAAAGACTTTACGGTCTTCAAAACCTTCGAAACACCCCATGAATGAGTCTTGAAAATCTTCCGATCACTCTCTCTAGAATGAGTTAGCAAAATTTGCTAACTAGCATTTAATGCTATTTCAAATTAAAAGTTTTATCTGTGCGAACAGTGGGACATTTTTAACGCGGGTAAAATCACCGTAAACTAAAACAAAATACACTGCCAAGGAGATGGCACAGCAGCTTCCTCGTTACAATCAATGTGAAACCATTATAAATGCGCTGAGCGTACCCCTGATTCAATCTTAATGAAACTGATAGGGTACCATCTAGAGCTATACGCACACAATTCCTGAAAATTTGATTGAAATCCGATCAAAATTGAGAAAGTTATGCCTGTTTCAAGAATTTCACGTTAGCGCATGCGCAGAGCGTACCGCTGATTCAATTGTGATGAAATTCGTATGGGACCTCAAGGAGCCTGATCCGCATAATCCCTCAAAATTTGAGCTAAATTCATTCAAAATTGTGGAAATTATGGCTGTAACAAGGAAATGCGGACAGACCCACAGACCCACAGACCGACAGACACGGAACCAAATTTGTTCAGTAGGCTATGAAACGCAAAATGCGAGTGGAAATTTTGAATTCGGACAACAAAAATTTTTTTTCTCCCGAAAGTGAACACAAGGCTTCCGCTGCTTCGCAGACTCGGAAGCAAACAGCGGCACTTCGGCAAGGTTAGGGGGGAGTGGGTGACGTCGGCATCGGTGATTCGGGGGTTCTCGGTATACCTTTGCGGTTCGGGAACGTTCGGCCCACGGAATAGAAAATTTCTAAAATTTAATTCTATTCCGTGGTTCAGGCCAGAAGCTCCTGACTGCATTGACGAGCAAACCTCCGGGCTCAACGGTCTCTCCGTGGCAGGGGATCCGCCGACCGTCTCACGTTCCCAATGATTTTGAAAACACGTAATTTTTTCGCCGATCATTCTGGGACCCCCAAAAATGGATTCTACGTCCAAAAATACCTCGAAATGATGAGGTGTCCCCCAGTACGTACCTACAACGATAAAAATACAGCTAACCAGTGGTTAGTAACCACACCTATTTAGTCACAAATGACAATACACCCCAGGCGGCTTTTTTTTGTTGTTGACACCCCCTGCTTTTCTCCTCTTATCATCAGGTACAAAAGTACAAATGATGCACATACAAGTACGGCAAGAGTACCTACTCATACCCCCTATATAATTTCACTCATGAATACCAAGAGTAGGTGTTTGTAACTATTTACAATTTAAATTTATACGAATACACAAGGGAATTCCCATATTTACCTCGTGAACTGCCTATCTTAAGTGGCCACTTGTATTCGTTTGACGGTCATCCCCCACTTTTGGAACGAATAATTTGAATTGGCGACCATTTCTAGTGATTCAATTCTCGGGGTAGTGATGAATTTGTTAGTGAAGACTTAATTACGTTGTAAAACTTAGGTCACTCGAACAATTTGGAATAATTCAGCCGACTCTCTGTATTTGTGAAATAATCAAGCTGGCTCCTGTTGCATCACCGTTATGAAACAGATTTTTATAATTTTACTCGTTCATTGTGCCGTAACGACGGGTCCCACGTTGGCAAATGATCCCGGTTATGACGGTGCTATCGTCGACGCCTATATCGACAATTTGAGAACGTTCTTCAATCTCAACGACTTGGAAAAGGTGAAGCTCGCGGATTTCAACTGGTTCCCCGGAAAGTCGTGGAACATCTTGGGATCCGAAGGGTCATTCGGAAACCTCTCGACCGTATCGTGGGCCAACGGAGCTACGGTCGTGAACCGTTGCGACGTCACGAATGTCCAGACGACCTTGTACCTTCCAGACGCAAGCCTGCATTACAAAATCACCTATTTGCAATTTGTCGACGTTAATTTCGACATTTGGATTATTACCAATGCTTTGAAAATTGACGTGGATCTCAATCGTACAGATTGCAGCATTTCCTACAACCAAATCAAATTGGACTCTTTTGACAACGTCATCCCTCATATCCACGTCAACATAATTGACAGCCCTCTGATCCCTCGAAATTTCGCAGACTTCGTCGAAACCGCAATCGCCGTACAAATCCAAGCATTTTACGCATTTTTCAACGTCATTATTAAACCAATCCTATCCGGACAGATCTCTAATATTCTGATTGCTGAAACGCCAAAATACAACTTATGCGAAGTTATCAAACCCAACATTAACGACACCTAACTAGGTCAACATAGTATCGAGGTTGACGATGTTAAAAAGTAGTTGTTCCTAATGGACTCACAGAACCCTTCACCAAATTCAGAAATTCAGCAGTGCCTAGTATATTTGGGTAAGTTCGTGTACCTACGTAGGGACGCTTGTACCTTGGGAAAAGCCAATATCATAGGCATGAATCTATGCGAAAATGTTTTGTCCGCAATGGTTTTGAAGATCCAACCTAAACGAAAAGATGAGATTATGCACATAACCTTGTTGCGCAAAAAATGATCCCGCCATTGAATAGGGTCCTTCAAAGTTTTGAGCCGGTTGCTATGCAATATTTTCGTCGTCTTCAGGATCAAGCACAAGCCATAAAGTGGAGCGGCATAGTGGATAAATTCAACTTTTATGCTGCATAAAACTTGATGAGGATCCCCTTTAACAATCAACGACATCAATTTCTGTAGGTTTTTTTTTTTTAATTGACTGCTGTCAAGCGACAAGCGTTTTTGAAAACTAAGAACATCATAGATATTCGGCCAATGAGTAGTCTCAACTATTTATGAGAAAAAATCGGACATTTTTAGGGGTAAACTGAATCTTTAAAGAGAAAATGACCCTAGGTACACGACCTTACCCTACCTACTGTAGGTTTCCTTTAACCTTTACTTGACTGCACATATCGTCAAAAAAGTACGACGTTGATTACAGTAGATGGAAGAAGAGGTAGACAAGTGAAATAATCAGGGCCATTGTATATTACGATAACAATGAATTTTTCGTTGACGTAAATTACAAATAACACTTGAAATACCATTTCAGAAGACTGTGCAAATGCGCACGATGTTGAGATTTCAACTTTTTAACAATCTGGTTAAAGTTAACTTTTCAATAATTGGACAATTGTTGTGAACGTCATGATTTTGAATGATGGGTACATTATGACGAAACAAAATTTGTTTAATCACGAGCGGAACCGCTAAATACAATATACTCTAAAATAACGTGTTACACTTTACAAACATATTTGACATCTTGCTGATAAACCAACTTAGAAAAATAAAATGAATGTTCTTAGTAAATACTATTATTATTATTTTCATCCTTCCTGAATCTCTTCGCAAAGATAGATGGGGGAAGTCGTTCAATCGGTCAAAATGATCATACATTTCAACTTTTTAATTATTGAACATTTTACGAATTAACCAAAACTTACCAACCCTTCGGCTTTCAAAGGCAGCCGAATTTAGTTAACACTGGATTCACCTAATCCGTAAAACTACTTATCTGGTAGGAAATCTTTTCCCAATTCTGGTATGTAATCTGGAAGGAGGTAACCTGGTAGGTAATCTGGTATGTATCGTAGAAGGTAATCTGGTAGCTATTGCTATTCCTGAAGGTATTCTCAGAGCCGGGAGGCTAGCTAATAAATTGTTAGCTATGACAGCCTCTCTAATAATCTATTAGCTATGACAGCTTCCCGGCTCTGAGAATACCTACAGGAATAGCAATACTTACCAGATTACCTTCCAGGTTAGATACCAGATTATTATTAGTAATAATACAAATACAAACAGCATTTGAGTAATGAAGTAAAATGAGATACTTGTCAGTTGAAGTAGAAAAAATAGATAGGTACATATTCGCTCAGAATAGGTAAATAATTTCTGGGTGAAGCAGAATTTTCCAAGCATTATCGACCGGGTGAATCAAGTTTTCCTCCAAGACACGATTGCCAGCTGGTCGTCACGAGCTCTTTTGAACGGCCGAGTTCCGTCTGGCGCCACGTACTCGTTGATTTGGTAGATCTTGAGTTTCTGGTAGTGCATGACTTCAGCCAATTGCTGTTGAAAATACAAATTGAAATCTTGGTAAGCTTCAAATTGTGGTAAATCCTTGACTTGGGATCTGTTTCGATATCAACGTAAACTGACCTGCGTAAGAGGTGAACTATTAGTCGTGAAAATTCCCAGGTAACCCTTTTCACGGGCCAACCCGAGAACTTTTTCTTCCATGTACTCGGTAATTTCGATGTTTTCTTGTGGCGACTTGTCCTGCGCCGTCCCCAACATGAACGAATGAAGGATTTTCCCTTTCGGGAGCACGTTTTCCCTGCAATAGCGATTCGACGATGAGCAACCACACTACACATGCACTGTGTTTTATAATATAGAATTATTATAGAACAGTTCTATAATATAATATTATTATAGAACATCCGAATCTATTTTCTACAGCGTCCCCTTCCAAATCCCGTCGACACCCAAGTTCTTACCTGATAGGCACTTCGATGTACTCGAGGAAGTCCATCGTGTAGCGAAGTTGGCCAGTTAATTTGAGCTCAGCCGGCTCATCGTCAGCGTCTAAGAGAAGACTCACGCCTACAACTTCTTTTGTGGTGGCATCCCGCACCGCGATGCTATCAATGGGAAAATGAAAAATTGTAGGTTTCAACAGCGGTTTCTATTCGGGGAAAGTTCTGTCTCAAGTCAAGAGAAAGTAGAAGTCGACTCGTAACAATATTAAACACACTGGTGGTAAATATTAAATATTTAATAGACTTCAGAGGAAAAGGGGGGAAAGTGCCTATGTATTTTAAAGGGAACTTTACCCCCTTTTCCCCTGTAGTGTGGGAAGACGATTTCTCTCTCTTTTAGGCATTTAAAATTTATTTGGTACTCCATCGCTTGATCGCTATTATTCAAATGGGTGAGCGAAGCGTGTCAGAGTTCTAGTTCTCTTAATAACCAACCCACACTTTCTCTGAATAGGGGCGAAAACTTTGATTGGCCTTTGGTTGTGAAATCATTTGCCTTTTTGCGTTTTCTTCTTTGTATAAGAATTCACAAATCGGTAGGTATTAAAGTTGACACTCGTTAAATTCATGCTCATAAACATAGAAGATAGCTGTTACGTATTTAGACATAGACATAGAAGATAGCTGCTACGTATTAAATACAGCAAATTTTGCTCCACACCATCCCTTAGATGGCAGTCCCATCCCATCCCCATTGTGGACCATCTGGAAGGAGCCTGGAAGGTCAAGACCGGGGAGAGCAATCTCCTCCAAGCTCTGCGAGTGTAAACGAGACAGGAACAGTTTAATGCACATTTGCAAGGTCAAAAGTCGAAATAAACTCAACATTTTCTACTTTTTCAGTTTCTTTTTTTTTTGCTTAAATTTCGAAACCAGCGTTTCTCGTGGAAACACGCTATGAGCAAAATTATAGGAAACTAAATTCCCAAAAGAATGCATAATATGTATATGTATATTATACTACACTTGAAGATCGGAACAATAGTAAGGCGGCTAGAGCGCGCTGAAAAAGGCAATTTTTCGCTATTTTTCAAAAACTAGTAAAACCCCAGTTTTAAGCCAACTTGTTTTTATGCCCAACGTACCTATATTGTGAAATTAAAATGTAGAGTTCTAAATAGAGTTTGTAAAATTTACAAATTTAATGAGATGTTTGTTTTCATAGTGATATTCCCCTTCACCACCTGGCTAATTTACTTCACTTTAATTTACCACAAACTAAAAATTTACCGTCATGTATCTAAATACTCAAGCAGTAGATAATATTCTATAACTGAACAATATTATTGTTCCGTGAAAGGGGTCCGCAAGCCACAAAGTTGGGGAAGCCCTGGTCTACATAAATAAAAATTGTCGAACTTTGTCTGTCAGACCGCTAATAACGGTTTCGAGATTTCAGCCCACCGTTAGCCCTGCAGTGCACACACAAGCGACATTTTGTCGGTCAGGATAAAAAACACTCGTGTATTGATGAGGGGCTCAAATTCCGAAACCGGTACCATCATCAATACACTGTGACAGACAATTCTCCCACATCATTAAGTTCACACAACTCATGGACAAATTTAAATCTGATATTGCTTTTTTGTTCTAATTGGGTGTCTAATGAGCTCACCTCATTCCCTGGGCTACAACAAAAGGCCAGATTGTCTCGAGGAGGTCTACGAACTCTTGTCTCTCCGGCGGGGGATCCATCGTTTTTTCGATGTCGGCTTTCTCGGAGAAACTATCACAGATGATGCTGCAATGAAAAGTGTGAAGGAAAGTTTCAACGTCACGGTTCTTTTATGAATAACATAACAAATTTCTGCTTTGTGTACTTGAAAGCGTCTTCCCGGTGTCGCTCAGCTAATACTTCCAAGATGAACTTATCCCATTGCGGTTTACTTAGTCGGGTCTCATCGTCTGCGACGCACATCCTTTCAACGACCTCTCCCAGGGTTTTGGCGCTGATGAAATCGGTCACGCCTAGAAAAACCGTTCGCTCAATACTACGGCCGATATGAAATTCGTGTTTTCGGACGTTTCGTCTTACTTATCGAGTATCCTTGCTCGTTCAAAAGTGAAATGGTCAAAACCGAATTGAGAGAGTTGCCTCCCAGCGAGTAGAAGTTGGCGTCTTTCGTGATGAGCCCTCTGGTGGAAGATCCGAGCACGTCGGCGACAGTTCTGAACAGGCATTCGCCGGCGACAACCGTCTCCTCGTCCAAACCGGCCAAATCGAAATTGACTCCTCCGTTTTGATCTGTAATATACGGACAGAGTGAGCAACATAAGACCAGAAAGTCTTGTGGCCGATCGAGAACTATCTCACTTGACAGGCAGATTCTTTTCCTCAAAGGAGAAACTCACCTTTGGAATTCCGGTATTGCTTGAGTAACGTTTGCCTGTCAACCTTCCCGTTCACCAAGTAGGGCATTTCCTTCACAATGATGATCTAAAATAAAAGAAAGAACACTACGAGCTAAGTCTGCATGAAATCGAGTTTCAATAATTGAAACTCGATACAATTATTGTATTTTAGCATGGAACATGCTTTAGCCGTGACCTAACTGCCCAAAAACGTTAGGCGGGAAGGGAGACGCGAAAGTGTCACGTTGATATTTTAAGTAATATATATATCTAGGATATGGGATCTTATATCAGGATATAGACCCTCTATATAGAATGTAGGATCCTACATATAGTATGTACCTATAGTCGGCTGATTTGGTTTTTCTCCATGAACTTCTTTACGGTCTGTGGTGTGTGAGCTCCCCGTCCCTCGTCACATTTTGCCCACCCAATCGCTGTCCCCTTTTCGCCAACAAATTACCTATATCAGGGTAGCTTTGTCGCTTCCCCCGTCTTGCCAACCTTCTCCCCCCCCCCCACATATCACGACTTCTTCTCCTCCTCTCCTGCTCACCTCAAACGTACTTACGCTTTTATTAAATAAAAATTTATGGAGCGTAAGTAAAAAATTTTTCTTTCTGACTCTTCTTATCTGTTTCCCGATCCCCAAAAAATTGATGAACCTACCCATTTATATCCATGTATCCATTTGTCCATGATAATAGTGATTAAAAAAAAAAAAAAATGTTTCTATGCCTACGAGTGTGTTATATTACTTATGTACAATTGGGCTCTGTCTGTTCTCAATAAATAAATAAATAAATAGGATATAGGACCCTACAAAATATGTAGAATCCTATATTTTATAGGATTCTACATTATTCTATTCCTAGGATCCTCTATATAGGATATATAGATACAGAATACAGGATCCTATATATAGGATTCTATGTATTAGGATATAGGGTCCTATGTAAAGGATATGGAAATCTATATTTAAGATATGAGATCCTATAATATATTATAAAGGATATAGGATTCTCTGTGTAGGAAATGGGGTCCTATAGGTGGTGGCACCTATTATCGACATGCTCCTATTACTTACAGTTCATATATATATATAAGGGGAACTGTCAATAATAGGTGCCACCACCCTACATAGGTAATGGGATTCTATAAAATCCTATATCCTATATAGGATACAGGATCCTCTATATATATTTATTTAGGAGACATAATAATATTTTGTATATATATATTATATTTATTAAGGATATACATATTTGGTTAATAAAGCATGTTCCATGTTTCTTGAATTTTAGTCTTGATTTTGTTGTTAATGTCTTTTTCATATTCATGATTTGTTTGCGCAGTAATAAAGTGTCAGCCTTACTTGAGGTATCGCGTATTTTGGCACACCACTCGTCATTTTTTGTTCGATGTCGTAAGGAGTCACGTCAACACCTTCGTCCAACTTCACGAAGGCCACAACTTGCTGTCCACAGGAGTGAAAATCATGGAAATCATCTCAAGCTTTTTTTTTTTTTAAATTCATAATTTCTATTCTTTTCTTCGTCCTTCACTAAGAATTTAGTACTACCTGATCAGGTTCTCCTGGATTGTAGCAGAGGACAACCCCTTTTTGGACTTCCGAGCATTTGATAAGAGCCGCTTCCACTTCAGACAAGTCGACTCTGTGTCCCCGGACTTTCACTTGCGAATCCGTTCGCCCCTCGTAGAGAAGAGACCCTTTGATCAACTTGGCGAAATCCCCGGTTCTATACAGGGTTCTGAAATCTGCACAAAAAACATCGTAAATTAAAGGTCATCAGGCATTGAGCTATCGATACCACTCCCAGCACGTAGAGGAACTGGTTTCATAGTTTTGGGCTTGGTGAAAACAATTTTCTCAGGGTTTAGAAGAGTAGCGCAATTTGTGAAAATAACCAGCGATTATAAAAATTTGAGGGGCACCTAATTTGTTTTCTCCTCTTAACATTACACAAGGAAATATAATTGCGTATTGAGATAATTTACCTGGGTCGACGGCATGTGGGTTCTGCACAAATCTGTGAGCATCTCGTCCAGCAACGTAGCCAGCTGCAATGTTGAGCCCAGCGGCGAATAACTCACCAACCTCTCCGATCGGGACTGGCTGTAGCTCGTTGTTCAGGAGGTAAATTGCAGTGTTGTCGATTGGCACACCTGTACGTACGATTATGTTATTCCAAACTGTGACAGTTCCACATCGGGCAAATCTCCAGTAGAAACATTATGTACCAATCGGGACTTTATTGTCGACTGTGATATCTTCTGAGCTTTTCATCGTGTGATACGAGACGTCACCCATCATCTCAGTGCTGCCGTAAAAATTGTACAGGGCGTGGCGGCAATCCCTGAAGGTTCTGAAGAACTGGAGGGCCAGTGAGGGCGCCAAAGGTTCCCCGCTGCAAACCCAAATCTTCAAACTGTCAAGCAGGCTCTGAAATCGGTAACCCGAAAAGCGTAGTTAGAAATAAGTCAAGCAGATTCATTTACGAAAACATTCTTAGCATTTAGACTTAGAAAACAACCTTTAGACAACCACTTACCAAATTCTCAGCAGACAAGCCGGTGTAGAGAAGAATGGCTTTCAAAAGAGAGGGCACCAAAACAAGCCGCCCAATCTGCGAAATTGACAATAAAAGCCGGTCCAGTTGAAAAGAAACAGTTTTCAGTTACTGGAAGTTGGAGATAATCCATTGAACGTTTTCAGTCTGTCAGCAACGACGTTGGGCTCTGAAACTGCTCCCTAGCGGCAACCGCAAGAAGTACGACCAGAATCTGGAATTTTGCTGCGGTGTGTCACATTGGCTCCCGTCCGTTTGTTAACTGCCGTGAACGTTTTCAGTGAAAATTGCTGAAATTGTTTACGCGGGTAGTCAGTTCATTGTTTCGGCACGGACGTCAAAATGTATAGGTCAAGAAGAAGGTTCTTTGTCGTCAAGCCCGTGAAATTGTGTTCAATTAAAAATTTCAATTTTTAGTCAACGTCTTGTTTCACAATTTGGTTTCCTTTGTTATCCTCTCTTATTATGATGGTCTGAAATCAAGGTAAGTGTAGTTGTAAGAAAATTACGTTAATTATTTTTTTCCGACCACATTGCGACAATAATATAGCACTTTTCGAAATAGGTATGGTAGGTATAGTCAACAGTAAGCAGAAAGGGCCCTTGGATTGCGGGGAGAAACTTCTTCCATGTGTGCCGCTTTAAAGATATAAAATCACCTGAAAAATGGCACAAATCGGGAAAATTCCCCGTTTTTTGGTTCTCTCGTCAGCCGCTGGGAGCGGGTTCGGAGCCCAACGTCATTGGAGACAGAGTGTAGGATCTGACCCTTCTACCTTTTCCTGCTCATGCACTCACTTTGTATCTATTAAGAAGGGTGACCAGCCTCTGAGGGTTGGCAGTGATTTCTTTGGGGACGATCAGCAGAGTTCGACGTCCCGGCTGAGGGCACAGCAGGGGTCCCCAAATTTCGGGGACAGAATCCACAAAGGTCAGAGCCGTTTTGAACACGAAGATGTCCTCGTCGGGCATGTAGGGTACGTCAATCCACTGCCACTGTAGCCGGTTTAGAATACTGGATTTTTTCACTCTCACCCCTGCAGAAAAAATCATCAGTCGTCTGAGGCTTGTTGATAACACGTTTCAACCATAAGCGACAATCTTGAAGGATCATTACAACGACCACACATCCTATTAAATTTTCGACTTTGTTGCGGCAACATGCCGTATTACCATATACGGACAAATTGAGTTACTCACCCCACTGGATTAATAATCTTAATATGAAGATTGGTAGTTTTGAAACAGCTAAAAAAAAGAGCAACTCTGCAAATGACGAGGAGTGTTACCAAGAACAGTTTTTTGGGTCTCCTGAAAAGTTGCCCCATACTTGATACGACCAGTTGCCTAATGAGATACCTACGACCTTAAACTTCTCTTGATCGATACGATCTGAAAACCAAGAAATCAGCACTTTCAAATTCCACTTCATATTTTCCGTTGTTACCACACTGGTTCTGTCAATTGTGCACAAACCGACTTGACACAGATACATAAGGCGATTAGATTAGTTTTTATTTCCATTAATTTGATTTCAAGAATGATTGACGGCATGCGGCTTTCCTTGTGTCATGAGAAGTGCAACTCACCGTCTGTCAGTACAAAACATGATAACATATTTCAATCATTTTTATAATTGAGATCTGCAAGGCCCAGTTCTTAATTAAATTCTCGACAAACTGGTCATTGAACAGCTTTGGGTGGTCGCGACCTTTCCTGTGCAAACTTAGAAGCTGAAATCTGCGAAGGTTGAGAGGTTTTGCCAGTGCAAAAACGAGGTCAGCTCAGTGAGAACTGCATAATAAATTGTTCGGTCATCATGCGAGCCGCGAAAAACCCCCATCGTGAATGATGATACTTTCAAATAATAAGGTTTTTTTTCAGTGCTCTAAACTTTTTTTTTTATCAAGAAAGAAAGGGTGAGAATATTTTACGTTATCTTGCCCGCTTATTAACATTTTAAAATCCCTTACCTATGCAAAAATTTTCGTATTTTTGGTTATTATTCCTAATATAACGTACCTTTGGACAGGCCAGTGCTTCCTGAGGTGTATAGAATCATTTCAATCGGCTCTTGTGAGTTGGATTCGAGGATTTCATCACCGAGCAAAGGAAAGCTGCTGAGACTTTCTGAGATGGAATGAAGATTGTCGTATGATAAAGCCGTCACATTGCCGAAAGCTGTGTCACTTTCATATCCTGTAAGTCACGTCACGAGTGAGTGTAGCGGAAATATGTATTACTGCGGATCATACAATTTGTCAATGTAATTAACGTTGTTGACCTTCAATGTTAATTTTTTCCAATTGAATGTGCTGATCGATTGCGAGGTACCTGATTGTGCGATGATCAGTATTGGTTTGGATTCGTTGAGGATGTGTTTAGTTCTGTCTCTGGGAGAGGCAGTGTCCAATGGGAGGTAAACTGCTCCTGCTTTCCAGATAGCCAGAAGAGTGAGTATCAGCTCGTCCGAAGGGGGTAAAGACACAGCGATGACAAAATCCCCGTCCGAGTTAGCCTGCCGAGAACAAATCCAATTGTAAACCTTTTTTTGGTTTTAGGCCAGTCAACCTAACCCGAAAAAAGGGCAAACTTCGCAAAGTTGCATGTAACTGCGGATTTTTTAATATGTTGTCAGGGTCCTTTAGAGGAGTTCATACCCAAGTTTGCAACCCTGAAAACCTTGCGCTAAAGTTTTTTAGTCAAAAAACCGCGAAATGTTTTGACTTTTTTCGGTAAAAAAAAAAAAAAAAAAAAAAAAAAAATAATAATAATAATAAAATAAATAAAAAATAAGGAAGCGTATTTCGACAAACATCATCCTATACACCCTTAAAGTAGGTTAAATTTTCAACAATTTGAAACTAATTGTAGCTCTATAGTTCTATTGGTTGCGGAAATGCAGTCAATGAAAATGGGGGATTCGGACTCCGCTCGGTAAGCGGAAAACCACGTTTTTCAGAACGTTTTCGGCGGGAGCTCGGAAACTATTTGCCCAATTACACATTTATCTTTTTCTCGTGAAAGCTGAGCTGATTAAATTTCCTATTGCAGCTATTCAGTGTCAAATTTTGATTTGAGCTTCAAGAGATAGGCAGGCAAGGCAAAAATTGCATATTTTGGCAAAAACGTATTTTTTTGGCACATTTTTGCCCATAACTCGGGAGCGGCTGGTCCGAGTTAGGTGGGCTAGGGAACAAGGTCAGAGAAATGGGAAAATTCGGCCGAACATAGTTGAACTAATAATGAACAAAGTATTCAGTACAGTTAGCACTGAGAAATTAGGTGTCTGAGCAGAGGAAATCACTAGTGAATATTTGGCGTTTTGAATTTTCCCGCGGGACACTCTAACTAATCCGCCAGAGTGCACTCGCACAAAAAGTAGAAAGTGTAAATTATTGAAGTTATGTCAGAAAAAAGTATTAGTCGACAATCGATTCCCTAGCCCATTCTCTTTTTTTTTTCTGGTGAAAGCTGACATAGCATTTCTGTAGGGACTGCAAAAGTGCCATTAGTTTTCGTCGGAAAAGGTGGAAACCATAAATTTGACTACCTACTTTATTCAGAATATTTTCTTCTCTCCCTTCGTAACTATTTCACCGATCGAAAATGCATTGTCCCCAGCTGCAATAGGTAGGTACCTAATTTAAAATGCTTCCACGAAAAAAAAAAAGAACGGGGCAAATAGTTTCCGAGCTACAGCCGAAAACGTTATGAAAAACGTGGTTTTCTGTTGAACCCTGCGGTTTCAGATTGGGGGACTTTTTGAAAGAATCATCCAATTTCGATGTAACCTACTTTAAGGGGGTATAGGGTGGTATTTGCCGAAACACTCTTTGTGGGGAATTTGGACAGATTTCCCCACTCTCCTTCCCACGGATCGCCAGCCCTATTTCCGTAGACGGGAGGACTACCCTCCCGTCATTTAATAATATTAAATGAATATAATTCATTGTTCACGTTTGATCCAGTTGTCCTGGACTCCTTTGCCAGACATTTCGATTAAGGAATCCGGAACATCTGTATCACATAAGAATGGGGATTCTGGGCAGGCCTTCCTAGTTTACAATTCAACCAGGGAAGCCGCAGCAGTTTCCCCAATTTACACTGCAAGCCGAGAGCGAACTGGAACTGGAACTATCATGCAGCATTTCAGCAGGTTTTCAGCATCCTCTCGGTTCCCTTCCGGAAGTTTTGCACCTTCACAACACCTCGTCAAATCGAGCAAGCCTGATGAGTGCAAGCTTTCCTACACTGTGGCTGCATCTTCCTCCTGTGCAGCTGATCATACAAATTCATGTTATGCCCAGGAAGGTAACGTTCCCATACTCCCTTCCCGTTCCTCCACAAACACCGGCGGCGAAATCGTGGATTAACGCCACCGGCCTTCCGCCAAAATCACAACACATGGTAATTTAACTAACTTAAATTCTTTAGTAGGTACACCTCCATCGCCCGCTGCATGGGGCGTCCCACACTCTTCATTATTGGTATTGTTTTGGAAAAGACTCCACGAATTTCGCCGTTATTCGACTACCAATAAGTTATCACAAGGTTTCCAGGGTTGGACACTTAGGTATGAACTCGTCTAAGGGACCCAAACAACAAATTTTTTTTTAAATAAAAAATCCGCAGTTGCATGCAACTTTGCGAGGTACAACATTAGATTGACTGGCCTATCAGATACCTAATCTAATAGGCCAGTCAATCTAATGTTGAACCTCACATTTTGTGTTATGTTTTGTGTCAATCTAATGTTGAACCACAAATTTTGTGGGAGTCGCCGCCGAAATGTTCTTCTTTGCTCGATTTTTGGTTTATTATTCTTGGAATAATATACCTATGTTTTCGCGACGCGGGTCGACGACTCCGATCGGCCTCAAAATTTGACATTATCCGTTTCAAGAGGTCTACATTCAAAATCCGAAATGTCCGTCCGCCGTCCGGGCCGTTTTGGGCAGTAGGAATTTTTTAAAAAATCTGAAATTTTGGCAAAATACTTGGTTTACCATCTAGTTGTGCCCGCAAGGTTTACAGTCCGATCGCCCAAACCCGTGGGGCGCTATGGGGCTAAAATGGGGCTACAGGAGGGGTGTTTTGAAGGCTTTTAGCTATGGGATCGAGTTAGGTGTTGTTTTCAAAGTATTTTTGGACGTAGAATCCATTTTTGGGGGTCCCGGAACGATCCGATTTCACTGTGGCGTTCTATAGGGCTTTCATGGGGCTAAAAATGGGATTTTTCAAGGATCCCAAGAAGTTAAATATTTTTCGAGTAAAAATTAAAGAATTTTTGAAAAAACACATTATTGAAAAAAAATCCCCCCAAAAAATTTTTTTTGAAATATAAAAATCCAAAAAAAAATTTTTTTTATTTTTTTTTATTGACAGAATTAAATGTCTGTACAAGTAACCTATATCACAGAATAATAAACCCTTGTGTAAAATTTGCAGCGTTTTTCTTTCATGAGAAGCAACCCCCCTCCATTCTGTCAAGTTCCTGGTGCGAATTGAAAATTTCTCTCAGTCGGCAGTGCAAGACGCACACCAGACAAGAACTGTCACGTCTCGGGTCGGCAACAATTACGCTAATAAGGTTAAGCCGACGGATTTGTTCCCCTTTAAGGATAGTTGATGGATTAAGGTTGCTGTCGGAATGTAGAACGTCTTTCCGTATCAATAAATCAATCGCGGGCACATCCGTCGGCCGGCACACAAGGAATTCACTGTGAACACTCAAGGGTGGTTTTCTTCGGGAGTAGAAAAAAAAAAAAAAAAAAATCATGCTTTCTTAAAGTATAAACAATGAATGATGTAGTACCTGAAGCCTATTCGCATCACTGGAGACGGCAGCCAAAATTCCTCGTGCCAACCTGTTGGAAGCATTTTCTGCATCTTGGTAGGTGGTTTCTCGTACGTTCCCTCGAATGTCTAAAAACAATGAAGTATAACGCATCGAGATTTATGCATGCCGAGTAGGTATAGGAAGTTGCGAAGATTTCACTGCAGACTCATTCAACTGAAAATATTGGGTTATCGGCAGTGGAGCCACGGTTGAATTATCCGTAGGGCTACAGGCTGAGCATGCCTTTAGCGGATGACTGCGCTCAATAAACTTGACCAAGTTTTCTGGAGGGTCCGACAAGGTAAGTAACCTTGTTGGAAAACCAAAAAACCGTTTTCTGGAGGGCCGATTGAAACGTTGCGGTTTTGTGGTTGATGGGAAATATAATATCTGTGTCACTACGGATCATGTCCTGAGATATTAGCATTTTTCAATTCGTTAAAATTTTGTAAGCTCTAATTGTCGAAGGCAGTCAATGATTTTTTTTTGGACTTGAGGAATGGTCTTAATACGGAAGTGAAGGTGAATTTTCCACTCCCGGAGAGTGGAGAACACTAAAACTTTTTTTACTGTCACTCCTGAGAAGGCCACTCTTGTTTCTCAGGGCTAGGAACGTAAAAAGAGTACTGAAAGGATTCAACAGGCCTTGGGGTAGCTTTACTATGTAACCTTACAATGAGCCATTCTGAACGTGTCATGGGGGAGTCGGAAATGATGTTGATTGCTCGACTTTGTACAACACAAAGGCTCACTTGGAGGATAATTTTCATAGGAAGTGAACCATTAAAAGTCCGGTATAACTAATAGTACGGCAAGCCGCACGAATAGAATTTAAGTCAGACGTCAGTAGGTAACTCACAAACATGCCCTTTGGAAGAAGCAAAGGATTAAGACTCCTAATCTCGAAGTACCTATCGATACTTTTTTCATGTATCAGAGAGAATCTACTCAAAATTTCGAGAATCGGCCCGATTCTTTTCATTTTGAAGGAAACTTTTTGCCAATCAAGACAACCAATTACCTTAGTTAATTATTAAAAAGAAACTACTTATACGAAATAAGGTTAATTTTTGTAAAGGCATTAAATGACAAATTTCGTCATTAGGAAGTTTCTGGCAAATGCACTCTGACTCGTGAATCGATCAGGTCTAGAGAAATAATAACTTGCCAGACAAGAAGTAGGTAACGCCCATAAGTATATATACTTATGGGCGTTACCTACGTCTTGTAGGGCAAGCATATATACGGCAAGCCGAAGAAGAAGAATGAATAATTATAATTATTATTATTAATAGGTTTGTTCCAGCTTTGACGGACTGTTAACAGAAATCGACGGAGACAATGTCATGCGCAGTTGAGAAAACAGCTGTTCCAGGTCGCATGGTCGGCAAAAGTCGCCGGCTGTTCCAGGTCGATTTGTAGGTTGAAAGCAGTTCAACTGCAGTCGGACGGGAACCGACAGCTCGAATGAGTTCGGTTGGGAGCTGTCGACTTTGATAACCCTACCCAGTTGAAACCTCTCTCATAACCTTATCACTTTATTTTGGTGCTCGGCGTGTCAAGTTGTCATCTGGAAGAGATGAGCGTCCACTCATCTCTTCCAGATGATGATCTATGGGGCTTTCACTGTACTGCAAATTTTGTAGCTCCACCGAAAACTCATAGATCCTCAAATCAGATGGCCCCTGGATTCCCAGAGAGAATGGATTCTGCGACCAAAAATACTTCGAAAACGACAATCTATGAAATTTAAAGTCACGTGAATCACCGTCGCTACACCAGTTTGTTGACGGTTTGGTGTTCCAGGTAAGCGAGTGCGCTGTTGGACAGAACTCAACTGCGATTCAGGAGGCATTTGGACAGCTGCTGTCGACAGAAGGTGACAACTGTTGTCAACTTCTGTCGACAGACGCCGTTAGACCTGGAACAAACCTAATTTTTCAGTGATGAATTCACTGGATATCATGACATGAACGTTGTGTTCTGGGTGCATTGTGTTCGTGTGTATGAAATACATTTTGCATGCTTATATTTATCCATGCTTCCAAGCTCCTACTAGGTGTATCCTAAGCTACTTCGGATTTTAGGCTGGCTTCGGGGGCAGTAGCGTGTAAGAATTGACAACGTAGTTATCAAAAGAAGAAGCTTTGCAAAATAGTTGACTGAATAAAAAGATACGATACACTTTCTTAGACTGGGACAAGGTCAGATGAAGGACGAACACATTGGAACAATTTAGGTTGAAACAAGTTGTAATGAAAAATAAGGTTCAAGGGTACAAAATAAAGGCTATTTACAAAAGTATCTAAATTCGTAATTTGTTATATATACACAGAAACAGGGGGGAAATATAAAAATATAATGGGGATTTTGCACCTGAGGGGTGCCACGAGTGTACCTAACGGGGTACGCGAAGTGTACCTCGAAGTATACGTTGGTGGTGAAGCCACCAGGTGTATCTAAGGGTTGTTTATGCTCGACTGTACCTGAAGGGTACCTAAAGATTGTTTGGGGGGATGTATCCTGAAGCGTACTCAAATATGTACTTCAATGTGTACCTTAAGGGCACAAACGTATTGGCACTGAGGGCGCCGATGAAAAGGTATGGAAAGCACCTACACAATCACAAAGAATATAAGAAAAGAATACGAAAACGCCGGAGGCGTACCTACTCGAAACTACTAAGAACCAAAGTGTACTGGCTGTAGAAATGATACGATAGGAAGTTGACTGTATTTACCGTCGGTCTTCGGATGTCGAGGAGTCGTCCTGACTATGGCACTTGGCTGTCGTACCTGCAGAGGCGCCTGATTGATCTTCACACACGTCGGCGTATCCAGTCGAAGAAGGGAGGGAGCACGTTTCACTGGCGGATACGTGGCAAGAGAAACTGACAAAGAAGGGGACTTTTCCAAGTCAGGGTGTACCTTCTGGCGAAAAAGTACGGAAAACAATACTGTTGGAGGTAGGATGACGCTACTAAAAACACTACACTGCACACAACTGAGACTTATCTGGGCGAAGACACTTGGGCCAATAGATCTTAACACTTCAGAAGCTAGCACGGGAATGACGTTGGTGGTGGGAGCTGGAGCTTCAGGTCCCAGGGGAGGGAGGGCTTCCCCCTCTCCTCTTATGAGCGGTTCAGTCTGTGAGGGCGCCTCCTGGGGTAGGGGAAGGCCCTGTTAGAGGAAATAATCCCTCGAATCCTCCATAGGTAGCGCTGGGTTGCTTGACTGGGAGTGTCGCCCGCTTACAATAGTGTTTAATAAAGCTATGTGTATAACAATGTTTATAATAATATTATGGCGCTTTATTTTAAACATTAAACGACCTTATACCTGCAAAACCACGTAAGTCAGATTTTTTTTTTTTTTTTTTTTTTTTTTTTTTATTGCCAAATATAGGTTTTGAGTTTTCTGGGTAAATTTGAGGATCTAGATCCATCGTCCAAGTTTCGTGAATGTACGGGGGGAAATATCAGATATAAGATTCTTCTCAGTGTTCGGTTGAAATAATCTGTATGTTTGGAAGGCTCTGCGAGGGTTCAACCCTCAGGGTCGTAAAAACTTGTAAGTCCCAGCTTTCGTTGTGTAAATCCTCGTAAGTCTGGAAGCGCCCTATGTGAATCCTGCGTAATTCCTCGTCTGGAAGAGTTCTTGAAAAAATCCTCGTAAGTATATCCAAAAACAGCTGCGAATATAATTTTATTAGTGGACCCTAAACTAGGACCTAATAATTTCTACTGAAAGTTTCTCATAAACATTGATAGATTTGAAGTACTTTGGGCATCGCAGTTTTTAGTGTCTCCTGTAAAATTTGGATTATGGAACATTTTGCTTATTTCACTATACTGTCTAGATATCGATATCATGGATTCGATACCATTCCCATACCAAATTTGGTATCGAATGCCGTATCGGAACGTTCCTATTATAAATGGCATCGAACAACCTTACACAGTTTGTAATGACGTTCGATGCCAATCGGTACTATCAATTTATTGAAAATTCCTTTCGATATAAAGTATATTTGGTATCGATATTTTTGATTTGAGTACGAGTACACATATCGATACTATGGTCTGAATCGAAATAAATCCTAGAATCACAGAATACATTTTTATTTTAAAAATAAAATAAATTATCGGTATTTCAATTTCCAGGAGTGAGAATCAGTCGGTTAGAATCGATTCTGAGGACGTCTATTCCACCGTGCCATTCATGGAGGACAGCCAACAGCCAACGCCTAATTAACACAACCGGCACTGCTCGTAATTGGGTGATGAATTAATTTCCGTATAGTTAGATGATGTAAAAGAAAACTCAGGAGTACGCTGTTGCAATAATTATAATTATTGCAACAATAATAATTATTATTGTTGCAGGCTGAGAGCGAACTTCTGAGTTTTCTTTTAAATCAGATAACTATACTGAGCACGGTCAAAGAAATGGAGAAGGTGGAACGTACCTAGTTAATATGACGCTAAAAAACATGTTACACTATTATGTCTACTTTTAAAAGAATTATTTTAGGAGCAGCCTGAAGAAAATATTTGTGCTCATCATAATATGATTTTTTAAATTTAAAATTTTGTATTTAATACCAAAATACCTTCGTAAATGAATGCTTTATGCTGAGGTGTGGCTTTGACGTTCTTTGAGAAAAGCTCGTGAAGTCGTCTGATGTCACCATCCAACTTTAGGGGACGGTTTGTCCCTTTCAGGACGGACGTCTGCGGTGTACTTCCCATCCGATCTAGACAACATAATTTCCAATTTATTAATGTTCAATTCAAAGGAAAGAGTAATTGGTGGAAATGTCGATTTAAATCTGAAAGCATTCGACTGGGATCTCCTTCATTTCGTGAAGGACCTTAGTTCTTTTCGAAACGATTTCAAGGCGGTTTAAAATTAATTTCCGTATAATACTTTATTAGATTATAATATAGATTATAATTATAGGGAACTCAAGTAGTGAAATGAGTAAGACGGAGAGTGTGCGAGAAAGATTGAACTGGTTTATTTTAAATGCACTGGAATAATTATTATTCCAGTAGTTGACATTTTCCTTCGAAAAAAAAGCTAAGCTTAAGGACACAGATTAGCATTCCTGGGTGCCGCTCTTGATCCTACAATCTTCTAAATGGTTTTTCCTATCAAACATTTTCCCCCGCTCGTTTTCATGGCAACTTCCCATCGTTGCCATGAAAACGAGCGGGGAAGACCGAATAAGAGGAAAGATTAAATCTAAACTATTAAAGCTAAATTAGTTAGCAGTTCTCATGGCCACTGTTTTTGAAGTGATTCGTTTGCTGGAAAGCTAAGAACCCATTAAGTTTGTAGGTAGGTACCTATGCAATTTTCACCTGATATCAAGTCGTGATATATTATAATCTCTCCTGAATTTTTGTGTTCCCTAGTGTTTCTAGTTTATGTGATCTAAAATATTTGCCATTTTATCGATTTAAATCGATAAAATGGCAAATATTACTTAATAAATACTTAGCGACATAGCCGAAAAACAGTCAAAATTTTGACTGTTTTTCGGCTATGTCGCTAAGTATTTATGGGTGCAAAAGAAAAAACGCTCATTTCAGTAGGTAGTCGACAGGGGGTGTCGACAACTGAATCATTCGGTTATCTGCTCCGAGTCAGTAGCAAAGATGTAAATCAAAGGTAAATATCTTTGGTCAGTAGTCGACAGGATGGTTTCTGATCCCTGTGACTTGAGGTAGTTGAACCTCAACGAGTTGGTTGAGACCCGAATGAAGGTTCAACTACCTCAAGTCACTCTGGGCTGTGGATGAGCTTAGTTGCTCGAAACCGGTCCCCACTCAACAATAATTCAACACTGCACTAGGATGAATGAGTGATAGTGATTGGTAGGGATGTGCGATACTATACAATACCCGATACCAGTACCCGATACTAGTATCGAAAAAAGTATGCAATACTATCGAAGTATCGGAAGGAAGTATTCGATACCTACAAGTATTGGATCATATGGGTACTTTTATTAAGAGAAAAGAAAATTTCTGTATTGAATAGGGGCAGTTTGAAAATCGAATCCTGGATTATCATCATTATTATTATTATTGTTACTTCAAAGAGTCAGAAGAAGAAGAATGATATTATATTCATATAATAAAGAAAATATTGTATATAAAATATAATTCTACCACCATTCGTCGTCTGTGCCTCTCAGAAAACACAATTTGTCCACATATTTTGGTGACAACCGAGAATGTTCCTTTTCTCAAAATTCAGTAATAAGTTTGGTCAAAAATTATTTACCTAATCATCCATGAGGTCGATTGTGATAAATGAAAATAAGCAATCTGAGAACACCGCCTGAGTCTAGCGTCGCTATCGTCAGTAAAAACTCCCTGCTTATAATGTTTAAGGAAAACAAATTAAACCATGGTTATAATATTTTAGTTTAGTCCAATGCATGTTTAAAAGTATCCAAAAGTACCTACCGATTCATAAAAGTATCGATACTTTTTGAAAAATATCGATCCAATACTTTTTGATACTTTTTTATCAAAAATGTCGATTTGATATGTACCTATCAATACATTTTGAAGTAGGTACCTTACATCTCTAGGTTTGACTCTACTAGAGATTCTCTAGTAGGTATCTGTGTTGGCCGACAGAGGAGAGCGTGGCGAGTAGATTCCTCGCTTTTCGTGTAGGTTATAGCTTAAGGGGGTACCAAGGAGGTATAGTACACACAGTAACAACATCAGACTCAAGCGAGACGTTATGTCACATAACTTATGTGTGTAAGCGTTCCTATATACATAATTTATTGGTAGAGAGCTTCCCTGTGATTCAAGTACCTATAAATTTATAAATAAATGATTCAAGTAAAGTTATTTTAGTTTTAAGTAGGTACATCTGTTTTCCATTTGGGTATTTTTTCCGATACTGGAAAAATAATCGATACCAGTAGTAGTATCGAAAGGCAGGATTCGATACCAAAAGTACCCGGTATCGAAAGGAAATACCCGATACTTTACCCATATCGATAAGTATCGCACATCCCTAGTGATTGGGTGCATTATTGATAAGACGATCATCACCTTCTTCTACTTTCACATTTCTGTGTCCTGGTCTTTCACAACATTATGGAAGTTGGTTGGTGATGAGAATCTCATCTGATGATCCATCACGTTTGGACAACGCATTCTCTTCAGAAAAGGGGACGTTTTAGCTTTCTCTTGGGGCAAAGGGACTGGAAGGTCGAATAGGGGACTGTCCCCTTCAAAAGGGGACGTTTGGTCACTCTATGCATAACCCTCTGTCAACTACTGAAAAAAATCTTCTTTCCCTATGTCGACTACTGGTGCAAAAACACACTTTCAAAAACTAATTTTTTCCTCACTAAAGATCAAATTTTAATACAATTTACTATTGCATAGTATATATACGATATACAGTAATTATATATAAACGTATATATCTCAAATCGTAGAGAAGGGATTTGTAAAAACCTTGAAAAGTTTTAAAAAAATGGGAAAACTCGATTTTGTGGGTGGGAGTAGGGGTCGCAATCCCGCGGGATCCCGCGGGATTCCTCTTGTTAAAAAAAAAAAAAAAAAAAAAAACGCGTTTTCTGTGGTGTGAATAGCCACACACCGCAGCCTGCACACTGTAAATCATATTCTCATTGCCTGTGATTCATATAAGTCCTCCGCAAGCCTGTTGTGCTGTACTTCACAATATTTTTGCGATTATTGTGGTATCTACGATCTACGAATTAGGGATACGAGATATTTATTCTCGTGATAAAAGCATGTTTTTACCCCAACAACTGACTGTTTTTCACCCTACTTTTCCTAAGCTATTTATTCACCCTAATTTTGGACGCAAAATCCAATATTTAATATTGTACAGGAGAATTTTTTCATTATTATTTTTTAAATTTTGTACTTATTTATTTTAAATAATTTTTTATTGTCGTAAAATTAATTTTTGCACAATGTACCTGCATAAAAAATAATTAACCCTTGTGTAACATTTGCAGAGATTTTATTATTAGTCAGTGAACAACAACAGAACTGTAACTTTACTGGTTTTAAACCATTCCTCTAAATTAGAGGTGACGCGTCCCGCTGAATCACTGCCTGGGCCAAGCGATGTCTACTGGTTAAGTTTCACGAAATGGCATCTGGCGACTTGAAACCAGAAATTGGATATCTGTGATGAATGAAGGTGCTATGTACCACCCATCCCACCTTGATTACGAAACGGCATCTGGCGATTGAAAGCCAAAAATAGGATTTCCGTTATGAATGAAGGTTCTATAATAAAGAACCTATATAGGTACGTTTTATATAGGTACGTACCTACCTCACATAGCTCGTTCTTCCATAAAACAACTTACAGCGGATTTTCAATTTTTGGAAGGTGTCATGGGCACATAGCACCATCTTCCATTGACAAAATGTAGAAATCATGCGACATAACACCTTCTTCCATTCGGAATCAATCGAAGGAGTTGTTAGTCCGTAACGAGGCTGCGACCATAGAATCTATAGGCATAAATGAAGATTTTGAAGCGGTATCAGCGGTTGGTTTTATTTTACATAGATCTGATCTATGTAAAACAAAACCAACCGCTGATACCGCTTCAAAATCTTCATTTATTCCTAAATCCCAACTTTGGCGAAAATGTCACATAACACCTCCTTCCACTCGTACCTTCAATTGTAAAATTTATCTATACGGATCCTCCACTTTAGCACATTGTCACGTAAGACAGAAAACGCGAGTAAAATCATACGATCACTGGGGTAGGCACAAGCCGGGCATGTAAGTTCAACGATTTCAAATCATCACACAAAAAACGTCTTGTAATATCCTCTAGAAACCGGATACACCCGAAAACCTGAAACGGAGCACTTCATCACTCATATCACTTCTGAATGCCCTTCCTACTTGAGATCGACTGGGACGCCAAAGGAAGGGACTGGGAGTGCGCGGCAGGGGTTCAATGATGCTGAGTGGACCATTTGTTTGTTATCACATGACAAGAGGATCAGACGACTGTTGCGGTAGTGCCTATTCACCGACTTGTAGGTCCTTAGCGCGCTGTTTTGGTTTTTTAACATGGTACATGTTTTTACGGGCGTTCTCTGGATTGGAATGTGAGTACACCGCCCGGAAACCGTCGTGCCTTATAGGCGCCTAAACGGCTGAACGGATTTGAATGGGTTTTTTTTTCTAACGATCTCGGGTGAGATTGCCCACAACATAGGCTATATTAAAATCCCGCGCGACGCGCGCAACCCTGCGAAATTTCGAAAAATACGAGTTTTTGGATGTGAGTACACCGCCCGTAAACCGTCGTGCCTTATAGGCGCCTAAACGGCTGAACGGATTTGAATGGGTTTTTTTTTCTAACGATCTCGGGTGAGATTGCCCACAACATAGGCTATATTAAAACCCAGCCAGACGCGCGCAACCCTGCGAAATTTCGAAAAATAAGAGTTTTTGGATGTGAGTAACCTCCCCCCCCCCTCCTAAACCGTCGTGCCTTATAGGCGCCTAAACGGCTGAACGGATTTGAATGGGTTTTTTTCTAACGATCTCGGGTGAGATTGCCCACAACATAGGCTATATTAAAACCCAGCCCGACGCGCGCAACCCTGCGAAATTTCGAAATTTCGAAACCCCCTTACCACCCGATAACCTTCTATATATATAAAATATATATAAATATAATATATAATATAATATATACATATTGTATATATGTTCTTGAAAATCTCGAGAAATTCAAAAATGATGTACGTTCTGAGATAGGTTGAGCGCCCTCAAGGATTTTTCCGTTTTCCCCTCCTTCAACCCCCTCTCCTTCCCTAAAGAAGGGAAGGAGTGGGGATTTCAGCCAATATTGATCCGATTTTGATGAAATTTTTTTTTATTGGTTTGGTGGACCGTTTATGTCTGCTTAGGGGGGTCGAGCCCCCCTTGAGATGTTGAGCTTTCTGTCTGTGTGTCTGTCGTGACTTATAGGCGCCTTATCGCGAATTTAAATATACCAATCCGAAAAACATGAACCATGTTTCTTTGCTATGATCCTTGATCAAAACTTAGATAATCCGGGGGTCTGGGGGGTGTCCCACAGGTACCTAAGTCATAAGACAATCATGTACCATGATCTACACAAATCACAAGCGGCAATACACCCACAGGCGTCAATATTTTTTTTTTACCATTCTAGTTAACTTTTAATTTGTTACCACTTATTTACAGCAGCTATATAATACAATGTATTATATAATGTCATTATATGCGATAAAATTTTCATATAAATACCCATAAATTTTCATATAAGTAATTTGCCGTTATTCCAAGAAATGCTTAATAATTAAGCATCAATTTTTATATAAGTAATTTGCCGTTATTCCAAGAAATGCTTAATTCCGACTTTTTGTCACGATTGAACTGTAATCGGTTCGCCCTTTATTGGCAGTCCTTATCGAACTGGAACTCAGTCCGAGATTACCCACACCGAGTCAGTGCTATGGCGGCTGTCCAAGTGACAACAATACCCATGCTGCTCACAGGATTAAAATGCAAATTATCCGAAATCAAATTTTTGAATCTGAGTGATCAGGAAAGCAGGGGCGGAGAGACAGGTCGGCAGGTCGGGCGACGGGGCCGAAGCTGGCAAAACATTTTATCCGCGCACAAATATTTTTAAGGCGAACTGGTTGGCTTTGTTCCTCATAGGGTGGATGGCAATAAATAGTGCAATAAATGCGACATTTGTGCTACAAGGTTTTAAAATAGTACAACCTCATATATATATAAATATATAGCTTTATAGGCCCAGCTATCGGGTCGACTTGTAACAAAAACTCCAGCCATCCAGTCGCTTTCCGGGCATATTATGCCCGCATATTATAATATATCAGTGAGAAACACGCATATTATGCGTGTTTCTCACTGATTTACAATTTTTTGGTAACACTTTCCACAACCTAAGTCGAGTGTTAGAGGAGTTTTCGAAAATAGCAAATCATCAAAACTGAGGCTAACACTGAGTGACAACATTCTGGAGGATCTCATGTTGAGGGCTTGCGAGCAGGAGCGTCTGGTCAGAGCACTGAGCCGAGTTCATTTAAGCTTGAGTAAATTTAAAATTTAAAGTTATTAATTTAGTTTTAATTAAATTAAAATTGTGGAGGAAATTTTCCTCTACAATTTGAGTATAAGCGGAAATTTCATTTGAACGGTCCACAAACGATTGCGAAGCCTTACATTCCAAATGCAGTTTTTTAGGAGTCACAGTTGGCTATTGAATTGGTTTAATTTCGACTTAGTTTTTAGGGCCTTACTGAAATTTCCCGACCATTCGATTAGAAACAAGTTGTTTCAAACAACGTACTAGGTTCAGCTGGAATAAAACTCCCTTTACTACAGGTCGTTTTGGGGGATCGATGGTAAATTATCCAAAACCGATTCGTACCTATTGAAACAAAAGCATGCTGAGGCTATTAGGGCGGTGAACTCGTTAAAAATCCCACTGAGATTTCAACAAGTAGAATTAATGTCTTTTAACAACTTAATCATCTTGTTTTTCTTATTTACTGTGCGATGAAACGAACAATTTGTCTGAATACTAGTTCGACATCATAATCGTAGCACGTGGTCGTTGACCGTGTAACCTATGGGAAGAACATTAAAATTTAATAACTAATATTTTTTTAGTAAAAACCGTGCACTAGATTCGAAATTGTGAGCTTTGTTGGTTCATTCTTTTTAGGTCATGGCAATAGACCGTAGGTACCTACTTGCAAATTGTTCGATGAGCAATTTCAGAAAATCGAGGTTATATTATATTATAATATTATGTAAAATTACATAGAAATTGAGCAATTTTGCTCATACATATTATGTATGAGCAATTGGTCGGTAGGTACTCATAGTAGCTACCAAAATTTATTAGCTAAACATTCGAGGCACTAATCTAGCCATAAATAGTTCATAAATGTTTGGCTGACAAGATCATTTCAATAATTACACGTTTACCAGTTTATTGATGTTGAATATTCAACGAACGGGGTAATTTCGAGCAAGGGTGCATTTTCGTATCGCGTATGTCTTACTTTAGTACGATACCTACAGTAGGTAGGTATCATTAGTAACTAATGCCTCTCTCTATTCTACAGTTTTTACGTTTTTCAAATCTGAGTCGATTAGATATGAAGGTCATCGGGATGAAACAAGACTTAGTAGGTGCTGATTTTCAATTATTCAAATGATTCGGCCTCCTTAAGTCTGGTGGTACAGTCGGTATGCTCTGCGAACGGTCAGCCAGTTTCATAATAAAGCGGGAGTTTACCTTGAGCTTTGAGAAATTTTCACCTCCTTAAAAATCCCACCGGGATTTAAACTAGGAGAATAATTCTCTTTTAACAACTTAATCATCTAGTTTTTCTTTCTCACTGTGTGATGAAACGAACAATGGGGAATGCTCATCAAAATTGTTTACCTTTTTAAAAAATTTTTAATGGAAAGTACTGGCTGAGGACTTTCTAAAATGATGCGAACTCGCCCAAAAAGTCAGGGATTATTCGTAGAAGTAGGATTATTCAGGGAAGGTAATCGCTCGTTTACGCCACAGATTGGGTCCTCAGACGTCGAACGAGTCAACCTCACCTTTTTACGGCCCTTACGTTCGGAAAGGTGACGTTAACGTTGTTCTCTGTTACTCTGTGCGTTAACGTTATTCCTTCGTTCGGCCGCCGAACTTCGGCGTGGGTTTGTTGGTAAAAAACGGTAAATCTTTTTCGTCGTGTTCCTACCTAGAATCATGCCACCGGAAAAGAAATTAATTGTTTTGTTGTTGAAAACGCGACATTATTATTCCTTCGAAACAACCACTCGCCCACTCTACATAATGAAGAACTTCCATTGAACAACCGGATCGTGTCATGAGTTTCCAAATTTCAAAATCACCTACGAAAACTAAGCCATGCCTACAGTTCCTACTCCAAACTTATCAACTCGATCATGATGATAAAACATAACTTACCTACCTGAGATTCTTAGCTCCTCGAATCTCCGAGGAAATGTACCTACTGCACGGAGCTCATATAGAACTTCTGAACCATTTCGACGTCCAGAGGTCGCCTTCAAAAATCCCTCCTTCACTTTTCGTACCATACTTCAAACTACTGAAGAAAGTAAAAATCCGAAGCGAACAGGCGAGTCTCAATGAACTTCCACACGGAAGAAGAGATTACAAAGATTACAACGTGGTTCTTCCAAGCATGTTATCCAAGCAAGTGAAGGTAAGGTTGACTCGTTCGACGTCAGAGGACCCAATCTGTGACGTAAACGAGGCGATTACCTACCCCGAATAATCCTACTTATACGAATAATCCCAGACTTTTCGGACGAGGTCGCCATCATTTTAGAAACTCCTCAGCGAGTACTTTTCATTAAAATTTTTAATGTTTTAAAAAGGTAAAAAATGTTGATGAGGATTCGCCATTTGTCTGAATAGGTACTAGTTCGACATCATAATCGTAGCACGTAGTCGATGACCGTGGAGCCTATGGGAAGAAAATTTTTAGTAAAAACCGTGCTCTAGATTCGAAATTGTGAGCAATGACACCATTGCGTATCATTAGGGACTATCGTTTTGTCAAATGAGTCGAGACAATAATAATTATTGTCTCGACTCATTTGACAAAACGATAGTCCCTCTAATTATTAGAGATAAGGCTTCATTTAATGAAACTTAGTTCATTAGGAGTGAATTCAGCACTGGAAACTCCTTCAATGTTTCTCCTGACTTATTTTTTAAATTTAGTAGCCCTCTTTGGTGAGGCCATGAAATCTTTCAAGAAGTTTGCTGCGTCTCTTTTTCCTTCTTGCCTCATTTTAATTTGCACTGCGTGACAAAGTTCATCCAATGAATTTTCCTCGACTAGTCTTGAAACTATTCTATTTTTTTTTTAATTGGCTCGCATCATTGAAAAGTTTCCGAGGTCGCCCCTTTGGCCTTGCACTGCTAGTTGTTGAAGTAACGGGAAAAAAAAAACTGTCTTCCATCCAACCATTTCTCGTGTTTGGTCAGAAATAAAGTTTGAGATCGGTGACATTGTTTCCAATATCTTTTGAAGATTTTCCAAAAAATTGCCAATTTTCATAATGAAGGAATCGTCATGGGGCAGGTTAGAGTGTACACCTGACAAGTGAGTAATTATTAACTTTCGTCCCTCTTCAAAAACAAAGCCCGCATCTTTTATTATCCTGAATAATTCTCTTCTCTCAATAGAGACAATCAGACCTGGAAAACAAGAAAAATCATATTTTCTGAAGTTGCAAATAATTGCAGCTGAAATTAGCGAAAAATATGTTCTATGATACTTGTTACAGTAGTTCACGAATATATATATCCAATATATTGGTTTCCAGGTTCTACTAAGTTACGAAGAATTCCGAGCATTTTAAAGTTGATTCTAGTACTTTTTCTAGTTTTAAAAATACGAAAATACTCTGATGATCATCAGAATTTGCTAAACATTTATTCTTGTTTATTTTGGTTTATTATTCTTGGAATAATACACCTATGTTTTCGCGACGCGGGTCGACGACTCCGATCGGGCTCAAAATTTGACATTATCCGTTTCAAGAGGTCTACATTCAAAATCCGAAATGTCCGTCCGCCGTCCGGGCCGTTTTGGGCAGTAGGAATTTGTTTAAAAATCAGAAATTTTGACAAAATACTTGGTTTACCATCTAGTTGTGCCCGCAAGGTTTTCAGTCCGATCGCCCAAACCCGTGGGGCGCTCTGGGGCTATAATGGGGCTACGGGTGGGGTTTTTTGAAGGCTTTTAGCTATGGGATCGAGTTAGGTGTCGTTTTCGAAGTATTTTTGGACGTAGAATCCATTTTTTTGGGTCCCGGAACGATCCGATTTCACTGGGGCGATCTTTAGGGCTTTCATGGGGCTAAAAATGGGATTTTTGAAGGATCCCAGGATGTTAAATATTTTTTGAGTAAAAAATACAGAATTTTTGAAAAAACACATTTTTGAACAAAAAATCCAAAAAAAAAATCAAAAAAAAAATTTTTTTAAATTTTTTCATTGACAGAATTTAATTTCTGCACAAGTAACGTATATCAAAGAATAATAAACCCTTGTGTAAAATTTGCAGCGTTTTGGTTTATTATTTTTTACCTTCACTTGAGTCTTCCATATTCACAGGAAACAAGGAGAAAAATTAGTAGTGACAAGAAACGTTTTACTTGAAAGACTGAGCTCAGGTACAAAAAGCGGTAATTAGCGAGAGCTTCCGGTGTCGGATGATACGGTTCCCGTGAGGCGTTAATGAGTATTGAGTCCGTTTACCTTTACCGCGTCCATATCGGTTCCCTGTCTATTATTGTGCTCTTTGCCTATATTTTCACGTTTCACGTCAGGAGTTGAGCGATCAGTCGTTAGTCTGGGGCGTGTCATTCCAGTGCGTTCGTTATTAGGTACGATGGAGTTTATTTTTAGTAAGGCTGTAAAGGAAATATTAGTAATAAACAACTAAAAATTCGACTTTAAACAAAAATTTGGTGGGAGGTATAGCTCGGTGGAGTTTCCTTCAAGTTGGCACCTCCACTTTTTTAAATTAAATGGATTATTACAAGGCTCGCTTGTTCAAGCATCAACAACATTTTTAACCATGCCTACACTTTCAAAAAAATGTTTGGAAACTGTAGACAGTCCTAAGCCTGTAAATGGGAAGGAGAATGTTGTTAAGGGGGAACCGAAACGTCAACTCCTCCCTCAGTGAATGGGAACCGATAAGGCCAAGGTTCCTCGGGATGTTGGATACTGATACACACCCCTCTTCACTAATACGGTAGGTACCTACCTACTATAATCTCCTGAACTATCTTTTCTCGTTATCCCCTGTCCATTTTAGTCATCAGGGGGTCCCTCCGTTGTGTTATTACTACCTACCAGTTAAATGGAAGGACTTAGGAATTTCGACTTTTGGCTTGCTAGATTAGCGTTCCGGACCAATGTGCGCCGTACCTATCTGTTTTGACCAGGCCCATTCGCGATACGCCGATAATGCCAACAAAAGCCACAGCGTGGGGAGTGGATGGTTATCCTCTGCGCTTCAGAGGGGAACAGAGGGCTCGTGTGAGCAACAAAGGGATTGTTTTCGACCCCAACTTCTTCGTGGTCTATCAGGGCCGACAAAAACGAAGTCACGCTGATACGGGATCCCAGTATCGATCAGCGGAGTCCAGTCAACTGCTCCTGATGCGTCGGCAACAACCCACAGCGTCACGACGCCCAAACCATCTGCAGATGAAGAGAAGCATCGCGATGAGCCACCGCAGCGCCGTTGCGACGATCTCCCAGATTGTGTTGCCACAGACTCACCAACAAGCCGGATATGGCAACGACTTCCCTCACTACCGATTTACGACCAAGTCTTGGGAAAACGGCTCCCAGCCTTCTGCATATGCATATCCGAGAGCCATTCGACGTGCCAGTCTTGAACGTCGAAGCAACTGGAACTGACGGTGTGAAGTCGAATAATTATTTGAATTCAAATGACGACAGAGCGTCCAACGATCTCCAGCGAATGAGGACTGCTGCACCCGCAGCGATTTAAACGGTGAAGAAAGGGAGCTGACTCCCACCGAACGTTGGACCTCAACAGAAGAAGATGTCTTAGCTTTTTCATTATCTTTATTCTTTTTCTGTATTCATGGTTTGTCATTGCTGACGAAGTGACACATGGTTCATGTGACATGGATCGCATCGGAGCCCCGATCTGTGGGATCAGAGTAGCAGTCCCGAACTGTAAAGTTACAGTTCTGTGTACACGTGCCTCTCAGCTCGTCGTTTATCGCTCGAATTTACCCAGTATCAACTCTTCTTACGGGAGTAATAAGGATTGATAGCCTTGGTTCAACTTTCTATCCGATAGCTTTTGCCTTTCGAGGCTCCTCTGGATAAATTTTCAGTCTGAAAGTTTCTCGCTGGTGGTGCTGAGTAGCGTCGGACCGTCCTGGCAACCCTATGGGACCAGAACTAGGGGTCGCAATCCCGCGGTGTTTTTCCAATCTTCCAAATGCGGGATTCTCACTGCGGGATCCCGCGGGATTTATTCTGTTTAAAAAATACCGCTTTTTCTGTCTTGTGAATCACATTCTCATTGCCTGTGATTCATATAAGTCCTCCTCATGCCTGTAGTTCACAATATTTTTGCTATTCTTTTGGTATCTACGATCCTATCTAAGATCCAGATAATATCTAACCTATGTGAGGGGAAAGAGGGGGCGCTATCTCCAGTTTGCATAATATGCAGTAGAGTATATTATACATTTTGTTTGACGATTCCACGCACGAGTGTGGAGTCTGAGAGAGCATTCTCTACAGCTGGGTAACTATTTCAGCATCAGCTCCGATCAAATTTTGGTGATAGAAAGTATTAACAAACTGACCTTCATGTGTTCTTTCTTTCAGCAAGTTCTCCCTTCTGATGGCTCACCCACCCAGCTGCAGAGTGGCTCCATCTCACTCCCTTCAATGCATTTATTTCCTAATATTTGTTTAAATGTTTTTAAATACACCTATGTAATCGCCCCGGAGTCGAAAATTCTGATCATCCCCAAAATTAGAAATTATACGTTTCAGGATGTCTTGGTTCCAAAAACAGAATGTCCGTCCGTCGTCCGTACCTTTTTGGTCGGTAGGAAGTGTTTTAAAATCTGAACTTTCGACAAAATACTCAGTTTACCATTTAGTTGTGCTCGCAAGGTTTTCAGCCCGATTACCCCTACCCGTGGGGCGCTATGGGGCTAAAATGGGGAGGAGGTAGAGTTAAGTGTCGTTTTCGAAGTATTTTTGGACGTAGAATCCTTTTTTTGGGTACGATTCAGGACCTATGGAGCTTCCATGGGGCTTTACCTTAATGGGATTTTGGAAGAATCCCAGGAGGTCAAATAAGTTGTGGATTTCCAAGTAATTTTGGACGGCAGTCAAGCCTAAAGCATCATCACTAGCCTCATTTGCACTAGCTGTTTACTTTTAGTTTGCGTCACGAGCTCCCAAGAAGTGTAAATATCACATTTCACAAATATATACGAGTGCCAACCTACACGAAACGGCGAGTTTTGTCATAGTAAATTACAAAATTCTGAAAAGAAATGTTCTTTGAATAATGGCATGCACTTTGGCCCACGAATGGATATTCTCCACCTACAATCACTCGCCTAGATTCAAATTCCTTCCTCAGGCTGGGATCATCATCATCATCATCAAATTAGGTTCCTAGAGCTGGGATCATCAGGACTGATGAGCGGTACAAAATAAGTCCGAAGCGTTGCCGATTCCACCGGTCCTCTCAGGGACCCTGTCATTTTGTTTTCACGTCCAAGGGCGCAATAAATCTCCACCATATTCTTGAAGATGAATGGTAATGCTGTTTCAGAACCAATTGACACTCCGGTCTACTATTTCGGTTCAATTACCAATTCAGATAGTTCCTACTTGTTCTGTTTTGGGCTCTATAGATCCTTATAGGTTCGGCTTCGACGAGTGTTATCGATATGCTGTTCTCCACAATGACTCGATTTAGATCGGCTCCAAAGTTGGACGTTTCAAGTTTCGTAATGCGAGGGAAAAATGAAACTTACGTAGGTACGTTTTCCGTCCAAGCTGTTTAGAGCAGTAGGATTTTTCTAAAATTTGAAATTTGACCGGATAGATCTACTTATAGAGTCCTGCTAGGTTTTCGGTAGGTACTATAGAGATAGGTAGAGTCCACCAGGTTTTCGGTACGATCGCTAAAATGCGTAGGGTTTTGAGAGGCTAAAAACTATACACTTTTGTAGTAAGATATATATAGGTACTTTTCTAGATAATGATGTACCTAATAACGAATTTGTAGAATCCAAAAACGAAATGTCCATCCGCCTTTCGAGCCGTTTTGGGCAGTAGGGATTTTTAAAATCTGAAATCTTGAGAAAATACTCGGTCCACTATCTAGTTGTGCCCGCAAGGTTTTCAGTCCGAACGCTCAACCCCGTGGGGCTAAAAAGGGGCTACGGGAGGGGTGTATAAACGGTTTCGGCTGTAGGGTCGAGTTTGGTGTCGTTTTCTAGTATTTTTGGGTCGGAGAATCCATTTTTGGGGGTCCCAGAACGATTCACCGTGGGTATCTATAGGGCTTTCATGGGGCCTATAATAGGCAAATGGGATATTTAGAGGATCCGAGGAAGCTCAAATAAGCTGTCGTTTTCCGAGTAATTTTGGACGCAAAGTCTATTAAATAGGAAAATTTTTTTCAATGCCCCACATCTGTCCGAGTGTTGTACGTACTGACACAATTGTTTTTTCAACTTTTTCAAAAATATTTTCTTATTGACACAGAATTAATTTTTTTCTCAAATAGGTAAGTACTTAACCTACCTATATCGAAATATATAATATATATATTATAAACCCTTGTATAATATTTTCGAAGTATTTTTGGACGTAGAATTCATTTTTTGAGGTCCCAGAACCACCGAAGGCTATGGGGCAATAAATGGAGCTTTTTAAAGAATGTCAGGAAGACGAAGGAGGTATCGTTTTCAAAGTAATTTTGGACGCATTATCAATTTTTCGGGATCCCACCCACATCCGTCTATAAATCTTTTCAAAAAAAAAAAAAAAAAAACTAAATAATAATTGTTAAATTCATTTTTTTAATGCATAATTCACTTCAAATAATACCCTTGTGTAAAATTTGCAACGTTTTTCAAAGTGGCCCAAGTCCTTCTAATTATAAGAACTCGTTGAGCTTCGCAAACGTACCGTCAAGTGGCTCTTGTGGGTCAGGAGGAACGTTGGGCAATAGTCTACACGTAGTGTTTTTGAGGATGACTTACTCGCAAGTTCTACTGAAATGAAGAAGTTGATGAACTGACGATCCGCGTTCAACTACTGCAGACTCTCCAGGGGGGTGACGATTGGGGGTCTTACTATCCGGCGAATAGTTTGAAGGGGGGCGGGGGCTCGGTTAGGGGAATGGGGTTACAGAAGGGTGGGACGGGGGGCGCGATGCTTCGCCAACGAATTGACCAACCAGGGGGTACACCCTGGAAGGACGTGGGGGCCTGGATAGGTAGCGAGAGGTTGGGCGAGGATGCATGTCAACACCGAAACCGAGAAGTAATGTACATTAGGTACTCTTGACTTGAGATACGTATCATTGCCGAATGACCATGTCCGATAGTAAAAGAGACCAGATCGGACCTCTCTCTCTCTCTCTCACTCCCCCCCCCCCCCCCCCCCCAATCGTTCTTGCATGGTCCTCGGGGCAGCATTAAATGCCGCTAAAAAACGCTGCAAACTTTCCACAAGGGTTTATTATTCTTTGATATACGTTACTTGTGCAGAAATTTAATTCTGTCAATGAAGAAATTTAAAAAAAAAATTTTTTTGGATTTTTATCTCAAAAAAATTTTTTTTTGGATTTTTTTGTTCAAAAATGTGTTTTTCAAAAATTCTGTATTTTTTACTCGAAAAATATTTAACATCCTGGAATCCTTCAAAAATCCCATTTTTCGCCCCACGAATGCCCTAAAGATCGCCCCAGTGAAATCGGATCGTTCCGGGACTCCAAAAAATGGATTCTACGTCCAAAAATACTTCGAAAACGACACCTAACTCGATTCCATAGCTAAAAGCCTTCAAAAAAACCCTCCCGTAGCCCCATTATAGCCCCATAGCGCCCCACGGGTTTGGGCGATCGGACTGAAAACCTTGCGGGCACAACTAGATGGTAAACCAAGTATTTTGCCGAAATTTCAGATTTTTAAAAAAATTCCTACTGCCCAAAACGGCCTGGACGGCGGACGGCGGACGGCGTACGGCGGACGGACATTTCGGATTTAGAATGTAGACCTCTTGAAACGGATAATGTCAAATTTTGAGCCCGATCGGAGTCGTCGACCCCCGTCGCGAAAACATAGGTGTATTATTCCAAGAATAATAAACCAAAAAAGGAAATTTTCCTTCCGTATAACACAAGGTGAATTCATTTTCGGAAATTGATGAGAGTTTATAGTTGTAATGAAATGACCTAAAATGTGTGTATTTAGCGATAAATCCGTCAAAATTGAATTCTTATCGCAGCTGTTCGATATTATAACAGTTATAACAGTTATACGATATTATACAGTTATATTATTAACAGTTATACAGTTACTCTCAAAATTTGAGAGTTAGAATATAATATATTGAATATCGTATAACTGGGAATACGAACATATTATATTAAATATTATTTAATCTGATATATTAAATATTATATCTATATATTATGTACATATATTATATGTATATATTAGGTAAATGGGTCAGGAGCGAAAAATTTCTTTATTGGAACAAATTGATTTTGATAAAGTTCACCAGCCCAAAGTGCCCCATTATGTGAAACAGGGCCATAACAGTAACTGTGAGGAGGTGTCTTTCAAAACTGAACATGTCCACCTCTGGATGAAAATTAGTTTTTGTCGAATTTCAGTCAAGATACATGAGGCGTTTAGTATCAAAACCAGCTGGTTCCATTTTTGAAAATTTTACAGGAGAGACGAAAAACGTCTGACGTCTATGCTTCTTGATTTAGATGAATGGGTTAGGCATTTTTTTAAAGAATGGAGGCCTAAGATTGCTCTACAATACATTTCATTAGAAATAACTATTTCTATGCCTTAAGGCTTTGTAGGTACATATTTTTAAATTCAAATTGAATCTTGGAGCGAGCTGGTTTTGTTGTGATGCGGGTGGTTTTTTCCAAATTTCGACCTAGAAATCAGTGTTTTCAGCTGAAAAACTTCTATTTGTGCAGTGTGTTCTTTTCAAGAAGTAGGTGTCCACTTGCTTTCTAAATATCACAGTCATGATAAAAATAGGTAGGTACCTACTATTTTTGCACGAGAAGGGAAAAAAATGGACCACATTCATTACAAAAAAATGTGGATTTTAATTTTTTTAACTGACAATCGTTTTGTTCAATATTGGAATTCTAAAAAAATAATTCTCCACAACAGCAGAGCGAGGAGCACTCAACCGTAACCTGTTGCGCCACTAGCGGTGGTTCATCTAAGCTTGGAACGAGCTGGGTTTGACGGGAACTGCGTTTTTGAGGCCGTTTTTCTATGGGAAGGAGCTGGATTTGGTGGAATCCGTTCTAGGGGGTTGGACTTAGAAAAAGAAGAAAAATTGATTTTTGGAAATTTGTAGCACGAGCTGGTTTTGATACTAAACGCCTCACATGAGTTTCACCATCCCCAAGAGATGTTTCCATCCAAAGTTAATTTTTGCCATTGTAATAGCGCCTCAAACACGGGTGTTCAAAATTGAACAAGTCCTCCCTGTGATTTGGGAGTTCAGTTTTCAATCAAAAGTGAACATGTCCTCGAACTTACACTAAACGCTGGCAATCTGGTTTTTCCCAAAAATGCACAAGTCCACACGATGGGAGAAAGCTAGTCATTTCTTCTCTGTTACCTACTAATTTCCTTCGAATGATGGCAGCACTTCTTTGAGGTATGATGAAGATTACCGGGGAGACGCAGCGGGTCGAGAGAGCGCTCGCGATATATCTATAGCTGTCAGTATTCCTCTCCCCAGACGCTAGTAACGTAGGTAGTTTGAACCTCACCAATGTTTGTTTATCTTTCACCTTTCGGACTTTCGTGCAGGTTGGTTGTGCGGTGACTGAACATTTTATTTAACTAATGTATCGATTTCAGAATTCGTGCGCGAGGGACGAGCCAAATAATGTTATATTATAACAGTCAACATCGCCAACTCAACCAATTTTTTTTTTTTTAACTGCTCATTATTTGGAAAAAGGTTTAAAAATTTAACTTAATGTGAGTTTTTCAGTGTTGTACGTGTCTTCCCAAGATCAGCTGTTTTTTTTTGGTTTTTTTTTTTCAAAAGTGGACATGTCCACCTGTTTGCAACAAAAGTCAACATGTCCAAAATACTTTTCCTTTTAACTTCGTTTTATTAAATAAAAAACCGTGGAAATTCTCCGCTTCACGGAAAAACATTGAATCATGGATCCATGATTCACGGTATCCATACCGTATGTTTACTGTAAACTCGTCGTCACAAATTTTGGTTGTCGAGTAGAAACAGTTTCTAGTAACCATCCGCCAAACTTCCTTACAGACCAATCATGTGATTATAGTTTTCGCGATTATGTTGCGTAACAAATTTTGGTGTCGTTGGCGTCGTTTGGTGTCGCAAATTTTAGAATGACGCCAGCCCAAAAACATATCCATGTTAAAAAACCAAATTTTGGTATTGGAAAATTGGGATTCGTGAGTAAGTAACTGTTACTCATGGTGCTCTCCGTCGAGAGGAAAAGATTAACTTCGGAGAATCTTATCTTACACGAAATACGAAGATTATTCAAACGTTGTGAACTGAAGTTATCTTAGTTACACGTAAGATTAGACATGCTAAAGACAGACAGTTGCTTTTGTTACGTTTTCCGTCCACGTAGTTATAATGTAGATAGTTCACTTTCATAGTTAGAGCTAACTGAATGCAGTGTTTTATGTAATAAAATTAAGGATTTCACCTATTGAAGTATCGGCGGAATTCCACTTCCTGAACTTGAAAAAAAGTCTGAGAGTCTTAGTTATCATTTTTTGCTTTTGCTGGTGTGAGTTTTGATTGATGCCTGTAACATTTTATCGACAATTACGAGATTTTTGTGAAATTGACATCATTGAAGAACATGGGACAAACGGGTTCAACTCAGTGCGGTAGTGTTCACGTCAAAGTTGCGATGTTTGGGCTGAACTTGGCAGGAAAAACCACAATTCTGAAACGTTTAGTTGGCGGTGAGTTCATTCCCAACTGTGAGCCAACCATCGGATTCAATCTTGAAAAGCTCAAATACGAAAAAATTCAGTATGATGGTGAGTAAGCTACTAACAATACCTAGGGTGTGCTATAAAATGAGAGTAATAGGATGTAGGCATGAAGAATAAATGACGTGACCTGTCAACCTAATCAAACCTGTATCCACAAACTACCTACCTATAGTTAAAACTGCTCTAGCAGGCGCGAAATTTCAAATAAGAACCGTTCTAACCTAATTTTTCGAATAAATGTGTGATGCTGCATCGTAAGTGACGAAATATTTCGTCACGCATTGAACGTTGGACATCGGGCCGCCAGAGCGCGTAGTAAATTAAAAACGCTGCAAATTTTACACAAGGGTTTATTATTCTTCGATATAAGTTACTTACTTTTGCGAAAATAAGTTCTGTGTCAATAAAACAATTTTGGAAAAACTTATTTTTTTTTTTTTATCGGATCGTTCAGGGACCTCCAAAAATGGTTCTACGTCCTAAAATTCTTCGAAAACGACACCTAACTCGATCCCATAGCCGAAAGCCTTAAAAAAACCTCCCGTAGCCCCATTTTAGCCCCATAGCGCCCCACGGGTTTGGGCGATCAGGCTGAAAACCTTGCGGGCACAACTAGATGGTAAACCAAGTATTTTGTCAACATTTCAGATTTAAAAAAAAATCCTACTGCCCAAAATGGCCATTTTGGTTTTGAATCTGGACCTCTTGTAACGGATAATGTCAAATTTTGAGGCCGATCCGAGTCGTCGACCTCCGTCGCGATCACATTTTTCCAAGAATAATAAACCAAAACGGGTCAAAATTTTAACGTCAAGTCCCACTATCAGGCCCCAGAATGAACATATTTTATTTTTCCTCATGCACTATAAATAATGGAAGTGGGTTTTCTGCGATGTTGATCCGTCATCGTAACTTTTGAAGGATGACCTTTCCAGGAACATTTTTAAAAGAAATCATTCAAGGAGCTCTTTAATGAACGAAATGAATAACTATGCTGTGCTGTTTGAAACCTTTTCTCGAATGAGAAGCGTAGATAGAAGAAAATTCAAACGTAATCACGGAATGATAATAATATTATTAGGTATATCCATGTGATCTTACCGCGCCGACTGTTGATTGGTGTTGGCAGGAACGCCTCAGGCTAAAATGGTTATAGGGGCAAATCAAAAATTTGATATTTTCTAAACCATTAATCATATCGCGGCCAGTAACTATTCTGCTTACTAGTATTGAACTTCAATATTTGAATCCACGTACTAATAACAACTCTGTCTGAGAAATCTCCCGAACATTAGACTCTGGCCAGAGTTGAATTCGACGTTACAGTTTAGGAAAGAAAACTTTGTTGCTTCTCGAGTGGTGGGTTCTCTTTTCTAGCCTTGCTCGTCACGTCACGTTAACCATCAGATGGCTAACGTAAATTCTATCTAGTAGGTCGATTTTATCCTACCTAGATGCCTTCTTCGTCAATCATACTTTCGATACAATTGGAACTAAAGGTGTGCGTGGTCGTCGGTGTGTTTCATTGTAGAATAATTCTACAATGAAACACACCGACGACCACGCACACCTTTAGTTCCAATTGTATTGTATAATAATAATAATTATTATTATACACTGTATAATAATAATTATTATTATTATAATACAATACCTAATGGTATAATGAGCTACGTATCCTATATTATAGGCTAGCTCATTACAGGTCTATAGAATTTTATGTATAAAGAGCGGTTCATACAACTTGTATGACTCATTAAAAGGAATGAAGCGAGAGCTTTGTCAATCATACAGGTTCATAAATAATACCAATTATTGGTGTGTTTCCTGAAACCGGTGTCGAGTTTCAGGAAATCGTCATCAGCTAATCATCATCAGCTAATCAGCTATTAAAGCTGATTCTTCCTCATTCAAAACCGCTCTCAGGACATAATATGGTAGTACACCTAATACGTTAGTAAACCTATACTAGGTATACCTACCAATTAAACAACGCTGATTGACAACGCTCTAGTTTCATTCTTCCGCCAACTCCAAGTAATAATTAAAGGTGTAAATTATTTACCCCTATATTTTCGTTGAGTTCCTGTTCAGAGAAGAGGACACATTTCTCATCACTGTTAGCACTTAGGGGTTCTAATTAACTGGTAAACAATGCAAACGCCACTATTAAATAGTGTTAACGGGTGGCGTGGGGGTCGAGGGGGGTTAAAAATCAATTTTGAGTTCTCAGCATTAAATTTGAAAATTTTTCAAAAACTAGACTATTTTCTGAATAAAAATATGTAATCCTCAAATTTTTGGCTCACATAGAACTGTTGAAAAGAAAGGGCTCATGTTGCGGGCAGGCTAAAATGCGCCTGGTTCGTAAGGCGGTCCGCCGTCCTCTCCAAGGTTGATTGTCACACAATAAAACGCATAAACTCTAAGAGAAAGTTGGCAAATTATTCTAGGTTTACCTAGGATTCACCTAGTTCTGTCTCGACCAGGAAACCCCCTCCCTGGAAATTCGGTGAGTTCGGAAATACGAACGTAAGTAATTAGCTCATGAGGGACTCCCAAGTTCACAGCCAGTAGAATGCCAGTAAAAATATTTGCACCATCTATCTAGGAACCAGTGGGACGGGAAAATACCTCATTATACGACATAGGCCCTGGCTGTCCTACAAACCTACCCGCCTAGTCCAATTTATACATTCGCCGTCAATAAACAGTTATTGATTACAATTATAATTACTAGAAACCTTACTATAAACTACTATAAACCTAATTACTAATTAGCTACCTACCTACATAGTTTCCATGTCATAAATACTATTAATATACATTGATTGGATAAAAATATGGATAAGTAATCCGCAAAATAGCCTAACAAAGCAGCTTACGAGGATACGGCATGGAGGACAGGTCAGGTGATGACCTTCGAAATATTGCTGTTCTCATATTACCTACTACTAATATGAGTGGACGTTGTTTCAAGTAATGTTTCCACACATGATCTGCAGAGTTGCCTATTCATCAATATTGTTCAGTAAGCCTACCTACATTCTTCTTGACTTTCTCTTTTATTGTTACCAGAATTTATTTCATCTTCCCATCAAAATTATCGGTTTTTTACTCCATCAAGTCAAACGAGCGGTTCGCGAGTTACCTACCCCTGAAGTTACCCCTTTTTCGGCTTGTATTGCGACCACCCCCACGCCTCCCGTTAAACAAATTTTGTTTAACTTTTCAAGTGCAAAGCTGATCTCACCATCCTCAAGCAAATCGGTAATTTTGGGTACAAACAGAAACAAAAACTGGGATAAGATCTCCAACGTGAAATATACTTTTCGTGATTATAATTATTATGATATAATATTTTTGTGATAATTACGATATTACTAGTAGGAAACCCGTGTTCGCATGAATCAAATTCCGTCATCATTGTCAAGGCTTCTCCAGTTTCCTCCTCTAAAAACTGCGAACAAACTTGCTAACAAGCAACCTACCTAGCGCCGTTAAGGAAGTAGAAGGATAAGTTCTGTCCTAGGTTCTGACCTAGCCTTTGTTGTGCGCCGGAATACCAGAAGCTTTAGTTTTGGGTGTGCGGGTGTGTTTGTGTAAATGTACGTGTAGAGCACCCTGCTGAATGGATGTTGAAGGTGTACCTACATGCAGATATAGATTCCTAATTGATTAATAGTTCTATCATCATTTGTTTTGTGTGTTTGGAGGAAGACTTCCAGCGTAACTGGGATTTCGCCCCCGGTGATTGTGGAGGAAGAGGAAGAAAGTAGGTACCTGATTACCCCTACCCAGGGCATAACACGAGGTGTCGATCTGCTGGCCTGGGAGGCTGTATCGAGGCAGAATCAGACCCACGATCTCCAGACTGGTACGAAGTTGGCCTCTGGAAGGGGATTCAGGGGATTCCAATAGTGAATCCCCCGTTATTGCGGGAATTAGAAGGCTGGCTTCCCCAGACAAATTGTTGCCAGGAGCCCGGTCCTTGGGTCGGATCACTGCGCTTACACATTGTATTTAACAATAAAACGATAAACAGATAGTTTAATGAAAAGCCGGTAGTGGGATTGGGAGAGCCCGAGTAATGAGCGGTGAACATGCTCGCGAGAGAATCAGGGTTCCCCAAACCCCCCGCCGACGATGGCGCTTCCCGTGTCCCACGTCGGAACCACTAGCGGCGGGCCGGCGAATTCAATAATAAAGTGTGGCCCATGCGGCCACAGGAGGTATCGCTGAATGACTGATTACTTTTATAAATAAAATAGGTATCTATAGGTAACCTATTCCACCAGCCCTCTTTGGAATCGCATTCACCGAAAAACACATTCTATGTTCCATTGGTTTATTTTATTTATTTTTTTAGAAATTCTTGTTGGGTATGTTTAAACAATGCTGCCTCATTTCTATAGCTAAGCTTATAATGTGTTGCAGTGTGGGACGTTGGTGGAGAAGAAGCCGTCCGTTTACTATGGGAACATTACGTTGACGGAGTGGCAGGTGTTGTGTACGTCGTGGACTCGACGGATCACTCTCGGATAGAACTGGCGGCCCAAGAACTGTCGTCGTTGTTGTGTATGGAAGAGCTTAGGTCAGCGGTTTTCTTGATTTTGGCCCACAAGCAGGACCTCCAGGACGCGATCAAGCCCTCAGCTGTGCCCGAGCTGCTCGGCCTTTCCAGCTCAACGGAACAAATGTGGTCCGTCCAGGGGACCGACGCTATCACGGGGGACGGTCTGAACTCGGCTTTCGATTGGATGTCAGATGCATTGCTTAAAAAAGAAAAACTACGTTGTTGCAATTGTTGCTGTATATTCTAAGCCGAACGGTCGTCAATAGGGATGTTATAGAATAAATTGGTCTCTCTTTTATAGAATTATTGTTAAGCGCCATATGATGTAAACCCTTTCTTCAACTCATATACCCCCCGCCCTTTTCTCAGTGGAAATCGACTTAATTGGAACTGGTAATGTAGTTAGGTTTCTAAATCGTTAACAAGAACCCAAGATCGGAAACGCAGATGCGATTTTCTAAGTATTATGGGCTAGGAACTACGGACGATGTTAATCCATGGTAAAATAACTGAAAGAAACTACGACTCTGCGGTGTTGTAATTTTTTTATGTTGACCCGACTATAATTCCCTGCCATTTACCTTGACGAGCGCTGCCGATGGTCGTTCAGTGGAACTTCTTTAATATTGATAGCAGATTATCCATTCCTAGTAAAGATGCTCGGAGCCTGTGCCCTTGGAACAATGGCAATCCACCTTAATGGTCCAGTCGATCTAGCGGCGGGCAGTTGGGGTGTTGGGGGGCTGAGATAAACTTTTCCCACCTAACCAGACATGTTCGGCGCTTACCCCTTGCCCTCATTAAATTCTTTAAAAAACGCTGCAAGGGTTTATTATTCTTTGATATATGTTACTTGTGCAAAAATTTAATTCTGTGAATGAAAAAAAAAAAAAAAAAAAAAAAAAATTTGGGAGAAAAAATGCTCTTTTTAAATTTTTTGTCAAACATTCTTTATTTTTTTACTCGAAAAATATTTAACCTCCTGGGATCCTTCAAAAGTCCCATTTGTAGCCCCATGAAAGCCCTATAGATCGCCACAGTGAAATCGGATCGTTCCGGGACCCCCAAAAATGGATTCTACGTCCAAAAATACTTAGAAAACGACACCTTACTCGATCCCATAGCTAAAAGCCTTAAAAAAACCTCCCATAGACCCATTTTAGCTCCATAGCGCCCCACGGGTTTGGGCGAACGGGCTGAAAACGTTGCGGGCACATCTATAGATGGTAAACCAAGTATTTGGTCAATCAAAATTTGAGATTAAAAAAAAAAAAAAAAAAAAAAAAAATCCTACTGCCCAAAACGGCTCGGACGGCGCGCTTGTTCCTACCTACTCGTACACTTCAATAAACTGAAATCCGTTTTTTAAGCTTTGGCGCCCAGACTAAAATGCGCATGTCTCCGGCGATTTCTGTTAACATTCCGTCAAACCTGGAACAAACCTATTATTGAATCCCCCAACACCGGCGGGGTACATTATCAAAACATGTATGTACTATGGTGGGAAATTGGTTCCAGAGTAAAGGTCATTAAAGCCTTCTTTTTTTCTTGGTCGATGAATTCCAAATTTAAAAACTGATTTCGCGACGCGTTTGTTTACTCTATTTTTGTTATTAAAATTTATTTAATTTATTTTACACCTAAATTTTACACCTCATTTGGAGAAAAATTAATTTAACGATATTATTATTAAGTACTGTACTTAATAATAATATGTGGCTACATGACTTAGAATACTACAGAATTGTAACAATTCTGCAGCATTCTAAGTCATTTAGCCACGCAGTGGATGAAACCAATATTAGTTCTTTGACTTAAACGTCAGTCTACGTGTTTTGTTTCAATGGTTACGTCAATGAATTCTACCCACCACCTTATGAGAAAAGAGTTTGATCTTTTTTGTAGTCTTGGACGTTCAATTTTTTCCCACTTGTTGTAACCTTGGTAAGATTATTCACAAAAACAACATTATTTAAAAAAGTGTTTCAGTGAATTCACAAATTTTGTTTCAGAACTGGTTAGGTCCCACCAGTTCTTCTGCCAAACTCGTTAGATCCAGCTTTTTGAAGCAAAACTGGTCAAGTCCGAACGATTTTATCGAATTTTACGTCCATTTAAGAAATTTTTACGTGACGTTATGATTCTTTTCTATTCAGAAAGAATCACTAGGAACCATCAAATGTCTGATGTAGAACAAAAATCGATCTCCAAACGTTTTTGCCGTTTTTCTCTAAGTGAAACTAAGCGGAAAGTTTTGCAACTCAGCTGTTTGGTGTCACCCCAGACATCCCACAGACAATCATACGCGAAAGGGTCACCCAAAAACGTTTGAAAAAACTATGTAAAAGTCTTTTTTCTTTCTTTTTAACAAGGAAATCACGATTTAATCAAAAGTTAATTTCGTATTTGAAACCCACATTTTTTTAGCGTTTATACAGGGATGATAACATTTCTAGCAAAATGCAAATTTGATACCGAATTTACGTTTGGAGATCTTGGCTTCAAAATATACTGTGTGAACTGCCAAAATACAGAAAAGTGGTCGTATCTAAAACAAAATTGACGTGACCTTGACAAACCGTAGTCATTTTCGAACTCAGCACATCAAATTACACCTTATAAGGTGGTTTTTTTAGTAACTCCCCTCGACATCCACTTTTTTGTGTGTAGCTATACCTGTGTTAATTAATGAGTTGAACCCGGTAATCGGAGCACATTAATTCGGTAATCGGTAATCTAGTTACAGTTAGAAAACACTGCGGTTTTGCTTGCCAGGTGACCGGAGCGTTATTAGAATAACTAGGTCAAAATTTCAATTATGGGTTCGGCACTATAATTCGGGTAAAGGCAGAAGGGCTTGGCACTATAAGCACCGTCATTTGTAAAACGCTCGCAAATGGTCGCGAGGTAGTGTTTTGGATCGTGTGCGAGAAAGTTTTCGTTGATACTGCGTAGATATCTAATATTGTTAGTCTAGTAGGTAAGGTACCTCCAATCTTGGAAAACTGCCTAAATTCACCATTAAATGGTAATTTTTACAAGAGCAAGGATTGATTTTAAATCACGGTAAAATACTAATAGTGGCATAACTTGGTGATTCCTAAACTACGGGCAAATTCGGGTCTACAGCCTGTGAAATTTCACTCATTCGACCTATGCCCTTGATTTTTTTCCCCAATTGCAGGTTCTGATGAGCTCTTCAATACCATTTAGGAAAAAAAAGGACATTTGGTTTCTGAAGAAACGTAACAAGGTCATTTACCTACCTATTCACATTGTCGTGGTTGGTCTAAAAGTTAAATATTCGACTCAGTAGTTGATTTTCATCCTCCTATAAGTTTTCTATGAATGCCAATTTTTCCTCATTCAAGTTTGGGATCTTAGGTCATGAAAAGAGGGCTTGCAATGCTCATGTAAAAATCATGTCAACAATTATGATCAACTCAAAGCTGTCCACAACTTTTTTCAACATTGTCGTGGCTAAAAGAAATCCTCTGCTTGGCAAAGGGCATTCAGGATATTTTGGAAGTTGAAGTCGTCACAGAGTATGGGGCTTCCTGTCGGTCTTTGCCATCATGCGCACCAAGTGCCAGTGGCCACTCAGTGCCGAACCAACTCTTACAGAGGGAATATTTCAGGTGCGTAGGTTTATTAGTAACATTGTCATGGTCGCATCTGGTTCTATGATTTTAATAATCAAAATTCCATCCAATGCATGTTTTCACAACGTCGTAAGAGGCTCTTATTAATTAGCGATGGAAGAACTTTGAAACATGAGTAGTTTTGACACAATGTGATCTTGAAGTTGAAAATAACATTGTCGTGGCTTATAGTTTTTAACATGGTCGTGGAGATTCAAACTTATCAAAAGTCCACGACAATGGTTAGGTTATCATATTTTTTTTTACCAACCCTTGGCACTATGTAGGCACCACTACGAAGGTACTTGTTTAGTGACTGGCGCAACTTATGATTTAAAGTGTAAATATGGGGGAGCAGAGAATTTCAGAAGAGGAGAGGTTGAGAAGAAAACGAGAAATTTTTTTTAGATTTTTGTTTAAAAAAAATATGTTTTTTGGATTTTCGGGAACCCCCGAAAATTGATTCTACGTCCAAAAATACTTCGAAAACGACACCTAACTCGAAGCCTAGCTAAAAGCCTTCAAAAAACCTCTCACGTAGCCCCATGTTAGCCCCATAGTGCCCCATGGGTTTGGGCGATCGGACTGAAAACCTTGCGGGCACAACTAGATGGTGAACCGAGTATTTTGTCAAAATTTCAGATTTTAAAAAATTCCTACTGCCCAAAGCGGCCCGGACGGCGGACGGACATTTAGGATTTAGAATGAAGACTTCTTGAAACGGCTAATGTCAAATTTTGAGGCCGATCCGAGTCTTCGACCCCCGTCGCGAAAACATAGGTGTATTATTCCATTAATAATAAACCAAAACCAAGATTACCTACACCAAAATTTTTTTTAACCGGCTATTGACTTAACAAACGAGTTTTCCAAATACAATGCTGTTTTTTCATTTCATCAACCCAAGAAAAAAATTGTTACTCCCACGAAAAGAAATTTATCCACATTGTCGTGGACCCGAATTTGAATTCAAATTTTGGAATTTTAGAAGTGATTCATGAGCTGTCATTGCGTTTTTTGCTTTAGGGGGGGTACCTAACTAAAATCCATATAAAAAAAAAAATTCCGGTAATTTTCAAAACTCATTATCCAACATTTTTCTCTGATCAAAATTGCCCCTAGTTTAGGAATCACCCAACTATGAGAAAAGTTCGAAACCACCAATAAGTATAATATACTTATACTTATAGATATTATCTAGGTTACCTACTTATTGGTGGTTACGAACTTTTCTATATATTTCTTTTTCTATAATTCCTTCAATAATTTCTTTTTACATATAACTATAGCTCCGTTTGGAGTAGCTGAGCTTTAGCGGGTAATGAAGGAATCTATATCAAACTTCTAATAATTAGAAGTTAATTATTAACAAGTTGTTGATCTGACAAGGAGAGATTTTTTTCAGGTTAGTGTCAGCAACTATATTTTTTTAACGAGGAATCCGATTCTACAATTCTTCTTAGTTTCACAATACACGACTCTCAAATTTCTTTTCTCATAGGTATTAAATATAAGAGATTTTTTCAGTACCTAGGTATAGTTTCCTCATACATTTTTTAACGCTGAAAACCGATCATCTTCTATTCAATAATGAAAAACGCTGCAAATTTTACACAAGGGTTTATTATTCTTTGATATAGGTTACTTACAAGCGACGCCAAGCGCGAAAATTAATTTGCATCAATAAACTCGGAAAATATTAGACGTCCTGGGATCCTTCGAAAATCCCCATTGTAGTCCCATGAAAGCCCTATAAGTCCCCACAGTGAAATCAGATCGTTCCGGGACCCCCAAAAATGGATTCTACGTTTGAAAATACTTCGAAAACGACCCCATAGCCGAAAGCCTTAAAAAAAAAAACCCCTCCCGCAGCCCCATTTTAGCCCCATAGCGTCCCTCGGGTTTGGGTGATCGGGCTGAAAACCTTGCGGGCACAACTAGATGGTAAACCAAGTATTTGGTCCAAATTTCAGATTTTGAAAAAATTCCTACTGCCAAAAACGGCTTGGACTGCGTACGGCGGACGGACATTTCGTTTTTGGACTCTAGAGTCCAGTCTAGCTAGACCACTTGAAACGGATAATGTCACATTTTGAGGCCGATCCGAGACGTCGACCTCCGTCGTAATTCCATAGGTGTATTATTCCGAGAATAAATAATAAACCATAACGAATCGAATACCTACCTAGCTTTTTCAATAATTTGTAAGAGCTTCGAATTTCTCAGCTGTATTTTTCGGTGTCGTTTTCCCACACAGTTTTTCACGCTGAATTCAAATTTTGGATCGGATTTTCAAAAAGAAAAAAAAAAAAACCGTCATTTAGAATTTCTTCAAGGAAAAAGTCATTTTCGCTTCGGAAAAGCGAGTGTTTGTGTCAATTGATCAATTGACACAAACACTCGCTTTAAAGGCCTTTAAAGGCTTGGGCGGAAAAGTTGGAGGTTGGCAGAGCCGGCAGGGGATGACCACCTAGTATTGGGGAGAGCCATGGAAGAAAGAATTCCTTCTTCCATGGGGGAGACCGTTGTACCTTGGAACACTTTTAAGTTTTTTGGAGATAGTGACTCGAAATTCATCAATATTACTCGGCTTTCGGTTTCAACACCTTACAGCAGTCTTGACTAACAGTTTTGGGTGCCAAAATTGTAGGTACTTAATTCCGTGAAGCATAGGCGAAGCTATGAAGCAAATCCGAAGGGACGTTTTTGTTCGAAGGTATAACAACGCTCGTTTACCTTGAAACGGGGAGTGTTGTACCTTGGAACGCTTGGTATTTTCTAGAAAAAATGAAGAATAGTATTCTTCACTATATTATAGTGAACGACGACGTTTTTTCTCTTAGTAAGAGGAGTAAAAAACACCTTGAAAACGTTAACAGATGTAATAATTATTATAATTGTTCATCATCGTCTGAAATATCATTTTATCAGCATCTGAAGAAAAACCCTGAAAAGTTACATAGAGAAGCTATAGAAACAATAGAAGATCTCGTTGGGTTTAGCTCAGACAGAAAATTGTGAGTTTGAAGGCAAATTTAGTGTGTCAAGGTACACGAGGTACCAACCCTTCCAGCCACACATCTGTTCCAAGGTACGAGACCCTTTTTGTTCCAAGGTACAACATGGTCTCCCATTTCGCAAAAACAGAAAATACGCAAACCTCATATTTTTCTCATTGAAATTGGTAAGTAATTTGGTTTCTACACAGCATAAAGAACCATAACGGCTAACCATCGAACACTAAGATAAGTCTTATCTTCGAAAACATCGGATAAATGAGTTGAACTCAACGATATCAAAAAGTTACTTTCTTATCACATTTGTCGATTCGACCCCCAATCGTTTTCGTGCATTGATGAAACTACACTGATAAGTTACGCCTCCTCAGAGAATAATTTAGGCGTAGAAAGATCTGCTGGATAGCAGTACCAGCTGGAGCTAATTCAAATGTTTCAAGGTAGGTACCTACAACGTGATCAAGATACAACAGTTTCCCCTAATCTATGCCCTTCCGTCATAAACCTTTCGTCTGCAACCATCCAAGGATACAACATTAACCTCAAAACTGCGCAATTTTAATGGGAGTTTCTATGGAAATCCAGTCCGGTGCTACAATCACAATTTAAAATCACTTCTGAACTATGCAAATTTCGCACCTTCGTAATGTATTACCTAATAAATACATTACGAAGGTTCGAGATGATGATATGCACCTTCTCTTATCGTACCCATAATAATTATTCATATTCATTATTCGGGATAATGTTCTTGTTAACAAGAACTTTATCTCGAATCACGAATAATATTCATGATCCATATTATGAATAATGGATACAATAAGAGAATTATTAGATTGGTTTCCGGTGGCCTCCGACATTATCAAATTGTTCCAATGGTATTGGGTAGTGGTTCAACAAGGCCAGGAATGCTTTTGGTTTTGCTGGCGTTGTTGAACCACTACCCAATACCATTGGAACAATTTGACAATAAGAGAAGTTGCATACTCAGTGCAACCGTTCAACTTTTTGAAGGCTGGGAATTACGAATATATTTTGGTCTATTTTACTTGAAATAATACACATAAGTCTTATGTGGATCGGTTGACAATAAATGCAGCAGGTTTTCCAATGAGCATTTTTTATGTATCTAACGAACTTATTTAGTACCTAGGTACCATTGTTACCCTCGTACCCTCAAAAACTTTCCTCCAATATTCCTGCAAACGGTCAACATCATCGTCAACAATATTAACAGTTATAATGTAATGATGGGAATTCCCCTGATTAGCTGAGTGAGCTAAAACCTCTCCCGTTCACCCTTGGAAGTTGAAATTGTAAAGGGAGCCCTTCTGGGAGTATAAGAGACCATTCTAATGATGGGAATTCTCCTGATCAGCTGAATGAGCTAAAATCTCTCCCGTTCACCCTTGATCGTCGAAATTTGAAAGGGAGCCCTTCTAGGAGTAAGAAAAAATGTCGACTATCACAAGGTCATTTGTACTTAGTATGAAGTTCGCCGTAAGTAAGTATTATAATAATATTGAACGTATTATGAGATACTATCATGTGAACACATTGGCGAAGTTTGCCTACTTACCTCTAATAATATAATTTTGACGTGACGTCTATTGCGACTTCGCTTGACATAGACATAGGAGGAGGCTGTGTTAAGCCTTCCATGATAAGGCGAATGTGGCGAGATAACAAGACTTGTTAGAACTCTTGCTAGAACTCTAAAAGTCTACTTAGTAGAGCTCTTGCTAGAACTCTAGAAGTCTACTTAGTAGAATTTTATTTTATTTCCCATTATTTTTCGAAGTTCGTGTTTTTGCCGTCATAAAATTTAATGAACTATCCTCTCATTGTGGTACACAAATCCGTAATATAATTTGCATTCGTCGCACAAAATCAACTTGCTCACGTCGTCACATCTGGTCGCTGTAAGGTACCGGGTCTTTCCTCCTCAACCACATTTTGCTCCACATCCTCGAATTCCTTGTCTCCACCCAATTGGTACCAAATTGATTGTTCGTCGTACTGCAGGTAATGTTTGTCCTTAATTGTAATAATTCACTCATTGTGTCGTGCCCCGTTCCACTATCCCGCTGGTCCTTCGAGGTTTAAAATTTACCGGCTCCTGAACCTCGCAAAAACGCACATGACGTTAGACATAATGTTATATTCTGAAATATTGAGTCACAACCCTGAGAAGGGGCTATTATAATATAATAATTGACACGATCTTTTTATGGCCTCCACTAACGCCTATGGAGTTGTAAAACGCTTTGTGTTCCCATCCCCCAAACATCCAAGAGTTCATCGTCCGTACGCTCCCAGCTCGGGGCCCGACGTTTCGCAAGCACGACGATACCATCACCACGGCCGAGGAAATGTGGACACCTCTTTTTTACAGCCTAACGAAAGCGGGGGCTCCCCCACGGAAAGCCGACTCACTCCAGAGCGTCCAAGGCCTCGTTCAAGGCCTCAAGTCGCAAATTATGTGAGCCTATAGTCGGTGAGATGATGCCAACCGATCATTTTTCCAGGAGGGTTATAAACCCTTTATAAAATACCTATATAATAACGTGATCGTGACATGACATCCATAATAGCCGTCAAAACGTTCATTCAATATAATGATCTTACAGATTTTCTTGTCAGAATAGTACCAGTCTTGCTCAGTATGCCTGTCACTTGTTACATTTCTTTCTGCAGCCAATAGCATGTTTGCCGCCCTATGTTTACAGAGCAATCCTTCCAGGGAGTGGACCAGGTGGTCCGCCGGATATTTCCTACGGTCCGCGAGTGCCATCGATTAAATCTGAAAATTGTATGAAAAATAATGGAATGTACCCCATAGACTATTTTATTTCACAAAATATATTGTCTACTTGGCTGAACAGGTCAGCAGGAAATTATCATCCTACTTCAGAATTTCTGAATTTTCCAAAACAAAGGAGATATACAGTGGCCCCATACTATAAACTGGGCTAGGTATCTAGAAACAACATCTGGTGTTTCACTTGTCTTGACCTGAAATTTTCGTGGAGACAATTTTGTACCTAGCAAATTAAACAAAATTAGAGGCAGTAGTAGGTAACCAAAATAGTAGCAGAAATAGTAATTAAACACAATTTAAGCACAATTATCTCTCAGCCGTGCGGGAGGAACGAGAGAGAGATCGGATGGGATTTTTGGATCGGATGATCCAAAAATCCATGGTCTTAAGGCTTAAGGCTAAGAAATAATTTCAAATTATTGTCATCCCCCTTAATTTTAATGTTAGTGATCCCAAACATGATTGAAGCACAGATTTTTCAAAAGGGTACGAATCGGGGGGGGGGGGGGGGGGGGGATGTCAAGACTCAGCAACCTTGTTCACATCATTTCACGTCCCCAAGAACTGTGGAATTCCTTGTGTTGACTGACGAGATCTTTAGAACGTTCGTGAGAAAAAAAAGACGATTTAAGACGAAATAGTCTATTTCCACGATAAACGATTTATCGTGGAAATAGACTATTTCGTCTTAAATCGTCTTTTTTAAGATGGATTCCCACTATCTCGCCGCATCCACCTTACATTACGTTCGTGAGAATTTGAAGTTCGTTGAGAAATGATTGACGACGCCAAAAACGGCGTGACGCGTTGCAAGGTTGGCTACCATGCATATCCCGGGCCAATAAAAATCGAGTGAAAACTAGAATGTCATGTCCAGGTCTCAGGCCCCTGGAATTCAAATGTGAAATTTTCATTTTCCGTCAGGCCGTACAATGGAGACGGGTTTTCTGCGCCGTTGACCAGCAACTTATGTAGGAAGATCTTTCCTGGAAAAAAATTAAAAAGATCTCTGAGGGGAATTTTCCCCCACGTCTGTGGTAATCTCGCCATTCCACCAGAGTTAGTACTGGCGGAAAGATCGAGTCGCACCCCGACAGTTGTAGAACTGAGCCGGCCTGGCGGGAATAATCTCGACGCATGGGTCCATTGCCCAGGACTTATTTGTTGAGATCTCAACTGTGGTAGCCTGTAAAGCCGTCCCATGTAAGGCCGGGTCAGCTGTCCAGGCTATCTTCAGTGACACATCACTTGAGGTAGCTGCAACAGCTTAATAAGCTATAATAATATCTTGGTTCCGCAGCGAGACCAGGGCGAAACAATACCTACCAGCCACAACATACCTAATAATATTATTATTATTATCATGTTGGTTATTATTTTCCCCTCGGTTCCCTTCTGAAGAACCAGCACTGTCACAGTATCCTGACACATCAGGTAAGCCTGGCGAGTGCGGGTCTTCCTCAACCGTGGCTGCATCTTCTTTTCGGTCTGCAGACTACGACAATTCGTACAATGCCCTAGAAAGAAATGTTCCCATACTCCCTTCATCGTCCTCCACTACAAACAGCGGCGAAATCGTGGATTCACGCCACCGGCCTTCCGCTAACCACACAACACAAAATTTGAGGAATTTGAATTCAAATTTAGAAACTCAAATTAATGTAGATACGCGCCCATCGCCCGTTGTATGGGGTGTCCCTCAAACTCATCCAAGGAGCTCATTTTCCTCATTTGGTGGGTTGTACCCTTTTGCAAGTACGATTACAAATGGACCTTGATCACTTCTGATGGCTCGCTCTCATGCCCGAGGAACTACTTACTACTCCTTTTACTACTACATACCTATCACTCCTACAAACCAGGCGTCCAAAAGGATTGGTTTTACGAGTCAAGATCAGATTCATTTCCTCGTTAGCTCCAAGATTAGATTATACGAAATATGCGTCCACTTAGGACTAATTAAGAATTTTCGTTCATATATTCCACGATAATAAAAATTGATACCTACTCACCAGAGGTCATTGCGAAGTGCGGGACTCACGTAAAGAACGATACCAAATAGGTAACTTGCGTGCAAGGCAGAACGATATTGGAGGAAGTGTGTACCACTACAGAAAATATGGTAAATATGCAATATGATAGCACATTTGTTGTCAATTTGTCAATCAACGGATTGACGCACACCTCACATGACTCGCCCGGCATCAAAGAGAGAATTCAACATTCGCACAACAAAAGATTCGTTCAGAGCAATTAGCGTGCAGCGCCCAGGAAGTGTCCTATTATCCAATAATCCGTTCCCCTGCCTTTCCTAATCTCCCTTAATAGTGTTCGGCATTAATTCTATCAGTGTCCTCAATCAAGCGTTAGTAACTGCATGTTTTAAGTCATCCTTTCGTATAATTGTTACGACCTCAAGCGCTGCAACGGAGCGAGTGTTGGTGTGGTAGGAAACGCATAAAAAAACGCTGCAAATTTTACACAAGGGTTTATTATTCTTTGATATACGTTACTTGTGCAGAAATTTAATTTTGTCAATGAAAAAATTCTTTATCTCAAAAAAAATTTTTTTTTTTGGATTTTTTTTTTTTCAAAAATGTTTATTTTCAAAAATTCTTCTTTTTTTAATCGAAAAATATTTAACATCCTAGGATCCTTCAAAAATCTCATTTTTAGCCCCATGAAAGCCCTAAAGATCGCCCCAGTGAAATCCAATCGTTCCGGGGTTCCAAAAAATGGATTCTACGTCCAAAAATACTTCGAAAACGACACCTAACTCGATCCCATAGCCAAAAGCCTTCAAAAAACCCCTCCCGTAGCCCCATTATAGCCCCATAGCGCCCCACGGGTTTGGGCGATCGGACTGAAAACCTTGCGGGCACAACTAGATGGTAAACCAAGTATTTTGTCAAAATTTCAGATTTAAAAAAAAAATCCTACTGCCCAAAACGGCCTGGACGGTGGACGGACATTTCGGATTTAGAATGTAGACCTCTTGAAACGGATAATGCCAAATTCTGAGCCCGATCGGAGTCGTCGACCCCCGTCGCGAAAACATAGGTGTATTATTCTAAGAATAATAAACCAAAAATCCTTCGTTAACAAAAATTTCAGATTTATACAAGATTTTGGTTTATCATTCTTGGAATAATACACCTATGTTTTCGCGACGCGGGTCGACGACTCCGATCGGCCTCAAAATTTGACATTATCCGTTTCAAGAGGTCTACATTCAAAATCCGAAATGTCCGTCCGCCGTCCGCCGTACGCCATACGCCGTCCGCCGTCCGGGCCGTTTTGGGCAGTAGGAATTTTTTTTAAAATCTGAAATTTTGACAAAATACTTGGTTTACCATCTAGTTGTGCCCGCAAGGTTTTCAGTCCGATCGCCCAAACCCGTGGGGCGCTCTGGGGCTATAATGGGGCTACGGGAGGGGTTTTTTGAAGGCTTTTAGCTATGGGATCGAGTTAGGTGTCGTTTTCGAAGTATTTTTGGACGTAGAATCCATTTTTTGGGGTCCCGGAACGATCCGATTTCACTGGGGCGATCTTTAGGGCTTTCATGGGGCTAAAAATGGGATTTTTGAAGGATCCGAGGATGTTAAATATTTTTTGAGTAAAAAATACAGAATTTTTGAAAAAACATTTTTGAACAAAAAAATCCAAAAAAAATTTTTTTTTTGAATAAAAATAAAAAAAAAAAATTTTTTTTAATTTTTTCATTGACAGCATTTAATTTCTGCACAAGTAACCTATATCAAAGAATAATAAACCCTTTTGTAAAATTTGCAGCGTTTTTTTATTTATTTTTACCTTGGGTTAGGGATGTTAGGCAATTATTCAGGAGGGAAATGTGCAGTGGCAGCGATGCGACAAGCTGACTGCACACATCACGATGGCAAAATAATATTTAGCATAATAATATTATCCAAAAATACTTCGAAAACGACACCTGTCTCGATCCCATAGCCAAAAGCCTTAAAGAAAACCCTCCCTACGGGTTTGGGCGATCGGGCTGAAAACCTTGCGGGCACAACTAGATGGTAAACCGAGTATTTTCTCAAAATTTCAGATTTAAAAAAAAATTCCTACTGCCCAAAATGGCCCGGACGGGGAACGGCGGACGGACATTTTGGCGAGGTAAACCGAAAGCAGCACCCCGTCAGACACCACCCCTCTCAACCTTCTTATCATGTAGATTGACGAAGACAACCAGATCCTGGTCACAAGCGCCTCGAAATAAGACAACCATGACAGACGGTTATCCATCGTCAAGCCCAAGAAATTCACAGCCTGATCCAAACGTCTGCTCAGGCCCACCTCGAGAGTCCGAAAATGACCGAACCTCAAGAACCTAAACAACGAAACTGTAGTTCATCACGTTCGACATACAATATCAACTTTATTAACAGCAATAAATGCTGTTATTATTACACCTATCTGTCCACTTATGATGGTTTCATCATTTTCTGAGGCTCGTCCTATCCGGGTTCCAGCGCTGCTTCATCAGTCACACCCACAAATGATTTTATAATCACCCTCCACAAGGTTCTCACTAAGTGGAAGTCTTGTATGGGCAATTCCTACATGTTCCCACCAGCTCTGACTTGAGGTTTGGGATATTTTTGTCCTGAGATCGGAGATGATGTTGTTGATAATCTACCGTAAGGCAAGATGGAACATTACCGTTTTGTAGGCCAATTAAAAAATAATTTAAAAAACCGCCAAAATTGAAATTAGGATTAGTGGTGAATACATATTTACAGAATGTATATTTGGCAGTTCTCTGAAAGATCTTACTTTGATGTTGTTCCAGGATATCACGGAATCTTTATGAAAACGAGTCTTAAAAGTCTTCGGGGAAAAATTACAGGCCTCAGAAGAGAATTATGACTTTGAAGACGTCATCAAGAAGTCCATCTTATCCCACTTCTCAAGCAGCGGTGTAAAGAGAGTCTCTACTCCCATCGTCAATTGATGACTCGCGTCCGAAATGCGAAATGCCTAGCCGTTCGTGGTAGCGGTAGGTGGGAATTTCGACGCAACAAAGCTCAACCATAGGCGAAAGTATTCAGTTCCAGGATATCAATTCGGGGCTTTCCCATTCACGCCTGGGTATATCTCTTCAGTACATCTATAGAACATGGAGGATGACGGCACCATCAACGGCAATAGGAATTTGGGAAGCTCCCCAGGAGAGAGTTGTGAGTTATTGTTGGGTGTGTTCCTAAAACGTTCATTTTTTGCGTTGTGATGGGTGCAGTTCCTTCGGGGCTAAGTGCAAAATCAAGCAGCCACTTAAGAATAATTATTCTTGAAGAGAGATTGATGGTTCAGATTGGCTTTACCAGGGTCCACACACGAGATGCCGACGGTTCCCTTGAGCCTACTGTGCAGGAGTAGCACAACTAGATAGTAACCCAAATATTATGTCAAAATTTCAGATTAAAAAAAAAAAAAAAAAAAAATCCTACTGCCCAAAACGGCTCAGACGGCGGACGGGCATTTCGGTTTTGGAATCTAGACCTTTTGAAACAGATAATGCCAAATTTTGAGGCCGATCGGAGTCGTCGACCTCCGTCGCGATTACATAGGTGTACTATTCCGAGAATAATAAACCAAAAAAAAAAAAAAAAAAAAGAATAAAATCACATCCATGCAAATTTTTCAAATAAAAAAAATACACTGCCAAGTGGGACATGGCCCATAGCTTCCTCGCATATTGTATGATATGTAGGTTCAAAATGAACTTAGTTGTGACTGTAACAAGAAAATTACGTTCGCGCATGCGCAGGAGTACCACTGATGCTCAGAAGCGTCTGGAGGTGTCCTCTGTTACTCTGTGGTCTGGAGTCTAGTTTCGGTGTTGAACTTCAACAGTTGAAGTCGTAAAATAATCTACTATCCCCACAATTCCAGTAGTCAGCAATTTTACATTAGTAAGCCAGTGTATGCTCATTCTGAGCAAGAAGATATATATATAAGGATATATACAAATTTTAAAGAACGGAGACAAAAGATTAACGTACGATTATTGCGATATTTCGACTTCAGTCGTTGACGAGCAAAATAGGTATATACACATGTATATAATATATATTATATATGAACGTGTAAAAATGTTTTGGTGGTAGAAAACCAAGGTGAGGGGGAAGGGGGTAAACCTATATTGTTTAATAAAATTAAGTGTTGTTAAGGACATTTTTCATGACTTTTTCACGCCTAAAATCCCGCCATTTGAATCGATATTTCGCTCTGGTTTGTTGCAAAACCGGCCAACTCCAAAAGCCGGCCTCCTTACCCACAATAAAATCTTACCCCCTCCCTGCAACAGCCCCCCCCCCCCCCCCCCCCCCACCGCTCATTTGGTGCTTCAGGTCCCAGCTTTTCGTTCTTATTTCATTTTCCCCAGGCGTGACAGAAAATCGGCTTCTCTGAAAACTTTTCCGTTTTGATATGGCCGGTTTTGCAAGCCTGGGGGGGGGGGGGGGGATCACCATCGGACAGGGCCTGTCGTCGATCTCTCAAATGAGTCGTAAATATACTGGAGTGAGAGTGTGGCTGTTGGTTATGGCGTGAAGGGAAGGGCTGGGTACAATTTTTGGGGGCTCGCGATTGAGTACCCGGAGCACCCACAGAGACTATGCAAGCCCACCTTCTATCACGAGCGGTAGTGGCATCAACCTCTTTCTGGGACACTTGAGATTTGTATAGGATCCTTTCATTCGTTGAATTCAAAAGTCATGAATCTATTGACCTACAAACTCAATAGTCCTAAGTTGGCAGCAAAAGTGACCTTGAACAACTTTCACACTCTAGGATTCGGTATCTACAATGTGCGTCCTCCATAGACATTGATCTCAATAGGACAATGGATGGCGTCACAAGCATGAGCTAATCCTTGGTATTGTTCTACATAAATGACTATAGAAACAACCAGGGATGCGGTGTATAGATCGAAGGAACCCAATCTCGATTTCGTCTGTAGACGAAGTAATTATTTCCTGCCAAGCATTTTTATTAACACTTGAGGAAATGCACAATAGTTCTAACAGGTCTAAACCATTCGGAATGCGAATAGAACTTCCTGTTGTACTCATCAGATCACATCGCGGATTCTGGACATCCTCTTGATAAAGTGACTTTCCTTGAGCTTCAGCTCTTAATGCCAAAAGGAAGTGAGCTAAATGCGTCGTACAACTTTGAAATCTTGAGTGCTCTAGAAAGAACCAGCTGTAATAGAATAGGTACTGAGTCGTTATTTTGTATTTGTCCAAGATTCAGAGACCAATTGGCATTACGTGTGGAGTCACGAACAGTCTGTCGATTTCAAGAGCCTACCTAAATGTTGCAAAACCATTTGCCGAGGTCTCTTTGTCGCCCCCAGGCTACTTGAATAAGATTTAATTAGGTTGTTAACGCTTGATAATAAACGGTCCCAACCTGGGTCGATACAGCCCATGGACTACGAAAAAAAAAAAAAAAAAAAAAAAAAACCGAATCACCAACACGTGACGTATAATTTGCCTACTTTAATAGCTTTTTCATGGCTTTCGTGAATGAGATGCAGGTCAATCTCATAAAATTATATTATCATTAAATATTAATCATAGATTCTATGAGATATGAATAATATCTATTAAACAGAGGAAATAACAGTTATTTCCTCCTGTACCGGTGTTCATAATGAAATTCAGTTACTGTCATTGACGCTGAATTTCATTAGGAACACGGTTACAGGAGGTCAATGCACCATGAAGAGGCCCTCATAACCATGGATACCACCCAACACAACATTTCAGACAAACGGGAAGGTTGCAATATTCTCATAGTCCTTGGTTGAAAGTGCTTGATGTCCTCAATGAAGCGAATACCGTTTTAATCCCTAAGCTAAAAAAAACTAACATTTTCACTGTAACATGGAACCGACTCCCCCCGACGACGATTATTTCGAACGACAAATCAAACTAGTTTTAGTGGGTGAGCCCTCTTCAGGAAAGGTACGGCTTATGATTATAATCACTTGAAAATTCCCATTGATTGTTTAAATTAATTTATTCAAATCGTAGACTTGCATGGTCACAAGGCTCTGCCAGGGCGAATTCACCAGACAATATTACCCAACATACGGCGTGGATTTCGTTCACCAAAGGCATGAAGTCAAGTATGTACCCACCTATAGCGTAAGGATGTGAACAGCGATTGATTTTAGAATTTTGGTTACCATGTTCATTAAGTTTCTATCTTTTATTAATCTAAACAGTTCATTTCAGGTCGGGGAAAACGGTTTCTCTCATAATATGGGACGTGGGTGGGGCAGCCCTCACCAGCACCCTCCTACCTTGTTACCTTCACGCTGCCCAAGTAAGCCGTATGAATACACACTATGAAACATGCTTGACAAGCACGGTTTGTGAAGCTCGAAAAACAAGCAAAACATTGACGTTCGAGGTCACACCCACACGTTAAAACCAATCATCAACCGCACCCATCAAGCGTCAACAGTGTTCAGTGTTCGTTTTGCGTTCATGGAAATTAACCATCTATGTTACGTGTATAAGCTGAGGGACGAAGCATAAAAAAAAAATAAGCCCGCAGGAAAAAGAAAAGGTCTATGCAAAACAGTGGCTCATGAAAAGAGCCACTTTCGGGCACGTTAATCTCAAGAGCTGAGGTGTGCTCCTCAAGACTGGCACAACTACATCAGGATAGACGAGGAAAGCTATTTATATTTGCTCTCTCTGTTGCTCCGATAATTAAAAAAGGATACTCCCCCACTAACCCTTTTTTCTTGATAGTTTGATGTTCACGCACACGGTCAAACTTGTTTGTCAAGCCTTATTTTTGCGATCAAATTTTCTGACAGTGACAGAAAACCTTCAAACGTGCTCTCAAACCTTCAAACATGAGCCCACACACCATCAAATATGCTTGACAAGGGAGTTTCGCGAACCATGCTTGTTAAGCATGTTTGATAGTGTGTGACCCCCTTCAGCCCGAAGCAGTGACGTAAATATAATTCTCGGGGCTCACTTTCTTCACGATGCTGTTCTCTTCGCTTATATTAACTGTGTGTGGGACTTGAAACTAGTCGCTTGTTTTCAAAAAAATCTTATCGAAAACTAGCTCTCTTATCAGGTGGCTCAAGATAAGTTTTTGGCTAACACCAGTCTGTGCTTGTCGAAACCATATGACGCTGATCTGAAGGTAGCCTGATCTGTTAGGTTAGCCAATCCAGCTATTTGGATGAGTCCAGATCACCCCTGCTCATTCGTAACAATCTGGCATCTACATGTTCTACAGCTCACTCATAACATCGCGGATATTGCAGAATTGTTCAAACTCATCGAATTCGATTCATCCATGTGAGGGTCTTGCGTTTTTGTTTATTATTCTTGTTATTCGCGAACATTTTGACCGGCCTCAAAATTGACATTTTTGTGTCATGAAACGAATGCTCATCAGCCGTCCGCCGTCCGGGCCGTTTTGGGCAGTAGGATTTTTTTTTTTTTTTTTAAATCTGAAATTTTGACAAAATACTCGGTTTACCATCTAGTTGTGTCCGCTTCGCCCGATCTTCAGCCCGATCGCCAAACCTGGGGGCGCTAAGGGGCTAAAATGGTGCCACGGGAGGGGTTTTTCGAATATGATATCGAGTGGGATGTAGCTTGTCAAGCCATCCCACTGTCTTAGGCCGTTGTGAGTGGTAAAAGCATCTGGCAGAGACCCATCCACACGGACGTGGCACTCAACTGATTCCATCGTGACCTGGACGAGGCGCACAAGCTTTCTTGGGATACCCATGGTGAGCATTTCCTTGTACAGCTCGTTTCTTTTAATGCTATCGCAAGCAGCCCGGAAGTCGACGAAAAGAGGATGGGATTCTAAATCAATCTCAAGGAGAAAATCTGGTCGGTCGTACCTTTACCAGTCGTGAATCCAGCCTGGTACTTTCGTATTTCCTTTTCGGCAAACGGCAGGAGCCTAAAGTAAAGGATCCATGAAATTATTTTGTAGGCCCACGCTCAGAGGTATATGCCCCTATAGTTTCCACAGTCATACATGTACATGCATGTACATGTACATCCCCTTTCTTGTGGATTGGGCAGATAATGGATTGATGCCAGTCACATGGAAGTTTTTCACCCTCCCAGATGTCGAGGATCAATTTATGGATGTAATTCATAAGCACTTCAACTCCACTCTTGAAAAGCTCTGCCGGGAGGCCAGCAGAGCCACTTGTTGTTTTTTAGGTCCTTGATAGCATCCTGGACCTCCTCAATATCTGGGGGTTCCAAATCATCGGCCTGGATGAGAATGCTCTCCCGGGGAGTCCCCGTGCCATCACTGTTGAGGAGCTCACTGAAGTGGTTCTTCCATTGTTCCAAAACCCTGTCCCTTTCATTCAGCAGTGTTCCGTCTGCGTCCTTGCATGCAGTGACAGAAGGCTTAAATGGCTTACGGCTTCGGTTCACCAGGTTATACAGCTCTCGAATCTTATTCTGAACTCAGAGTTGTTCAACCATCTCCAGCTCTTCAGACTGCTGTTTGCGTTTTTTCACTCTGGTGAACTGGCTTGTCTTTTCGCCTTAGAGCTCTGTAGGCGTCAACAGAGCCCCTGGTATGTCTTCTTTGTAGCATCTGTCGATAGGCATCTTTCTTTTGGGTTGGGGCGACCTCGCATTTTGTGTCGAACCATACCTTTCTACTGATACGGATTTGATGTCCAAGGACCTCACTCGCCGCAGCCTAAATCGCCTCTCTGCAGAAAGCCCATTTCACATCAATGTCGTTCTCATTGCGGTTCTCTTGGCGGTTCATTATTGAGCTTGGTATCCAAGGTGTCAGCGAAGATTGCCTTAACTTCCTGGTCCTTTAGCTTTCCATAGCGGCAGGTGGATATTCTGGCTCTTATCTCGGAGATTACCAAATAGTGGTCTGAGTCCACGTTCGCTCCACGGTAAGTCCTCACATCTTGTAGATCAGAGATGTGTCTTGCACTCATCAAAATGTGATCAACGTGCGCCCATCGATGAATTTCCACGTTACCAGATGAATTATCCTTTGAGAAAAGAGGGTACTTCCAACGACTAAACCTCTTGAAGCGGCCAGCCCGATCATGCGTTTGCCATTATCGTTGGACTCGTGCTGCAGGCCATTCATTCCGATGGTTGGCTCCCTTCCAACCTGTGCATTGAAATCGCCAATAACGACTTTAATATCCGCTCGTGGACTCTCATCGATGCTCTGTTCCAACTTAACACAGAATGCATCCTTCTCTTCCTCCTCCGAAGACTCGGTCGGTGCGTGTACACTCCACATGCTGTAGTTGTTGAACTTGCTTACTCGCCTTCACATCTTCCTAAACCTGGAGGCAAAGGTTGTTTTCATCTTTAAATCTACGATATTTTGATTTTTAACCATTACTCGAAGCATTGACGCTGGGCGCTCCTGTGCGTCGCACACTCTGCACTCCTAATATTTACGCCACTGGTCCGTAGTCAGAAAACTAGTATTTACCGTCACACAGGTTGAACTTTAAGCGTTTTAGCACATTCCACAGATTCGCCAATTATCAACTTCCGTCAAATGAAATTGGGTTAACAATTTTTGTTTGTCGCAGATAATATTCGTGGTTTTTGACTTAACGAATGCTGCGAGCTACGCAAAAGCTGCGGAGTGGCTGAATGCGATAAAAAATATCGACACGGGAACATCCCCAACAATCGCTTTAGTGGCGAATAAAAGTAACGGCACAAGTTAATTTGGTATTTTGTGGTTCAGCTTGATTTCACTGTCAACGATTTTAATGTGTTTTTAGGTGATATGGAACATCAGAGGTGCGTGACGTCTGAGAAACAGACGAAATTCGCCAACGAATATGGAATTTCTTCTCACACGATATCCGCCAGGACGGGTGAAAATGTAGGTAATGTGGGGGGGGGGGGGGGGGGGATTGAATTATGGGTTTGCACAAGCGCTCTCCATTCTACATAATTTGTTTTTCTTTCAGGTGAAAATGACTGTTCAGAAAGCCTGTGCCGAAAGGCTTGGCTTGAAATTGAGCCGAGTGGAACAGGAAGCTCACCAGTCAGTCGTGAGGGCGGAAATCGTAGCACCTTCTCAAAATCAAGTCTACCCGACTTACCAACCGACACCGTCAACTATTTGTTCTGTCATGTAACGAATAGGACCTCAAATCACCTTGTTTGGTAACTTGTACTTATTTCAGGGCTGCCTCAGCCCGTCACTCATTGAATATGAACTACACGTTCGAGTTGGTTTTGTGTTTTTTCTCTTCACTTTTCTGCAGGTATGACGTTGGGTAACGGGTCCAACAGTTGGACAGTTTTGGGCACTGTATTTTCATATCCTCATTTCAATGCCATGAAGTGGAGAAATGATTTGAACCCATTTCTTGTAGTTTACATCCTATTTTCTAGTGAAACGTGTGTATTGTACCTAAATATTAGTTTTTTTACAGCAGCTCGGGGATAACAAAGGACACTATATTACCTACAATAGTACCTACGTAGGTACCTTTCCATTTAGTACCGTCCATTTAGTTATTATTAGTCAGGCGTAGTAAGCGTTGCGTATGAACTTACTTGACGATTACAATCAAGTTATTTGCAGTAACCCAATTAATAGTTTTGTGCTAAAGTATTATGGTGTGAGCTAAAATATTATAATGTCTTCAACCAAGAACGTCATAAAACATAAGAAGATTAGGAAAGTGAAGGAATGTGAGATCAATACTAATCATCAATCGCTACAACCTTCGGGTAACCTGAATGTATGCCTCAGACCTCTACTAGCAATCGGGCGAAACGTAAACGTGAAAAAACGAAACCCAATTCGCCTACAACGGAACGTCACAATTCCTCCGAAACGATAGACCCTTCTGACCTTCTGGACGAGGATATTAATATTTATCAGACCAACCATGCTATTTGGGAACTTCCCAATAAAAAAATAGTTCCTATAAACCTGCTGCACAATTAAAAATTCAGTGGGAACGTGCTGAAACTTTTTACTCAAAAGAATGCTTGTCCGAAGAAATCAAGATTGCGAAAATCAATCAAGCCCTGGAAGAACACAAAAAAAGACTAAAGGAGTTCAAAAGTATGAAAGACCAAGCAAATATGAATGTCAAAATGTTGGAAAGTCGATGTTGGAAAAATGAACGTATTTTTTTAATTAGCTTTTATATAAATTTCTAACTTATTTTTTTAAAGCTTTGATTAAGTGTGTAAATTTTTCGCTAATTATTTTAGTTGCCCATTATTTTAGGTTGCCAATTATTTTCGTTGATAATAATGTAAAGTGCCGGAGCTTCAACAGCTAATTTGTTTGTCGGTTGTTGCGGAGCTCCACTTCATGGAAAAACATCGAAATGTGGATATGAAAATACAGTGCCCAAAAACATATCCATGATTCAATGTTTTTCCATGAAGTGGAGAAATGAGCCTAATTTGGGTAATTTGTTGCGTTGCATTTTTTTTTTGGTCGCAAATTTTAGAATGACCCCCAGCCCAAAAACATATCCATGTTGAAAGACGCTGCAAATTTTACACAACGGTATATTATTCTGTGATTTAAATTGTGCAAAAATATAAAAAATATTTAGGAATGCCTAATTAATTTAAAAATAGTTTTTCATTTTTTTTTTCTAAAGTTTGTGGACGGATGTGGGACCTAAAATAATGAATTATGTGTCCAAATGTATTCGGAAAACGACACCTCATTCGACTCCCTGGCTTCCTTCAAAGGCCCCGTGAAAGTCCCATAGATTGTCACGGTAGAATCCGATTATGAGAAATCTGGTGATTTCAACCCATTTTGAAATCACAAGATTTGATTTTTCGTGATTATCAATAGGTTGACAAAAGTTGAAAGCTGTCTACAGCTGTCCCCATGGAGGAATAGAGAGGAGAGCTCACTCTGTGTTAAACCGCGTTCCCAAAACGCCAACCCAGTGATGGAACGGCGGGGGGGATTGCGACTGCAGCGCGACCCCTACGAGACGTAGTGAACTTTGAAGGTGGTAAGTTACCAAAACTGAACCAGAAGATGGCGCCCTGCGAATTCCGACGTGTCGTTTGCATTCACAGTGTACACAACTACACAATCAATTTCATTTAACGAAATTCGTTATTCAGAGATGGGTCCTTCAATTTTTCCTTTAATTGTAGTAGCACAACAGTGGAAGATAAATCTGTTTAGTGAGGTATTTGGGGCTTTCCTTTGTAAGAAGGGCTAGTGGCTCACTCTAGTCGGGTTTGAAGGTACTACGAATAGTTCACTACGTTCCGTAGGGATAGCGGCACCGTCGACTATGGCACATGAAGTCCTATTCAGTGAACTCTCCTCTCTATTCCTCCATGAGCTGTCCCAATGCCTTCTGAATCACTGTTCAGTTCCATCCAACAGCGCACCGGCTTACCTGGAACGCCTAACCGTCAACAAACTATGTAGCATTTATTTTATGGTGATTCTACGTGACTAAATTTCATACAGTGTCGTTTTAGAAGTATTTTTGGGGGTCACAGAGCCATCTGATTTGGGGATCCATGGGTTTTTCGTGGGGCTACAAAATTTTTAGCCACATGAAAGCCCCATAGATCATCATCTGGAAGAGATTAGCGTCCGCTCATATCTTCCAGATGATAACTTGACACGCCGAGCACCAAAGTACAGTGAGGTTACGAGAGAGGTTTCAACAGGGTAGGGTTATCAAAGTCGACAGCTCCCAACCGAACTCATTCGAGCTGTCGGTTCAGTCCAACAGCAGTCGAATTGCTGTTCACCTACAGATCGACCTGGGACGATCGACCTATTTACATTTTCTTAGTCAACATTTAAGTCAAATTCAAGTCAAGGAGAACTGAAAAATGAGTAGAAGGACCCTTGAAGACCCTTTAAGGAAATCTTGACGTCAGAATTGAACGAGTTATGCAGTTAAGAGCCGAAGTAAAATAGCGTCCAACTAAAGGGCCAAGGTAAATTTTGACTTTTATAATTATTGAAAAATTCCACAAGTCTTGTCCTATCTGAAAAACATCTGTTTCATCATATTCTCACAGATTCTGAGTAGATCAGGGAAAAAAGGAAACGAAATTCAATCAAAAGTTAATTTAGGTAGTTGCGAGAATTTCAATGAGAATGGCATCATAAGTGCCCAACTATTGGGGCCGTTACCCTTCCTCAAATTTCAAATCGACTTTGGCCGTCACGCAGTAGCGGCTCTGGGTGCCCAGACAACGTGAGGCGATTCATGGCATTGAAAAAAAAAAAAAAAAAAAAAAAAAAAAAAAAAAAAAAAAAAAATGGAATGCACCGATGTTAAATCATGTAGGTGGTCAATATTATATTATACATGGAAAATGTTTGATTTTTCTGCAAGAACGATTTCGCCTGTATTTCAGCAAACTCATCCGATAAGTCCAATTCCCTCAAGGCGTCCTCCGTCCTCGGCCTGGGATGGGCTGTTCTGTGGTTGTAGTTCATGGGGTGAACGGTAGTCTGTTCCCGCAAACTTCAAACTTAAGAGTCGCTACTTCAAATCAAATTCGTGCCGTAAGTCAGGCTGTATCGCTTTCGCTTGTGAAAAGTATGTTCTCTGGGGGAAGTTGTTTACTCTAATTAGTAGGGATCTGAAAATACTGAATTGTTGGTGAAGAGCCGCCACTGCCGTCACGAGCTGTTAAAATTCTTCGAGTTAGTTCAAGTTTTCAAACTAGTTGTTCATCCATGTGGTTAGTGCAAATAATGCAAATTTCCCAGATTCTAAGGCGTACTAAAAACCTCTTCACTATTCATAGTAATTGTTTATTTCTCATTTGTAAACAACCAATTATTAGAAGTACACAAACGCATAACATTTATTTATATTGAGTTATAAATAATAGAAATTCCTTGATTTGACATTGCTTAACAGTACGGATTTCCATTTTATACCTAAAAATAAAATGAATTCGCTATAACTACGCATTTTGTATGTACACAAAAGACATTTTTTCCATCATAACCGACAACGGGCCGTTTTTTTAGGAGAGAAAAATATTTTGGTAGGTACAGAACTGAGGTAAAACTCTAAAAACAGAACAACGGCCCACCTGTAAACTATCAAATGCTGATCAACAACAAATAAAACCCCAATTTAGGTACTCAATCAGGTTTGATTTCAAATTGTCAACAAAAAGCAAACAATTTCATTATCACATAAGAAAACAAATCAGAGTGTAGGAATGTTTACTACTCGTACGTTCACATAATGTTAGTACTTAACCAGATTTTCATATGTCATTTTAAGTAATTTTCAAGCATGGTCCATTTTTCATTTGTTGACAAAAACAGATGTAAAACACCTATATATAAATATTAAATATTTAATTTCAATCTACGTGTATACTTGATGGTATTTTTTCCAAGACTCAGGAGATTCTACCTACTACAGGCAGGTAGGGACAGAAGGAACAAGGGTCGATGAGGACCTGCGTGCTCAGTATCAGATTGACATTAACGTTGCATCAAACTATGGTTCCCAAAATGAAAACCAACTTCATTTCAGAGCTCACAGACCTCGCTTTTTTGACGTCAAGGGACTTTTTTGGCACCACTACAAGGTATAAATATATTCTGTTCGATTAAAGAACGAGGGATCCTTCCGAAATCCCCCTTTAAATTCACAATTCTACGAAGATAACGGAAAATTGAGCAAACGCTAACGTAAAAAACTCATTTTACGACCATAGCGCGGTGCGTTTTCATTCCTATTTTTGGTTCACAAATCACTATATAGTATGAATGGCTGATTAGAAAAGTTTACCTACTCAAAATACGGTTGAACCCCTTAAGGGACAAAGAAAGTTTCTGGCTAGGAATTTCCTCGTAAACCTACATCAAATACTGTACATTTACCTACATCTTTTCGTAAGATTTTAAAAAGTTACAAAAGTCTGCGTTATAGTAAAAAAGTAAGTATATCCAACTCACTCAATTTCGGTTAGATTACAAATTGGCAATGGGAACTTTTGGATAATATTTTTTATTTATATAATTATGAACACAGAAAAGTAGGTTAATTTTTTCTTATTATTCGACACTACAGGTTCCCATTCTCTCAGTTTCCTTGAATAATCATCCAAGCATAACAAAATCTTACGTGATAATTTTACAGTATAATTTTTCATAGCATTTACTATATAGTTTTGTATTCACCATCTACACACAGGAAACATTTTGAAATTTTCTACGGCAAACAGTGAATTTGTGACTACAGAAATATGGAAAAGTATAAAAATTAAATTTACACGAGGTGATGTATAAAAAGTCCGTGATTTGACTTTGATTTTGTATAAATCGCTAAATAATGAAGTTTCTTATAAAAATCCTAATAGTTAACTAGGTGGGATATAAATGTACAATGTAGCAGACTATTTCACTCAGTTTCAAAGATTTCACTGTGAGTTTGAATGTAAGAACAAAATAGACTGGTAATTACTACAACAGAAGACATATTTTTGGCTCGTAGAAATCTACTTTTATCATAAATGCACAATTATCAAGCTTTCTTGTTCATTCACTCCTACGAGTTAGAAAATACTTCATTTTTGTTGCTTAAGGAAAGCACAGTTTTCCTGGTGATGTTTTTCTTGTTTAAGTAGAGCGTCCTAAAGTTACGGACGAAAAGTTTTTCTTGAAAGATTAAAAAAGATGAATTTACAGTAGGTATGTTGTGACTCCCCCCCCCCCCCCCCAAATCAATCAGTTCCTATGAGTAAAATTGACATCACAAGAGCTATTTTGAAATGAAAACGTCAAAATTGGACACAAATGAGCAATGAAAATAGGCTTCACGTTGTGTACGTAGCCTCAATGTAATTCAAATCCGTTTTCACTAGTTTGAGGGTGCAGGAAAAATTGGCTTAGTTCACTTTTGGCGCTGAGGTTGGCGGCTAAAATGTTATTCTAAATTTGGGTTTCTCCGTGGACTTACCCAAACGATAACGTCATGCACTGACAATTTTTTCAATGAAGGTCACTAAATAAGGTGTATCATCAAATGGTTATGTTCTATTAAAAATGTGTAGTTCAATGTCTGTGCGGTCGGTTTTATTTTTCATCTTTCACAAGTATCCTGTTTGCAGCACGTTTTATGGTATTTTATTTTTCTCTTTTTTTGATGATTTTTTTTAGTCGGCCCGAATAACTTGGAAGTTTCAAAATCGGGTGATGAGAGATTGCTTAGAATCTTGCCGGTGGGGCTTCTCCCAACGGCTCAACCTTTCCCTATAACCTGCAAAACAAAAAGCAAAATAATTGTTAGACAAGCCTCAGACGTTGAAGAATTTTTTATGAAAGTGCATTCTTGCAAGTGGGTGATTCCATTAAAAGTGGCGAAATCGTGAATTTTCTTTCTTGCCTTTCTAAATGTCATTCCCCTGGCCTGTCCACTAAGTCTCCCCTGGTGCACTACTTCTCCAATAACCACAGTTGTTCAGTCTGAGATTCCGGAAAACTGCACCCATTGTGCTACCTCTCGGAGTTACTATGGTAGGGGTTCTGTGCCCTTGAAGAGGTTCAATAGTCCTCCTACCAGGTCCTTTTGCGCCAGTATCTCTCCCCGGCCCTAGCGGGCCCTAGAAAAATTAGAAAAAGGGAAAGGGGGGGGGGGGGGGGGGAAATGGCAGAGTTGCCTTCCATGTGATTGGGCCTTGTAAAACTCAAGCAATGTGAATCACAATAAACCCTGGGAATCACAACAGAAAAAAGGTCAGGATGAGGAGAGAGGCGGCGGCAAAGCGGTATGAAGGATGGAGCATCGAAAGGAAAACATCGATGTTCACCATTATTCGTACCATCGCTTACATGGAGGCCTATGCTCTCTTTTGCCCCGGGCCCGCTTTTTCTCTCGGCGGCCTTGCCTTTGTCATCATAATCCATAAGTCTGCAAACGTGTGCATCAAGAACAGTGTGTCTAACGGCTTTCAAGTCATTCCCCTGTAGAAGGTTGGCAATTACAGTAAAGGGGAAAGTATTAGGTACTGTTAAGGACATTTTTAAAACAGAGGTTCGTAGCTCTGCTACTCGTGAATTTCGCTCAACTGGTGGGATTCTTGGTGAGTCATCCTCCTGTTTTTCCATAACTTAGTTGTTTCATGGGATATGACTTTTCTTCTAGCACCTTTGTAGGATCAGTTGCTGAGCCTTCAGTAATAATTTTGATGTATTTTGCATAGTCACCAACGAAACAGATAGAAAACAGTGTTTTGTATTCCCTGTGCGTCATCCCGCCTGATAACCCACTTGTATAAATTCCTCTGAGGGAATAAACTTCACAGCAGGAATATAGGTGTGGGGTCCCACTCTTCCCCTAAATTTGTCAGCCCGCCGTAAGTCGTCCCAATGGGGGCCGCGAGAAGCGCTGAAGTCAGCGGCGAGATTGGGCGGTTCCGCTTCTCACGCCAATCGCCTCACCGCCCGAACCGTCCCAAGTCTCACCGCCGAGTTATTATTTACTGATCGTTTAAATTCCTTATTGCGTCGCAATTTAAGCGCAGTGACTTTTTGCTTGGTCCCGCCGTGTGGGAATCCGCTGCCGGCACTTTGGCTTAGGATGCCAGTACAGCGGAACCAATTATTTCGCGCGGGCCAGCTGCCCAGGCACCTATTAGCGACACATTGCTTGCAGAAGCGGAGAGAACGGTTCTCTGTAAGATTGGGTCAGCTGACCAGGACTCTTTCAGTGACGTTTCAGTTATGGAAGCCGGTCAATTGCGAGCTGTGGAACCGAAATCAATCATGACGCTTCATGTTGATATCTGAATCTCCACATCCCCATTCCTAGGATCGACGCACTCCAGGTCAACGCGACAATTCGTGCCAACCGGGAGCTCGCGGATACTCCATTGATGCAGCGACATCACTTACTAGGTCAGCAGAACGTGACGTTAATTAACGTTAAGCCCCAGATAAGGATGTTCCTGCACTACCTTCCTCTTTATCCAAAGACGTCGGGGGCGTAATTCTAGATATGACTCTAGAGGCATCCCCTCAAACACACACACCACACACACACACACACACCCTCACACATTGGTAAACCTAGAAATCAATTAGGAACTCATTTTGTGCATGTAGGTACTCAACATCTATTATGCAGCGTGCCCAACAATAGGTTTCATTCTTACATGGGGAAAGAGCACTTTACCGTTGGAAAACATACAGTTGCCAAAGACTCACTTTTAGTGGAATCACCCAAGTCATGAACACGGATAGAGGCTTGAGCTAATGGCTCGTATTTCAGGGATATGGTCATAGGTTGTATCCCTAGTAAAATAAGTGGATACCTTTCAGAAACGTACGAGACAGAGTGAACTCGGAGAGGTTCCCGGCGGACGGCGTAGGAGACGAGGATGCCCAGAGCGACGAGCACCATCGCCAAAGCGTTGACAATGATCACTTCCTCTGGCAATGTGTGGTATGCTTGACTGAAATACAAAAAATAACAAAATCAATTTTAAACAGACATGATTTGAATAATTCAACAATAAAATGACGCCACAATCTACGGGCCAAAAATATTTCAGCAATTGAAAGTCATGACATGTTGAAAAGAGCGAATCAGTGAAGAATGTGACTTAGTATTGTTTAAAAATGAAACATTTTTTTCCAGAAGAACCGACACAATGAAGAGTAAATGATTGCTATGAACGAGCACTCATTGATTTTCACTAAGTATTAGTTGAAGTTGCCTGAAAGGTACAATCGTATTGATCATGCCTGATTAAATCTTAAACTTTTACAGTCAGAACCAAAATCAATTGTTCTTGAAATAAAAGAAAAAAAAAAAAAAGAAAAAAAAGGAAAAGATGGTAGAAATCGAAACAAAACACAGCAACAGTATGCTGTCTTTATAAAAGCACCGCTACCAAAAGCAAAAGCAATGCTTGTTAAGCATGATACAGCAACCTCATAATAAGAATCTTATAGATCTTTGTTCATCAAGATTTCAATGTCTCGTAAGATCCTGGCACAGATGTTTTTTCCTGTCATGGTACAAGTTACTTTGAAGACAAAATTAACTTTTGACAACATCAATCAACAAGTGTATCTACGACATACGGCACTCCAAAAAAAAATGTGAGAACAGGACAAACTGTGATAAATATGGCGATAACGTGGGGAGTGGGTAGCACACACGTGAATATATCAGGGGAGATCAACCAGAACATTTGGGGGAATTTCTTATTAGACATTTCTCTAAATTGCATTATACCAAACTCACTCAGTACAACTAATAACAGTAAAAATTAGGGTTGCCAGACGTACTATATTTATATTATTTGGACTACATAGAAAAAAAATGAACTACGAAAATTCCATATTTTTGAATAGGGGAAAACCTGCATTATGTATGGTGAAATAGTGGAAACAGCTAAGACCCACCAAGAAAAAGAAGACGAATCTTATTAACAAGGGTTCAATTTTCTTACCTATACTGCCGTCCTAAGGGTAGATCCCGAATCTCACAAAAACCAACTTTTAGGAAACAGGGCCAATACGTGTTTTTTGACTAGTAAATCCCCAAAAACTCGTACACTCGATAATCGTATGTTGTTTTGAGTATTTCCTGAGCAGATACGACTTTGAAACTGGCAAAACCGATGGACCCCCCCACTAAAAAACCAATAACTCAATTTGGCCAAAAATTGAGGTACGGGATCTATTCTTCTCTTCTTAGGACGGCAGTAAGCGAACGGACAATTTGCGCTACAGATAGAACGAGCCACAGCCGCTTGTTCCGCCCTGGCATGTAAGAAAATGTCTTTACTCTCTCTTCATTTAATTAAATGGAGACTATTTATACCAAGTGTAAATACTGTTAAGCGAGTAATCGAATTAGGAACACAAAAAAGTCGGAAAAATCGGGCCACAGGCCTAAACATCCGGCCGAACCTGGATATTGACAAATTATGAGCGCTCGGATACGCCACATGCAGCTCGCCGAGCTGAATCCATTGGTATTCTTTGCAGAGTGATGAAAAGTGACAACAAAAAATATGGCCACAACTTTGTTTAATCCCCCCCCCCCCCGATCGAATAATATATTCTCGTAATAGAAATTACATAGAAATACGGAACCAATTTGAAAAATAGAAAATACACGTAGGGAAAAACGAAAAGGTGAAGGGTGATAAATTCCTACTGCCTACTGTTTTTTGTACAATATTTTTCGTGGAACAACTATTTTATTCTCATATTTTTCCAAACGCTCTATAATATAGTATAATATACTGAATGAACATATTACGTTCACCTAAATATTATATTGGCAAAAACATTCTGGCAACCCTATTAAGAATCCTCCAGCCCTTGAAGGCATCCTGAATGTCAACCAGTAACATAACATCATAAGAACTGGATAAGACACAAAAAGAACAACGACTGGCGTAAGTAGATACGAAAATGCAATATACGAATAGATAGTTTAAGGCTCAGGAAAATAAATGTAAGAATAGGCAGTCAAAGAATTTACAAGTTTTTTGTTTAATGACAAAATTAACAAAGCTGCCTTACTAGTGTGACTGAAAAAAAAGAAAAAAAAAAAAAGAAAGTAAAATAAGAAAAAGCCATAATTTGGATAATGATTGGAAATCAGAAAGGAAGGGACCATTGGGAGCAAGTGTAACACGCGGTGCAACTCATACATTCCTTACCACCAAAAATAATAAACCGTTGTGTTTGAAGTTGATGCATCTACATCGATTTTCTCACCCTTTTCTACAAATGCCTGCTGCTAGAAAATAGTAGACACAAAAATCTCCAACCTAAAGCAGCATGCACTCACTGTGAGCTGGTGTAACAACTGACGATTCCTATCATTGCAAAATTGGTGTTTCTCGTTACATTACAAAAATGTTGTCTCCTAATCTTATTTTCCAAGCGTATCAGGTGGATAAAGTACAATTTATTTTGACAATGTGGAGTATGACAACTATATTGTACTTTAAAAAATAAAATAAAAACTCAGCGAAAAATGAACTAAATTTATTTTATTATTATTTTCTTATTTTTTCACAATCACATGGATCTCGGATTTAGGAATTCAAAATAACATCGAGAATAATAATCATATTATGATTTAATCGAGGTCCATGTGATTTGGAATAAAAAAATAAAAACTGGGGTGTGGTTTTATGAAACCACGGTAAAAGTTTTTTCCCACTAGTCTCTCCGGCTCGCTTAGCTCGCTCCCCTAGTGGGGTACGTAGCATCGATGGACACGTTTTTTTATGTCTAGTCTCCCCCCCCCCCCCCCCCCATTTCCTACTCATTCACCTACCCTTGTATCTCTACCCACGGCTTCATTTTGGCGTTTTCTCAAATTGATTTCTAACGTGGCAAGTGATAACAACAAAACAAGCGGCATTGTTTACTGCATCCATTAATAACATCAATAAATATAAAATGGGGACATAATGACAAAGAACAAGTACGAAAGAAATGCGGGATAAATCGAGAGCTTTCCAACGAATGGTGAACGATTTTTTTACGATTATAACTGGCGAAGATGAAGTTCCGTAGCAACGACTCGGTTGTAAGCGAAAATCAACGGTAGCGTGACGTTACAAGAAACGACACACAGACCAAAAAATTTGGGACGATGTAATTGGGAGGATTGTAGAAGTTTCACTTAAAAAAAAAAAATGTGATTGTGAAAAAAGAAGAATTATCTGATAATAAAATAAATTTGGATCATTTGTCAATGAGTTATCCCATTTTTAAAAAGAACAATGTACCACATTGTCACGTACTAATGGGGCACCTGATCTCCCGCCACAGAACTGATCATGCCCACCTGAATTTATCACAGGCCGGCTACCTGCACCCGAAAAATGCGGTTTGCAAATTTCCGTCTCGATCATCTTACATCGTGCCAAGTTAATGCTTGTGCGATAGCGATGAAATACAGTAAAAATCCAAAGGGTGACAAAGCTTTCCCGAAGAAAAAACTCTTCTCACCGCAAGCCAAAAAGTGATCGGTGCAGAAGTGAGTTTTCAGGCAAAAAGGAAAAACGGAAGGGGAAGTCAGGATAGCTTTCATTTTCAGAATCTCTCATATTTCTTACCTGCAGTTTTAAGAAGTGATGTGGAATTATTTTGTGAGATGAGATTGATTTTTGAAACCTTAATAAGTACAACCATTTAATAGCCTAAAAACATAAATGTTTAACTTCCTTACTAATTGACAATGTTTCATACTTAGTTAGGTACCTAAATGAACGGAACACATCCAAAGAAACACACATACTTGGAAACTTCAAGTGTGCTGAAGCCGAATATAAAAGTTACATTCTAACAACGGTAGTAGATCCGTGAGACATCAATTTTAGGAGTTGCGTTAACTTATTCTGGACACTTAACATTATTTGTTGAAGATTATAAAAAGTCATAGACACAAAATGTACCACACAACAGCAACAAGTTCTTCAATAATTGTTCAACTTTATTAATCGAGGAAAGCTAATAAAAATATAACTTATTAATAGAAAAAGAAGAGCTAATAAAAATATAACTTATCAAAGAATATCTACAATTCGTGTAGGAAAACAATAATATTGTGTCAAGCACAATAATATTTAATCACGCATTTGCTATTGAGCTAAAGACTTTAAACACTTAGTGGTCCCGATGAAAATTACATTATTCCCAAAGATAGCAAAACTTAGAGCACATCGAAAGTGCAAGTAGCCACAAAGTAAATATGAAATCATATAAAACTGAGCACTTCATGATGGAACCATTACAAAGTATCACAAAAAGTGCACTAAGTGTCAATAAAAATCTGTTGTACATAATTTCACGACTAAATGACAAAAAAAGAAAGCTGGTAGAGAGCAAAGTCAAAAAGTGTTGAAATGAAGAAACTACACAAAATAATTAGGGAAAACGACGAAAGCACCGGAGCTCACGCTCTTTAATAGAATCTAGTTCTTCACTTAGATTAGGCATTGCAACGTAAACCAGGAAAGCAGGACTTCGTCCAAATGGAATGGTTGGTATGGATTTAGGAATGTTTTGACAAATCTCATTTAACCGGAATATCAAAAGGCATAATTCAATGAAGCTAGTCGCAAACTAAAAAAGAATGGCTAGTAAATTCGTCAAGAATCAAACTGCATCCTATCCAGTTTTGAAAAAATGAGGCGATGGTGGTTTCTGGTAGTGATTTTCAGGGTGTGTTCGCAGAGCGAGTTCTAGCTGTTAGGAATCGAATCAAAACGCGAACGGTTCCAGGAATTAAACCCTCCACTTTTAGAGCGGACTTATTCCAGAACTTGGGCTGCACTGCTAATGAGGCTTCTTGTCGCAAGAAATGATCACCGCGAGACCAGAGGAGGAAATGGCACTGTCATCAGTGATCGTGAAGTCTTCACGATCACGGAGGCAGTCGGAATCAATTCTGGAAGTTATGAAAGCACAACAGGGTTTGAGGGTTTGATTCCTGGAAGCCAAGATACCCCACACTCTCACCCCTTGCAAAAGGCCGTACTGCGCATGCGCCTAACGGTTTTGAATAACTCTGCGAACGCACCTATTGGTCCAAGGCCCTCGAGTTGTTCACGTTTTCCCAACAACCAACAATTGCAAAAAGAAACAATACGCAAATGTGGAAGCTTCACCCAATTCGACTATATTATAATGATGTTTACTTTCAATTGCCTATTTTCATCCCTCCTTATATCACGCATAATTCATGACAGCATTTAGGGCTGTATGCAGATACGAGCCGGTTTTAAAAGGATTCTGCGAGAAAGCCCTTTTGAATCCTCTTATTTATCGAGAGCTCTTTTTGCTTGAGTGATGTCTAAAACACTTACCTAATCCCTTCCTTTGACTGATTTCGAAAGCAGAGCTGCTCCTTAAACGCATTCTTAAAGGATTACTTTAAAATGTCCATACAAACTAAAATATAATTTTCATCGGTAATACCTATCAGTCAAAAATATCGATTCTTCTTCTTTGGGTGCCATACCCCTAACCAGGCGTTGACGAACTCTACTAACTTCTGTTGAGCGTGTAGACCAGTTATTACAGAAGCAGTAGGAACCTAATGTTTAACGCCGGCTCTGAACGGCAAATGCGACACGTTTTCCAGGGCATAATACTTTCGGTGGTTTGCCATTGCCTTCCAAGATGTGATTATCAGTATAAGGCAGATGTCTAGCGGCTGCTGGATTCAAACCAGCAACCTTTAACTCAGCTGGCCAACGCTCTAACCACTGAGCTACTGACGTCCAAAAAAAAAAAAAAAAAAAAAGTTGATATTTCGATAATATCAATGCCGATATCCCGCTCCAAGCGGAAAGAAGGGTTTGTTAGCATGAAAATCGCAAAGGGGTGTCATAAGTGGAAACTCAGGTTGAGTTTCCACAAACCCGCAACAGCTGTTACACTAGTGTACCTAATATGGTTTGGAATCAAATTGCAACTTATTCCAGAGCTGGTGTCAACATGCATTCAGAATACTCTATTATTCTCAATTTTGAAGATTTGCGATAATTTTTTTTTTCACCTCAGACGCCTTCCCCGGACTCCAAGAGACGCTAGAAAGCCACCAGTTATAGTGTCGCATTGAAAAAGTGCGTCATGCAAATTTTGAGATTTTCTGAAAATTTACCATTAACAGATTGAATGCGGTTTGATTCTAGACGATTGAAGTGAAGAAATTTTGTTCAGCAAAGTCTGAATTTGTACGATTGGGATGTCCTCAAAAAAGAGACTTGATAAGTATGTCAGTTCCTAACCTAGGATTCTAATCAAAGTAAAAGCAACCATCTTGTTTCAACCTCACAAACACTCGTATTTCTATTCAATTTCTCTATCCGGGACCAAGGTTCTTCCGAAATATTTGTAGTCTGGGAACCTTCGAAGAGCGACCATCCACGTGATGCCAGCGGCCACCAGCACCATTGCAAGCGTGTTCATTATGATTTCTTCTTCGCCGAGGGAGAGATTCTTAAGTTCACTGAAAAATCCACGATCCAAGAGAAATACTGAAAAAGGGCGCATCTAGGCCTTTTGGGAGCCACGCATTGGTCAACATATATCATCAAACATCAACCGCAAGTTCCTATTAAAAAAAGACCTGTCGAATTTAGGTGACTTCTGAACTGCAGAGCGACCCTGGTTATTAGTGGGCAAAGCATGCATTTTACGCTGTAATGTTAGAAGTAACGCAATGCCAATCTACGATCAACAGTTAGTCACAAACATAAATTATCCAACTCCTAAATCCAATTAGGCAGGAAACGATGTGAAAAATCCTTCCACTTCGGCCCAATTGTTTCTTAGGTTTCAAAGATCAGGATTGTGTCTCAGTTCAAAAGTTGCAGTAGTTCTTAGAAAACGGACTGGGCCAATAATTAAGGAGTAAACCCTTTTATGGCTGGTGGTGAACATCACGAGGATAATATCATTATATTATTTGGGTTAAAACGATCAAACTCGGTCCGCACTTGCGTTTTACCTGAATTTGTGTCCCTCAGGTTCAATTCCTTCAGTGCTGAGAGAACCTTCAGGAGAATTCTCACTAGGGAAAATATAATGGACCGCGATTACGAATGAGTTAGAATGTGGAGGACAACCACAAATCTATGTATGTATAGACGAGGTATACCTCGTCACAAAAAGCAGGTTTTAAAACCCACAGCACAAGCTAACATGGTCAGTGCGGACACGTCAAATTTCTATGGGCATGAACTGAACAAAATGATGTTAGTGACACTAATACGGTCCATCCAAACACCACAGTATTTTAATAACCACCGCACCCACGATCATACTTACGAGGAGTTTGAATTAATTGGCAAATCAGTGCTATTCGATTGACTCGCAGAATTTTCCTCTCTGAAAAAAGTTGGCTTTAAATAGGTGGGGGCCCCATTTTCTGTAGGTATGCAAGTTCGTGGCAAAATCCGCAAGAGTCAAACGTTTCTGCTCAGTTTACTCAGTAAATTGTATAAAAATTCCCACAAATAATAATAAATTAAGAGAGCAATTACCCATAAATGAAGTAAGTCTTCTGAGTGAGACCAGTGAGGCAAGTGGCTACGGCCAGCATGAAAGTGGTGAGTCCAAATGTGGCGTGTACTGGGACTAGTGAGGCTCTGAAACCTGCCGTGGCGCTGTCACAGCAGAGGAGGAGCAGAAAACTGAAGAATCCTACGACGAACTGGATGAAGAAAAAAAGAAGATTAGAAATTTCCAACAAAGCGAACGTAAAAAGAAGATTCTCCTCGTCAACGCCCTCGAAAAGGCGAATTTTTAGGTTGCGTGACATTTCAGAGTTGGTGACCGGTCATTATAGAAAAAATTAATTGTAAGGCTCAGCTTTTGCCGCCGACAAAGAGATGATTCATCAAGTGATCATCACCGGGGCAACATCAGGCTATCATTAACAGAGACGTCCGTTGTACTCTGCAAGGAATTTTGGTAATTTTGCGCTATTCGTCATTCACCTGCGATTGTTACGTAATTGAAATATCTTACTCTGACGGTAGTTGGAAGGATAAAATAGATGTAATAAAGAGGTAGGTACTTTTCCGTTATCCCTCCCCCCTCGATTTCGAGTTTCACTCCCGATGGCTTTAAGGCACCCAAAGCCGAAACGCAACCAAAATCGAATGTTGGGGGGGGGGGGGGGGGGGGGAGAAGTACCGAAATAAAAAGTCGGAATGTCAAACAAATCGAGAATTAAAAAGAACAAAACCTTATAATTCGTCGTGGAAGTACTGGGTGGTTGAGGACTGAACAAATGACCAAATGCAACAAAAAGGTTGTTCTTTGACCCGCACAGGTGTAGTCATCCTAATACTGGAAGCGAGCGCGGCTGGCCTGTCTGAGGTGGCCTCATCAGCGGATTGCTATTCCGTCTCTTGTTTCCATGTTATTGTTATTGTAACTACCCACACAGGAGCTCGAAAGTTAAAAATACTATGATTTCAACTAACTGTGAAAAATATTTCAATCTGTTTGCCTTTCCGACTTTTAATTTTATCTATTTTATCATTCCAACTACCGTCAGAGATATTTCAATGACATAAAAATCGAAGGTGAAAAGCGCACAATTACCAGAATTTTCAAAATAGGTGGCGAGCCGCTGCATGAGCACAACTAGAATTTTCTCAATCAGTCTTCAATATGATCAGCAAATTACTTGTAGGGCGAAAAGTCCCATAGTGACGAATCCCATCCAGGAATGTAATGAGTAGAAGTTCGGTATCGGAGGGTCGGCGAGATTGTGCGAGTCCAAGACGGCCATGAACCCCAAGACGACACAGGGGATGGCCAGCGTGTGGAACAACGTGTGCAGGAGCTTCACGTAGATCCTCCGACAACACCTGCTGATCCTGTAGAGCAGCATGGCTGAAACAACAAACAAGGGGAATTAAGGACATTCTTAAGAATTTTTGACAATATGAAATACCAAGTACATAATTATCCTGCTAATTGGTTTAATGTAAATTTATCATGAATATTCCAATTCGACAATCACATAGTTTAACTTATCCAGTTAAAACTGTGACCTTTATAGCGAACTACTGATGCTAACTAGCTGAAATTGAAAAGGTCGCTGAGGTGAATTGGTAATCTCCGCTCTAGAACAACTGACCTCACATCATGTGCAATCCCCTTCATCCGCAACCCCTCAATCCTTAGTTTTATACACTATGTTGATCGTCAAAACTGATCTAGAAGTCATTCGATTAGTGTTCAATAAAAAGGAGACCGAATTGGGAAAAACAGGATGACGTGAAAGACCGATCAGCCCACAATGTCGAATAGTAGTACGAAAAGTTACGGAATAAGAAACAGAACTCCATTTTCACATCGATTTGCAGAGTTACTGCTCTAATTTGACTGCCACTGAGGTTTATGGGTTGAATTCTCCTAACAACGGCCGCGATCTTCCAACTTGGACTCTTGCCACACTTTTGGTTGGATTTCCTCTCAATCTACGTTGAATAATATTTACCGTATCCCTTTAGATTTTCCTCCAGAATGCTGATTATATCTCAGGATGCCCCTCTAGTGCCATTCAGCAGAAGGTGAATTACAACGCTAATACGATTATACTAATGAGCTCCTTGGTTTTCCTTTGTTAGAGAATTAAGCGATAGAACTGTACACGTTGAATTGGCTCACTCCAATGGTTTAGGAAAAGAATTATGCGCAACTGTGAAGTACTTAGCGTGTTGCTCGCGTTGCTAGTATCTCAAATTGTATGAGGTACGTAGTAATAACATCTTTATCATAACCGATCATTTATGTTGGCTGGAAAAGGGGGAACACTGGACCAGACCCCATCGCCTTGCGACCCCTTGTCTATCTCACGAGAGTAGACTTGGAACTGGAGAACCCAGTGGGTACCTACCGTCTAAAAATCTGTCTCCAGGACCCTCCGAGGGAATCGGAGGCGGGACTGAGGCAGAAAGAAAGTGTGATAAAATCTTCTGACGAAGGCACCTAAGGATCTCCGCCCAAGACACGATAAAAAAATAACCCCGACTTGAGAACACACCTAGACCGAGGGGTCAGTTAAAACGAACATTGCCTAAAACTTAATCAACATTTAAAGTTCCTGCAGTTTTGATACCGCCGTCATGAAATGGTGCCTGTGGGGGGTTAACATTGTCCCACAAGGTTGAGCACGTATGATCATGGCCCCAATCGCAACGACTCATGACTTTGTAATTAAGGTGGTTGGCGCATTTGTGCCCAACTTTCTTTTATTAAATGGGAATCCTTTTTTTTATTTTTTTTATTTTATTTTTTTATGACGGAGTTGTATTCCCGAGCCAATTGTACGTCCGATAAGCCTATTGAGCGCAATTTTTGATGAGTGCAGATCCAATGATGAGTCCCCAACATCTTTGTTGTATTTATTTATTTATTCATTTATTTATTTATTAACGGGCAAGCCCAATTTACAACAGCATAATAAAAGTAGCAATTCAGTGTATACATTCAAGAAAAGAAACGATTTTACCAGAAACAGCAATAGGTAATGTAGCAGTGATATAACTTATGAAAACAGTGGATCAATTTGGAGATAATAGTTAAAACAAGGCGGGGGAAGAAAGCACTAGAGATTTCAGAGATGACAGGGGACTATTAAAAAAGTCAAAATATGGGTGAAAATTTAAGAAGAGGTTTGCAGAACGGGGGATGCGATGCAGTGGTCGATTTCGAAGATAGTTCGTCGCAGAAAAAGGGACGTGGAAAATTTCAGGCCGACGACTTGAGATGCGAGGGATGGAGAGGCGAATTTCCGCCAGCAACGGAGGACAATCGATACGGCCGTTTACGAGCTTGTGAAGAAATGACAGGTCAGCCATGCCACGCCGCACTTCCAGTGGAAGGAGTCTGCAGGTCCTGAGGAGTGATGGATAGTCCACGTTTTCCGAAGATATTCCAAGCTTAAATGCAACGTACCGCAGGAATTTATTTTGAACACGCTCAATTTGATATTTATGGATGGCATAAAATGGGGACCATATCGTTGAGGCGTACTCCAGCTTAGGAAGGACAAGCGCCTTAGAAAGCATAACGATGGCTTGAACGTGGCTAAATTCGCGGGTATGCCTCCTTACAAAGCCAAGCGAGCGCATGGCGCTACTGGCAACCATTTCGATATGCCGCGAGAAAGTGAGCTGACCGTCGCACCTAACTCCCAAATCCAAAGTTTCGTCCTCTGACAGAGGACAAAGTATTGTCCTCTGTATCCTTTTGGTTTATTATAATAAGACTTAGACCCTTTTGGTTTATTATAATAAGTTATTATAATAAACCAAAAGGGTCTAAAACACTATAAAACGCTACGTTGCAGTCTGCAGATAGTTCCCAGCTTGGACCTAAAAAATGCCGGCAACATTTTGCTAAATTTTTTTTTCATTTTTTCATTTTGCACTGCTGCTTTAATGTAGGCCCTGCACAGTGGGTGTTAATCACAATCAAATTAACCCTAAATCCGTCATTTAGTAGAACAGATTAACGAGGATAGAATGATTCCTGGGGCTCGGGCGAGGAGATTAGTCGGGAACGATCCGAAAGCTCATTACGACCCGTCGCATCCGTCAAAATGCAGACTCCACCACTCCAGTTTCATCTCAAGCCCGATCGGAGGACGAGAGGTCGTAACTGGGCGGATTAGGGTCAGGAGATGGCGCTGTAGATGTCAATGTGGTGCACTGGATGGTGTGAAAGGGAGCGCCATTACAAACGGACGTAGCGTGGACGGACACTGCGTCAAGTATGGACCAATGAATGTTTGACGAACGGTGGAATTTGGTCAAACAATAGCAAGAAGCCACAGTGCAATAGCATCAATTAAATTGTATTATATTAATAATCGAGTTGCGCTTCTGTGTATTTATCCATCTGTGCTTTTCATGCTGCAGCTCGCGCCCTTCTACCACGTCCTTGGTCGTTACAACACACCCTACTTCCTCGCCTATGCCTCGTAATTAGGGAAATAGGCCCGACGTTATTAGGACTCAACAGCTTCGGCCTCAGCAATAATGGACTCCAACTGTGTTCTTGTTCATTCAACTCCTCGAGTTTTCTTTTACCCAACCGAAATTCAAGGACACCGAGTAAAAGAGACCAGAGGATTAGGCTCGCAGTTAACCCGGAAAATTGTCAGATTGTGATCTGATCGTATGTTACCCTCCTGAAGGACCGCTGACATGAATGAAAATATCGATTGCAATTCAGCTCGCCGTGAAACCAGGAATTGAGCCACGGCTATCAATATGCTAAAGGGGCCCGTTCAGAAATTATCCCTTTCATCTTCAGATAAGATCTCTCCTGGTGTCGATAGCGTGTTATGTGGGTGGTAGCCGGTATTTCCGAGATGAACATCAACTCGTCCTGGCACGCATCGGTTGTGCCCAACAGATGGACAACGCAACACTGACACGAACACAACATCACCAGGTCACAACGGCACCGTGAAAAGGAAACGCCGTAATTCACGGGGGCGTGAACTCTGGTGAGCCCTTCCTGACTGGCCAAAGCTCGCTTTCTCAACAATAAGACACTTGCCAAACTAAAATCTGAACATATTGTATAATGGCGAGATTGTTACAAATGTTTGTGGGAGTTTTTGTTGAATATTTTGCCTAAAATTGAACTGGGGTTTTCTTTCTTGACGACGGGAACGTGTGGCCACAACATGACATGTATGACATATTGTGTGATGACACTATCCCCTCCCTCCTCTATTGCTTCTTTCGGGAAATACCCTTTTGAAGATGCTGGCCCACACTCGCATCCAGCCTATAGAGGATAGATCCCCTATGAAGGCACCACCAAAGTAGAATCTCTTCACCTTGCAGGGTCCCTCAAAACCCAAGACGGCAGCTGCTGCAGGAAACACCATGTTCCTCGGGACAGCCCACAGCGATGGCCCGTCTATCGTTCGCTGTCCAGCGCAACGCCTCAGCATCTATGTGTGTCTCAGTCAGAGACTCTCAGATAGGGTGATGAAGATCCTGTATATATACTATGGCATATACCATATGTACCATGGTATATTCTAGAGCAAACCGGTGCACCGTGTGCAAGCCTGCTCTAGAATAGAACATGTTCTGTTGTAGGGGAACGCAGACTGGGGCCCACAAAATGCATCATAGAGCTAGTGGAGTACGTGCATAAGTACCTCAGCCATTTCGAGACCGGCGCCATAAAACATGACTAAGAGACCAGGGAAGCTTCCTCCCTTCAACCTAAATTCGCAGCGATTTCTCGCACCATCTCTTCACAAAAGCACCTTCACCAGTTCGGACGGGCCCCCAAATGTTGATAACAAGTTGTTCAGGTAGGATGTCTTGTCTCAAGCAAGAGCAACTTGCGTATGAGTGAAATGCCAGACGTAATCCAACTTTACCGTTATTCACGACTGCCTCATTAGACAAAATTGGAGATGGATTTGTAATGGTGCAGAGGCTGATGAGCAAATTGGGTTACGGAGGTCGGTACATTAGGCTTGGAACGCGTACGCTGTTACGTCCAAAAGCTCAAAGGAAAGTAAACTAGGAGGGGGTCGTCTCTGGTCATGGATCCTCGCCATTTCGGACGCTCTCCCCCACTAAAGCCCACTAAAAGCCTAAACAGCCGTCGTTCGTTAATTTTCGATGAGTTCCTTTGGGTCGTCATTGGGCGGAAATGAACCCAAGTGAGGTTCAAAAGTGGGGGAACTGTTGCGCAGTGAGGGCTCGTGCAAAAGCACTTTCTCACTTAACACCCCAAAAAAATTCAATAAAATGATGAAACAAATTCACTTCAAAATCAAAAATAAGATGAAAAACCAACTCTACATGAAAAATTGCGGTCATAAGGCTTTCACCTGTTGTAGGTACCTGCTGCAACTGCGGTAATTTCGTTTACATGCGGGAACTGGTAATAATCACGGCGAGAACATTTCAACGAGGCTCTCATTTGATCGAACCTGGAAGCAATTAGGCATTTCAACTTTCCTTAGAAAGTGCATGACTTTTTAAAGCGGTCTATCACTTTACTGCTGGGTGTTATTAAGAATGGGTGGCGTTTTCAAGTGGGCTTATAGTCCCCAATCGGTGCAAATCCGCTATTGAAAGCTCGCAGATCTTGAAGTCGTAAAAGGGAAATAGAAAGTCGTCATTCGTTCAGAATAGGAATAAGACTTAGTGAGCTCTTCAAAGAAACCAAAGTGTGATTTTTCACTTTCAGGACGCCTTTGATCATTTTGCTCTTTAGAAACCATGTCACATCCTGCATTTGTCGGGCGATTAGATAATTATTTACCTCAGTACGTAGCTTGAGTTTTAATTCACGTCAAGTGAGAGACCGACTAGCAAGTAAAAACCGCACCTTCAAGGACGGCGGTTTTTGCCGGTAGTAAGACAACTTGGAATTTTTATAAAGAGGCAGCAAGACTCGATGACCAATTAATGTCTCGAACTAACTGTATTCCAGAAGGTGACCCAGTCAAGGTAAATGGGAAGGTTAGTGGCATTCTTTACTATAATGACCGTAATAACCGATGTCTCCTTAGGGTGCGGTCGCGTCAGGGATTTGTCATGCATAATCAAGAGCATAGACGTATAATACCCGGGTATTTAGTTTTCTGGGGAAATATCCGCTTTGGGTATTTCAATTTCAATGACATAAAATCACAAAAAAATCTAACGGTCCCAATGCCAGCCGATTATACTACTTCATATGATTTTGGTTTATTATTCTTGGAATAATACACCTATGTTTTCGCGACGGGGGTCGACGACTCCGATCGGGCTCAAAATTTGACATTATCCGTTTCAAGTGGTCTACATTCTAAATCCGAAATGTCCGTCCGCCGTACGCCGTACGCCGTCCAGGCCGTTTTGGGCAGTAGGAATTTTTTAAAAAATCTGAAATTTCGACAAAATACTTGGTTTACCATCTAGTTGTGCCCGCAAGGTTTTCAGTCCGATCGCCCAAACCCGTGGGGCGCTCTGGGGCTATAATGGGGCTACGGGAGGGGTTTTTTGAAGGCTTTTAGCTATGGGATCGAGTTAGGTGTCGTTTTCGAAGTTTTTTTGGACGTAGAATCCATTTTTGGGGTCCCGGAACGATCCGATTTCACTGTGCCGATCTATAGGGCTTTCATGGGGCTAAAAATGGGATTTTTGAAGGATCCCAGGATGTTAAATATTTTTCGAGTAAAAAATACGGAATTTTTGAAAAAAACACATTTTTGAACAAAAAAATCAAAAAAAAAATTTTTTGAGATAAAAATCCAAAAAAAATAATTTTTTTAAAAATTTTTTCATTGACAGAATTAAATTTCTGCACAAGTAATGTATATCAAAGAATAATAAACCCTTGTGTAAAATTTGCAGCGTTTGTTTTTTTTTTTTTTGATGATGGAAAGCTGAAGAGGTTCGGTCAAATAAGCTTTTTCATTTAAACGGTCAACATCATCATCATCATCAATCATCATCAACAACAGGACAACCTATAGGTTTTTCTATTGTTCATATAAATATATTCATAAAAAATAAAAAATAAAATAAAATGAAAAATAATAATTAAAATTTTTCATAAACATTTGGGGAGGTTGGGTGTTTATGGGAATGTATTTATTCGAGACTAGGGTAAATACCCCTTTTTTAAATTCCCATCCACCGGGTATTTACTCCTTTTACAATATAAAGATGTCATCCCTGATCAATAGAACGAATTATGACAAGAAAAGAAAAAAAAAAAACGCAAATACATACAAACAACAACAAAATAGAGTAAGAAACATCGACGGAATCAGCCAAGTTGTTGCGAAAACGGGTCGATGCACACCAAGGAGACACATCGCTATTTCTTCCTTGAAGGTGGAAGAGAAACACGACAGACATTGATGGGATCCATTAATTTCACACGGAGGCTCGTCGGGATTGAATTGATCGCTATCACTTGTAAATCGATCTGTATAGACAAATTGCATAGTCCGGCATGTAGACTGGGAAGAGCAGACGGGATAATTGGGGCTGTCTGGCGGTAAACGCGACAGCTGCTACTGCGAGAGTAATTCGAGAGTAACCGCCGAACCCGTCGTGTTAAAACCTTTCGACCGATTATCACCTCCAAAACACGATTTACTCATTCGTCACCCAACAACGAAATAATTCTACACGGCTAAGTAAAAGCAGGACATTTCTTGTTACAAGAAAATTGCGAGAGTACACAGATGAAAATAATCAGAGTATTCTACTTCGAACAAATCAAATTAGTAAACATAACGCTCTCAACGCCTAGTCCAAACAAATAACAGCTAGCTATATAGAGCAATCTTGTATACTGTAAAAATGTGGGTTAGTTTGGTTGAGGAAATCTCTTCAGGAAAATTCAGTTCAAGAGTAAGCCAGAGAACTCGAGAAACTTTAATATCTCATCCGAAGACACAGAGGGGTTTGAAGATTCTACACTTAGTAAGCAACTCGAGCAAAACGCTTCGTAAAGTTTACTTTCCGCCTGCCGGAAGATATTTTTCCCGGTAACGATACAAGTAGGAAGTTCCAGAAGTTTGCATTTTCATGAACCGATGGAAATGATTATTTACAAGAGGAAAGTCAGGCTTACTTCTGCGGTTGACGACGAAAGAACAGTTCAGTGACTGAAGCCAATTAAATAATCTTCTGGTAACGAAGAATATTCATCGGGCTCTTCCAGAAGGATTCCAATATTGAAAGAGTGACAACTTTAACCTTGTGCCTTCTATTGTAACTTGTAATAAAGTTTCACTTGTTATCAGAGTCAGAAGAAAGAATGTGTGTTGAATATAAGAAGTTGAGAAGAAAGAAGTCGACGTAGAAGGGAATCGATAATAATATTATTTGCTTTCAGGAACAGTTGGCTCTTCCTCGTTCACCCTTTCTTACGGTTCGGGTATTTCCTTGGGCTCACCTAAAAGGTAAGTGTTCTATCTGAGGATATCTCGAACCAAGATTTTTTTAAAAAATCAGGAATTCCATCTATGCGTTGTATTCAGGTTCACCGTCTCGGGGGAGAAGAATTCATATCTCGCTACGACAGAATATTTCCTTCTTTGGTGGCAGTGCGACATCGCTTCAACGCAAATATTACCCAGTGTACAAAGCATGGTGTGCCATGTCAATGTTATCGTAAATGGGTCATTTCAAAATTTCGGCACATCTTGAAGTATGGACGTGAGGTGTTGTGAAGGTCGAATGACAATTTTTTTGTTCATATTTTTGGATCAACATATCTATTAGCAAGTAATCCCTGACAGGGTGCCCACTGGGCTGTGATATTTTTAGGTTTTCCATGTGTGGTGCATGTAAGATTACATTACAGATTGTCTAGGAAGTGTGTCGTAATTGTGGTTTTGAGGCTACCGCCCGTTTTTTCGGGCACGTACTGAAATAGGAAACGACCCAAATACTGACGCGCGATTTCGTGATGGGCGTATCTTACTTCATCTACTTAGTGGAATAAGTCTTATTGATTGTTTTCATACTACGCACCAATTAGAAAAAGATAGGTGAGTAACGAAGTGGATTTTAGAAAATGCGAAGATTCCGTCGTACCTAACCCTGAGCTTTTAGAACGATCCCTCACGGGAACTCTTTTCCCTTGACATTGCCAGATAATGAAAAACCACGAAATTCTCCGGAGGCCAGGATTATCTTCTTTTTCGTTTAACGAAAGCCCCCGAGATTGATACCACTCCGCTTCGAACGAAAATTGGGCGAGCGTAATAGTTGGTATGTAATATAAATGGAAAATTCTTCGTGATATCCAGAAATTATCCGGAGGTGAGCGGTGTACATTTACGGGAATTACATCCATTCAAACATGAGGTCCCGTTTCTGACGAGGCACTTTCCTTTTGGAGATCCACCAACAACTCATCTGCTATTGATATTCTGCGTTATCCCAGTTTTGGCGGTCTCCGGTGACCACAAACCCGACCTTCGCCGTGCCTGACCAGTCATAATCATTTCGTTGTTTTAAAGTCAGAAGGCGGCTCCCGTACCTTAAAAAACTGCAACAAGGTCGACGAGTATAATTAAGGGAGTAATTAGTTATTTAATGCCCAGCAGCGTCTGTCTTCCGCGACCGGCAAAAAAATCAGGGCGACGCCCTCCGAACTTTGTAAATCCTTCAATAATTTGGATTCCTTGAACACTTTGGTGACTTTTCCTCGCCAATCATATCTTTTGCTCGATTAGGTCAGTCGAGCCAGAGCGTAGCCCACTTTCTACAATTCAACAGTTGGATTAGGTCAGATGGTACGTGTCTGACTCTTATGCCTCACACTATGTTCCGTCTAACGTAAAAAAAGCTGTCAGTAGAGAGTCACGACGACGCTTTTTGTTTGCGAAACTGGAAAACCGACTGCAGCGTCATGATTCTAATTTGATTTAGAAATGGGATTTGAGGGCAACGACGGTTATTTTCGTGACTTTTAGGGACTTGATCTCGTGCGAAGTCATAAGGAGCAGTCAAGCCTTATTGAACGGGAACACCCACGAAGGAGCATTTCCACAGACCCAGAATATTCGAGGAAATTCATAAGAAGATAATGGTAAAGAAATAAAACACACTATGTGTCCATGGACTTTTATGCATAAAAGAGCCGCGTAAGACATACATACAGTAATTATTATAAGGACAAGGGAGCTACGCCAGCCAACCCCCGACCGTAACCCACCTGGCCTCAGACCCAATCACTCATTTTCCCATATTGTGCAGTTTTTTTTCTTAAAGAAATACAGCTGTTTTTGGTGTGGGGGGAGACAACAGCGTTGGACAGGTTGGGAAATCAGAAAAATGAAGAATGAAAATTCGAAAACGAATCACTGTACGAGTAAAGTGTACTGCTCTTCATCAGTCTCTCCCACCAGGCAAAACCCTTCAAAACTACTGCCCTTGAAAGTCTCATCGCATTCTTGGGCAGGTCTGGGACCCACCTCACATTGAATCTACGTCCGAAAACGACACCTCACACGAGCCCCTGGTCAAAACCCCTGCCAGTAGCTGACTAAAAGTTTTACAGAGCTTCCAATGGTGCTCGGAGAGGTTTAGAAGTCCCATGAATCGATTCTACGCCCAAAATTGCCTCTAATCCCTGTCAAACCGAACATTTTCCCCAAGAACATCATTTTAAGGATGTGTTATGTTCACTATTCAGAATCATTCGACTAAAATATTTCATCGTGCGTTTTAAAGAGTAAAGAAAACATATTATTTCGATAAAGAAATTTTTTCTTTTTCTCCAAGTCATTTGTTTGTCCTTTTTTCTTTCTTTTTTTTTTCAACCCTTATAACAAAACTTTTGAGCTCTTTCTCCTACCAGCTTTCCATTCAGCGCGGACGGGCCTCCCCTACAAATCAAAGAAAACTGGCAAAAGGAATTCTGCTCTAGTTAAGATTTATTCATGGAAAAAGGGCGTAGTGCCGTGACTTACAGAGAAGTTTGAATAAAGGGAAGTCGCTTGGTGGGGAAAATGGATTCAAACCGCCCGCCGCATTTCCAGTGAAACTCTCAATTACACGGATGAGTAAATCTCCACCCTTATATGAATACGAAAAGTTCGCCTATGAAAAGCGATTGTTCAATGGCGCTAGCTGAAATAATTAAAAGTCTTTCCGGTAATATGTGCGAGGAGTTCGAGCTGAAATGCATCATGAACTTACAAAATCCCGAAAAGAATATGAACCCGGTGACCATGAGCGTCGGGTGGAGGTTGAACTGAGCGGTGGGATTTTCGTTCCAGGCAAACCCTCCTCTGTAGTAGAGACACCAGAAGAGGACGAGGACCACAGAGGCGATGAGGAGGATCGAGGACAGGACGACCACGATGACGTACTCGCACCAGTGCCCACAGGACATGTCCTCGTCGTCAGAGTCATAGTTCCTGCAACAAAGAAAATATTATCAAGGGGCGTGAAAACAGTACCAGATTTGATACAGTCATTAAAACTCGTCTACGAAATAAACTATGTCGACGTTACACGTCGTTAATTTACTTTTGGTTTATTCCCAGAACAATCAACCTATGTTTTCGAGATGGGGGTCGAAAATTTTGATCGGCCTCAAAATTTGTCCTTAAATGCCTGACCTAATCTATTTAATAAGTTATTTATTAAATAGGGACCTTGTTACAACAATGTCATTTTTTCGATTTTTAGTTTTCGATGTTTTGTTTAGTTTTCGATGACGCTACACGCTTAGAAAGCCTTAATTTTGAAATGTGCCTCACCAATGTCATCAAAAAGTGGGAAAAGCTGATTGAAACAACTTCCAAAGTCGACATTGGCTATTGTTGTCACGAGATAATCGAATTAAAATCGATTATTCCTACAACATATTATGACATTGTCACCTTTACCCGACTCGGAATTTTACATTCACACAGGTTCTTTGCTCAACTCGCTTTGCTTTTGCCCATTAAAACTGTCGGTCTCTATCCACGAAACGTAAAAAAATTCCGATTCGAATTCTCGTGAAGTTCTTCAAACCAACTCGTGAACAAGAATTATGGGTTTAAATTATTCAAACCCTCTTGGTTCGAAAATCCTCCAACGACTGAAAGAAACGGTCAAGATGATCAGGAACAGATGCATCTGTACCCATCTTGGGTACCTAAGTGACGATGGCAGTTTGGTCGGACAAAATTTGTCCACATTCAATGTGGAACCTCGAAAAATGGATTATGCGTCAAAATTCCTACTGCCCAAAACGGCTCGGACGGCGGGCGGCCATTCTGTTTTTGGAATCTAGACATCTTGAAACGTATAATGTCAAAATTTGAAGCCAATCGAGACGCGTCTGAGCAGGAAGTGCCTCCCAGGGAGGACTCTGAAGAAGAAGATAGGTAATCTAACTGGCAATATTTGTGGAATAATTCATAAAAATGTACAATTAAGTTGAATTTTTGCTCTTGAAATAACAACCAATGTCAGTTTTTATTCCATTCCCCTCGCGGGCAAAAACAACCAATGTCAATTTGTTTCTGTAATTAGGTACTGGATTTATCACTTTGAAACCCGCTCCAATCGATTTAGGCAATCAAAAACCTTCAGAAAACATGCGGGAGTTAGAACTAATCAGCACCCAACTGAGGGCAATAAAAATTGAGCCCAAAACTTAAATGTTTATTGTTTTATTTACGAAATTAATTTTTGTATAATTTATATGTACCAAAGAATAATAAACCTGTATAATGAAACTTGCTGGGGGTTTTCAAGACGTCTAGATGCCACACCCTTACCTGGTTGTTTCATCTGGTTTCATCAAGTGATAAATTTTTAATAAAGTCTTTTCGTTCTGAACATTTCTCTCGACCAACTCCCTAACAACATCGTTCATCCTCTCGTCAATTTCCATCCGTATGATGTCGTTCGTTCGCGAATCTACGCCGATGCTCCGGACGGGTTTGACCGAACTGGTCCTTGAAGGCGTCTGAGAAGGCCCGATGGTACCTGAAGTAGCGTTTGACGGGTGGGCATTTGACAAAATCCCGGATTTGGGTTTATCCGGATCGACCTCGGCTTTACGTTTCGGTTCAACCGGAGCCGCACTAGATTTGTTCTTCATTTTCCTGTAAATTATTCGCCACCGCAAAAGCTTTTCACCGCAAACCGATACCGCACGACTGAGAAAAATTGTCGTAGGAGGATGGCTTTTTTCGTGAAAGATAAAAGATTTACAGCTGTATGCTCAAGTAGATAACATTCAGACGTTATATACGTATATTACTAGTTTACCGTAACCACTAAAACTATTTAGCACAGAATCACTCTGAGTCATCATTCTGAAATAGCTCGAACTGAGGAATGAATTTCGGAACACATCCAAAGGTTTTTACGAATAAATGGTATAACTCAACGACCTCTATAATCATTCTTGTTTACAAAAAAAGTTGATTACATGAAATGTTACATTTCTTTACATTGTACCTATAGAAATCCCTCACTTGAGGAAGACAAGCTTCAAGATTTCAACATGATACTCACATCCAACAAATCCTCGCTTTCCCATTTCTACGTAATTTTGAGACTTATGTGAGGACGTCAGGGATACAGACAAGGCAGGATGTGGGTTTTGAGGCTTAGAACAAACTTTTAATATGATTTCGCTCTCAGCTCACGCCCTTCCTCCAGAGCTTCGTATAACTAATTAGTGGCCTTTCTAGTCTTACATTACCTCCTCCTCATCCTACTACTCCCTGTAACCTTCAACTCTTTGAAAATTAACCCTCTTCAGCAGGTATCGTTATCAACGCGTATTTTCTAACTTTTCGTAGCGTCAACTTATCGCCACGTAGCTTTCGTTATTAATTAAATTAGCAAAATTAGCGAATTTTGCTTCGGTGATAGCACCTTGCCCGATTTATAACGACCCCTAACATGAACGTGTATAAATAATGCGCCTAAGGCGTCGTCATAAATGTAAGTACCCCTCGCAAACCCCTAATTGTCTTTTCACGATTAGCTCGCCAGCAATAAAGCTCCCGTGTGGCCATTACATTTCCCATTCCAAGCAGAACAATTTCCCCTGGGGAGGAAAACCCCATACATTACCCTCAAGGAACAGAGGTTCCCAGGACTGGAGAAAAGCCCTGAATTGCCCGCTTTACTCTCTTTGCCACCTTAAGGTGATATAAAAGGGGCCTCGGGTGAAGGTGAAAATATAATATTCAACGCCAGAGGGGTTTTCCACCCTTTTTGCATTCCAAGGGCTTGTTTGTTTTGTTCAGGTTGGAAAATAATTCTCGTTGCAACAACTTTGCCTCGTTCAGGCACTGAAATATGAACGAGATTTCCGACAGTTAAAAAAAAGTGCAGCAGTGTTGCTGCAAAAAGTACGCGCCTGGTAGCCCGAGAGGTTCTGCAAATGTAGCAAAATTGTTGGATTAAATACAAGTTGTATTCAGCATCATAAAGTAGGCTATTGTGTTCCAAACACTTAATAAACTTCAAACGTGACGTAATCGGGGTAGAGTCCCAGGAAAGCGCCGCTCATGGCAACGTCCTGGGCATTAGAAAAGACAACAGCAACAACGTCTACTTAATGGCACCCAAGCCCGCAAAAATGAACAAAAATCGATTTTTGATACATTACAAATATTTTACAACTCACACGAAGTATTTTTACCGAGGGTTTGCAATGAAGTCTTCAGCTAGAACGCCCACCGGACGTGACATTAGATTTAGATTTAGATTGATACCAGAGAGGGTAAAGCGGTGCAAGCGGTGTTTGTCAAGAAGATTGGTGAAGGTACCCGTCGCGATTCAAACTAATTTAATTATTTCAGTTTTGAAAGCTTAGGATTTGTGCAACGAAAAACTGAAATTGGTTTCCATGTTACGGGTAAGCGTATAATATACAAGTAGGTACGTGATAGAAATTGGACATACCTACTAAGTCCAACTTACCCTGCGACAATGAGCCTGCATTTTAAGAGCTGTGATGCTAATTTGAAGAATGAAAGGTTTACTAAGTATTATTCAAATTTCAACCACAATTTTTTTAGTGTTTTCACTTCTTCCTGAATACAAAAACGCTGCAAATTTTACACAAGGGTTTATTATTCTTTGATATAGGTTACTTGTACAGACATTTAATTCTGTCAATAAAAAAAAATTACAAAAATTTTTTTTGGGGATTGTTATATTTAAAAAAAAAATTTTTGGGGGATTTTTTTCTAAAATGTGTTTTTTCAAAATTTCTTTCATTTTTACTCGAAAAATATTTAACTTCTTGGGATCCTTCAAAAATCCCATTTTTAGCCCCATGAAAGCCCTATAGATCGCCACAGTGAAATCGGATCGTTCCGGGACCCCCAAAAATGGATTCTACGTCCAAAAATACTTCGAAAACGACACCTAACACGATCCCATAGCTAAAAGCCTTCAAAACACCCCTCATGTAGCCCCATTTTAGCCCGATAGCGCCCCACGGGTTTGGGCGATCGGACTGAAAACCTTGCGGGCACAACTAGATGGTAAACCAAGTATTTTGCCAAAATTTCAGATTTTTAAAAAAATTCCTACTGCCCAAAACGGCCCGGACGGCGGACGGACATTTCGGATTTTGAATGTAGACCTCTTGAAACGGATAATGTCAAATTTTGAGCCCGATCGGAGTCGTCGACCCCTGTCGCGAAAACATAGGTGTATTATTCCAAGAATAATAAACCAAAATGAGGGGAATGTCGTTAGTCCAAATGCAAACATGAGTGTTCTTTCAAGGAAGTTCGTGACTGGCCCAAATCCATACTTGGGCCAGTCACGAATTGGTCCATACCCATATCAAAATTATTTTACTAATTTGAACCAAAAAATATTTTACATAAATCGCAGACAATTATTTTAAGACCAAAAATCGATTCAGGCGGTCCTAATTAGTAGAGATGAGCCAATCGGGTAAGGATTTTCGACTTCTCGAGGTGGGAAAAAAGTGATTTCTAAACTTTTTCTAACAAGTAGACCAAAGTTCTACTTAAATTTTTTGGCTTATTATTCTTGGAATAATACATCAACGTATCGGAGGGGGTCTTGGGGAGTGGAAACTTTTTTAAGGATCTAAAATTTTGACAAAATTTACTCGGTTTGCCTCTAGTTGTGCACGCTTTTCAGCCTGGTCGCACAAACTCGTGGAGCTCTGTGGGGCTAAAAAGGGGCTACGGAAGGAGGAATGTTACGATATTGAGCGGGGAGTCGTTTCGAGGTAGTTTTGGACGTGTAATCCATTTTTGCGGGTCCCTCATCTTCCAAAATACTGTCCAGGAATAACGATTTTTTCTTCAATTTTTAATTTAAAAAAATAATTTTTCATTGACAGCAATAATTTTTGGATAATATAATAATAATATAGAATATTATTCTACCTAAGAATAATAAACTCGTGTAAAAAATGTCCTTTAGGAGCTCTTCAAAATAGTGTACCTTTTACTTTGAAATATCCCAACGAAGTTCATTTAGTTATGAGGGTATGTAAATATTATCAAGTTGATCCGGCCCGGATATCTCCACATCTCTCGTTACAGCGCGGGTGTCTCCATAAATACTAGAAATGAAAATTTCAGTGAAGGGCCCGGCCAACTCGGCTTTCTCCTTTACTAAGGGCACACTCGATAAATAAGATGGTCAAGGTATTAACACGGGCTTGAACCAAATGTTTTTTCTTCGGTGAAAGCTGACTGTCAGCTTGAAGGGGGATGCTGGTTGGATACAAAGATACTTTATGTAACTGTTTCCTTGTATATGACGATATTGTCACGAGTGAAACCCACTGGTGTTCAATAGAGATAGGTAATAAATCATGTTTAAAGGAAGTACGAATACACCCTTGAAATAATCAAGATTTACTGACAAACCAGTTTGAAGTGTATCCTTGCAACGGTTTGTTACGTTGCTTCCTACGAATATTTTCCTCTACCCATTTCAATAATGAATAGGGCTCACTGGGTGCAGTCAGGCGTCATTGATGTAGACGAGAGCGGGGCGTTGACAGCATTAAAACCTCTTCGATAACATATGCAATCTCCATCAACGTCCTGCCATCCTGTCAACATCGGTAAGGCAGCTTTGTAGTTCCATTTTAGCACCCGTGGAAGTTACTCAGATGATATCAATTTTTCTGTAAATACAGAGGCGATATACACCACGTTTACTGCCAAATCTAAGCATCTATCGTAATGTACATTGCATACCGTGGGGCATCCCAGTTTTGAGTTGATTAAAGCTTGCAGTGAACCATTTGCTAGGTTAACTCACGATCGGTGGTCACAGAGAAACTCCAATTCTCATCAAGGGGCCGATCAAATGGACCGGAAGGGTCATCTTCTGTTTCATCAGTGTTGCCAAACTTGGGATCCCACAGCGGACGATAATCACTTCGGGCTCACGTAAACGTCAGTTGAGTCATCAGCAACACGATCAGTAAATAGACCCGAACGTTACGTGAACTATTACTAGTAGTCCAGGCAAATTAGTGTTCTACCTTTCCTTCTAAAAATTGTTCGAGAGTTGAAAATCGTTTTAATCCCTCTTGGGGGTCCAGAACAACGGGTATTATGGGTGAATCTACGAAAAGTGCCATTTTCTTGTCCCGGCACAATATCTCTACTTCTGGGCATGATAAGAAAGCATTTTTTTCCCCTATTTGTCTATAGGTACGGGCTCCATTCTTCCGTGTCAGTTGGGGTGTTTCAGTTTAATATTTCACAGGTAAAATCTGGGTTGAATGGTCAATTTTTCATTCATCTGGCCTGTCCCCATCATGAGGTAGTCAACTTTCAGCATGTACCCCACCTTCACGTGAGAAGGAAAAAATCAGCCAATATTTTTACTAGTGCCTATAAGCCTGTAGATTACGAGCATGTGTCTTTTGAATATTTAGTTAATGAAGGTTAGCAACTACTGTTGATAATATGATAATCATAAGATGATAATATAATCATGGTTGTGGGTGTTCCAGTAGATCTACCAAAACGCTCGAAGTCCATTTTTGTACAAACACCTGCATAGATTATGATGAGCTCTTTGTTTTTTCTGTTTTACCTTTATCTACTTGTACAAGTGATTTATTGTAAAAAATTTCATTCATCTGGTCTTCATTCATCTGGTCAACAAACATTCTTGTGGCCAGATGAATGAATAGAGACCAGATGAATGAATATCACAGCAAAAGAAAGCCAGCAAATGACAGCACTGGAGTTTGCCTTAACTCAAGATTTTGACACTTTTTGTTAAAAAAATTTATACCATTCGCTGGATTTCTCTTTTAAATTCCGTCTACGCTCTCATTTTTCATTCATCTGGTCTTAATCATTCATCTGGCTGTCAAACAGCTGAACGATGAAAGTTGCTGCGTAGCCACTGATACACAATAATCACCAAGGTAATCTAAGTTTATTACCATAAAAAAAGTTCGGAATTTCTCGATTTTTAAATTTTCAAATGTGTGACACCGAAAATGGCACTTTTCGTAGATTCACCCTTATACGAGTTAGCGACGTTTCTAGGTTGTGCTTCAGCTTGTAGAGCCTAAAAACCACGAAATGTTGTGTGTCGCGGGCCATGGGAAGGGCCACCTCCAGCGGCGTGATTTGGAAGGCCAGCGTCTCTCGCTAACCTGAGAGCAGCTAATTACCCGGACTCCCCGATCGCGCCGCCGGCAGTATCATTTCACTAACCGGCTATTCATGTTGCCTTCCCCCAAACACACAACACAAAATTTGATATAACTACGAGTTAAATCCTAATATAAGTGCATGGGAGGGCCCAACTCACTTGATAGAAAACGGAAACAATGAATTTAAATTATAGGAGTGAAAAACATCTACAGAACTTATAAAAAAATACTTTATAACACCTGAAAATACCCACCGTGAAGGAACAAAACGGTGGATAACAAGTCATCAATTGAATTGAAAAGAAGAGACCTCTCTGTTACTACGAAACCAAAACCGTAACTAAGAATTCGTAACTTGACACACTAGGTATCTAATGACCAAACTATGTCGTCGGGATCGGACGAATCGTCGACGACGGAGGTGATTTTGATAGCCTATACCCACCCCCAGAACTCGGTGATCACAATGAGACCACCCTCATGAAAATCGGTTCAGCCGTTCGGGCGTGATGCTGTGATAAAAAATAGAAAAAAAACATGAAGAGATGAGCGCACCTTTCCATTTTTTGAGGGAAAGGTTGCGCTAAAAACGGAGCAGTGAACTTGGCTACTGAGTGAAATGGCTCAATATGGCTATATAAATAAAGCCATATAACCTTCCAGCCAGGTTACCATTTGCATTGACACCTGCCTGATAAATAATGTCACGCACATAGTTTCGAACAAGAGGTAACTAACATTGTTCTGTAGCATTTTTACTTCCCACTTACGCACTTGCCCCGTTTTCGCAATTCCCCCACATTACCTTACGACCAAAGTTGTCAGAAATTTAATTTTAAATCAGATGCTCTTTTAAATTTGAAATGTTCTCCCCCCAGGGCTGAGATATCGTATTATTACGTCGTACCGCCAAATCTCCGTTAGGGCAACCCTACGCAGGAAACTTTGTCTGAACTCAACTTATGACTTTCTAGCATTTTTCCAAGTAAACTAAAATGTAATCAACTCAATTCAAGCTCGAAATAATTTTGTCAAGATCTGATTACGTGGATAACGTAGGTCTACGCAGAGAAAGAAGCAAGATATTTGGCCGAAATTGATTTCGTGGTTCATAGATTGAACGAGATCTATAATGATAGGCGAGTGGTCAGACTCGTCTCTGTTCAACATCATCCACACTGGTGCCAAGAAGCTGGTTCACCGACCTCTGTTGGGGATCCATCAACCTCTCATTTTCGTAACCGTGAACCCTCCGCAGTCCTCGGCGTCTCAAAGGTATGTTTACTTTGGCCTTTGGCACTGAAACATCCACTTTTAACGTCGGCTTCTATTTTAGTTACTTGAAAGATAACAAGATAAAGATAAAGAACGTCGATACTGAGCCGATCCCTAACCGCTACTGTTTTCACCCTCAGCTTTTAGTTCTTCCCAGGATATTTACTGACTTCTTTCTCCGCCCCACTCCTCAACCGCCATTACAGGGTTAATCCCCGACTCCGTTGATGGAACGGTTTCGGCCATCAGAAGCGAGTGGAAACAGCCGCTCGGTATTTACTCAAACCTTTGAGAAAAGAAAGCGTTTCCCACAACCCAACCCTAAATTCCTTCCACCATTAACAACATTTTGAGGACGAATTTTTGGTAATCGGGTTATCTTTTTTTTATAACAAACCACCGCGTAAACGCTTTCGTACTCAATCTACCGTTTTCAATAGTTTCAAATCCACCGGCAAAGACGCAACTCGGTCACTTCACGGGAACAAGACGATTTCACACTTTGGTCACGCACCCGTCATCATCCGTGGGGGGGGGGGGGGGGGGGGCTCTAGGAGAAAATCCAGGAAATGACTCAAGAAACCAACAGGGTTTCCCTTTTTTCATCCAACAGGAAATATAGTTTCCAGGCAGCAGGATATGTACTATTTCGGCAACAGCGTAAGACTTCTGCGACTGATTTTTATCCAAAGTGCTTCAGTCGTTTGCTACGTTCTATAGAAAAGAAAGGGAAACGAAAATAATGTACAACTGATGGAGGTATACTAAAATGGGATTTTGAAGGACTTGGGCCAGGAGCCTCATTCATTCATGATGTGTCCCAGAACCATCCGATCAATGGGGACTGCGGCTACAAATGGGACTTGGGAAGGATGCCAGGAGGCGGAATGAGGTGTTGTTTTACGAGTTGCCCGTATTTCGGACATAGAGTCAATTGTTTAGGGTCCCACATCTGTACAGGTCTCACTGTTGGTGGCCAGCCAAATTTTACCGTCATGCTATAGGTACATAAGAAAATTAAGGTAGAAAGATATTTATAAATACATGTTTGTCATGCTCATGGAAGCCCCAAAGATCCCCACGGTGATCTCGAATCGTTCTGCGACCCCTACAAGTGGATTCTACGTCCACAAAATACTTCGATAACGACACCCCACTCGACCCCATGGCCAAAACCCTTCAAAAACTCTTCCCGTTGCTCCTTTTTAGCCCCACAGAATCCCACGGGTTTGAGGGATCGAGCAGAAAACCTTGCAGACACAACTAGATGGGAAGCCGAGTAAATTTTGTCAAAATTTTAGATGCTTAAAAAAGTTCCTACTCCCCAAGATGAGATGTAGGTCTAGATGTATTATCTCACCCCCAGATGTATAAACCCAAAACCCCATTCATGAGTTTTTCACAGACACAGAGAGAAAAAAAGGGCCTATTCTAGGTTATTTTTCGATTTTTTTCTAGGTTAAATGCTGCCAACCTAGATTTTTTTGGTTTTCATTCTAGGGTGGAACAATTTAGTCTAGGTTGAATATAATTTAACCTAGATTGAAAATACTGGTGAAGTTACCTTCCTAAAAATGCAAACAACCAAGATTTAAAATGCACCACCCCCACACTTTAGTTCTAGGTTAAGTTCACAGTGTGTGCCGCCGCCTCCATCCATTTACAGTCTAGGTTAAAAACATTAATGTCTTGGTTGTCTCACCCTGGTATTCAATGTTTTTCACTTTCATAGACGGTTGATTTACCCTAAAACAAAAACGTTCTCACCCCACCTCAAACAATTTACAGCCATGGCGCATTAACCTAGAACCCTTTTTTCTCTAGGTTGTGCCCCTTTATTTACGAGGTTGTTTCAATTACTATCCCTATTGTAACAGTTAAATTTCTAGGTCGCTTCCTATTCTTTTCAGGTTGGTCCTAATAAATTACTAGGTGGTCCACTTTTCTTTCTAGGTTTGCTCCACTTCCATTGCATGTTGGTTCTATCAACTTCAACTAGCTTTCTGGGTTGTCTCTGTTTCCAACTCAGTACAAAAATTTGAATGTGACGTCATAATATGACTGCACATAGTGACAGAAATATCGATGATTAGAATTTGACAGAGATTTGGCCTCAACCCCACCGGGTAAATAGCAGGGGTGCCAAGACAACGAGAATTAACGCCCACCGCCTACAGTGGCGCTCTCCGCCGCCGCTTAGCGTACCGTAGAAACAACCTGGAATTTATTGAATGAATTACAATCACTGTTGTTTAAACCTAAAACTATTTGTGGTAGTACGGTAGTTTTAACCGAGACTGAAAGTCTAACTTTTTCTTCTGGGTTGTTACCTAAAGTTACAATCCCGCCTTTTAAATCTCTCGGTTGTTTTCAGTTGTACAACCGAGACTTTAATGGAGGGGAATTATATGGAAGGTCAAATCTAGGTTACCCCATTTAAAAGTCAAAGGTAGGTAATATATTTTCTAGGTCTTCACAATGTCAACCTAGAACAAATGTGAAGTTCACATTTGGTCTAGGTTGACACTTTTTTATTCCAGGCTGTGGTCAGAGGGCGGGTAATAACGGATTAGGTTGTTTCTATATGGGTCTAGGTTGTATTAATATTTTTCGATGTTACTTTAACCTGGACCTATTTTTTTCTAGGTTGAATCAATTGATTCTAGGTGGTTTCAATTTCTTTTCGAGGTTATTTCGGATTTAACCTAGCCACTAAAAAAATCTTTTCTCTCAGTGCACAAATACCGCTCCCAATTTACAGGCGTTTTAAAGTCGGATAACTGCAGTTTTCACTTGAGTTAGGAAAAATTGGCACTTTGTGACAGCCGATTGTGACCTTGTCAATCGGTCAACTTCTAAAGTTGGGGCAACCATTCAAAGCAGAATTTCACGCTCTTTAATAAAGTAAAGAGTGAAAGTTTCTGTATCACGAAGAGTTTTCAATATATCAGCAAAAAAACAAAACAAGTTTCGAAAATTCTCAAAAGTTCTCCCGATAAAAATTTTGTTGGATTCGCTAGGTTTCCCACTATTGGGGTGTCAAAGATACCAAATAAATTTTAGAAACATAACGTCCGACCTTTTGTAGGCAAACCCATTTTCTCATGTCTAGATTGACTGGACAATCATCACAAAAATTTTGTGATATTTAAAAAAATAATTAATATCGACCAGGTGAGCAGAGAAATTCTTTTATCAGATATTCCAATGCCTGTCCAGTCGTCATATCATGCAAAAAGCTGGACTCCGGCACAAACAAACTCTCGTTTATTCGGGTCTTAGCAAGCAAACTCGGCGGCAGCAAAACCCCCACTTTTCATCCCCTTATGAATCCCGCGGTTAGCAAGAGGATCATTCCGAGTGGAAAACAAACAATTTAATGCGAGGCCCGACAAACACCACGAGTTTAGTTCAAACAGGCCTGAGGAGCGGAATATCATAGAATTGATTTATGAGGGGGGGAAAAGGGGGACGGAACGGGGCCGACCAAAGGGGATTTAAGCGAGTTTAGTTCTGCGTAAACGACCAAGTTCTGAGTTCATTAGCGAAGCATCCTAAGTACCGTTCAAATGAATCCCAAGCTTCATTTGTCGGGGATTTTCCTGTTTGCTCAACAATTATTTTTGAAACGATCTCAACAGAGAGGAAATATTAGAAACATACATTTAATAATCTAAGCTCAAGTTGTCAAATCAATTTCCATGATACTGCATAACTGAATCGAATTGTGTCAACTCCTTCTTTTGCTGCCGCAGGACGAATTCCGTTGAACTGATTTCCTATTTCTATTCAGCCGTCCGGGACGTGACCGCGAACTGTTATATCGCCGTGAATGAACCCTAAAAACGCTTCCCATTCAACACCGGCCATTCGCCCAGTTTTTCGTGAACCCTGTACAGTTGTCTATTATCTCTTTACCGAGGCAAATAAAGCAAAACTTGGTGAGGAGTTTTCGACATTAGTTTCACTTGAGCCGAAAACTTTTCAAGATGAGGAAGTCGTTACAGCTGACGGGCCACCCACTAACAAGCTCAATGACTGTAGAGCCGCCACGCTGCCCACTTGGGTCAGAAACAGAAACACTAGGATGCCCAATTGGACTATATCACGGTATAATAGAACCCGAAAGGATCTTCCCCCGCAAATTATGCCTTTTGTCTCTTCATCAGGCTAAGGTTCTCATTGTGACTAAACTAGGAAGTAATAAAGAGGTTTAAAGACCTGTTGTGAGGACTTGACGATACCATGAGAGGGAGAACCGGCATCACGAAACAGCTCAACTGAGAGAAAGCCTGAATGGTATTGGATTTGGCGGAGCTGGGATTGGCAGGATCTCGGTAAAATAACGAGAAAAAGGGCTCAGATCATGCAAGCCTATAAAATGAAAATTAATTATTGTAGACTCCTCCCAGAAAATTGGTGCCGGATCCAGGGTTGGCAAATGTAATCGCGATGGGGGTCGACGACTCCGATCGGTCTCAAAGATTGACATAATCCGTTTCAAGAGGTCTAGATTCCCGAAAAACCCGAAATGTCCGTCCGCCGTACGAGCCGTTTGGGCAGTAGGAATTTTTTTTTTTAAATCTGACATTTTAACAAAATACTTGGTTTACCATCTAGTTGTGCCCGCAAGGTTATCAGCCCGATCGCCCAAACCCGCGGGGCGCTATGAGGCTAAAATGGGGCTACGGGAGGTTTTTTTTAAGGCTTTTGGCTATGGGATCGAGGTAGGTGTCGTTTTCGAAGTATTTTTAGACGAAGAATCCATTTTTCTGGTCCCGGAAAGATCAGATTTCACTGTGGGGATCTATAGGGCTTTCGTGGGGCTACAAATGGGATTTTTGAAGGATCCCAGGATGTCAAATATTTTCCAAAAAGAATTTTTTTTTTCCGAAATTTTCTATGTTGACAGAATTAATTTTCGCGCAAGTAACCTACATCAAAGAATAATAAACCCTTGTATAAAATTTGCAGCGTTTTTTAATGCGTTTGAAAAAAATTGTTTTGAACCTTGCTCGTATCCCTAAATCTGTTGATGAGTGTGAAGAAAAGGTCCCTTCAGGAGAGTTTGACGGTGAGAGAGGAGAAATGTTGTTTCATCAACGACAACATGCGGATTTTCACCACTCGTAAGTACTTGACCCTACTTAATCAAGCCCCTGACGTAATGAAACATCCCAAGCATGCTTGTCGTCATTGCCGTGCTTCAAGAAATATGGGCGGAAGCTTCCCGCAAAATAAACATCATTGAAAAACGCTGCAAATTTTACACTAGGGTTTATTATTCTTTGATATAGGCTACTTGTGCAGAAATTAAATTCTGTAAATGAAAAATAAAATAAAAACAATTTTTTGGATTTTTATATCTCAAAAAAAAGTTTTTTGGAATTTTTTTTATTTTCAAAAATGTTTTTTTTTTTTTTCAAAAATTATTTAGGTTTTAATCGAAAATATTTAACCTCCTGGGATCCTTCAAAAATCCCATTTTTAGCCCCATGAAAGCCCTATAGATCGCCACAGTGAAATCGGATCGTTTCGGGACCCCCAAAAATGGATTCTACGTCCAAAAATACTTCGATAACGACACCTAACTCGATCCCATAGCCAAAAGCCTTCAAAAACCCCTTCCCATAGCCCCATTTTAGCCCCATAGCGCCCCACGGGTTTGGGCGATCGGACTGAAAACCTTGCGGGCACAACTAGATGGTAACCCAAGTATTTTGTCAAAACTTCAGATTTGTAAAAAAATTCCTACTTCCCAAAACGGCCAGGACGGCGGACGGACATTTCGGATTTAGAATGTAGACCTCTTGAAACGGATAATGTCAAATTTTGAGGCCGATGGGAGTCGTCGACCCCCGTCGCGAAAACATAGGTGTATTATTCCAAGAATAATAAACCAAAATCGGTTAAGATTTTGTTGAGATGGGGGGTATTGGATGGGAATATAGGTACTTCATCGATAAAACATTTGACTTATCGATCCGAACCCAATCTCTCCACAGTGACAGAACCCGGCAGTTTTGGGTTTGGGGAATTACATCTGGGGCCTTCGTAAATAAAGGCGTTTTATGTCAGTCACAAAGAGCTCGAAAGAGGGCGCCTCCCACGGGCTTTCTGTCACACGTCAGTTTGTTATACCACAGAATCTGCCTCTCTCGTGGGGTTCCTTCCGACTTCCTTATATTCCGACTCCATTTTCGGAAAAAGTGCACGTAGTCAGACGTCAAGTACCAGGTAGAGCAGGTTGTACGAATACTAAATGAGGCGTCAAGATGGTTGGTTAAATGCACCCTTATAAGCGCACTAATAATGTCTTAATGGTGAAAAGCATTCTTTACTCTTAAATGCTGTGAAAATTATTGAGATAGTGCCCTCCTCAGTGCCACAACAGTCTTAATGTTACACCCCAAGAAAATGATATTGCGCCTCTCAGAGAATGGAATGGGTAGTTATAGTGCACAGAAAGGATATCCTGCACTACAGCCATAACAGCACTTCAGTGGTCCAGGAAGCATCATTAGAAGAGAGCTCTGTTACACCCTGCTGAGAGCTCTGCACGTTGAGGGGCCATTTGGACGGCGTCTGCACAAAAACAGAGGGGCAGGAGGTGCAACGAGCTGATCGTAAAACCGGGTGGCCGGAGGGGACTGTGAATTGCGTTGAATTACTCTAATGGACCGAACATTTCCACCGTCTTTTGAGAGGGTGAGAACATAGACATAGATGAACGCTCCTTTTTCTCTGAGCAGGAGAAACGCCAGTTCAACGCTCAGCTTTTGGTTAGGTTCAATTTTTAATTCTGGCGAGGCTGATTCTTCACCCAAATAAGATGCCGCAACGAGGCTGCTACTTCACCCAAATCAGATGCCGCAACCAAACCGGGTCCATTTATCCGACGTCTATGAATGGAAATTGGTCGCCCTCTCAAAACAAGGGTGTTTTGTTTTCCGATACGATGACCCTGCCTTTGGTGGGTTGGGGCCCCGAATAGCGATGATCCACAACACAACACCCCGTTTCAACAATATTTTCCAACACCGGAGAAGATCCAACTCGGGGCGTTATCCACCTGAATTTGACATGATTCGTGTCAAGAGCTTACGCCGGATGACATAATAATATTATTACGTGTATTCAGCTTGACTTACTTATCTCAAGATTCCACTAGGGAACCCACAGAACGCTTGGTACTCACCTGAAACAAAAACAACACACATTTAGCACAATACTTATTTGCATAGATCACTTCCATGCTCAAGAAATGGATTGCCATCCATTTCCACTAACAAGAAAATGACAAGATGGATGAGCAGAAAAGACATCCTTCTCCGAGAAAAATCTCCTGAGTAGCGGGAAAATCAATGGGGTCCCGGAATAATTTATTCACCGAGTTATCCTGAAGGACCTCATGGAAAATGCCGAGGAAGAGATCCCTTCTCTCACCCTCGCCATCCGATGTCGTCCACATTTTACCAGAGGAAATGCAATATTAATGTCGCAGCGCTTACATTAATGACGAGAGCTTGTCTCATCGGGAAACAGGACAGACAAACGCAACGAGATGAATTTTACACCACGCCGTCCTTTCCTACTTGGATACGATGGAGAGGGGAGTAGGAATTCGAACGAACGAATTAGCGACACCATAAAAGGCATTGAACCGCTTCATTATTTTCACGGCCGAAATAAAACCGGCAATAAACTCTATAAATAAATACACACTGATGTCTTTAGTTGCCTCTGCAAAGTTACTTACCTACATCAAACGAAATTACTTTCCAACTAGCAATGTGGACAATTTAAAATTGATGAGGCTGCTTTGAAAAGCGATCATAACCGCATAAAAGGATTCATTTGATTATTAAATTAATTCATTTTTTAAGTAAGTAGTGCTAAGGGAAAACCAACAATTTTTTATTGGGTATGACCTCTTTTGCCCGAAATTTCGGTATCACTAAAAAAAATCACCTACCATTGATTAAATCTTTTGATAAGATCACTTTTGTTATTTATTTTTATAATCACATAAGTGAATTTAAAAAATGTTTTAATTCACATTTTATCTTATATTTTAACACGTGTTAAAATTCATATAAATTTCATATGGAACGTTTCCAAATAAATTAATTAAATTTTGTTCCCATTTCAACATATTAACCAAGGGCCAAAATTAAAAAAAGGAAGAAGCTAAAATCGGCATTAAACTTGCAAGTACACTCGAAGCAAATAGGGTGCGAGTAAGGAATGATTTGGCAGAATTATTCACGTGCTTACAATTTTTTTTTTTTTTATTGCTACCTGAGTACGTTAAAGTTAATAGTATACTGCTATAAGGGTCATTCTCACAAAATCCTACATCGCTAGGTATTTCTTCAAATTTCGAACCCTCACGTAGACACTTGGAAAAATGTGCACACCACCCTTGGTCAATTCATAATGAAATTAGAACATCAGTCAAGCGTTCATAATTACTCAGAAAACGAATCTCAATCGACTTCTTGGCATCCCTCAAAAGCCCCATTTGTAGCTGCTCCATGGATCCTCACGGTGAAATCCGTTCGTTCTAAGACCCCCAAAAATGGATTCTACGTCCAAAAATAGTGCGAAAACGACACCCTACTCGATATAATAGATACCCTAAAACCTCCAATAACCCTCCCGTTGACAAAAACTTTGAATAGGTAATTAAATTTAAAATTTTTTTTATATAGGTTTTTTCAAATTTGGTGTGAACACAGAAGAAAACGCTGAAAATTTTACACAGTGCTTTATTATTCTTTGATATAGGTTACCTACTTGTTCGAAAATTGAATCTGCAAAGTGGTTGTTTGCCGATGGTGCAGAGGTCTAATCCAATGAGTTTGGTTAGGGAGAGAGAACGTTCTCTCTCCCTAACCAAACTAATTGAATCTGCGCCAATGGGTACAAAAGTTATGAAAAAAAAAAAGATTTTTTTTCACTCGGAAAATATTTGGCCTCCTGGGATCCTCAAAAAAATCCCATTTGTAGCCCCATGAAAGCCGTAGAGATTTCCACAGTAAGATCGGATCGTTCCGGGGCCCCCAAAAATGGATTCTACGTCCAAAAATACTTCGAAAACGACACCTAACTCGATCCCTTAGCTAAAAACCTAAAAAAAAAATCCCTCCCGTAGCCCCAGTTTAGCGCCCCACTGGTTTGGGCGATCAGGCTGATAACCTTGCGGGCACAACTAGATGGTAAACCGAGCATTTTCTCAAAATTTCAGATTTTTGAAAAAATTCCTACTGCCCAAACGGCTCATACGGCGGACGGACATTTCGGTTTTGGAATCTAGACCTCTTGAAACTGATAATGTCAAATTTTGAGGCCGATCGGAATCGTCGAGTTGCGTCGCGATTACATAGGTGTAATATTCCAAGAATAATAAACCAAAAAGTAGTTGTATTTTAAAAGTTCAACGATCCGAGGGACTGGGGCACGCCGCCATACCTAATTAGTCAAATTTAGCAAACGATTATGAACCCGGGATTTAACCCACAAGATGGAAAAATTAAATGTAAATTTTACTGCAACAAATAAATCATTGAAAGGCAATAATTCAATAAATTTTTCCATCAATGTTAGTCTCTCACTCCTAAGTAAGTCTTATGGAGTGAGGGAAATTTAATAATTGGAATATGTTCCTCCTTTGAAAACACAGAGAGTATCTCAAATAAATTATTTTATTTTCTCTTTCCTTCTTCAATTCACGCTGGTGAGGGATGTTTGTGAGATCCCTGTTTTGGTGCTAATTACCCTGCACTATGGTCCGTCTTGAAAAAAAAAAAAAAAAAAAAATCGATATAAATCGATCCCTATCTATGAAATGTTGCTGTCTATTTCCTTCGGTCTCGAGACAACATCTCCTAAAATACTGTCCACTTTCCTAACCGTAACTTCCACCGATCGATCGTAAATTCACTTTCTCGTCTTCGACTTCTCCACACCGAAGGACCGATAAGCTGGTCGGGGTTTGAAACGTTCGTCCGAAGAATTCTTATCAGTTTCGATGATGGGTTTCTCTCAGGGCTCGTGTCGTCTGGACGTTGGCAACTTTCTTCGCGAGACTTTTCTTCGCCATCCCGAACCGCAAACTTAGTGAAGTTATGAAATCTTTTGTGAGGCAATGCGGTTTTCGTATCAACAGTCAGGTAGATGATTGAGATTACGTATTGACGTATTGAAAAAAAAAAAAAAAAAAAACATAATTCGACGAATTATTGCGCGGCATTTCCTCCAATGAAAAACATGTTATAGGCACCCAATACCAAAATCGTTAGATTGCGGTAGGTAAAAGATCAACTCGTGCCGATCTTTCTCGACTCGAAAGTTACGGAAGCATCAGTACCTAATTCGATTCTAATTAATTCGGCTAGTAAAATTATGCAGTTAACTTTCTCTGCCCAGTTTAGCCTACGATGGATTACAGGAAAAAATCCACGTCCAAGTGAACACGCCCAGTGAACATCACCATCCAAGGGAAGAAAAACTGTGCACCCTTTTTGAACAGTCGAAATTTTGTCAATGACTCCAAGTTTTCTTTGGATATTTTGGCCTTGACGGTGCGTGACTCGGTTGTGCAAGCCAACACCTCCCAACTATGTAAATGGGGCCCTTTTCCCCTCAATTAGGATGCTGTACCAACACTGAATGAAAGCGGTCGTAATGGTCCCTTTTTTAGAAGAACACAGTCGTCTAAACGATACACTTCGTTGTGACAACTAATAGGAGAAACTGGACGGCCCACTAAAACAGGCTGTCGTTGGGACCACCAAATTATTTAACGCCCTAAAAATTAGTTTGTGAAGCTGCCATCTCGGGAGTCTCAGAGCTTTTTTCTCTATCTAACAGCCTCGTATATTCCCGTTAATGCGAATGTACACAAATGAATACTGAATGTTAAGACGTTTACAGTATGGATTGGAGCTGCAACACGAGGACGAGGAGGAGACTCTTTTTTTTGGTCATCTTTATTCTGAGGTTACTGACAATTTTTGAAAAAAAAAAAAAAAAAAAAAAAAAACACTAATATGTACGACGTACACATTGTACGTATCAAAATTGACAGGTCCATTTTCTCACTCATTTTCCCCCCATTTTTCAGTCTCGTTTTTCCATGGTTACATTTTTTCACAATTATTCCAAATTTGAAATCGGATGTCCAAAAAACCATCATTCTGTATTTCATTACGGCATAAACGAGTAATAAACCTGAGAAAACAGGTTGTCACATAGAAATATGTGCCTCTCCAGATTGAACAAATATGGAGAGCGGCCTGCCAGGCAGCAACGACTGGCCCGCCATGACGGGATCGGTGGGGGCTGGCGGAGCAAGCAAGGGATGGCCCCCTCGTGTACCCATTATATATAATATTGGAGCAGCAATACGTCATCTTAATTGTGAGGCACCTACTTCAGGTCATCGGACAATTTTGAAAAAAAAAAAAAAAATATATAACGATTAAATTCGTCTTCGTTGAATACATGATCAGAAAAAAAAGTCTTAATCCAAACAAAATAAAGTTCATTTGGCGTATCTGAGTGCATAATCCTACTTTGGAGTTGACCACCAATGGACCACGAAGGGGTAAGAACAATGATTAAGACATAGACCTTTGACCATTTCTGAGAACCCTGCAAAATGGACTCCTCTAGGGCCTGCCATGTTCCTTCGGAGCTTGAACATGTTGTAGACGACTTGGACGTCATAGAAGGAAAACGTTTGAAGAGAAACTGGAAATATCTCCTGGAGATTCGACGAGCATTAAATCGTGAGAATATCTAGGACTTATGAGAGCTTCTTCACCAATCAAAACAGATACGTCCTGATGGTGCGACTCGTTCGAATTGAAAACAAAGAATGGGTGAAATTCTTCGACCACTGCAGCTATTTGAGTCATCTCAGAACACCTCCCTCACCCAGTCTCCCATGAAGACCTTGACGAAGAGGAAGCATCACCAACGACTACTAAAGCTGGACCCTGCTGGAGAAAGTAACCGACCCAATGAAGACTCAGAGATTCGTTTAGCTACCAGAAGTAGCTGCCTCGTTCGGCCTCTCCATGATGGAACATCCCAAATGCTTGCAAAGCCATGATTTTTTGCTAAGGTGGGAGGATGTTGGGAAATTTTAGTGTTATGATGGAGTTGGATGCACTGGGGTTAGATCAAGTCACAAATTTTAATACGAGAAATTCCACGATTTCAGAGCGAAGTCATCGAGGAACTTTCATTAGCATGGCGTGTCTGTTCATTAGCAAGAAAATAAAGGTCTTGACCTAATGATTTCACGTAGCCGGTAAGTATCATTTAATTAGTGCTCCAATTGCTCTTGTCCCCACCCGCTTGAGAATTTCCGACAGCGCTAGGATTCAATTCCCACGGATGAGATGTAGCTGGTCCCTTAGGAACTGTGTAGTGCTCGGGAGGCTCAGCTTTATAATTCATACTCCCCTTTCCGAACAATTCTGAGCTGTCGGGCGGTGTGTTGCGCTGAGTTATGGCCGAATAACTACACGAATTGCAGTCGGAAGTTATCACCTCCGCCCGTTGATGATTAATTGTTTGAGTTGTGTACCAATGCTCCCTATAAATGAATATGAACACGTTTGGGTGAAAATTAGTCAATGGTTAGTGATTCCGCAGATCAGGAGGCTGAAAAATGCCAGACGCACAAAATTCACGTCAGGAAGTTTCGCGTAGGAACACCAAAAATTAATATCATGTTCCATGGATGGATTACCCCGAAGAAGAACAACGTGTAACATCACATTTCAACAGACCTCAGATTGATCGGATTTGGCCCCGTATTTGACCTTGCTCAATTGAGGCTTTAATGAAACGATTGGCTCAATTGAATGTCCACTTTGATCGCTCCGAACCAGCTTTCTCCGTAATAACTCATTGCACCGTAATTTGAGATCTGAAAAAAATAGCACCCCACGTCAGTTTGCAAAGGAAAATCGCCCGAAGGACCGTCATTGGATAAATCTGGTCGGTTCTTGCGAATTTCCAAAATAACGGTGCTCGGGAGTTTCATTTGGGGCTATTAATATCGGAAAGGGTCCGTGAAATTCTTGGTCACTTTCACCCGAGCGTTTCTTTTGTAGTAACTAGTTACAAGTTTACAGTAAAAACTGGAGACATTAGAAAATTTCATTTAATGTGAAAAGAAACTGGTAACAGGAGATGATTCATGGTTTCATTGATTTAATTTGTTTTACAAAAAAATGGGGGGTTCGCATTGTTTGTTTTTTTTTTTTTCTATTTTTTTTTTTTTTTTTCTGAAAGTACTCCCTGAGAATGTAGGGAAAACAGTAGTCAGCCGCCTGAAATCGTTTCCAGAAAATTTAAATAATTTAACGAAAATTACGGCGTTTGAAAAACCGGGGCCATGGAGGGAGCGTGACGTCACTTCCTCAATACAGCTGAAGAGCGTCGTCGATAGTGTTTTGTTCTTGACAGGTGAGGGGATTGTTCCGCCCAGTGTTGCTATTCCACTACTCATCACAGAATACAATTCAAGTGAGCCGTAAATCCTTCTGATAAGGCTTTAAACTTCAAGTATCATGTATTATAATTAAAAGTTAATTATGTTTTCCGTAATATCATGATATAATTGCTATAAATTTATCATATAAGCTGACGACACTAGCGCTCATGGTGTGAGATTCACTGGAACTGTGACGTCATTGCCTCAAACAGTGACTGGTGGGAAATGCCGGCCAATTCAAACTGTGCGTTTCGTTTTTTCGTTATATCTCCTACAATGATTTTTTTTCGTTGGTATTGGAGTCTGTGCACGTTACTTTTTAGCGATATTATTGAATGGTAGGGAAGATTTCTAAATCTAAAATCAATGCGAACTCCCCATTGGGTGTTTACAGGAGAGGCAATATAGGGAGAATGATGAATCCTCAACAGTTACTGGTTACTGGTGGTCTAAAGCGTTGAATGAAAAAATTAAAATAAATTTTGTTAGATTTAATCTAGTACCTATCAGGCTGGATGAATATCTCAATATCGGGTTAAATCTTTCTGTAACCATTGAAATTCGGGACAAAACGAGTAATGATTTTTTCCAAGACGTCATTCCGCAATCCTGTAAGAGTGCCAAATAGGTAGTTTACATTCAAAGATAACAGAATGAAGTTCGACTGCACTGCAATATGACCTCAAGACGCAGACTCGAGCCCTTGCTACCGCCAGAGAGTAAAATGTATAATTTTTCAAAAATAGTATGACATGAAAATGGAGTTTAATATCCAATGCCAAATCCCTAACAATTGATTTCTCATTAAATATTACGAAACGATGCATATTATGCATTAAAGGTTCAGGACGTCAGACTTACTTTTAGTTTCAACTGAGCAGCAAATGGTTAATGGTAGTTGAAAACACATCAGAGAAGATTTTGAACGCTGCTGTCATGACGGTCAGATGAAATTGGATAAGCTGAACTGAACATTCTTGGCTTGAGGATAGATAGGGTAAATATTGAGTTGGGTCCAGTGCTAGTGGTGCTAGTCCAGTCAATGAATGATCCTAGCTCCGAATTTTGGTAGCAGAAGGTTTCTCCTCGGAAACTTGTTTAGGGTGGTTAGAAAGAGAACAGGTACTAAAAGTCCTCTCGTCTTGGTGTGCGGTGGCGGAGGGGGGAAGAAGGTCCCATTTTTCGGTTTTTCGCCCCTATCTTAATCCTATCTTTAAAAAAAACAAAAACGGGCAATCCTACCGAAAACGTTAACGCATACTGAAATGAAGAACACAAAAATTTTGTGTAAATTTAAACAAAAATTAAGTTCTCTGCAACTTTGATTAGGTTACATTGATACCTATATACATTGTTCACGAATTCCCAACCGTTTTCGAGTTACAGCCCATCAAAAATAGGCTATTTTCGCCATAAAATGCAGTTTTCACCCATTTTCCGTCTTTCACGGCCAATATCTCGGTTTAGATGCGTTCTCACCCCCCTACTTAGGGATATGGGTTGATAGCAAGCCTAATTAGCTTTCATTTGAGCACTAGTAGAACCCCGTAGGTCAAATAAAACCGAGAAAACGAATTTAAACCAAAACAAGAAATGCAGAACGTTTTCGGCTGTAGCTCGGAAATCATTGGGCCGGTTCCAAATTTCTTTTCTTGGTGAAAGCTGATTGAATTTAACATCCTAGCTATTGCACGTAAAATTATGATTTGAGCTTTGATAAGGGAGGGGCAGGCATGGAAAATACATTTTTGTCATAACTAATTTCTGGTTACTACCCTTTCCGAAGAATAAACTATGGCACTTTTGTTGTCTCGATTTTTCGCCATGCCTGCCCCTCCCTCAACAAAGAAGAGACGAATTGGGAGGCAGGGAACAGTTTGGGGCTCGATAACACAGGAAACCGATGCTTTTGGTCGCTCAGCAAGGTGCTCAGGAGAAGAGAGTTTGCCTGGACATAGGTACCTACATTATTATTGTGATGAATCATATTACTTTCACCAATGACCCAGGGACCCACCTCAACAAGTGAATATCAACGCTTCGGGACCCACCTCAATGTCCTTCGTTAGTCTACATCATCGTAGGGACCCAACTGACCACCAGCCTTTAGTTTGAACTTGTGGATTTAACCTGCCTATGGTAAAATACCTCTGACCCTCATAATTATTATCAGCATGTATGAAACCGAAGGACTGTTGACCATCGAATTTTCTGATGAACAATCGTGAAATTTGCCAGAGCAGTCCATGCAGTCAACCGGCATCGCCCATAATTGTAACTAAGAATTTAGACCACCATCAGAGGAGTCATCTCTCTCCCCTACCTCCTGTTTCACAAATTCTTGTAAGGTTGTGAGCATTTTGAAAAGGTATTGAAACGTGTAGCGTCAAATAGATTGAGTCGATTACGAAAACCACTAGTATCTCCCCCTTTGGCACCGAATAATTAGAGAAAGTGTGTTTTCTACAGAAAAGGATGTTTGTTTCGAACACGGACTCTGTGAGAAATCTGAGGGCTCTGCAAGGTCTGTTTGCTCGACAAATCAACCGAAGCGTTTCGGTTGGATCTGCTTCGTCCTTTGCAAGAACTCGAGTCGGGAAAACTGGAAATCCTCCGGTGAGGTTGCTAAAGAAACTTATCAAGTGAAGGATTTCATTTGAGACCAAGAAGGTAACGCCATCGTCTCAAAGTGATATTCCCAACTTTTCGGATTACGCGTAGCGATATTCCCTACGGATGATCCCTGTCACGAGTGGGAGCGAACAATCTGGGTCAAACCGACACAAACCAGAGTTGGGTAAGTCACAAGCCGACACTAGACAGAATTTGGTTGGAGGGGAGGGGAACACTAGATAGGCCGAATCTGTTTCCAGAGCACCAGCTTGCTCACTTCCGTGGAACTCCGCTAATCTGATGACAGCTTGAAGATAGAAGATTAAAGCCAACTGACACCATCACTTTACTACTGTTGAACATGCAGTCAAGCGGTAAAAACTTGGAATGCAGTGTTTAATACTTGACTGAATCCATCAAATATTTGAGATGTAAACCCAAGTTGTGTGATTTCCCCAATGAAGCTATTCACGCTGTGAACCGAAATCGTGGGATGAAAAATGTTTATTTTCCCTTTGATTTTTACGAAAGATCTGCTGTCTGCTCCTGAAATCTGATTAGAGTCAAAAGCTCATTCTGTTTCGCTTCTGAGGATATTAGCATTCCCAGTCCTGTTTGTTCGTAACGAGATTACTTTCTTGATCTCGTTGTAGGTGCTCTCGTGTATTCTATTTCCCCTTTCTCTCTTCCTCTTTCGCAGTCTCTGAGTCTCTCTCCCCATTTGCCCCGTACGTCCCGCCTCGTCTCGCTAGGGTGAAGCAAAATGAAAGAAAGATGCCTGGGGTTCTTGCTACATTGGAATTCTCGTCTGTTCTCGAGCCTGAAGGGAGTCTCTTGTCAAGTTTAATTAAAGTAGCAGGTTTCAATGCGAATCTAACGAAAGATTGGAGGGGGTGCGTTGTTTGGCCTCCAAACTCTAAACGTATATACTTACACTGAAATCAAACAACATTTTTATTTTTGACCGAGTACGACTCAAAACGGTGGACGGATTTGTGAAACGTCTAGTGATAAATTTTGAGGCCAATAAAAATTTTGACCTCCGTCGCGAAAACGGGTTGATTACTCTGAGAATAATAAACCAAACCCCAGTCTAAGACCGTTTTCTACCTTACGTTAGATTGAAGATTGACAAATCCTTGGGTGGACATAATATGTCTTATAATATAATATTATAATATGATTACAGTAGTAAGAGTAGAGACAAGTAAGAGAAAAGTTTAGTAATTTCAGTTTATACACTAAAGGATTTCAAATCATTCGAACAGGTTTCTGCTTCTTCAAACAAGTATCTCAACCAGTTTCCAGAGAGGAGATGCAAACTCTTGTTTGAGATTTCTTTTTGTACGATATTTTTCATATCAATAATCCAATATATTATTTTCTTCGTTATAACTCTAGTATTTGAGTCAGAATCATTTTATTATGCCTGTTGTAACAACTATTTACAGGCTGTTCACGAGAGAAAATCAAGCAGGTGAACGTGTAGCACAAAATTCATCTTATCAAGTCTTCTGAGAGCATTGTTTCAGGTCTTCGGGGGTTATAAAGGATGGGTCGTTACGTCGTTATGATAGGCTACACCAACAAGTTGCCAACAGACTAAGTTATGAAGGTAGTGTTGAGATGAAACGCCTTTGTGGAGTGATTACGAGGGCCGGGATAGGGTCTGATTAATGGGGAAGGCCAATCATAACTTGGATGCATCGCTATTGTATCCGTATTTACATGAGGGAACAAAGAGCTTTGATGATGCGCTCAGATCTAAACCATCGTCTTGATTTCCACGGAATCACAATCCGTATCATGTGTGTCAAGTCCAGTTGTTAGTTTTCGAGTTTTCGTTTATTAGTCCCTGTATAATTAAGTTGTTTTCGCGACGGAGGCCCAACATATTGATTGGCCTCAAAATTTGTTGTGTTAAAAGACGTGAATATTCAGAATAAGTATGAGATATCCGTCCGCCATCCAGGCCATTTGGGGCAGAAGATTCTTCTTCTTTTTTTTTACCTAATCAGAACTTTTGACAGAATACTCGGTCCACCACCTAGTTGTGTCCGCAAGGTTTTTAGCCCGATCGCCCAAACCCGTGAGGCTCTCTGGGGCTAAAAATGGGCTACGGGAGAGGTTTATTCGGGTCTTCGGATATGATATCGAGTGGGGTGTCGTTTTCCTAGTAATTTTGGAGACCTAATTCGTTTTTTCGGAGTCCCACATCCGTCCAAACACTGTACAAGAAATTTTTGGAATAATTTTTTACTGGAATAGAATCAACTTTTGTACAATTTATATAAAAGATTTTTAGCGTTTATCACTAGAGGGAAAAGTGTGTGGAAATTGTTGCAATTTATTCCAATACACGAATCCAGAACAAAATCGACTCCAACTCCACCAGGTGGTGCCTCTAACAATGATGGTTGCGTTACTATTGATCGAAAAATTGACGCTCATTACGCATTAATCCCCTTCATAACTGTTGTTTCTGGGCTGCCATGAAATGTCCAACCTGATGGTTGAAATGATAAAACCCGTATTGGAAAAGTGTCCATACAAAGGGCAGGTAGCGTGGGCGTCAAAAGGCTTCCACAATTAGAGTCACGATCAGAGATTGCAGGGTGGATTTGGTATATTACAAGCACTAATCGGGAGTAAGATTGTGAGGAGTGTAACAGTAAAGCACACATTTTCGCCTTAACACAAGTGACTGGTCGGATTTTTAATAAAATTTCAGACAATTCGTAGGCACCGAGTGTTTCAAATTACATATCGAGCAGTATTTTATCAGATTATTGATTAATGAATGCTATATCCAATTTTGAACTCAGGGAGATGTGAATTCCCGTCAATACAACACTTCTGAGCCGCATCCTCTCTCTTGCACCTCTCTTTGGTAGACTTCCACCGGCCAGGGGACCTTTCACTGGGTTCAGGGTCACACCACACGCCTCTCCCGGTGTACGTGGTCTGCGTTGACGTGGGAATAGTATGTGTGAAGCCCCAGTGTAAAACTGTGGGTGTGCCAAGGAGGGGGTCAAACGCTATCTCCGGTATTTACTTTCTACTTACCTTGCAAGCGGTCAGCGGCCACACGCAGACCAGTCGTGAGTTTGACTTCGACCTACCTTCCCAACTTGGGGTTTAACTGTTAGGCGTTTACCCCCCAAAGCATCCTGATTGGACGGATAGCACCATAATGCGCCGGGGAGATACAAATCATACCCAAAACAGTTTTGCAAGGGTTCGCACTCGATCAGGTGTTTTCCGTATAATCTTCCTAACGGCCACCTTTTCCTTCACGGACGTTTTCTAATAAATGTTGGCATGCCTGATCATCCTTTTCAAAGGCACTCTCCATCAAAATTTCTCATAACTGGTGAACGTTTCACCATCCCAAGGACTTCACTTTGTAAATCAACTGCATCATTCTGGTGTATACTTGGCATTACCACCAAGGAAACATTGACAAAGCGACGTGGAGAATATTATTACACAAATCAACTTTATAACTCGGGCCTTTCTCGTCAAATGTTGCCCACAATTGATGCCAACTCGCAATGCTGCCTTTCCACTTGTGTTAACTGCTTAAATTGTCACACGACCTCGTCACCTCTAACTTGATTTGGATGATATTGGCATGAAACAATTTCGTTAATGAAACAAAAACGTCAGCTGAACATTTTCGTCGAAGCAGGCGAAATGGACATGTACCTGAATTTCGGCTTAAATCATCATGTGGCGTGCTTTTAGAAATCATAAACGCTGAACATTTTACACAAGGGTTTATTATTCTTTGATATAGGTTATTTTGGCAAAAAAATTTAATTCTGAGTCAATGAATTTTTTTTTTTTTCATAAGCCTGTTTTTTACTAGGAAAATATTTGACCTCCTGGGATCCACCAAAAATTACATTTGTAGCCCCATGAAAGCCCTATAGATCGCCACAGTGAAATCGGATCGTTCCGGGACCCCAAAAAATGGATTTTACAATCAAAAATACTTCGAGAACTACACCTAACTCGATCCCATAGCCAAAGGCCTTCAAAAAAAACCTCCATAGCTCCATAGTGTCCCACGGGTTTGGGCGATTGGGCTGAAAACCTTGCGGGCACAACTAGATGGTAAACCAAGTATTTTGTCAAAATTTCAGATTGAAAAAAAAAAAAAAAAATTACTACTGCCCAAAACGGCTCGGACGGCGGACGGACAATTCGGTTTGGGAATCTAGACCTCTTGAAACGGATAATGTCAAATCTTGAGGCCGATCCGAGTCGTCGAACTCCGTCGCGATTACATAGCTGTATTATTCCAAGAATAGTAAACCAAAAGTGGGGAAAAACGATTTTTGTTACAAAGTCGACCATCGGGTCGACGGTGGGATATATCTAACTCACCTAACGCCAAAGAGAGTCTTACGCCCAACAACTTCAGATCAAAATTTGATCTTATTATTTAATAACGTCCGTAAAAACATACTGTGTTAAAAAAATCTATACGCATGTCCATTTCTATCATCTTACTTTAATATTCCGAATGAGCTGTGTTCATGGGATGTGAATGGCTTGAACGGCAACACGCCGCCTAGAAATTTAGAGTGTGTTGTGGAATATAGTGTTGGGCTCAAGTCAGTTTAGAGGTGACCTGCATAATTAGCGCAGCTTGCTCTCTCATTAGGCACCGCTCGAAGCTCCGGCTTTTCGTTATTTTTTTCACTATCTCCTTCCGTCGACGTTAATGACGTGCAGCTCACAGCTCCAATTAATTGTCGTTCAGAACCAAAACTACGTGAAGTATTCACGACCGCTTGGGAAAATAATTAACGAATACTCCGCGTTACCAAAATGTCCTCAGACGGTTTCGAGCTCGTTGCGGGGAACGGTATGAGCTCATCGTTCGGAAAATATGATTTGAAGGTTCTCAAAACGTCCTCGTCCGAACAATAGATTGCTGACGAAACTGTAGGACCGTGAAGGCCGGCATTAGGGCTGCGTTAGTGGCTTTTTCATTCATAAATATAGAAAATTGCCCAACACGGACACGGCAAAAGCCATATTACATTTTTTCTGTGAAGTTCATAATATCCATACTGGGTTCAACTTTCTGTGATCAGAGATGTGAAAGGGGTAGGGTATTTAAAAAACTAGATATTTACACAAGCTTCGATTAAATACCTTCCCAACTTCCCAAATGTTCATTAAAATATTTTTTTCTTTAGTTAAAACTTTTGTAATTTTTTTCCAGTCAGAGGGCGAGCATACCCAGAAAACTACATAAGTACCCAGGTACATATTTTACATTTCTGTCTGTGACGCCAATCCATCTGACTTTCTCCTCACATTCTTTGAGCTCTACGTTGACAAATCAAATCATCAATATGTACACGAAAGAGGAGTCGAGTTGATCGATAGGGTTTAGCGTCTTTGCGGAGTCGAGAGCTTCAGCAGCTTTCATTTCGACGCCACGAATATCAATATCCCCGACATACGTGGGTACGAACGAGAAGAGGGTAAGCCCCATCCTTCACGTCAGCTTAGAATACACGGGACGCCACGAAGTGTCTGATCCTTCTGTCAGTGGCCCCAGAGCTGGGGTTCTCCTGAGACGTGTAGGAAGTAAACCAGGGCGGTGAAGGAAGACGACTTGCAATGCCTCGAGACGTAGGGATCCTTTTTTCTCGTTCCCAAGCCCAAGCATACGTACCGTATCATCATTCACAAAATAATATCTTGAATAGGTTTACGTTTCATTTCCTTACGATGAAATTTACCAGCACTATTTTGATTTACCGCGGCGTTACTCAAGACCATATGAAGAGAAGTTCACACCTATTATTATAATAGGTAGGACCTACATACAGCTTGGACCAGTAGTATCATATCGTATTGTCATAATAATCCCAAATGATATTACCCCAAACGTCTATGAATGTCTAGAATCTACAAACTCACGATAAAATTACATTAAACGATAGTTGGGAATCGTAGTAAAATGAAGCACTGAGTCACCGTACAGTAATCCTGTACTTTTTTAAAATTGATGGTGCAACATCCGTCTTCAACACACAAGATCGAGGGATCGCATGAACGAACCTCTCTTGGGACCTCGAACCGGGATGAAAATCTGGTGGACCGGTAGAAAAACATTGTCTTCGTTTGCTGAGAACGTTAAACTAGCCACAGCAATCTACGACTGAGGGGGGAGAGCTGGGGGCTGCTGACCCGGCTTGTTGATGGACCTACAGTCGTAGTGATAAGTCTTGTATTAGGGATTGGACCTCGACCACCAGAAGGCAAATAGAGTCATCGGTACCATATCAGTGAACAATGTGCCGTCCGGGCGTAAGTTCAAGGTGAGACTCCGTTGATTACCTGATAGGTAAACATCGTAGTCTCTCCTCTGGTTGGTAGCCGTTCCCACAAATCTTTTTATGGTGCAACCTGTCATTCATTTGTCGTTCCTACTTTTACTTTTAGGTGTGACCTTTCCATCAACTATTGCCTGATTTCTATGCACCAGTAGTGCGCAAACTAGAAGGAAATTGAAATTTCAGGAAATCTCTAATGCAGAAGTAGTGAACATCCCTCGAAGTACGAATCCTCACTCCTCTGTGTACCGTTGTCCTATATAGAGATATCTACAAAAAGGGTTGAGGTTCACTACCAGTTGATAAGAAACTGTGTTAAAATTTAACACAATTTTTTATTTAATAGTCATGCTTATCATAACAGAATCTTAATAAGAAGTATAATATACTTCATGTTCTTCATAGAGATAATGTGGCGAGAGTCCTGCTTTGGGCGGTACAGTAACGATTAGGAGGGCTTTGTCGCGCTGTCCCCACGATGTCGTGGGAGACGCCCAATTGCCTCAACGTATTCAAGACAATCCATGATGAATACGACTGAATGAGCCGGCTCGACTTAAACTTTGAGAGGGACTGGCGCGCCTAGCAGCAGCTCTGAACGAACTGGGTTTTCGGGGCCATTTTTCTACTTTTGGGAAGGTGCTGGATTTGGTGGAAACCATTCAGGGAAAACACACCTCAGATATTTTCGGAAAAATGTGGAACGAACTTGTTTTGCAACTTGCCTCATTTTATACCAGTAACTCGGTGTACCTATTCAGTTTGAGTTAATTTTCTCGCTTCTTGTTATTCCACAGCTAGTAAATTATTGAACGAGTTGCATTGCGTCGAATTGCCCCCTCCATTGACGGATTCTCCTTTATGGCGGTCACGTAGGGCTCACACAGACGCACGACACACCCACACAGGACTACCGCAGGTCGTACCGTTCTAATCGAACATCGCGGCTTCCTGCTCCCTTTGACGCCCGACCACATCCTGCCGGTCAGCCTCCCCGTCTCGCTCGCCCACCATAATTTCAGCTCATCCCTCCATGTAGGTAAACAAGGAGCCTTCCGAGGTCCGAACACTGGGATTTACTAACCAAAATGAACAATCAACACCGCAGTATTTGAATGTTTTATCCAGAACTTTCCGCGCCGAGATGAAAATCCGTTGCTTCGTGGAAAAATTTCATCCCTTCAAGAACCTAATAAACGTCAAATAATTTGGCCGGAAGAGTTATATTAGGAAAGAGCTTCTCCTGCAAAGTTGCAGCAAAAGTTTTCTTGAGGAACATTCTTCGGTATTTCCAGCCGTCATAGTGGCGAATCAGACTTCTCCCACAACTACAAGAAGAAGAAGAACTTTACTCAACTCAGCTTTTCCATCCCAAGCTGTTGGGTCACTTATGATAGTCTGTTAACAGATACAAAGCTTCCACTTTATTGTTCGCTTCCTTCCTGTACTTCCACTACAGCTTTATTCCTACTGTTATACTCCTTTCAAACTGATTCTTCAACGTTTTCGGATTTTTTAAAGTTCGATAGCACTTCCAAAATAACAGTATTGAGCCCATCAATTTAAATGTTCCAATCTGCGGAATTATAACTCAAATTGAGCGTATAAATGACTTAATATGGAGATGAGGGAGAAGGATGACTCCTCTGCTGATGGTCTCAATTTATTCCTACACTGATGTGGGTGAATCATTAGCATTAACAGTGACTCTCCCAACAAAGGAACAACGTTCAATTGGCTACACTCAAGGTATTTCTGAAAGAGGGGAGCCATTTTTAAGAATCCCATTACTGACAGCAAGTTAACCAACTGAAATATCCAATAGGATGTACTTAATGAACGTTTGACATAGTTGATATTTGAGTAAACCAGTGCAAAAGTGACGGAGAATTCACAAAAGTTATTTTTTACCTTCGACTGAGGAAAACCGAATTTGAAATATTCTTAAATGTTGACTGATAAATTAAACAATAAGTTTATTCCCTTTTATAAGGTTATTATGAGTTTATTCCCTTAATCCTTCCCGAAATTCGATTTTTTTTTCCTACGTGTTGGCTGGTCTGATAGGACGATAATATCATCCACCTATGCACCTAATAAAAACCGAGAAATGTCTGTCTGTTTGTTCCCTTTTCACGCCTGAACGGAATGACCGATTCGCGTGCCGTTTATTGCGACCTGTTCCAAAAACCAGCTCGATGGTCATAGGCTACTTTGATTTTTCCTCCCTCATCCCCTTCATCGGTTTTCGGGTGCTCCTTCACGACGAAAGTTGTTTATTCCTGAGGTGTAACTAAGGAGGCCTCAAAAGTGGAACGACAGTTTTTGTCCGATTTCGTTCGTACAAGGCTCTCTGGAATGAGCTTTTCACGCTGATTCCAACGAGTACAAAACGAGTTTTTGTGCGATAACCCGTTCGCAAGTTATTCGAAGATCGTCGGTAGGCGGGTGCGAGTATTTTTTGTGAGCCCTCGATTTGTTTAATAGGTACCTACTGGGTAATGTCATTTTGAGTTGATGGGTTGCTTGCTATGGGCTGCATATAATTGGTGATAGACGGGAATTTGATAATTCGCTACGAGAAACCAACAAGCGTTGTTACTATGAAAAATTAAGTTGACGGGTTGCCACGGGTGCATCGTTGATAGGTGATGGGTTTGATGTTTCGTGCGAAGCACGGGTGTCCCAGCTAGTAATATTATTACGATCTACTCGAAAATTCTGTAAACCGTCTTGGTTTGTTCTTGGTTATTGTTTCAACAGTCAAAATTGCCAAAATCAGTTGAGATGTAGGTACCCTTCCAATCAAACACGCGTAATTAAAATCGCAGCTTTTTTTAAATTTTTTTTATCGCCTGTTGACCGGTCTTCATGTGCGACGAAAATCTCGGGACTTACTGATAACCTGTCCTGGATTAGCGCCACTGTTTCTCCGTTAATTAACTTTGTTTCCGTTAATTCATTGTTGCCTCATCCTGTTTCCGCCCACGCCAGCTTTGGGGGGCTTTCGCTCGAGCTTGTTTGTACTACTTGTTTGTACATACTATATTGAAGATTACCTACACCAGACTCACGAAACAACGTCAACGCGAAATGTGCTGAATCGTTTATGTAGAAAATTAACGACATTAAGAGTATTAACGATGGCAAGTGTTGAACATGGGTATTATTCGATGTTAATCAACTAAATGTTTATATTAGTAACGAAGCGTGACATTCCAGCACTAAGTGCTCAACAAGTCTTGTTGAGGGACCCAACGAAATACACTCCGGTGATCCCATTCACGAGAGGTTGATCACGATCTGCTGGGGGTGTATTCAATTTGTTGAATGGCGTTTCGTGCGAAGTGAAAGGAAAGAGTTATAAACCACCCAGGTGATTCCATTATGTTCTCCACCTGTAAGATCGCGTTCAAATTTTCTTAGAGTCTAAAATGTGTAACATGTTCATGCGATGGTCGGTGGGTTCTCGAAGTGGATCGAATGGCCTGGGGAAATGCACTCGCGTCTTGCACCTTTCGAAAAGACACGGATGAAAGGCTTTCTCACCATGGCAGAACAGATGTTCTATCAAAATCATTGTGGAGGAAAAATGTGTGGTGGCAATGAAGAAGATTAAACTTAGGGAAAAATAAGAATCGTAGCCCGGACAAGACAAACCATCAATCAATAAATGATTTTTTATGTCCTTCGGGAGATTAACAAAATCGCCAGGAACAATAGACCACGAACTAATTAAAAAGCAGGACAAATCAAAGTAGGAAACGTGTCGGACATGGATTTCTGTATTTCTATAACTACCCAGCAACACACAGTTTTTGATTATTGAAAAATTTTCAATCATTTAGCGATACACTTGATTTTACTCAATAATTCATACTGTGATGATTTCTTCCCTTTCTGGTCTGTTCCAAAGAACGATTCGCCCTTCGCGTCCTGAGATATTTCGATCCTGTTCAAAGAAGGATCGGGCCCTTAGTTTTTCAGTGACTTGGGAGTTTCCGAAGCGGACCGAACCGTCGACTGGCGGGGGAGTCTTTCTCTTCGTTTTGTTGCCCGAAGGGAAGAAATAATAACGCTTATTAAGTGTAGCCAGGAGACAGTGAGACGGAGGAGGGTTTGGCTTCGAGCGCCGTAAAAGATCGGCCCTTTCATCTGAGAGGACTCAAATGAAGCTGCCGAGATACCCCGAGGGAAAAACGATTCAATTGATGTCGATCACTGTCGAGCAATTCCGATAACATCCAGTTCGCAAATATTCTCTTTTCAAACCAAATCGACACATTGTTTGTTTTAGTAAAAAATATACTCAGGCTCAAAATTTGTCCTCCAGTGGTGGAGGACTTGCTGATATTTAATAATCAAAATGTCACTCAAGTATAAAACACTGTCCTGCAGTTGCCAAAGGGGACGAGAACCCGTTTGCCTCGAGGTGGATGCCAATGCGTATCGGCGACCGTGAAATCCTGCGTGGCCTCCCTTCTATATTCCCGTCCACGACGCACACAAATGCCCGAAGGAATGGAAACACGTAAAATAGGAGGTAGGTAATGTCGACCAATTTTCATCACAGGCTCTGATTACCGACGGCTGCACCGAGGGTCGTGCAGCCGTCGGTGAGTAATCAAAAAATTAATTTATTGAAAGATTTTAAAATAATTTAACTAATTTTGGTTTATTAGATGATCTTTAAAAAAATTGTTTTTGGATTTTTTTCAAATTTTGGTTTATTATTCTTGGAATAATAAACCTTGAACCTTATGTTTCTTGATCTTGAACCTATGTTTTCGCGACGGGGTTCGACGACTCCGATCGGGCTCAAAATTTGACATTATCCGTTTCAAGAGGTCTACATTCTAAATCCGACATGTCCGTCCGCCGTCCAGGCCGTTTTGGGCAGTAGGAATTTTTTTTAAAGTCTGAAATTTTGACAAAATACTTGGTTTACCATCTAGTTGTGCCCGCAAGGTTTTCAGTCCGATCGCCCGAACCCGTGGGGCGCTATGGGGCTATAATGGGGCTACGGGAGGGTTTTTTAAGGCTTTTACCTATGGGATCGAGTTAGGTGTCGTTTTCGAAGTATTTTTGGACGTAGAATCCATTTTTTGGGGGCCCGGAACGATCAGATCTCACTGGGGCGATCTTTAGGGCTTTCATGGAGCTAAAAATGGGATTTTTGAAGGATCCCAGGGTGTTAAATATTTTTCGAGTAAAAAATAAAGAATTTTTGAAAAAAAAAAATTGTATATGTATATTGAATGTATTTTAATACGTCTTTTTTTATCTAAAAGTTGCTAAAAACGTGCTTAGAAAATGTAATACTCTACCACAACAAACAATTGTTTTACACTTAAGTGTTCAATTCTTAGTTTCCATTTTTTGGTGAGTTTAAAGTCATCTTCTTTGCAGGTGTTTCCATTGTCGAGGCTAGAGAAGTATAGTTTTTGTTAATAATTGCTGTGTATAATTACTGTACCACTCCCGGCAGTCTAGAAGGGTTATCATAACTTTCATTGTGACGTAATACAAATTTAAAAAAATACGCTAGTACGTGTGGTAACACAATTTCAAATTTTAGTTTCACAAGATGCCCGATGTCCAAGGAGAACTGGTCCATGGGAGACAGCAACACAATTCCTATGGTTTCGTGGGGCTCGCAATGATGAACTTGTCATTAAAGAAATTTTGAATAATATTCTCATATATTGTGATGAGTATATCGATTCTCATGTGTGATATGTATATCGAAATTAATACCAGTCCCCAGAATGTCACTACATTCCCCTGCCAGTTTTGGAATTGTGGTCCCTTTTCGAGAAAAAGAGGAAAAATATTTTTTTGCATTTGCATTCTTAACAACTCATCGCTCATTCGTCGCAATTTAGTGTTTTTCTGTCAGTTCAATGGTAGAGGTTGTGGCTGGTTGTTGCAAAAAGAATTGTTTCAGAAATTTACAATTTAGGGGAATGAAAATTTAACCCAGCTATCGGGATATTTATTAGGTACTTATTATGACAGGGAAAGTTTGGTTTAGGCGTGGCTAAGAGCAAAAAGATGAGTAAAATGAAGTGAGAGTGAAAATAAACCTCTTATACTTATGCTTCACTCTCCTGTTTGAAAGCTTTTGGTTTATTATTCTTCGCATAATACACCTTTAAATTTTATTGAAATGAAAAATTTGTACAAAACAATGTCAATGTCCTCGGTTTTGTGTGTGCGGGTGAGTGTGTGTGATTATTTGTCAATATTTACTTACCTACTTACTCTTGAATTTTTGTAATCCCGCGATTTCTTATATTAAAAATATCTTTTAAAACTTCTTTAAGAGTAAAATCCTGAAAAATTATTGGTGCTACTCAATTATGCGCCTGACAGCCCGTTGTCTTCTCTAGTGTGCGCCTGACATCCCATTTTCTTCACTAGTATGCGCCTGACATCTATAGACTAGTTTTCTTCTCTAACATGCGACTTACATTTTCTTTTTCGTTTCAAATTAAATTTGAAACGAAAAAGAAAATGTCAGTATTTGGATTTCTCGTCTTAACACAAATTTTGTGTTAAGAATAGAAATCCAAATAAGGGATGATTATGATTATAAATTATTATACAATATTAAAGGTCACAAAACCGTTTTAATGCCTGATAAAGAGAGAGAGATCTTTTGGCAGAATACTATGATTAAAGCACGCAATGCACGTACTTGGTGCGTTTTCCCCCTGTATAGATGGACCTTTGCAACTTTGTACAGCAATATGGAGTTTAAAAAACCTGTTTACAATATTGTTGACTATACTGCTGCCAGCAGTACGCTGAGAATCAAATCCCATTTTCAGATACATTTTATCGGCTAAATTCGAACTGATAATGAGTTTTTACCGGAAAAAATTATTTCCTGTAAAGTTCTTGGGGGACTTGGTGCGTTCTTCCCCTGTGGTCTTCAATTTGAAAAATTGAATCAATTTATAGATATGTAGATGACATCTACCAAATCTACCAAACCTATAAACATTGTGAATTTGGTGGTTCCAATCTGTCTTATCCTACTTCATTATGCATTAATTTGTTGAAAATTGAACCCTATCTATAAATTTATTCTATTTTTCACATTTTTGACCTACCAAACCTGGATTTTGAATCAAAATAGAATTTGGCGTCAATTTGTCCATTCAGGTGACCGGACTCCAAAATGTTCCTAAATTCGTAAATTCATTATGAAAATGACGATGGCAGGATGTTGTGGCCTGTTGGGTGGAATGAACGGTATGGTGAGAAGGGCGGGAGGGGGACAATTCATACCGCCAAGTGAGCAACGATTAGCTGGAAGGTCGCGCCATTATTTCAACAAACTTCAATGAATCGGTTCCGGGGGCTGAAGATAAATGGCTTACAAACCGGGGGAGTTGGCTCAGTGCAAAACGGCGAGCTTGCGGTGCCGAGGGGTGAAGCAGGTGAGCGAAATTCGAAACGGGTACTCACTTGTTGTGTTTGTTTTTGGGCATGTCGGCCGGTGTCTGAGGGCCGATGAGGGTGAGGATGAAACAAAACGAAGATGGACAACCACCGAGAAGTCTACCGGACAACAACACAACAAGAACTGAGCGCGACGGGACGCGCAAAGGCAAGGGGGGAAGGGAAGTGGTGAGGGTTTATAATTGACAATGAGGAACTGGAAGGGAGGGGGGGTGCTGGTGCGTGGCGCGACCTAGCGACCCGCCTACGTAACTCGGTCGTGCCGGATGACCGTTCAGGAGGGTGAAAAAAGGACATAAATGACAAAGGTGGTGGGAAAGAAGGAATGAGAGGGAAAGCACGGGAGAGAGAATGAGAAAATAACTGACGATTGATGGAAGGTAGCGGAGGGGGTTTTTCCAATACCAAACATGCACGATGGAGTAATTTTATTGGTCGTCAGTGGACGTCAATAACTTCCGCTTCGAAGGTACACAACACCTCAAGCCCCGCCCTACGAGTAGATTGAAACGTTGACTTGAAGATTTGTGCAGATTTTTGACTGGGCGACCCCTGAATTACGATAATTATTATTATCATCGTAAATGATTTGAGTTCAAATCATTTACGATGATAATAATAATTATCGTAATTCAGGGGTCGCCCAGTCAAAAATCTGCACAAATCTTCAAGTCAACGTTTCAATCTATTTTTAATGTACATCATTATGTACATATACAACAAAAGAACCTCTGCTTTATAGGGAACGACTAACAAACAATACCTAGTGAAGCGGAAATGTCACAAGAAAACTAAGCAAACATGACCATACAACTTTATAATCTCAGAAAAGAACGTCACCACCAGGTTTCACACATCAGCGGAGACTTTAAATTTAAATAATTTCATTAAATGTTGGTTTCAAAAATTATGTTGTCAATAAATTTTATTGACAACATAATTTTTGATAAGCTACATAATGTTGGTGACTACGTTAACCGTTGACAAGGTAATTAACAAAATTATTAATTAAGTTTTGTATAATCTATTTATAATTAATTAAAACCAGTGGCAATTGGGTTTCTATAGAATTTTTCAAACCGAAATAGGGTGATTGGCCTCAGGCAAGATTTAAACGCAAAAAAATTTAATTCCAAATTAAAAGAATGCTGGAAGTACTTAGTTACCAACTAGAAAGGCTTGTTGTCGAGGCCAATAAAACCTAAAACTAATAGGTACACTAATTAGTGAATTCTGATCAAATCAGTAGGTCTGATTTAAATCTATTGCTATTTGATATTTGATTAAAATCTATTATTAAATCAGAACAATTTTTGTTCCAAGTACTATTGTCACCTCTACCGATCCCTTCGCTTGGGAATTTTTAGATGAAAAGCTATAATAGCTGATGATTGATGATTGCAAAATGAAAAGGTAGGCATCGCTGTATATCAAGGCATCGATACTTTTCTTTCGATATTCTCGGGTAGGTATCGATATTAAGAGAATATCGTATGTAATTGAGTATTGATACTTGAGTGGTGTCGCAACATCCCTACCCATGATGATAAGAAAAAATACTTGACCCATAGGTACCTTTTTTGAGACTCCGTTTAAGCCAATGTTGAACATAATATGTTACTCATTTTATGAGTAAATCAAGTGGGCAGCAGACCCAACCCTGTCCTCATAAAATTTATACTCATTTAATGAGTGTCGTCTCGGTAGAGACACCGTGGGAAAATCCAGGAACCTACCGACTTTGGGGCATAAAACCAACCCCTGATGGCCAGATGAAAAATAAACGAGCCCAATCTTGAAGAGATTTAAGGGCTTAACCCCGAAGAAGTTTAGTCGCTTTTGAGAACTTCGAAGGTACTGAAAGGAAGGGCGTGAGTTTTAATCAACGCTCAAAGATTTTCGAGGGCGTAAAGGTGAACACAAAAGACCTAAAACGGCTTATGGATGCATGAAACAAGCTGGAAAAAACTCCATTACGAGCGGGAGGACGAAAAAGTTAATGGGGCGAATGTCCTGCCGCTTTACGAACACAAAAACAAAAACTTATTTGGATGAAAGTGTTTTGAATTTTTCGACTTAGGAGAATTTTCCTTGGAAAGGACTTCTTCTGCGACGAACATGCAAAGGGGTCACTGACACCAGCCAGCCAGCCGTTCATGAAAAATTGACTTCGGCGGGAAGATCCGTATCCGTCACTGTTCACCCCTTCACCGCCACAACGTCGTCGTTGGATCCCATAGACCGGTCGATAGGCGACGTAGTGGAGTTGTAACCCAAACGCAACAAAGCCCTTCAGTCCGGTTTGTTTACTAACAAACCCCAGCAACAGTTTCTCTTCTCGCTTCAAACCGATGTATCGTCGTATACGAAAGACAACTCGAAGAATTCCGAAGATTTTTTCTGATGTTTTATAGGTTCAACGATGAGATAAGAATTGTAAAATAAATTACTATAAACTGCATCCATCACTCTAGGGAATAAGAAGACCAACCATACTAAACGTCCAGTATTAATAATACTTACAGACCAGGCTCGTGGGTCTTGGCCACGCCGGGGCACTTTTTAAATGGATAGGAGGAACTAGTAGGAGGAACCTACCTAAGTTGTGGAAATCATTGAGTTGCTTTTTTTCCTTCGAAGTCTTTTTCTTTTTCGGAATAAGGCTAGTCAGAATCCACAAGGTTTTGCTGAATAGAAGTGAAAAACAGACCAGGACCCAACGGGGAAGTGGCTGCCTACAGGGGCGGATAAGCAGGTCGGGCGATCGGGCGACGCCCGAAGCGCCGAAGGTCCTGAGGGGCCGGTCGAAGCTGGAAACAAAATTTGACCTTACCCGAAATATGAAATCGAGACCGAAAAGGAAAATTCAGACACAATGAAGGCGATCTGGTTGGCTCTGTTCCTAACAAGGTGGATGTCAAGTGCAATCAATGCGTAATTTGCATACAAGGTTTTAAATCCTCATGGCCTCATTGTATGAAATTCTCTTTTTGATTCACCCATTTTTGGTAGGTACCTACCTACCGCTTTCTACCACCCAAGCTGAGTGTTAGAGTAGTTTTTCAAAATTGAAAATCATCAAAACAAGGCTGAGGCTAACTCTGCGTGATAACAATCTGGAGGATCTCATGTTGATGGCTTGCGAGCAGTAGCGTCTGGCCAAAGCACTGAGCCGAGTGGCTTCAGTCGTTTCTGGCCCTCCTCGCCATCGCCTACCGCTTGGTCTCTTTTCCCTCATCAGCAAGTGTTTCGTCTGTGGGCGTTATGTGATCACGTTTTGGTTAAATATTCTTTGAATAATACACTATGTTGTTATCTAAGTCCAAAATGTTGATCGTCCTCAAAATTTTTCATTATATCTACGTTTTAAGATGAGCAGATTCCAAAACTGAAATGTCCACGACGTTTTGAGCAGTAGCAATTTTTCTCAAAAATCTGAAACTTTTGACAAAATACTTGGTTTTTCTTCAAGTTGTACCCACACGGTTTTCAGCCCAATCGCACAAACCAGCGATGCTCTGCGGAACTAAAGCGGGCTACATAAGGAGGTTTTGAAGGGTTTCATCTATGGGAAGGAGTTAGGTGTCGTTTTCAAAGTATTTTTGGGGGTCCCAGAAGAGTCCGATTTCGCCTTGGCATTCAATGCATCCATCAGACTTTTGAAGGATGCCAGAAAGTCGAATGAGGACTCATTTTCCGAGTAATCATTTTTGGGTCCTTCATCCGTCCAAACACTTAACATGACAAACTTTTCTAGTAATTGAATTTAAACAGCTGTAAAAGGTAAATTTACCATGGGACAGGTTGAGCCTAGAGTTCGAAAGAAATGAACAAGCAGGGGACAAATATGAGTAGGGGAGGAGGGAGGATGGCGAGGAGGGCCAGAAACACCCAAAGCCTCTCGGTTCAGTGCTCCAGCCAAATGCTCCTCATCAATACGCTGTGACAATGAAGCTGAAGAAATGTGCAAAAATTCAATCCATCCTAGCATCAGTCGCTATTATGTTTGTATAGACGGTACCAAACTAACACACATACCACTTTTATTTTTTCTAAATATAGGCGCTGTTATTTTTCACTTAAGTACTTATTAATAAGACTTATTATACTTCAGTATAAGTTCACCTAGGTATTAAAATTAATAAAGTGTATTCTCGTTCCTATTCATTTGCTTGTTTTTCCAAAATATGAACAACCCCTCCTTTGATGGTCTTTGGATAGGTAACTGTTAAGGCTGGGGGGGGGGGGGGGGGGGGAGGGCCGGTCAAATTGAATCGCCCGGGCCGGTCAAAACCGCCTATCCGCCCCTGGCTGCCTATCAATCCCAACCTAATTAGCCAAACATACCAAAATAGAGCATTTTCTCCGGACCACCAGTTAACCAGGGTTTTTTTTTTTTTTTTTTGTGCACATGGGTTAAACTTACGAGTGGTAAACTTTACCTTTATTCACTCGTTGCGTCAGCGTCAAATTCGTCAGTCTGTCCAATTCCTTCAATTAGGAATGGAAATGCATCCGAATTTCGGGTTAAATCATCCTGTGTGTAACAGTTGTCAGAAGTCAAAAAGGGAAAAATACATAATTTTTTGTTACAAAAAGTCTTTCACGTAGTTGATAATCATCTTAAATTTTTCTGGCCCATTCAAAAACCGGTGTAGGTGACGTCACCTACGCCGGTTCTGCTTTCCAATCAAATACTCCAGAGGGCAGGTCGATTTTCAAATGTTTTGTGATTTTCTTGGTGTTTGGCACTAGTAACACTGGAGTAACGCGGTTTTTTTGCAATGTTGACCCGTTTTCGAACCTTTTGAAATACATAACATGATATGTTATATTTGTATGTCATACATATATTACTTAAGTCATAATAGGTATGACCTTTCCAAGAAAAATTTAAAAAAAAAAATCGATCAAGGAGTTCATAATGGATGAAAATAGTTGAAGGATGTCACTATTGAATGATAAGGGTTCTATTTCTCGACCAGTGGTGTATAACGTCTGTTGAATGAGTTTGGAATTGGCTTACACACACACAAAAAAAAAAAAAAAAAAAAAAAGAGTGATAGTAGCCTTAACCCTGGTATCCTTTTTCATTCCATGATTGACAAGAATCCCCCATGTAGCCCATATTCGTCCTGCTGACGTCGGGTGATAGACGTCGCGACGGTCGGCATGTCCGCTTCGCCGACCTGACCATTTCCTGACAAGTAAGATTGTAAAGAATCAACCACGAGCCTACTAAGTAGCAGCTGGGATCTTATTTTTTGGCTTTTAATGCGTACGTGTTTGCCTCTGTTACATTTTCCCCACTTCTCCCGCTTGTCCATATGTTCACATCTATGACTGCAAAAGGGGGTTCCAACCGTTTCCGCACGTGCCGTCCTGCAAGGGTGACGTGTCCGGAAACCATACCCGATCACCCTCGCGACACCACACTGTCGTCTTGGTGACAATTTCAACCCCCTCCCTTCAATTTTTGTCTAAATGGCTGGGATCGGTAAGGCCGAAAACGATCGATGGCGCCGACGATAAAAATAAATAAACATCGACTGGTGCGTATCCTTTCATTTCACATGCAATTACTTATCGTGAGTGGTATGCAAAGATTGCTCCGAATTACGTTGCCCTTTGGTTGTGGAAATCTGCTGCTCAAAGTGTGGCTGTTTTTTTGAGGGAATTCTATATTTCAAGCATGCTTGGGTTTTGACCTGCAGGGGTTTTGACAGCAAATCCGGCCCAATGGGTCTCAGTTGTATACGAATTATTCCAGGTTGAGGTAGGTCCTAGTATACGCATCAACTTTGCATAATATGCGAATTATTATGAAATCTATGGGGTTTATCGAAACTGAATGATCTACGGTGGGCATTGCCCGGATCATGACATCTTACCACTTTTGACATTTATGTCCTTATAAGGAGACCCTTCTAGAGACGCATCTCATTAATTCTATCATCGCGGGAGAAACAACAGCGTGATAAGGGGGCGTTCATAGTGATGCATCCTCGACCATCAAAATACGAGATATCTTTCAAATATCCTTGTATATTTTTATATTTTCCTTTATTTTTGTAGTAACTTCTTGGGGTCTTTGTACAATTACGGGTAATCCAAACAGAACAACAGGTCACAAGCAATCGGTGTTATTCTAATTGGTAAATTTGTATTGCAACAACACGCTACCAAAGCCTTCTTGAAGCCCTCTGGATTTGAAAATCCACCAGGTGCTCACAATTTTCTCTTATATTTTTCAGTACATTTTCTTACACTGAATCCAGAGCAGAAAACGGATTTACATAAAAACGTCATCTGTTGTTTCTTTAAGGCAAAAAATAATAAACATGGAAAGTTAATAGATTCATAGGCCTGAATAGGTGGGGGGTGACTGGTGAAGCAACCAGGGAGGCCCTCTAGTTCGCTTCAATAGACGTCGACCCCAGCAACTGTTAACACTCCAAGCACTAGACTTTCCCACATTGGGATACCATCGTGATTTCCCCATTAACAGTGGGAAATTTGGTTTAGGTTCAGAACCCCCTAAAAATACTCGATCGACGGTAAAATGCAATAATGAGGGAATGAGAGGAAATTCCCGAAGATGCAATAGTAGGATGCAAAATGTTAGTCAGAGCAAAATGCATCTGTTAGCAGGCATGATGTGTCGTGATTTACTTAGCTGCGAGCTGCGATTCGTGCACTAGTATGTGCCATGAAGGGCCAAAAGACCCGATAAGGTGACGCACAGAACCAGGATGAAATCATTCCATTAGCTCAACGAGGCGCAAAACATCTCGTTCCGTAACGTTCTTCACCAACAATTTGCCAGAACGTTCGAATAAAACGTAACAGACGTTCCAATTAGTCGTTCCAAGCGGTTAGGCGCGAACAGGCCGAATTCCCCTTTCGTACAATCAACAGTCCATTCCTGGTATGGTCGAAACTCCTCGAAAAAGGTCGCTAACAATCACCGAAAACGTTACACAATCTTAAAATAGGTCTAGTCTTGGAATTATGGGAGACACCCAGCGGCAAACAGTCGGGTTGGGAGATGATTGTGTAACGAGAAAACTTAAAGAAGGGGAAAACAGCTTAGCGTTAAATTATGGGCTTCTTCCAAGTGTCGACTGCAATATGGTTCCAGATTGTTGAGTCAACAATTGACTAACAAAAACGTTGAAACTCGGTTAAAGTACGAAAGAACGATGGCGATCTTCATACAACTGTTTCAATTTTAGCAATGAAAGTTAAGTTCTGAATGAAAGAAACCGAAGAAGCAGGAAGAAAATTACATTTTGCCTGGTTTTATTACTTTCTTTAGTGCGCATCATGATATGGTCAAGTGGTTTAGAAGGTAAGTAGTCAAGATTTTTGTCAAGGATGTTGTCAGGATGAAGCGAACATAGTCAGCATAGTCAAAAAGTGGGCAGACTGGGATAGTTTGAATTAGTTCCAAACTATTTTGAACTAACTGTTAGTGACGATTTCCGAGAAGCTCGACCATTTTGATTGTTAAGGACTGCAGACAATCGGCCAGGAGACTCACTTGTAGTCGACGTCCATAATATCGTCGTAGCGATCGCGATCTCTGTCCCGGCTTTTGGACCGCGATTTCCGCCTCGACCTGTCTTTCCCCTGACGCCGGTCCTTCTTGGACGTCCTGGCGTCCCGACGGTCGGGCGGCGTCTGCGTCTCCGCGAACGACGTCGCCCGGGAGAGCGGCACCAGCGGGACCGACGGGATAACTGGGAGAGGCCTCTCATCAATGGGCTTTCTGGATGAAAAAAAAAGAGAAAAAATAAATTGAGAAAATAATAAAATAAACAAAGAAAAAACACAAAAAACGCAAAAGAAAAAGTGTACAACTAAACGAAAAATCACAGTAAATTAACCAAGATCATCATCAAAAAATTACAATTTTAATGAAGCCAACATTACAACAACAAGAAAAACTAAAATCACCGAACACCAAATGACCGGAAAACACAAGAACAAATTTAAACGAGATTGATGGTAGTGAGGGACGTCCGCAGGCTCCACTTGGACAACGTAGACGAGTTGCGTGGAGGATTTACCGTCGCTGGAGAAAAGCATGTCGTCGGATTTATTGTAAATTCTTGAAGGAATGAAGTGAATATATCTGGTTTCGAAATCTCCCTCGTACTGACGTTTTCCGGAAGGTGTACAACTGGAATGACAACCCGCAGATTAAGTAATTGTCGAAATAATTGGTTGAATCGAAATAATGATCGTTGAAAGTGTGCGAAACGATTAAACAAAACCGAATAAAAATTAATCGCAAAAATTTATTTAAAACTCATTCGGCGACAATCAAATTAAATTAAAATTCTCGATTTTCAGTACTTGGACATTGGCGCTGTTCCAAGGTGATAGTTTCCGTAGGTGTCCGTCAAAGGATATGTCTTCGGTGGGGTTCGCTCATGCAAAGGCAAATTCGGACCATACAGCACTCCCCAAGAGTCAGATTTGTCCCTGAGATAAGTCCATGAAATTATTGAAAAAGAGATACAAGTTTATACTGACAAAGGAGGCAAAAAGGTACATTTTTCGTTTGATTATCAGTTAAGTAAGTAAATAATTTACTTTAAAAAACATTTTATATTAGTAAATAATTCTAATGATTCTACTATTTCTAATAGGTAGTAATGAATTCTTTGTGCAACAGCTACACGTTCTTACTCAGCAGTGGGTGATGCTCCGTCTGACTTAGAAAGGGGAAGGGTTTTCGAATGTTCCGCTTCCGACGGAATAAAATGTCTCAGATCTTCGTCACACGAAGAAAAATCTGATACGGAGCCATCTCTAATGATAGAGAAAAAATCATTATTGCAAGTATAATTGAATCGGTGAGTGCAGAAACCACTTCAGTCACAAAAATTCGAAAATTAGTTTTTCAATGGAAACTAGCTCAGGAAGGCGAAATGCGAGTTGAGTGCAAAAACCACGTCAGTCAGGTTAGTTCGAAGGATACGGGGCCACTTTTCTGAACGTTGAGCGCAAAAACAACTTGAGTCAGTGACGTTTTTTCTCTCTCCTGTAAAATTTGAAAATCTTGACTTAAGTGGTTTCTGCACTCACCGATTCAATTACAGTAGTCCAACAATGAAATGCTGTTGGTTGAGCTAATGTGCTGCCGTATAACTTTCTGATCCGTTGACTTAAAAGCTTGGGAATTTCTGTTGTTGAGTAACTCCGACGATGACAAAATCAGAGTGAATATGAAAGTCATGAGGGGCATTTCAGTTGAATTTCCCTTTCACCCGTCGCCCAGGAAACTGCCAAGTTTACAACCTTCCCCGGCTTTCGAATCCTCCGCACTCCCGGGAAGTAATGTACGACCCATTTATCATTTCTAATCAGACATGAAGGTGCATTGGCTGGGTGTTTCCTGCCTTGAGAAGGTGAGTTTGCAGGGAGAGAATAGGCATTCACATTTCCCGAACCTACACCACGTTATAGATATAGGGCACCTGCACGGCGGATTTCGAACAAAAAATAAATAATAAAATTTCGGTTTTTTGCATTAAAAAAACAAAAAAAAAAAAAAACAGAAGAGAATCTGATGAAAATTTCGACACATTTGAACAAATAGAAATACTTGATTGAAGTGGTTTATTGGGATTGAAGTGGATTTATATGCAGTTAACATCCTATTATGTTTGGCTACTCCACCGGCGCGGCTTACTTCTCGCCTGCATAATTTTCAGCCTCGCTTCTCCTTCAGACCATTTCTATCAGTCAACCAAGTCACTAGGCTACCACATTCTCGGCAGGCAACAAACTGCCGTAAAAAGTTGAAACATAAGAACAAAAATCATCATACCCGTCGATATTCCTATTCAATTTTGATGATGACGATGAGTGACTGGTACGGAATGATGCAGATGGAGATCTTGAGCATGGGGTTTGGTCCTCAGTCGCAGGCTTAGGGCTGTCATTATTTTTATTTACTTTAGGGTAGGTGGGGGGAATTGTCCGCACGGGGTAAATGTCCGCACTGCCTTTTTTCGATCATAACAATAGATTATTTTGTCGACATTGGCACCAGAGGTAGGTTTCACAACCACCAGTTGCTGGTTAGAACTTGGATAGGGCACATTTTTCCTCGACTGAAAAATGTTAAAATGAGGTACATAAGTCTGTTTTTTGAGTTGTCACTACAATATTTTCGTAACTTTTCCGCATTTTTGTGGAAAACGGTTGTACTTATTAGGTCTGTCTTTCTTCCTGTCAAAAGGGCTGTTGTTTAGCTTTGAAATTATGGCACAGAATTCACGTTTTCTTTTGTTCCCTAAAATCAGTATGATTTTCGTGCTGACGTCATGATATAGGATACTCTCCGCAATGTTTTGGGGGTAAATGTCCGCAGTCGTATACTATAGGGGCATTATTTAAGACTGAAATGAAACTAAAGGGTCTCAGGAACAATGAGCCCTTCTTGTTCTTACATTAGGTAATTCATTGTTTTTTGTGATCTCAACTATTTGAACATTTTTGAAATTGAAAAAAGTCAATTTTCCTAAATCGCTTTTTCATTGTATCTTGTGGACTGTTTCCATAGTTGATTACTTGTAGAATCGGTTTTGCAGTTGAAGTGTTCGATTAGCGCGAAATTTAAGATGAAAAGTGAGTTAACGAGTTCTTCAGTTTTGGAAAAAATCTCCCCTTTCTACGACGTTTCGGGAAAAAATGAAAAAAATGCTAATAATGCACACTCACACACAAAATAAATAAATAAATAAATAAATAAATGCAAAAAAAAAAAAAAAAAAATGCAAAATGCTAATAATGTTGTTAGTAGAAGTCACATGGTAGGTATCTGTAAAAATACCAAAGTTAATTTTAAGATGAGTTTCGAAATTAAAATCAGTTCAAGTTCGATTTTTGGGCGTAATTTGGATTAAGATAATATCTATTATAGATAATAGATATTAAATAGATACTAATATTATGCATACGAATCGAGCTGCGTCTTCCTGCGGTCTGGCACTTTTTCCCCCTTAAAGTTCGGATCCTAAAGAAAGAGCTGTAGAAGTTTGAGACCCCATTTCGTCCCCATTCGGTCACAGTTAATTTTTAAAGTTACTTTAAAAATTTACTGTGACCGAAAATGGTAACTGTTACCAATGCGCTCCCATCCAAGCGCCTCTCGTCCTCTCAGCGCGATCTCGTCCGAGCCGTTTTGGGCAGTAGGAATTTTTTTAAATCTGAAATTTCGGCAAAATACTCGGTTTACCATTTTTTTGTGCCCGCAAGATTTTCACCGATTGCCCAACCCCGTGGGGCGATATGGGGCAAAAATGGGGCTTAAGGAGGGTTTTTTAGGGGTTTCGCTGTAGGGTCGAGAGGGGTGACGTTTTCGAAGTATTTTTGGATGGAGAATCCATTTTTGGGGGGCCCAGGACGATCCGATTTCACTGTGGGAATCTACGGGGCTACAAATGGGATTTTTGAAGGAGGTCAAATAATGTGTCGTTTTCCGAATAATAATAATTATTACCGATGCGTCAAAAATTATTTTTGGCGCATAGGTGATCTATTTTTTGAGGTCCCACATCTAACCAAACAATGTAGGAGTTTCTTTTTAATTTTTTGAAAAATATTTTCTCGATGACCCAGATATAATTTTTGCACAATTAACCCCTTAACAAAGGATATTAATATGTAACATTAAATTTTGCATTTTTTATTATTTTCTCTCGCTCATTAAATATATCGTAATAACAGAAAGGTTGCGTTCATCTATTCAATTCAATTGATGGCTTGTTTTTTACCCAACGGTGAATTTTAGCACAGAATTGTGAAAAACTGCCATACATTAAGCGTTGTGGGATGTTATTTGCCAATAAAACTCTTTCCGAGCTGTGAATATGAGTTTCTACGGTGAAACTTTGTCGAAGATGGCAAAAATTTGCCAATTAGGGTTTTTCTCCCCAAATCGGGGATTTCATTCCACTGTGCGGCGGACAGACATTTAGTATTTGGAATCTAGACCTCTTGAAACGGATAATGTCAAATTTAGAAGCCGATCAACATTTTCCACGTCCGCCGCGATTACATAGGTGTATTATTCCAAGAATGATTAAACCAAAGTCAGTGAAATTGGCACGGCGGACACTCAGCGCCGTGCACGTGCCCACCACCCACGCACAAGAAAAACCCCTCATTTCAACCAATTTGTTAGTAATAATACAAGTTAAGTAGAATTTGATGTATTATTCAAGAAAATTTGCATATCACCATTTTTTAAATTTCTGCTTCAAAATTTACATCTTGAAGAGGGTTACAACTCACTCTTTTACGGATAGGTCTTGTTCTAAAGGTGGTGCTGAGGGTTTAGCGAGTGCATCCTGAAAGTCCCTGGGAAAGCAATACAAGCTGTGAGCGGAAATACGACTTACATGAAAAATACGCTGGGAAATACTTAGCAAAGCAGAAGTAATTTTGGTGCAGCTTCCTCAATTGGCTTGAAGATAGCAGGGGGTTTTCCCATGGTGAGGGGGGGGGGGGGGGCTGACTTTGTTCGGTCTGGAGAGAAACTATGAAATGGTTGAAGCTTGATGAAACGCATTGTAAAGAAAACTAACGGACCACTGGGCCTCGCTTGGCTCGGCCGTTAAATGCGTACAGGGGGTCCTCGCTTCTCTCAGCCTTCAATGTGTGTGTGGGTTTCGCTCATCATTTCATTGGCTGGCTATTCTTATTTATAAATTAAGCAAGCACGTCAAACTCAAGTGCATTTTCATATTGGTACTGAGGACCAGGCCTCCCCTGGCGTCATTTCGCTACACAGAAGGGTTCCCTACAACAGTGCAATTCGGTCCACGAAAAGAAAAAAAAAAAATCACCCCCATCGGGTGAAATTCCATTTCCGGCCTGAGGTTCCTGTCAATCGAAGGGTTGCGGACATTCTATTCAACTCCAAACATTTCGTGACGTTTCGGCAGACATTTCCGTCCCCGATATCGCTCTTTACTGGACGGCACAACCCTCCTCAAGAGAGACTCAGACAACGTCGGGTTGTACTAAAGGGAGAAATAAATGCGGGAAATTGTATCAGTACCTACCAATCAAGTGGGGAATAAGAGTGAACTATCAGGTACGTACATTTTCCAGCAGTGATGTCATGCTCTTCGACTAATCCAACAATTCGAAACACGTTCCAAAAATGCTGTCATTTTCGCTGGAATAGAGTACATATATATCGCGTCTTGATTTCATAGAAACGGCTTCATATGCCTCACTATAGACGCATTTCTAGAACCCGTTCTCTAAAATAACAACACCGAAGTATATTTTGGTACCTAACAGAGTCGGGTCATAATCCTCTCCATCATGTCCCCGTACGATGGCAAACGACAACCGTACCCTGAGCCACCCGTTGACGATTCCTTGGTCCCGCTTCCACTTGTCTGCCACCAAGGACATCGATGAATCGGCTCATCTGGGGTGCCAATAGTCCATCCACGGTGCTGGCCAGTGGGGTGAATGAACAGCGGCGATCTTGGCCATTTCTTCAGCGTTTTCTCTTCCCCTGTCGAAACGAGAACTGGTACCACTGGACGGGGAACATAACCCCAAACTCCCAGGTTCCCACACCCCACGTCAGGCAAGATCTCTTCTCAAACCAGGAGTAGTAGCTGAGGCAGCTACAATCATTGGCTCTTTGCATCAATATCCCCAAGCTGTGTTCATTAACTCCACCAGGACGCCTCTTACCTACTTCATTGTGACGTCTTGTGATCGAACCCCCCCGTCTTACAACACAGGGCATGTCTGATGGAAAATTCCCTAATACTGTACATTTTATCCGCCTCGAATTACTTGAACTCCCTAATCCACGTCGTAATTGTTTAATTAATTCTGGCCAACCTTCCCCGGCTAATAAAAATGCAGGATTATCAGGACTTTTCCCCTTTTTTTTGCGGGTTGGTTTTAATGAGTCACGAAAGGGTTGTAGGATGTGTTTAACGACGAGAGGCTTGTTTATGGGCGCGATGTGATCCGCACAATTAATTACCGTGCATGCTGATGAGATGTCTACAAGAAATAATTTACGACATCTTTTAATTATTACGTTCTGAAGGACATCGCGTTGACATGTAGAAGTAAACAGGCTAATGAAAAATGCAATTTAGCAATTACATCTTACTTAGGCAAAGAGTGAGTAAAGGGTGAGTAAAGACCTTTAAAACGCTATTATTTTCTGCTTTTCGCTTTGTGGTTTATTGTTCCCTGGAAAATTAGCAACTTGTTTAGGATCATTATTACCAGTTATTATTTCCAGTCGAGGCTGGAATCCAAATTCGACCTTTCGTGTTCAAAAGGTGTAAATTTTCACAAATCTTACGCCCGTCTCTCGTATCTGGTTTTGCTAGTAAATTTTTTTTTTAATCTGGAATTTTTTTGAAGAAAATCTCGACCTGTTTTTGGCAGTGGGAGTTTTTTTAAAATCTGAAATTTTGACAAAATACTCGGTTTACCATCTAGTTGTGCTCATAAGGATTTCAGCCTGGCTTTGAGGGGCTATGGGAGAAGTTTTTTGAAGGGTTTCGGCTATGGGTTCGAGTTAGGTGTCGTTTTCGAAGTATTTTCGGACGTAGAATTCATTTTTGGGACCGTAGGGATGTATGGTGCTATCGTGGGGGCTACAATTGTACCTTATTTAAATAAGGTAGGTACCTAAATTTAAATAAGGTATTTAAAGGATGCCACGTGGTCAAATATGGAGTCGTGTGACCTTCAACATTGAGGGAAACATTAAAAATTCCTTTTAAGATTTTAAGATTCCTTTCAGCTTTCAAGGTTTGTTCATACAGTTCGTTAATACAGATAAGGCTCCGCTGACGTTTTCAGAAGTAGAAAAAATTAAGTCAGTAGACTACAAGTGGCCAAGAAAGTAGTTGCTCCATCCAACGACCAACTACTACTGAATAGTGGCTCTGTGCAACTCTACTAATAATGTGTAGTTAAAACTGTAGATAATTGCTCCAATTATTAACTAAAGCCCAACTCCTATAACTCGGGAACACTTAGGCGGATCTTAATTTTGTTTCTGGTGGAAGCTGATTGAATTTCATATAAGGTACATGAATGATTAAAGCCGTACATTAAGGTCGGACTAACCGTTCCCGAGTTGTGGTCGAAAACGTGCGAAAAAACGTTTTTGCCAAAATTTTCCATTTTTAGCGCAACCTTTTTCCAAAAAATGGAAAGGTGCGCTCACCTCCTCGACATGTATGTTTTATTTTTGTTTTTGTTTTTTTGTTTTTTTTTTTGTTTGTGTACAGAGCATCACGCCCGAGCGGCTCAACAGATTTTCATGAGGGTGGTCTCATTGTCATCAGCGAGTTCGGGGGGTGGTTATAGGCTACCTTGATTTTTCCTCCCTCATCCCCTTCATCGGTTTTCGGGAGGTCCTTCACGACGAAAGTTGTTTATCTCTGATGTGTAACTAGGAGGCCTCAAAAGGGGGACGAAAGTTTTTGTCCGATTTCGTTGGTACAAGGGTCTATGGAATGAGCTTTTTAGGCTGATTCCAACGACTCCAAAACGATTTTTGCAGCCTGAGCCGTTCGTTACCTCTGATCGGCAAAAGGTTTTCTTAAGCATCGGTCGTTAGGGTGCAGTTGTTTACGTAATGAGCATCACGTGGATGATGTGTTGTGTGGCATAGTTTGGTCGCTAGATACCTACTGTTTCTTAGTTTCTCTCGCTCATTAAATATATCGTAATAACAAAAAGGTTGCGCTCATCTATTCAATTCAATTGATGGCTTGTTTGCAATGCCTGCCCCTCCCTCAAATCAAACTTTTACACGAAATAGTTGCGATGGAAAATTTATTTAGCTTTCACGAGAAAAAAAGAAATTTAGAATCGGATCAATAGTTTACGAGACACAGCCGAAAATGTCCTGAAAAACGTTGTTTTCCGCGTGGTGTCAGATTGGGCGGTTCTGGTTTTGGTTTAAATTTGGTTTCTCGGCTCCTATTTGATCTACAGAGTTCTACGAGTGCCAAAATGAATACTAAAGATTTCCTACAGTTACCTCAAAACGAATATCCTCTTAGAATAAGTAAGTATTAAATACTTATTACAAAATTTTTGGCGGTAATTTGGGTCTGAACTTGACCAAATCTTAAAATTGAATTTTTTTTTTAAATCGCCTATTTCCAAAAGGCTATATCTTGACAACCGTAAGTCATGATGAGCTCGCGTTAAGCAGCTATTTTATCTACTTTCAAATTATATTATAATAATTATTCTAATCACGAAAAGTTTTTATATGACCGAATTTCAAATTGGATTTTGTATTTTGGAATGGTTGGAATTTCCTTTGGTTTTTGGGAACTTTGGAAAGAAAGCTTGATGTGTGGAAAGACCACCGAAAAAAGGATGGATAGTTTGTCAGTTCGGTGGAGTTGGGAATATTAGCAGGAAACTGTCAGACGTGAATCAGTCGGCTCAATAAACCTGAAAAGAGATCTTTTCTAAAGACTCCGCCCCCTCCTGAGGTCCATGTGATGATCAACAATGACAGAACCCCCCCAACCAGGACGTTCAGGTTGACCCTCCACGGATTCGGCCACAGTAAATACGGCGGGCAAGGGGTTGTTGAACCTGGCGGAGGCGGATCGTCAGGGGGTGGTCAGGGTGTGTGAGGAGGGGGCGGGGGTCGTGTCTTGCGGGTGGGGTATACGCAGGCTCGGGGAAGGCGCTGTATTGATGCGGGAGTCCGCTCGAGAGGACCACACCTTACTACCCGGCGTTCCCAACCCCAAACCACAGAGTACTTGGCGTTATTATTGCCCAAAATTAATTTGGTACTTATGACGTGTTCTGTGCCAATTTGTCGTTGCTGGAAAGATTCTCTATCAACCTTTTTTGCCCAGTTAGTCTTCTAATCCAATTCTTCACGTCACACCCACTGATCATCTTCTCTCATCAGACACATCCATCATACCATTCCTTTCCCCACCCCTTCAACACCTTTAAACTCTCCCTATCGATTCCAATCGATACTCCCTTCCACCCCTTCGACGAATTTACTCGAAAAGGTCGTAAATTACTTTCGGGAGGCTAAAAGCTTTTCGGGTAATTTCACAAAGGAATCCTCTCCGCTTTCAGAGACCCCAAGTTGGAAGAGGCTACTGAAATTGGGATCTCACAAACAACATTTCCAGCGTGGATACGAACGAGAAGTGTGGTGACTAGTCTGATGCTTGTTCTTAACAATTCAAAATTGTTGAAAACAAATTTAACAAAGAGAGACGTGGAGCACATCGATCAGTGGCGTCAAAACTAAGGTTTAGATGTGTGAATGAAAAGCAATAATAACATGCAGTAAAATATCAGACAAGGTCCTGAGCTGGGAAAGTTGATAATGCACCTAACTATTTTTACAGATTTGAAACAGAATAATGAAATAAAACTTGGAATAATTCAGGTGCGTTCGCAGAGTAAGTTGTGGCCGTTCGGAATTGAATCAAAACTCGAACTCTTCCAGGAATCAAACTCTCCACTCCACTCTAGAACGGCCAGAACTTCGGCTCCTCCGCAAACAACAAAGTTGACAAGACGACGTGACCGATGCGAGATCAGAGAAGGAAAATTTAATGAGATGCGCGTGCGCAACATTTCACGATCCTGGAGGCAGTCGTAATCAGTTTAGGAAGTAAAACTACAGCAGAACCGTCGGAATGATTCCGAACGACTCTGAATAAGTTCTGCATTCACAGAGCATCAGGGTTTTAATTTAACCTACTTTAAGGGTGTATAGGGTGACTAGGGGAGTATACTAAACCTCAAAATTCTGGTAGGATTATTCATTATAAATCAGTCCAACCATACAAACACAAAATTAATACCATCAAAAGTATTTTAGATCGGATTGCCAAACTCAGCTCCCCCCAGTTTCACCACAAAAATCATGAACATCTCCGTACTGTACTAACTAAAAATGGCTATCCTAATTCTTTAATCAATAAAATCTTTGCCCAACATTCATCTAGCCTCACTAGACTACAAAATTTACGACAACCCCGTATGTATTGATTGCTCTACCCCATATGTACGGGGGGTGTCAGAAAAACTTTCCACGATTTTAGATTCTGATTCTGCTCAGCTAGCCTTTAAAAACAAAAAAAAAAAAAAAAAAAAAAACTTTAGGAAATCTTTTCACTAAAACCAAAGACCCCATCCCTCCCCACCAACAGAATGATATAGTTTATGACATCCCATGCCAACAAAATTGCCCCAAACGCTATATTGGTCAAACTGCAAATTTCACGTCAAAACGTGTCAATACTCATGAAAAGGAGAGCTCTGGTCCAGTAAAACCCACGTCCACCGCCTTGACTATCCATTCTAAGGAAGCTGGACATAAATTTCAATTTGATAACGCCAAGATCATTGGTAAAGAAACCATCCTTTTCAAACGGGAGTTGTTGGAAATGATCCATATTGAACGCAACAAACTTCAAACAGTTAAGTTCAGAACAGATGTCCAACACCTCAGTAAATGTTACTCTGACTTTAATTCATAAAGGGAGACCGCTGACATAAAACCGTTAATGCCTTAATTGCTCACTCACCAACCCTCAAACCTTTCGAAAAGTCGGCACCCTTTGTAATCCATTTGCTACATTCTAAAAGCCCCCCACCATCGACAATTGTCAGTTCCATCTGTATATATTCCCATCTTACATATTATTTAGTATTATTTGTACGACAACGACGGTTCACATCGTGTACTGCTCTTGTCCCTGCAATTGTAAGTAACTCTGTATATTGCTTCCGAGTCTGCGAAGCAGCGGAAGCCTTGTGTTCACTTTCAGGAGAAAAAAAATTTTTGTTGTCCGAATTCAAAATTTCCACTCGCATTTTGCGTTTCATAGCCTACTGAACAAATTTGGTGTCTGTCGGTCTGTGGGTCTGTCGGTCTGTCCGCATTTCCTTGTTACAGCCATAATTTCCACAATTTTGAATGAATTTAGCTCATATTTTGAGGGGTTATGCGGATCAGGCTCCTTGAGGTCCCATACGAATTTCATCACAATTGAATCAGCGGTACGCTCTGCGCATGCGCTTACGTGAAATTCTTGAAACAGGCATAACTTTCTCAATTTTGATCGGATTTCAATCAAATTTTCAGGAATTGTGTGCGTATAGCTCTAGATGGTACCCTGTCAGTTTCATGACGATTGAATCAGCGGTACGATCAGCGCATGCGGGAACGTAATTTCCTTGCCACAGCCATAACTCCTACAATTTTGATCGGATTGCAATAAAATTTTCAGGAATTGTGTGGGTATAGCCCTAGATGGTTCCCTATCAGTTTCATCACGATTGAATCAGTGGTACTTCCTGCGCATGCGCGAACGTAATTTTCTTGTTACAGTTGTTACGTTCATTTTGAACTTGGCACGAGGAAGCTCATGTGCCATTGCCTTGGCAGTGTATTTAAACTTGCTCACTCAATGGCCGGATTATCTCTATCTACCTTCCAAATTCTATTTATCATATTCGTTTATACTATATACACCAGGCACTGTTTCATATCATATACACTTTCTACACTATTGTGTAGTATCATCAATTGTCAAATTTACAATCTAAACTCTGTTTTGTTCACTTCAGTCGGCCCTGGCGATAGGAGAATATGATACTTGAAACGTCGGCTCAAATCTTCGTCTTATTTGACTGATCCTCAACACCTTTCAAACACCATTAATTTATATTGGTCCCAGACAGGTGAAAATGCTACCAAAAGTGTACTTTCAATGTTTACTAGACAGAAAAAAAAGCTAATATGTTCTAATACGAGCCCTAATAATTATAATTATTATAAAGTTGAGAAGCTTGAAAAACGTGGTCCGTCACTCACGTAATTTCCCGAACCAACTTGGTTAATTTAAATTTTAAAAACTCATGAGATTAGAAATCAAATGGGCAGGTCTTGATGAAGGGTGTTGACATGACCTAATTGAAATGAAAAGCTACTATTAGGTTGTGGAGAATCTCCAAAAGGGGTCTTTGGATGTGGTCTCGTGGGGCGGCCGCTAACCCTCAGGAGTCACGTACCTCCAGGGCTGACAAAGGGGTGTGTTGTGGGGTGCGGGGAGGGGGTGGACCGTGAGGCTGCGAGGGAGCTCCTTGAGGGGCTATGGGGAGCGTGACCGCGTCGTTAAGTGAGGCCGTAAACCACCGATACGACAGGGCAGGGGATTGTGCTTTGGAGTTGGGCCTTTACGTGCGTTCGGGGTAGTGGAAAGGGGTTAAAACTTGGGGGGCAAAGTATGTTTTTGGGGGCAAATCACCATAGCTCCACAAACCCAAAAGACGTGGGGTGGTTAGAAATGAAGACATAAAAACGCTGTAAAAGCCTGATCGTCAACCACATTGCACAGTAGGCCGCCAAAAATGTTTTATAGTCGCAAATAGACGTCCTGTAGGTCACTTCGCATTCCTGCCGCCTGCTCTAATTGTATCTCACCTTGAGGGTCTGTCGGCGAGGAAGTACGACGTGAAGTTTGGATGGTGTATCCAATCGTACACCCATTCCTTGTCACCACTCTTGGAGTTGGATCGCCGCCCTTTTCGCGAAATTCCGGCGTGCCGCATCCTCCGCGCGGTGACACTGTTTTTCAAACCGCCCCCCACTCCTGAGGCCCCATAGCGACCTCCGACATTTCGCGATGCCGACAAACCCCCCCACCACCACCGTGCGATTTCCCCTTCATGGGGTACCATGGGGCTCGCCTCCACTCCTCTATCCCATGGTTATATCCCAGGGAAGGGAGGGGTTTGTCAACTCGTCACAATTAGCTCGTTGATTGTAGACAATGGCGCCCTTCCTGCCTTATCCTGCATCGACACTGAGGCTACTCGGCAGGCTCAACCGGTTTCTGTCAGGTTGCATTCAACGATGTCAATAAAGTGGCTGTCAGCCTCGTTTCAAGTGTGGACGATTCGGCCGCAGCTTCCGCAACATCTCGTCCTAACCAGACAGTCTCTGTCTTATCCTATTAGCCCTCCGACATCCGGCGTCACGAGTCAAATAAATTCTGATGAACGAAGTTTGTATTGGGAGAGTCACACTTACCATCAGGAAACAGTACTGAGCGTGAAAATCAACATTTTCTTGAAGTGTTACAGCAACTTACCTGCAATCAAATACAAAGTAATTAGATTATTAAGTATTACGTAATTAATTAAATTAAGTTATTAATTAAGTTATTATTAATTAAGTTATTATTAATTAGTTAAAATTACGTTATTAATTATTTTTCGAAGGATCCCAGGGGATCAAATAAGGCGTCGTTTTCCGAGAAATTTTGGACGCAAAATCCGTTTTTTCGAGTTTTCACATCTGTCCAAACATTGAACAGAATTTTTTTCTTCTAATTTTGGTTTATAATTCTTGGAATAATACACTTATGTTTTCGCGACGGGGGTCGACGACTCGGATCGGCCTCAAAATTTGACATTATCTATTAGAGGTCTACATTCTAAAATTTAGAATTTCGCATTTAATCCGAAATGTCCGTCCGCCGTACGCCGTCCGGGCCGTTTTGGGCAGTAGGCATTTTTTTTAAATCTGAAATTTTGACAAAATGGTTTACTAGTTGTGCCTGCAAGGATTTCAGCCTGATCGCCCAAACCCGTGGGGCACTATGGGGCTAAAATGAGGCTACTGGAGGGGCTTTTTGAAGGCTTTTTCCTATGGGATCAAGTCGGGTGTCGTTTTCGAAGTATTTTTGGACGTAGAATCCATTTTTTGGGGTCCCGCAACGATCCGATTTCACTGTTGCGATCTATAGGGCTTTCATGAGGCAGACAAAATTCCTACTTAGGTTTAATTTTTTATCAAATAGGTTCAAAAATGGGCCTAGTTTCCCAAAATCGAAAAAACCTTTAATCTTGGTGTTTTCAGATTGCAATCAATTTCACCCAATATTCAATGACTGTATGATAAATTAATTTATAGTGTTACGTCAGTACCCCCCTGTACCTAATTGTAACGAAGAGTGGAGCTTCCTTTCCTTCTTCCATGGGCCGGCCCTGTACGCATTTCACCTAGGTAGATATTTTTCAGTGAACACGCATGATGATGTCAACCAATTGATAAGTTCTCGGGTGAAACTGACATTAACGGTTTGGATTAAATCAAATTTTCAGCTCATTCCTTACGTATTGGGGACAAAATCCGTCGAAGCCGTAGGTATCAGCATTCAAAATGCCCCTATTACCTCTGCGATTACCCAAATCTCCCTATTAACACTGTTCTCATCCCCTTCTCAACCATCCCCCGGTGTTTACTCCCACTGCCAGACGCCACACATCCTTCCGGTGGTTTCTGCCTGATCCTGCCCACCAATGGAGGGGGGGGGGGGGGAAGGCTGGTCCTGACATTTGAGACGGGATTAAGCCGCTCGGTAGCCCAATCCCCGCAACCATTCCATCCCGTCGACTTCCCTTCCCCGCCTTCCTTCGGGAGCCTCCGAAAGCCATCCGGACCTTCTGGAAAGCCAGCTTGAGGGAATTCCCATCAGAACAGAAATCCTCCCCAATTCATCGCTCGTGAGAACCGATATTGCCAACCGTTCAACTGAAAGCCGCCGAATTCCTCGATTGTACCACATTCTCATCGGATTAGGTCTGCAACTACTTGTGGTTATTATGAACCATGACGATCACAATCAGTGTAGTAGTAGTAAACCCCTTTTGGTTTATTATTCTTGGAATAATGATGTATTCGTGTCGGAGGTCGAAAGATTTGATCGGCCTCAAAATACGTTTCAAGTCGTGTAGATTTTAAAAGCGAAATGTCCTTCCGCCGTACGAGCCGTTTTGGGCAGTAGGAATTTTTCATAAAATCTGAAATTTCAATGTTCTCAGAGGTCGTCTTCAAAACTCCCCCCTTCACTTTTCGTACCATTCTTCAAAGAAACTATACCTACCAAACGACTGAGGAAAGATAAAAAAACCGTTGCGAACTTCAACACAAACACTACAGTTGAGAGGGCGAGCGAGCGAGTTAGGGTTGAACCTAGGGATGTTGAAAAAGTATCGATCCTTAAAAGTATCGATACTTTTCAATAAAAGTATCGATACATATCGATACTTTTTGTCCCCGATACATATCGTAGTATCGATACTTTTTTCCGGTATCGGCGCCGATACTTTTTTTATCCCTTTCATTTCATCAGATTCAGGCCTTCGTAGGGGGGCCCGGATTTTCTTGAGAATTTTTTTTTTTCTTTTTTTTTTTTGGTAAAAAAGGTGGGAGGAGAGGCAAAATGGGAAAAGGGACAGATCAATGTAGGAAAAATGTGCATAAAACCTTTTTTTTTTCTTTTTTTTTTTTTAGGGGGCCCGAAGAATTTTGCCCCCGGGCCAGGATTTTCTCTCCACGGCCCTGCCTGTCCTCCCACGACTCTCTGTGTCAAGTTCCATTCACACTAAAGTGACATCGTGAATGCTGCGAGAACTGCCTGCTTGTCTTGGCTCTGGCAGAGGTCCTCTGTACAGGTAAGTACTTATGTGCAGTTCAAGTTTCGACTTTTTTTTTTAACCTGACAAAAAGTACAAGTCTGCCCTCTGTGCCAAGTCTGACCTATCTTCACGTGCTGCTGCTTCGCCTTCCTCCCCCTTGATGATTAAGAAGCTCTTCGCTGGTCCTGGAAAGTACTCTTCCTCTTTTAGCTATAGCTACTATAGTAGAACCCAATTCTTATATTAGCCTTAAGGCTAATTAGCTTTTCTATGCAGACCACTTTGTCTGCATACTATAGTTCTGCTGCCAACAAGGAGTTTTCAGGCTTTTGATTATTTTGAGGTCGCAAGTTAAACATGCGGGGCGCTGCGGCGCGCCGTCGAGCAGCCAAATTAACCTTTCTTTAAAAAAAAAATCCAAACTTTTTCGATCTCAGTGTTGAGAACAGTTTTACGAGAAAACGTAAGTATGGAAAAACTCGTATAAAAATGATTTTTTTTTTTTTTTTTTTGAAACTACACTGTAGTAAAGTTAGGTCACTCCTGGGTGGTGGCTGCTCTCCCAGACAATCGTTTCGAGTTAGGAGGCTCATGAAAGATGCATGGCGCGTGGACTCCGGGCATCAATTTATATTGAAAAGTTGAGGGGGATGACTGATTGAGGAAGTCGGCTAGGATTCGAGAGGTCTCGTCTTCGAAGGATCCTGCTGGACCCCAAGTTTCATCCCAAGTCACCTGTTTTCATTCAACCAACGAATTATTTGCATTGTTAAAATGTTACTTCAAATCAACAACTTCAGAGGTGAAAACCCTCTGAGTGGAATTAACCAGCAAGATAAATGTTTGTAATGGAATTTTCTAATCTAAACGCGACGTTGACCGAGGTAAGTGAAGGTGAAGGTTGGCCACGTTGTTATCGGGCGAGAGACCTAATGAAGGCGGTATCGATTGAACACAAACGTAGTTAAACTGATGCCGATAATGAGAATTACCTGGTGAGGGTAATGGCCAATACCGTCATATCCCCTAGATAGTTAAACGGCAGAGTAACTTCACTAACGCGAACTGGGTTATTAACCCCTGAAGGTGTTTAAAAGTTCGGAAAACAATTGATCGTATTTATGAGACTAATAAGAAGTTTATGATTTAATAAATGGGCGATAGTATTTAATGTGAACCTAATCCGCATGACATGTGGGACTTAGATTGGTCTGGCAAAACCTGGCTTCCCATCTGCACCTTCTGCCCATTCTGCAACTTGTTTATGGAGGAGCCGAAACCGGTTTCTTGCAGAAACTTGTTTTGTGGGGAGTGGGAACCGGTTTTCCCACAAAAACTTGTTTTGGGGGAAGTTGAAACCGGTTTCAATCAGCATAAACTTGTTTTGGGAGAAGTAGAAACCAGTTTATAATCCAACAAAGAAGACAATAAACTTGGTTTCACGTGTAGTTGTGTACGTAAAGTTTTCTGCCCTCAGCTGTAAAGCTCTTCAGGGCTATAACTTATAGCCTATAAGGGGTTAGCTGGTAAGTTTTTTTTTACGATTACGGGATGTGATCGAACAGGGTGTCGTTTTCGAAGTATTTATCGACGTAGAATTCATTTATGAGTGTCGCGAACACATCCAACTACACTGGGGGGAACTACAACTGGGGCTTTTAAAAGATTTTGGGCAGAAGACTTTTGGGGGTCTCATAGCCGTCTGACTCAGGTAGGTATGCATTTTTTTCTCCATTTTGGTTAATTATTCTTGGAATAATGCACCTATGTGATCGCAACGGAGGTCGAAAATTCAGATTGGCCTCAAAATTTGACATTAGGCGTTTCATCCGATCTAGAGCTTTCAATCCGTTTCAAGAGGTCTAGATTCCAAAAACTAAATGTCTGTCCGCCGTCCGAGCCGTTTTTGGCAGTATGAATTTTTTTCAGCCCGATCACATGTTTGCCCCCCTATGTAAAGTCTCGTGGTCCGTGCAAAGTAGGTACAAAACATGCGAAGCCTAGCGGTGCCGAACCGGGTTAGCTAATTATTAGCTGTAACCATGTCGATAATTATTATTGATCAGTATCGGAGACGCTGCAACGATATAGCAATACAGCCTAAAAAAAAGAGCAAACATATTTTCGATGGGCGAGAGAAAAATAAAATATATCCCACTCAATGCCAATTTAGAACGAGGAACATCGCTTGTTTACAAGCGTAATTCCCTTCCATTCAACGCCCGATGAAGAAGGCGCTCCACCGTCTTCTTGTTTAAAGGCAGCAATTCACTTAGCGACGGTAAACGGGAAAGAAGGAAATTCGAGGAAATCTAATAAGGAAAGGAAGATAGGATCCAGCGGAGCTACACGAGGGAGTCCGGGAGTAGAGAATGTAAACCATGTGTCTCGAGGAAAACGGCGAAAAAAACATCTTTCGACTGATCTTGCAAAAAGTTTCTGTGCTTAGTCAATGAAATCACGAATGAACTCCCCGAAAAAACCTCAGGACGATGAACTGAGCTGACGATTTATTTCGCGATTTGCGGAAACCTGGAGGGAATTACCGCGAAAAAAAACACCCCATTTTCACCGCTAATGTAACCCGAACGAGGAATATAAAGTCGGCCTCCGGGCAAATGTTGACTTTCCTCGAGCGGAAGGGTGTAAATCATCTTGAAATATGAACCTTTCCACAAAGGCCGAGAGCCTTTTGATGTGGTGGGTGCACGAGCGATTCTTCATTTTGGCGAAGAGCTGAGTTAAGATAGACAATGTCTCGTGGTTGAGGTTCTCGAACCGTCGAACGCGCAAACCGAAATTCCCCGAGCAACGCGGGTGTAACTCCTGCCTACGAGGGGGCCAAATGAGCTCCCACGGTTTGATACACGCCATTCATCACCTCCCTTCTAATTTAATATCTCTCGCAACTGGTGCCTCCGACATCCACAACCAGCCGTAGGACGCACACCGTTTTAACATGTCCGTTAATTACATCAGTTTTCAAAGAAAAAAAATGTTGGGCCCCAACCATCAAAAAATTAAAAAAAAAAAAATCCTGTTCGATCACTCTATTTTTGCTGGGAAGGGGGAAACCTAGAACGGAGCGGAGGTTCCCTTGTCTTCTCACGAGAGGCCTTTTAGGGGCATCCATTGCAATCCCGGCTGGACAGACTTTCACTTTTCGCTCGCCGGTTGATAGCCACTGCACTCCCTGCGCTGCCAAGGCTCGTAATGTGAACTTCGTCGCTGCACTCCCTGACTTTATCTCTGATAGATAGTATAGAAGCGATGTGTTGTGCAGGTACAGGAAATCCATCCCTGGCGTCGAAAAATCATGGCGACCCATCCCATTAACTTTTCAGTGATCCGTCCCAGTTAAGGCAATCTATCTCTGGACGAAGTCTCTCTCCTTATCAATTCATCCCCCGCTTGGCAGCAATTTTGCAAGCATTGCACAGGTATGGAAAGCTTGGGGACCATCTTGGCAAGCCTTGGAAACCCTTAACCAGCTTGGCACCAACTTTGCAAGCCTTGGACAGGTCTGGAAAGCTTGGAGCCATCCTGGAAAGCCCTGGAATCCCTTATCCAGCTTGTCACCGTATTGGCATGCCTTGAAAGTCCTTAGGTAGCGTGGGACGAGCAGAGACAAGAAGCATCACTGCTACCCTGCACTGCCTCGAACTGGCTGACGGTTGTGGCTGCACGTGCGTCAGAGTTTTCCAGCATTTGCGGTGACCGTCCTGGAGGTGGAGGTTTTCCCTGGTGGTGTAAGGGAGGACTGGAGCAGGCTTGACAACAGCCCGTCGAGATACAGGCCATTTGGTGCCTTTGAAGCGACTTCCTTGAAGGCCATGGCGGCAACATTGGTCCAATAGCTAACAGGAAGTAAACAAAACAAGTTGGTGGAAACCCTCTGGTGGAAAACAACCAATTGGCGGAGGAATCGAGACCAAGACCTGGTAGAAGGTGTGCCGTATCTGAACATCTCCAGCGAAAGTACACTGCTCGTTCCAATACCTTCGTGCCTACAAAACCAGATCTAGGGAGAATCCTTTCCATCTCAAGCAAGTACCCTGTGAAAGAAAACCTAGCCCATCACAACCAATTTCCTTCAACCACAAGTGGTGGCATGATTATTAGGTACTCACTTACCACTCGTACCGTGAGGTCAGTTCCCTAAGGACTGAGGGAAATACCGTGTTTACAACAGTAACAGAATGCGCGAACTCTTATTTGAAATGCGTTAATCTTCTTATAACACGATGAAGACTAGAACATCCCAAGAGCAGACGTCCTTGAAGACGAAAGCACCTACTTAGCGATCTTGTTTTCCACCTTCCCGTCCAGAACTTGATTCGATAACGGGGAAGGTAAAGTCGACATACAGAGCCAGACAGCATCTCATTCAACCTCCATTAGGCTTTCCTCGTCACGCCAACTGTCTGGGTTTTCCCGCTCTTCTTCTGACACTCGGCATGTGTTATGAACTATGCAGAACACGATAATCTGTTCAGAAATTCGTCATTCAAATCCTCGAACGCCGATACAATATTCTAATCGCCCCATTAGGACTCCACATCACGCTGAATACCACACACAAACTGGTGCAGATGAGCGGAATTCGGGATAATCGAGAGAATTATAGGATGCACGTGGGCAGCAGTAAATCCCTCGTTAACGAGACGAATCTCCGTCAATTCAAGCTCCAGTTTTAGCTTCGTGATTCATCACATTCTCTTTCTACTACCCAACTCTAACACAATAAAGACATCGAATGAATAAAACTTTTGGACTCATTCATGTAATGTTCACTCACTTGATGAATGCCAGGATCAAAATTGTTATACGTCTTCGTTACGGGAATTGGAGTATCTAGGGATAGCTGGGGAGTGTGCTGAGTCAGGGTTGCCAACCGTCCTCCCTTTTGGTCATCTGTCCTCCCAAAACCCGGGACCTCGGGAGGACGCTCAAATGTCCTCACTTTTCTGTTTGTGAATTGATGTTTCTTCAACAAACAATAATATTGTATCTATATATATAGATAATATTATTATCTATAGATATAGATATATATTAGCTATAGCTTCACTCACAACGCGCTAAGTTCCTACCTACCTAACTAAAAATTACGTTAACAGCTACCTACCTAGCTAAAATAACGTAGAAAGTTAAAACAGAACAATCGCGGCAACCAGCTACGAGAAGAAATGAAAAGAGGAAGAACTTCTTCCGAAGAAGGAGTGATCACATTAAATGATTTTCTTATCAACATTGTCTTTTTCTGTCACTTAATCTGCCCTTTCTTGTTTGAATACCGGTGAATGTTATCATCTTCACATAGATGCCGATTACTTTGTGAGATTTTTGCTTAGTTTTAGGTGGAGAAGTTGAGTATCTAGGTACAGTTTGTGCTAAAATGGATACGGAAACCGACAGTGATGTTGAGGAAGACCCAAAGTGTTCGAAGGCGTGGGAGAAGGATTGATTACCTGTGGGCACGAGTAGATAAGCGTATTGCTCCTTTTGCAAGAAATCGTTCCGTACAAAATATGGTGGAACAAGCTCTTTGAAACGTCATGCCTCCAAACAAACTCATAAAAGGAATGCTTCTGCCGTCATACAGAATAAAACGTTGCCATGCTTATGTCCAGACCGACTTTCACTCCTGAAAATGAGAAAATTGTTGCCGCTGAGGTGACAAAATTGTATCATGGGGTGTGATAGTGGTGGACGGGAGGGTTTTTGAAGTTTTTCGTCTATCGGATCGAGGTAGGTGTTGTTTTCGAAGTATTTTTGGATGTAGAATCCATTTTTGGGGTCCCAGAACGATCTGGTTTCACTGTGGGATCTATAGGGCTTTGAAGGGGCTTTTTAAGAATCCCAGGAGGAAATTTTTTTCATTGACAGAATTAATTTCGGACAAGTAACCTCTGTCAAAGATTAATAAACCCTTGTGTAAAGTTTGCAGCTTTTTTTCAATCAGATTGGCGCCTCATAAATAGCTGCACCCGAGACCTTCTACAAACTATTTATTTTCTAAATGTATAAAAGTGGTCGTTTTTCCATGTTAGACGAACTGCCTAACGAAAAATTGTTGCAGCAGTTGAAACTTCAATGGGAGTCCTACTAAGTAGAAGACCGCAAGTCTAGCAGTCTCCTTTTCTCACATCAGGACCTATCTACCTCTAACTATTTATAGAACGTAAACAAGAACAGTGAAACAGCGGAGTCACGTGGGAAAACATGTGGGAGGCTTCGTACAACACTCGCAGCTTAAGGGGACTAATCCGGTAACTGCCGTTGTTGACGACAAAACATAACTCGGCTTTTTACGAGTCTTCGTCAGATTCCGCCAACCCAAACCCTTCATGGCATAACAATGAGCATCAGCAGCTGAAGGGCTTTGGATGCGTGGATTTGACAAGCTCCTCGAAACAGGCGAATTCGCGTTTTTTATGGACCTGTGGACAGGTGGGTTTAAAGCTAAAAGCAGGAATTGGGGGGGGGGGGGGGGGGGGGCCTGTTGTGAGTGAGAAAGTGGCTGAATCTCGGGTCCTCTCTTGGGAGGCTCACAGCGAAACAAGAAGCATCGAAAGTATAAGACAATTTTCAAAATGACTACTGTGGGAATTTAAAGTTTAATTTGCCATACACTGAGTGTCATTATACACATTATTATAATGTCAAACCTCGGCAGTAACTTTTTCGGGATCGAGCCCGCTGACCAGGCCTCCCCTGACGACATTTCGTCCAGGGAAGCTGAATCAGCGGGTGAGATCCCAACGCCTCCTTTGGCTAGGGTGCTTTCCCATGTAAGACCGGGTCCGCTGGCCAGGCCGCTTTTGTCGACACTTTGACTAAGGCAGCTAAACCAACGGGCTTCGTTAATTCTGCGAGCCCTGGGCGAGATAATACCGAACACGACACTTAGTGCAGGGTACTATGTTCCTCACGGTTCCCTTCCGAAGACGACGCCTCTCCACAGTATCTTAACGCTTCATGTAAGCCAGTCATGCAAGCGAGTCATCTTTTTCTGTGGCAGTATCTTCCCCCTGGTTAGTAGATCACGACCTAAATTCGTGTTATGCCCAGGATGGAACATTCCCACACTCCCTACTTGTTCCTCCAAAGATAACGGCGGCGAAATCGTGGATAAACGCCTCAGGCTTTCCGCCAAATACACAACACAAAATATAGTGAATCTAAATTCAAATTTAGAAACACGAATGTTTGTCAAACTCATCCATCACCCGCAGTATGGGGTGTTCCACAACTTCTATCAAGACTTTTCATTTTTTCGCATACAGCATCCCATTACGTCTTCAGTTGAAAATCCAGCCCTGCACATCAGACCTTTGATCTGTAATGAAACAGAATAGATTACATGCCCAGCAACTTAACGAGGGCACAACTTCGACGATGCGTCCGACCAAGTTTCAACGAGTGGAATTTGCATCGAAGAGGCTGCTAAGGTGAATGCGGTAGGTGAGGCGATGGTGTTAGTGTAGACGAGAGCGAGGAGACGGCCTTTGTTATGGGACTTGGTAAAACACCGACGACCACTTAAATGTTTGCTTTCCCCTTCATGTGTAGTTAGTGTCGGATGAACCTCATTTTATTCGAACAGGTGGAAAGTTGTGCTTTTCAGGGCGCTCTTGCGGTTAGGTTTATGAAACACGGATGTGAATATGGAATTGCATTCATTAGTCAGGTGTCGTTGGTGGGAGTACAGAATGGAGGTGTTCGAGGAAGAATCGAATAGGATCCACAGGGTTCCTGCGTAACTTGGTGTGTCCTCGATCTTCGAATATTATGTTGCGTTGGGCGGTTTTTTGTTATTTTAGCGGCAGTATGTTCTTTATTACGACCTGGCTGGCTGCCTGAGGGTTCTGACGACTAGAAGAACAAGAGGGTTCAGCTTCCCAAGTCTGTGCTGCCTCTTGCCAGACCAGTCGAAGGGTCTTCTCACAACAAAACATACCTACAGCCGAGAACGTGGGGAAATCCCCACAAATAGTTTTCAGTTGTTTCTTCAGTCCAAGCAACGAAGACATTTTTTTTCAGTATTTTTCAACCAGCTTTTTTCCAAAAATTTCGCCAACGATGATGACGAGGGAAACGATTTTGCCAGATGAAAAGCACGAGTGCAGAATAGCATTATGGCAATGTCAACTGACCACACCCTTGTTGTAATTTTTCCACCTCTCGCTAGGGTGGTTCGGTTTCGGTAGCGTAAAGGCTCAGCACTGATTGGCGGCTTTGTTTACCATTCCAGGCTGGAAGGTTTGGCGGTTTGAATAGTTTATGAGTTCCACCGAAACTCCTACCCCGTTTGGAAAAATCCTCCGCTATCGTTTTCTCTCCCCCATACACTACGGGGGATCGCTGTCTCGCTCACGCCCTTATCTATTTATCTCCCTCACACTACCAGGTACCCTTCTCTCCCATACACCCCAGCTCTCCTGGCCTTGTTCCCTTTTCGCTCTGAATTACTGTTGCTCCCGTCTAAAAACGTTCAGAATTCCCGTGGAAAACCCATCTCTCGGCCCGTACTAACCCCCCCGAGTTAACAAGCTAGGTACGGTTTCCCAACGGATCCACGAATTAAAACGCTAGCGGGTTTCACGAAAGATAACCGCGTTCCAGCTCACTCGATTCAATCAGGACCAAAATTAATCGATGTCGGACAAGTTTTCATCAGTTCTCTTTTTGTTCCACAGTCAAAACATGGAGGGGTGGAACTTCCATCATTAGAGCCTCCAGGGGAGTTCAAGGACGATACTCGCGGTGAGCTATGGCTCCAGTGCCAGATGTGTTCGGAATGGGTTGGAGCTGACCTGGGAATCTACGAGTACATCTGTGATTTCTACCAATGAATTTCCATGGGTTTGAGCAAAAAGCATTAGCACCTATTTTTTTATTTTAACAAACGAATCGTTTGAAACGATAAATAATTTTTGGCGAAAAATTTGCTGAGACCAACCCCTGGTGGTCCATAATACCTTCCGCTAGCTGAAATGATTTTGTTGTGATGTTTGTGATCGCAATATGCTGGATATATCGTCGGGTGAGAACAGTAGTGACGTAATTAGTCCGAATTTTGAAAAATTGAGTTAAGACCGGCAAAAGACCCCCAAGTGAGCCCTCTTTAACGTGCAGTTTTGGCGGATTTTTAACTCAACTCTTTACCGAATTAGCGCCACTTACGTCGCCCACTACTAGTTGAAAATGGGTATAGACCAAGTGTAATAGTGGCGGAAGCAGGCTGACGCCAGTTTGGTATATGGAACGTTTGTGTAAACTGAGGATAGCAGTGACTCTTTTTGATATCGGCCGTTTTCCATCTCGCCATGAACAAGATTTTGCGAGTTTATTAGTGCAAAACTGACAATTTCTCGCATAAGACACCATTGCACTGAAAGGACTTGCACTTCTTTTTTCTCTCTGGAAAAGAAAGAACAACACATATTTTGTATTTTATTATGTGACATTATTGTTAGTTCGTAGTCAAGTTTAAAAACTTGAATTAGTCTAGCAAGCTTAGTAAACTTGAGTCACCTTCTAAAATTTGCGATTTACCTGTTGTGATAGGAAATGTTCCTCGAATTCAAGATATTAAGTTCCTAGCAGCTGCTGTGAGCTGAAACGTTAATAATGATAGTTAAATGTGTAGGTACCTTCCACTAGTGTGCAAATATTTCATCCCCACTGCTGACTATGATGAATGAATCATAGGCATGAACCATACATCTTATGCTGGGGAACTGGCAATAAATAAGGCGTGAAATTTAACTAAATCGAGCACTGACTCCGCTTTACGACCTGCTACACTCAAAACATTTATCAATTAATCGTTTGTGAACCTCGACAGTGCCCTAAATAAATTTTTCCTAATTATGTGGGTTATTAATTTTACTTAAGCCTCAGCATATTTTTGAAAAAGTAGTCACGCATTGATGCAGTACTGACGTAAATCAAAATTGCAATTTCTACCGGTCACTTTATGGAGCTGAAATCATCGGGGCTTGATAAAGAACGGAATTTGAAGTGGAAACAAAAAAAAAGCTTTTTATAATGCTAATTTATAACCAAGTAATTAGAGTGGAAAGTTTTGACAAAACTTCAAACTCAATTATCTCGAAAGTACACTTTTTCTACTTACGTCACTACAGTTCTCACCCGACGATATTATGTGCTCCATACCAGGCAAATTCTTCTAGATTTGTGGCCATGATCAATTTTTGAAGAGGTTAGTGCGAAAAACCAATTAACGAGCCATTAAGACTTAATGGCTCGTTAATTCTTAGTATAACATAGTATACTTAGTATAACGATGATAGAGTTATGTATAATTTTTTTTAAACGGTGCAAATTTCACTCAAGGGATTATTATTCTGCGTTACAGGTTAATTGTGCAAACATTTCTCGGAAAACGACACCTTATTTGAGGGGACCCGTAGGGTAGTCGAAAAAGAAGGCGAAAACAGGGTAACTTTAGGAACCTGCCCTGCCCTTAATACTGGTCCAATCTGGCTCAAATTTTTACCACATTATCAGAACATAGTCTACTCAAAACGCATCGCTTAGTTTTTTTTTCTAAATACAATTCCCAATTTAGCGCGGAGTTTTCAAAATTTGGTCACTTTTACCCAGTGAGTTATGGTCGACACGGCCGCCCCACGAACGTTTTTTCCAAATGTTGAGCCTTGGAAATGTTCCTTCCTTCATGCTGAAAATTCTAAAAAAAAAAATCGAGACCTCAAACACAGCCCGAGAAACAGGTTCCGAAAGAGCGGAAAACATAACTTTCGGGAAACGCGAAAAAACCAAAACCACCTACTGCGCAGTAGCCGGCGCGACGGGCGCTCGCTTGATTTGATGTGTTTTTTCACTCTATTTTCTCTCATGTCGAATTTGTGGCCTCCATTAGAATATTTTTGAGACAAATAAATTTTACTACAACATTCACATGTTTGATAGGAATGAAAAGAAAAAAATTGAAAAGTTTTTCCCCCGAAGGGAATAAAAACTATAATTTTGGATCAACAAGTCTGATCCACCTTGAGAACACAACCATTCCCCCCGCACGGTCCTCCCTACCCGAGACCGTTCCAACTCCAGTGGATTATACCGTATCAGTCAGCTGTGCATGCGTAGCTCCGATGTTCACTTGAGCGTCGTTATGAAAAAATCAGTACCAGAGCTGTCAAGTGAATAAAATGGGTGGATCAGACTTGTTGATCCAAAATTATAGTTTTTATTCCCTTCGGGGGAAAAACTTTTCAATTTTGGAGTCAGACAAGTCTGATCCACCTTGAGACGTGTTTGTTATCTGACAGCTCAAGTGAACAGGAGTGGGTACTGTGAAAAATGCGGAGAAAACAACTAGTAATAGGTACTAGTGAATGGTTCATATTCAAACCTTGAATATCAAAGGACCAGTGATCGTTTCATTAAACAACGTTTTTTGCTATAAACATGCGTTAGTAATCTCAAAAAGAACAAAAGGTGCCTACGTGGCCAGGCCAGCACCTGGCGCTTCCACAAGGAGACCGCATTCCATTGGGCCAAACAAAATGTATTGGCCATTCATGTTATTTATTGAACATTGTATGCTGTTTTATGCTACCTCTCACCAAGTATGAGCATGTCACATACGGCAGCAAACAAAAACAGCATTCCTAAAGCAAGCAATTCATAAAGAAATTGTTGTTTCGCAAATATATTGGTACATTCATAATGAAACCGAATTCCTTAAGTACCACTGAGTGCATAGGTACTTTACACGACGCCCCCAACCGAGGACGGCTCCCCCGATCAGGTCGCGATCTGTTCCTCAATAGGACGGTTCTCCCGATTAGCCTCAACGTTGACAAGTAATGAGAGATCGGCATGGACGAAGCCACCGAAGTCTGAATGAATTGGGAGGACTGCTTCTAACCCATGAGCAACTCCCGTTATTCTGGGATGACGGGAATTGAGGAATACTGAATACTGCAACGATCTTGGATCCCAAGTACTTAACTCCAGAAATGTTGATTATCGAACTGCAACGATCTTGGATCCCAAGTACTTAACTCCAGAAATGTTGATTATCGAACTGAAGTGAAACCAAGAGTAACGAACGACAACAAGGTACTTACGAGGTAAGTACAGGTAAGATACTTACAAGGATTATAAACTCGTCGTCCAGCCAGAAACAGTGAAAGAAATGACAGTGTGAGAGATGCAAAGCCTCTCTGGTTTGAAAATCGACCATCTGCAAAATGCCCAGCAGGCAAAACTGAATTGGGCATTGTCACTAGCGTAGACGTGCAGAGAGGAAGTAGAATGATGTGGAAGATTACGTAGATGAAGATAAGATGGATTGCGAAGGCCCACATTGTTGGAGGTAATCTCAGCCTGCCACGAGACCAGGGTAAGTACGTCAGCAGATCCAAAACTTGTTTCAATAGGATCCTTCGTCAACTGCAGAGGGACTCCAGCAACGGACTGATGCAGTGACGGCCCTGTGGCTGGGCCGAGGTGCGACGTATCTATAGATGCACAAAGACCCACTGAATTTCGTGATGCCCCCCACAACATTTGATTTTTGGGAGGCAAACTGGTCGATTTCTGGAACTCTCTAACACCAGTCTGTTGGTACGAAGTTTTGAGATTAGCTGTCAGCAGTAGAGACCTCTTTCCTTGGGAAGCAGAACAGCAGTAAGTGAAACCATCCAACATGGACAAAACTTGTACCCTCCAAACTGTAAAGGCTTCACCTCCTGTTGCTACCGTGTGCCAGATGGGCTATAACGATCCAGATACAGGACAGGAAACAGCCCATACCAATTCAAGTGATACCTGATACCACCGCACCCCAAAGCTAATCGGACCCTTTAAGTTCAGGTGTTTTGACAAGTGAGGAAGTGCGCAACACGGCAACCAGCCACCTGGAAGAGCTGCCAGGGTCCTGGGTAGATTTGAAATTTAAGTAAACCGCAATATAATCACAGGTCAATTGGTTGAAATCCGATGGGACTGGGTGTCCCCTGTGATCAGTATGCACTGGTAGCGAATAGGTCGGGTCAGGCAACAGGTTTGTCCTGGGTCTGTGATGGACAGCCTCCCTCCTTTTTGCAGGTAATTCGAAATATATTCAGTGATTTGGGGTTGTCCGACACTGGAAACATCTAGCGGTATTGAAAGTTGAAACCAGGGCGCCCATCTTTTAGGGCTTAAGCACAAGTTATCTGTAGCCGAGCTCATCATTTTGAGAAAAGGATGCTGATAATAGAATTCCACTTCCTAATTATCCAGGATGTTTCGAATCTCGTCATCTTGAAGGTGTTGATAAAAAGAAGGTCAATATTCTTTGAGACAGCCCCCTCCCACTCAAATGTGAGGCGGTAGATTCGCACTATCACGACGATTTTGATGATCGGGATTATACGGAAGAGCTTTCTATTGCAGACCACAATATTGTGTTTGCTAGTGGGCACATAGCTATTGTTTATGTGTCACATAGGTATTGCCTTGCATCCCAAACAGCGAAGTAATAACATTTGTCTTTCTCCCTCCAGTTCGCTTCAAAAGATCCTAGAAAGATCCTCAGTGCTAGTCACATACAGTTTTGATCTTCCCTATGCTGGCATTAGATAAAACGAGCTAGTAAATCACTGGGAGTTTTACTCACCATTGTCAGATTTACACAGGCTTGGAAGACTGCTGATGGGACCTTAACTCACCATGCGTTCTTAATAGGTACGTCCCAAATCGAACTTACTGATAACGGAGAACCCCCATTTGCGGTGCCTTTCCAAGTCGCAGTCAACATGAAAATTGTTGATCCAAACAATCAGCTGAGTTAGTGGCCTTACGTCCAACCGTCCGACCACATGAAGCCCCAGCCACAAGGGGGGAAGCGGCTCCCAGAAGCAGGGTCCACTCAACACAATCCACATTACTTTACTTCTGCACAAAATGTGTGCAATATTTAATATGCCAAGTTCGAGCGTAGCATGGGCAATAATTGGGACCTCATGCCCCGATCCAGTATTTCCATGAATTTCCACATCCAAGTGGCCAATTCAAAACACTGAAATCCCAAGACACCAGTGGTGGTGGACAAAGACAGCCGGCATTTACAGAGAGTAAACTAATTGAGCGACTCGCCAGCTGACAGGAAGGGCACTACGAAGACAGTAGAAATTCAATCCAAAGCTGATCAAAGACGGACCCAAGAGAAATCCACGGGCTCCAGTGATCCAAGGGAAATTTTACAAACATTAGGAGGCCTCCCTGGTCAGTATGGCCGGCCCAGTTATCCATGATTAATAACAATAATAATTTCAGATTGGGGCATTAGATACAAGGCAGCTGAACTTTTCATTGTTAAAAACCGCCTGATCAGTGTTGGAACAGTGATGAAAACACGGGAAGAGCGAGCTTCAAAGTTTGATTGACCAAGACATGAGTGCAACCGAATTGGTAGTGAAAATCTAATCCGTATGAATTGACAGAGGAGCCGTCATGACCACCCGGATTTTGCCAAAGAGATCGCCAGGAAGCGGATCCCGATCAACAAGTAAATCCATCTGATGCACCATAAGATGGCATCCCATAAATGGTTGAAGAGAAGGTTATAAAGATACGACTCACCAGAAGACGAACCAAAGAACTCCGCTCATTGAACGTTTCCATAAAATACGGTGAGAGACCAAAGGATGTGTCTGACTTTGTCCCAAGAGGTCACCAAGGAGTGGACCTCAGTCACCATGCATTTCCGGCTGATTAACTATGAGCGTATAGGTAGGTAGGTAGCCATTTGGGGATTCCCTGGAAGGTTGGCTGAAGAGAAAATTAGTGAAATGTGACTCACCGGACCGAACGTTTCCATAAAATACGTTGACAGACCAAAGGATGTCTGACTTTGTCCCAAGAGGTCACCAAGGAGTGGACCTCAGTCACCATGCATTTCCGTCTGATTAACTATGGGCGTATAGGTAGGTAGGTAGCCATTTGGGGATTCCCTGGAAGGTTGGCTGAAGAGAAAATTAGTTAAATGTGACTCACCGGACCGAACGTTTCCATAAAATACGTTGACAGACCAAGGGATGTCTGACTTTGTCCCAAGAGGTCACCAAGGAGTGAACCTCAGTCACCATGCATTTCCGTCTGATTAACTATGAGCGTATAGGTAGGTAGGTAGCCATTTGGGGATTCCCTGGAAGGTTGGCTGAAGAGAAAATTAGTTAAATGTGACTCACCGGACCTGGGAGTGAACCTCAGCTCGTTGAGCGTTACCATTGGGGGTTCAGGTGAGACCGCCCGAATTTGGTCACCAGAGAGCTCGGTCAACGTTCCTTTTCTTCCGATGTATCAAGAAGGCGTCTTTTCTCTCTCCGACTCTCTGGGATTTCTTGGAAGGTTAGCTGAGGAGAAAATTATCAAAACAACTCACCAGAACGCGATCAGAAGGAGATATCCCGAGAGTCGCTTCGGGTGACCGCTCGTCGAGACTTTTCATGCATTGCGTTGACAGACCATCAGGGGTTCACGTGAGACCGCCCGAATCTGGTACAAGAGATTGCCTGAATCTGGTACAAGAGATTGCCTGAATCTCAGCTCGTCGAGACTTTCCGTGGGATGCGGTGACCGACCACCGGCGGTTCGTGTGAGACCGCCCAACCTTGAACCAGACCTGGAGACGGCGAGCGTCGGTAGGTATCCATGGATACAGACCAGTAGGAGCGAGCGTGGGTCTACGATATCACCATGGGGTAGACCTCGGCTCGACTTTTTTAAATTGAATCCACTTATCCAACCAGACAACCAGTCAATCCAGTCAATCCAGAGCGAGGAAGATCATCAGCTGAACAAACAATCGATCACACAAGCCAAAGAAGAAAAACTAAAAATGTAATAATTACGACCAAACATGTGCAAGGGTCTACGGAGATAGCTGGGACTACTTTTAATTCGGTTTATGAGGACGCCAGGGAGCGGCCCTCTGCCTGCCGAGCGTTTCCATGGAACATGTTAAAAGACCCAAGGGAGCTGAGCCCGCTTTGAATTCGGTTTATGAGGACGCCAGGGAGCGGCCCTCTGCTTGCCGAGCGTAGCCATGGAACATGTTAAAAGACCCACGGGAGCTGAGCCCGCTTTGAATTCGGTTTATGAGGACGCCAGGGAGCGGCCCTCTGCTTGCCGAGCGTATCCATGGAACATGTTAAAGACCCACGGGAGCTGGGCCCCGCTTTGAATTCGGTTTACTTATGAGGGCGCCAGGGAGCGGCCCTCCGCTCGACAAGCATTTCCATGGAACATTTTAAAAGGCCCACGGGGACTGGCCCCGCTTCGAATTCGGTTTATGAGGACGCCAGGGAGCGGCCCTCCGCTCGACAAGCATTTCCATGGAACATATTAAAAGACCCACGGAGACTGGCCCCGCTTCGAATTCGGTTTATGAGGACGCCAGGGAGCGGCCCTCCGCTCGACAAGCATTTCCATGGAACATGTTAAAAGACTCACGGGGACTGGGCCCGCTTCGATTTCGGTTTATGAGGACGCCAGGGAGCGGCCCTCTGCTTGCCGAGCGCTTCCCTAGAACATGACATGTCTTAACATGACAGTGTTAGAAAGACTCACGAGAGACATCGGCAACTACTTTCAATTCGGTTGTTGGGGACGCCAGGGAGCGGCCCTCTGCTCGACAAGCATTCCATGGAACATGTTGAAAGACCAGCGCGCAGCATGCTGCGACTGCTTATAATTTGGTTTACGAGGACGTCAGGGAACGGCCCTCTACCTGCCCAGCGTTTCCATTCGCCGAGCAGTTCTATCCAATGAGGTAATTACCATTAATTAGCATTAATGCTGACAAGAAAATTAGTAACACAAGACTCACCAGAAGAATAATCGAAAAAACAAAAAAGGAAACCACAGCGATGTAACCGTAGATGTAAACCTGAAGCAAGACAATTAATTTTACCGGAGTTGGAAACGATCAAGTAAAGGTGCAAAGGACCCGCGGAATGACACTAGCGTCCCTTTCCGACCCCGACTCCGGGATCCAAAACGAACAGCCGCGGCCAAAATGTAATTTTGTAAAACGGCGCAGCCCGCGGGTCCCCCAGCACCAACACTGCTAAGAGATATTTCATCCGACGGAAATAAACACTTATTTGACTTCACACGTCGGAATGAACCTAAATATTTTAAACAAAAAAAACTTCACGGGAGGACACGTACGTGAAGTTTGGTGGGTACTGATTTTTTCATAACGACGCTCAAGTGAACATCGGAGCTACGCATGCACAGCTGACTGATACGGTATAATCCACTGGAGTTGGAACGGTCTCGGGTAGGGAGGACCGTGCGGGGGGAATGGTTGTGTTCTCAAGGTGGATCAGACTTGTCTGACTCCAAAATAGACACATTTGATAACAATGTTATCATAACATTCTCCGTATTTTCGCTGTTCTGAAGTTCAGATGAACAGCCTGTTCATTTGAAGTTTTGTCGTTCGCGTGGCCCAGTTTTTTGTCGGTTTTGGAAATGCCTCGATCTAGCAAAGTTTTCAAAAAAGTCAAGAGGATCCCTCCTCATTTGCGAACACCGAAATGTGACCCAGATAAGAAAGCCCCATGTCAACAGTTCCACCTCTTCGAGAAATTTGTCCTCAGAGAAGAAACTCTCAGCTGGGTTGGAGGACGATGACGATCATTACACTGAAGATATTTATTTATGATATCATCAATATCATAAGCTAGGACGAATTTGGAAGACAGATTCGAAGCAGCAAAAGGTGAGCCGGCTTATAAGCAATATAATAGCATAAATGCAGCGAGAGCCCACTAGCGGAGAGGCGGAAGCGGCTGGACTCAACTTTGACGCTTTATTTGAACGGTTTTTAGATAAGGTAAATTAACGTTTTATGGCTCATTTGACGCCAAATTTATTGTAGAAACCAAAACAAACATACAATTTTTTTTTCCAATTTTTCGACCCTGACTACCCTACGGGTCCCCTTGACCTCCTGGGATCCTTAGAAAATCCCGTTTGTAGCCCCATGAAAGCTCCATAGATCCCCACGGTGAAATCGGGGACTCTCCAACTCCGCTAGTGATCAACTCCGCCAGTGAAAGGAGCTTCACACATGTTTGCGCCACGCTGTCCGTGGATCTCTGGTTCTATGGATTACAGGATTATGTGCGTCTCAGGATTTTTTGTATTTCTGGATCTTTCCTGGATTTCTGGAGCTCTTTACCTCTGGATCTGTGAATTTCTGGAGCTCTAGATCTCTGAATTTCAGGATTTTCTCGATCTCGGGATCTTTTCTGGTTTTCTGGACTTTTGGAGCGCTAGTTTTCTGGATTCCTTGATTTTTGGATTTGTTGGATCTCTGGCTCTTCCCTGGATTTCTGGATCTCTAGATCTCTTAATCTCTGGTTGTTTTCAGGATTTCCTTGGTTTCTGGATCTTTAGGTTTTGGGATTTCTGTGTCAACAGGTCCAGTGAAGCCAGTCACCTATTTCGCTCTCCTTCTTGTATTCTCTTCCTAACCCCATTCAAGGTGTTGACGTTTAGGGCAAACGGTTCACTGGAACAGAGCTGGCGGAGTTGGACCCCAGTGAAATCGTTCTGGGACCCCGAAAAAACGATTCTGCGTCCAAAAATACATCGAAAACGACACCTAACTCGATCCCATAGCCAAAAGCCTAAAAAAAAAAAAAAAAAAAAACCTCCCGTAGCCGCATTTTAGCCCAATGGTGCCACAGGGGTTGGAGCGATCGGGCTGAAAACCTTGCGAGCACAACTAGATAATAAACCGAGTATTTTGTCAAAATTTCAGATTTAAAAAAAAATTCCTACTACGTAAACGGATCGGACGGCGGACAGACATTTTGTTTTTGGATTCTACGTGTCTTGAATCGGATAATGTCCAATTTTGAGCCTAATCTGAATTTTCAACCTCCATCGCGATTACATAGATGTCTTATTCCAAGAATAATAAACCAAACGGGGGTCCATAATATTCTCCTTTCCGGTATCTAGATGATACAAAAACACAAAATATGCAAATTCCAGACTGTATTCATCATCATACCGATTGATTGGCACATCCCGTAAGGTGGGCTTTCACCAATACGAAGTCCGTGACAGCGGTGAAGAAAAAAAGGGAATTGCCGGGACCAGAAAAGACTTGATGCTTCAGCGGGGCTAACAAAAAAAGGCTTATTTCCTGCGTTTCCCAGCCTTTTCCACCCCTTCGAAAGTCACTCGGGGAACCTTTGCGGCTTTACGTCAATACAGTCTGTTGAAGCAGCGGTGGGTTGCATTTTATGGCTTATTGTGCGAATATAGTAAACACGGCGAAGCCATTGGGAGAAAAAGGAAAAAATTTGTGACGGCCATTGAGGGTGAAAATACGTCGTACGGCGGAGTTAGTTTTGGGAAGTGCGTTGAGGGAAAAAACAAAAGACCAGACGTAAATACTGCGGGACATGAAACAATCTCCTGCGTTTCAAAGCGGTGCGGGAGGATTTGTCACAACAAAAACCCGTTCCCATTGAAGCCTCGTAAAAAAGGGTCGCGGAGGGGTTTGTTTTCTGGATGGATTGGCTTCTGCATTATACGCCCCGGTGGGCCCATTGAGAGCTTTTTAGGCCCGTCGGATCGCCCCGGTTGAAAATAGTCAATCGTGCGAATAATGAACCTACTTGCGATTTCTGGGCCCTGATAGTTCCGACAGTTTATCGCCACATTTCTGGATATTACGGGGCGAGTCATGTTTTTTTAGAAGGTTACACTTTCCTGGTTCTAAAAACGATAATTCAGCTGGTAAAGTACGCACTTCCTTAACATCCTCAAAATTCTGTCACGTGATTTTTTTTTTTTTTAGAGTGAGTTTGAACTTGCAGATATGAGTGTAGGTAGGTATTCCTACAACTTTTGGAAAGCAATTTCAGTTCTAAAACGCCGAAAATTGTACAACGAGGTATAATATTCTTTGGTAGGTGTGACCGCATCGGCCACAATGTATAAAATTATGTAATAATGAAATTTTACATTCGCCGGCCTGCCGCTAGTAAGTAGTCCAGTTGCGGAAATTTTTGAAAAAAAAAAATCCCCAAAAATGTTTTTTCTAATTTTTTTTTTTTTTCATTCACACAGAATTAAATGTCTGCACAAATAACCTATATCAAAGAATAATAAACCCTAGTGTTGTTTTTAGATTCGATTTTTAAGCCGTCGCGAGAAGGTCATGGTTGTTAGATTAGATTATTACCAGGGGGTGTGGAAATGGGTTCCTGAATAGACATTCTACTGCGCCAGTATCTCATTGTCAAATGAGTCATTGCGCTTTTAAGTAAAATACTTCGAAAACGACACCTATCTCGAGCCCATGGCGAAATACCTTAAAAAACTCTCATTTTAGCCCCACGGAGCCTGACGGGTTTGAGTGAGCAGGTAGAAAATCTTGGGGATGCAACTACGATAAATCAAGTATTTTGTCGAAATTTCAGGAAAAAAATGCGAACACCAAAAACGGCGGGCGGACATAAGATTTTGAAGTCTCCGCGCCATGAAACGAACACTAACAAATTGTTGCATCACAAAACAACAAAATTTGACACCATCTTCGCAAAAACAGAGGTTGATCATTTTTAATAGACCAAACATCGTTATTTCGCCCAGCAATCACATCAACACAAAAGGGATTTCAAACTCGCATAATCAGCGAGCGAAGCTAACGTTCCTCAGGGAAACAGTGCCCTGGTTTCTCTAGCAGCGGAATGAAACCTGTAAATTCCTCTCACAGCGCTTAGTTTTCAGGAAATACAGTGTTACTTAACTTTCGCCATCAAACTTGACGCTTTCACGGTGTCGTGAATAAACGGGAACAACGAAAGTGAGCTTGTTACGATGAGACTTGTGTTAGGCATAGAGGTTGGATAGTATATACTCAGAAAGCGAATTGTTAAAATTCTTTCCATCGATACAACTTCCTTGTTTTCTGTTTGTTTAAAAAGTTGCCCTTTCTCATCTTTTCCTACTCTTAGTGGCCCTGTACCTTTCGTCCTTTATTTATCGAACCTCACCCGAAGCCGCCCCGACTTTCTCTTTCACTTCTCATCTTCTTATTCTAATTTCATCCTCGAACCCACTTCCCCCTTCCTTGCCTTTCTCATTATTATATTCCTTTCTTGTGCCTTCCACTCGCTCGCTGTTTTCCCCCCTGTTTTTTTCCAGTCAAAATCCACTCGCCCTATCGAGTCTTATTATTTTCCAGCTTCTGTCGGCAACGACCTACGAACCTTTAATTTAAGCCGCCTCATCGTTTAGTATTAATGTATTTCATGAATTCTGCGAAGGAGAAGAGGCTTTCCTCAACAACGCCCAACAATAAATCGGGATAAATGTCGTAGGATGCTTTGATTAATTGCCACTTCTCCTAATAAATAGAATCAATTTTTTTTTTTTTTAATAAACAAGAATTATAAACCTTTTAATTACCACTTTATTTAAAAAACAAAGCAAAGCTTTTCAGCTAAATTTTTGCCATCGTCAGGCAACTACAAAAGAACACAAGGAGTGGATTCAATCAAAATTTCATCTTATTGTAGAGTTCCTTGGATTTTGGTTTAATATTCTTGGAACAATGCACCAATGTATTCGTGTCGGAGGTCGACACGATGCGTAGATTTCAAACACCAAATACTCTGTATACCATCTAGTTGTGCCCGCAAGTATTGAGCCCGATCACCCAACCCCGTGAGGCTCTTTTGGGCTAAAAAGGGGCTACGGGAGGGGTTTTCGATGGGTTTCGGCTATGGGATCGAGTTAGGTGTCGTTTTCAAAGTATTTTTGAACGTCGAATCTTTTTTGGGGGGGGGGGGGGGGTCCCAGTACGATCCGGTTTCACCGTTTTCTATGGGGCTACAAATGGGGCTTTTGAAGGATCACAGGGGGTCAGGTGTGTCGTTTTCCGAGTAATTTTGGACGCAAAATCCGTTTTTTCAAGGTTTCACATCTGTCCAAACATTGAACAGAATTTTTTTTTCTAATTTTTTCAAAGATATTTTTTGAACGACACAGAATTAATCTTTCCACAATTAATCTGTACCAATGAATAATAAACCCTTGTGTAAAATTTGCACCGTTTTTTTTTTTTTTTTTTTTTTTTTTTTTTTTTTAGTGACTGCAATAGTCTTGATGGGAAATTATTTTATTTTTATTTTAGCTAATTGGAGGGATTTAAACAGAATACGCAATTGTGATAGGCAATCATTTCCTAATTTTAGCTAATTGGAGCTTTTTTCAATTTCTGAGAAGTTATTTGCGATAAGGATGGTTTATCGCTCCTTCCAGTGTTCATGTAGTTAATAACGTGTAATTATGTGGACTTACTTTTTTTCAGGTGGGGGTGGCTGCTCAGAGGCGACAGTGAGGGTGGCTAAGGTTTGGTGGGGCGGTGGGGGCGGGAGATCCGGGTCCATTTCCGGGGGCGTGGGGTCCATCTGAGCGAGCGGCGCCAGCTCCTGAGGCTCCATTACGAAATTTCCGAAGGGTTTTTTTTCCCCGCGAATAATACGCCGAAAAGCGTCGGCGGACGGTCCAAACTCGCGAAACCGGAGCGGGCGACGGGCGGGGTCGACAACAAACGACGCTTGGGGCGGTGACAAAAGGGAGGGAAAAAAAAACCTCGCGGGCGGCCTCCTGGTAAAGCGACTTGCACTAAGCGAGAGTTCGGGGGTCACTGGAGCTCCCCTCCCCTCCCGCCGTGGGTTCTCCGGGATCCGCAGGAGCGCAGGTGGGGCGGCGCAAGGGGTGGCGTCGGTGGCGGGGTGGAGCTTGGCGTCGGGGTGGTACTTTGGCGCCGGGCGCTCCCAACCCGAGAAACTTCGGGATAAGCTACCCTCCAAAACAAGCAGCAGCACGATAATAATCACACGACCAAACATGTTTTAACAAGCTTAATTAAACATTAAGTTGCAATGTGTATTAAGTACCTAGTTAACAGCGAGATAATTACTTTTGGCAGCCCTGAGTGCTGTACACTCCATGCTACTAATCCTGATTATTCCAACTATTACTAGTCACCATTCCATCAAACCTCAAACACGACTATTAATTATTCTCAAAACATGTGAACATTTAATGATCCTCATGCGGTGATTTGGAAGGAGATTAATTAGCGCGAAGTGGTTTAAACTAACGTCAGTCGTCGAGTTCCCCCTTGGCAGGAAGTTGAGTTGACGTAAACCGCAAACCAGGAGTGTTTAAATTCAACTCCAAACAACCAACAAACCACATGGGGAAGATCTGTGCTGACATGTGACTGTTTTAATAACATTCAGGTAAATAAATTTAAAAAACTTGAAATGTTCAAAATTATGAATAATTCTTACTTTGTATTGTTAATGAATTATAAACCCCAAGTGGGTGTTTTAAGTGTACCTATGTGTCCCTATTTTCCTAAATAATTGTCAAATCGTAGATATTGAAGCCAAAACGAAAAACATAATTCATTAAATGAATATGAGAAATTTTCTCATATTATGGGAGGCAAAACGCGAAAAAGTACCACTTGTCACGCTCTCAGTTAGTCACTAGGTATAATGAATTCGAGGACCATGCTGTATATCGTCAACCACGAACTTCATTGAATTGATTTTTGATACTGTAAAAGTGAAAAACTTTACTCCAGATTTTGCATACTTTTTGAAAAAAAAAAAAAAAAAAAAAAAAAATCGCAGACTCGGAAGCAAAATCAATTTCCGTGATACAATAAATTTTCTAATGGTCTATGATGAGATATTAATTTTAATTTTACTTCACAATTGCATTTTGCTAGAGTTTGGGGTGATGTTACCTTCCAGTTGGCTATCTTTCTCACCACCAAGAAAAACCCACAGAAAACACGTTTAAAACCAACGTGAGGTAATCTTAGACACTCCACATGAAAAGATTGCACCAAATATGTAAAAATTTGTATTTTAAATTTAATTTTTTTAAACATTTTTTTACATTAAAATTTAATGTAAAAAATACTTAATTAAAATTAAATTTAAATTTAATTTTATAAATTTATTTAAATTTAATTTTATAAATTTATTTAAATTTAATTTTATAAATTTATTTAAATTTAATTAAATTAAGATTAAATTAAAAATTTTAATGTAAAAAATGTAAAAATATTAAATTTTGTGAAAAATAAAAATTAAAAATTAAATTTTGAAAATGAGTTTTTGTGAGAAATTTTCTCTCAGAAACTCATTTTCACAGCTTTAGGTAAAGCGTTATCATTCCAAATAATCTGTTTGTCAAAAAATTCAGAAAATAAGTCTCCTGGTACAAAACAGTGTTGTCCAGTTCAATTACAACACGAGAAGGATTCATCCATCTCATGAGGAGGGTTACACGATTTTGGCCATCTTTATTCTAGGGCGCTTCTAGCGGTCGGAAAAATCTGAAATTGGGTTTTAAAATCCAGTTTGGCGAGCAAAGTGCGAGAAAAGTCTGAAACCCCCTAAAAGTAGCTCCATGTGGAGCCCGCCAGGCCGCAACGACCACCCCCTCAGGGCGGAACACGCGGCTTTTTTTTTTTTTAAATAAAAATAAAACGACCTGAGCGGTCTTCCACAACCAAAAACTACAAGTCATTAAATGTAATAAAAATTTTATTAGCGCCTGCTGGCATGCGTTGAAGAAATCGTCGAATGACAACCCATCAGAACGAGCATTAACAAACGATATCAAGCATGACCAATTTTGGCGGCGTTCCAAAGTCATGTATTGGAGGAGGGACAGAGATTTCCGGGTCAGACCCTTTGGGATGTACGGTCGATGCATCAAAGTAGCATCCCAGGCCTGTTTCGGGGGAGGAAGATGATGAAACACTGGTCAGTACATTTTCACTAAAAACATCGAGATCGGATGTACCTCCAGAGCTTTCCTGAGGGCAGTCAGGAGTTTCGAGATTTGGCGTACACAGCCGAACCAAAGTTGATTTTCCCAAAGCCGAAGCTGCCAGTGGACAGAAAAGGTAGAGAACGACACCGAGCCGGTACAGTACCTGTGCCGGTGTCACTTCAAAATCAAATTAAATATGATTAAGAATAGTTATAAATTATTATGAAAAACCTCATAAAGTTAGACGAATCTTCCATTTTTTTCTCCACTTAAACGAAACTCGTTGGTTCTATTAATACTCTTCATTTAACTCTAATCCCCATCTCGTGAGCGGCAGCTGGGTGGAACTAATATTAGGTCCACACATGGAAGTCGTTTCCACATGTTGAATAAGAAGTTCTCAATGAGTGCCTCCTTGAGACTTCCTCCTTTATTGTCGTGGATTCAGCTTTAGGAAGTAATATTTTGCCAAAAAATTGGAAACCGGGAAAAAACTAGGAGTGAACCAATCGATCCTGAAAGCCCTTGAGGGGTCGGCCCTGGTGAAGCTAAAGGAAGTTGGGAACAGACAGTTTCTCTCCTAACTCCCCGGATTGAATTGGACTAGAGCCCACAAGTTCTTGTAATCCTCCGAAACGGGCTTTTCCCGCCGTCGGTAGGAACCTGGTGAAATATGTGGCGAAGTACCCACCCACATTACCCGGCTACAACCTACATAAGCGAAAACCGACCCGGAGCCCCAGTGTGGGAAAGCTCGAAGACTTTCCGACCCCTTTTTATCCGATCGTAAGTCGGATCCGACGAGTAGGTGCTTTGGGTCCCAAACTTGTTTAGAGAGGGTGAGAGGGCTATTGCCTTCGTAATGGGTGATAACGAAGGGATCAGCCAAGTCGAAAAGTGGTATTTTTTTAACCGAAACGGTCTCGTGAATTGCCAAACATGGTTTGAAAATATTTTTGTCAAACATATTTGAAGTTTGACGTCGTATCCACACGTTCAAACCAACCTTCAAACACGCCATCAAGCTTCATCAACGTTCAGTATTCATGTTGCTTTCTTTTTTGAAGAAACATTGTTCAATTTGGATGAGTATGTATATTAACCATCTAAGTTATTTATATTGCCTCATTCGGAGTCAAGCAGCAAAAACACCGCACAGGAAAAAGAGGAGGCCCGTTGGGTCGAACGTCACCATGGTCCTGCAGGAGGGCGTCCTATATTTTCCGCTCTAAGCTTTTCATGAGCACACGGAACGGAGTCCTGGTCCTCCCGAAGGTACACTGCTCACTCCAACTGCTTGTAACAACACATCCGATTCAGCAGACCCAGGTAGGCTTTGCGCGGATTCAGGCTATGCAACAGGCCCTGTGGGACACCCCATACAACGGGTGATGGATGTGTACCTACAAGTGTACGTGTTTCTTAATTTGAATTTACATTCACTACCTACATTCTGAGTTGTGATGGCCTGTGGCGTAAATTCACGATTTCGCCGCTGGTGTTTGGGAGTATGGGAACATTTCCTTCCTGGAGATAACACGAATTAAGGTCGTGATCTGCAGACCAGGGGGAAGACGCAGCCACAGAATAGGAAGACTCGCGTGCTCCAGGCTTACCTGATAATATCATATTGTGTCAATATACTGTGAAGAGGCAGAGTCTTAGGAAGGGAACTGGGGGGAAGACAATACCCTACACGAAATGTCGTGGTCGGTATTGATTCGCTCTAGGCCCGCAGTTATACTAAAGCCAGCTGCTGCAGCTACAAATTGTCGTTAAAGATGGCATATCCACATAACCCAGTCTTTCACGGGAACGCCTCCGTGGCTTCCTTATTAGATGAATTGCCGTCAAAAGAGGCCAGGGCAGTGGACTGATGCGTCGGGATCTTTTTCACAGATTCAAATTTTCGCCAATTAATGTACTTAGCCAAGGGAGGCCTGGTCAGCGGGATCGATCTCTGAATAGTGCCCCACGGGTTTTTTTCCTGTGAGTTTTCAAATTTTTTGACAGGGAGGAGGGGCTTTCCTCGCTCAGCCGATCATTTTACCGGCCAGGGGAGGCTCGCTTGGCTCGGCCACCCACATAAGTAGTTCTATTATTATTGAGGGTGGACTTTTGAAATTTGATTTCACTAGCACTTTGACAGGGGGGCCATACTTCGCTCAGCTAATCATTTTATCGGCCAGAGGGGGCTTGCTTTGCTCGGCCACCCACACAGGTGGTTCTATTATTATTGATGGTGGACTTTTCAAATTTGATTTCACTAGCACTTTGACAGGGGGGGCCTTGCTTCGCTCGGCCGATCATTTTATCAACAAGGGGGGGGGGGGTGATGTTGAAGGAGCAGTTAACCTTGATTAGGGGTTTGAACGTGTCCATCGATGCTACTCACCCCGTTAGGGAGGGTCTGGGGGGGGGGGGGGGGAGGAGGCCCCCAGCTGGGTGCGTAGGCGAGCAAAGTGAGCTGGAGCATCTAGTAATGTTATAATGACACTCAGTGAAACAGCAAGCTTTCGTAGAAAAATACGCCCGTATAAGAACGCGAGGGCGTACTGGCTGGAGAAGAGGGTTTTGCACAGCTGCGCCGCAACCATGGCGCCACCAGCTCCTCCCGCCGGTACTAACTCTGGCAGGCTGGCGAGATGCATGAGTGGGGTAAATTCCCACAAGGCCTATCCAACGCAAGTGAGACCTAAAACCAGTCTTATCTCATATTAACTGGTCAACTAGGGGGGCATGGCTGGACTCAGGGCTAATCCTCGACGGCTCAGAACTTACTCTCCGAATACTATCCCGGATCGTACAAACAATTCAATAGTGCAAAAACTAGGAACACACCCACACCTTCACTGGACACCCGCATTGAGGACAGTTCCCATACAGGACGTAGCGAACCGGCTTTTGATAGATGGATATCAGCCTGCATGTACCAACTCGAAATAATTGACAAAAGCGCTGACACAAAAGAGGGGAGTCCGTACATAGTGCAGAGATGAAGGGAAATATTGAACGGTATGTAGACCCTCCAGCCCTCATCTCTGGCTCCTCCCGAGTTCCGATACTGATTGTAGCCTGAAGTGGCTTTGCGAGGGGGAGCCAATGTTCAGGATGTGGCAGCGTCCGTCATCAACCTGCTTTCTGTTACAAATAATACTTCGCTGAATCTCAAGGACTGAAGGGACAAAATTATTGAATCTTTTATGATCTGCTAGAGAAAACTTTTTTTTTTTATTCCCCAAAGTTTTGCGGAAGAGAAAACAATAACTGACATGGCAAAAGGTTGTAAGCGAGGAAAACGGGAGTAAAAGAGGTAATCAAATAAATCGACATAAATCCTGGAATGGGGTATGCGTAGTGGGTTCGTGGGTTGGGGTGAGTCGTGGGGCCGGGGGGAGATACATGGGTGTGGATCTCAATAGTACAGGGGTGGAAACGTGGCAGTAGGTCTGTGAGGCCTGGCAATGTCGCTTGGGAGGTGGAGAGCGGTCTGGGAGTTCCCTTGGGATGAGGCGGGATAGGGGAGTGAGGTGCAGATGTACAAACCGTGTTGGGAACTTCTCGAGCGACTTCCACCATGAGACAGCTCGGACAACATCGGTGGCCCCATCGGATGATGCCGTCGAAAAAATTGCTTACCTACTTCGCCACTCTCACTTCCTCCTTCCATTTCAGACGATTTAGAAACTGGCTCTCAATCAACCGTAACCACCACGGTTTCTACATCTATGTCATGGGGGTGAGGTCACAACATGATCGATCCCTCGGGCTCCAAGGCAACAGCCTCCACTTCCTTTGGAAAAACGCACACACGCGCGAACAGGCTTCCCCCCCCCCCTACTCCCTTTGAAACCACCCCTCCCCTAAATGCAACGTTACTCCCATTCTTAAGGACCAAGCCCTTAATATTTTTGGATAAAGATGCGTCGTTTTTTAAGGGGAGAAAACGCTATTGTAAAGGACCGTTTCACCCCCACTTACTACTCGTCAACCTAACTAGCAACATCAACATTGATCTCATGGGTGAAGCAGGACAAAACAAAACGCAATTTTAATATTGCGCACCAACGCAACACCACATTTATTGTGAACGTTACAAACATATAATTTCATCCAGGATATAAAATAGTACTTTTTACATAATCTGTTCACGAAAATACACATATCAATAAATAAATACAACCCCGTACATTCGGGGAGCTAACGTTTGTTCCAAATTTTATTATTATTTATTTATTTTCCTCTTTTAAGCACATCGAACGGAGAAAACACTGTTTTCGAGCGGTCCTTTTTGCTAGAAGGAAAGTCGTTATTTTACAAATCTCGTTCTTCGGCGTGGGGGAATACATAAAAAAGGGCTGTAGGGACAGAAGCAAAGTGCTGTTTCACCTAATATAAAAATAAAAAAAAATAAAAAATAAAAAATCGAAAAATGATTTTAAATATTTCACGGCTTGTTCAGTACCTCTTTCATTTTAATTTAGATACAGTACTGAAAATGACTTGATCCAAACGGTTGAATTTTCGATTTTTTTCCCCCTGTAAGGTTTTTGATCTATCAGGCCAGTCAGTCGCTAGAGGGTTTGACTCATGCAAGAAACAGTTATGGGCCCGAACAACAAAATATCAAAAATGGTTGTGAAATGTTTGCTGGGAGAACTTTTGGCGGCCAAAAAACCTCGATTTTTTTCGGACATTTTCCAGTTTTTCTACCATAACTCGAAAACTAAACATTGCAGAGAAAACTTTGCAAATACAAATCATCGAATTCTGCGTCGAATGACCTCCTTATGCAATGTAATCAGTCAAGTTGTTCAGCCACAATCAGGCGTCAAAAATAGGCAATTTTTCCCAACTTGGCTGAAAAATAGGATTCGCTCATGTCTCAACCCCTATGACTTATGAACGGCTAATGCAAATGAATTGGCTCAAAATTTATGCATTCTGAAAAACGTGGTTTGCCGCTTACCGAGCGGTGTCAGATTGGGCGATTTTTGTTTTGGTTTAAATTCGTTTTCTCGGTTGGTATTAGTATTTTTTGGAATGTCAGATGCTCCCTTAACGCTCAACAACATAATTTTGAGCCAATTCATCTGCATTAGCCGCCTACAGGGGTTGGAACGTGAGCGAATCCTATTTCTCAGCCAAGTTGGAAAATATTGCCTATTTTTGACGCTTGATTGTGGCTGAACGGCTGAACCGATTCCAACGTGTAAGGAGGTCATTCGACGCAGCATCTTGTACTCTTCAACTTTGTATTTGGAACATTTTCTCTTTGATGCTTAGTTTTTGAGGTGTAGGTGAAAAACTGGAAAATGTCCGAAAAAATCGAGGTTTTTTGGCAGAAAAAGTTCTCCCAACAAACATGTTCCTACCATTTTTGAAATTTTGTTGAACAACAAAAATTTAAAAAAATAAAAGCTTCTTCACCATTTCTACACCACCTTTTGACCAAATACTCGGTATACCATCTAGTTGTACCCGCAAGGTTTTCAGCCAAATCGCCCAAACCGTGGGGCTCTACGAGGCTATAAAGGGGCTGCGGGAGGGGCTTTTGCAGGGTTTCGGCTCTGGGGTAGAACTAGGTGTCGATTTCGAAGTATTTTTGCACGAAAAATCCAGTTTATGGGGTCCCAGAACGATTCGATTTTATTGTGGGGATCTATGGGGCTTTCAAAGGATGCCAGAAAGTCGAATTAGGTGTCGTTTCCCGAGTTATTCTGGACGCAAAAACCATTTTTCGGCGTCCCATATCCGTTCCACAAATTTTACAAAAAACAAATGTTTTATAAAATTAAAATAAATTTTATTTAAAAACGCTGCAAATTTTACACAAGAGTTTATTATCCTAAAATCAATTCTATTATATAGAATTATTAATTTTTTATTGATATTATCAATTTGAAAAATTTAATTTAATTATTTATTAATTTAATGATTTAAAAAAATTTATTGATAATTTAAATTAAAAAATTAATAATTCTATACTATAGAATTTCAAAATTTTAAATTATTTTATTGGTAATAAAAATTAATTATTCTATATTATAGAATTAATTTTTGGATAATCAATCTTTGTGTAAAGTTTGCAGCTTTTTTGCACATTAGGAAAAAATAATTAAAAAATTGCATTTTCAGTACTATATCCCCTTAATTATTAAGTATTATACCACTCATGATTTCTGAACTATGTTTAAATCAGCAAGATTGAAGCAGTCCTTTAGTAACTTCACGGCTTCATCCTAAAACGGAAAACCTTTGATAACATTTTATTGATTTAATGATTAAATCAAATTATTTTAGCGCGCACATGCTTTAGCCATGGGCCCCCTCCTCAAAAAAATGGCAGGAAAATATGTTACGAAAGTAGCGGCAAAACAGCCAATCACAATAGTATGTTGAATGGGTTTTAACAAGGGAAGTGACGACGCAATGTTGTACGGTAACAATTTTGACACTAAACTAGCGCGTCTATTAAATACATTTAACTCTGCTGTTGCGAGAGAAACCCACATTTATCCAAATCGGCATTCCGAACATTGAGTTGGCTAAAGCATGTTTCAAAAACGTTTATAGAAATATCCCCATTTTGTCCTGGTGATGCCACTTAATGGTGAAAATGACAGCTACCTCTACCGCGATGATTGACGGATAATGTGACGACACTGACGTACAACATAGATTATATGTAATAAGGACGAACATTTTGTAAGTGTAATTTAGAGGTTCCAAGCAAAAATAATTGGTAACAATCGTTTTAAATTTGTTAAACAAAACATATAATACAATAACTTGAATATCCATATGTTGATTCAATACAATGAGAAAGAAAAATGCGTATTTTTCAGATCGCACAAACGAAAGTGGAATAAGTTTGTTAGAATAAAGGGTTCCAAAGGCTTTGGCAGGTAATCCTTCCATTTGGCGGAAAAAACGACATAGCATTGTTCCCCTTCCCAATGCGAACATGAGCAAAACTGAACGCATTATAAGATACACCAAGACTACTTCATGAGTGTTAAACAATACACAAACAAAAGCAGAACACGCACTCCCTCCAACAATCAACTCATACTTTTCCCAATTTTGCAATGACTACATGTTACATCACAATGTCTGCACCTACAGTAGGCCTAACTGGCATTTCATGCTTCTCCTGGCCTAGATAAACACTTGATAGCACAGCATTTTTGAATTGTACCACCTAAAACCCGCCCTTAATGACCCAAGGTATCTTTTTTGGAAGACCAAATTCAGAAGCGTTTTTAGGCGCTTCTGCGATGATTAAATGCCTACTTGTGCCTCCTATGGCCAGTATAGCATTCCTTAGATCTAAAACCAGAAGAAGTTCCAAAATAGTAAAACCACAAAAATAATTCCAAGGTTGGTTTTGAATCTTGTTTATAAAGTAAGCATCTGAGATCATCATCTTCGCTATTCGTTAGTTTGTAAAAGGGTGAAAATAGGTTTTTCCAATGGCATCTTATTGAACCCCAGGGGCAAGAGAGGGCCGGTTAGTCATGATGAGGTTTTAGCACATTCTTTATGTTTGCTCCCTCTAAAGCTGACGTTCGTTTCCAGATTAAAAACCGTGTCATCATCAGTAGAGGCAGGCATGCAGGTCCCCAAGCTAGGAATCGTTGAAAAACGATCAACCCACTCGGAATGAAGTGTCGTTTTTGGAATATCTTTGAGCGGGGGCGATCCAACTCCGCTCACGTCCAGCTAATTGCAAGTGAAAAACATCCCAACTCTGCCAGCAATGCGTTATCGGGTTAATGTGGGGACTACTTAACATCTCCGCCAGCTCAGGTCCAGTGATTCGATCGCCCTTGACGTCAACACCTCGACTGGGGTTAGCAAGAGAATACCAGAAGAAGGAGAACGAAATATGGAACTAGCTTCACGGGACCATTGGCACAGTATTCCCAAAATCCAGAAACCCAGAAATTCACAGATCCAGAGACCTAGAGCTCCAGAAGTCCAGAAATCCACGAAAGATCCAGAGATCCGAAAAGTCCAGAAATCTAGAAATCCGGTGATCAAGAAAATCCAGAGATCCAGAAATCCCAAGATAGAGTTATCCATAAATCAAAGCTGGGCTGTTACAGCAGGTTTCATGTCACGTTGATGGCTATGCAGTTCTGTCATGTTTTCCAGTCAAATTGTGATAATTTTGCCAGCCAATTGAATTAGGAATGAACGTGTTTCTGGAATTTTTTTTTAATCGTTAGAAAGCTTCCATATAACACCAAAAATGGGGTTAAAACACAAATTGCAAGTTCGTACAAATTTATAGAATTTATGACAAAATTGCAATTTGAATTTTCGGCGGCAACCAGCTATCAGCTCCCATTGGTTGACGCTTTGCCAAGTTGGCCACCATTAAATAAAATTGACCCGGGACGAGTGTTTTTATTCCGATTCCGTTCAGACTCAGTAAGCAGCGCTCTGACAGCTACTTGCTCAACTACTCGATGCCCAGCGAGGGAAGGTGTGACGTCACGTGCCCCCCCCCCCCCCCCCCGCTTTCAGTTCAAAATCTCCATCATTTCTAAACAGTTCTGCACATTACTATACGGATTTTCGGCCTAAACATTTGTGTAAGGGGGTTTTAAAGGGTGCTCCGAATATGTTGATAGACATGCTGAACTCCGACCTGTTCAAGGAGCTCATTGAACCCCCTCCCCCTCCCGCAGAATCCAAAAAAGGCACCAAATTGTTCGTCAAGATCTATCCTGCCTATAGGCAACCTAAAGGTCCGACATTTTCCCAACATTTTTGTCTCAAATTAGGGCTCAAAATGCCCCTGAATATGAACAGGAAATGTATCTGTGAAAATTTTTGTTTACCTTGGGCTATTAAGGGACACTGCACAACAGCTAAATTTGATTTGTACCGTCAAAAAACCCCCCTCCTATAAAATCCAGTGAATACCCCATAAAAATCAAAACAACAAAAACCACAAGAGAGTGTGAGCAGACTTTCGGTGACAAGAATACCTTTAAATCATCACTGTACAAAACACCTCATGATGGCTACAATGTATCTGAAAAGCTTTGTCTTTTGTTAAAACAGATAATTTGAAGGTATTTTTGTCTACTTGCCCGAACAACAAAAACTACTTCACTTTAATCAGTAACATGAGATATACTAAATTTAAGACATTGAACGACAAATGTTTCTGTAAACTATTCCATCAGAACAAGACGAGGATCGGAAAGTGCTCGTGGAACATTCAACATAGTAACTATACAAATTTTAAGGTAACGTCTTATTACCAACCAACAATATTTCCAAGGGTATAACTACAACACAACATTTAAATGGATTGAACATCGAATGCTACATAACTATAGGTGTTCCTGGTTTCCATGCCATCTGACAAACATTCACGATTTTGGGTATTCATTCTTTTTTCAAAAATAATGCGATATTATCCTAAGAATAAGGCATACGGTTGAGAATTACATTTGGATTAAACGCTTCCGAGGGTTGAAGGTGGACAGGGTTCACGGGTGTCAACAGGTAATGCATGGGGAGGCCACTGTACAAAAGTTGTCATCAATTGAATGGAAAAGACGTGTTCGGAGTTTGGTTTTAGTGGTCGCTTCAGGCCCCCACCAGAATACTGAAGAATCAATTTCTGTCGGTGCCAAAAGTGCGACCACCCTATGTCGATGTTGTCAAAGTGAAGAGGCAGTGAAAGACGAACTAAATCGCAACTTGTCGAATTCCTAACTGAAAGCACAATGTGTATTCGTTGTTCACATGGTGATTCGGAGAGAAAGAATTGGTTCTAGGTAGCCTTGGAGGTTCCCAAGTTCAACGCTGTAATTTTCAAAACCTACTTAAGAAATATTCAACTCGAGCGTAAATATTTTATTCCAATTCGATAACAATAGGTAACTTTGTAATTTGTTAAGATGATCCATATCACGAATTTAATGACGATAACTATATTCAAAAAACTGTTAATTTATAAAATTTCTGAAAGTCATCAAAAAATACTTCAACGTTAAAGATGTGTAAGTGTAATGATGTGTTAAATACCGTGTAATCGAATTTCATAATGCTATTTATTTGATGAGGAAAGAATTTAAAACTGATGGTTGAACAGTGTCTGGCTTCGGCCACTAAAATAGTCTCCTCTCATAGATTTTAAATTTGCAAGAGGGATTCAAATTGGCATATAAAGTCTCTGCTAGTGAAAGTTATATTTGCCCTTTATACATAGGACCTAGATTGATGTTTTATTTTCCGACCTGGAACGTTCTAAACAGGATGGATTTATGAATTGGTTCCATAAATATTTTTCGGCATGAAATTCATTTAAGGTGCCAACGAAAATTCTTACATGGTTATGCAGGCAAAGGCCAAAAAATGTCAAGTGGCTATGTAGGTACCTAAGAACCGAAAAAAAAAATTTTTTAGCATCCCTTTGGCGTTTTAGTAAAAAATAAGTTTATAATCCCAAAATTAAATTTCTCTATTTTCTTTATAAAAAACTACAAGTCGTAGGAACCTGCAGATGGTGTGAAGTGGTTTGTTTGGATGTAGTGGTAGCCCTGTAAATTTTTCGGGTAGCTCTGTTGGTTCGATGATAAACTATTCAGTTGGAAACATGGATGCCCCCCTCGCGATTACGTCCGATTGTGAAGTGCGTTCTGTGGTCAAATTCCTGACCATGGAAGAAGTTACGGCTACAGAAATTCATCTTAGACTTTATCTACCTTATTGCTTATTGCGCTTCGCAGTGCATGACGAGCAGCGTAGTGGACGCCCATCGAGTTTGACTCTAGAGGCGGCAATTGGCGCACCCTGTTGGATGGCTACCAACCTAAAGGCGAGACCATCAATGCTGCCAAATATTAAGTGTTGGAACAACTCAGAAAAAACATTAAAGCCAAAAACCCGGACTTTCGAAGAAAAAAGTGCAAGGGGAGAGTGGGGTATTGGGGCTCACCAAGGTTTTTTCATGGCGCCTTCCGACAAGATTTCGAATCCCTAACGCCATCTCTTGGGATGCTAGTGAGTTATTATTTTCGCACATACTGTCTCTGTGAACCACAGGGACAATATGGCGGCAGTTAGTTTATTTGAGTGGACGCTCTTGTAATTTCGGCTTGTTTTCTAGTGAAGTGTGTTGCCTTCTATTTGTTTCTCAGTTTGTTCCGAAGGTTCTTCATCTAAAGCATGTGTCTGATGACATTTTCTCGAAGTTACAGTAAAATCCGCCGGAAAACAGGGTCACAGCAGAAATTCTCGTAAAACATGTCATTTCGGGCAGTGGGGCTCGTGCTGAAATACCCCACTGTTTAGAAAATTGAGGAAAAAGTTGTGTGAACTTGCTCACAAGTTTAAAAAATTTTAAATAGATAAATTTAATGCTGCATTTTTGTGACAGATATTTTATGTCAGTTAAATTTTCAAATTATAATGTTCGTTTTCGAGATTTTAAGGTTTTAAAATTTTAATGTTCGTTTTCGGGAAATTCGGATTTTTTAAATTGAATTAAGACAAGTCTTATAAGACTCTTTTTTTTTCACGTTTTCTTATATATACCGTTTAAACGAGTGCTGTTAAGTCAAAAAAAGGGACATTCGATTAGCTACACGACTGTGAAGAGATTTAAAGCTAAATCCAGCTTCGATATAGCCTCTCAAAGTTAGGTGAGCCCCAATACCCCACTCTCACCTACTTTTTCCGAATTCGATTGTGGGATTTTCATTTCTAGCATCATTTTATATGCCATTTCGAATCTCCATACAAATTTAAAATCAGACTTGTAACGGATTCTGTTACAGTGGACATTAGACTATTTTATTGGGCTAACCCTTTAAAAAATCGAACTTAAAATAGTTGTCTTGAAATAAACGAGGTATGATAAGCACAAATTATTGATATCTAATAAGAGTGCTTGAAATGAATAACTGAATCATATAAAAAAAATTAAAAACGTAATAAACTCGCTGAGGAGACCAGCTCCTAACATAATTTGATATGACTTTTTTTTGCTTTTTTATTTTTTCATTAATTTTTTTTGGGGGGAAATTTAGGAGCTTCAGGTGTTTTTGAACAGGATCTGAATACCAATACATACCAACAAAAGAACAAGCTTGAATAGGAAAGACAATGCATTAGGAAATACAACAGAAAAGCAAGCAGTGAGAAGGAGACCACATACATTTAGAACGTACCTAAAGCTGTCCAAGATGACCGGAATCCCTGTTTGCAGTCACAACAGGCTACCTAATCGATGGTTCCCAAAAACAAGCATTTGCCTCTTGCGATAACAAACGGGGTTTATGATTTGGCGAGCAACCTCTCACAAACATTTGACGGGATTATTCAAAAATAAAATTACAATAAAAAAATTCACCATTTTAAAATGTAGGAATTGAATCACCAATTTTGAAATTCGACATCACCTTTTCAACTACCAAATTTTTTCTTGTCATTCGTGCGCTTTCTATGATGGGTGAAGGGATTCTCAACCTTCAGGGAACGAATTCAAAGTACATCAAAAGAGAGCGAATTCCGCATCACGTTATAGATGAGGAGGCACTCGGGGCTTCATGCAGGTCACACATAACTAGCAGAATACATCAACGCGAAATCCGAAATCCAAGCAAACGTTACCGAGTAGTTTGGGCAATTTAAGGGTTTTAAAAAAAGTATCGCGGGAATTAATGCTCAAGCTCAACAACCAAGCACAAGTATGAGGAGAGAATGGAAAACTTCACAAATTAATACCACAATAGAATGCTTGTACACGTAAAAGGTATTGAATATTGAGGAGGGACTTTATGTACAAGAACGCGCTTTACAAAATTATTTACACGTACCAACATCTAAAATGCTGATATTACAAAACTTGCATTCAATTTTGTAGTCAACATTCGACGTTAACCATACCACTAAAAAAACGAGCCATTACTATTCAAAGTAAATCTGGGCTCCTAATCAGTCAAAATAATCCTAGTTCAGAGCATCTCATTTTACCCTGTACCTTTGAGGTAGATGCAAATAAAAATAGTTTTGTAATTTACCCAAAATTCCGGATTACTTGTAATAAAATTTGAATGTGCACTACCCCTTTCTAATCAGTCGATCGGAAAAAATGTTCTGTACACATTGGACATTATGAAGATCATTGTCTTCTTTTGCAGCATTCAGTGATGAAGAATCTATTGACAACAAAAATGTTATTGTCTTGCAATGCACTAAAAGCTCTTCGAAAGGTCTTAATATGCCTTTCAATTGAAAAAAAACAAACAAAAAAACTACATTATAAAAAAATTACGCTCAACGGAGATTCCGTTGAACGGCGCGTTTCTCCTCCTGAAGAAAACGCTAGTTCAAAACTCCCTTCCCTACCACCCGTTCAGTCTCCTCCATATCAACTTTACCGTCATCGGACATTTGTTCTTTGAATACCTCATTTTTTTGCAAACTCTACTCAAAATAAAAAGGATTTCACTATGTGGTCTTCGAAGTGAAAATAGCAGAAAGAAAGTGCTATGAAAATTTCAGTCGGTGAAATATCATCACAACGCCGAACAAAACTCAAGGCTGGTATGTTATCTGAACTTCATTCATTAGATTCTTCTTTGAAGGTTCATTGCGAGGAGATATCACTTACTGACTGAAGGAGTTTATAAGAAACAAAGGAAATAATGTTGATGAGAGGCAACACATAACTCACCACATTACGGATCAATATTATAACGAAAGTAAAATGAAGAGTTGATGGTCCTCCATGACTAGACAATCCAATAGGCCAGTAAAGTGAGGCCATTTTTTTAAACTAAAAACCGGAAATGATTGGCGGAAAGCTGGAAATGGCTTTTGTGGGACACCCCCTACTGCGGATGTTGGGTGTGTACCTACATGCACATGATGTGTTCTTTATTTATTGCTAGGGTGATCATTATTTGTGTGGGTGGCGGAATGCGTTGAGCGTCATAGCTAGGATTACGCCGCCATTGTCTTTGGAGGAAGAGGAAGGGAATGCAGGAATATCCCTGTATAGTGTATAACGCGATGTGTCGCGATCCGCACGCCCAGGATGTATGCCTATCAAAATAATATTATATTATACACATCGTTTTTTTATGTAAGTGATGAATGCAGGATATGTGGTGGTTATAAGTTTCCTCTCAACAAGAAAGCTGTAAAAGTAAAAATAAAAGTATTAGTGGAAAATAACTGAATAAATTTAGATCAAAACTTCCTTGTTCTTCAAGAAAAATAGAGTAGTAGTGATGTTGGCTTCATTTGCGGTATTCAGATCCGATTTAGTGAGATCAGTAACGGTAATTGACTCTGGAGGTTTAGGAGGGGGCGGCGGGGGGGAAGGCCGAGGCTAGTTGCTCGAATGTTTGTCAGACGAAATGGCGTCAGAGGAGGCCGAAGAAGAGAGGGTCGTGTTGGAGCCGCACGGATCGAGTGAACTCTGGACGGACATGGAGCGCCCCCCAGAGCGCCGCACCCGCCCGGGGCTCAGCTTCCCTGGGTCTACACTGCTGGGGTCTGCCTACAACAGTTCACAACTAGTCAACTTTGCATTATTGGTGATGAGGGGTTTGAGATAGGTGTGGTGAATAATTATTGGTTCGGCATCCGCGGCAGCATCTTTAGAAGCCTCAGTTGTGTCACATAACAGGGTGGCTCAGGTGCATCTGCTGGTTCACAGACTAATTCAGATAAGTTTTTCAGTTCTGTGTTACGAACAGCAACTCAGCATATCGACGGTGTAGTGGTGAATCCTCGTATCTCCAAAGTCCCCACTTAACAGGATTGTTTGAAATTACGAATGTTAACCCCAGCCCAGATGCTAATTGCTATATTGGTCTGAATCTGGTGAACCCGCTGAATTTGGATATAGCGCACGTACAGAATGAAAGGGGCACAACTTGAAAATCGCACTTTTCAAGCCTTACCCGAAAGAGCTAAGGAGGGTTCGTCTCAGAGATGGGCGTGCGTCTAATTATACTTTTAACAAATTCCATAGTTGATTGTGTTTAAACGTGAGGGAAAAAATTTACCCTTTTTTTCAGACAGGCTCTTAGGCTACGTTGGATTTGGCACAAGCACCACAAATACCAAGATAGTTAGCCGCAGGCCTGAATCTAGTGCATATAATATATGCACGATATTATCGTCGCTGTAGAAGCAACCCCGCCTAACTCACTTAGGTTGGACAATGAAACAGCTGCTTTTAAAATGAAAAAGTTTTTTGTGTTACCTGCTAAGTTGGGAAGATGTGGGTTAGGCGGTGTTGCTTCTAGAGCGACGATATGCTTCATCTGATTGAATTAACGCACCAAACTTGGCTAAACATGACATTTAATTGCAAAAGACCAAACTGCCAGAATCGCTCTGCGAACTCACCTTATGAGAAAGCGAGAGCATTTCAGATTCCTACACGAGATGGAACTACCTGAGGACATTACCATATCTATGAACAAACGAGAACGAAGTGTCTCATCACATCGCCTCTAATTTCCGTGGGATCTTACAAGTTAACAGACCTGGGAGTCCTATTTGAAAGCGGAATTTCCCGGAGTAATTGATAAAACCTTGGTGCTTTTCCGTTATCCCCCCCCCCCACTCGATTTTGGTTGGCTTTGGGTGCCTTAAAGCCATCGGGAGGGGTATGTATGAAACTCGAAATCGAGCTGGGGGGGGGGGGGGGGGGGTATAACGGACAAGTACCGAAACCTTTATATATTTCTGTCGGAATCACAACTTCAGATATTCCGGAACGAACGGGCACTAACAATGAAATATTTGTAAGTGCCGTTGGTTGCATCTTATTTTCAATGTTACTGATCACAATATCTCCCAATCTCGCCTTGCTTTTCTCCCCCCCCCCCCCCCCCCCCCCTCAATCTCAAATCTTTACCCAAGTCAGGACTTCCATACTAACAAAAGTTTAACATTTGTGAGTCGCCAATTAAAATTAATTAATTTTTTGAGGCGGCGATTTAAGTCAGGACTTGAGGAACGTCTCTGAATTCCGCCCTTAATGCTTAACACTCTTCAAGAAAAGAAACAGAAAATGCCTCAGTTCAACCACAGCAGGACTCTACTTCTTCCAAATCGCTGCCAACTCCTCCTCGTCTAGTCAATCGCATACAAACGACATCGTGCGTTACGTTACGCAAACTAGTAAACAATGAATAGGTAATGTAATCGAGACCTGATAGGCGAGGGCGTTCATGATTATGCTGTACGGCACAATCCCCAACGGATGGATTTCCCTCATCAACACGTTGGCGGGGATCTTATGAAACTGGATGTACTCCAAAAAATTACCGATGACGTCTTTGAGTACGATGTTTTGATTCGAGTCACAGTACTTCTTACTCCACATAAGCGCTGCCTGAAGAAAAAGAGAAAACCATTAAACACCTTGGTAGTGAAGCACGCTACCAGAACCAAAAACGCTTGCATACGTCGCGACGTCTGCAAGACATTGAGACATTTAATGTATTTACTTTACCCCCGCTCGCACCCTATTCTCGTTGAGAGAATTTCTCTCTCTATTCAGCGCGGAATCTAACATTCTTACTGCTACGAATAAGTTGATCAGGTTGGAGCCTGTCATTTCAATCGTCTCGTTCTGTCTTTGGAAGGCTCCCTACCGAATTTCAGCTTTCAGAGGGTGAACAAGAGAGCATTTAGCTCACGCAGCTGATCAGGTTGGAAGAAACCTGTAATTTCAATCGTCTCGTTCTGTCTCATGAAGGCTCCCTACCGAATTTCAGCTTTGGAGGGTGAGTAGGAGATAATTTAGCTCAAACAGCTATAAATAATATTACAATTTACTCACCTGGAATTTAGTAAATTCGTCAGCTCTCAGCTCTTCTCTGGCAAGGATTAGGCGAACCACATGCTGGGGTAGGAGCGTGAACGATCCCAAGTTGAGCACTTCGTTACCGTGTTCATCCACAAACTCCAGTACCTAAATTAGGATAAATTGGTTTAAAATCTCTTTCGATATAATAAACGTATTACGAAGCAAAGGAGATCAATTTCATTCGTAAGGAGGCTACACATTATGAACCCACAAGGAGATTTTTTCATTTATATCTATCTATACCACTAACTCAGAACGTCTTTGTGGCTATGTATGTATGTGTGTCACAAGCCGTCTCCTCCGCAGGCCCACCGAGAGGGGGGGGCAAAGGGGACATTTTGCCCCGGGCCCGGACTTTTGCATGGGGCCCCAGAAAAATAAAAAAAAGGGGAAAAGGGGGGAAAAAATGGCTGAGTTGCCACTTGGCAGGCAACGTAGTCTTCCGTGTGATTGGGCCTTGTAAAACTGAAGCAATGTGAATCACAATAAACCTTGTGAATCACAACAGAAAAAAGGTAGACCTACCTCCGTCGCGAAAACATACACCTGTGTATGTTTTCGCGACGGAGATCGACGACTCCGATCGGCCTCAAAATTTGACATTATCCGTTTCAAGAGGCTTAGATTCCAAAACCGAAACGTCCGCCGTCTGGGCCGTTTTGGGCAGTAGGAATTTTTTTTTAAATCTGAAATTTTGACAAAATACTTGGTTTAACACTTAGTTTTGCCCGCAAGGTTTTCAGCCCGATCGCCGAAACCCGTGGAGCGCTATGGGGCTAAAATTGGGCTACGGAAGGGTTTTTTGAAGGCTTTTGGCTATGGGATCGAGGCAGGTGTCGTTTTCGAAGTATTTTTGAACGTAGAATCCATTTTTTAGGGTCCCGGAACGATCCGATTTCACTGTTGCGATCTATGGGGCTTTCATGGGGCTAAAAATGGGATTTTTGAAGGATCCCAGGAGGTTAGGTAAATATTTTTCAAGTAAAAAAACAAAAAATTTGAATTTTTTTTTTTTTCATTGACACAGAATTAAATTTCTGCACAAGTAACCTATATCAAAGAATAATAAACCCTTGTGTAAAATTTGCAGCGTTTTTTAATTGCTTGATCATTTTGTATCATAAGCCTAAAATTTACTCCTTGGCGATCTTCATACATCCCACAAATATTAATCAACAAGTGTTCGAACAAGATTTGTTGACGCAGAAGATGCTAACAGCTAGACAATAACAAACACCAACTACCTGTATAATATACAGTATATTATACTAAAACAAAGGTGAACCTCATGATGATAGCGACCTTAAAACTCGAACCTGAAACGAAGTAGCGACCCCCATTAAGAGGTATAATAAGTTTCAGTTCCAGAAGACCGTAACAATCAATTGATGGACATATTCTTATAAGTACATTATTGCCTAGTTGTTTAGAAATTTAGAAAATTTAGAAAAAAATTTTTTTTTTAATTCTTTTCCCAAACCTTCGTCATCGACATTTTCGATGTTTCGTGCCAAAACCCAAAACATCGATTAGAGGCTGCGATAGTTCTCGTATTATTTAATAATATTAATTGAATGGTACCTACCCTGAATGAAAATTGAACGTTCGTTATCGTGAACCGCCCCCAACCTCATGCTTACATGGGGGCGCTATGCTCTCTTTTGCCCCGGGCCCGCTTTTTCTCTCGGCGGCCCTGCTCCTCCGTAACCGTAAGTGCTAAAAACACGCTAATTTTTTTCTGCAGTCTCGGGATCCCTCACCTACTTGGTGGGGGGGGGGGGGGGGGGGGGGGGGGGGAAATTCCCCAAATCGCACGCAAATAGGCGCATTTGCGCCCAACTTTCTTATTTGAAATGGGAACCCCTAAATGTTTTTGCAAATTTGGATTCCCTGGGCAATTATACGTCCAATAAGCCCAATGAGCGCAATTTTCGATGAGCGCAAATCTGCGCAACTCCTGCTATCTTCGTTGTTTACGTTACTATTGATTCGGCGTTTCCTCTGTATCCTACCTAGCGATCCAAATTATAATACTAAATTTCGAAAGAACGAATTCCGACGATCGGAAAGTTTTGACGCGAGCACGTGCGTCTGCTCTTGAATCAGAGACACGTAGGAGTTGGCTGCGCTTGGGGGTGGGAGAGGTCTGTGAAGGTCTCCCAACTCGGTCGAGACATCTTCCACAGATTGGATTTAAGGTAATTTCAACCTTCCACATGGTCGGATTAGAATTCGAAAGATCGGGAGGTTTTTACACATTAAAAATTTATATCAATCATCACTTGACCTTGGTCGGCCGAGCGAAGGGAGGCCCCATTATCACTCTCATTTTTTCGTTTCCAGGTCAAAGGGCCTGCAAGTAGGTACCTTCTGCACAAGCGATTTGGTGCACTTGTACTGTATGTATCGTTCGGCTGAGGCCAGCAGTGCGCACACCGTGTCGACGTTGATGCAGCACTGAACGAAACCAGCACAGGCTCTCCTCAACTCGTCCAGGCCGTAGTAGTCAGCAGCGTTCATCACCCCTACAACAGGACAAGCTCATATAGTACGTTACAGGATGAAATTAACATCGTATGCTCAAATTTTGAGCAAATCGTCCCGTATCATTACCAAGGAGAGTACGAGGCTGGAGAGTCACACAACCCGTGTGAATATACTCGATCAACTGTCTGAACACGTCCGGCTCGAACTCCTCGATGATCAGAGTCGCATGCTGATTAGATTGAGGCTGAAACAATCAGCAAAACCCAATAGTTATTTTGACAAAAGAAATCACAGAGTTTACGTTGTGTCAATCTATGCAAGGAATTATACTCATTATGGCACCATTCAAGAAATTAGGCTTTTCACGTACCTTCTGAACTGCATAAAATACATCTACATTGACAACATAACGGTTTCAGAAAATAATTCGTTGTACCTACACTAACGGGGTTTCTCGTTGTCAAACTATTTACATTAAATTTTATTTTCCACCTGGAGCCTGTTGCACTATGAACAACTCAACAAGTGCACTACACGAACCAATATTTTGGGTCATACAGCCTTGTAATTGTGATAGAAATATGCGAGTTCCGACTGATAAAGCATTGCTCTGATGTTGGCACTGAGTTCGTAATTATTAACGTTTGGAAGAGAGTGTGGTTGTGAACTATGGGGTGTCGACATTCACCAGATCGGGTGCAGTCCCTAAGTAGGTAGATACAGGATAATATCCTATTATGACTCCTCCAGTTCCACTTGGAAAGGATGGAACATAGGAGACATAATAGGAGACATAATGTCATATTATGACCTACATGAGAGACGATCGGTGGGCAAATGCATGAATAATTGTGATTGGGTGCTTTTATTCTATTCTTAAAAGAATAAATCCTTAAAAGGACACAAGGGAAAATTTATATTTTCTTCCAACGGAAACTAAAATTTGACAGTATGTCTAGGCAATCTGTGAAATTTCTATTTTCATCCAACAGAAACTAAAATTTGACAGTTTTTGATCGAGTTTTGGATTAACACGATTGCAGTGAAAGACTCATTCTTCGGATATAGATATCCAAAGAATCTTAGATCTAACGTTTAGATCTAACCTCTGACTCGGGATTTTTAAACAATCTATGGCTGCGTAAACAAACCGACCTAACAACCAACATCTTCCACGTTGCTGAGGAGACCCGAATCACCTTTTTTGCGCCTGCGCACCGCGATCCGCTGATTCAATCGTCATAAAATTAATATGGGACCACAAGAGGCCGAACCCGCACAATCCCTGAATAATTTTAACTTTTGTGAAAACAATAAGAAAATTTCTAACATTCAGGTACCTATATATAGGTACCTGAATGTTAGTATAGATACTTAATAGAGTAAAATTGGCAATTCAGGTAAGTAATGGAGTAAAATTGGCACATGAAATATAATTTAAACCAAGGAACAGGGTGATGGGAGACGTGGGAAGCATACCTAGCTGTGAGGAGTTCGGAAGAAAGTTTTAAAAACAACAGAATCTGTTTCTGAATTTAAAAAAAAGCAGAACCTGATTCTGCATTTTTTCGCACAAAAAATATTATGGCCTAATGTTCCGTACCTATTCAACGATCAGGTTGACCAGGGAGTCCCAATTTGGGATGAGATTTATTCGTTGTGTTCGCCATTAATAAGAAAATAAAATTTATTTACATTTAATGTTCCAACAGTTCATAAATTTTATGATGGCACTCTCAATAAGGGTGTGGCCATTACTACTGTTTTTGTTTTTGGAAATCTTGTTCCTTCCAGGAATGTTTGTAGGAACTCTTGTTCCATAGAAAGGATTCACATAAACTTGAGTTCAGAGGTGAATTGTCTGCCGACAAGTCAGATATTAAAAAGTTGTAGTAACTGTTGTGTTGTAGTAAGCCCGATTTTTGGTCAAAACCTTTTTTTCTATTATTGGGTAAATGATATCAGTAAGCACGAGTCTGTGTAGTCGTTGATCCTTTTTTACGAGTTATTTCGCGTATGAAGGAATGAAAATTACACGTAAATCTGTATACCTTTCAGAAGGGTTATCAAACCTTGTATGTCCAAGACCATGGAAGAAGGAAATCTTCTCTTCCTTCTCTCTCTCTTCCTTCTTCCATGGTCCAAGACTTACAAGGTTTTCCAAGGCTTTACAAGGTTTCATGTTTCGTGCAACAGGCTCCTTAGCTGAATATATGCAAGAATACTAAAGCCAATACCCTTTAAACATTAGATAAACAGAACACAATACGTGTAGGATCTACATTGAGCTGGTGAAAGCTATGGATATCCCATCTACTTTATTTCAAGCTCATTTATCACTCAGGATATAGCAACATGCCACTCGAGGGAGTCTACACTTGGTAGAGAAGGTACATTCTGAAAAAAATTTGAAGGGGTCCACAAAATAAGTTCTAATTGTCGTACACCCCATGCATATTGAGTTGGATCAAGCAAGCTCGGAGCAAGGTCATGATGCATTCACGATAGCTGTTATGTCACTATTTCGGCGGAAATTATTCATTTATGAAAGGCAACCATAGGCTAAACAGAATTGGAGAAAAATACAGACTTTTTTTTCTCGCTAAAAAGAAAAAACGCAAGAAGAGGAGAAATTCCATGTTGTCAGGAAGATGACGAAAACAAAATTCGATTTTAGAAAAGTTTGTGCGTATATAAAAATGGTGACTGAAGTTTACCTCTGCAATAGGGGCAAGCTGTTGTGTATAGCCACCTCGCTGTGAACACGAAAAATTACTTTACGTAATTTGTTTTTCTTAAGTTTGTTTTTCTCCGGAGGAAACGCGAAAAAAAGCGTAATATTTTGCCAATTTCGGGAGAATGCAGGGTTGTTTCTATGGATAGCTGTTCTCGTAAGCCTTTTTACAAAAATTAAATTACAGACAACAATTGTATAATGTACTTCAAGGGTAAGCGGAATAAGGACATGGTGTTAATAATTATTGTGTTGGTGTAACAAGAAGAAAACTCGAAGACGTTAATAAGTTTGGTTTGAACGTTCATTAAGTGAGCGTTATGTAGGTACCTTAAAATTACACTGCTCAACAAGAAATTATTTTTTTTTGGGATTCAAACCATATTTTACTGTCGAGAAACACGAAAATGACAATGAAAATATTTTAATAGCTCTCAAGATAAAAAATCAAACTTCCTTCTAGAAAATGTTTGTAAAATTAGGTTATCCATTTCTTGTTTTGTCATTATTTGCACTTCATCTCCAGTGGTAAAAGGGTTGGTTGGAGTCCATTCTCGAGAATGTTTCCTCTTCGATTGCCTCTTGTATTTCCGTTGCGTGTGTTATTACAGTCCAACAAGCATTAATTCGTTCCAACGACCCTGATGTATACAGGTAGTAGGTATGTAGAACGTAGGTCTACGTTGCAGGAATATCGTGATGGAATCTCTCATCATGCTCGTCACTTTCAGCCCATAATACCTTGCCGATTCCACGTTCGATGAAAATAGACACTTTTTTCTACCCCCCCAGATGTTTTGGAGGATGCAGGAGGGAGTACAGGCGGAGATTCATGAGAGGCATAACGCAAGTTGTTGCGATCTGCAGACTTGCCGTGTCAAGTATGGACTCCAGGACAACAGGGCCCTGCGAAAATGCTGCTTCCTCCTCGAAAATAACTGCGATATGAACTGTTAAAGTTAAGTGCAGAATTAAACCCCCCCCCCAGTCGACGCCGCTGAGCCAGGCTCGGGAGAAGTGGCGATTGCCTGTGAGCTTGAGCTCAGCAGCGCGCTGGGTGTGAGCCCCTCGAACCTGCGTTGTCGGGAAGGGTAATAATCCTTCGGACAGAGTGGGTAGAGTTTTCCCCACAGGACATTTTATCACCCACGTTCCGTTGGTACAGTTGAAACCAGAGCTAAACTGAAGTTTTCAAGGTGATTTTCGGCCTCAGCATGCTACAGAAATGGCTGTGCTTGAGCTTCGTTGAACTATGAAGAGTTTCGTTTTCTTTTCCAAGGAAACGATGAATTCCGATTCCTACAAGCTTTTTAACGAACAATCAGGAGGTGGCAGATCAAAGTGGATGTCGGCTTAGAGGAAAGTCGATCAATACTTTGCGCTCGGATAGGCCTGAAATTCAATTATGAACTAAACCCGCTCGGTACTTGAGCAGCCCAAACGTTGTCATTTTGCGGATAAACCTGATTATTGATGATGGAAGAGGGAAAACTTGAGGGGGAAGTTGATATTAGCTGTTACTGAATTGAATCCTAAGTTAGGCTGATTGAACATCTGCTTCCATCAGTTTAATAAAAAACCCTGACAAAAGTTTGCGATACACAAAAAATTTACCGGAAGTTTTGTTTAATTTAATTTTGATACACAAAATCATTCTGTGAATCGACGAAGAGACTGGCTCGTAAATTATTTCGTAAATTAAATTTTAAAGAACGTCTTCAAGCTTTCTCCGTATTTACCAAGTGTTGTTCTCCTACTGGTAAGGTGGAAGAGTGATGACATGTTGATCATGTCTTCTGTTTATGGGGAACTCACGTGGATTTCGTAAATGTTGGGTGGTATAAAATGATATCTTATTCCAAGGGATATTTTATGATATTTCAATTGGTCTTATAGATTAAGTTTACTTGAGCCGCAGCGTTCTGCAGGTTGAGTAAAGGCTCGGAACTTCTCTTCAGGAAGAGCCTCAATTTGTTTTCTTTGGGCGGAGCTTCTTTCTTCCTCACAGGGCTCGGTGCTTGGTAGAGCATCTTGTGGAACACTCTATAACAACAAGTGCATTTAATAGTCAACATGGGAGAGCCTGAAGACAAACCTGCGATATCCTACCTGCTTCGTGCAGCGAGTACAGCCTTGACTGCGCAAACGGGCTCTCTGGTGTCGCCGACCAAAAACGTGACGTCGCACAACTCCGGCATGCTGGCCAGGAACTTCATGTCCTCCGCCAGCCCGGTTTTGTTTTCGAACGTCGACAAATCCGGCTCGTCGATGATATCGACGACCGCCATTACTTCGGGCATAGCAGGACCTGGCAGGACTCAGCAGGACATACCAGGATCCAAGTCGTTTTGAGCTCTCGAATTTTCCCCTCACTCTTGGTTCATATCTCTGTCATAAAATTCGAGAAAACCGTCAATTACTGTCAGAAGATAAAATCCTCTTCACAGTTCGAAATCGTAAAGCTGATTCAACATTTGGAAATAAGGCAGGCCGGAGACGAACGTAGAAAACTCCTGGTCAGTCGTCTGCAGTTCACCAAGCAAACAAGTGATACAGCATCTCGTCCCCGAGGTTCCACAGCCAAGGATTTCGGCAGACCACACTAGTCGCAACAACAGGTCAGCTCCAAACAATTCATATTTTGGAAATCCCGAATTTGCCTCCGACAGGCATGCGAACCGCGTCCGGCGTTCGCCTTGGACAATTCGTAATTTGGTGGGGAGATTAGGTTAGAGTACCTTCCGAACCAGGTGGCCGGGATTGACGATCTTGTTTTAGTCAACCCGGCGCCCACCGTTAAATTTGCCAGCTGGAGAGTTCTAAATCGGAGACCATGGTGACCTGTCTTATAGGCAGCAAAATATGAATCGTTTGGATCTGACCTGAGTGTGCTGCGACCAGTGTGGTCTGCCAAGGTCCTTGGCTGTGGAACCTCGGGGACGAGACGCTGTTTCACTTGTTCGCTTGGTGAACTGTAGACGACGGTCCAGGAGTTTTCTTTGTTCGTCTCTGTCCTGCCTTATTTCCAACTGCTGAATCAGCTTACAATTTCGAAGTGGTAAGAGGATTTTCTCCTTCGGGTAAAATCCCTTCTGACCTTAAGTGGCAGCATTTTATTAGTGAATAAGTTGTTTAGGTACCTATAAACCAGCATGCAAGTATCATGTCAATCTGCATAAAACCACAAGGCTGTACGATCTGAATCCACTGCCTAAGCATCAACGACAAAAGTTGCAAAACGAAGGAAAACATGACGTTAACACCCAACAGGCGGCGAGGAAGTGAAATATTTAATTTAGCTGAAGTGACAATTTCATGAGGAGAAAAATGTGGAAGAGCCCACCTGCTGATGATGCGTTGAAGCAGCCTGTTGATTCACCAGATCCGTCCGCCTCCGCGTCTCAACTGGTAATCGCCCATCATTTGGAGCCGCCCCCAAAAAGGGGTTTTCGGCACTGCAACCGCGCTCGATACCCGTTCAAAATGGCGATTTCGGGCCAGCCGTCGAATTGGACTCTAGGTTAAGAGAAAATATAGTGGAAATACGAGGAAAAAGTCGAGCAAAATGGTGGGGGCCAGGCTCGGAGCTCTGAGGACTGGCCGAACTGATCAATACAAGAGCAGGTGGTCCGAGTGAGCATGTGCGGCTGATGGGAGAAATTCTGCCGCCTCCACCTAGGAAATGAAAAATTCTTCGTCTGTCAAGCCTCACACAGTGAGAACATTTTTTGTTGGCCGAAAACAGGACTTTTCGAAATCTATTGGTTACTCCCACAAACTTTTTTTTTTCCAAGTGGAAAGCAGTAGAAGAGATCACCAAAATCCATTCTTGATGTTTTAAATTCCCACTTCATAGCAGTTTTCACTCAGATGGGAATCTTGGTAATTGATCGTTCTGCTAGCTTATCTTCGTTCACCTACTAAAAGCTCATGTCTCACTCTAATAGGCCGATTACTAAGCAATTTCGACTAATAGGCCTATTAGTAAGTCTTACTATTCGTTCCGCGGCAGATTAACGTGGTTACTTCTGTAGGTAGTAAACATGTAATAACTTGAAGCATTCTTTCACTCCAGGGGTCATCTGATTTTCGTACCAAGAGCTCAAGAATTGTAGAAGGAAGAAAAACAGTTTACAAAAGATAACATGTCTTTGTTACAAATTTACAAATGAAAATATCACCTATATTGCGGCATGGCGAAGGTACAGCCCTCTGCCGGAGGCTTGGATGATGAGGAACTAGAGCTCACGTGTTATTTATATAACAGGCTGGTTAATGTATTACATTACAATAGTATATATTATATTGCCTTCGCTCTGTATTCTGTACCTTTATAAGCTATTTAAAAATATAAAAAAATGAAAGCCCAACTTCAGCGAATGAGTTCTTTGAAAGGTCGCAGTTTCTCACGTTCCGAACATCCTAATCGGACTCAGCACTCGGTACTTTTCCGTTATCCCCCCCCCCCCCCCGCGATTTCGGTTGGCTTTGGGTGCCCTTAAAGCCATCGGGAGGGGTTTTATGAAACTCGAAATCGAGTGGGAGGGGGTGGGGGGTGTTATAACGGAATAGTACTCGAATTTGGGTGCCTTAAAGCCATCGGGAGGAATGTTTATGCAACACATAATTAGATTAACAATCAATGAAATGATAAATCGGTGGCAAGATTTGGGTGAGTCCGCGCTCGCAGGAGAAGTGGGACAGCACAATCTCGCCGTCGACCGTAACGCTTTCCGAGGATCCATGGGACACTTGTGGCGGGCTGGCGAATGGCAACAAGACTGGGGCCCTGAGCTCCCACAATATTTTTCTTGCAGCCTATGACGGAAACGCCCATGGCATCACATGCAGTGAGCCCTGAGAAGGTTTCCTGAAGCTTGCTAGGCTACCTCGATCCTGGATTGCTGGTTCAGATGGAGCTGACTCCCCCCAACCGAGCATTCATCCTCTCTTGATTCAAAGCCTTCATCATTCTCTTCCATCCTCCAGCAGGACCGAGCCCTCAAACAACGGAAGACTATTTGCGAATTCCAGCTGTCAGCCTGCATGCCTCCCCTTTAACATGGGGTAAGTGGGTGCTATTCATAACTCTAAAATGCAGGTAAAAGGTACTGAGCGTTTTGGTCATCTGACTAACTTCTGCTGTAGCAAAACCCCTCGTAGGAGTAGAAATCGGAATACACAATTCGCCTCCAGAATGTTACCTATAGTTAATTTTCCCCAAACCCACGCCACAATACAATGAACCAAGATTTCAAACAGTGGAACTTATCGCAGACGATTTGATGAGAAATATGCCCTCCAGGCCAGTAAGTGGCTATCTGAGGGTGGGGAGAAAGTGGTCAGACTGACTACAATCTCCCCATAGTGAGTTTTTCCAAAACTCTGAAAATTCGACCTCAAAAATTGAAGGATTCTAAAATTTATGCAACGAGCTCATTAGAAGCTCCGGCACAAAATTGCTCTAGACCTCTTCAAAAACTTCCTATCATCACTGCTTATCAAATCCTTATTCGAACAACTTTCTGCTTCTTGTATTTTAGGTTTGCAAAAAGAAATTTCATCTAGTCTGGCGCTTGCAATGAACACAGCCGCAAAAACAGTCGTTGGCCACTTTCTCCCGTGACCACTTTTACCCCGTGCTCCCCTATTCTATCATTTTGGACCGCAGGTTGGATCCTACATATAACAAGTTACGGGAGCTTTAACTTATTAAATGAAATGAAAACCTGAAGCATTTGAAGACGTTTTCATTTTGCAACTTCAAACTCTTGACGCTTTCAAGGACAAGGAGAACACAAATAAACTCACGATTTTTATGACGTATAATTATTACATGTTACAAGGCACATTATACATTTACTTCAGGGAGGGATGAAAACAATGACGAGCATAACCAACTTCGAAAACAGGATTCAACATCGCGTTTTCTAGAAGAAAAAAATAAAATACATAACTTACACCGCTCGTAACACATTTCACAGAAATGCTTCTCACCATATCCATTTTTTATTGGTAACTAGATGATTAATAAAATTTCCATCAATTCATAACATATTGATAATAACGAATAAGGAATAAACTCAAGAAATTCGTAATACGATATTTCTCAGGACACGTTTTCACAAAAGAAACCCCCCTACGACTGGATGCGATTGTCATCTTGAAAGCTTTTGTAAAAAAAAAAAAAAAAAAATTATACTTTGAAAAATTATCAAATAACAGTACCCTTCCGTTAAAAAAAGTTTGCGCCATTTTAATCAGCCCTCACAGTTACACCAAGGCGTCGAATGTAAAAAAATTGGTTCGTTAAAAATCATTTTGGCACTAAGTACACCATAAAGGGCTCGAAAAAAATTCGCACTAAAATAACTGCCCACCCAATATCGTTAAAATGAGACTGGATACTCCAGTGCGAAAACAAAATTGGGACAGAAGAGTTTTACTCATCGCAAACCCACACGAATCCGTTTCAAGCGATTCATTTTGTCTGACTAAAAAGTCCATTGGGATTAAACAAAGATCACTGAATAGTTACAAAATACGAAGTAACGATTTGAAACTTTTTTTTCTTCATATGTTACATGATATGTATACATATATAATATTTACATTAAGACTGTTTTATACAACATCTTACACTATGTTCGAAGGATTTGTTAAACCGCTAGGCTTTGAGCGTAAGCAGAATGTACATAGAATTCGTTTTTTTAAACTCAAAATAAAACTGAAACAAAATTATACGCCCTACATCAAGAAAGGACTATACAAAACTACTTTTGATTTTCTATATAGGTACATTCCAAGACAAAGGTGACGGAATAAGACAAACCTACTTCGGCAGGCGATTGAAATTTTTCTAAAAATAAAATAAATGCATTTGAATATCAAAATGTACCTTAAGATATGGAGAAGACTCAAATTCGACGTTATTAACATTGTAAAATATTTCATAAAAGAAGACGTAAGGTTTGCTTCACATATTTTGAGAAGTTATAGTAAAGAGGGTTTTTTGTATAATTGATTTTATTTCAATAATATGAAATGTAATAATGACAAAAAATCAAAACCATGTTGAAAAAAAAAAAGTTAAATTCAGTGTTTTGGGACCGACGTAACATCGTACATACTGCTGTAATTACATAATTCACAGCCAAGGAATTTTACTTCGTATAATTTCAACTAATACCTCATTCACCGCAATTTTGTTACAGCAGCGTTGCCTTTCTGTGAAAATCTGCTTGGTCTACGGAAAAGTTTGGGACGATGTCAAAAAGAGCCGTCAAACCCAGTTTCCCACAATATTGCACGTGGGCCTTTGAAGATTTTTTCTGCAGAAAACTTCATTATCACTACTCATTTTATTGAAAATCGAGTAGAAGGGGTCTGAGGCCAGATGGGAGAGGCCAGGTTTGGCTAGCTTTAGCCCCCTGGCACTATAAAAGTGTTGCTGGAACGATGAAGCGCTAGTATTTCATCATTGCCCGCTGAGAAAATTAGATATGCTAAACTGATATACATTCGTCTGCGTTGATATGGTTTATCGTTTTAAAACTTGTTCACCTTTAGTGCTCACTGAGGCTTAAAAAACAACAGGACCGAGCGAAGCTCAAATAAATGCACGTTCACTAGAATTGGAATGTCAAGCAATTCACGAATTGCAAATTATAAGTAACGGACATAATGCAAACATCCCAAGAAGTAATAAATATGAAACTAGATAAATAAATCTTACGAGAAATGAAAGAAAACGGTTTTCAATCATTTAATAATACAAAAATAGTAAGAAACGGAATGTCTGGAAGGAGTTTGGATGAAAGTTTAAGAACATTTTGACGCAGTCACCCATGATGGAAACACCAAAGCCAGAGAACATCACTTTATTTTAAAAATGCAGAAAAAGAAAGATCACCAGCTTGGTGGGTCTCTAAATAGGCAATCCAGTCAATTCCAGCGAGGCAGCGGAAGTTTCCTGAATCATGAGAAAGGAGAATCAATGCGAGAAAGGGATACGATGATTCCAGTTATGCGCAATGAGAGTTCAATTTTTGTGGTCGGAGTACTAACCGCAATGAAAGCCATTATTGATGGGGGGATATCCAACTGGGTACATATGAGACAAAACATGGTCCAACTGGGTACGAAAAAGGTTGACATGGGCAGACTACCCTGACCCGCGACAGACCAACTGGGTACAAAACGAAAGCACCGTTTTTCACAATGATCTTTTATATTTTGGAGCGCGATGAGACCTCCGTCATGTAGACTATCGGGTCCTTAGGTTCCTCATATCTTGCCCAATATTCCTTCATCTAAGTGAGGGTCTCCCACAGTGAACTTCTTGGGCAGGTAAAAATTTCAAAAAAGGGGTAAAAATAGAATCTATTCTATTCTATTTTTCCCCCCTTAAAGAAATATAAGATGAAAGTGGAAGGGTTTGGAAGGTGATATCTGATATCACCTTCCAAACCCTTCCACTTTCATCTTATATTTCTTTAAGGGGGGAAAAACTTCATTATCACTGTTCATTTTCTTGAAAAGTGAGTAGAAGGGGTCTGAGGCCAAATTCCTGGCTTTACCCCCTTGCGAACTATAAGCGTTGAAGACGGATCTGTTGGGGGGGGGGGGGGGGGGCTGAACTAACTGAATTTGATCCTGCAATTACTATAGTACAGTTTACAGAGAAAAAAAAGGGGGATTTGCTGGAAAAAAAAAAAAAAAAAATTCCGAATTTCATGCTACTTTTAAAGGTTGTTTGGGGGTGCTATGGGAAGAGTCTGTCACGTTTTTCGAAACGAGGACCTTGCGCTAACTAGGGGAGGACCGAAAAACTTCTACATTTTCGGACTGATTTCGGTATTTCGCTCATAACTTCCAAACTAAGCAGTTTTCGAGCGAACTGTTCGATTTCAAAGTCGTAGAGCATTAAATTTGCCACAATTTTGTGGGTATATATAAACTTTTTCTAAACTGAATGTTACTCGAGAAACAGCCGATCAAAGTTAGAGGAATTTTCTCAAATTGCAAAAATTTGCAAAAAGCGAACATTTACCACCAGTTGTTTGGTAGTTATGGTAATCACTCATCTGTATCAACATATTACCTGAAGGGGTCCGCTGTCCAATTGCCTACTTTTTCCTGATTCTGTGCACCATCACGCAGGCAACACTTCTCTCCAATGATACAAACAACTTGAATTTCATAATGATGCTGAAGGGGATGAACTGGAAGGCAAGGGGATCCCAGTCAAGCAAGCAGTAGAAGATGTGCTGATTGTTCAGAGTGCTGTCTCAGTTGCCGAGGAGTACAGTGTCGCTTCGCTTTTTGCCAATTTTTGCCATTTTGAGAAAATTCCTCTAACTTTGACGGCTGTATCTCGAGTGACATTTTAGTTTGGAAAAAAGTTTACATATACAAAATTGTTGCAAATTTAATGCTCTACAACTTTGAAAATGGACAATTTGGTCGAAAACAGCTTAGTTTGGAAGTTATTAGCGAAAAACTGAGATCAGTCCAAACATTTTGAGGTTTTTCGACCCTCCCCAAGTTAGCAAAAGGTCCTCGTTTCGAAAAACTTGACAGTCATCCAACAGAACTCCCGAAAAACCTGTTAACCCTCTCTTCGGAATTTTTTCCAGTTACACAGTACATATCTACTGGACTAATACTAGCATCTTTCAGCAAGTATTTTGCTCGACTAACCACGTCCCTGAAGGGAGCTCATCAGAGCCAGGATAATATCGCCAGGATTACACTATCATCATCAAACAAGGTATCGCTTGGCGAGAACCTTGTACCCAGCTCTACTGCTCCATGTGTACCCACTTGGACCATTGCTGGCCAGCGGTTGCCGATTGTCTTGTAACCACTTGGACGATCCCCATATTGATCTCCCAGGGTCACCAACTCATCGAGTTCTTCTCATTTGAAGATGTCTACTAATTGTACGTACATCAAGTTGTGCCTGTCTTTCTTCCCATCATCGATTAGACGCCTACTTGAGGAGGTTAGCAAATGATAAGCACCAGGACTAGAACAGACATGTCAAGAGATAATTTACACACATAAATAGCACGAAGACACGAAATAATTGGGAAAAGATACTAGTTGTAAATAAAATGTCTTCCCTAAAGTTATGAGTTAATGGACGTATCCCTTTTCGCCTGATTCTAAGAAAGGAGAACTATTGAACGGGTCCCTTTTTTTCTTTTTTTTTTTGTTGTTTTGTTTAGAAATCTATACAAACATGAAATGTTTCGTTTCGGAGATATAAATTCTTCGACGTAGGTAATAACAGTCCAAGACAATACCTACCTGCCATCACATGGCTAACTGCGACTAATTTAACGAGTACATAATTAACAATTGCTTAAATCCACTCTGGCACGAGGTGGTGCGAACAGTCAATGTGAACCGCTGGCTCCAATAACACCACCTATGAACGCAAATGACTTGAAACGGACGATTCCGAAATGTCGATTTGGAGGGCGAACCTCGTACAGTCACAGTCCTTAAAACTAGCCGATTGTTCGTCAGAAAAATTGGTGGCTGAGTCGGTTTTTGATGGCACGATGAGAGCGGGGACGGGCCCGCGATTGGGCCATTCACTACCTCAGCAGCTTGGAAGCGTCGTAGTTGTCGAACCTCCACCTTTGCTGGGGGGCGTTGGAGCTGCAGTCTTCCATCAGCAGCTTCTGTCGGTTCGCGGATATCGCCAAGCACTTCTTGGAGCTGCCGTGTTGTATCGTACTGGTCTGGAATCATAGACAGCATTAGGAATGGTAGCACAGTAGGGCATAAAGATTATATTCATAAGTAGTCGAGTTGATATTACAATAACGACTTAATCATAGGGATAAAGGTGGAGATTACAATTACGATTATAGTCACAGGGTCCCAAGATATGATTACAATTACAATTACAAACGTAATTTCATTTTTTCTAATTACGATTACGCCCAACTCTGAATGGTAGCCAGAATGCTGGCAGTGCTAAAAAACAGGATCTGATCCTGAACTCACCTCAGGTACGTAGAACCAAAGTTGGTTTCCTCTTGAGCCGTGACACGGATACAAAATCACATCGCCGCCTGCGTAGTCCAAGCAGGCTTCATCCCTCCGGATCTCCCCTTCTTTACTGAGCATCCAATACTGATACGGCGGGAAAAAGGAAACACGAAAAACATGTGATTAGTAAAAGTAGAAAACTCAAATACAACCAAATTATCAACTACATTGAAGGCGTGTGGCATTCTTGTCCATTACCACAAACGAACATAAACCATCCATAATTAAAATAAAACTTGGCTTCCATTCAAGACAAAAAAAAAAAAAAAAAAAAAAAAAAATCAGAATTTCTTCAGAACAACGATGAAATGGACAAAAACGGCAAACGCACTACCAAATCAAAGTCTCAAACAAGGCGTTATGAACCATACACCATCAAAGCTAGAAAATAACGATATTTAGTATCATATATACAAAACACATGATAAACGGAAATTTGAGAAACAGCAGCCCCCACCAAAATGCATCGTAGAGGAGAGGTACGTAAGGTCTCAGGATTGGCAGAGATGAGGAAACAGGATTTACACGTGGAAGAAAAAGGAGGCATTCATAACAGATTCAGCTCAATTTTTCACAATAAAAAGCATGACTGAATGAAAAATAATATATATACAAGTGAAGGGATTAAACGATGAATCGATTTGAAACACAGAAAGCTCCACAAACGACTTTTTTTTTTTTTGTACGAAGTGCAGCATACATTGTTGGTACCTAAACATTGCTAGACAAATCTACATGCAGCATGACATTCACACTCAAACCACCTGAAAGGGTAATGCAATACAACAGTGATCGATATGATCGAACTGGTGTCAAGAAGAGTACATCTGACAGACGTGGTAACCTAAGTACGATCCCGAATGAGAATGAAGGTATTCAATAACATTGTCCCCTCCACCTCTCACAACAGAGCTTGCAGATCAAACTGGAAACGGTGCTTTGGGAATACATACCTGGAGAGCTATGAAACCATAGGAGGCTCTAACGTCGCTTTTGGTGCCCCGAAACAGCCCGTTAAATTCAATAAGGGGTGGCCATGCTCGTCAGTCATGGGCAGGAGGATTAGGCGGCCGAGTCCAGTGGGAGACTCACTTTCGAGTTCTTCCCAGCTCGGCGGATGGAGATGACGCGGGTGGTCACTGAACACAGGGCGAACCTATCGGGTCATGGGGACTTCCCTGTAAACCTCCACGATCCTGGCTGTGTGCAGTGCAGCAACCCGGAGGGCTCAGCGAGGCGTGTGCTTCGGAGCTGACCGACATTTGAGAAGGAGCGGGCCTGCCTGGGGGCTGTGGCGTTCTCCGACGGTGCAAGAGAGGACTGGAGTAAGTACGATTTCAGCCCTTCTCGATACAAGGCGTCCATTGACTTTGCAGCCGCCACCATGGAGAGCTCCAGCGGCAAAAAGACCCCCACGGGCAACAGAGAGGGACGACAGCTGGTCAAGAGATGGAACCTTTTTGTTCCACTTGAGCCGAGCCATTTCTAGAGCATTAAATGCTCTCTCGCACGTTTTAGAAAATTTCTAAAACGTGCGAGAGAATGTAGACCGGGAAATGTGGTGTTTTCGGCGCACCAAAAGCGACGGTGGCGACCAAATTTTCGGGGTCATGAACGTGTGTTGAAACAATTTAAGGACTTTTTTTTAAAAGATTGATTTGAGTTTTGGGCGATACTATAATATAGCATAATATTTCAAGCTTGTTTTGGGGCGTAATTGCCCTCCAGGTATATATATTGTACTATATACTCAAGTTTTACCACCCGTGGGGACAAAATTCCAGACTGCATTGCTTCTTCTTCAGGTGCTTGATGAACCCCCCCACAACTACATTGCTGCTTACTGTGTGTAACTAAGTCAAAAATATTTATATACATTATCTACACGTGTAATTTGAGTGTGTGTGGGATTAATTATAATTTTCCTATCAAATGTTGAGTCGAGGCGTTGCAACCAACAGCTAACACCTGAACGCTACGTACAACAGCTACTACCACCCAGTGGGAATAAAAAAAATAATACAGAAAATTGAAATCTCGGTGGTATGCTTGAGGTGGTTCTGGATATAGGTGCTCTACCTGGTTGCCTCCTTGATTGTGGCATGGCCAAAGTCCCACTGGCTTGTGCATGTCATCCGGTTTACATGCAGAATCGATGCAATGCCCTGAGTCATCGTTTCTTATCTGGGTAAACACATAGGCAATGTACAAGAAAGTGGCGGCTGAAGCCCGACAAAAAAAAATAAAAGAAATAAACGATGGGCGGGGTTTAGGGAACAAAAATACGAGGGGCGGAATAACAGAACCAAGGATGCGCAAAACAACACACACTGGGAAAACAAAATCAACCAAACATCATACAGTCTGAAAGAGGGCCGATAGGGGTTTGCGGTACGGTGTGGTGTGATGTGGAAAGTGGTTTGGACAGGATGTGTGGGCTCGTTTCTCATATTTCCCATCGCGACAACACACAGATGACCAACAAGCATAAACAGTGAAAGCCAAGTCAAATGTTGTACAACTAGGTACTTCAAGTAATTAAGTGAGTTGTAAGATAGGTAATTAAGTTAAGAATTATCTCTTATTTTTAGAAAACGCACGGTAGACCTACGGTTCTCCTGTCTGATAATTTAATAATGATTAATTTTACGCCATTTTTTCCCTCCAAAAAATGTTTTCTCAACTTGTAACCAACCGCCAAACGTCCTTACAGACCAATCATATGATTATGTTTTCGTTATTATGTTGCGTATCGCTTTTTTATGTCGCAATTTCGGGACGTTACGTAAATTATTGACAACGTCCTGTTAATTACCTCAATTAATTAAAAATTGAATGGATTTGACGAATAAATTGTGAACAATATTGTAAATAGTAAAAAATGCTGAAAAATAATATTTTCAATTTTATTATATAAAATACCTATTGAATGATGTATGGAAAATTGAAAGAATTGAATGGAATAAAAATGAACTGAAGAAACAGAATGGATTTAGTTGACTATGATAGGATATAGTTACCTATAATTTTAAAAACAAAAACAATATTAATAAAGTTTTTTCATACATTAAATCGCAATGCAGAGCAATTGAACTACTTTTTCGATCATCACTGTGAAATTACAATTCGAAAATTCGAATAAAGATAACAAAAAAGTGTAACTTCTAAAATTTCGAGTCTGGTGTGCTATTGAAATTATAACTACGGAAACATCATTAAATGAATTTTGCTTTAAGCAAGTCCTGTTTACATCACCCGATTTTGGTAGATTTTGAACTATGAAATTTTGAAACTGCCACGGTTTTTCTCAAAATAAGTAGGTATGTATGTAGTAAAAACTACTAGTGTAAGACAGTATCGAAAGCGTCGTTTCTGTAATAACCGTTATATTCGTTAATGAGTTCCTGGTATTTTTATCATACAAACTTAAGGATGTTAAAACGAAAAAAAGAGAGTAAAAGTTGAATAGCTACATGGTCACTGACAATGAAACACTGCTGATAACCAAAAAACCGAATAAGAATGACGATAACCCAAATATCGTAGAATATGGACAGTATGTAATTGCAGGGCAGTATTTAGTTTTGTAAAGCTCAAGCTATTTGCGATTTCCTGAACAATTATCCATTGGCCATCTGTGGTTATTCATTGTCGCCAAAAAGGAATGCCTTCTTTTTTTTATGAAAATGAGAACCTGATTTCCACCCAGCTTGTGGCAGGGGTATAAGCCCACTGGCTTGTGGAGGTTGGTTTTCCTGGCTGGGGAATCAAGGCAGGTGTTGGCCCCATAGCCCAAGTTCCTCACCTATGTTTTGACGGTGAACAAATTAGTTAGGCGTAGAAAAGAGGATGGGGGATGAGGTTGAGCGCTAATTTGAGTGGAGCGTCGGGAATATGGGATAGGTAGCTAAGGAGATGGGAACATTGTAATTCATGTGAGTACAAAAATTGAAAAAGTATTGTTGGTTGAAATAATTATTACGACGGTTTCAATCTTGAATGAGCGTTGGTAAGCCGAAGGACCTCATCAAGGCAGAGGCTGGCTCCAAGGTACGTTCGAAGATTGGAATATTTTTCTGTACACGACAACACATTTAACGAACTGTGCGTACTGATATTTTGTCCTCAAAGTGATGAGACATTTAGCGTGAAAGACGACTTTTCTGCTGAAAAACAGCAGAGGAGACGCCTCGCTTGCTAGAAACCCCTTCACATCATCATGCTGGTGACCGTGACAATACTGTACTTTTGACATTGTTGAATGCAATATAGGTATAAAATGCTGCAAAAATATTCGTTATAATTTTCAAGAATGTTGACAAGGTTTTGAAACATGTACGATAGCATTACCTCGCCTGAAGCAACTGCATCACCAGGTATAAACAACTCTGGAAAGACATTGTCCAGATACCATTTGAAGGACTTGCACCCTAGTTTCTTTCTAAGTTCTTTCCTTGAAGAGACATCGCCAAAATCACCCTGGAAACAGTCAAAGCTTGAGTGATAAGCTCTTGCAGCAATTCAGATATATCATTATAATATATTCTTCATCATATAATATTATTATAATTCAATTATAGGCTGGAGATCTTGTAGACACCCCAAACTTCAAAATTCAATTACCAGGTCGTTGCCAACCCTCATGTAGTAGTATTTGGCATATTCGTCCATCCAAACTTGTGCAAGGCGAACGGAGTTCCTTTTCAGCACGTTGACTCCGGATTTCCATCTGTAAGGTGACCTTTTCCTGAAGATGTGGCCAACATGGGAGCAGGGGACGATTTCCAAGGTTCCACCGCACATCCATGTCTGCAAGATGAAATGTTTTCTAAATTTTCAATTATTTTATTAGTGGAATGGTTGATTTGGTGGAAATATTGCCGCCTGTGGGGTGTATTGCAGCTTGTGACAATGTATAGGTATGGTTAATTATAACCCTAGGCCCCCGGATTGACAATGTTATGATAGAAGATCAAACCAATGAAACACAGAATACGTTTTCGGTAATTGCACCGAGGGAATCGACTCGTGGTGTGGGGTGGGGTTAGAAGGAGTGACGATTTTGGTGGCTTGTTGGGGGGGGGGGGGGGACGGTGGGATATATCTGGCTCACCGAACGCCAAAGAGAGCCTTACGCCCAACAACTTCAAACCAAAATTTATTTATTTAATAACCTCCGTAAAAACACATTCCCCCCAGAGGAGGGATTATTCCATAGGTAATTTGTGTTCAACATGGACGTAGACTTCGACATAAGAAAGAAATCGTAACCTGCTTATAATGGAAAAATGTTATAAGTCACGGCGGTTGAAGTTTTGATATGATTTTTTTAAGCAGTAGTTGAGGAGAAATCGCCCTCAGATTTTCATGTAAGGTGGAGTGAAAAAACTGTTTTGGAAATTAAAAAATGGACATAATGGTGCCAATCGCTGGTAAACTGCCGCACAGGAAATTAGGGTCCGTTCGGACGACATCATGAATGGCAGTTAACTGAGATAATATATATATATTATTATATGGTTTTTTTTCTCGACTGTTTGAAAACTTTAGCAAGCACCTGCAAGACGTTGTCAGATTGACCTCAAACTATTTTAGCGTGAGTTTGGCCCCATTTGGCACCTTTTCCCACCTGTCCGGAGTAAAGGGTAAAAAAAATTTTTTTTTTTTTACTACCCCTTATTCGCTCCACCCTACATTGTACACCCCCTTCCATAAGATTTTCATAAGTTAGAGAATGATCATAAACTCAAAAATACTTTAAACTTGAGCAAAGGCTGACTTCTGAGCCGCAAGAACGTTTGAGGGGTTCCCGAACAGTGGTCCGCAGACGACCACACATCAGTGTCAAAATTGACACATGTTAAATCCATGCTCAGTCCGCTCCACTTACGGCAGGAATTTTTAGCATGTGGAGTAAAAAGTGCATATACTACAGTTGAAGATCAGAACAATACGTTATGCTGCTAGAGCGGGCTGAAAATAGGCCACTTTAGCCGCAGGGCTGTATGCAGAGACGTCCAGGATTAGGCTAGGTACGAAAAACTAGTAAAACCGTAGTTTCACTTCCTTAAGCCAATTCATTCTATATAAAAAAGTGAAATTGATTCTAAATAAAGTAGAGTTTGTAAATTGATGTTTGTTTTCATAGTGATATTCCTTTCCAACACTAATAATAATGGCCTGGCTGATTAACTCAACTTTTATTAACCACAAACTCCGCAAGCCAAAACGTTTGGGAAGCCCTGTTTTACATTATTAAATAAATGTTGTTTCTTTTGTTTGTTTTTTTTGTTTTTTTTTTTTAAATATCTTATTGGGCAGTGCCCCACTGGGCCCCAAACCCCTCTGGTTCTCCCTAAAATTAAGAACCTAATAATTTTATTACTTGCAACCCAGACAGAAGTCTTTTGCGCCCCTGCGTTGGGACCATCAACTAGACTATTGCACTCACGTTTCACAACAACGAGATGGACCATTGCCCCTGTATGTTTCTTCACGTTCATCATTCAGTAAAGCAAACACTAAGAGAACGAGGGAAATAGCCATCATGCACGTAATTGCAAAGTACATCTACCTTGCAGTTGTATGGCTTCACAGAGATAATATTTTCCAACAAACAGTCTGAAACCGGCAAAATGATGATCCAAGTGGTGCATCTGAGAGCTCCGGTAGCTCCGAATTTCTTTAGGGAAAACGCTGCAAATTTTACACAAGGGTTTATTATTCTTTGGTAGACGTTACTTGTGCAGAAATTTAATTTTGTCAATGAAAAAATTAAAAAAAATTTTTTTTTGGATTTTTATTTTTCAAAAAAAAATTTATTGATTTTTTTGTATCAAAAATTTTTTCTTCAAAAATTCTCTATTTTTTTACTCGAAAAATATTTAATCTCCTGGGATCCTTCAAAAATCCCATTTTTAGCCCCATGAAGTCCCTGTAGATCGCCAAAGTGAAATCGGGTCGTTACGGGACCCCCAAAAATGGATTCTACGTCCAAAAATACTTCGAAAACGACACCTAACTCGATCCCATAGCTAAAAGCCTTCAAAAAAACGCTGCAAATTTTACACAAGGGTTTATTATTCTTTGATATACATTACTTGTGCAGAAACTTAATTCTGTCAATGAAAAAATTAAAAAAAAAATTTTTTTTTTGGATTTTTATCTCAAAAAATTTTTTTTTGGATTTTTTGTTCACAAATGTGTTTTTTTTTTTCAAAAATTCCGTATTTTTTACTCGAAAAATATTTAACATCCTGGGATCCTTCAAAAATCCCATTTTTAGCCCCATGAGAGCCCTATAGATCGGCACAGTGAAATCGGATCGTTCCGGGACCCCTATAAATGGATTCTACGTCCAAAAATACTTCGAAAACGACACCTAACTCGATCCCATAGCTAAAAGCCTTCAAAAAACCCCTCCCGTAGCCCCATTATAGCCCCAGAGCGCCCCACGGGTTTGGGCGATCGGACTGAAAACCTTGCGGGCACAACTAGATGGTAAACCAAGTATTTTGTCGAAATTTCAGATTTTTAAAAAAATTCCTACTGCCCAAAACGGCCTGGACGGCGGACGGCGTACGGCGTACGGCGGACGGACATTTCGGATTTAGAATGTAGACCACTTGAAACGGATAATGTCAAATTTTGAGCCCGATCGGAGTCGTCGACCTCCGTCGCGAAAACATAGGTGTATTATTCCAAGAATAATAAACCAAAACCCTCCCGTAACCCATTTTAGCCCCATAGTGCCCCACTGGTTTGGGCGATCGGACTGAAAACCTTGCGGGCACAACTAGATGGTAAACCAAGTATTTTTTCAAAATTTCAGATTTAAAAAAAAATTCCTATTGCCCAAAACGGCCTGGACGGCGGACGGACATTTCGGATTTTGAATGTAGACCTCTTGAAACGGATAATGTCATGTTTTGAGGCCGATCCGAGTCGTCGACCTCCGTCGCGAAAACATAGGTGAATTATTCCAAGAATAATAAACCAAAAATAACTAAACATTATCAAAAACGCGAGTAGAAGGGGTCTGAGGCCAGTAGGGAGTGGCTCCTTAGTTGAATAACTGGGATCCGGGGTCCTTTTCGTTCGCACCCTAACGCCTTGTCCATTTCAGTCCCTACCAAGAGTGACATAAAAACTATTCGTGGCCAATTTCGTCCGCATGCCTTATTCGCGGGGCCCATTTCGAAAACTCCTGACTCGTGCACGATGATCCAGCGTTGACATCGGTCATGAGACGTTCGACTACGTCATTTTGCAAACTTGGGCGCAAAGGTCCACTTTGTTTTCCTTCAGATGGGCACAATAGGGCAATACCACCCTCCCCACTTTTCTCAGCCGTTGCGCTGTGCTCTCGTAATCGCATCACCAGAGGGATCGCAATGGGAAATCGCCCATTTTATTTCATTGAGGTTCAAATAACCGCTAAAATACCCAAATCCGGTATTTACCCAGAAAACTAAATACCCGGGTAAGGATATGGCAAACTTGTACTGTGTCATACGGCTACGGACTCTTTCGATGTAAATTCTGTTGGTTTTCCCACCCTTTAAGCAGCCCTAATGATACCCCACTTTCGCATTACTGGTTTATACATGAGTTAATTTTTGATGCAGAATCTTGGGAATGCGTGCTTGGCAGACGATATGGGTAATGACACAACACCGTGACTATAACAAGAGACTTGCGTGTTGGTACGTGCAAAGGAAGGTATCCCAGATGAAGTTAAGAGGTAAACCCCCTCTTGTGGTAACTTACAATCTACAGTGGTGTCACGCCTCAGGCTACGTAATCACAAACACTGAGTTAAATTAGGGGGTCGTGGAGGGCCAAGCCTAATTATCCTTTCGGAACCCATCACCTCACTGTGAGCCCGAATGAAATTCACGCCAGGCTTCGGGCTTCCAGTCTCTTTTCAATGCAAAATAATTCAAGCTTTTCATTGAATTCCAGGGTCACTGATTTAATGAATGGTTCACACCGAGTTACCTTGAATGAAAGCTCAAGATTTTCGCCGCCCCAGATGTCGAAGCCGCTGTCGTACGTCCCTAGCTTGATAAAGAACTCCCTGTCGATGGAGAAAAGTCCTCCTGCCATTGTCGGGCTGTAGACGGGCTCCGCTGCCACTTGGTGGCGCTTCTTCTCTCTCTCAGGAACCACGTGCCAATTGAACTGAAATAAAGTACAATTGTATTATAACGTCTTTGAACCCTCCTGGGGCGCTCTGCTGCTGAATTGTAAATTTGAAACGATATATGAGAGGGTGTGTTATGAGGGAGCACTTATGAAAGAGGGATATTAATCCTCTAGAGTTGAGGTAATGAGGCCCCTAATAAACGGCCGTAGTGTAGGTAGCTGAGTTCCTCTGCCTCGAGCTCTTCTCCAACTCAACTTATGGCAGAATTTTCGTAATACGGCATAATGAAAGAAGGAGAATGCCTTTTCCAAGTTTATTTCGGGTAGTCAGTGGAGCGCGAAGGAGATTCGAGGGGTTGCTACCATAAACCTGGAGGGCTGGATTTGAACAAATGGATTGAGACGATCACAACTCGCTTCGCACTGCTTGCGCAGTTGTTGAACCGTCTAACTGCATTGGAGTCAATGACAATATTATCTTAATGTCTGTAAAACTTGAAGTTGTGTACACCTCATGACACGTCTATCAATGCATTGAGGAAGAGACAGAGAGATACAAGAAGATATAACAGAGAGGCAGCATTGTAGTTGAGTGAGGAGTGTTAGGTGTGAAAGGGAGGCTGGTTTCGACGGAGGGGGTAATAACGGATATGAAGTTTCCTCAGCTCGGCTGCTCCTTCAACTTCCCTCTTATACTTGGTCTTCCCTTTTATCGAGTTCCGCATGAGGATCGATTTCGCAGACAGAGAGATAGAAGACCTTTTTTGAAAGCCGTCTATCTCAAGTGATCATCATAGACAGTGAAGTCTAAAGTGCTCTCGTTTTTGGGACCAAAAAATCGACTTTCCAAATTAATTTAATTTCAATTCTACGCTATACGTGTAGCATATTTCCATCAAACCCGGATTGCCGACACCTGGAACCGTTAAAAAAAAGTTCAATGGTACCTCAGAAGCGGGCAGGCCTTAGTGGCCGTTTTCCTCTTTGAAAAAAAAAAAAAAATAATAATAATAATAATAATAATAAACTAAAATAAAAAACCGTCTACCGATGCCGTCGATGTAGAGGTTGTGGAGTTTCTAGGCGATTTGCGCGATTTCGCGGCAGTTCCCCTGTTTTCATTTCGGAATTTTGACAACCTTTTTAGATTGGGGTTTGTAAGCTCCGTCTACCTGCCTTGTAGAGACTAAGGTAACACATGTAAACTCGTGTACTACATATTTCTGCTTGATGATACTAAAATGCAAGCTCGTATAGGGTCACTTACAACGTTTAGACAGATGTGGGATCTGGAAAAATGGATTATGCGTCCAAAATTGCTCGGAAAACGACACTCGACCTTATTGGACCTCCTGGGATCCCTAAAAAACCCCATTTATACCCCACGGTGAAATCTGATGGTTCTGGGACCCCAAAAAATGGGTTCTACGTACAAAAATACTTCGAAAACGACACCGGACTCGACCCCATAGCCGAAAACGTCAAAAATCCCTCACGTAGCGCCGTTTTAGCCCCATAGCGCCTCACGGATTTGGGCGATCGGGCTGAAAACCTTGCGGGCACAACTAGATGGTAAGCCGGTTATTTTGACAAAATTGCTGATTTAAAGAAAAAAAAAAAAAAAACTCCTATTGGCCAAAACGGCTCCGACGGCGGACGAACATTTTGGACCTCTTGAAACGTTTAATGTCAAATTTTGCGGACGATTAGAATTGGCGACCTCCGACGCGATTACATAGGTGTCTTATTACGAGAATACTAAACCAAAAGCGACGGAAATCTGACTAAACGCTGGATGTCTTGATAACGACCGTGATTAGACACTGAAAAGCGACCGAAATTCCACTCAAACCCCAACTTTTGTCTTTATAACTACTACATTTGAATCGCTTTTTACCATGCTAACCTTCAGAAGGTATAGATTCCAATCGCATCTCAGCCTCTAAATTGTGGTGGACAACCCAAAAATTAAATAAAAACGAAATTCGATAAAACATGGACAACTGACCGTTTCACATTCATCGATTCAATTGGGACAAGACTTCGATAGTCGAGCCTAGTTAGCAGGAACTGTTCGATCCGGAAGATATTAAATAAAAATAAACTAATTTTTACAAATTCAATTTTTTGTCCCAAACGATTTGAAAACCCCCCAAAACGGGAGAGTTCCCTTCATTCTTCTAATTTGAATCGATTAGACCCAGCAGCAAGCTCACTTGGAGGTTCCAATCGAAGCCGCCCACGTTGACGACGCCGGAGTCCCTCCACATAAATTCGAGCGACTTGTCGTCGATGACGTCTATGACGGGACAGACGACGGTCGTCGAATTGCGGGCGATCCTGTCCAACAGTGGCTCCAACCAGCCTGGTGCACATTCGCAGTGGCTGTCCAAATAAGTCAAAACCGGCGCAGTCGCGTGACGAGCGCCCAGAAGTCTCGCTCGGATCAGACCTTCCCGCTTTGATGCTCGGACGATCTTCACTTTGGGGTACATTGCCATATACTCGTCCAACTGCCTCTTCAAATGAGCTGAAAAAAAAGAAAAAAGAAAAAAATTACTAAAGCAATGAAAAGGCTACGTAGGGGGGGGGGGGGGGGGTGTTCAAAACTCAGACATAAGGCCTCACTTCGCTCGGCCGACCGAATAATTCGAAAATCATTAATTGAGCGAATTTGCGCGCGCCAAAAAATTCGCGCAAGCCGCTTATCGGACGTAAAATTGGTCGAGGAATCCGAATTCGAGAAAAAAATTAGGGGTTCCCATTTGAAACAGGAAAGTTGATGGCAAGTGCGCCTACTCGCGCGCATCTCAGGGGGCGCTCAACCCCCCTAATGGTAGTTAAACGGTCGGCCGAGACGATAGGAAAAATCGGGGTATTTTTATCGCTCATAGTTTCGGAGGAGTAGGCTATTGACATACGTAGCCACAGACACGATGAGAGTTAGTGGTATAGCTATATATAGAATACAGCTTGATTTTGGTATTAGCTCAGCACGTGGGCAGGTATCGTTTTGATTAAATGCCCGTCTCGAGTGCAGAATTGAGCGGATTGGGTTTGACGATTACCCGCTTCAAATCGACGGGGCTCGGAGATCAAACGGGAAGGTTATTACGTCTTGAAACAATGTGCTCGGCGGATTTGGTTCAGCCACTGACACTTGATTGAATGGTTGTGTTGATGGACATTCGACCTGTAGAGCTGCAATCATGAGAGGCAATCGAATTAAACCCTCGGCAGAGAGGGGCGTAATTTCGATGGGCCAAGTTGGGGAGACGGGCAATTGACATTGGAGTGGAAGGAGGGATTTTGCAAATGCCATTGGGAGGTTATGAATCCTCAGGGAAGGAGCAAATATCCATTATAGACTGTTTAGTATTGAACTGGAAGCAAAACAGAATTTCAAGTGAAACCACAGAATGTCTATTATAGACATTCTGTGGTTTCACGTCAATAATAGAAATTCGTGGTCCGGTTCGTGGGGGGTGAAGCCTACACCGAAGAGAAGCTGGGCCGCCTGATCTCACTGTCAGTCACAGCGCTTCCCGTGGTGGGCTGGCCAATTGAAGATAATAGAGTGCGGCCCATGAGCGCCACAGCGCGTATACAATAGCAATGAAATGCTACGGGTTTCATAGCTCTATAATTGTATCTTTCAATTTTCAAATTTCTTCTAAAATGTCCCAAGTAAGTGGAGAAAAGTGCTTGTGACTGAAAAGTGGTGGACTTTCGTGGAATGATTCCACATGGCTGGCCATGTAGCATTGTCCATATAGATCTCGACTTTGGCTACATTCGAAATTCCATTCCGTCTTTCAACTATCTACAAGCCGTTAACTAAAGCGATTTTCTCCTCCCCCTCACGTCCGCCTCAAGACATCAATTAACCTGGTGGATGCTCCGTTTGACGTCATTGGGGGGTGGACATCCTGAGTAATTGGGGGCGTTGGCAGATTGCTTCTGAGGCGCACCTACTTTGGCAGTAAGTTGGGCGAAGTCAGTTGGCAAGATAAGAGGGCCAACTTGGATGTTGGCTGAGAGGGAGTTGGGGTGATGGGAAATTAAATTCGCTGGACGGGATGGCTAAGTGTGAGACAAGAATCGATTTGAGGGGGATTAACAAGTAGACTCCCTAGCTCACAATCGCGTCGTCAGTGATCCTCACAAAGTGATTACGACGCCAAATTGAGTTGAAACAAGCTTTTGGCATTTCAATGCGCCACTTCCAGATCAGCTCTGCGATACAACAACGGGAAATAAGGAAATGGGGTCGTAGATGATACGGCCAAGTGGAAGGGAGGAATTTTTGAAGAAAATATCGACGTGGCATGCTGGCTAATAACAGTTGAGTTCCGTTGTGGCTGCGGATCCGGCCGTTTGATACATTCCACACAACAGATTGGAAATAGGCTGCCCTTCGTATGAATTACGAGCACCGATATTAATGGGGGGATTATGTAGAAGGGGGATGCATAGACGAGAGGATGCCTCAGAGGGAAATGGCGAAATGATGAGACATTCCACACGCGAAGGATCTGTGCAGAGGGCCTGCGGAGACCGTCGTCAATCGAATTACCCACACAAGATCCATTGCAGGGGTAGAACGTCCGGGCCGAGATTACAATAGTGTAGCGGTTTTCCATATGAATGATTTCTTACCAGTAGACGTCGGAGGATACGATACCCAAGAGAACTTTCAAACATGAAGACCTCTACTACAGGGGTATAATACACTATACAATGGATGGCTGAATACAATATTTAACGAGAATTTAAGCACAAAAATTACTATACGGTGTGACGACTCATGCACAAAGGTGATGAGTAAAGATGAAAATCGATTATCGATAGTTTTATGGCTTATTGATAATTTTCTATCGATACCGATAAATATAAATTATCGAAAGTTTCCATCATCAATTCAATCCCCTTTACAGAAGAAAAAGGTTTCATACAATAAACAAAATAAATTACGTGGGTGTTGATTATCCTTCAATATAGATATTAACCTAGGTTAATTGTGCGAAAATTAATTCTGTCCATAAGAAAATATTTATGAAAAATTATTTTTAACAAATCTGTAAAATGCGGATAGATGTGGGACCTTTTCGTCCGAACACGGCCGCTGCTTCTTCCTCAAGTTCCAGCTTTATTATCAAGAAGCTTTTCTGTGTCAATAAGAAAATTTTTATGGAAAATTTTTAAAAACAATTTCTGTACAATGTATGGACAGACGTAGGACCTTTTAAAATGGATTATGCGCCCAAAAATCCAATTAGATTAAAAGCGGAATCCATCCTATAAAAAGACGATTTCAATTTTCAAATAATTTTCAATAATGTGACTAAATAGGTCGGTAAAACTTTGTGGTGGGATATGCCTGATTGGTCCTTCAAAGACGATGATGGGGCACAGAAGCGGTATAACGCTTTACATGAGTGTGTTTGGGTGTCGTTCCATGCAAATCGACTGTTTTGAGCTATTGTGACCCCTTTCCACTGCTCGGTGCTGCCCTGGCCAGTACATGACTGACCCCTAATCCTCCGGGTTGCTATCCATCCCCTACTGTAACCCCAATCGACGTCGAGGAGCAATGCGCATAATCAACTGGCATTCAGGCCATTGCACTTTGAATACTCGCCAAGCAAATAGACGAGAGGATCCCATTAAACCTGTCCTACCCCTGTATGGTCCAGTACTACTCCCGCAGCTGTGCTCCCCCGTGATTGGGCGGTGATTGGTTGATTGGCCGGGCTCCCAATCAGCGGGATGGAAACGTCGTGTTATCCTCTCAGGTATTTGGGGAGGTTAGGTCGATATCTCCCGTTCAACCTCTACGTTGAAGCCCCAAAATCAACCGCATTACGCTATAAGTAAAACCCGTTTGTACACTGAAAGGATGTCATCAATCTTGCAGCATTCACAACTATTAGGCTTCAATCGTTATTAACTTCGGTTCAAGGTAGTATTGCTCATAATACTCACGCATATCGGAAAAGTCGTCGACTAGTATGATTTCGTGTATGAGGTGAGGAGGCGATCGGTCGAGGACGGAGTGCACTGTCCTGAGGAGGACGGACCAGGCCTCGTTGTGGAAGCAAATGATGACAGAAGTGGCCGGCAGGTTGGTGAGGAACCGGCCGGGCTTTTTGCACCAGGCGTCTCTCGGGTCGGGAAGTGATCTGCAAAATGAATGCAATCAGTTTCGCTGTAGATGATAAAATCGCAATTCAAATTGGTCATATAGAGCACAGAAGTTCGCGGGGACCTTCGTTTTTCAACTGAGTCCCAGATAAGAGCGGCGAGAGTTCATCCGTGCTCATCGGCCACGCCAAATAGAAATTTTGATTTAGGTCGAGAATCAAAGCAAAGAAGTACATAATACCTAATATTATTTTAATGCTTTTTCTATGGCAGTGTGGGCTGCAAGTTGCTCTACGTCCAAATGGAGTCGATAGGCCTACTTACATGGCAGGAATCGCATAGCCAGTTTACACCTGGCGAAATGCATGTAGGTACCATTTAAAAAACGTGTCCTACGTGTTACGAAACCGTAACAATCATAAAATTTACAGTTTTAACCAAACCTCAACAACTTTCCATCCACATTCATTCCATATAATAGTATTCGATATTATCGACTATCGGGCGCTGCAAAGTGTGAGGATTGAGCTATCTAGGGGGATAAACTAGGAAAAAATGAAAGTCGTTCTTGGTTTTTGACATTATGTACTGAGGGCCCCCTCAGTGAGGGGGGTAATTAGATGCAGTGAAAACGATAAGGTCCGTTTTATCGGGCCTTCCAGAAACGCGTGTCAAAAGTTAAACAGATAAAAGAGACGATGCATTTTGTCTATAAAAATTATGGAAAAATATTTATAAAAAGAAAAAGTAAAAACGTTTTCCGTACTTTTGTTTGGAAAGATTTGGGACCATAAAAAAGGATTATACCTTCAAAATACAAATTTTGTAGCCCCACAGATCCCCCCCGGTGAGATCGGATGGCTCTGGGACCCACCCAAAATCGATTCTACTTCCAAAAATACTTCGAAAATGACACCCCGCTCGATATCATAGCTGAAATCCTGCAAAAACCCTTACCGTAGCCCCTTTTTTGCCCACAGAGTCCCACAGGTTCGAGCGATCGGGTTGAAAACCTTGCGGGCACAACTAGATGGTAATCCTCACACCGAGCGCCGTATGATTGACCCAAGGGTAGTGTTCATCTTTTTCATGGCCACGTTGAAGAAATTATGTGAGTACTGGAGAATGAAGATTTTTTAGGTCATGATTACCTGTGGACTGATATCAGATCGGAGATGTATTGGTTGAAAGCGTTCTTCTGCCATCCCTCGTCTATCAGTTTCTTGACCTCAGATGAGACGTTAGTAGGTAATATCACAGGTTTTCCTGAAACAGAAAACAGAGAAGATGTTTTGTATCGTGAGGAAATAGTGAATATAATTTTGCCAAAATAACTCTGCTACCACTTGAGCGCTATAGGCCAGAAAGGTGTTTCATTCTCGTCATTACGGCCATACTCTAATACAGTTACCGAGTACGCCAGCTTCCACGAAGGGATATTACGCTCCCTTCTGCGACCGCCTTTGGTGCAACAGGGGCAGCTAACAGGATTTTAATAAAAGCGGCGTAGGTTCGTACCGACATAAACTATCCAGAGCCTCCCTGGCGGGAGCAGAGCTTGAAGACGGTCTGGGAGAGAAAAACGTGACGGGTCGAGATGAATTTTCTATAAATACCCCCGCCCGGCATCCACCCTTTTCCCTCCCTGACCTTTCAGGATTATGCAGCTTTAGGGCTCTCCCGCTCCGTGCTTTTTGTGCCCCTGAGGGGGCGGCTTTGCATTTTTCATGCTGATAAAACGCCAGGTAGGAGCAGAGTATCATTCGGGAATAGCACATTCACATAACGGCAAGCGCGCAAACCCTCACAATTTGATTATTCCTTACTAGAGTATCACTGTGTGTACTTCATTAAATTTGCATATGTTGGTAGGTACTTAATTCATGTTGGGAATTATTCCCTAATGGGCCCGGGAACCGAACGTCGACTAATACTTTTTTCTGAAAGAACTTCATAATTTGAAGGCATAGCAGTGAGTTTTGGGCTCCTAAGGTGTAATACAAATTTCCAGGGCACTGTCAAAAATTTCAACTTTGAATCTGGAGGGAAAAGTGGCGCTACTCTCTCATTGGTTGCTACACGGCCGCCATTTCCGCCGTCACCTCCGGCAGATTCCGTCGTTCCCTTCTTATGTTAGCGCACTCTGGCGGATTAATAAAAGTGCGAACGCGGGAAAATTCAAAACGCCAAATATTCACTAGTGATTTCCTCTGCTCAGACACCTAATTTTTCAGTGCGAACTGTACTGAGTACATACTTTGTTCATTACTAGTTCAACTATGTTCGGCCGAATTTTCCCATTACCAACATGATTTTCTTCTTAAATCCGATAACAAATTGGGGCTTCGAATAATTCAAATAATTAATTATTAATGGAATTTTAAGCTCAATATCAACACCATGCCCTATTCTGAATATGATAGTCGTGCCATGTGACATCTGGGGACGCCAGCGGTCGCCCGTTCCGTAATTATCTTTTAACCCATTTTCCACCATTCAAAATAAATTTAAAGGTACCCCGCACCCTAATTCGCAACTTCATCCCATTGAGGGGCGATTTAATTTGTTAAAATGATTCAATTACAAAATAATTGCTCACCCGGTTAGGTTCCCTATTCCATTCTTCGCCCGCCCGTGAGATCGAGGAGAAGGAAATAATTGGCCGAACCTCCCTTTAATTTATTTTAATTTGGGCGGCTCCGTTTATTTTCAACTTGATCCCGAAAATAGCTTTTGTTACGGGGGAGAAATATTACGGAGAATCGTCAAACGGAACGACTTATATCCTGGGTGGGGGTAATTTTAGATTGTGATGTCATGCCTTGGTGTTGACAGCAACTGACAATACCAGTGGTCCCTTAGTAACAAATAGCATTGTTTTTTAACAAAATTTGTTACAACATTAAGAGTTGTATAAGATTAAATTTTAATCTTATACAACTCTGTTTAAAACTTAATTGTGTAACAGTCCTAAAACGACGGTATACTACTGGTCGCGTCCAAACTGCAGTTATATAATATATAAATGCAGTTTGGACGCGACCAGTTGTAAATATATATTATATATTTTAACATGTTTTATAAAACAACACTGTCTTCGTTTGTGGAAGGCGTTTTGCAGGTGTCAACTGCTTGCGTCATTTTAGCAATTATACCTGCAAGAGAGAGACCATCGAAAACGTTAAAAACGACTGGGCGTCACGAAAGACTTTCAAAATACCCCTAACCCCCTCTTTCGCCGATCCGATGAACTTACCGGTGAAAATAGGGTTTAGGACGCGGAAACGGGTTCATTTCGGGACATAAAAACGAGAAAAATAAAAGGGCCCGCAGAGACGATCGGGAGGAAGTCGATCGCGTGAGGGCCCAACTCGGGGATGTCGTGACTTTTTCTGATTCTCATTTTCTTATGTGATACAACTCGCGACAAAAAAGCACGTCCTGCCTTCAGCCGTCACTATGTCATTACACTGCTGGGATTCAGATGGAATGAGAAATCGGGAGCCCAAGTAAATAAGGCCAATTTGAGCGTCACACTGTTTTAACGAAATTGGATGAAGAGAAAAACCTTCATTTCAATAAAAGGAACAACAAACAAAACCTGTCCATCATTCAGTGTCATAATATGACACTAACTGTGTGTAAAATAAATATTATAGTATAATACTATATTATACTATGTATATAGTATAATACTATATTATCGTATATTATAGTATGTGTGTAAAATACTATAGTATATAACGTGAAACCCAAATAGGTACTGACCCTTCGAAGAACCCCCACTTGCAAATTAAGTGGACGCCTTCCACGGTGAAGCGTTAAATTGAAATTTTCCTTCAATTCCAGCGTTGTTTAAAGCGGCCTAGTTGAAAAATACTGAGACCGTTGCAGCGTGTCGCAATCCTGTTAATCTTTAGGTCAGCTTTATTGTTGTTGCGACATGCCCCCCCTTTCCATCTACGGCTAACTTTTCCGCTCGGAGCTTCACCAGAACCGCCAAAGGAAGTAAATTTGTTTAAGAGCTCATTAAAACGGCGAGGGGGATTGTCGCGGGAGGGGCTTCTGTTTGAACCCTCAAAGGCGAAACAGCCCAGAGAAATAGTCGTTCTTCGTGTTTCCGCCAGAGTGCGCGTGATAGCGGTGGAGGGTTGTAAGCGTATGGATGGCGGGAAGGGGGTAGGGGGTAGGGGGAAGACTTGCTAATTAAACTACGGAAAAGTTGGCCCAATAGGAACCGTCAGATGTCCCCCTTTTTTCAGCCCTTTGGGGGAGGTCTCTCAAGATTACCGCAAAACCGAGTTAGGGGCGGTATAAACTTTTTAATGAAATTTAAATTATTGTCCTCTCCGTTCTCCACTTGGAAAAGAACCACATAGAATAAACCGCACGATCACTGCTGTAACTCTCGTGCTAAAGCGGGTTAATCTCTCGAGAACATTCTACACAACTGCCCTCTGGAGTTCCTTCCAGTTCAGCAGTTATTAATTTTGCTGTTTTATTCCTCGCATAAAAGGGGGAAGTCTTCTACACCACAAATGAACCAGCCTATCGTTTTTACGGAGAGAGTCCCAAAATTATATTTCATCAACTCGGGCACTTGGTGAAATCGTCGAATGTGGTGGCTTAACTGTTCAACGCTACTATTTCCCTTATTTACTTTACACCTATTTATTTAAATTGTTTACCTTGTTCTCCGTAGAGGTCGAGATTGGAGTCGATTCTTAGTTGGGCGAAGGCGATGGGGGGCCCAGGCTTGTTGGTCGGAGGTGGCCCGGGGGAGGAAGTGAGGGCTGCCCAGGGCGGCCTCGTGTCGGACAGCAGGAGGAAAATCGTCGTCAGCCAGCCGATCACCAGCAAGACGACCAGTTTTCCCAGCGTCGACCTTCTCCGAACCCCCAGCATCGCTACCCCCACCTCTGCCTGCAACAGATACAATTAAACAGATTAAGATAAAAAAACAACAATCATTGCGGGGTACAATCGCCTTTCATGTAATAAGGGAACTTCCTAAAAGGAAAGTAACTACCACAGAGAAATCCTTTCATAGTTACTTCTCAGATCCATTAAGAACTGAGACTCAATTTGCATGTGTTAGCTGTGGGCGGCCACAACATCATAACTCTATGCATGAAATTCTGTACGTTGAGTAACTTCGTCAGTTCGGTTTATGTAGTATTTTGCCGTGGGCTGTTATGTGCGCTCAGGCCATCAAACTTTCCAGGGCCGGTGGAAATTACATGAAAGGTAATTTAGTAGTTGGTATGGTGTTGAAGTGTAACATCATCATAATAGTCAGTAACTGATCTTCTATGTCATAGAAGATATTATATAGTTCGGGCGAAATACCAACACAGCAGAACTCCGCTAGTCTAATTAAACTAGTCTTAGCCTTAACGGTAAGGGCCTTTAAGTGGTAAAACGCTGCACATTTTACGCAAGGGTTTATTATTCTTTGATATAGGTTAAAATATTTTTTCCGATATTTATTTTATTTTTATTTCAATTTTTTTTTTTTACTTGGAAAATATTTGGCCACCTGAGATCTTTCAAAAAACCCATTTGTAGACCCATGAAAGCCCTATCTTCATAGTGAAATCGGATCGTTCTTGACCCCCAAAAAATCGATTCTACGTCCAAAAATACTTCGAAAACGACACCTAACTCGACCCCATAGCCGAAAACCTTCAAAAAACCCTCCCGTAGCCCCATTTTAGCCCCATAGCGCCCAAAACGGCTCGGGCGGCGGACAGGCTGTCTGTTGGTCATCTTGGTTTTCGACGACCTTGCAATGATACTAAGTAGCAAGTCTTGCACTTCAGAGTGGCGCATTATTCGACACTGAGCCCCAAAGTGACGTGAATCTGACGATTGTTTTAGTTGTTGCCGTCAAATTCGAATCGCTAGAACATTTACAGACCATTCGACAACAACATTTACCTAAAAATCACGGAATAGGAAGGAATATTAAATATTACTTATAATTAAAATATTCCGAATAAATTTTATTCGCAGGCGAAAAATAAAGGATGAAATCACAACAAAATTTAATGGAGGTTCTCCGCCGAATGGTGGTTATCTACGTGTATAGCCTTAATCTAAACTGCACTTAGATAACCCGCTTGAGAGCTTGCAGCCTCCCGTCTGAGTTTTCATTGGTCAGTGAGTGTCCAATCAAACAACTTTCTACTCAGAAGCGTAGTATGCGGTTCCGTTCTAAAAATTAATTTTTGGAGGCCCGCCATACATTCAAACTGCAGTCGAGGGACCCAAAACCCACTTTTCTCGTATCCTGACGTGAAGTACTTTCTCGGAAAAATAAAGATCAAGACACGGTTCTGGACCCCAATGGGGATGAATTTTAAATTCAAAAATGATTGAAGAAACACTTCAACACATGAGCACACGAAATACACCCAACTCGTGATCAATTCCTACGTAGTTTTCCAGTTTTTGGTCTTTGCATAACGCAGCACTAACCATTTGTCGGCTGAGCGGCTAAGTAGGATGTTAACGCGGAACCTATGAAACAAGCCAGGCCATTTAGCTGACCTATTTAGTGCGACGCAATTTCAGAGATCGGAAAGTTCCTAAGTAGGATATATCGCCCTCTCCAAGTCTCAATAAATCATTTTCAATTTGCTAGGCCAACTGGTGATGAACGCTCAACCTACCGGCGTTAATATTCGATAATTCTTCATTACCCTCCACTTCGGTAATGTGGCGAATCCTCGGCCAATTTCCACCGTCGGTAGGCGCCAGCGACAGCTTTCATCGGCGGTAGTTTGTGCCGGTGTTTTGTTACAACCGCGAGATTATGACGCCTCATCGGGCATTCACCGCGTTTAAACCGAAGACACAATTAGAGCCCCCGAGCGCCTCTGTGTTTCATAAGGGTTGATTGCGTTATTCGAAGCCGTGTTAACAAGGGGGTTAGTACGTGAAACATGTAGTAGTACCACAGTACTAGAGGTGGGGAATAACGTGATTATCCTAGTAGAACATCGCCGAACTGCTGTAGAGACAATTTCCGACCGGTACAGACACGGAAGACATGCCTAATTGATACTACCTACCCGTAAAATAAATTATCTGGTTTTAAGATTTCCTGCCGACCCAAAGATTTATTTTTCTAGGTAAATACCAGTTTAGGTGTTTTAACCTCAATGTATTAGAATCACAAAAAAAATACAAAAACGCTGAAAATTTTACACAAGGGTTTATTATTCTTTGATATACGTTACTTGTGCAGAAACTTAATTCTGTCAATGAAAAAATTTAAAAATAATTTTTTTTTTTATCTCAAAAAAAATTTTTTTGATTTTTTTTGTTCAAAAATGTATTTTTTCAAAAATTCTGTATTTTTTACTCGAAAAATATTTAACATCCTGGGATCCTTCAAAAATCCCATTTTTAGCCCCATGAAAGCCCTAAAGATCGCCCCAGTGAAATCGGATCGTTCCGGGACCCCAAAAAATGGATTCTACGTCCAAAAATACTTTGAAAACGACACCTAACTCGATCCCATAGCTAAAAGCCTTCAAAAAACCCTCCCGTAGCCCCATTATACCCCCAGAGCGCCCCACGGGTTTGGGCGATCGGACTGAAAACCTTGCGGGCACAACTAGATGGTAAACCAAGTATTTTGTCAAAATTTCAGATTAAAAAAACAAAAAAATTCCTACTGCCCAAAACGGCCTGGACGGCGGACGGACATTTCGGATTTAGAATGTAGACCTCTTGAAACGGATAATGTCAAATTTTGAGCCCGATCGGAGTCGCCGACCCCCGTCGCGAAAAGATAGGTGTATTATTCCAAGAATAATAAACCAAAAGAAAGCCGGTGCCCTTCAAGCATTATCGGGAAAAAGCTAGAAAGTCACTCATTCTTGAAAATGAGAAAAAATTGAAAGTTTCAAAACGCTCTGATTATTGCCAAAACGATATTGATTATTTCCAACGTTTAAAATTCTCTCACGGGTCTCACGGCAACACCCCAGGGCGTTTGAGCGTTTATTCCTAGCTAACCCCCGCTCCAACGGGTTTTGGAGGGAAGAAAACGTTGGAAGTAAACGCTAATCACCGAATCCGCCACCGGAGTAAACCCTGAAGCTCCCCCCAACCCCTGAAAATATATGAATACGTTTTGATGAAGTGAGAAAATCGACCCACGCACATCGATTATCGAGAAAAAAATTACACAAAAACTTCTTGCGGAAACAAATGCGACTCAAATTGTCAGGGAACCCCTTTTTGTTCACTTAGCTCAAGGTGATTCACTATTCAGACACCAGGAGAAAACGAATTGGTACGTGATTGCCACTAAGGTGGGAGATGTGAACGTAGCAAATGCTAGCGGTATTAGATGAGCTGAGATCTGCTTTTAAAAGGGAAGGTGCCGCGGGGGTAGAAGGATCATCCCTTTATCCCACCCAAGACTGAATTATTCAACGACCGAACCAACACCGACACACCATACGTCTATTCTCGCTGCTGGAATAGCAGAATAATTTTGTACAGGTGTTTCAAAACGATAGTGACGTGTAAATGTATGCGTATTAATTACACAAATCCACGTTCTGTTTATTCTGAGTGTGCGCTCAATGTAGACTATGATCCCACGACTCCTCAGACGAGCGGGTTTAGTATAACCTCCCAAAACTCATTCCAACCAAGATCTTTAGAGTACAAGAGTTAGAGAGAGGTAGAGTTGTCTTGTAATATACAAAGTAAATATTTATTATTATTATTTAAAATTATCGAATAAAGGAAATATTTTATCATTTAAAATTATCGAATGAAGGAAATATTTTATTATTTAAAATTATCGAATAAAGGAAAACAAGAATAGTACATCAAATGCCGTGTATTCATGTCCGAAAATGTTCACTAAGGCTGTTCAACATGGGTAGAGCCCATCCTTGAGGCATAGCAGAGAGCAAGAACATTTTTAATTCTAAAATTCTAAATTTTATAAAGTCAATCGCAGAGACAAAATTTCTTGTCGAGACTATTTGAAATTGAATTTTAATTTCAAATAGTCTCGAGCACTTATCGATTACACCAAAACTGAACTGAACTACGGAGCGCTCACAATTTTGACTGAGATTCTGCAGGCTCTTTTGATAGCAGATTTCAGAGATTGGCGAAGATGCTGTATTTTTCACTTATTCTTTTGTGAAGGCCAATCAGTTAAACATGTATTCTGTAAAAAGTGAAGGATTTACTAATATTTAAGAGAAAATATATATATTTTTCAAATTTAGGTTCCAACCTGGAACCAGAAAAGAACCTTGCAGATTCACAGAAAAAATTTTGATCGCTCCATACTTTGGTTCGGTATTGCGTTCACTGGGATGGGCGGGCAACGAACTGTCAGCGTCGAGAAAATGATTATTGTTAGACATGAGGATGATAATACCTCGCCTGAAGCGCCGAGAGGGGTATTGTTTCACTCAGGGCTCGCATTTATACTGGAGTCAGTGGCTGCAGCTAGGACCAAAATGCCGTCAGAGGTGGCCTGTTCCACTGGTCCATTACCTGGAAATGACCCCGTGGCTTCCTTGGTCGGATTGTCAATGAAGGAGGTCTGGGCAGCGGATCCAGGAGTCGGGATCTTTCTCGCTGACATTCTGGGTACAATGTCACAGAGGGAGGCCTGATCGTCGGGATTGATTCCCAAACACAGCACTGCGTTTAAATGACGATAAATAATGTCAAAATATAAACACACAGAGAATGGTGAATTAAAGGGAGGAAATTATCTCCATCCATCATAAGGAAGGCCGTGACGGTGGCAGGAGAAGAGGGGTTTCACGTCGTCGCATCGCGATTGTGGCGGGCGCAAACCCCCCCGGTACTACTTCCAACAGGATGGCGAGAGTGAGGCACGAAGGGGGGGACCCCCACAGAAGTTTTCAACGGTTTTATTTATTTATTTTTTTCAAATCAGCCGTAGGGCCCCTCAGTGCACCACAACAAACGCCCACTGCGTAACTTCGGTGACTCCTTTGAATTGCTTTTAGCAAGCAACATGCTATTAGCGATCACCCAACAACCAGAAAATTTCACGAAATCAAGTTACAAAATGTGCTGTAGTGGCAAATTTTTAATTTTCAAGAACAACATTCTGAAACTCATCGATGAAAAAACTCATCACTAGGAGCCACACATCTTGTTGCCCTACTGTTTCCTTCAGGTTAGGGCGGACTTGAACAAGGTAGGCAATTCAAGATCCTGAACGCACTGGACAATAGTTAAGTGCACTACGCCTGTTGCATTTTATCGTGAAATGGAAAATGCTTTGAGGCCAGCGGGAGCGCAACAACTCGAAACCGAAGCCAAATAAAGTCATGTTATCCTAATCGATGGAGCTATCAAACTAAGTTCGTGGTTCGAACACGTTGTGAAATAAACGAGCTATCTTTCTCATGGTTTTTCCCCGGACTACCGAATATCGCCTTTCTATAGCCTCGATATCGTTTAGCAATATACATTTCCGTTTTCGCTCCTCTTCGGGTTGTTAACAACTTTCCACCTTTTATTTCGGTTGGCGTCGTTATTCTCTGGTTTTATCTCTCAGACTAGTGCTGCCCTCCTAGTGAGATAAGCGATAAGGATTGTCGGGTGCAATTGACCACATGTCGGGCCCCGGAACTGCTGTGTGGGAGTTCGGCACCTTCGATAACGGCTCGCTTCATTTTGTTCCATTCACGCTGAAAAATCGTCGAATGTGGGAATACCATCGTTGAGTTGTGTTCATTTCAAAAAGCAACTTGATATTTTAAATGATTTTGAGCCGAATCCGCGAACTCTCCCTTCCAATCAGGCACTTCAAGAGGATCCATTTCATTTTTCCTTCGAGAGACTTCTCGAGCCCCTCGACCATTTCTGAATCGATCTCTTTGAAGTGGTCGACCCGCGATAAGGCCCACCTCATTTGGTCTACTCCCAATAAGAACCTCTTTTGTTGATCTAACCACTTTTCCGATCCGCCGAGGAATGTTTTCGTAGGACATTTCGATTGGTTCGTGTTGAATGGCTTGTTTGTATTCCATTAGTTCGTTCGTCCCGGGCAGTGCTCTACCGCGGTATTATAGCGATGGATGTACAAACACGAAAATACGAGGGGTTTGAATAGAATATTAAAGGTCGGTTTTATCTTTTAGAGGATGTGGTTTCTCAATTACAAGACGGGACATGAAGGGAAACCGATTGAACCCATTGAAACTGGAAGCTCCGGTAAGGCACATATTAATCATACTAAGTAGGGCTGTTGTACCTAAAGAAGCTGCCTGAGGCTTGGGTACCTACATCGTATAGCACAACTCGTGGCACTCTACCCTCGAGAAAGGATCTTATCCTTATATATAAAACTCAAAGTTTATTTTTATGTTTGCTCCCAATGGACGGCTAAACTGCTGGACTGATTTTAACGGGACGCTGATTTAAACGAGTACAAAAGGATTTCCGTGCGATAAGCCATTTGAAAGTTATTCAAAGATCGTATACGGGTTTCTTTTGCGAGCCTTGCTTCGATTCGAGGTAGTTTGATATCTACTTCACGACGAGTACGTTACTAGTTAATGTCAAGTTTTGTGCAAAAATTAATTCTGTCAAAAAAAAAAAAAAAACAATTTTTGGAAAAAAAGTGGGACCTCGAAAAATGGATTATGCGTCCAAAATTACTAGGAAAATATTTACCATAATATGATTCTTCAAAAATCCCATTTGTAGCCCCATGAGAGCCCAACAGATCCCCGCGGTGAAATCGAATCTGTCTGAGACCCCTAAAAATGAACTGCACGTCCAAAAATACTTCAAAACGACACCTAACTCAACCCATTAGCCGAAACCCTTCAAAAACCCCTCCCGTAGCCTCTTTTTAGCCCCATAGCGCCCCACGGGTTTGAGCGATCGGGCTGAAAACCTTGCGGGCACAACTAGACGATAAAACGAGTATTTTGTCAAATTTTCAGATTAAAAAACAAAACACTGCCCAAAACAACAACAACCTTGTCTTTCTATTCAGATCTGCACTGTTTTACGACCACAAAACTGCAGTAAAAACATTCCAATTACCTACTCGCAATATAGATCTATTTGCTTCAGTAATATGATAGGTTGCGCTGACGCTTGGCAATTATCTCGCAACTTGTGATTATGCCAGAGAATTCACTACTTCAACCATGCAACCGTGTTATCGAGGCATAATAATTATTCGCACGTTAAGAGCCTAGTGCAGATAATAATCATCACGGAGAAAAAAAATGGCGGTATTTTAGACGAAAATGTTCGGTAATCGGTGGTCAACCGAACAATTTTTCGAAAAATGGAGAGGTAAAAACGCAAAAAATGTAAGGTAAAGTGTTGAATTTGCGCGGTTGACCACCGATTACCGAACATTTTCATTCATCTTTCTACCGAACACCAAAACTGTTTTACCGCTCAAAAATCGGAGATGTTACCGAACATTTTTACTTAAATTGTTCGGTAATCCCTCTGTCCCGCAATGTTTACCGCTCATTTCGTCCCGCCAACTTACCGAACATACCAAAATGTAAGGTGAATTTTAACCTTCCAACCTCAAACCTTTTCGATTATGAGCGGTAAATTATAACCTCTCAAAGTTAAAGTGCGCGGTGAATTTTCACCTTCCATAATTAATGTGAGGTTGTAAAATTACCTCCCCTACTTCAAATGTGCAGTAAGAATCACCTCCCACAACTCGGATGTGCGGTGAATATTCACCTCTCATTTTAAATTTCGAGAAACATTGTGCGGTAAAGAATTACCTCCCACACGCAATTGTGCGGCCAGTATTCACCTCCCTAATTTCAAATATCGTTCGGTAAACGTTACCTTCCACACCTAAAATACGCGGTAACTAATCACCGAACAAATGGCAAGAAGTACCTCTCAACGTAGTTTGAGAGGTAATCGTACCCAAAAAGTGAGGTAATCCCTTGTTGGTTTGGGCGGTAAATGAACATCAATGAGTTACCTTTCATTGATGTAGACTTACCGCCCACACCAACAAGGGATTACCTCACTTTTTGGGTACGATTACCTCTCAAATTACGTTGAGAGGCACCTCTTCCCATTTGTGAAGTAATCAAACCACGAGTCGAACGGATAGGATACCTAAGGAAGAAAAATAATTCGGTTATGAATACAAACCATGTTTATTACAACGCAGAACGATACACAACATAATAATATTATGTATCCTTTATCCTTTAATTTACAGTTAATTATAATTTTATACGTTATATTATAACGTATAAAATTATAATTAACTGTAAATTAAAGGATAAAGGATACAGTAAATTAAAACTTAGGCATGATCCAACATTATTAAATCATTTAAAGTACAAATAATTTAAATTTTAAGTAGGTGCACGACACCCCACTAGATTTGTCAAGAACTAAAATTATTTATCAAGTACCTATCATTATTTTATCAAGTAGGTACAATGCTATTAACCATGGGTTCGATGTTACATTAAAAAATGGGGAAAGTCGATAAGTTATCAATGATATGATGAATATGATAACTTATCATATTCAATGCCGAACCGGGGACATTCTATTTCTCAACTGTTAAGGATATAATATAATATATTATTATCAAATAAACACGTGTACGTCTATTGACATGATCCAACGTATTCGTACACGCCTACCAACTAGATTAAACCAGTTCTTGTTCAATCTAGTAGGGAGATATAAATATATCTGATATAAATACAATTATTTTATGAAGTAGGTAGGTACAATGCCCTAGCCATGGGGTCGATTTTACTTTCTCAAGTAACGTTCTTAAGTCAGAAAGTAAATTGCTAGGGTTTTGTGGGACCCCAAAAAGAGGATTGTACGTACAAAAAGACTTAGAAAACGACACCCCACTCGACATCATACCCAAAAACATGAACCCCCCGTAGCCCTTTTTTAGCCCAATAGAGCTCCACAGGTTTGGGCAATCGGCCTCTTGCGAGCACAACTAGATAGTAAATTTAATAAGTAAAATATATTTTTTCAATATTTCAGATTTAAAAAAAAAAAAAAAAAAAAAAAAAAAATCATCCAACTGCCCAAAACGGCCCCGACGGCGTACGGCGGACGGACATTTCGGTTTTTGAATCTAGACCTCTTGAAACGGATAGGTAATGTCAAATTTTGAGGCTGATCGGAGTCGTCGACCCCCGTCGCGATTCCATAGGGGTATATTATTCCCGGGAAACGCTTAAACATAGGTGTATTCTTCCAAGAATCATAAACCGAAACTGACTAGAGATTGCCAAATTCGTTTTGGAAAAAACGCTGCAAATTGTCCACAAGGGTTTATTAAATAAACTAAATAAATGTTATACTAAAAAAATACTACCAAAACGACACAATAGCCGAAAGTCTTCAAGAACCCTCCCGTAGCCCTTTATAAGCCCCACGGGATAATATAATAAACCATCCCGGGAATAATATACCCCTATGGAATCGCGACGGGGGTCGACGACTCCGATCGGCCACAAAATTTGACATTATCCGTTTCAAGAGGTCTACATTCTGAATCCGATATGTCCGTCCGCCGCCCGAGCCGTTTTGGGCAGTAGGAATTTTTATTTAATCTGAAATTTTGACAAACAACTTGACTTACCATCTAGTTGTGCCCGCAAGGTTTTCAGTCCGATCGCCCAAACCCGTGGGGCGCTAAGGGGCTAAAATGGGGCTACGGGAGGTTTTTTTTTTTTTAAGGCTCTTGGCTATGGGGTCGAGTCCAGGTGTCGTTTTCGAAATATTTTTAGACGTAGAATCTATTTTTGGGGGTCCCGGAACGATCCCATTTTAATTTTAATTATTTTCTCATTGATATAGAATTAAATTTTACCTAACCTAGATAAATCAAAGAACATTGAACATTTGTGTAAAATTTGCAGTGTTTTTAGACATTTCCACTGCACAAAACGGCCAAGATTAAAAAACCAAAAATTTTGGTTTAATGTCGTAGGTACATACTACAAAAACAGGGAGAAGCCATTAAATTGGGGAGGACATAAAGTACTTGTACTTATGTTCATAATGAGAGAACAGTAAACAGATTGAAAATGATGGCTCATGACCGTTATTTGGATACATAGGACTTCATGACAAGATAAATGAATTTCGGAAACTTCTTTTGGCTCTGCTGAACAGTTGATATAATATTATTTTGCATATTATGATGGTTTACCTTTGAGGTACAGATACGCGGTGCAAAGGTATAGGCACGTGCGACGGTTTTCTTAGATACAGCCCGGCCAACTTGGCGGTCCTGGACGGTGGCTTTTTTGCATATCAGGCCGAAGACGTAAGGCAGCAAACATAAGAGAGCTCTCCGTTTCAGATGAACATCTGCAAGTGGAAATGGAATGCTGTTAATAATTGCCGACAATTCTGTTTTGTGATTTCTGGACTTGACACACTACCAATTAAAAAACACTTTTTGAGGGACTATACCTAACTGAAGTGTGCTCTGAAGCTTACCCGATGTAGCGGTTCTTCTGATAGAAGGGTATTCCACCTCGATGATCGGACGAATTCCACAATTCTGGCACCTTATTCGTCGAGCTTGGAACTCAGGAGAGGCTCCTCCACCCCAAACCATCCGAAAAGGGTCTGCGTGAATCTGATTTAAGAAGGCATAAAAACATGAGATCAGCTTAGGGGAAAACATCAAAAATTTCATGCAATACACCAATGACGCATGGAATAATGCTTACACGTAGGTAGGTACTTTAGATGGGAACGATATAGGGACGACACTGCAGCGACATTTTGTCAACACCCACCGATGAAATGAGTCGATCGACGCGTAGTCCGAGGCATTTTCCCAATTTTGAAAATGTATCGAGTAACTGTAATCACAATTGATTTGCATTGATGTTAGGTATCGACGAATAAGCATGCAAAATGTTCATACATGTACCTTTTCAGTAGTGTCCAGTAACTGAATTTTCTTGAATGCTTTAAACTGCTTTCAGTCTTTTACGAGAGAAACAGGAATTCCATTGTCTACGATCGAATTGGGCATTGGGTCGAACATGCGAGAACACGAAAAAACAAAATTACAAGCACTCCATTATGTTAGCATCATACATACCTCACAAGCTGAAAATCTACGAAACTGACAAAAGATAATTACCTTTTTCGGATGTTCCAAACAGTAAATTCACTAGACCGATTTATAACCGTCACCAACGACAAACACATTAATACTAATGGCCGCCACTCGGCCGAAAACCCCAGCAAAGCCCCAACGCAAGCGCTTCCAAGCGCCTATCTCAGGTACTACTGTACGGTAGACATTTACCGCACTTACTTTTGTGTACGGTGGAAATTTACTGCCCACGTCTTATGTTCGGTAATTATAAACCTTTCTGTGAAGGGGGTAAAGTTGGGCGGGAAAACGTTGGTGATGTGAGGTAGAAATTAACCATACGGCCTTTGGTAGGCAGTAGACATTAAATGTAAATTTTACTGCCCACGTGTTATGTTCGGTAATTATCAACGTTTCTATGAAGAAGGTAAAGTTGGGCGGTAAAACGTTGGTGATGTGCGGTAGAAATTAATCTTACCGCCTTTGGTAGGCGGTAGAAAGTTACCGACAAGGTGTTATGTTAGGTGAAAATCTGACCCAACATATTCGATAGCTTCATAGACCGGTAAAGTTTCACCTCTCCTCAAAGGAAGGGAGCTTGGGCGGTAAACTGTTGACGATGTGAGGTTGAAATCTACCTTACAGCCTTTGGCAGGCGGTAGACATTTAATGTAAATTTTACTGCCCACGTGTTATGTTCGGTAATTATTAACCTCTCTATGTAGATGGAGAAGTTGGGCGGTACACGTTTACTTCACTTTTTCGCATGTGAGGTATGTTTGTACCGAACTGGCTTCCTTGTGCGGTTGATAATCGAGTTGTTCGGTGAATGTAGCTCTCGGTTTGTTCGGTTAGTTCTGGCAAGGTAAGATTTCTTGAATTGTTCGGTAGCAGAGAAGAAATGTTCGGTAAGATCATCGAGTTGTAAGGTAACCAAGGGTAATTGGGCGGTAAAAATGAAATTGTTCGGTAGATTTTCACCGCTCACGCGGTTTTTTATACTATAAAATGGCCGCCAAAGCGGTTTACCGAACAAAAACCGCACTTTTTTTTCTCCGTGATGGATAATGCCAATGAGGAGACGTTTGTCAGAATCAGAATCAGAATCAGAAAGCGTTGTCATCAATGCAGCCACTAAAGCGCGATCCAAGACACTCTTGGATGCCATAAGCATGGCCGAATTTGAATAGGTGGATTTTCTATCCGGCAGAAGATGGGCCCGATTTTTTTTGTTTACATAATTTTTATTGACTTGAAACTTGCAATGGTAGTTTTGTTGCGTAAAACCACTGTTTGACATAAATAGAAAATCATCTACTTGACATTTCAACGATTCCAACGTAATCCTCCCCACCGTGAACAACACCAACAGCTTAGGCAGACATACAGAACTAATCCTCTTCTTCCATTTCTCTCCTGCTTTCGGCTGACATCTCTCAAACGTTGTACGTTTACGAGATCTCTGAGTTTCCGCGATCCTTCAAGACATTTAGCACACCTGTCACTTTCCTACGCTCCTTCCTCGTGACTCCTGCTTTGTTCTATGGGCCATTTGTCTCGCTTCAAAACTTGCGGCTGATGTACTCCCACGCAGTAAATCAGAGATGTGTAGCGAAACAACTCAACTTATAACACAAACCAGGTGGTTGGAAATACCATAAGTTCGGTTGACATTGAATGTTGAGTTCACATCAAGTCAGCATGCGGGGTGGAACAATTTGAATAAAGATCAGGACTATTACGCGCGATATAGATGTTATATTTTTCGTGGAATCTCTCAGGGCAACGTTGCCGAGTTTGGTCGATCACATCATGTCCCCTCCTCATCATAACCCGTTCCGTCAGTAGAGCCCTTCAACCACTCTGCTCTACTCCATAAACTATACATTTTTCCTCCTCCTTCCGCCTGAGTTATGATGAAGGAAAGTTGAGAGGGAAGCGGGGGTTAGGCATAGCGTGCGTTTAATTTAATACCGTCTTCAGCACAACTGGGGCGAACGGAAAACCTTGCAAGGGATTTTGTTACCGGGCGAGGAGCCTCTTGCAGTAATCCCATCATTATTTGGCGTTAATATCGTTCAGAAAGTAGCGTTACCAAGAGACTATTTTTTGATAATAAAATAATAGTAGACGCTCAGTAGTTATAATATACCTATAATTATAGATTTTTTTAGTTTTTGTCTGTTGATCCATGTACTGAAAAAAAAGTCTCAAGACCGTAAATTGCCACTGGAAAGGTCAAGAAACACACAAGCTTTCAGAACCATACAAACATTTCTGGGTGGTAAACAAGGTCTTTCAAATATTATAACAGTTATGATAACAGTGATTGGGTTGATCAGTTCATGTGAAGTTGGAAAAATCACTATTGAAAGGAAGCAGTTACTTATGATACTGCTTGACTAATGTAGCTGACAAACATAAAAAAAATGAAAGCGGTTAGTATATTAACAGAATTAGAAAAGAAATTGGATCCCCAAGAGATGTGGTACGGTGAAACATTGGAAACATTGGAGAACGAAGAATGATTAATTAAAGCCTTCATACAAAAATCCGAGGTGAACAAAAAGTTCCGAAATTGAAGCTAAAAATGGAAAATCCTGAAAATAATTAAGATAACACTGTAAAATTTACATTATTATACTTATTTCCATGATTATCAGTATTAAACACAGATAATCCGACATATTTTCATGATTATTCGTGTATTATACAGATTAATACTGAACTAAATTTTAATACCTACAGTATTATAATAAAACTAGCTGGGACACGAAATATAGAATATCAAATTCCCGTACAATAATGCATCCATCCTTCACTCGGAACGCAAGCACGTTCAACTGGGTTGAATCAACCCGCCCAACCATGTTTCTTGTCGTGAATTATCAAACTATCTCGAATCGAAGGCCGAATAATGAGAGTGGGTAAAATTACCTGTCCATGTAGGTTCACTTCGATTGATCCTCAAGGAGCTGTACCCGTACCGAATTTTAGCGCTCTGGGATGAGCAGGAGAGAAATTCGTTACTCCGCAAAACTCCCTATCGTTAATGCAACCCATGCTTCGCTTGGAACACCCGTGGCAACTTATCAGCTCGTAACGAACAACTCAAAATTGTTCTTAGTTCTAGCTGGGACACCCGTGCTTCACACGAAATACAAAGTCCCGTCCATCACCTATAAATGCTTCACTCAGAACATCCGTAGGAACCCATCAACTCAACTTGTGGCGAAGTATTCTATTCCCATGCAAACACCCTTAGCAACCCGTCAATTTGTAATTTTTCTTAGTAACACTTGTTGATCCGTTTCTCGCAGTGAAGTATCAAATTCCTGTCTATCACCAATAAAAAATGCATAACAACCCATCAACTCGTAACTAAACTTGATTGGCGATAGACGGGATTCACTACGAGAAACCAACAAGCGTTGTTACTATGAAAAACTAAGTTGACGGGTTGCCACGGGTGCATCGTTGATAGGTGATGGGCGGGAATTTGATGTTTCGTGCGAAGCACGGGTGTCCCAGCGAGTAGGTAATATTAAACAAATTGTGCTCAATGTACTGAGCGATGTTTGCTCGATTTGTTAAGTAATCATAGTACCAACTCTTGCGAAAGAGAACCGTAGATATTATTCATGGGAATCGAAGCGATTGAGGTCGCTCAAACGTGCAATTTAATTCGACGTGGTGGCACTTGACCTCCTCGTCTTCCATCGCTTAGTCTTAAAGGGAGAGGAATCTGGCCCGGGTGACCTTCTAAATATCTCAGCCGGGCTTCCTTGGAATGCGGAGAGGCTGAGAGATAAGTCGTAGACCTAACAGAGCAGGAATGAGGGTTCTAGACAACACTATGTCCACAATGAAACGTCAAATCCATCAGATATGCGGCCGCAGGAACTTCCTCGTGGTGTTAAGGTCCTTTCATCGATCAAGATAATAATTGAGCGGAGCTAATACGATCGGTCACGGACTGTCATCGGAAGGTTTGAAGAATGAAACCCATCCCAAAAGACAAAATACAGTTAGGAGGATAAGACGAAACGGTAAAAGACATTTTCAGGTTAGAGGGCTACAAACTTACGGAATCAACACCAAAGAAACCACGTACCTGAAACAATTGAAAAAATCAATTAGATGAATCTCACCATGTTAGATGTTGGCATTAGCTGATTACAGATTTTTTCATACACCGAAACTTTCTCAACGAAAATTGCATCAATATGCGAAGCAACTGTCCATGATAATCACGCCAAGCAAACTTTATCTGAAAGCCAATTCAAAACCCCCTAGCGATCCACCCTCCATAACTACAGGAGGAACAATCGCTGATATCGCCAACGTTTGACGTCAATTGATCTGTTAACGACAACTAACCGTTGATTCTTGTTGAGGCACAATGGATGCAATCGGTTGAGGTTGGCTAGTAAACGTCAGAGTTGACAACCCTGACAAACCGCAGATCAGAAATCGTTGTGTCAAGGGGATGATTTGCCTTGAGGTAACGCGGTGTCCTATTTGTCGAGCGTACACATGAAACCATCAGCTTAACTTGTCATGACACGTTTAAATGATGCTAAGATGGTACACGGAAAAATTTCTTCACACAAAATGTTGTTGTTCCACGTTTCACTGCGCCTCAAAATATTTTTCTATGCTAAAGAAGCCGAACGTAACTAAGCGACACAACAACTGATTCATTATCAATTTACGTATCACTAGAAGCGATTTCGAAGCATATCAACCTTGAAGGGCAAATCAAATAAATTTTATTCTAACAATATTACGTCACGGAAATGATACATTTTGTCATAAAAGGGGACGCTGTCCTGGTTGTGATGAAGTCTCTCCATACCTGACATGACCGTCCTTGGAGGTTCGTGCGTCCCGGTCGCTGGACTCGAAAGCCTTCTTCACATCTTTCATCAGGCTCTCGACCTTGGTTGTGACCAATAGACGATTGCCATGTTGGCCTCAGTGACTTCATGTTTTATTAGCCTCAATGACTAGCCAAGATGAGATCATCTCATTCGAACATGAAATAGTTCTGAATCACGACACCGAAGGTACAAACGTCCCAACAGTGAACGAGCTAATTAACCGATTCAGTAAATATCGGTGGTGCCTTTCATAGGTAACAAACTCTTTGATGAGTGATGGATTTTCAACCAGTTAGAGGCTCGCTTGGGCCATAAAATGAACCGGCTACACTGAAAGCACTAGGCGAGTTTGAGTGCAAGTGCAACAAGTGGACGCCCGACCGAGGCTGAAAACTGAAAAGAGAAGCGAAAAATCACTCCGCCTGTGATCAAACACAAAAAGGCTGTCAGAAAAAACGTGTATACACCGTACATGGTGTATGTGAAAGGATGGGAGGGTAGAAAGGATTTCCAAGCTCATGTCCAACGTCAACACATATAAACCCAGTATCATCATGCAGTAGGAAGAAAATAACCATTCTTGAAAATTGGTTGCTGCATTTACCGTGCGAACATTTCTAATGGCGCGTACTGGTCTCATCACTTCGGGTAGACTTTTTTTCTTATCGGCCCTGGTACATAAAAGAGTTATTCCGTTTCCCGTGAAAGTACCAAACAGCACTTCACTTAACTGAAGAAAATTGCGCCATCCCACCGAAGGGATCTACAGGGTCCCACCTGCGGCACGTGATACCTCTTTCGGCGAGAAGGTATAACATGAATCAGACTCCCCCTCGGCTTTCCCGGCAGACGATCTAAATCGAATAGTTCTCATCAAACATTAAAGACAGGAAGAGAGACGCCAGAAGTCTGGCATGAGCCTTTAATACCTTCAATCCCATCTGCGCTACAAACTCCCATCCTCGTCGCATGCTTCACGGAGGAGCTCTTAATATCTCCCTCATATAATCCACCTGAAACTGCCTCATTCGTTGAGCTACGCTGAGCTTTGGGGTGCAAACAGCGTTTGGGAACTAGGTAGGAGAGAGGACAAACATTGGGAACCGTGGAAGTGAGCCTACGTGTGATTGTGTTCCTGACAGTTTGAACCATGTATGGTGGGATGGGCGGAGTTCCGAAGGCGCTATACCATACCAAAATATATATACCAAAATGATGCTGCCACTTGTGTTTAGAGGAATTAGGAATTGAGGTCCATATAATATAGTATATTATACATATATCCATCCATATAATAAATACATTTGAACGGATTATGGCGTCCGCACACGCAGGAGAGTGCCATCATTATGGGACCCACCGCATTATGGCTTCCACATACGGGTGTCACAAGCACCTTCAACGTTAACAGTGCCGTGATTAATTATAAAATCGATTAGGAGCAACATTGAGGATGCAGTAATGTACCAAAATGAACTCAAGTATATTGCACGTAGTTCCAGCAAATTCCGCAACTAGCGTGGCCTACGGAGGCAAATCAGTATATTCTGAAACGAAAAGTGGTTCAAATCCAAGTGCAGGTAGGTTCAAAGAAAAAATGCAACTCTTCACATTACTCCCAGGATTTATAACGGACGAGGCACCTGGTGAAGGGGTTTGCAACCCTTTAGTGGACCCTCATGGGTATTTAAATGAAACAATTTTTTTTGTATCATTGTGGGCGGAGAGGAATAATCACTAAGTAATTACATTGCGCGGGCTACCAATTTGATTAGCAAGGCACGCCAACACCTTAAAAACCTTGAGGGTACGTTGCACTTGAGGGAGTGTCATTTCGGTACTTGCACGTGGCTAAACAATTCCTTCGCCTCTAGGACGAATGATTAAAGTTAAAAAAAAAAAAAATTAAATTAAATTAAGGTTCACTGTCTTCGGAAAATATTTTCGGAATTTTAATTTGTTTTTTTTTTTTTTTTTTTTTTCAAAGGGGGGGGGGGGAGGGAACCATGAGGCATGTTGGCGAATTCTTGTGATGCTTACCATTGCTTTAATGAATGTAACCAATGGTGACCAATGGTTAGGATGGTGGACAGAGGGTTAGAAACGGTGACAGATGGTTAAGGATTGTTAAAGATGGTTAGGTATGGTTAGGGATGGTTAGGGATGGTTACCGATGGTTAGGGATGGTTAGGGATGGTTAGGGATGGTTACAGATGGTTAGGGATGGTTAAGGATTGTTAGAGATGGTTAGGTATGGTTAGGTATGGTTAGGGATTGTTAGAGATGGTTAGGTATGGTTAGGGATGGTTAGGTCTCGTTACGGATGATGACCAATGGCTATCAATGGTTACTGATGGTTAGGGATTGTTTAATCCGCGGTTTCCTTACAGATAAGACATGAAGGAGGACAGTACTGTAAAGGTTGTCATGGGCCACATATGCCATTTTCACGAAATCGTTGATTTTGTGACAACAATTGTGGAATGTTTTAGTGTTTTGTCAGATGGTCGTTGCCGCCAGGGCGGCCCGCGAGGTTCCGCCCTGGCGGGGCGGTCGTTGCGGCCTGGCGGGGCCGCCTATTGACATTGTGTCACTGCAAACGGTTTCCCCATGCCATGGTAACGGGTATGTGTGGATGTTAGGGCATTCAATCATCCCTGGATTTGGCCCACCAACGTACACGGGTGTTCCCCCCCCCCCAATATCCCAAAAAAAAGAATAAAAAAATTAAAACCCTAGTCAATGGGTTTATCTGGCCGACAACAACTTGAGTAGCTGAGGGTTGAGGAAGGTGTAAAACCCTGTTTTTTCACCTTAGCTGAAGTCCTCCCTTGTGTTTGGAATATGGTACCATTGAATACAAATTATTTTTTTTGCAACGTCCACATTTGGGGAAAATTTGGTTTTTGTGGCCAAGATTCAACCCACGTTAATGGGGGTTTCTGGACCCAAAAAACCTCAGTACCACGCTATTTTGAACTTTAAAACCCGTTTTTTCGTCGAGTTCCCGTCTTCGGATTCAAACGAACCCGGTCCCATCTTGTTCGGCGTGGTCCAAACCCTGGGGGGAAACGCCTTCCGTCGTTTTTTCCACATTCGATATCCTTAACGCCGTGTTGTGCGCCAAAAAAAGGCGTCGTTACGAGGGCATTTAGAATTTTATAACCATTTTTCGAGGCGTTCCCGTCCTCGGATGCGATCGAAACCAGTCCCATTGTGTTGAGGAGGTCGAAATCTATGGTAAAACGACTTTATTATTACCAAAAAGGGACCCCCACATAAGGGTTATTAGGGGTGCAGCAGGTATGCAGCCCCGTTTTGCAAATTTGAACCGGCTTTCGACCACGTTCCCGTTCTTGGATCGTCTTGAAATTGGTCCCATCTTGTTCGGCGTGGTCCAAACCCTGGGGAAACGCCTTCCTCGTTTCCAGATTCGACATCCTTAATGGGTGTTCTGCGGTCAAACGGCATTAGTAGGAGGCAATTTAGAATTTAAACACATATTTCACGACGTTCCCGTCCTCAGATTGGATCGAAACCCGTCTCATTGTGTTCAGGGGGTCGAAAAAAATGGAAAAAAAGCTTAACTTTTCCCAAAAACAACCTCCTATAAGGGTGTAGGGGTGTGGTTACACCCTTGGTAGCATGTGTTTTGGAATTTAAAGCCATTTTTCGAGGGGTTCCCGTTCTCGTATCCTCTTGAAATTGGACTCATTCGATTCGGCGGAGTCCAAACCATGGGAAAAAGCTTTCATTTTTTCCAATGACGACCCCCTATAAGGTGTTGTTAGGCAAAAACACCTTCGTAGGACGCAATTTTAAAATTTAAATCCATTTTTCGAAGGGTTCCCGTTCTCGGATCGTCTTGAAATTGGTCTCATTCGATTCGGCGGAGTCCAAACCATGGGAAAACACCTTCCTTCTTTTCAAATATGACCCCCTATAAGGGTGAAGGGGGAAGTCGCACCTGATGTAAGGTGGTAGCACCCTTGGTAGCAGGTGTTTTGGACTTTAAAGCCCTTTTCCGAAGGGTTCCCGTTCTCGGATCGTCTTGAAATTGGTCTCATTCGATTCGGCGGAGTCGAAACCTTCGGAAAACGAGTTTAGTTGTTCCAAAAACCGGCCCTTTAAGGGTTTTGTAGCGGAAGTAGCAGGGTAGCAGGTCTGGTCAGACTGTCCTCCAAGGTTACATATGTACGTCTATACGTTATATACATTATAACGTCTTATATACATATATCTTACTCTCTCTCTAGCATCTCTATTTCTTTACTAAGCAAATTTATATATATATAAAGAAATATAGTTCTACCCAGGCCCCGAAAACCGCTACTTTCCCTTCTAATGTGTGTATCGGTTTTTAGCAGCAAGTAGCGGTTTTCAGTCGTCCCCAACAACCCGAAAACCGATACTTGGCCCCTCCACAACCCAAAAACTGCTACAACAGTAAGTATCAGTTTTCAGTGCTGCTGCAAACCGATACCTGATGAAAATATCCCTGTTCTGCTTGATAGTTTCCCTTATGGATCCGCTGACCATGAGCCAATTTTTCGAAACTTACCCTTTTGGATCTGCTGACTCAGGAGCCGCGATTTAAATGTAACAAATAGTACCTACCAACTTCGGGCGGGGCTGCCGAACGTCAGTGAGCTATTTATTAAGACTCTAACAGATTGAAATAAAGTCATAATTTCGTTAAAATATCTCGCTAGGCTCGCCTCAGTGGTAGGTAGTAGGTACCTACCAACTTTGGGTGTGGCTGCCGAACGTCAGTGAGCTATTTATTGAGACTCTAACAGATTGAAATAAAGTCATAATTTCGTTAAAATCGCTCGCTATGCTCGCCTCAGAGGTAGGTAGTAGGACACACTTCAGGAGTAGCTGCCGAACGTCAGTGAGCTATTTATTGAGACTCTAACAGATTGAAATAAAGTCATAATTTTGTTAAAATCACTCGCTAGGCTCGCTCAGTGGTAGGTAGTAGGACACAATTCAGGAGTAGCTGCCGAACGTCAGTGAGCTATTTTTTGAGACTCTAACAGATTGAAATAAAGTCATAATTTCGTTAAAATCGCTCGCTAGGCTCGCCTCAGTGGTAGGTAGTAGGTACCTACCTACCAACTTCGGGCATGGCTGCCGAACATCAGTGAGCCATTTATTAAGACTCTAACAGATTAAAATAAGTTCAAATTTTAGTGAAACTCCCTCGCTAGGCTCGCCTCAGTGGTAGGTAGTAGGTACCTACCAACTTCGGGCGTGGCTGCCGAACGTCAGTGAGCAATTTATTAAGACTCTAACAGATTGAAATAAAGTCATAATTTCGTTAAAATCGCTCGCTAGGCTCGCCTCAGAGGTAGGTAGTAGGACACACTTCAGGAGTAGCTGCCGAACGTCAGTGAGCTATTTTTTGAGACTCTAACAGATTGAAAATTTGGGCAACATTTCTTGAAACTTTCTCGCTAGGTTCGCCACAGAGGTACTTGAGACCAACTTTGGGTGTGGCTGCCGAACGTCAGTGAGCCATTTATTAAGACTCTAACAGATTAAAATAAGATCAAATTTTAGTGAAACTCCCTCGCGAGGCTCGCCTCAGTGGTAGGTAGTAGGTACCAACTTCGGGCGTGGCTGCCGAACGTCAGTGAGCTATATCTTTAGACTCTAACATATTGAAATAGGGTAATTATGCTGTGGAGCTTTCCCGCTAGGCTCACCAGAGGTAGTAGGTACCACTTCGGGTGTGGCTGCCGAACGTCAGTGAGCTATTTATTTAGACTCTAATGTAATGTAAGTAAAAAAAAAAAACAAAAAAAAAAACTACCCTACCTTATTTTAATAATGTTAAAATAAGTAAGGTAATTATGTGTTTTTTTTTTATATTATGTTGTGGAGCTTTTTCGCTAGGCTCGCTACACTCGATCTACCATTTCATTGCCCAGGGGTGGGGGCCTTGCTTCACTTGACCAACCATTTCATTGCCCAGGGGCCCTCGCTTCGCTCGACCAAACATTTCATCACCTGGGGGGGGGGGGGGGGGGGGGGGGGTATTATTGAGGGTCAACTGTTCATATTAGACGTTTAGCACTAGGGGCCTTCCTTTGCTCGACCGACCATTTCATCACTCAAAAGGGCCTTGCTTCGCTCGGCCTACCATTTTGTAGAAAGTAGTAGAATAGTAGTAGAATCTACTACTTGCAATAGGTAGGCAGGAATTTCTCATGAGACAACATCTGATGTTGAAAAATTGAAAAAAAAGTTTAAAAAAACCTGAACAGTTATGTATTCAACTTACAGAGACCTCTGAGCCAGTTTTTTTATTTTTAAATCAAGAATTTCGCTTCTTTCAACAATGGAATTATTAATAAATCATGAAAAGTACCTATTAATGGAAAATCCTGAGTTTCTGTCATAGGTGGGTAAACCACTTTGCATTACAACCACTTCCAACCATGTAAAATGTCCTCCAATTTTTCCTTCATTTTTTAATATTTTTCCGGTATTTTTCATCAGGGATAATCCAGGATTTTCGCGTTTTTCAACAATATAAATTACCTACCTGTAGAGTGGGTAGTTGGTAAAACTGAGTTAAAATTTGCTCAAATTAATATTAGAAAATTTCCCCCACTTCAGCAAGAATTTAAGCGGTTTTTCATGTAGCAAAACATATTTTTATAGGATGATGAAATTTAATTCGCGTTACTGCACGATAATTTAGCGTCAGCGCACGTATTTTCTTAAAATGAAAATGTTCCAGTCATCTAAAAATTTCTGCAATTTTTCCTTAATTTTTCAACATTTTTCTCGTATTTTCCATCAGGGTTAATCCAGGATTTTCGCTACTTTTAACAATAAAAAGTTACCTACGTGCAGAGTTACTCTGAGTACTGTAGGTGGTTATTAAGTGATTAAAATATGATACAATTAAATGATTAAAATTAAAAGGGTCGACGACACCGATCGGCCTCAAAACTTGAAATTATCCGTTTCAAGAGGTCTACATTCTAAATCTGAAATGTCCGTCCGCCCTTTTGGCCGGTGGGGATTTTTTTTAAATCTGAAATTTTGACAAAATACTTGATTTACCATCTAGTTGTGCCCGCAAGGTTTTCAGCCCGATTGCCCAAACCCGTGGGGCGCTATGGGGCTAAAATGGAGCTACTGGAGATTTTTTTTTTTAAGGCTTTTGGCTATAGGATCGAGTCAGGTGTCGTTTTCGAAGTATTGTTGGACGTAGAATCCATTTTCGGGGTTCCCGGAACGATCCGATTTCACTGTGGCGATCTATGGGGCTTTCATGGGGCTAAAAATGGGATTTTTGAAGGATCCCAGGAGGTCAAATAAGGTGTCGTTTTCTTAGTAATTTTGGACGTTTTTTCGAGATTCCACGTCTGTCCAAAGATGTACAGATTGTCACGTCAGGAATTGATTTTTGCACAATGTTTACCCAAAAGAACAAAAATGTTTAGCTAAAACGTTCGAATTTTTTTAGGCGTTGATTCAGGTCGTATTTTCCCATTTTCTGTTATTGCCTGTTTACCTACACGGAGGTAGGTAGTTACGAAGGAGTGGTTTTAGTCTCTAAAAAGTCACACTACATCTCCGCCTCATTATCATCTCCATGATTTTTCGAGAAAGAAAATCCTGAGTTTCTGTCCTAGGTGGGTAAACCACTTTCATTACAACCACTACCAACCATGTAAAAAATCCTCCAATTTTTCCTTCATTTGTTGATATTTTTCCGGTATTTTTCATCAGGGGCAATCCAGGATTTTTGCCTTTTTTCAACAATAGAAATTACCTACCTAGAGTGGGTAGGTACCTGTAGAGTGGGAATTCGCGTTACCGCACGATAATTTAGCGTCAGCGCGCGTCTTTTCTTAAAATGAAAATGTTCCAGTCATCTAAAAATTCCTGCAATTTTTCCTTAATTTTTCAACATTTTTCTTGTATTTTCCATCAGGGTTAAGCCAGGATTTTCGCCACTTTAAAAATTTACCTAACAATAAAAATTTACCTACGTAGGTACAGAGTAGGTAGGTAGGTTTACCCCCGAATTAAAAAATAAAATTTACCAAGTACCTTTCAACTGTGGTAATCCGGAATTTGGCGTCTTTCTATAAATCTCCTCCGCCTCCTATAAAATTTATTGGATTTAGGTAATCCTAAAACTTTTCTCTTACCTACCTGAAAAAGAATTCAAGCGGGGTTTCATATAGGAAATGATAGGATAGAATCTATCCTATCGGTTTTCATATAGGAAAGTTTCTGATACTGTCAGGTCGCCTGCTCCAACCACCTAAAAAAACCTACACTTTGTCGTTCAATTTTTCAATAATTTCCAAGAACTTATTCCTCATCGGGGGGATATTCAGAATTTTCGAGAATTCAAAGTAGCAAAATTTAATTTTACTTAGGTAAGGGTTCATTATTCTTCAATATAAGTTAATTGTGCAAAACCTAATTCTGTGACAATCTGTTCAATCTTCGGACAGATGTGGAATCTCGAGAAAACGTCCAGAATTACTTGGAAAACGACACCCTATTTGACCTGAAATGGCTGGTCGAGCGAAGCGAGGCCCCCCTGGGCGATAAAATGGATGGTCGAGCGAAGCGAGCCCCCCCCCCCGGGCGTTGAAATAGTTTGTCGAGCGAAGCAAGGCCCCCCCTAGGAGATGAAATGGTTGGCCGAGCGAAGCCGAGCGAAGATTATATGCTTGGAAAATATATTATTTTCAGTAGAGTCAAAATAAATCGGTGTAGGTACCTACGTTCCTGGTCAGCAGGCCCAGGCATTTTATATGCTTGGAAAATAATATATTATATTATTTTCAGTAGAGCCAAAATAAATAGGTGTAGGTACCTACGTTCCTGGTCAGCAGGTCCAGGCATTTTATATTCTTGGAAAATAATATATTATATTATTTTCAGTAGAGCCAAAATAAATCGGTGTAGGTACCTACGTTCCTGGTCAGCAGACCCAGGCATTTAATATGCTTGGAAAATAATTTATTATAATATAATATCATTATTTTCAGTAGACCAAAATAAATCGTTGTAGATACCTACGTTCCTGGTCAGCAGGCCCAAAATAAAAGGTTAGTTCATAAGTACACAGATAAATAATCTATCTGTGTACTTACTTAGAACTAATTATTAGTTCCTTGCAAAGTCGCTTTTTCATAGGTACGTACCTATATTTTCAGTAGACCCACAATAAATCGTTTAGGTATCTCGTTCCCAAAATAAATCGTTCAGGTACCTACGTTCCTCGTCAGCGGACCGCACTCGGGTTGCCGGTGATATGAAAATCTCCTCCTTCCGAAGCCAAACTCTCCAAACGCCGAGCTGTCAATCATTCTGAGCTATTTTTAGAACAGCACGTTCGGCCGCCCCACCCCAAGTTAGTTCTACCTAGGTGGCGAGCCAAGCGAGAGGACTTCAAAAGTGAGGACTCAATTAGATTTAGTTGGAGTCTCATAATTAAGCTCACTGACGTTCTGCCGCCCCACCCGAAGTTTGTTTTACCTAGGTGGCGAGCCTAGCGATGCCTCCATAGCCTGAAAACCGATACTTTGCCTCAAAAGACTGAAAACAGATACCCAATAATAGTTTCCCTGCATGCGAAAAATTTTTCCCTGTAGCAGTTTGTAGGCTACAATCGTCTACATCCGTGTATACTTTTCCTGTAAAATCTTACTTTCAAACTCCATAAACCGCTACTGAGGTGAGTATCGGTTTTCGGTGTTCGGAGGCAAAGTATCGGTTTGTGGTCATTTCATGTACATATATAGTTTTATCCAGAGGTCGGAAACCGCTGGTGTCCCTTCTTTTTAAGACTCCTCGAAATATTCGGTTTCCGCCCAAAAATATGCGGTTTCCGACCCCGTTCAAGCGGTGGAAACCGTTTATGAAATCTTCGGTTTCTGACCAATGGGGGAAACCGAAGATTCCCCAACAAACTCAAATTTTTCCCACTGCCCTTCAACTTCTCCCTTCTCGTTCAAATCCTACCACAATCTTACTTGGCCTTCCAAACATCTCTCAAAAATATTTCTTAAGGGCTCGCAAAATAATTATTACTGGTTGATTGAGTCGCTAATAGTATTAAATACTTACTAAATTTTAGTAATTAATTATTACATCCTGATGTATTAATTTAGACTGAAAAAGCCATGTTCTCAGTTTCTATTAAATAAAAAATGAAACAATTTTTTTTTTAAATCGGATGGTTCTTGAACTCTTGATGATGGATACCACGTCCGAAAATCATTGAAAAACGACACCAAACTCGACCCCATGGCCATTCATAATATTTATAAGAAACTTATTTTTTTTAATCGGATGGTTTTGGCACTCCTGATGATAGATACCACGTCCGAAAATAATAGGAAAACGACACCTAGCTTGATTCCATGATAGGTAAGACTTAATAATTGTAAGAAACAATTTTTTTTAATCGGATGGTTCTAGAACTCCTGATGATGGATACCACGTCCGAAAATAATTAAAAAACGACACCAAGCTCGACCCCATGGCCATTCATAATATTTATAAGAAACTTCTTTTTTTTTTAATCGGATGGTTTTGGAACTCCTGATGATAGATACCACGTCCGAAAATAATAGGAAAACGACACCTAGCTTGATTCCAGTGTAATACAATAATTGTAAGAAAGAATTTTTTTTTAATCGGATGGTTCTAGAACTCCTGATGATGGATACCACATCCGAAAATAATAGGAAAACGACACCTAGCTTGATTCCATGATAGGTAAGACTTAATAATTGTAAGAAACAATTTTTTTTTTAATCGGATGGTTCTAGAACTCCTGATGATGGATACCACGTCCGAAAATAATTGAAAAACGACACCAAGCTCGACCCCATGGCCATTCATAATATTTAAGAAACTTCTTTTTTTCTTTTTTAAATCGGATGGTTTTGGAACTTCTGATGATAGATACCACGTCCGAAAATAATAGGAAAACGACACCTAGCTTGATTCCAGTGTAATACAATAATTGTAAGAAAGAATTTTTTTTTTAATCGGATGGTTCTAGAACTCCTGATGATGGATACCACATCCGAAAATAATAGGAAAACGACACCTAGATTGATTCCATGATAGGTAAGACTTAATAATTGTAAGAAACAATTTTTTTTTAATCGGATGGTTCTAGAACTCCTGATGATGGATAGGTACCACGTCCGAAAATAATAGGAAAACGACACCTAGCTTGATTCCATGATAAGACTAAATAATTGTAAGAAAGAATTTTTTTTAATCGGATGGCTCTAGAACTCCTGATGATGGATACGACGCCCGAAAATAATTGAAAAACGGCACCAAGCTCGACCCCATGGCTATTCATAATATTTATAAGAAACTTTTTCTTCTTCTTTTTTCTTAATCGGATGGTTTTGGAACTCCTTATTATAGATACCACGTCCGAAAATAATAGGAAAACGACACCTTGCTTGATTCCATGGTAAGAATTAATAATTGTAAGAAAGAATTTTTTTTTAATCGGATGGTTCTAGAACTCCTGATGATGGATACCACGTTCGAAAATCATTGAAAAACGACACCAAGCTCGACCCCATGGCCATTCATAATATTTATAAGAAACTTTTTTTTTCTTCTTTTTTTTAATCGGATGGTTTTGGAACTCCTGATGATAGATACCACGTCCGAAAATAATAGGAAAACGACACCTAGCTTGATTCCATGATAAGACTTGATAATAATAATTATTATTGTAAGAAATAATTATTTTTTTATCGGATGGTTCTATAACTCCTGATGATGGATACCACGTCCGAAAATAATTGAAAAACGACACCAAGCTCGACCCCATGGCCATTCATAATATGTACCTATTTATATGAAACATTTTTTTTTTTTTTTTTCAATCCGATGGTTCTGGAACTCACAAAAAATTTATTCCAGCCCGAAAATAATAATAATTGGAAATCGACACCTAGCAAAACCCTATCGCCATTCATAATAATTAATAATTAATTATTATAAGAATCTTTTCATTATTATAAGAAATTTTTTTCTGGGTTTCTTATTTTGATTTATTGTTTATTTTTTTAAATTTTAATTTAATTTGATTTTTAATTTTTAATTTTTAATTTTTAACCTGAAAAAGAATTCAAGCGGGTTTTCATATAGGAAATGAAAGGATAGATACTGTCAGGTCGCCTGTTCCAACCCCCTAAAAAAACCTACACTTGGTCGTTCAATTTTTCAATAACTTCCAAGAACTTATTTCTCATCGGGGGATATTCAGAATTTTCGAGAATTCAAAGATTAAAATTTACCTATCTACGGAGTCTGAACGAAAACAAGTAGCAAAATTTGCTTTTACTTAAAGCTGCTTTTACTTTAAAATTTAATTTTACTTAGGTAAGGGTTCACTATTCTTCTATATAAGTTAATTGTGCTAAACTTAATTCAGTGACAATCTGTACAATCTTCGGACAGATGTGTAATCTCGAGAAAACGTCTTGAATTACTTGGAAAACGACACCCTATTTGACCTGAAATGGTTGGCCGAGCGAAGCGCCCCCCCTGGGCGATGAAATGGTTGGCCGAGCGAAGCAAGGCTCCCCTGGGCGATTAACTGATCGGCCGAGCGAAGCAAGGCCCCGGGTCAGAGTGCTATCAGTCTAATATGAAAATTTGACCCTCAATCATACCCCCCCCCCCCCCCACCCCTCGAGGAAGTGGTTGGCTAAGCGAAGTGAGGCCCCCCAGGCGTTGAAATAGTTGTTCGAGCGAAGCAAGGCCCCCCTAGGAGATGAAATGGTTGGCCGAGCGAAGCGAGACCCCCCTGGCCTAGAAATTGGTTGGCCGGGTGAAGCAAGCCCCCCCCCCCCCCCCCTCCACGGCAATGAAATGGCCTTGCTTAGCTCTCGGCCTCCAGTCAGAGATCTAGAAGTCTAATAAGAATAGTTGACCCTCAACAAGTAATTACCCCCCCCTTGCGAAGGAAGTGGTCGGCCGAGCATAATATGCTTGGAAAATATATTACCTATTTTATATGCTTGGAAAATATATTATTTTCAGTAGACCCAAAATAAATCGGAGTAGGTACCTACGTTCCTGGTCAGCAGGCCCAAAATAAATGGTTAGTTTCTAAGTACACAGATAAATTAGTTCCTTGCAAAGTCGGTTTTTCATAGGTAGGTACGTCCCTATTTTCAGTAGACCCAAAATAAATCATTTAGGTAGGTATCTACGTTCCCAAAATAAATCGTTTAGGTACCTACATTCCTCGTCAGCGGACCACACTCGGGTCGCCGGTGAAATGAAAATAATTTCAATTAGAAAATGAAAATTAGTAAAAATCTCCTCTCCAACCGAATCCTAGAAAATTTCCCCCACTTCAGCAAGAATTTAAGCGGTTTTTCACGTAGCAAAACATATTATTCTACCACCAGATGATGAAATTCAATTCGCGTTACGCCACGTGTGATTTAGCGTTAGCCCACGTATTTTATTAAAATGAAAATGTTCCAGTCATCTAAAAATTCCTGCAATTTTTCCTTAATTTTTCAACATTTTTCTTGAATTTTCCATCAGGGTTAATCCAGGATTTTCGCCACTTTTAACAATAGCTATTTACCTACCTACTTACGACTACCTACCTCCACGCGTTTTGAGAAAGTTATGAAATCCCAATTTTCTCCACGTGAAAAATCTTGAAAAATCGCCCAGAAACCAGGAAAAATTTGGCGGAATATTTTATTGATTCTAAGTGGTCGTAAATTGCAGTTTAACTTACGACTACCTACCTCCACACGTTTTGAAGAAGTTATGAAATGCCGATTTTCTCCACGTGAAAAATCTTGAAAAATCGTCCAGAAACCAGGAAAAATTTGGGGGAATATATTATTGATTCTAAGTGGTCGTAAATTGCAGTTTAACTTACGACTACCTACCTCCACGCGTTTTGAAGAAGTTATGAAATGCTGATTTTCTCCAAGTGAAAACTCCAACAGTTAGTTTCGGAGTTGCGAATAAAAACTAGTATTTTCAGTTTTTAGTTTCAGGTCCAGCGTTGAGTGAAATTTTACAGAATTAAAAAAATCTTTACTGGCCAGAACGGCTTGGACGGCGTACGGTGAACTGCAGACGGTCCCTGGTTCATAAGAATAAAAAACGCTGCTAATTTTACACTATGGTTTGTTATTCTCTGACACTCGTTAATAATAAAGAATAAAAAAGTGTAGAAATTTTTTCCCCCCAATTTGGTAAAACTTGTTTTTTTTTTCAAAATACTCATGGTTTTTACTCGGGAAATATTTGACTCCCTGAGTTTCTTAAAAAATCCATTTGTAGCCCCATGAAAGCCCTACAGATCGCCCCACTAAAATCGGATCGTTTGAGAATTTTTTTTTCAAATTTTATTTACCTACATTTTTTTTTCGAAATTGGTACCTACTTATGGTTTTACTCGGAAAATATTTGACTCCCTGAGTTCCTTAAAACATCCATTTGTAGCCCCATGAAAGCCTTACAGATCGCCCCACTAAAATCGGATCGTTTGAGAATTTTTTTTCAAATTTTATTTACCTACACTTTTTTCGAAATTGGTACCTACTTATGGTTTTACTCGGAAAATATTTGACTCCCTGAGTTCCTTAAAACATCCATTTGTAGCCCCATGAAAGCCCTACAGATCGCCCCACTAAAATCGGATCGTTTGAGAATTTTTTTTCAAATTTTATTTACCTACACTTTTTTCGAAATTGGTACCTACTTATGGTTTTACTCGGAAAATATTTGACTCCCTGAGTTCCCTGAAAAATCCCACTTAGAGCCCCATGAAAACCCAATACATCGCCACAGTGAAAGCTTATCCTTTCGAGACCCCCAAAAATAGATTCTACGTCCAAAAATCCCTGGATTACGACACCACTCTCGATCCCATACAACCATTGCAGCCCCATAGCGCCCCATGGGTTTCAGCGATCGGGCTGAAAACCTTGCGGGCACAACATACATTACATCGTAAACCAGGTATTGTGTGAAAATTTCAGGTTTTTAAAAAAATGCTTACTGCCCAAAATGGCTCGGAGATTCTCGAAAAAAATAATTTAATAATAATGCATAGAATTTCCCCCAGGTTTTGAAAAAGTTCCCACACTTCGGTTTCCACCACCCGGGTGTATATTTTTTATCCCCACAAGTGTATACAAGCGCCTATATATGTCGACTTTCAAGCGGTGGAAACCGCAGACCCGGTAAGCGGTTTCCACCGCTTGGAAAAAATATGCGGTTTCCACGGCCCCCGTGTACATATATATATATATATATATATATATATATATATAGGTATCGTCAGAGCCTGTTGGCCGCTCCTTTTTTCTTTCAGAACCTGTTGGCCGCTCGTGAAGGAGCGGCTAAAAGGAGCGGCTAACAGCCCTAGTTTTTGGCTTTCACAACCTGTTGGCCGCTCCTCTTGAGGATCATATCTTTTGGCCGCTCGTCACTTATTTCTTCCCTCTGCACGGTAATTCCCTGATACAGGGAAATTTTAGACTTGACCAGCACTTTGACAGGGGTCCTGTACCAACTTCGGGGGTGACTGCCGAACGTCAGTGAGCTATTTATTGAGACTCTAACAGATTGAAAAATGTGGGCATCATTTCCTGAAACGTTCTGGAACCCCCGACAACGGATTGTACGACCAAAAATACTTCGAAAACGACACCTAACATTTCCCATTTTCCAAGTTTAACATTAAGATTGATGAAGCGATTTTAATAACCTTAATGGAATATAATTCCGAAATTTTTTAGTTAAATGTCTATAATGTGAAAAAAAGTTTTACTTTTACCTTGATTTCATAAAACCACTCAACCAGGATAATCGCTTCATGACCACCCTGTGGTTGAGAGATGGGGGTAATTCATTCATTAAATCCCAATCTTGAAAAATCACCCAGAAACCAGGAAAAATTTGGCAGAATATTTGATTGATTCTAAGTGGTCGTAAATTGCAGTTTAACTTACGACTACCTACCTCCACGCGTTTTGAAGAAGTTATGAAATCTCGATTTTCTCCACGTGAAAAATCTTGAAAAATCGCCCAGAAACCAGGAAAAATTTGGCTGAATATTTGATTGATTCTAAGTGGTCGTAAATTGCAGTTTAACTTACGACTACCTACCTCCACGCGTTTTGAAGAAGTTATGTAATCTCGATTTTCTCCACGTGAAAAATCTTGAAAAATCGCCCAGAAACCAGGAAAAATTTGGCGGAATATTTTATTGATTCTAAGTGGTCGTAAATTGCAGTTACAACTTACGACTACCTACCTCCACGCGTTTTGAAGAAGTTATGTAATCTCGATTTTCTCCACGTGAAAAATCTTGAAAAATCGCCCAGAAACCAGGAAAAATTTGGCGGAATATTTTATTGATTCTAAGTGGTCGTAAATTGCAGTTACAACTTACGACTACCTACCTCCACGCGTTTTGAAGAAGTTATGTAATCTCGATTTTCTCCACGTGAAAAATCTTGAAAAATCGCCCAGAAACCAGGAAAAATTTGGCGGAATATTTTATTGATTCTAAGTGGTCGTAAATTGCAGTTACAACTTACGACTACCTACCTCCACGCGTTTTGAAGAAGTTATGTAATCTCGATTTTCTCCATTTGAAAAATCTTGAAAAATCGCCCAGAAACCAGGAAAAATTTGGCGGAATATTTTATTGATTCTAAGTGGTCGTAAATTGCAGTTACAACTTACGACTACCTACCTCCACGCGTTTTGAAGAAGTTATGTAATCTCGATTTTCTCCACGTGAAAAATCTTGAAAAATCGCCCAGAAACCAGGAAAAATTTGGCGGAATATTTTATTGATTCTAAGTGGTAGTAAATTGCAGTTACAACTTACGACTACCTACCTCCACGCGTTTTGAAGTTATGAAATCCCGATTTTTTTCGTCAAGGCTAACACACGTATTGGCACTTTTTCCATTAATTCCAAGTTACCTACATGGAGGTAAGGAGTTATGAAGCAGTGATTTTAGCCTCCTCTAAAAAATCTTCCCATTTCCCCGCCTCATTATTAATAATTGTCATGATTTTCCGTCAAGGAAAACCCCAAGTTGCTTGTAATTCGCACAGGTGACTGTTTACTGTGGGAATGAAATTGAGTAGGTACTTATGAATCTGCCGGCATATCATTTGTTTTTACATCAATACATCAATACATCAATACATCATTTTACATCAATGTGTTTTGGGCCTATTTCACCAACTAATGGCTCCGCAAATTTGACCGAGCTTCGCACCGTTTCCCACTCTAATCGGTGCCTGCTCGGGGGTTTAACGTGGGCGATAACGCTTAAACTCTCGGTAACTTGGGTGGTAAAATTGGTCCTCAGGACAAGTTACTTCATTGTTTGCTGACCTGACAGCACCTTGGCTATCACAGTATGTAACTGTAGGATTCTCAATCAAAATTGGCTTAAACGATCGATTGCCGGTTGTGCACGGGTTTTTCAGAGATCGTGTCAACGAGGAAAACGTTACCTCGACTGGGGCCTACGGGTAGCGTATACAAAACAAGCTCAACTGATCAAACTATCGCATCGAAACACTTTTAAATTGATTAAACGCACTGATATGGGCTATTCTGGGCCCATACCCCTGATGGGGAGATTAATAAAGACGAAGGATCATTTTAGATTAATTAGGAACGGTATAATTAAGATGTAAACAAGACGACATTGACAAGTTAATACAGAGAAAGTGGTAGAAACCAACACGTATAACCTGCAGTAGGAAAACCTTTTTTGTTACGTTTATGTGTCCTAGCATGAGTGATATTGTTCACTACCGAGCAACACTGCCGAACGCGTGAAGTAACCTAATTTTCATTCCATCACCTGGCAGTATAATCCCAAGTTTTGCTTTATGAAAAACCGCTTAATTATTTTTAATTTGGTAAAAAATGTGTAATATTTATTGAAGTCGGTCAGCTGAGTGCTGATTTCAACGAATTTTCACCTATTACCTACATGTTGAGTAGGTAGGTAATAGGTGACAATTCGTTGAAATTTCTATTGTTACACTACGCGAAAATCCTGGAAAGTGGGCCAACACTGATGTTTGACTCGATGAACAATTCTTGAAACAATTGAAGAAATGTTGAGCTGAGAAGTTCCAATTCACGTCGTACTGTGGAAAAAAGTGGGTCGTCACCGTTTCATATTAAGAGATCGTCACCGTTTCATATTAAGAGAAACTCAGGATTTTCCTTCATGAAAATCGTCACCGTTTCATATTAAGAGAAACTCAGGATTTTCCTTCATGAAAAATCATGAAAATGAGTGATAATGAGGCGGGGAAATGGTGAGATTTTTTACATGAAGCTAAACCCACTTTTTTGTCACTACCTACATCCGTGTAGGTAAATTGGAATTAATGGAAAAACAGGAAAAAAACTGGTGTTTGATATGACGAAAAATTCTTGAAAAAATGTAAAAATGTTGAGCTAAAACGTATGTTTTTTTTTTCGGTCTTCGATTTAGATCATTTCGGCAAAATTTCGTGGGTTCACGCTAATACGTCCCCTGTTCAAATTATCCATCCATTAGGTAAAAGAACGGCATCCATTTTTAGGTAACAGCACCATTCGAATTCACCAGGGAGATCTACTTATGGGGCTTTCATGAGACTACAACATTTGACACTTAATGGAGCCATTGACGGTGGTACAAGGTCAAACGCGGTGTCGTTTTTGTGTTTTTACACATAATCAATTTTTGGGGCATCAAATCTGTCCGAACATTGTGCAGATTTTATTGATTTATTTTTCATTTTTTAATACTTTTTTATTTACATGAAATCCATTTTGCATTAATTTACCTACCTCAAAAAATTATAATAGATGCTTAAAACGTGCAGTGTTTTGTATTACTATTCTTCGAATATTACACCTACCTATTTTCTATAAAATGGAAAACAAAAATGGAATATAAAATGGAATACAAAAATGGAATACAATGTCATTTAATGTTGTAGTAGGTAGGTAGGTGCTACTTCAAAAACTGTTACTTATCGGTTAGAGCCTCAATAAATTGCTCACTGACGTTCGGCAGCTACTCCTGAAGTTGTTACCTTCAACCTCTGAGGCGAACCTAGCGAGCGAGCTCCACATAATTATGTCACTTTATTTCAATCTGTTGGAGTCTAAATAAATAGCTCACTGACGTTCGGCAGCCACACCCGAGGTGGTACCTACTACCTCTGGCGAGCCTAGCGAGTGAGCTCCTCATTTATTAATTACCTTATTTCAATCTGTTGGAGTCTAAATAAATAGCTCACTGACGTTCGGCAGCCACACCCAAACTGTTGGTACCTACTTACCTACTACCTTCGTCCTAAATCCATCCCCTGGGTCGGCAGGCTGAAAAGGGTAAAATCGAAAAAAAACAGGGGAAAAACGGCAAAGAGAGGAGCGGCCAACAGGCTCCAGATCAATAGTATTTCCCTGAAATAAAGATTCCAAAGTATGTTGCCCGCTCGTGGTCGAGGAGCGGCCAACAGGCTCTGGGTGCAGCTGGATATATAAGGAGCGGCCAACAGGCTCTGTATGTATATAGATATATATATACATATTTCTTTATATATATATAAATTTGCTTAGTAAAGAAATAGAGATGCTAGAGAGAGAGTAAGATATATGTATATAAGACGTTATAATGTATATAACGTATAGACGTACATATGTAACCTTGGAGGACAGTCTGACCAGACCTGCTACCCTGCTACTTCCGCTACAAAACCCTTAAAGGGCCGGTTTTTGGAGCAACTAAACTCGTTTTCCGAAGGTTTCGACTCCGCCGAATCGAATGAGACCAATTTCAAGACGATCCGAGAACGGGAACCCTTCGAAAAAGGGCTTTAAAGTCCAAAACACCTGCTACCAAGGGTGCTACGAGCTTACATCAGGTGCGACTTCCCCCTTCACCCTTACAGGGGGTCATATTTGAAAAGAAGGAAGGTGTTTTCCCATGGTTTGGACTCCGCCGAATCGAATGAGACCAATTTCAAGACGATCCGAGAACGGGAACCCCTTGAAAAATGGATTTAAATTTTAAAATTGCGTCGTACGAAGGTGTTTTTGCCTAAAAACACCTTATAGGGGGTCGTCATTGGAAAAAATGAAAGCTTTTTCCCAAGGTTTGGACTCCGCCGAATCGAATGGCACCAATTTCAAGAGGATACGAGAACGGGGACCTCGTGAAAAATGCTTTTTAAAATTAAAATTGCGTCCTACGAACGTGTTTTGGCCTAAAAACACCTTATAGGGGGTCGTCATTGGAAAAAAGGGAACGTGTTTTCCCATAGTTTGGACGACGCCGAATCGAATGGCACCAATTTCAAGAGGATACGAGAACGGGGACCTCATCAAAAATGGTTTTTCAGTTTTAAATTGCGGTGGTTTTGCCCTAAAACACCTTATAGGGGGGGGGTTATTGGAAAAAAGGAAGGCGTTTTCCCATAGTTTGAAGGTCGCGGAATGCAATGGGACCAATTTCAAGACGATCCGAGAACGGGGACCTCATGACAAATGGTTTCAAATTCTAAATTGCATCCTGCTAATGCTTAAACAGACCCCCGTATAAGGGTTTTTAGGGCTGAATCACCTCTGCACCAGCGTTTTTGCACTTTTAAAGCCCATTTTTCATGAGCTCCCCGTTCTCGGATCGTCTTGAAATTGGTCCGATTGGATTCGGCGACGTTCAAACTATGGGAAAACGCCTTCCTTTTTTCCAAACACCCACCCCCTATAAGGTGTTTAGTGCAAAACCACCTTCCTAGGACGCAATTTTTAAATTAAACACCATTTTGTATGAGGTCCCCGAACCATGCCAACAAAACGTGAATATAGGCAAACTTCCATATTATGAACGTAAATGTACGTACGTGACGATAAACGGCGCTTACTAGTAAGTGTAGTACGAAATCTCCCAGTTATTGAATGAAGGTACCAAACTCCACTTCCACAAATGTAACAATTATTCCAAATAGAGCATTTTGTGCCCTGTAACTCGTGCAGGTCTACCCATCGTCTGAGGGTATATGGTTGCAAACGTTCCTTCACTGTCAAGGGATACGCCTTATCCCTGCGTAACACTAAGTAGGGTTTTTTTTTAGTGGGTGGGTGAGGGGGGGGGGGGCAACACCCTTACTTCCAAGCTAAAGCCACCCAACGCCCTAGCTTGATCTTCAAGGGAGAGGCAATTTGCAATTTGGCCATGTCGACGACCAGCTATTGCAGTCTTGGACAACAAGAAACACATTGTCACCAAGCCTCGCGAGCTTTGCTGACCTTTTCCTACCTTGACACACTCTACCAGACTTATCGTAAGTGAAATCTTCGTCGGCTACATATAACGGTCGTCTGAAACCTGTTGGTGACAATTTTACAACATTAGCCCACATTGGGAGCACCAGGTCCAAGCTTTGGAGACCTTTGCTCTCCCCACCCCCCCCCCCCCCCCACAACACTATCTATGCACCATTGTAGCTAACTGAGGATGCCTTTTTTAAAGGTTGTAGGCTACCATTCTCCTTCACACACTAGGAAAAAAACCCTTACGCAGCTTGAAAGGGTTTGTTCAAGCATTTTGGCCCGTCTTTTATCACGATAACAGGATGTTACCACTCCTTGCGACGCCAGCAGACACCTTGTGAGCTATTTCCTAACCCTTTAAAATCCATCACCCACCTTCGAACCTGCTTTGCAAACATCGAACAAGTTTCTAAACCGTGGGTGGCAGCCAGTAAAGCGCCAATCACAGTACCTAATTGGCTAGATGCTTGAAAGTGGAAAAGTGTAGTAACCCCAGTTACATAATTACATCAATTTCGACGTAGCATATTTAAAGGATATTTATTTATTTAATTTTTTTTTTTTTATAATTTTTTTTTTTTTTTTTTTTTTTTTTTTTTTTTTTTTTTGGTTTCTTTAACGATAACCATGTCCTAAGTACTTTCATGTCCTCCAGGTTACTGCACATGTGACAGAGAGAGGAACCTACGATAATACCTCATGCTATGTACCATCAGAAGTTGAAATGCAATTTAAGGTGGTACGTAAATGGCCATAGGGAGGACACAGCATTTACCGCAGTTAGGCAGTGACAGTGGTTATATTTGAGATCAAGCGTCGTTGAGGATACCGTACGACCGGATTTTCGAATGTACATTTCAAGCATAGTGAGTACTCAAGCAAATGCAGTAATCCTGCCACCCACGCATTAGAAAGTTGTTGGATGTTTGCAAAGCAGGTTCGAAGGTGGGTGATGGATTTGAAAAGGGTTGGGAAATAGCTCACAAGGTGTCTGCAGCCGTCGAAGGAGTGGTGACATTGTCTTATGGTGATAAAAGAGGGTCCAAAATGCTTGAACAAACGCTTTCAAGCTGCGTAAGGGTTTTTTTTCCCCTAGTGTGTGAAGGATAATGGTGGCCTACTACCTTTAAAAAAGGCATCCTCAGTTAGCTACGACGGTGCATAGATAGTGTTGTGGGGGGGGGGGGGGGGGGGGGGGGGGGGGTGGGGGGGAGACGGCAAAGGTCTCCAAAGCTTGGACCTGGTGCTCCCAATGTGGGCTAATGTTTTAAAATTGTCACCAACAGGTGTCAGACAAGCGTTACATGTAGCCGCCGACGATTTCACTTACGATAAGTCCAGGAGAGTGTGTGAACGTAGGAAAAGGTCAGCAAAGCTCGCGAGGCTTGGTAACAATCTGTTTTCTTGGTGTCCAAGACTGCAATAGATGGTCGTCGACATGGCCAAATTGCAAATTGCCTCTCCGTTGAAGATCAAGCTAGGTCGTTGGGTGGCTTTAGCTTGGAAGTAAGGGTGTTGCCCCTCCCCCCCCCCCCCCCCCCCCACAAAAAAAAACACCTACTTTGTGTTACGCAGGGATAACGCTTATCCCTTGACAGTGACGGGAACGTTTGCAACCATATACCCGCAGACGATGCGTAGACCTGCACGAGTTACAGGGCACAAAATGCTCTATTTGGAATAATTGTTACATTTGTGGAAGTGGAGTTTGCTACCTTTATTAAATAACTGGTGGATTTCGTACTACACTCACTAGTAACCGCCGTTCATTGTCACGTACGTACATTTAGGTTCATAATATGGAAGTTTGCCTAAATTCACGTTTTGTTGGCATGGTTCGAGGACGAGAGTAGTTGTACAACTGTCTTCCCCACCCTACAACTAACACGACGAGCTCTGACAAAAAACCTGCAAATATGAAGACACATACAATGACGCACACTCAACACTCAAGCGATGCGTGATCTGTGTTCGTTCCCCCCCCCCCCCCCCCTCCTCGTGGAACATGGTTTTCGATATGGATTGCCCTGGTGTGCGTTATTTTCCGATGCCCTCAACGGCCGTATACCCACCAATCAAAAAAAAAACCAAAAAAATACCTTGCAATAATAAGAAAATTATTTAAACCAAAAAAAGGAATGTTAAAAACCCTCTCTACCGCTCGTCAGGATTGCCCACCATTACTACTCACGCCTAGCCATCCCAAAGCATTGGTGACCCCCATTCATTGGTTAGGGGTGGACACCATCCGCCGTAAGGGTTTTCACAAAATTTTACCATGTGTGTCATGGATCACCAGCACACATTACGTCGTAATGGTTTTGGGGTGTCGTTGAGTGTGTGGTGTCTGAACAACCAATGCACCACCTTTTCAGGAAGGCTGGTACGAGCCAACCTGCCCAGCTATGGGGGTGTGTCAGTGCTTCGACCAGCATGTTGCAATAATGTTGACGATTACCTGTTGGACGTATCATGACATTGCCCTAACACCATTCAGCCAATGTGGGCTGAACAAACACACTTCGTAAGCTATGAGAACAATCACCCAAATTATTGGTCGTCGTAATGATGTTGAGTCCTCAGGTGGGTCGTACTATTACGCCAACACGAATGCAGTATATCCAAAGTGTTAATTGAACATTGACAATTATTTGACGGCCACTGTGATTGTCCGCAGATGATACATACGTCAATCAATTGTGGCTGACATAATTTTAAAATGAGGGTGTCCATCTACGTCACTGTGAAATGGTGCCCTAATGTTATTGAAACGTATAAGGATATATACATCTATATATTATATAGATGTACCACAAACAAAAAATGGGGTCAAAACTCTGATAACAAGTTCGTATGAATTTTATAGAATTTAGGGGAAAATCGAATATTGAATTTATGGCGGGAACCAATGGTCAGCGGCTTGGTTGACGTGGCAACCATCCTCCGGATAACTCTGCTCCCCACTGGCCAGTGACTGAGATCAAACTCCACAAGGTGGCCACCATAAAAACCATCAAAAACCAAAGGACCAATCTCTAACGTTACCCACAGCGAAGGTCAAACGTGCCACTTTGGTTTGATTCATTTGCTAGCAAAGCAAAATAAACTTGACCTGAATATGTCAAGAAATTTGCGTCTTCTTAAGGAAAACTAGCCGTTGTGACGTCAGCGGGCAGCACACGGATTGGTTTCAAATCGCTCAAAAAACCAACTTCTAACGAATAATATTATCAACTGCGTCATAGACTAGGAATGTAAAAACGCTGCAAATTTTACACAAGGGTTTATTATTCTTTCATATAGGTTACTTGTGCGAAAATTTAAAAAAAGAGAAGGTTTTCTTAATTGTTTTTTACTCGGAAAATATTTTATCTCCTGGGATCCTTCAAAAAACCCATTTGTAGCCCCATGAAAGCCCCATAAATCCCCACGGTGAAATCGGAGACCCCAAAACATGGATTCTACGTCCGAAAATGCTTCGAAAACGACACCTAACTCGATCCCATATCCAAAAGCCTTAAAAAAAACCTCTCGTCGACCCGTTTTAGCCACATAGCGCCCCACGGGTTTGGACGATCGGGCTGAAAATGTTGCGGGCACAACTAGATGGTAAACCAAGTATTTTGCCAAAATTTAAGAAATTTTTAAACAATTCTTACTGCCCAAAACGGCCCGGACAGCGGACGGACATTTCGTTTTTGGAATCTAGAGCTCACTTAGTAAATACCTGAAGATGGTACTTTCCTCAATGTTATTTCTTCATTCACAAGACGCATAAGTTCCGGTCACGTAATCTTCTTATTAAAAAAAAAAAAAACTTGGAGTTTTAGGCAGTGGCGGCTCCTGTCCTGATACTCAGGGGGTGCGCATACACCAGGACTCCAGATTCAGGAGCCAATCAGGAGACTGTGCCAATGCGTTGTTCGATTTTTTTTGCCCAAAATGGGCCAGATCACTTATGCCGTCCAAGCCTCATTTCGGTAAGGTACCTACTACAACAAAGCAGGCAAGCAAAACAAAATAATTTGTTGGTCACTTCACACCCGCAAAGCCAATCTACCTTCTTATAGAACTCAACGTTAAACTTACGGCAAGAATCTGCAAGATTTTTTTATTTTAGTGTCTGTAATGTTCCACTTTTCCTCCATCGACAAACGAGAATAGTTCACTTTTATGTACTGCACTGAATTTGTCATCGTCCTACCTACACTCATAATCGTAACACTTTGAAAACTTATTAGCAGCAGTAAACAAGAAAAAAGAAAACTCGTGAACGAAAACATGGAAACCGAAACGTGAAAAGCTGTAAACAAAGTCGGCTGAAAACGAAAAACAACAATCTCTTATCACTGATCAGCTTTATTTATCCAACTCCGGTGATGCCAGACGACTTGCCTCAGAATTCCCTACCGACTATTTTAAAAACCCTACTTTTCCCTACAAAATCCCTACCATTTTCGTAATTTCCCTCCGCGTTGATTTCGATTGTATTAAAATTTAATATTGACCACATTGATAAATAGTGAATCAAATTTTGATTCCTAAGACATCTAAAAGTCAAGACATCTTCAAGTCCTAAACGGCTTTCTTTATTTCAGCCTCTTGATGGTGGAGTCTCGCTAATTTCAATGTCCAAAATAAAGGAAAGTTTTTGGGTACCTACCTAGTATCTCTACGGTGTTGTATAGTTTTAGGGTGGCAGAACACAATCTGAGGTTTTCTGAAAGAAATTCCGTCCGGAACCTTGTCAAAATTGAAAGAACCCACAAAATTAACTATTTATTGGAACTTTTTTTGGTTTATGGAATGTAACTCGAAAATTTCGAGTAAGCTCAACCGCTTACATTTAATGTAAGCGGTTGAGCGCAAAACTCACTACTAGGTATAATAATATTATTTACTATATCATAGTACATTATACTAATATACTATACTAATTAAAAAGTATATTATACTAATATATTGTACTAATTAAAAACACAACGTGTCCTGTATTGTCTAAAAATAAATTGTTCCTAGCCTCACTCGTTCTCCCGCTATCTAGCTCTAGAGCGTGCCCCAAATTGGGTTAGACCCAAATTAACTCAGTAGGTACGTGTAACGCAGAAAGCAAAGCAAGCTGAACATGGGAAACAAAGCCCAAAGGCCACGGGGTAGGAAATGACCGAGCTAGAAAGGGGTTTTCTCTAGCGAAAAAAATACGCTGAAAAGGGAAATCCAACTCCTTTTTTGGCCCCGTTAGCACTTCATTTCCCTTGCAGGCCAGACCGGGGATTGACCATTATTTCCTAGCTAAGAGCTCTACTCACGATTGCGAAAACTACTACTACGGCGAGAAGGGGGTTTAGTTTCTATTCAGGGTGGTGAAATCAATTGGGCTTCATAAATTGAACAAACGTGGACTGGAAAATAGCATTTTCTCTGAAGAATTTGTTCAAAGCTAATCTAAAACAGTTTTATCTTTGTTACTGTAAAAGTTGATGAAGAATAGAATGAAAGAAGTTCACTCCTCGCTTTTTCGAGAGAGGGGTTGGAATAATATTCCACCATGGGAGCCTCGTGAGGTGCACCTGGACACCATGGACACCACATCGAGCTTGTTGATGCGTTCCAATTAGGGATGTCCGATTCTCAAAAATGAATCGATTTAAATCGAATCATTTATTTAGAAAAGTATCGAAAATAATCGCGATTATTTTTTCAAAAAGAATCGATACATCTGAGAATCGATTCTTTTCCCAAATTATTTGTTAAATTTCAAATTTATCAGAAGAAGAAGAAGCATTATTACGTTACAAAACCTGAATTCCAATTACTAATAAATCCAACTGCAAACCAGCACTATTACGTAGGAAAAGGTAGGTAGGAAAGCTTCAGCTGTGTCAGAGGTTGTTGTGCAACTGTTTCCATCTCTTCAGCTGTTACCTATGGTCGTTGCAGTGACTCAATTTAAAAAACTTCAACAATGCAAGAACCAGCACACTATTAAATATTTTCATTCCTCGGGAGAATGAAAAAGGAAGCGAAGCTTTATATCATTTTGCAAAAAACAGCTGCCAGTATAGTGTCCTACTAGATGCTCCGGCTCGCTATTCGTAGCTAAAAGGTCGGCAAAAAAAATTTCCCAGCCTCCTCCACCGTTGTAAGGTCCCTGAAGCCCCACCCCGGATTCCACCCGTTCTGAATACGTCTTTCCGACTTCCTTGACAGCGGCCGGGTTGGAAAAGGCGTGATCAATCTGACTCACTCACGATTTTCACCGGGAGACTCCCCGAGCGGCGAGAGGGGGGGTCCGTATAAAAGCTTCGCTTCAAAAATAATATTGATTCTTTTATACATGGATCTGTTTTACAGAGCAATAAAGCTGAATATAAAGCAACTGCATATAAAAATACTTGTTAAGAGCAGAAAAGAATCGGTTTTCGATTCTGGAAATTTAGAATCGAATCGGGCCGATTCTTCAAAAAAATAAAGAATCTAAAAGAATCTATTATTTTTTCAAAAAGAATCGATTTTTTCAAGAATCGATTCTTTTTGAGCATCCCTAGCTCCAATACCTCGGCAGCAAGGGGAGCACTGACGTGGACGTCAAAAGCTGTAAGTATGTATACCATGGAGGAATAGAGAACTCTATTCCTCCATGGAGGAATAGAGAACTCTATTCCTCCATGTATGTATACGAAAAGGCAAATGTCCCCTTCGTTCAACTCTATCCTGCCAGGAAAAATAGGAACGTTTGGCTGGGAACTAAGCTACGCCTATTCAATACGAACAAGTCAGTGCTCCTTTATTGATGCGAGAGATACCTACTAGGTACCCAAAAACTCTCCTTTATTTTAGTTCATTATTCGCAGAATAATCAAACAATGTTTTCGCGATACAGCGGGTTCAAACATTTTGATTGGTTCGAGATTAAATCTTGAGCCAAAACATATTTTGTCCTCATATTTTCTAATTTCACCGTAATACCGCCTTCACATCTTTTATTGCACTCGGGCAGAAGTTGATTGCCCTTCAAGAATTAAGGTATCGACACCAAACTACCGTAAGGTGATAATTAATGTAACCATAATTAGAAATTGATAGGGAAACATTCAACACCTTTTTAACAAGTGTATCGTATTGCTCGTGAAATTTCACTCCGACAAAGTCCAAGTGTCACTGTCATTAACCACAACATCGCACAACTTGTTATGGGTGTTAGTCGAGTGGGGCGAAACTTGCAGGTATGAAATTACGCGGCGCCCACTAAACTTGCGGAAGGTCTCGAAGTGGGGATGTGAATGCTAATGATTTCCTTCCCCATTATAAGCCGAACAGTCGCTAAGTATACTGTTACACGCCTCTCAGCTTCTGCTGGGTCACCCTTCCCGCACGTCACGCCAACAAACAGAAAGGATGCTCGTGCTGGGAGAGGCGAGGTGAGCGCATTACCCTCATGCAATATTCATGCGGACGCGGGTCATATTAGACCCTTTTAACTTTGTGTTTTCGACCTCCCGGCAGAAGAGTTGGGAAGCTTTTCACTTTTCGTTTCCCGACACCGTTTCGCCGAGTTTTTCGATGGGGGTAATCACAGGGGAGACTACTGTCAGGCCCTGTCCTGGGACCTGTGTCTACACTGTAGACTCTACAGTGGGTTTTACGTGAATTTGTATGTTACATCAAACGATCAAACCGTAGGCACACCGGCACAGAAGAGTTGCCAACAGTTGATCCTAGAAGTCAATAAGTGGGAAACAATTATTTTTTGAAACAAAAGTCTTTCATGAGGTGGATTTTATCAATAAAATTTGTCCTGAACGATATGAATGCTGGCCTGACGTCATGAGCCACTCGTGAAGGGGGGGAGTCCGAGTCGGTGTTGCCAAGGTGCGGCCGTAAAAAACCCCTGAGGCAACGACAAAAAACCCCAAATCCCCCCAAATTAAGAAAAAAAACCCCCCAAAAAAAAACCCAAAAGTTAAGGATGAAATCCTGATACAAATAAATAACTGAAATTCTTTTAATAACCTAATATTAGGTATATTTGACACACTCCGATCTGCCTCAAAATTTGACATTATCCGTTTCAAGAGGTCTACATTCTAAATCCGAAATGTCCTTCCGCCGTACGCCGTCCGCTGTCCGTGCCGTTTTGGGCAGTAGGAATTTTTTTTTTTAATTAAAAAAAAAATTCCTACTTAATTTCCAGATTTAATCTGAAATTTTGACTAAATACTTGGTTTGCCATCTAGTTGTGCCCGCAAGGTTTTCAGTCCGATCGCCCAAACCCGTGGGGCGCTATGGGCTACGGGAGGGTTTTTTTAAGGCTTTTAGCTATGGGATGGAGTTAGGTGTCGTTTACGAAGTATTTTTGGACATATTATTCATTTTTGGGGGTCCCTGAACGATCCGATTTCACGGTCTATAGGGCTTTCATGGGGCTAAAAACGGGATTATTGAAGGATCCCAGGAGGTTGAATATTTTTCGAGTAAAAAATCGATCAAAACATTTTTGAAAAAAAAATCCCAGAAAACAAAAACAATTTTTCAAATATGAAAATATTAAAAAAAATTTTAATTTAAAATTTAAAAGGGTTGATCAGGAAGGATAAAGCCGCTAAACGGCTTTATCCTTCCTGAACAACCCTGCAAACATGCAAGCCGGTTACTCTGACACAAAAATGTAAAAGGAATATTTAATATTTCTTTCATTGACAGAATTAAATTTCTGTACAAGTAACCTATATCAATATCAAAGAATAATAAACCCTAGTGTAAAATTTTCATAGTTTTTACCTGCTGTTATTTCTTTAATGACTGATCCATTTTTTCATTTTCCCCCAAATTCCCCTGACTCATCCGTAAAAACCCCCCAAAAAACTTCACCCCCAAATTCTCCCTCTGATGGAAAAAAAAACCCCAAATTTGGGGAGAAAACCCCCAACTTGGCAGCACTGAGTCCGACCAATGAGGGGACCTAGTTAAGGAGCTATGTTGACCAATAGGTAGGCAGAGACGAGTGTGATTACAAACCAAACAGCTGATTCCTCGTCCTGCCGCAAATACAAACTTCGACTTTTCCACAAAACAGTTGCTGTGATCCCAAGTACAATGAATCAAAACAACATTTTTATCAAAGCTCAACATTTCCACGTTTAGCCCAAATTCGTTTTTTTCGGCGATTTTGGCTCTGATTCATGGTTTGTAGAAGTTGTGTGAACCTCATCTCACAAAAGTGGTTTTTTCCTATTGAAATAGTTGATTGAAAACGTGTGTTCTCGTCAAAACTTAACATCTCCATGCACGAAAATTTAACCAAAAGTTAACATTAAATGTTAAAAAACAAAAAATGGAAATTTTCTACTCGTTTGTGTCTGCAGTTACAGATGTTTTCGTCATAAGTGACTAGTACTCACACAGAAGTACAACCACTTTTTCGGACAGTTGACGAAAATCTCCTATCAGAAAGATAACAAGATCCTATCTCCTATCAGAAAGATAACAAGATCCTATCTCCTATCAGAAAGATAACAAATAATCATTTAATGATTATTTCAAATGTCACCTACTCTACTCACCAGTCCATTCGTGCCAGGCACACCCACATTATTAAGTCCCTTCAATGTAGGATAATTGAACAAAACGGTTAACGCGAGAATTTTAATGACATGAAGGTATTCTTATGTGTGTTTTATGATAAGCTGAAAATGTGGGGGAATGTTAAGAAAAGAAAATTTACTTTTTCTTGTTCCAACACCATCATTTTTCATGTGGGCGTTTTTCAGTAGGGGAAATGTTCACATTTGTACCTACCCGTTTTCACGCGAAGAAATCCTTCCTTTTTTTCATCCTTTTCAGCATTATCGCGTTCCTCCAACCCCGTCTCGCCCATGCCGCGCATTTGGGTCGTTTTTCTTCGTCCTGTAGGCAGTCATAACGCTTCCCGGGGATATCGCTCTTTTTTCATAACGGGTAGACGCGAGGAAATACGACACCCATAAATGCATATTATTTTCTCGTCGGGGGTTTCAGTTCCGACGGCCGCACTTGATAAGAACAAGCAGTCATTGAAATTTAATGGGCGCTGAGGCGTGGAAGTGTGAATTCGCGGGAAGAGCGATTTAAAAAATAAAAAATGCAAAGTGATGACATCACAGTGGAAGATTACTTTTTGATTATTGAGGAGTGGGGAGATGATGGAAATCACTCAAAAGCGGTACTGAAATAGGAACAGACTGATATTTCACCTCTTTTTCACCGCGGAAAATCCCCTACAACATGGTATTGTACTTAGCACTCTGGATTACGTGACTGAGTTGTGTTGTTCTTGATTGTCTGTTCATCGTCAGTAATCTCGCGATATGGGATATATCTGATGGCAAAGGGTTTATTCCAAACAAAGCACGGATCCATCTATTCATTTATTCAAGCACCTGAATCCGAATGGTTCACAACCCTAAATCGCTTCCTCTTCATTTGATAGGAAATGCGCGAGAGTGATGCTAACACAATGGGAAGCGATGCAGGTGAATATCAATCATTTACAAAGAGGTCTTGACATTTCGGGTGCTTTTTTCGTCGATCAATTTCTCACACACAACATAGAATAGTCATAGTTCTTAGAACAGAATTAGAAACATAAAATTGATTTTTGCACTATTTCTGTCAAAGAATAATAAACCCTTGTAAAAAATTTGCACAGTTTATTAACGCTAGAAGTTTCAAATTTTGTCCAATTTACACCAAAGAATAATAAACCCTTGTGTAAATTTGCAGCGTTTTGTATTTTTCATTATTGTCCAAGGACTCGCTAGAGGACACTCAACTTGGTGCTTGAAATCAATTATATTGAGCACGAATGATCGTAACGTTAATATGGACCAAAAATAAGACCCGGCAAAGTTCCTTCGCTACCTCAACCAGAAAAGACGGGATAGAAAGGGGAATTAAGGGAGTAAAGGGCCACCCTCTACTGGCCCACCTGAAAGATTTTAGAGAACAGATAAGTTCTTGTCAAAGGAATGATGAAGTATTCTACAAGAGTCGAGAGCACTTGAAACTCGGGTGCGATGAATAATGCGCTGACGAGTAAAACACGGCTCGGATAATGAGCTCCACTCAGGATGAGACTTAATTATCGTGAATTTCACGCTGTTTATTAGGAGGCAACAGAGTTCACAACTCCCACATCAAGCGTTCCAAGTTGCTGGTTATGTTTCTGCGATTGTCTCGGTGGATTTATTTGGCTCGCTCTCTACAACATTCATAAGCGCTAAATATTATTTCGAGCGAATGAATGCTGGCAATTATCGTATAATCTTTGGAGGAATAAAATTAGTAAAACAACGATGATGCAATAATAAGTAATACGTGATGCAATGGATTATTCTTGGAATAATACACCTATGTGTACATGCGCGACGGGGTCGAAATTTCAAAATTAAAATTTTGATCGGTCTCAATATTAGATTTTGTCAAACGTTTCAAGATGTCACATTGCGTAGATTCCAGGCCGTTTTTGACAGTAGGAATAATTCCTAAAAAAATTATTTTTTTAAATTCGGTAATGTTGACAAAATACTTGGTTCACCATTTCGTTAAGCTTTAGTTTTCAGCCCGATCGCCCAAACCCGTGGGGCTCTGTGGGGCTAAAAAGGGACTTCGGGAGAGGTTTTTGAAGGTTTTCGGGTTAAATCGTGTCTTAGTATTTTCGGACGTAGAATCCATTGTTTAGGGTCCCAGAACGATTCGAGTTCACCATAAGGATCTGTGGGGCTGTCAAGAGACTGCAAATGAGTTTTAGAAGGATGCCAGGAAGTCGCATGCGGTGTCGTTTCCCCATTAATATTGCATTCACAATGGGCCACGGAACTAGGTCAGAGAAATGGGAAAATTCGGCCGAACATAGTTGAACTAGTAATGAACAAATTACTCAGTACAGTTAGCACTGAGAAATTAGGTGTCTGAGCAGAGGAAATCACTAGTGAATATTTGGCATTTTGAATTTTCCCGCGGTGGCACTATAACTAATCCGCCAGAGTGCGCTAGCATAAGAAGGGACCGACGGGAATCTGCCGGAGGTGACGGCGGAAATGGCGGCCGTGAGCAGCCAATGAGAGAGTAGCGCCACTTTTCCCTCCAGATTCAAAGTTAAAATTTTCGACAGTGCCCTGGAAATTTGTATTACACCGTAGGAGCCCAAAACTCACTGCTATGCCTTCAAATTATGAAGTTCTTTCAGAAAAATGTATTATTCGACAGTCGGTTCCGGGGCCCATTATATTATGAATGCATAATATTCATAATATTAATCCGTCCCACATCCATTGGACAAGATTTTTTTTTTCTTCTTTTTTTCATGTTATTACAATAATATTGTATTATATTGTAATCCTAATTACTTATATATATTACTGGAATACTTGCGCAAAATTGTCATCGTTTTAAAAAATATTCCTTCGTTCCTCCTGTCATGCTTAATGCATGCATATGTCATATGACTTCCTAGACCTCTAAAGCATTGTTCGGACCCTTCTCTCTCATCGCAAGAGGCTCCCATATTCTTATCTCTCGGATGATGAGTCCGCACCTACGGTAGACGTGATAACACCCTCGTTACCTTCCTGATTGGTGCTCGTTAGCCGGTTTTTTCTTCTGTCCTGCCACTTTTTTCACCCGTCGCGTATTTTTATTAGCAGACGTTTCCCGGGCGAAGTTTTCAGGAAGGAGGGTGGAAACTCGTTTTCCCCTAACCATCTGGTTATCGTCAGGTCCACACTCGCTTGAAGAGGGAACGTCTCGGAATGAGAGGGAACGTGCTCTGCAGAGGCCATCGTATTCTTTTTCCTGTTTCCTTTGGTCTCTTTTTATCGCCCGACCTTTCTCCAGTTTCCTCCTTTGTCGCAGTAATCTCGTCAACCTCTGAGCATTTTCGTTTGGCTTACAACGTCGTGTAATCAACGCTGAAGCACCCTCAAACCGCCCCACAAGCGAGTGAAAGACTAAAATTGAATGGTGGAGGAGAGTTATGAATGCGGTATTGCGTCCATGTCTCCTTCTCCTCTGCTAATAATCTCCCGATCCAGAAAAATGTAGCTGCATTTGAATTACTTTGCTAAATCATCAGAATTGTGATTATGCTGTGCTGAGTAGTGTTAGACCAAATTGCGAGGTCTTGTAATGCCCCAAGCTCGATATATTGCAGGGCCTTCACACACCACAACGTTACCCACAATTGCGAAGAGGCACTCTTGGCGAGTGGTAATGTGTCGCTGATCTCCGACCATAGATCTCTGCGGGGATGTAGAGCCTGCCTCTCTGGGATTTGTAGATCTGTTTAGTCTCGGAGATTTGTTTTTAGTTCCCCCTTTTCTCAAAATTTGAGTCAGATCCAGCGCGTTTTGCTTCCCTCTTCGGGTGTTATATTTGAGGAGAAAATTCCCCACTGTGGATAAAAAGTCCACACGTGAAACTGCATTGCCAGATTTTGTACCGACGTGAGGAGCGGGTTGCGCTACAGTCGCGAAGCCCCTCTTCTCCGTCGGTGGCCCAGCGTTCATTTTCGGAGACGAGGGGAAATTTAATATTTATTTTGATACCTTGCTGTTCGTTTATCGTGACATTACACGCGATATCGATAAGCAGTGAGAGAATTGAGATCGGATCCGCTGAACAGGATTTCATTGACGACAATTCGGTTGTGGAAGCTGCAACAGCAGATATCGTCTCGACTCCCGGGTCCGTCAGCCAGGCCTTCATTGCCAAAAATTCGATTGGGGTAAGACTGGATCGATAGGTCAGACCGTCTTTGGCGACAAATCGCTTGGGGCAGCTGCAACTAGGTATTTTGTTAGGGTTCTTTAATTTGCTGCAACTATTGATCTCAAATCCGCTACGAACCCGGGACAAACTGGCACCTACCACGACACACCGTGTTGGGTATCAGCATCTCCTCTGTTTCCTTCCGTGGACCTCGCACCGTCACAGTACACTGAAAATTCACGTAAGCCTAACGAGTGTGAGACTTCGCTTGAGGCTGCACCTTCTACTAGGTCCATAGACTACGACAATTCGTATGATACCCTAGATAGAGATGTTCCCATACTCCCTTCCTCTTCCTCCACAACACAGAGCGGCGAGATCGTAGATTCACGCCACCGGCCTTGCGCTAAACACACAACACAAAATTTAATGATTTTAAATTCTGATAAAGGAAAACAAATTCGCGTAGGTACCCGTTTCACAGGGTGCTCCTACAATATTCTTTATGGAATTCCATGGTGTCCCTCGTTTTTAGCCTTTTAGTTTAGCAGCCGTTCACAAGTTCTCGTGGGAAAGTCTTCTTTTTTGGGGGTGGATCTTTTGTTTCTCGGGGCACTTTAATATCCCCACCCCTCCACGGCTCTTAAAGCCGCCTCAAAGAATTGGCATACCCTATCCTTTTTGATTATTTTAGGCGGAACAGTGAGGGGGGGGGGGGGGGTGGTGGTGGTGCATCGTCTTTCGCTGGGGTTCGTGATATTAGAATTCTCAATGAGCTTTTGATTTGAAGTGTCGGATACGGCTGGGCTCTAGGAAGACCCCTTTGGAACACTCGAAAAGCTGGATTAGTGAGTATCTTCTGAGAGGGAGAAGGAAAAGCCCCTTTCATTGGAGAGGGCCTCGGGGAAAGATGAAAAGCAGCCGCAAATTATTCTAGAACTCTGCTCTCGTGGGCCTGGTGATGGGGAGCCCTTAGAAAATCCCCCTAAGGGTTCCCTTAATAAAGTACCTAATCATAATTTATACCTTCTGGCTCGAAACATCTCATCATCTTGTTTCCCCCAGCCTGGGAATTATCTCCCTCGTTTGTGAAATAGGATCAGACCTGTGACTTTCCAAAGCTTCTAAGGGTTGAAAAAAGTAATTATGTTGGTAAATATAAAATGGTTCAACCTTCAAGGGATGTTAGCGAATCTCATGAGAATATTCGCCGCTAACCGGAATCAAATTCTCGTTATTATCAATGTAAAATCTGGAGTCTTACAAGAGAGACGATTTTCTTCCTTTTTATTAATTAAACTGTTGAGTGCCATATTCGTGACCTCCCATAATAATTCATCGTGCACACTAACCGTCCGCCTTCTCCAGTTATTACCACGAGTTATGAACAATGACAAAAATATCGCGTCGTGGTCACACGCGGCATATATTAGGGATATTTTCCTTCGGGAATATTACAGTTTTCATATCCCCTTGACACTAATAGTAAGCCTTGCTCTTCCAAAATAAATCATATACTTACCCGGAGGAAAATGAGGTTTGAGAAGCCCCTCGTCCTCCCCTGAGCGCCATATTAATTTAGACCCGGCGCTGTACATCACAGTGACACCCTTGCCTGGGTTTTCTAGCTCACTGCCAACATTTTCCGTTGAAAACACTACAGCGGATGGGCCCCAAATGAGATCTGGCCCTTCTTAAGAGTATCGTTAGTATAAAATTCCGTTTAAAGGTTTTGAACAACATTTAGGCAAGTACGATAGAGGCTCGCTGAGGCTTAACTTGAAATATAACTCAAGATATTCTTACCAAACAGAATATTTTATCGTTTTATAATATTCAGGTCTGCAGGTCAGAGTTGTTCTGACAGTAAAAGCACATCTTTGGCACGGTGTAGTGGACAAACAAGTGGAGCTACATGTATTGTTTTTCCTAATAATTGATTAGGTTTGTGGTGTGAGTACATTTGGCGCAGCGTCCGTGGTTACGCCGTCAGGTGTTTTGGAAGATTCATCAGATGCATGACACTGTTGTGATCTGCAAACTCTGAGAATACTCCAGCTGCAGTAATTGAGGATCTGGGTTCCTTAGGCTCACCCGAAGTGTCGGGATGTCGAAAGTCCCGCAGATCCTCGGAAGGAGCAGAAGAAAACTGACTTACCCGGCGTGAAGGGTCGCGCTGGGTAAGTTTTCCTGCTGCCGCAGTTGTACCAAGGGGCGGATCTGACTTAGTCCACAGTGACTGTTGAGCTGAACCGCTTATTTTTCGAAACATGCCAAAAACCAAGACAAGTGTCAAAATTTTGAAGTTGTTAACAATTTTCCCCGAATATTATGTGTTCAGCGACCCAAAAACATACAGAACCGTAGAGATTACGGCTACATCAAAACTTTCCTCTATTTGCCTTCTTTTTTAAATACTAATTCCGCCGTACTAAGTATGAGAGCCAGTGACGCCAGTGGCATTCATTGAATTAGACAGAATCACCATTGTCTTTACGGAAACCTCACACCGCTAACAGAATTAGCCTTCACCAACACTAGCAATGGCCAGTTACGTTATAGAAATGAACCTCATCATCATCACCATCAAAGATGTGTATATTAGGTGTCCTTTTGTGCCTGAAGCCATGAATGCTCAACCATAGATTTCCAACGAAATGCACCTTTGGTGGTAGCACGCTCTGAAGGTTGTGTTGATGTGTGACTCCTACTAGTCCTACGACCCATCCTAACTATCTTCGCATAATTTACTGCTACATTCAACCAGAATCTGGGAAATAATCTTCATTTCACGGTAACTCTAGTTTTCAGGGAGAATCGATTGAAATTACAAGATCTCTTTCCTCGTATGATAACGGGCCCTTTAAGCCATCTTAGTGGGGAGACGATGTAGCCCAAGGACTTAAAACTTTGATAAGCTATGGCGACGCATTAACAAGTCATTCAAGGCTCCTTCTCCCCTTGTTGCAGGGAACCAAGTTTCTATTTAAACGCCGAGAGAGGCAAGGTGGGTCTCGGTGTGGCCATAACTTTACCATAACCCACATTCATAGGGTTGTAAAGGGACGGTGTCAAATAATAATCGGCATCTTCATCTCAATATGAGAACAAGTTCTCTCGAAGTCCATGTTATCCAATATAGCAGAGGAAGTTCACTTGACTTGCTAGAATCATGCTGACCACGTATCTGTTAACCAATGTCGTGAAGACGACCTAATGGTGTTACAGATGTTGCGAAACTTCATAACCATCAAAACTTGGTCTACCATGACTGCAGTTTCCGAGCATGTCATAACTTTTCGTAGTGGTCACGAAGTTGAGCTGGCGCTGAACCTTGGCAGCCTAGTCAACTCAGTTACCGTTAGATGTTGAGCGTATCCTTACCTAAAGCTCGGCTCTTGTATGTCCCCAAAAATTTGGGTTCCACGTCCAATAATACAATGAGGTGGTTAGGGAGAGAAAACGACTCCTCTGCTGGATTAACCACCTCATTAGACCTCTGCACCGTAGGCACAAACCACACCGTCCATTAATACCTCAAAAAAAAAAATTTTAGATTATAATAAATAATGAATTTAATAAAAATTATTAAATTGTTTTAATTTATTATTTATTTATTTAATTTCTATAAAATCATAACACAACTGACTTATCTTCTTCCGGCTCACTCCGATCATATTGCTGATTGAAATTACAATTGGGGGGGCGTTATGCAAATACCCGCAAGCGACAAATCTTCGAAATTGAGTTATTGGTGTAGCTGAATTCAGCTCGTCGAGCTCTATCGGGGAGGAATGGTTTAAGGTGCAATGGTTTAACAGTCCTCTCTCTTACTTCGGAGATTAGGGACGTTCAGTTTCGCAGTAATCGGTGACTTTCATTTAAAAAAAAAACCAGCTCACTGCCATATTATCATCTCTTCACTTTTTCAATTCTCAGGAACCCCAACTGAAAGTTCAATTAAAAATGCAGGTAAGCGCCAAGACATAGCTTTCTATATTGCAATAACCAGGTAAGCGACAAAATACCTACTCGTCGTTTAATTTTTATAATCATTGCTTCATTTTTTATGATGATTTTATATTAACCAGTAGGTTCCATGATGTTGGTTGTTTCATAACAGTTATGTTACTAGCAATCTATTATTGCAACAAGCAGTTAAAAGACAAAATGGCGTTCACTAGGATCATGGTTTTGCTCATCTTCCAGTATCAAATTTCAATAATCAGTTCGTTAAACATTTTGTTGTTTAATGGTATAAATACCTGAAATGGTAAATTTACCTGGAAACTGATCATTGGGGTTGTCGTTCATTCGGTGTTTTGCAATAACTGCCGTGTGAATTATTCCCGTGTTAGCTCCAAAAGGGAAGAAGGGCTCTACAGGACTACAAAGAGAATAATTTTGAGAACTTTTGTTCTTTTTGAGTAAAATTTTGAGGGTTGCTCTTTTGAAGTTTAGGATTTACATTTGCTATTAACTTCTTTGTACCACGATCTACAGTGATATCAAGTGTAACATCCATGCCAATGGTGTAACCCTCCATTGACTCTAAATTTTCAAATAAAACCAAAAACTCGAAAACTGTAATTCCGATCTTTTTTACAAGTCTTTTTCAATCTTAGGAAGGTCATTGGAACATGCAGGATTTTTTTTCCAAATTTTTCGAAGAGGTAGAGTTTTTACTTTTCTTTTCAAGTTGAAAATTGACCGTTATTTAGGAATCAAACATACAGATGCTGGAGGCGATTTTATTTCTCACTAATTTCGGATGCATTATGTGATTTTGGGGTACTTCATCACCCGCGGGGTTGGATTGGGTGCACGTTTGCACAAATGGGAGCCACCTTGATTGAAGAAGCGGCCGAGCGAAGCGAGACCCCCCTGTCCACGTGCTAGTATTCCTTAAAAAGAGGGGTCAAAAGCATTCATTATTGATAAAGTGTTTGGTCTCAAATTTTAGCATGTTGATCCGAGCCCTATTCATCACATCCCGAAATGGTTTCCTGTATGCAACGGTAAGCACAATCACAACAACTCGAACATAAATAACTCTATCGAACCCTAGAATAAGATTTAAGCTAACAAAGAAGTCAACTTCGGCTCAGACAGGGTAACTTCACAGGAACCCATTGTTGCGGGCGTAGTGCGTTCGTAGTGGTATAAAAAGGGGGGTTTGGATCAATGGATAGACCTCCCGAGAGAGAACTCGGAAAAGGCCACATTCTCCTGAGGAACCCGTGGCATTACGCACCTAACGCAATTTTTCGCTACATCGGTTTCTTCCCAAGTCCCTCGCTCCCCTACCACATCTTCTTTCGCGACGTTCAAGTCCGTCTGATCCCTTTGGAGTCCTAACGAACATCCTCAGTGTCCCTTCGAATCGTTGTCTTATCCTCGCGAACAATGTTATGTTCGGTCCCATCTCAATTGGAACTATTTTCTAAGCTCTATTCATCCTCCGTTGGAAGAATGTCGTTTTTGTTGTTCATCTTCAAACCCACTTCTTTCGAAACACTACCGTAGACTTTGGCAATTTCGTCCACTGCTACATCAAAAAGAGTAACAATACTCATTCAATCGTAAACGATTATATTGTACGTATTCGACAAACTCTAAACGAGGCGACTAATCGAGTAATTCAATGATATTGAATTATTATAGGGTCGTATTTTAACGATTAGAGCCAAATTAGAATACAGCCAGTAGGTTTGGAATTGGAATCGGATGTTCCCAATAGAACAACAGAGGTTTTTGTACCTTCATTTTGGTCCTGAGCCATTAGATGTGGTTCATTTGGTTTGTTCGGTGAAAAGGATCTGAGGAAAACAGCAGGTCTCTCCCGGTCTCCCTTTGTTCCTTTTAAACAAGAAACAAAAGGGGACCTCCTCAGCCATCTTCCGACTATACCGACCATGAATACGAACTACCCGGTCACCCGGGGGATTATGCATTGAATTATTTATTGTGGGGAAGAGAATGAGATGTTCGCTTGAATATTTATGCTGGGCAATTTATTTCCAGATTAGGGATTAGAAGTTGGCTACACTGTAGGCTCCCCTGATCTCATTAAAATGATCCGCGCTCATAACTCATAAGAATAACTTCTCTCCGATATTTGGAATTATTTAACTATAACAATAATTCAGAATGTCCTGAGGCGGGCGGACTATGTACATAATATGTACTATGTCCTACTCATACTATATAGGTGGTACATATGTACCACCATATTCTGGGTAGGGAGTTATCTGGGGCGAATGCGCGCGAATAGGCGCACTTTTGAATTAAGAACACAATGTGAATTAAGTTAGGCGCAAGTGCAAAATCCAACACCACATTTTAAAGTTTATGTTGGATTTGAATTCCGCACCACATTTTCAGGTTCATGAAATAAAAACGCTGCAAATTTTACACAAGGGTTTATTTTTCTTCTGCTAGCATCATTATCCACTTGTGAAAAAAATTATTATTATTAATTTATTAATTTATTTATTTAAAAATTTATTATTATTAATTTATTTATTTAAAAATTTATTATTATTAATTTATAAATTCTGTGTTAATAAAAAAATTGTTTGAAAATTTTTTTTCAAATAGGTAGTTTTTGTTTTTCACTCGAAAAATATTTGACCTCCTGGGATCCTTCAAAAATCCCATTTGTAGCCCCATGAAAGCCCTATAAATCCCCACAGTGAAATCAGATCATTCCGGGACCCCCGAAAATGGATTCCACGTCCCAAAATACCTACTTCGAAAACGACACCTAACTCAACCCATTAGCCAAAACCCTTCAAAAACCCCACCCGTAGCCCTTTATTAGCCCCATAGCGCCCCACGGGTTGGAGCGATCAGGCTGAAAACCTTGCGGGCACAACTAGATGGTAAACCAATACTTAGTATTTTGTCAAAATTTCAGATTAAAAAAAAAAATTCCTACTGCCCAAAACGGCCTGGACGGCGGACGGACATTTCGGTTTTGGAATCTAGACCTCTTGAAACGGACCATGTCAAATCTTTGAGGCCGATCGGAGTCGTCGACCTCTGTCGCGAAAACATAGGTGTTTGTTCCAAGAATAATAAACCAAAATGCAGGGCATTAATTATCAAAATTCGAGAAGTCGTATAAATTTCAGAAGAGCAATGAACTTATTAAGCGGAAATCCAATTTACCCCTAACTGAAACACATAAAATTCAATTACTGATCAAATGAAGTGGAAGCACCCGTTGAAAGCTATGCAGTGAATAAAGTTGATCCATTGCCAGATAATGTTTGGGTGAAAGGGAGTCTCCCACTGACGAGACTTAAAAATCAAGGCGGCTGGCCCGTGTAAACACAAACTTCGAGTTTGTGAATAGCCACTTTTAGTTTATTTATCCGTCCCCTAACTTTAACTTGAAAGTTGGCTCGTTTCTGAAACGCTTCAATCGAGCTTTAGGCCAATTGAACATTGAAGGAATCGTTAGGTGATCTTCGAATATTTTGAAACAAAAGTAACGATATTTTGGAAGGTTTATTTCAAGTCATAAGTAATCCTTTTAACTCAATAGGATACTCCAATCGTTCAAGACATCCGTACAACGTCCTTGCTCGGAATACACTACTCATTCCTCACAACCCTCCGCCATCTCTTCGGTAATCTTTATATTGTATAAGCTTTCTGAGTAAGCTTCCTACAAATTCCCCTGGCCGTATACGCCGCGATATATTTTCCAGGGAATCGCGGAGGCATTTGAATATAGACAGGATTTTTTCTTCCTCTTTTCCTTGTGTTGGCTCGAACGCCAACTGGAAAATCGCTGAGAGAATCCCAACAATGTGAGTCGTAGGTGAATAAAAATTACCAACGGAATTCAATTCTGGAAGATTCACTCAGACTATTGCGTTTAGGAATTTAGATTTTCCCTTCATGCCTGTCAAAGCTTCTAGTGTATGAATGTTGAGTAGGACCCAAGTTGAGTTCTCTTTGTTTTGAATAGAGTACTCGTACGCTTGATTAAAGCTTATCAATGACTTCTGCCAAAACCTGGTTAATACCAGGTTATTAACACCACTGCACAGTACCAGGTGTCTACAGATCAAAAACGGCGTGGGCGATGACAGGTGGTTCTCTATGGTGGCTTCATTAGAATAATTACATGTAATCCTCCGCGTCAATTTCGCAGTTGAATGTAACAAATGGCGTTTAGCTCGTCGGAGGAACCCACAGTTGTCACTGTTTAGCTGTATTATTATCTCGCTTTGTGGGAATGACGATCGTTGACGATTCATGAACTCATTGAGTATCACGTTCAAATGGTTCGTGTGTATGAAGAGATTCGAGAGAACCCTAAGAAAGCTTGAATGCATAACTCGCTAAATTATACTATTTATTGGCCAAAAATCTTTAAAGTGTGACATTCTTTTAAAAGTCAAGGAAGAAAAACGCTGTCAATTTTCCAAAAGGGCTTATTATTATTTGGTAGAAATTGTGCAAAAATTAATACTGTCAATAAAAATTATTCTCAACAAATTTAAAATTCTGCAACGCTTACAATGTTTGGACAGATGAAGAACCCCGAAAAATGCTTACGCCTAAAATTACTCGGGAAACGAACATTAGACGTGACTTTTGAAGGATGCCATTTTTTGTAGCCTTACGAAAGCCACATAGAAGAAATCGGCTGATTCTGGGACCCCCCAAAAAATGGATTATACGCCCGAAAATACTTCGAAAACGACACCTAACTTGAGCTCAGCCGAAAACCTTCAAAAACCCCTCCCTTAGCCCCTTTTTAGCTCCGCAGAGCCCCAAGGGTTTTGATCGGGCTGAAAACCTTGCTGGCATAACTAGTTGGAGAACCAAGTAGGTACCTATTTCGTCAGAATTTCAAAAAAACAAAATAATAATAAAAAATAAATAAATAAATAAAACGGAGCTTGAACCACTTGCTTGGGAGTTTCCAGGTAGTATCATTCATTAATGAGTCGAATCGTTTTCAGAAGAATTAATGTTATGTTGACAGAAAATCGGAATTCCACATTAAGACACGGATTCCAAATTAAAGTAGGTACCTACCTAGGATATTTTTTTTACCGAACTTCCTAGCACTAATTATCATTTCTCTCTCTAAGGAAATTGTTCAACAACCTCTCTAATAAGTTTTAGAGAAGTCTCTTGAAAATTGATAATTAAAGAAGGTAGATTTCACAATAAAAAATAGATACATACGCAAGTGGTTCAGCGGATCTGGTTCGAGCCCGTCTTGCCATTCGTCTCGCTCTGTCTCAGGGAGGTTCGTATCGAAGTTCAACTTTCAATGGTGAACAGGAGAGAATTTAGCTCACTCAGGCCGGGTTTTTGAAACCTTAGCCAAAACCCCGCAAACGAGTCAAACGTGATTTTACGGCCGCTAATTTGTCGGCGTTATTTAGAACCATAGTCAGCGTTCCGTCAGATAACCACGTCGCTTGTGATGTACGTTTTTACGCGTGGCACCTGTAAAATTTGCTAATTAATGAGGGTCACTGAAACGTAGAGAGAGCAGATTCAAAAGAAAATAAGTCCACTCTTTGTACAACGGCATAACGGTTGCTTTGTAATGTGTCAACCTATGGTTTGTTTGTCTCCATTAAATAACTGCTCAATATCAGAGGACTCATCTGTTGAGTCCAACAGTCCAACAGAGACTCAAGTCTGTTCACAAACCAAGCCAAATTCAGCTGATCAGTTTGGAGCCCGTCATGTCTTTAGTCTCGTTCTGTCTCAGGGAGGATCCCTATCGAATTTCAGCTTTCTAGGGTGAACAGGAATTTCTTTCGCGACGGATTTCATTAAATGAAATATACAGCAATTTTCGTATTTGAGGTGTCGCGACGGAAAAATATCAAAAAATCCTGTCAATCATTAATGAATGACACTAATTCCTACTGCCCAAAGCGGCTTGGACGGCGGATGTACATTTCATTTTCGGAAACTTCACATATTGAAACATCAATTTTTTTTTATCCCCGTCACGAATACATTTTCTAAAAAACCAAAATAAGACGTCCACTCCAATGCTTTGTACCGATCGTACTATTATCAGTTTCAATCAAAATACCTGCAGCACTCCAAACATCCTAAGAACTCAGTAAAGGTTTAAAATGGATTATAAATGACTCTCCTTGTTCTTGATCACACAAAAGAATCATTTTACGGCCTTGAACTCAGCGTCTGAGCTTTGAAGGTAAAGTGAACTCATCTTAGGAGATCGTGCCCGGGTCTCTTGTTCAGTAAGGGGGAGAAACCGACCTTGAGCTGAAGACACTTATAAATAAAGGATAACGACCGTAAAATGCTCGGCGAGACCGTAGTCAGAGTATTGGGCGTAAATACTTCCTCCCAAATGATTCTCATTCTTTAATCGGCGAATCCTTCTGACCTTTCGATACGTTTTCTCGGGTCGCCTACCATTTGTCAGTGTCTGAACAGAATGTTTTTCATTTTACGCAAGAGGTCGTAAATAATTCTAAAAACTAAAATCCACGAACCTCCGATCAATAAAGACACCACATCTTAATTGCCGATGTTGACATGCGAAAATCCGATTAGCTGGACCGGCTCTCATTCCTGAATGGAGGAAGGCTTCGACTGTTTCCCAGGCCGCTAACGAGCGGCTGTAATTGTTAACAGAGCCGTAAAGAAAGAAAAGTAAAAGGGGAGGACAGGATATTGCTACCGTTTTTCTCACGTCCCGGAATTTCCTCCAAAGGATGGACGGCGGAGTAATGTTGAAAGCAGAGGTGGGAGGGAATCAAGTTTTACTTTCAGCAGCGTGAAACGAACTTAGTGTTAAGGTATTTACAAAGAAAGCGTTGACCATTTATCAACATTTTCGGCAATTTCGTGATCTCAATTAAAGGATTAATAATTGCGTAAAAGTCTCTTTTCTCCATCATACCCCAAACTCAACAAAAATCGAGGGGAATTCAGTGGAATCCTTGTTGCTCAAGTCCTGTAATAACATAAGGCCTCAGAGCTTTTATACGAGGATGTGTTTGCTTTTCGCTTGATCCAACCCGTGCCTCTTTTCATCAAAGTGTTCCCTTATAACAGCGAGGTTGTGGTGTATAATGTGTGGTAACCTTTTCTACCCGGGCACAAAAAAGTTGTCCCTTTTTTATAGTGAAAATTCTCCTTCGCAAAAACCTCATACTGGAACCAATGTCCTGTCAAAACATCAAGGGACAGTAAATAACTAACAACCGGAAAGGACACTTTATGAATAGTGTATGAATCGTTTACTGTTGAAAGGGACTTATTATTAAGGGGGAGTGTTTATTTCGTCAACTAGTAAATAATTAACTGATTTTGTTTGCCGCTTGTACATTCTTCGCTTTCGAAATAAATTATTCTTCGGAGGTATTCTGGTAGAGCCAACTGACGGAGTTAACTGGCGAGGCTCAGGTTGGATCATTGACCCTCCGCAGCAGTTGGTCTATCAATTCAATTACTCTGGAGAAGGAAAAAGACAATCGTCAACTAGATGAAGGATAGCTTGTCTCGGCTCAAGTTTTTTGCGAGCGAGCGCACTCAACCATACCGAGGAAGGCGTGTAACAGAAGAAGTGACCAGGAATATCCAGCAGCTGGGTGAGAGAATGAAGAAGCAATAGGTGTTTTCCAATCTCCCTGTCCAGAATAATATTCGAAACATAACATATTATGTTACGGGCAAACGTGAACGGCGCATGCGCGGGCTGGACTTGTATCGTACCAGTTCTCGGTTGGAATGGATTTGAGACCGTCCCCGTAGACGACGATGACAGATGCATTGCAACCTGATTGGCTGAGCGGCACGTGCTCTTCCGACGAAGTTTACACATCCCGAGTGTTCTGGGGGAAACTGTACTCAAGCAGTCCTCAAAAAAATCCGGAACAACTTGGGACTGGTCTTGAACTGGTTCCAAAGCGGGTAGGAATACAGAACACTTGGTCCTGGAAATGTCCTCGCGGTGTTTCTCATAACACTGTAGTCCGTAACCCGTCCTGGATAAGTGGTTGGAAAATACCTGTTGTATATTTGGTATACCTCTATAAGGTCTATTGTACTTGGTAACCGGCGGAGGGAAGAACCTTCCTCCCCTTAGCATTCAGGTTATTATTATGTTCTGCGTCTTTTGGATAAACGACATTTGGCCGTTAAATTGTATTTTATTTTAAACACCTTACTACATGGTGTCAGAAGTGTGCATCCCACGGTGGATTGTGTTGTTTTGAGAGTGGTCAGTACAGTTTCTGTTTGGTGCTCCAGTTTGTTGCCCCTTTTCAATCTCAACTATGTCTTCGGGGTCGTCCCTACGTTGTTTGTGTCTCGAGGGAGATATGGCACTTTCTGGAAGACGACTGAATCATTCACACGGAATGGAGCGTACTGACCCGGAATGGTAGTGACTGACCATTTCTGACACCAGGATAGTGGAGAGGACCCCTACATGGCACTGCTAAACCATCGTGCTACTCCTAGAGGCAGGATCCATTCTCCGGCATCACTGTTGATGAGTCGAAATTTGAGAACTAATGTGCCTTGCTTACACCGGACATTGGTTCCATCAGTCACTTATCAGCAGGATAGGGACTTGCTCCAGCATAATAAGGCGAGGACAAAGGAATGGTATGATAAATCAGCAGTGAAACGGGCTCCATTCCGTGTGAATGATTCAGTCGTCTTCCAGAAAGTGCCCAACTCCAGTTGGACCCGTGGAAAGATAACAGGCGTTTGTGGCCCCCGGGCCTTTATAGTACGTTCTGACGATGGGCGCGAGTACAAGCGTAATGAGCGGTTCATCTCTCTGGCTGCGGGATTGTGCGACATCGATGCGGCTCCACCTGGGCTCACTCCAGCTTCACCTGCTGCAAGTGCTACACCCTCTCAGAGTTGTTCGATCTCTTCTGGTTCCTCCACGCCTCTGCAACATAGTGGCGGGTCAGGTGATATTGCTCCAGCCCCATCTTCCCGCCAAGGGGCAATTTCCACCCAATTGGGAGATAACTTCGGCTCCAGGTACGGAAGATTGGTGAGACGACCGTTGAGATTCAACGATTACGTATAGGAACTGTCCAGTGAATTAGCAATGCGAGGAAAGGAGTTTTTGGTTATCTGATTATAATCAGATAACATGAATAAAAAAAATAATTATTTTTTTTATTCATGTTTTCAATTTCACAAACTTAAAAATTTTCTGAAAAAAAAAAAAAAAAAAAAAAAAAAAAAAAAAGGGACATGTTGTATATTTGGTATACCTCTATAAGGTCTATTGTACTTGGTAACCGGCGGAGGGAAGAACCTTCCTCCCCTTAGCATTCAGGTTATTATTATGTTCTTCTGCGTCTTTTGGATAAACGACATTTGGCCGTTAAATTGTATTTTATTTTAAACACCTTACTACAATACCTATAGTACAAACCGAAAGTTCAACGATAATTGTTGATCAAAATTTCCATAAACAGTTGTTCAATTATTGAACTTCAGCAGAGAAGTGAGGGTGGAGCTGCATCAGCCGAGTAGTGAAGGAGGAGCCACATCAGCAGAGCATCATCGCAGAGCCCATCACACCCTCATCGTTCGTTAGACGTTTTCTAAGTTGTTACCTTCTCCTTGAAACTTGGATAGGTACTCGTATTAAATGCACATTTTCTTTATCTACAGTTTTTTTAACCCCCAAAAAAACCAAAAGCCTAGTAAGATTAAATGATGAGCAGGTATCAGAATGTTAGACGAAAATCGTAGATTAGCCCTCATAAAATCCCGGATGTACTAAACGCTTTGAAAGCATTAAAATTTTCGAGGGAGATAAACAATAGCGTAATGACGATTTCACACAGTGTTATTTGATGGATACGGATAAGGTTGCACTTACACCACAAAGGGTTTATGAGATTGTAAAAAAGCAGTAGAACAATTTAATCGACTTGATAAGACATAATAGGATATTCATGGTAACGCTCGACGGCCTACCTTAAGGACTGTCTGAACTCTATTAGGGCGTTAACGCCTGGGAAAAAAAGGTTGTGTACTGGACGTTTCGTACAAGCAACAATTATAGGCGAGAGATGTAGCCGACCTTTGCTGTTATGGCTCAACGTAACCGTTCTATTAGCGTGGCATTAGCACGGTGTCATTGACTCGGCTGTATGCGTATCTCGATCTCGGAAGGGCGGAAGGTTTCTGATTACATAGGTTGGGTTCCACCAGCCCATTTAAACGTAGGAATTTCAATTATGAAAACGGAACGGGAGAAGAGTCGTCAGGACGGCTAGTCGTCAGGACGTCTACAGTCGACGAGCCGCCGTTTATTGCATTCCCGTCGACGCGCTCGCACCACATCACAAAGCAGGTAGCATGTGAGATGAGCCGGATGAGCCTTTTAGCTTCCAACAACAACAAGATATCAGCTTCAACGAGCCCTTTGTGTTTTCCTTCAATGGAGGATTTCACGAAGATATCGTGAGATGGTTCACCATTGAAACTGCCTTATTGGAGTTCAAGGACACACCGAATAATACCATCAGACGAAAAATACGAAAAAAAGTTGACTTGTCAAGCGACGGTTGAGAGCTAAAACTGAGTTAGTCACGTCTGAGGAAGCATTATGAACGACAACCTGCGGTCTCAACTCGTTCGTCGTGTTTTTTTTCTCTGCAGCAAAAAACCGCAGATGTGATTGCCTCTTCATTTTTCTGTGTTTTTGCAGAACCAGCGAAGCGAATCTGCGACGGCGAGGATCCCACGGGGCAATGCCAGCGTTGACCAGATGACCAGCCACACAGCACTGGGTTCATCGATCGCATGGCCTTTGTTCCTCGGAATCTCATCACATGGACATGCAAAATCGATGTGTTGGGATTTCATCATCGTCGGGGGATTTCCGGGATTTTTCGAATAAATATTGTACGGCATGCCACTAGCAAGCGGCGAAGACGCTGCTGAACCGGAATGTAACATAATTTCGTTGAGGAGGGAGGGGACTGAAAGTTTAATTCCACATTACCATCTCAAATCTCTGGAGATGACACTCGACGAGACGAAGCCACATAATAACACTCCTTGAACTCAGACGAGGAAGAAAAAAAAGGGAAAGGCTCGGCAGATAACGTCGACTGTCGAGTGGGTGACAGTCAAAGTTGTAATTTGAACCCGCATTGGAGGGAAACGTGTGAAATAATTCTGGCAGTTTCCCCCGTCGAGATTATCATCGGGCGAGCGTCGGGCCGCTTATACGTATTTCCAACAAAGCTGCGGGTGGATTCGTAGAAAGTGAAAAAGTCGCAAGATGCAGGTTCAACCACAAAACGTTTTTACCAAACGACGCCAAGGATTTGCGGGAAATGTACAAAAAAGGAAAAATATGAACGAAACTAAATCCAATATTAAATAATATTTATATTATTAATTGTACATTGTTTAGATAAATATTTATAATAACGTGGGTGAAGGGTGGCGAGGTTCGGTCAAATAAGACAATGAATATTCGGACTTTTCAAGAGATAATATTCTTCAATCATCAGAACATAACGGAATGAACAAAAATAATGGTAGTCAGAAAACGTCACAGCGTTGGCGACTTGAACAACAGCCATTTAAACCGTTGTTGATCTTTGAAACATAAATTTGTGCACAAAAAGAATATGTAGTACAGAGTGCATATGTCATAAACACTGGAAGGGGAGAGAGGGATTATTAAGCAACAACAACCAAAAAAAAACAAAAAACTATAAAACCAAATGTGAGGGAAAGGGGGAATACTAAATTTGATATTTTAATAATTATTAAAAAAAATTTAACTAACCATGTCAACTGTTACGTGTGTCCTCAATTTCTTGTCTTCTATCCTTATTCCAAAAAAAAAAATCCAACATTTCCAAGTTCCATTTCCATTTTTAAAATTACCCCTGACATTCACTACTCACATATCGAGTATTTGAATTACCGCTAGAATAATCAATAATTTCCCATTTCATAAGTGTAGTACAGCCAAAAGTTTCACTTGCCATTCATCAGTCATGGAGCCAATAACAGTGGTTCCATATTCCTTATTCCAAAATTACTATTGTTAAGTTCCTACCGTCATTGTGCACCGGATACGTCAGTTATACTTTACACAATTACCTACTTTTTCCTATACCTTCAGTATAATACACTTTTATGGTTGTCTCTGATGCTAATGAGACATTAGTAGGTTGAATAATGTTTTCTTGTTAGGGCAGTAGATGAGCGTAGTTGCTCAAAACGGTCCCCACGCTACAACTGTGTGTTTAAATAAACAATTCAGTAATCAAACCAGCAGAGGAGTCGTTTTCTCTCCCTAACCACCTCATTTGACGACAGTTGATGGTTGAGAACTTTCAAACGAGAGAACGTTCAAACGATTTTTGGGGATTTTCCGAAAGGTTTGGTAGTCGTTCATAATAACTTCCCTTTTCTTACTTCTGCCTTAGTCTTTTTTTTTCATCTTCTTTTATAAATTTCGTTTCAACTGCATCCACGTGCGAACTTCCCCGTTTCAATAATACACCAAGTATGAAGGGTTTGGACAGGAATCGCGTTTATTTTTGGGCGTTTGATGTCTACGATAATGCATCTTCATTTTCAAAGGATCAAGGCATACTATACAGCGCAAGAGCTATTGAACATGGTGCATTTGCGACCCCCTTTGGCGAACGTGCAGTTGAACACATACCATTGTGTTCATAGACTAAGTTATTAATCTTGCATTAGAATTGAGAACGATATTTCAGAGTTCACTCATTCGGGCGACCTCCCCTTTATATTCAAAGCAATTTCCACCACACGAGAGCTGTCTCGCGAATAAAGCGACGTTGAAACCCCGACGTTTTTTCGTCTCTCTTCACTTCGAGTTATAAATGAAGAGGAAGTAGTCAATTCCTCTTCCAGCCCCCAACCCCTTCCCGACTTTTGCTTTTCTCTCGTTTTAACATAACAAAGAAAAATAATAAATATCGCTTCAAGACACCCCCCCCCCCTTTCGACCGATCTGAAAAACCAAGAAAGACGAGGGAGATACGAACGAGGAGAAACTTCCTTGAATTGGAGTAAATAACTTTTTTTTCGCGAGGAAAATATTTCGAACGCTCAACCCGAATAACGAAGGTGTTAGAAGGAGTTTTCTCCCTCCTGAACTCATAAATCAAACTGACGCGGCTCCCTGTTGGTAATGAAAAGCGAGGGTAAAAAGATTTGCTTCTTCTGAAGCGAGTTGAAATATTTGGGCAAGGAAGTTTCAAATAGAATATAATTTGAAGAATTTACATAATGTTGTAGACCGTGTTGTAACAAGTAAAACATGGAAACTCGGCCATGGTCTTAAGAAGTTCAGCTCACGAAGAAACGACGTTCCTCACCAAGTGGTGTACTGAAGAAAAAAGTGGCTCATGGCTCTCTTTAATTTCATTTTCTTGAACAGCTGAACAGCTCCAAGCTATGGTAGCTTTTATGAACGAACATTCTCATAACAGCTTGTATGTTTGTTTGACATCATCATTTTATCTTTGCCGAATGTTTATTCAAGACTTCCCCCAAATGTCCTGTTGTTTCGAAAGAGTTCAATACACAAAGCGGAACGTTGATGACTTTCTTAACGACAGAAGATGTTTGTATTCGCCTGGCCTTTCCATTACATTTGACATCAAACCCCCTTTTACACGCCGAAGGCGGCGTTCCGACAAAACGCTCGGCGTAAATAAACAATTGACGCTCTGGTGTGTGTGTAGAGGCTAAAACGAGGCTGTCAGTGGAAAAGAAAAACGGGAAGCTGGGAATACTTGTGCTGAATTATAAACGGGAGGACGAAATTCCCGGTGCACCGCCGTTATCGCACGTGTTCAGCTTACAATTTACGGGGAGGCTTCGTTGCCACCAGCGTTTTCCCGTGATTCCGCAGTGCGTGCTGTAGTACGCCACACCCTCCTAAGATAAAAACAAGCGAAACGTTTCCGAATCTGCCGGAAATTCGGAAATGATATTTTATTTTACCTGCTAATTACCGGTAGAAATATGCAGGCGTTTCAGTAGGTATTATTGGTACGTCGACGACTGACCACGGCTGCTCTTGCCGCTGCACTGTTGTGCCCTGATATAGGTGAATAGTATTAGGAGAATCATATTACTTATATCTTCTGAAACGAATTTGTTACGATGCTGACCTACCTGTATTGATGTTGGTTTGACCAACCATAACCGGTTTATAGGTTTATTTTATAAAATTTATCGTGGAAATAAACTACTCTGTCGACAATCGTATTCTTTTCATCAGGACAGTCCCCAAAATGTAAACACGGTATGTACATGTTTTTCGGAAAATAATAAGGAGACGAGATAAGGCCGCTTGATGATCTATTATAGATTGATAAATTATGGACGGGTCTTATTCTTATAATAAGAATAAGACCCGTCCATAATTTATCAATTATGATTATGATGATGAATTATGTACCTGTTATGTTTCATATATATATACAGTATATGCATAGTATGCTAATCTTAACACCAACATAACTCACAAAAGAACGATATTCAATAATGATTCGATTGGGAGCCGTCTCGAGAATGATGTGGGAGGGGTGGGGCTTTGAGAGCGTAGGGAACATTAGGTAGGTAGGCTGGGGGGGGGGGGATCACCACAGTCTTTTTTTTTACGAATTCTGAAATAAAACAAATAATAATAACAGTAGGTGATGTATTCGCGACGATGGGTGACAATTTTGAGCGATTTGTCATTACCTATACGTTTCAAGATAGATCCCAAAAATGAACTGTCAGTCCGCCCTCCAGGCCGTTTTGGGCAGTACGATTGTTCAAATTTTGACAAAATACTCGGTTCACCATCTAGTTGTGCCCGCAAGGTTTTGTGTCCAAACCCTAACCCGGGCTGTGTGGGGCTAAATAGGAGCTACGGGAAGGGGTTCGGCTGTAGGGTCGAGTTAGGTGACGTTTTCGAAGTATTTTTGAAGGTAGTTGAAGGTAGTCAGAAGAAAGAGGTGACGTTTTCCGAGTAGTAATTTTGGACGCATAATCCGTTTTTGCCGGATTCCACATCTGTCCAAAAGTTGTTCAGGAACTTTTTCTTAAAAATAATTTTCTATTGACAGAATTAAGTTTTGCACATTAATGTGCATTACTATTCTATATAAAAGAATAGTAAATATCGTGTAAAATTTGCAGGTTTTTTTCAAAAAATGTGGATATTATTATCCTTTGTTTTACAATAATCGGGCTTATGTCCAACTTAAAAATGGCCGTATCTCCTCCAATTCGTAAGCCAGATTTTCATAACTATATGGTATAGGTAATGGTTCTATCTCCAAACTATTTAGAAAATTTGGGAACCCTAAAAAATTCGCTTCGTCTTGAATTTTGTTATTCGCATCCCCCCCCCCCCCCCCCCCCAAAGGGCTAAGTGGGCGCTAAATGCCCGTTTGAAAATAAACTCCTCAATTGTCGGCACACCAGCGTTACATGCCACATGGAGCACAGATGGCCACGGATTCACTGAAACACTGAAATGTGTGGATCGACCTGGGTCTAGTTTAAAAAAAAGGCTTAAAACCTCGTTGACTCGTAAAGAGCCACTACGGTTACGGAGCGAAATTGATTAAAAACAGTGAAAAATATAAAATTTAGTAGGGCACACAGCTCCAGAGTTTATATTAAATTTAGTGGTGCGAGCGGCCTGTGAAGGCAGTTTGCGTTCAATTTTCGAATATGAAAAAGACTAACAACGGAACTTAATCATGGTTCAGCTCTCACCGCGTTGTCATTACGTTCCGCACACAAGGGCGCTACTGAAAGGATTACTCAACTCCCTCTCTTCTCTGCACTCCAACAATAACCACCACCTGCGTAATACCCGTAATAGTAAGTTGCCAGTTATTTTTGGGAAAATATCAAAAGTCTAATTGTACTTGATCTGATTTGAGTGGCCGGTTAACAGTTCGGATGTACATTCTATTTTCGGCAAGCTGACCTCACGACGGCGCAATCGGAATTGGTGTGGGATACCATTCAGCTCGTTTTAACGTGTCAGTTTTCATTATAGGGTCCGTATAATGCATTCAAGCCGTTCAGTTCACTTGTAATGTGTACGGATTTTTAGTTTTGGGACAAAAAATATACCCAGGCCCTTAATTAAATGCTATGTGGTGAGAGTGGCTCCAGCATTTTTCATGTACATAATATGTACCTACATCTACATATTATGTAGAATATAGATATGACCACGTAAATTTTCAAATAACAGAATGACATTCTGCGCGCGAGGAATTCATTCAACTCGAACCACAAAATTGGTATCATTATAGGTAGCTTTTTTTTCTCTCTCAGACAAGGGGAAGGACAGAGTGCGGAATTACCGCCCCTTTCTGTCTGGGTGTAACAGATGTTGGAAATTCCCTCCCTTAGTTCTCCAACGTTCCGGCCAATTACTTGGAATTCAAACATTTCATCAGTACGACTCCCTGGAGGCCAATCATGAATACAAAGTCCGGAGAGACGCTCTCTCATTCAACTCAGGCCTTCCTGGCTTCTGAGGATGACACCCTCTTATCATTCGACGCGAACCGTGTTATTAGATTTCAAAGAATGGAAGACCCTCTTTTCATCGGTTGTCTTCGAGTTCGACAGGAAGCTTTTAATTATCACTTAGGTACATCAGGCATCTTACCTGTCATTTTTAGGTTAACACCACTCATGGAAGGGAAATCGAAGCACTATTCTGTGGGTATTTTTCAGGAGTTCCAACCATTTTTGGTGGTCTAATGGTTTACTAAGTGCAATTTTTACGCCAGCAAATAACGTAAATCCTCAAATCCTTTCACAACAATCATTTGTCCAATATTGCCAGTTGAGGTCAAAGATATTTCTTAAATTACACCGTCGGTACGTTATTTGGCTGGCGCGATCATCTTCAAGAAGATTACGAAAAAAATGCTGACGTGTGATGGACGCCATCCTTGAAAAACCTTTTGGCCCCAACCGACTTCTAGTGTCAGTTCAAATATCGTAAATTACCGGAGAACGTTCTACCAGTTTCGGCTTGAATTGACTGGAGATTGAAGCACGTAGGGGAGCCAAACTTTTCTGCCTCTTCTTTACTTTTTGAGATTGCCGACCAACTTTTGACCGATGCCAGGGGTGGGTCACGAGTTGACAGATGAGGTGGCCTTGTGCCTCCATTGTCCGAAGTATCGGGTTTGGAATGAATCCTACCATCCTTGCAGATACGTGAGACCCTTGAGTGAATTATGAAAAGTACAATTTGGAATTTTTAGGAAAATCATACGTCTCACAGTGGGCTAGATCGCATAATTAGGTGGAAAAAACTCAAAATAAGTATCGTATTGGCTAAAAATCGCTTTTTCAATGTATTTTCAAGTACTGAGTCGATTTAGACTGCCCTCCACTTGATAAAGTTAACATTTCATGAATTATACTCGTTTTTGTGTCAAAAATTGTCATAAAATATGAGATATTCCAAGAAACTCGACATCAACATTGAGTTTTATCGCGGGGTGCTAACGGCCCGTTTTTTTTCATATTTCTCGAATAGAACTCGAGTAGATCACATATTCAAGGAGCGCAAAACCTGCAATTACCTGCGATTTTAGTAATACTATTTTAAAGCTAATTTAATCGACTTTTTCATAGTTTTTTTAGCAGGAACAGCAAAAAAATTGAAATTAATCAAATGTCGACTTTGAAGGATGTTTTCTACCTACCTTAGGTGGAACTCTCCATCGTCAAATTAATTCTGAAGAACAACTGGACATCACAGCAGACAAACACATTATGAAGTGAGAAAAGAGATAAATCGAGTATTCCGATAGTTTCACGCCTCTCGGTGTAAACATTGGCGCCCCCCCCTTCCAGGGCAGAGTTCGCAAACAAAACCTCTATGAAACCCACCTATTAGAATCGCATTCTGGTAACTTTCAAAATGGGGTTTTTTCCACCTAATTATGCGATCTAGCCCACTGTGCGTCTGTTCGATTTCGTAAAAAGAGGAGGTGAAAAAATGCTGCAAATTTTGAAAAAGGTTTTCTATTCACTGGTATAAATTTGCAAACATCAATTCATTCAATCAAAAATATTTATGAAAAATTAAAACTTAAAAAAGTTCCATAGAACCCTACGGTGAAATCGGATAGCGGATTGGGACCCCAAAAAATGGTTTGTCCGTCCGAAAATATAATAAACCCAAAGTATTAAAAGGCAAGCATTTAAATAAAAATTACTTTTCTTGTCACTTTTCCGCCGTAAAGTCTTCATTAAAATGGAAAGTTACATCGAGTACTGTACATCCTGTAACAGGATGAGAACGAATGCGCAAACACCAGGCTTTCTGGCGAGTCCCGTTTCTCTTGTCCGATCGAAAGGGCTTTCGAAAGCTGGGATGTTCGTGATAACCTCAAATGGAAAGGTTGTCTCCTCTTCAAATGATGGAGCCATACCACAATCGGTACCGGGCGTGAAGTTGGGAAATTTTATTCCATCGAAAACTCAATACGCAAATAACGTTAGCAAAAAAATCACAATCCAACAGACACGAGAGCTTATCCAGAATGAAATTGCTTTGTCCTGAAAAGAAAGCGAGTTTTAGTGAACCGTGTCAACGACCACCTCATTAGATTTCGTAATAAAGCCTCCCGAAGGTTATGTGGGTTGTGAAGAGTTCCAGCCGATCGGTGAATAGCGAACTGCGGAAGAAAGGATCACACGCGGCTGGCAGATAAGAGGAGGATGTGCAAGGTTTGAACACGACTTGTAAGATAGAGAATGGAGATAGAAACATCACTTCAATTCACCCATAAGAAAGGTTTGGTTTCTCTTTGTCGGGCGTGACTCAGCTTCCAGACACCTTCAGACGCACTCAATTTAATGATGGTTTTAACATTTTACGCCATATCCATCCTCGGAAAAGTGCTAACTTAGAAGAATAACAGTTATTCTTAGAAGAAGAATAGTTACTTTTCTTTGGACGAAAATATTAAATATCGTCCCTACAAATTCGATACAAATTTCGAATCGATGCTGATTCGTTTTTTTTTTCCATTAAATTTTCGGATCCAAGTTCCCAATTAGGTACCTCTTTATTTATGTTGAAATAATTTAAGATGCCACACCGCCTACGATGCATTACGTGAAACGTAATATTTAAAATATTGCGTTTTATTGTTATTGCGTTTTTTCGGCCAAACTTCTCTAAAATTGCTAGATTTTTATTGTAGGTACATCATTTAGGTGAATTCATTTTTCGAAATGAATGGGCCCCACCAAAATAAGTTTTCAGTAATTTCATCATCCAAAAAGTGTTTTTCGTGATTGTGTTTCAACGGAAAGTCATGAAAATGTCAACAATAAACAAGTGAAACTCAAGAGTTTCATTTTTTTTTTTTCCCAAATTTTTATTTTATTTTTTAAAAGTATTGTTAATTTGGAAAGTGTTAATCCGATTTTGTAGATATAACAATACTTATTATAATTTTTATTTCGATATTGAACATCGATATTACAGGAAAAACCGTATCGAATCCAGTATCGATACTTGAGTGGTATCGTAACGTCCCTAGAAGCATTGCTCTGGCGAACACTCTCCCTTTTTTTTGTAGTCTCACTTTCAAGGGTTTCCACAAAGACGTTTCTTCGTCACATTAATTAGAATGACGCCGTAAGGGTGAGGGTGATAAAAACATGAACTATTCTGCAAGAACGAATCTTTTCATTTGAAGAGAGAAGGGTCATTTCGAAAGAGGAAGCCTGAGAAAGTAAGAGTGAGTGAAGACGTCGGAAGCGTTAGAGCCTGCCCAGGAGGAAATAAGGGTAGAGTATGAGTTGACACCTTATGAATACTGCATGGGCAGAGAGAAGTGGATAGCAGAAGAGACGGGAATATCGTTTACTATGTATATAGCTGTACATTACCCAGGCGGGACACGTCTGGCATGAAGGGGAAGGTCCTCTGGGGTCCTCCGAGCCTTCTGAGGGCCTGGAAGGTTAGGGTTACCTTTAGATGTGGAAATGGGCGAGGAAAGAGTCTTCTGATTGTGGTTTTACCTCGCACTGAAGTTCAAAGGCCCTTTCCAAACCCCCTTCGTGCCCGCCATTACTATGCCTGGTGCTCCTTGTGAAATTCAAGGAGAAGAAGGTCCCGGGAAGTGATCGGCCTTTGCCTAGGTAAAAGGCAAAGCGAGTACGAGAGCAGTGGAGCTTAAGGTAAAGGGGAGCCCAGGATGGTGTAGCTTTGGGAAAGGGGTATTGGAAAAAGGCAGAGAACATTAGATAGGGACCATCGACTGACTTCTATCGGAGAAATTCGATCCATTCTCTTCACACCCACAGCAAACCTCTTCAGTTTGGAGACAACGAGCTCGAAATGAGATCTGAAATCTAGGATACGTTTGTTTTCGCTTCATGCACAAGTAATTAATTACAAATCAAGTCTCCCTTTTCGCCTTTTTCTTCTTCTTGTATGGCAACTTCCGGATTAAGCACCGTTTCATGAGTCTGTATTGAAAAATACTCAGCGCACCTTGGCGAAGATGCCTGCCGTAGGCGTGATAAATTAGAAAGTGTCGTTCCAACGGTTCAAAGCAGTCTTTCCTCGAAGTCACACAGGTAATTTATTTCCCTTCAAGTAAACACCATCGCGTAATCAATTCGTTCAATAACGCCACCTTCAGTTTCGGCATGTTCATTCATTACCTTTCAGGACACCTGATTTCCACGTTGAAGTCCTCGGAGAATCACATAATTTATGGTTGCACAAAAAGAACTAAATCCCCTCAAGTGCCTGAGCCTGTTGTGCTATGCCTGTTCTTGAGGTGACGTGGCTTTATTCGGCGCGAGCTTGTAAGCACGTGAATTAATTCCATAGGCTTCGTTTGAAAGGGCAATCTTCTTGGATTGCCATTTGACGGTTCACCATAAATCACGTTACGTGCATCTCGAGAGAGCCTGAGAAACAAAAGAGCAAATCCTTCACGGATAAGATAATTAAAAAAAGAAGTACACGAAGTAGTAACTTTTACTTGGTGAATCACCGTTGTTTCAATTTTCAGTGCAACCCTTCGGAATGATTCGAGCAAACCTCTTCGAAATGGATTACGATTCTCTCACATTGCATAAATCTGAACTCAGTCGAAGGGCAACCGGAAATTTAACCTGGAAACGTGGTGTAGTGGAAGGTTTGGGGTTGTAAAGAGCCTCAACTGCCGCTATTCATTTAAAATGAAATCCTTCAAATCCCGACTGGAAGGCCCCCTTCTGGTGGAAAAGCAATGAAAAGACAGTCGGCCATCTGAAATTCCGCTTCGGCGAAGACTTTGAGACGGCGTTTTCTCTCTCCCACCTCCACGAGGAGGCCCCAACCCCATTAACTGCCGCCCAAAGCCGATTACTCTTCCGGTAGTATGATTTCGCTAATTGGGTGGGTAGGCGTCATGTTTCTGGTTCAGTCTCGGTCACATAAAACGTCAGCTTCTACCCAAATTAATGCCGGGAGGTGGAGCGATGAAACCCTTTCGTTCTCATTTACTTCAAACACGTCAGCAGGAGCGCGCCGCAATTCCACCTGCCTTCCTTCGAGTTTCCTGGCTTTGAATAAAATTTTGTCCCCAGATAATACTGAATTTTTCCCCAACGAAGAACAATTAGAGGAGGAAAAATTGCATTCCCCGAGAGTAGATGAAAAGTGCCCTTACTCCACCTTTTCGAGATAATTGACGGCACTGCTTTGGACGGCAATACGTTGAAATAGCCGGTTGAATTTGCGGGCATGTACGACCTAATACGAAAAATGCTGCAAATTTTACACAAGGGTTTATTATTTTCTGTTCTTTGATACGGGAAAATTGTGCAAAAATTAATTCAGTAAATAAAAATTTATTTAAAAGATTTAAAAGGACGGATGTGGGACCCCCAAAAATGGATTATGAGTACGAAATTACTCAAAACGACACCTCATTCGACCTACTGGCATCTTTCAAAAACCCAATTTAGTGCCCCATAGATACCCACAGTGGAATCGCATCATTCTCGGACCCCCCAAAAACGGATTCTACGTCCAAAAATATTTCGAAAACGAAACCTAACTCGACCTCATTCCCAAAACCATTCAAAAATCCCTCCCCTTTTAGCCCCAGAGGTTAGAGCGAGAGGGCTGACAACCTTGTAGAGTAGATGAGGCCGATCAAAATTTTCAACCCCCGTCGCGAGCAGGTGTGTTATTCCAAGAAATGTTGACAAAATACTTGGTTTGCCATCTAGCTGTGCCCCCAAAGTTTCCATCGCAATCGCCCAAACCCGCGGGGCTCTGTGGGAGGGAGGGGGTTTTGAACGTTTTCGGCTATGGGGTCGAGTTAGGTGTCGTTTTCAAAGTATTTTTGGGCGTGGAATCAATTTTTGGGGATCCTAGATTCATCTGATTTCACCGTTTCCCGAGTAGTTTAGGATGCTTTATCAATTTTTCGTGGGGCCCAGCAAATTTTTTTTTTAATTTTATTTTTTCAGTTTTTTTGTGTGTATAATTCTTCATTGAAAAATTTTCAATGTATTGCACGATTTATATCAAAGAATAATAAACCGATTTCGCGATAATGACTGACGTCATTTGTGTTGCGCAGCTCCTTAACCGGATGGTTAGTTTTCTGTTTGACGTAGATAGCCGAAATCGCGGGTGAGTATGACGTTGAAAAGTTGAATGTTGACGTATCACGTTCAGCATTCACATTCAACGTTTCAACGATCTTGTGGCTATCTAGGTCTTAATGAGTGACGTCAGGAATGCTCCCGAATTTGACAGGGGATCCTATGATACGCTCCCGGACCGCGAAAACCATTACGACACGCACCCGCCGAAATGTTATCATATGCTCCTGCCATTACGATTCGGTATGTGAGCTATCATCGTTACCAAGAGGACACCGCACAGTGGGACAAGCTAGAGATAGGTTGCAAAGTGAGTTCTCAGAAATGATGTTTTTCGTAACAAATCATCTCGTGGGACTCTCTTATTTTTGTAGCAATTTTCAATTTTAGGGTGTTCAATCGAAATATATTGCTCTACAACTGTTTTTCGTGTTCAAACTTCGTGAGAATCCTTGTTTGGCTTCCAAGCTGGAAAATATACTGAAAAACGTGTTTTTTAATTTATTATTACTTACTTTTTTTTTTTTTTTTTAAATAAGGGTAAGGAGCAATTTTAGGTATAGGGACATCGGGTATATTCGTGATCCGCTTTCCTATAACTATTGGTATGGGGTTCTCAGATGTTATTTCCAAAATATGGCCGTCAAATCCATTTGTATATCTACCCAACGTTGGTATGGAAACCCCCAAAAAACCCAATGCAGCCAATCCGCTTGCTTCATTAGTCTCTTCCTTGTAAAACGAGGCCAAGACCTTGTATTCCATGACCAAATTATCGCTTGAACCCACTATCCCATGCAGGAGCGTAAGATAAAAGCTCTAGAGGTTCACACTGAACGAATGGGAGTATCATAGTTCGCCCATTCGACCACATACCAGGCGGGCATAAGTTCGTTTATGATACCACCACATAACTATTACCATTACAAATTGCAAAGAGCCAAAGCATCTATTGTAGGAGAATGTTTCAATGAGAACCACTTCATCAACGCTCGAAGCTCTGTCAACAAATGATATGTACATACGGATTCCCATCGTGCACATAGCGACGCCATAACCTCTCAGTTGGGTGATATACACTTGATTGGGTTGCACGGTTGGGTTTGAATTCTGTGTAACTCCAATCCCAATACGTATTTGTACATACTTGGTGTATGATGCATTATGCATATCCTATCCAGTGATAGGTCGGAGAAACGTCTATACGTTGGAATGTCTGCGAACAACATTTAGTTTTCATCTGCAAACGACACTGACCGACAACAAATCGAGCTCTTAATAAGGCATAATATGTCAAATATGTTGCTGCCTTCGGGTACCTATTGTACAAAACGACAATTGTCGTTGGTTTAAACCAACGCACAGTTCGAAAGATCCCACAGTTGAATCTTCCAACAAATGGGATTGATGAGGAAAATTTTATGCAAAGTTTTAAGAAAAATTACCTGTTTATGTTGGGCGCAGAGACGGTGTCTAGACCTCCCATAAAGCTTTCAAATGATGGTCGGCTTCATTCGACGAAATACACAACCTTTCGCCCACCTGAAACAAAATTAAGCAACAAATTTAGAAAAACACAAGGGTTGGTAATTCTTTGATAGATATAAATTGTGCGAAAATTAATTCTGCCAAAAAAAACTATTTTAAAACGCTACAAATTTGGCAAAAGATCTTATCATTCTTTGATATTGGTTAATTGTGCAAAAACTAATTCTGTGTCAACACAAGAAAATTTTGGAAACAAATTTAAAAAATTTAAAAAAATTTTTTCTTCTGAAAGTAGGAATAAACTCTTACAAAGTTTGGACACATGTGGGACAAAAAAAAAAAAAAAAAAAAAAAAAAACGCGCCGCAAAATTTTACACGAGGGTTTATTATTCTTTGATATAGGTTACTTGTGCAAAAATTATTTCTGTCAATGGGAAAGTTTGGAATTTTTTTTTTTTTTTTTTCAAAAATTCTTTATTTTTTGAAATATTCAACCTCCTGGGATCCTTCAAAAATCCCAGTTTTAGCCCCACGAAAGCCCTATAGCTGTTGCTTTTATACAAATATTGTCATAATATGACATGATTATGAACAAGACTCCGTTGCCAGTTTAATTATTAAAATCTGATTGGCGAATTAAAATTTGATTAAAATCCAATAAAGGCAATGCCTCAGTATAGGCTGCACCTTGTCTCATACTCACATACACGTTCAATAAACATTTACACAGTTCAGTGTACATAGTTACACTGTGTTCCTAGTGGCACAGTCTGCTTCAACGATCGGAAGACAGTCACGCCAACATTGGCGCGTTTAAAACACGCTTTTCTGTCACCGATCCTGTTTCGAGTTTTGCGTGACATATCACGCAGGTTGATTGGTGTCTCACGCTCGCTCTGACCGACAGCGAAAGCGGCCGGAACGCCGTTGGGCAGCTTTTGCCAACGTGGGCCCTTCACATGAGCAATTCATGATGCGAGCGCCTGACCTAGGTTCAGCAACACGCTAAGGGCCGACCTGTCATGAAACATCGGGCCCGAAAATTACCGTTTATCACGGAAGTGAATGGCTTCAAGTTGGTATCAATGAGGGTTCTTAGATGAGAACATCATACCTGCCTTCAAATCGGGGAAAAGTTAGAAATCTCGGATTTTTTCTTTTTCGAATGGTTGTAATAATCCAGGCAGATCCGGCAGTACGGCCCTAACCACTGTCCTCTGCCGTGTCAAGATACAGAAGAATCCTTAATAAGCGGCTGCCCACATTAAAAGAATGAGGCGAAAAAATAAATTCTCTTTTTTCGGGGCTGCAGCATGCTCTCATTTCCTTTCTGCATGAGGAATTGCGTAATGCCATGATGCAGGTTTGGGCCTAATAACCAACTGCTGGTTTACTTCATCGGATCCCTCCCCATCCTCAGTAGTGCTCGGAGATTCCTCCACAATCTTCTTTTCCCCCCTCAACGACAAGAAATCACTTTTTAATTTTTTACAGTATTCTCAAATTTGATTTTGGCAACCCTAATTTTCGCGAAAGGATCGCGATTTTTTCTTCGAGCGTCAGGTCGTTACGGGGCATACCCGTGACGCTTTGGCATTCACTTTGAGACTGCACAGCGATGGCTAACCTGCATAAACAAGACCATCGAAGCTAAAATATATGAAAGCTGTACCTGTGCAGACAGTTTCCTACACAAATCGGAATCCTCAGGAACAATTACATGAGGAGCTGGTGGAGCGATCGTCTGTTTTCCGCTGTGAAAGGTTTTCTTATTCTTGTAAATAATTTTCCTTTTGACGACCTTTCGTCTGCTGTTTGAAGAGGATCCGAATGTGTTTCTTTCCATCGAGTTGCTTAAACCTGGAGCTCCTAACTTTAATTAAGCGTTTTTATATTAATTAGAAATTCAGGACGAAGATTTAGAAAAGAAAGAATATTAAGTATCAAATTTTGATATTCTTTCTTTTCCAAATCTTCCTCCTGAACTTCTACCTTTTTCTTAACAACCTTTAGGTACATATTTTTCTTATTTTTAACAACCTGACTTCCTTCTGAATCTCGTTTTTTCTGTACTTGTTCTTCTTATTTTGCTGCTTTCTATTGTCTTCATGACATGAAGACTATAGAAATTTATAGTGTTCGTCCTCTTTATATCGTCCTCTTCTGTTACTCGAGACAGCATTAAATTTCTTTTTGTAACTATAGTTGGAAAACCTATAGATAAGTTTTTCCAAGCTCAATAGAGAATTTTCCAAGATGAATAGAGAATTTTCCAAACCTACTTGAAAACATTCCATTTCAATTTGAGAATAATTATCTGTTTCAATTTCTTGAGAAAATTCTCAAATTGAGATGGAAAGTTCTCCATTCCTCTTGGAAAATTCTCTATTCAGTTTGGAAAATTGTCAATTGAGCTTGGAAAACCTATATTTCTTTTGTTTTCAACCAACCATAAAACGGTGGAAGGGTTCTACAATTAACCAATTCATTTCAACTCTGATAAAATGGTCTATAATAATCATAATATGTTTAAAACATCCACATTATGGATGTTTTAATAAAATTTCAATAAGACAAATTTTATTTTATTTTAATTTTACTGTAATATAATAAAATATTATATTATAAAATATAAATAAAATAAAACAATATTACAACACTAATAATAATATTATTATTAATACTACCTATTTATTATAATTATAAATATTAATATTAAGGTTGCATCACAAAAGGTACTAAACGCCAAATTTTTCATTTTGAAATAATGGTTCGTTAGGGGTTTTGGGAAGTTTCTTCACGAAAATGAAGTCGTTTCAGCTCTAAACTTATTCTATTCATAGGAAATAAGCGTTTTAAAATTGAGTTTTCAACCTGAAAGTACTAGATCCAAATTAAAACCAAACTTAAAGTTAAATTCACTCCAGTGGATATAATAATATCCCACTATAAATAGTACCTTTTGTGATGCAACCTCAATTATTTATATTAATATTTTGGTAAGTAGTATGTAAAATAATCGTAGTAATTAGCCCTTTAAAGGGCATTCTAAACTACGGAATTCCTTCCTAACACTCGACCATTTTAATTTGAGGAGGTGAAAATAATTAGCCCTACCAACTTGATTAATTCAATGAGATTTCCCACTTCTCAACCCGGCCCCTAATGAAGCTCGATGAAAAAACGCTGCAAATTTTACTCGGAAAACGACAGCTTATTAAATTTAATAATTTGCTTATTTATAAGCAAATTTTGGTCTCCCTCTGATCTTCCTCGAATTCCATAAGTAGCCCCACGAAAGCCACATAGACCCCCACGGTGGAGACCCCAACAAATGGATTCTACGTCTGAAAATACTTCGAAAACGACACCTAAATCGACACCGTAGCCGAAACTCTTCAAAAACCCCTGCCGTTGCCCCTTTTGAGCCCCACAGAACCCCACGGGTTTAAGCGATCGGGCTGAAAACCTCGTGGGCACAACTTCACGGTAAACCGAGTATTTGTTCAAAATTTCAGGAGGGTTAAAAAAAAAAAATCCTACTGCTCGGACGGCGGACGGCTGGCGGACATTTCATTTTTGGAATCTACGTGTCTTCAATCGAAACGGATAGGGTGATAATGTCAAATTTTGAGGCCTCCCAGAATTTTCAACCTCCATTGCGATTACATAGGTGTATTATTCCAAGAATAATAAACCAAAATGCTCGACGTTGTCTGATTTCTCGCCCCAAGAGATTGCAAATTTTGAATGCATCCGTCATTCAGATGGGGGGCCAGTGATGAACAGATCGTGATGAGCTTAGTCCTGCTTGAATTACGGAGGACGGGAATATAAAAGTGTCAAGTTACCGACAAGGAACGAAATGCTGACGAGTTTCCTGAGGTCCGTCTCGAGTGTTCAAGTCAAACCCACACCGCAATTCATTCCACTGGAAAATTGAATATTCTGTTTCGCCATAACCCGAGTACTGAGGAAAGTTAACCCAACGGCAAGGTAGGTAAGCAATTCGACAATTATAAAGAGTCCTGGAAGAGGGGTTGAAGATTTTGTGGGAGGACCTGCCGCGGAAGTGAAGCAGGAATTATAAGCGTAATTCCAGACCTAAGCAAAGAAGTTGATTTATATATTATGGAAAGCCATTCATGGCTTTCATGGTACGCCAAGATATTTAGTTTCAATTTATCAACGCATTCGAAATCGCTGTCCTCCACAAAGCCATAAACACAAATACGAACAGACTTTCGTTAACAACTAGAGCAGTACCTACTCAAATCAAAATGCATACTATGTAACAGGTCGTAGCTATCTGAGTACTTGAGACTCCCAAATAACATAATTTGTAAACAAGACTTCCTCCTTCCGCATTCCCACAAGCTCTCTCCCAGCGACTCGAGTCCTAAGCAACAAATTAACTAACCACCTACTCACCTGTAACCCCTCCGCCCGACCAACTTGTCCCTTTCGTGGCCCCACCGCGTCGTCAGATTCTCTCGCTTAATTAGCGCCTGTTTATCTAGATGCTCAAAGGGGGGACTGTTTGGGAGTGTTGGTCGCTTCACTTAGCAAATTGTGAGCCTATTCGTTCGAACTGGGTTTACCGACACTTATGGGCACCAACCGCCGCGCTCATTCAGGGGCATGTTTCGCGAATGGGTAATAATTTTATGGGAAATGTGACTGAGCGTGGGGTGTGTTTTTAACGAAATATTGTGTGTTAGGGGTGATGGGCGGGGTCCCGAACTTTCTTCAGACGCAATGGCGAAAATCACGCCGCCGCACAGTGGGGCGGATACGTAGAAAACCCGCGACATTGGCCGAAAAACCAAGATGTTCGGACCGATGAAAAACCTGTTACATCCTATCCCTAATACCCCAAGGAACATAGAAAACCAATTGCCGAGACAGAAAAATCAAATTTGGGGAGCGTACGGTAGAATGAACTTGAGTGGTATGCGGAAATCAGCGTTATTCGGGCAGCTGTTATGGGATTTTTTAAAAATTCACGGTGTGTTCGGATGCGTTCGTGGAATCAATTTTTCCCCCCATTCCATTCTGTTCATGTGTTACCAATGTTTTGTAGTAGCAACTGACCGCAAATAAATTGTTTTGGGGTATTTGTGGACTTATTTCGTTGAAAAAAGGGAGTTTTTGACCGGTTTCTGACACAAATAATTTGTCATTTCCGAAAGTGGTTCAAAATGGTTCAAAAAACGGCTTATATCCCCGTGTTCCTGACGTATTTCTGAAGGGAATCTCGTTGATTTTACCACCTACTTTTTCCTACCTTGCGAGAACGGTGATAATTTGTTAATTTGTTTGTTGGGTTTGTTTGTAAATGTCATGTTTTCGGTTTTGTGTGATACCAACTATCATAGGCATTAGTTAGGAAATGACGATTGGGACTGGTAGCAATCGATTCCACGACCCAAAAAAAACATGTAAAATTACACCTCACTTGCCTTTTTGTAAAATAAGCTATTTTTTAGAACAACATTATTTGGCCTATTTATAATCTGGGTGGGGAAAATCGGGCTGGGACTAGTTGCAATCGATTCAGCACTCCAAAATACGTATTCGAGGAAACCCCTGATGCCAATGTTGGTTTAGGATGGTCTTTTGGGGATTATATGGAGCACAATTTTGGAAATTGGACCACTCCCCACATTCCAATTGGGCTGGCTAACGAACTCATAATTACTCTTAGGGAGAAGGTTTTTTCTGCGAAGGAACGGATTTTTTATCGCGTAAATTAAAAGAGAGTTACGTATATAGGGTATCTCACGATCCCCCCCCCCCCCCCTCCTAAAATTTCCAAAATGGGGGAAACATACATAGAACGGACTTTGGAGGTGTTTCCGCTATTTTTTTGGGTCATGTGAAATTTCTGAACGAGACAAATAGCTGAATTTTCTTAGAAAATTCGCTTTAAAAAATTAGGTTATTTGCCCATTTCCATGACATAGGAGTATTTGAGACCCATCATGGGTGGCATATTCGTGTTCAACGTTAAATTTCATGTAAGAATGGCGCACTTAATTAGGCGGAATCGAAAGTTGAAAATTTCGCACGTTTTCACCATTTTACGGGGCTGTATCTCCAAAACGTGATTCTCTAGCGACGAACTGACTTCAGATTCGGATTGCTGCCAAAAAACATGAAAGACCCAGGTTACGTGTCAAAAGAAAATTTTTAAGGGTCTGAAAGTGGGATGTCCGCGGAATCGGGTCACTCGCCCCACTGTGCGCCGCACAGTGGGGTCGAATGGATATTGCCATCTTGGGGCCATAGCTCAGAAAACCTCCATAATTATAGAAAATGTTAATATACCACAATGTATAGGAACATGTCATGTTCCTATACCTAAAATTGTTCCTTACCTTTACATTTCCCAAAAACCACGTTTTCCAGTATATTTCATAATTCGGAGCCAAATAAGGATTCTCACGAAGTTTGAACACAAAGAAAAATAATTTTTCTAGAATAATTATTATTGTAGAGCAATGCATTTTGCGCCGAATGAACACTAATTGAAAATCGCTTTAAAAATAAGAGGGTAGTAGGTGAAACACCCTTATGATTTCTGATCAACATTGAGGAAGTTATGGCTGTAACAAGGAAACACGAACACACGGACAGACACGGAACCAAATTTGCTCAGAAACGCCAGCTGCAAGTGGAAATATATTAAACATTTCATCCGATCAGATTTTTGCTCATTGTGTGTTTCCATAGTAGTGAAGGTTTCTTTGCAATAGGTTGACCACCACTTTCCCTGCCCATAATGTTTAACGATCGATGAATCGTGCACCTCAGTGACCGTAAATTTCTGTGATTGGCTGCGGCTCACTATCAAATGAGTCGCCTCATTGAGTCAACACACGGTGATCATCAGCTAATGCTGCACAGCGACCGGCTGGCCGACGCACGGGGCCATAGCCCATGCTACTGCCCTTTGCTAATCTCGGAATTTCATAGTTTCCATACGCCTCTAAAAATTACAATTAATGTGGACAACGGTCCTTATGAAACGCTGCGGCTGCCCATATAGAACCCGAAAATGCAAAAAAAAAAAAACAAAAAAAAAAACGATAAAACGGGATATCCCCCCCCCCCCCCCCCCCAACATTCGCCGATTCAATAATTGAATAATTATTTGTGGACATATTTTTACATGGAAGAAGTACAACTTATCTCCGATCTCATCCTAGGAGCAAGATATTACATTGTAGATTTTCGGGTCTATAACTTATAGACCCACTTCCCGTGGGCCTATCGGACTGAAAATAATCTCAATGGATTCAGCACCCAAAAAAAAAAATGTGTCAACACCAAAATCAACTTCCGCCCGCTTCTGATAGAAGGTAATGGTATTGAGCGAAATGGAAGCACTCAAAAGTAATGGGTTTGGGCACAGAAGATAGAAGACACGGAATGGGTATTGTCTTTGGGCCCATTCGTCAATATTCATTATGCCAATTTTCATTAGTAGTAGTGCATTAGGTCGACCTATGAAACTTTAATAAGTCGACCTAATGAACATTAACATTAAATGATTGATATAGGTAATGGTCTTACAAAATGCTAAACTATTTGATCCGTCAGCCATCGGAACGCATGTTCAACTGACTCAAACCGTCGCTGAATAACACACAGATAACTCGCCCAATATCATTACCAAATGCGCTCGTTTGCTAAGACTCGACATTGCACTCAAGCTCAATACCGTTGCTGAATCTTGGTCCTAAATCATTGGGCTTCCGTCGACCTCTCACTTTCATTTGGCCCAAAGTCGTACCGCCCGGAAAATTGAGCCACTATACACAGAACCCAAATTTATTTCGGAATCGTTTTTAGCATGGAACATGCTTTAGCCATGCCCAAAAACGATTGATGGGAGGGAGACGCGGGAGTGTCACGTTTATATAATACGCAATAGGTATAATATACCTTAGGCCACCAGTTCGGCATCCTCTTTTGTCTTAATGTTAGGGCACTAGTTCGGCGTTCTCGCCTGACGTACGTTAGGCCACTAATTCGGCATCATCACTTGTCTCACCTCAGGCCACTATTATAATACTAGTTGGGCGTCGGACAAGTAATTATTACTTTTCCAACACGCAAGATGGGTTTCAGTACCACGGTTAGTAAAGCATGTTCCATGTTTCTTGAATTTCATCCTTAGGCTCTAAGCAAAGAGCATATTATGCTCTTACATATGTACGAGAAGTTCAGGCGCCAGGGGCCAATTTTTTTTTTTTTTTTTTTTTTTTTTTCGGTTCAACACCAACTATTTCTTATAGCAGGAAAACTGAAAGCAGAAATAACGTACGAGTCCTCCCAGTTCGACCAAATCCCGAAAGCGGCGTTTGCGGTTGGAAAACCTGCTTGTGGGAGATTCCCCACAAATTTCATGTCAATTGAGAAGAATCAATAAATCGTGAACTCATAAAAAATTATTGGAAAGCTTCAACAATGTGCTCGCTCATTCCGGTTCCGTGGGTGACATTGTGAGACATGGAGAAAACAACAGTCTGTATAAACGGAGGAAATACGTCGAACGTTAAGCACAAAAGGTGCGAAAGAGAAAAACAAGGGAAACTGGAGGTAAAATTGTGGGGTGCCCCGTTTGTTAAAAGCTCAAACACTTCGTTGGGACGGTTGCTTCAGATTCGTTAGTTTGCACAGAGGAAAGCAGGGGAATTCGCTTTGCCGTAAATTGGGCCAAAAAGTTTGGGACCGAAGCGATGGTAGATTTTTACATCTTTCCATTTTTCTTCTCGGACGAGTCCCGGAGAGAAGAGGAAAAAAAAGTGTTGGTTGTCAGTCAATTTTAAGGGCTTGAGGGGAGGGCGAGAGTTGTTTGGATGGAGCGGATATGCCGGGAGCAAACAAGAGGCGGTTTTCGGGGTGAATTCAAGCTCAGCCTTTCGGAAGAACTTTCAGCGCTGAGTTGTTAGTTGAAAATTGGCAGGGGAAAAAAAAAAAACAGGGGTCAAGAGAAGAAATGTTACTCGAGGAATACCACAGAAGGGTTCTCGATTTGCTCGACCGTTGAAAAGAGGCTGTGCTCATCGGTATGGAAATTTCAAGGGTAAGAGTGTGTGCAAAGGAATACTCGTGTTCCGAGGGACAGCGAAAACCCCAGCCAATGCAAATAACAATCTACTATGGAGGATGCACTTAGGTTCTGTCTCCGACAAATATGGCCGCCCCACCGCTTGAAAAATATGAAGGTAAACCCCCGGCAACGGTGTTATGCCAAAGTTGGATGTGTTTCACTGACAGTTGCCCGACCCTTCAAGACGTTTCGAACGACCACGTCTCGAGACGTTTTACTCTCGAGTTCGGCATCGATATTTCTTTTGGTTGGGGGTGATGTATAAACGTTTGTTGAAATACCAATCGATACTAATAAACATATTTGGTCACTAAGGAGGTTCGTGATGAACTGAAGCTTCAGTAACTCGTTAGCGGGATTTTTCTAATAGGCATACGTCGTCGAGGAGATTTCAGTATTGACTAGCCATCCTATGTGTGTGGCGGGGGTCGTACAGACAGACAGACAGACACGATGAGATTTAGTGGTATAGGTTGATGATGATTAATGATTGACAGAACGTTGATTTCAAGAAAACCGACCATTTTGACCTCGTTGACGTCATAAAAATAAACTTTGAAAATAATTTCATCTTCCAACGACTCGTAGACATTGACAAACGAACCTGTATTTTACGACAAAATAGGTTGATGGTGACTAAAGTAAAAAATGTAGGTTAAAACACGGTTGTTAACCAATTTTGACTAGTTATTCAAACGAGTCTTCATTACATAAATTGATGTGTTGGTCGTCGGTCATAATAATGAAGTCAATAGTCATGCTGCAAAATCTGGTGGAATGCAGGGATTCGTGTTTCCTTCAGCCTTCTACACCAGTGAATTAATAATTGTGTTGTATTGATAATAAATATATTTTGTTTTTTAGCAAGGAACATGCTTCAGCCGTGACCTAACTGCCAAAAAACGTTAGTCCGGGAGTCACGTTGATATATACGTAATATATACACATAATATGTTTATATATTATATAAACATATTATGTTAAGCCACTAGTTCGGCATCCTCACTTGTCTTACCGTTAGGCCACTAGTTCAGCGTCAGGCCACTTGTTTGGCGTTGAACAGTTACTTTTCGAACATGCAAGATGGGTTTCAATTCCACGGTTCCAAAAATGAAATGCCCGTCCGTCGTCCACGGACTGAGCCGTTTTGGGCAGTAGGTATAGTTGGAATTTTTTTCCAAACTCGGAAATTTCGACAAAATAATCGATTCACCATCTAGTTGTGCCAGCAAGGTTTTCAGCGCTGTGGGGCTACGGGAGGGGTGTTCGAAGGATTTCGGCAATGGGGTAGAGTTAAGTGGCGTTTTCGAAGTATTTTTGGACGTAGAATCCATTTTTGTGTGCCATTGAACGATCCCATTTCACCGTAGGGATCTATGGGGCTAAAATGAGGCTACGAATTGGATTTTTGAAGGATCGCAGGAGGTCAAATAATGTTAAGGTGTCGTTTTCCGAGTGATTTTGAACGCAAAATTTTTTTTTTTTTTTCGGGTCCCACATCGATCAAAACATTGTAGGAACAACAGAAAAAACAACTAAATTTTTTCTAAAATCATTTCTTAATAACACAGAATTAATTTTTGCACACTAATTGTTATATTATTATATAATTGTTTAAACCCTAATAAATTTATTATTCTTTGTAATAGGTTAATAATTAACAATACCCATCGTTAATATTTCACACCCATCGTCCAGTTTATCTAGTACAATAATTATATAGCAATTCCAAAGTAATTATTACCGTAATTAGTAGTTACAGATTAAATGGTTTATTTATATCTATATTCTTCGTAAATAACCTATAGAAACTGAAATGTTGTGTATGTTGAAAAGTATGAATCGGAGTGTGCTGGAATTTTAATGAGGAGTCCGAATTTTCCATCGGATTAAATAAAAAATTCTGTTTAAAGCATGATCATTATGAATTCATAGACAGTTACTTAGTAGCCGAATAAAACGATAAGTAGCCAGACTTCAACGCCTGCGAGTTACATCACAATGGCCTCTGGGCCAAGAAAGCTGAAGATGACACGTTTCTTCGAAGATTCGTTAGAGTGGGTGATGGTGAAAGTGAAAGTGGGTAATCGATCGAATAAAAGAAGACCCTCCCTTCTATTTGATGACCTTTGAATCTTCCCGAGTGACCCCCCTCCAACCTTCACAAAGACACACAGGGCCGCCACAATACCGCTAACCGCCACAACAGACAGGCCAATTCCATAAACCTCGACTGAAAAGTCCATAGACGGAGAGCGTGTGGATGAACATGCGGCATTTGACTCCATCACAATAATTGACCGTCACCTTAACGCGAAAACATACATTCACCATTAATTCACCTTCTTCTTGCTCAAAAATGTAAACTTCAAGCTCGAGCATATCATACGTTGACCTTCGTGTCTGGGCTGCTTCAACGTGAAAACGTCGATGGTCGTCCGTTCTTCCTTCGTCCACAACCTCCGCGGCCATACTCACGCCTAACCCTACATAACCTTTTCTCACCGTCCAACATTATCCGGACTGTCGTGTCTGACCATAATCTCGTTCGTGCTCGTCAAAACCATTTACCCCCCTTTCTCCATTCAGACAAACATCCACTCAGACCCCTCAAGAACGTTCCGTTCGAAACCCTCGTTAAATGTTTGACGACGGAAATAAATAACGATTATTGTAACCAAACCCACATTAGCTTGCCGAAAGAGCGCATAAATGTGAAAACAACACTAAAAGACACGTCGCGGCCTCCTTATCGATTTCTTCGCGAATTCACACTGGAACTAATTCGAAGTTTATCCTTTTAAGTCACGAGCAGCCTAACCCCGCATGATGAGACGCTATCAGTACAATAGTTCTAAACGCTGCAAATATTATGAAAGGGCTTATTATTTTTAGGTAAAAATTGTGCAAAAATTAATTGTGTCAATAAAAACGCTGCAAATTTTACACAAGGGTTTATTATTCTTTGATATGGGTTAATAATAATTATTAACCCAGTAAAGTAATTATTACTTTACTGTGCAACAAATAATTCTGCTTAATTCAGAAAATATTTTTGAAAACATTTAAAAGAAAATTTTTTTTCTGTACAATGATAGGACAGATGTGGGACCCCGAAAAATAGATTATGCGTCGAAAATTACTCGGAAAACGACACCTTATTTGACCTCCTGGGATCCTTCAAAATCCCATTTGTAGCCCCCATGAAAGCCCCATAGATCCCCTCGTTGAAATCGAATCGTTCTGAGACCCCCAAAAATGGATTCTACTTCCAAAAATGCGCCGAAAACGACACCCGTAAAAGTGTCGAGTAGGAGCGATTAGGATGAGGGCCTAGGGAAAAAGACGGCGAACTGGTTTGTCAAAATTACAGGTATTCCTATATTACTATTACTATATTCCTACAGCCCAAAACACAATGTGTGTTTTTTTAATGACATAATGACATTATGTCATCATTTAAGGTAAGTTTTTTTCCAACGGTTGAAAAGATTGAAGCACTCTCGGTATAAGAGCAAGGGCAAAAAAAAAAAAAAAAAAAAAAAAAGGCTACCTACATTTCCAACACGCAGTTGACGAACGCTCCACGATTTGCAAAACTGGGTTGGCGGAATCAGTCATTCGGATCAGTCTGGGGTTGTCTCCCACTCGCTCCGCTCGAGTATTCAAACGTGGTCTGGCTGGGAAATGAAAATTCGATTAGATTACATACCGCGCCGCTTAATTTTGTAGCGTCCTACGTGACTTGACGAGACAAGTCGGATCCGAGGGAGAAAGACGGTTAGCATTTTTTTTTTTTTTTTTTCGAAGCCCACAGATACGCGAATGACAGATGGGGTTTCGGGATGTTCGTTTTGTCTGTCAGTGGGGCACTCAACTCAGCGGTGTGTTAGCTTCAGAACCACTCAATAATTGAATTATTTAAGTATTTAACTCTATCTGAATTATTCAGGAAAGGAGCAAGTGGGGAATCCGCCCACACGCGCGTCACTCACTTTTGTTGCATACAGACACGACCATTGGTGATCATTTTTCACTCGCGCTGGTATTTCCCTACTCTTTAAATGACTACATTTTAGTGTTCGGCATTTTAACTAAGTCTGATCACTTTTGGCTGAAAAGAGTTTCCTGACCTCATGAGAGTGGGCATGGGGAACCCAGGACCTTCTAGTGATCCTACTCCAGAACTCCTGGTGGTCTCTGCGGGATGGTTGGACGGAATTGGGGGCAGCATCGAGGAAGCAGTAGGTGTGTCGTACATCTCCAGAAACATTGTTCGCCCACTCTGCTTCCACTTCAAGTGCCTGTGCAGCAGACCCAGGATGAGTCTCATGAGATCTCAATAGTGGATCAGAGGAAAGCTAAATTTTACCCATTACATTAAATTTTGCCAATTTTACCCATTACATTAAATTTTGCAAATTTTGCACGATTGCATTAACCATACTCAGGTGAACCAACATTTAGGACACTTTCTGCCTTCTAATTAAAGCACGTTGATTAACATTCAGGAAGATTCCGTTCAAGGTCTGGTTCGAGGTTTTCCAACGTCGGTTCTGTAGTAATAGATCTCATCTACACGGAACTACGGCCGGTTTCATACCCGGCGTTGAATAAACGACTCCCATTGTTCTGCATTTCCTTCAAACACCCAAATTGCAATATCTGTAATTATTACATGGGCTGAGGAACACTAGTAAACGTTATGGTTATTCTGATCTGATGAAGTATAATCCTGTTGGGAGGCACGAGCGTGAAAATGAAGAAGGTGGCTTCACAAACCTCAAGAGCGGATTTCATGGTTATGGTTAGCCAAACAAAGCATTACGCGTTCACTGACAGGAAATCTCAATGATGGATATGCCTTCACTATTTGTTCAAATGTACCGAAGGGTGATAACATTTTTCGTAATCACTAACTAAGGGTTGGTGAACGTCGTTATGTTGGAAGGTCCAATAAGATTGGGTCCAGAGACTTGTCCCTAATGCTTCTGGAGACGTCTCAACTGAATATGTTTACCGTGTGAGGATTGAAAACGGCCATTTTGCGGGTAAACTGGTCTCCAGAGGATTTCCAGTACTGAAATGGGGATCTGAAATGGGCGGGCTTTTCCTACCGTTTTTCCTCGGGCCTTTTGAGTCGTTTTCCCGAAGAGAAGCTTTCGGTTCAATTTCGGGAGGGGGGGAAAAGAGGGTGTATTTCCCTCGTCTTGACTTGGCCTCCGTCTGGGGATGGCTTCTTTTTTAAAGTGGCAAAGGAAATAAGGTGAGCCCCATTTGGCTGGCGTCCAGGGCCAATTACCAGCCTCCTTTCCTAAGCCCTGCGGGCCTCTTCCCTCTTAAAATGGGAACTCAGTCCTTCCTTGGAAACGAGAATCCAAGAAATGTCAGGAGGTAGGGCATCTTCACAACCTTTGACAGCGTTGACAACATATCTTAAGTACATCCCCATCCCTATCGTAAAATGGTTTTAACTGAGTTATGGGTCAGCGTTTCTTGAGCGCGACTTCTTGGTTTGCGACATTATGAAACTCCCTTGTGATAACGCGGTGGTCCGTATGGGCTTTCGAAGTCCTTTGTCCTCCAGGTTCGAAGGTAGGTAAATATATTCCAGCGAAAGCTCCACCCCCTCGATTTGTTATTACAATTAGGGTTTACGAGGCTGCGTTACGGCGTGGACAGGGTGTACCGTTGATTACGCCTTGTATTCCTGTCCTAAGGCTTTGGCTGTCTTTTGATCAGCTTAGGCTCTCTGGACCACCCCCAGCTCTCTTTTCCGGACATGGACGACAGAGAGGACGGACGGTCACCCTTATTATGGAGTCTACGCCATGGACTACCCGAGCTGAAAAATATTTAGTTATAGATTTTAAAAAACTCGGCCCTTTGGGCCTCGCCAGGGGACAAGCCCTCTGGACCCCCGGATGCTTTTTGCCTAGAGCCTACTGTTGAAATTTAAGAAACATGGAACATGCTTTATTAATCGTGGAATTGAAACCCATCTTGCGTGTTGGAGAAGTAACTGCAGTTACAGACATGTCTGACGCCGAACTAGTGGCCTAAGTGAGGATGCCAAACTAGTGGCCTAACAGTAGGACAAGTGAGTATGCCAAACTAGTGACCTAACGGTAACACAAGTGAGGATGGCGAACTAGTGGCCTAACATATATTTATATATTACATTTATATATTACATAATATATAAACGTGACACTCCCACCAATGGCAGTTCGTCCAGGGGTTCGCTAGTTCAGAGAACCCCCAAAGATAGTGAGAGAGAGGGAAGGGTAGAGTGAGCGAGAGGAGAAGAAAAATTTTATTTACCTATTATCATATCAGTTTGAAAAAGAGCAATAAATTATTGCTATTAAATAGTTTCCGATAGTTTCACAGTTGATGCAAGTTGGTAACAAGTTCTTACTATTTTTGATAAAAGTTCAATTCGGCTGGGGAGTGACGTCAGAACTTGGGTTCAGCCCTTGTTTAGAACCTCAGAAGGCAAAGGAATGATGTCGGTGGGGGGGAGGGGGGATTCTAATTTTTTTTTTTTTTTTTTTTCATTGACACAGAATTAAATTTCTGCATAAGTAACCTATATGGGTCATAATATGAGAATATTATTCTCAGGAAGGGCCAAACGCTGTCCCCAGGGGATTTTGAAGTCTCTTTACCGATTTGGCACACACAAAAAATTCTAGTTATGCTTCTCAACATCCTCAAGTGATACCTGATTTAAAGAATAATAAATTCTAGTGTAAAATTTGCAGCGTTTTTCTCTACGTATGGGTGTATTCCAGCAATTTAAATTGGGTGTTGTGTGATGGGGGGAGTTCCGAAGGCAGTGGGTACAAAATCACGCAGCCGTTTGTGGTTGGAGGATGCTGCACCAGGTTATTCCCCTGCACCCTGGTCAATGCTTGAAATTCCTAGGACTCCTTCTGGGCCCACTATACTAGCACTATGTAGATATATAGAATATATAATACAACTATATTATATATTATACTACACCCACTATCTACACCCCAGAGTTGGGATTATTCGAATAAAAATTTAGTTGAACTAAAGTTGAAACTAAAAACTAATTAGTTTTTAGTTTCGAAAGTGAAACTAAAAACTAATTTAGTTTTTAGTTTGACTTTCGAAACTAATTTTGGAACTAAATTAGTTTTAGTTTCAACTGTTGAAACTAAAACTAATTTAGTTCCACAAGTTAGTTTCGAAGTTGCGAATAAAAACTAAAGTAGTTTCATCTTTTATTCGTAGTTTCGGAACTAAAAATGAAACTAAATTTTTTTTCCTCGCAGACATTTTTTTTCTTCGCAATTTTTTTTCCTCCAGACATAATTAATGACTCATCACCCTAAATTCTTCGATACGTTTCTGAAAACGTTTGATGTTCCCCTCAAAGTGGCGGGGAGGGGAGGAAACTTTAATCTATTCTTCTACAACCCTGAAAAAACGAACTTGTTCGCACCCATCACCCACATTTCGTTGAAACACACACACGAACACACATCCCCTTCAAATCAGTAAAAAAACGCGAGGAAAAAAATTAGTTTCATTTTTAGTTCCGAAACTACGAATAAAAGATGAAACTACTTTAGTTTTTATTCGCAACTTCGAAACTAACTTTTGCAACTAAATTAGTTTCAGTTTCAATAGTTGAAAATGAAACTAATGTAGTTCCAAAAGTTAGTTTCAAAAATCGAACTGAAACTAATAGTTTCAGTTTTTAGTTCCACTTCGGAACTAATTTAGTTTTAGTTTTTAGTTTTAGTTTCAGAACTACTTTTCGCCCAACTCTGCTACACCCACTATGGTTGAGGCTGTGGGGGGCGAAACAGTGTTCAATGGAGTGCCCTGATAGAGCACACTTTCTGCCACCGGCTTCTCATCGTCAATTCCCTCTGAACTTTCCACGGATCTGAGATCACCTGGTGGTCCTGACGATAAGTAATTTTCTCTCGCTCGCTTTCATGGGACCAGAAAAGGGGTCAAATCATTCTCGGGAAACGCGGGAGAGGAGTACGTGTACACGACCGTCGACCTCGACCTGCAGGGAAGGAGCAGCTTCCCGTTTCCTACTGGCGGGAGCAAACGCGAGCAATCAAACGGCTGAGCGTGTATAGTACTAACAACTTCCGTTAGTAAACCGCTTATGGACGTGTTCCCACGTAAGAATAATATAAATAATTATAATAAATTAGATTTACCCCTGTCAAAAGTCGGCTCTTTCCATTGTAAAAATGAGAAGTTGGAGTTGTATGTATTTGGCGAGCCGGCTTTGGACCCTCTATGTCGCAAATTCAGCTACTCCAGAGGGGCCAGTTTTGGCCGATTTCCAAAGCCACCTCCTCCTTCATTTTCCCTTCAGTAGCTCAAAAATTTCCCAGGCCACCTACCGTTTTGTTGGGCTGACCCAGAGGCTGCTTAAATAAGACAAATAGTGCGGGACCGCTAACTATGTGTTGACTTTTAAAATCCGTCTGTAAAACACGAAAATGAAACATGATAACAAGATGTACTACTTTCACCAAGTAGAACACTACAATGTGGAATAGTTGGTGAAAACCCAAGTTTGTCCAGTCAAAATTTTCAATTAAAATTTCGCAAAGCCCGTCCATCATCTTCATCATTCTTGCCTCCCCATCCTTATACGACCGTATCCTAATGAAAACCCCGCTGAAAGGTAAAGTTTTCATCAAGTTAAAATACACTCGGGTTTCCAATCAAGTCACCCGCGAGTTATTCATGAACCACCAGGCTTTCCTTCAGAATTACACAGACCTACCTTCCACTATCAATATTGTTTGTGCGCCGCATATCTTACCATCTCATTATATATCCGTTTCGTATGGCCAATCAATCAGATTTTAAAGTTTGCCAAAGGCGGAAATTACCGTTCTTTTAAATGAATAAGGAAGGTTGTTTTTTTTTTTTTTTTTTTTGGAGTCCTTAATGGTCATATCTCACACATGAACATCTTGAAAAGTAAGATGAATAATTCGATTTAAGGACTGCTTTATACTGGTAATTTACACACTCCCCGAACTCATTACGATTGTAGCCAAGACCTCTACAGCAACAGTAATTACTGTAGGCGCAACAAGATTGTTTACTGCGCTGAGTGGGGAGGAAAAGCCCAAATGAGAAAAACAGGTTTTCATTCTGACGAACGCTCCCAACTCTTTTTCCCATGAATTATTTCGCAGATCTTCCTCAATTAGCTTATTCGACTCCAATAGCCGTTTTTTAATTGCCCGAGAAAGCGTTTTTCTTTATAATCTTTTGGTTCATTTTTTTTAATTTTTTAATTTTCTTCTTTCTGTTACTCAACCTCTCCCCTACGAACCACAATTTGATTCCTTCCACCACAGCGTTCACCGTGACCGAATGCGGGACCTACCATTTTTCGCTAAACAACGGAAGCTTTCAAAGGGCTTTTTCCTACCTCGTGCCTTTCAATCGTCCAGAACCTCAGTTAATTATTCACCTTTCCGGTAAAAAAAAAAAAAAAGGAAGAAAAAAATGTGTGAAAAGCGCTGTATAAAGGTTAACCTCGCAACAATCATCTTTTTTTCACTTCGCCGTTATTTTTCGACCACTTTCGTAGTGAGTTATTCTTTAATAAATAATTGAAAATAGTAGCAAACCTGACGGCCTACCAACTCGTGGAATTCTGGATTTCGTCAGATGCACAGGCCGTTTTAGGACGTGAATAATTAATATTTTTGACGTTATGACAAAATAATCGGTCATACACTACGCATACTCCTCCAAGCGCCTTCGAAGCCGTCCAACGCACCAAAAATTCAATATGTTATAAATAGGGCTCGGATTGATATGCTCGAAAAACACCGAACACAAAAAGGAAAGTGAACGAAAAAATCTACATCTTACTGGGCTATAAATGGGGTTGTAGAAGGACTTGTGGCAGAAAGTCAAATGAGATGTTTTCGAACTAATTTTGGACGTAGAATAAATTTATTGAACTTCAACCCCACCCATACGCAGTGGAGTTCTGTGGCGTTAAAAAAAGGGTCACAGCCTGTGGCTCACAGGAGTGGTTTTTTAAAAGGTCTTTGACTATGGGGTCGAATGAGGAGGCGTTTTCCACGTATGCTTGCACGTAGAGTCCGTACGAGGTCATAATATGAAGGCAAGGTCCGATATATTATATAGGGGCCTCGGACCCATCGGACCTTGCCGTGGATGTGTGGGGCTTCTATGGGACTACATGAAATTTAACTATCCATCATCCGCATCTTCATGTTGCTATCTATTAATACGTTGCTTTTGAAGCATGTCAGGAGGTCGAATGAAGCGTCGTTTTCGGAGTTATTTTGGGCGTTTGACCTTTTATCTGTCCACAACACTATACAGGTAGGAACCTATACATTAAAATTTAATGCAAAATTTCGACAATCACATTTAATTTCAACATTTCAAAATTACATTTAATGTAAAATTTCAAAAATCTTTTTGAATTAGGTACAATTTGTTTGAAAATGATTTTTTGCTGACCGACTTCCAGAACAAGACGGCGACGACAATATTTAGGAAATCACGGATATTTGAAACACAATCATTTCCCTTTTGGGCCTGCCCCTGGGGGAGTCATCCTGCCTTAATTGTTTTGATCCTAGAGAAATGTGCTCGAAAATCACTCGAGTCTCCAATAGTCATTTCCTACCCAGGTCCGGAAGAGGGGGCAGCTTTTTGGTCTTGATGAGGTGACATAATTTGTTACATTTAAAGAAACAATACGCAAAATTATTGCCGCCAGAGGGTTCGGTACATATATGCATAAATGACCAAAAACCAGTTTTTTTTTTTCTTTTTCAAGTAGGATTTGATACAGGTGTGTACCTAATACCTACCGAACACTTAATTTTCAAACTCGAATTTCCCACTAATTCAGGAAACACTCCTCGATATGCGCGTTTCAAGCCTTCATACCGAAGCCCGAATCCTGGCGAAATTTGATGAAAAAAAAACTATTTAGACGATAACCACTATTATAACATGCATTTATAGGTACCTACGCTCGATAAATTTAAATTCTGTTGGCGCCAGAGAGAAGAAAATACTACCAAAAGGCAGCATTCAATGAATACTAGACAGGAAAAAAAAAGCTAATATGCTCGAAGCCGAGCCCTAGTTTTATAAAACTGTTAAAACTAAATGCAGGTGCCCAAAACACCCGCCTAGGTTCATCTCCTATAGCTCCGTTGATAGAAAGATGAAAACCGAGAAAATGTGATCCGAAATATTTTATGATAGAGAGCCTTTCCCGTGTACACCGTGGCTGGTAATATTGATCAATCGTACAGTCGTCAATAAAGGGTGCTTCATCGACGAGTCCATAAAGAAAGCGTTGTTTACAAAAGATCCTTCAGCAAACTGGCGTGACGTATAGAAAGAAGCTCCTGGGTTTATACAACCCCCGGGTGTTTAAATTGCATGAATCAAAACGTTATCGAAGCAACAGAAGATGTTTGTCCGTTTCTCTCATGTTTGCCGGTTTCTTTGCAACCGAACTGTAGATCAGTATTTTGAAGAACTAACGAATAATGGAAGGGTTATTAAAATATCATTTGAAAATTACCCATAGTTGATTTTTGGGTGTCGAGGGTCTAAGAAAAAAAACGCTACGAATTTTTCAAAAGGGCTTTTTATAATTTGGTAGGTATAATTGTGCCAAAATTAATTGTCATTGAAAAATTTTTCAAAAAAGAAAAAAAAACTTTAGCTGGATTGATTTTGCGTACAAAATTACTCGGAAAACGACAATAATTCGACCTGCTGGAATCCTTCGAAGCTTCATTTTTAACCACATAAAAGATCATCAGGATGAAGTCAGATGAATCTGGGACCCCAAAAAATGGATTCTACGTCCAAAAATACTTCGAAATCGACACCTAACTAAAGCCTATAGCCGGAAACGTTCAAAACCCCGACCTCTGTCGCGATTACAAAGGTGCATTATTCCAAGAATAATAAACCAAAAACGCTGCAAACTTTACACAAGGGTTTATTATTCTTTGATGTAGGTTAATTGTGAAACAATTAATTCTGTGTCATTATGGAAAAATGGATTTTGCGTCGAAAATTACTCGAAACCTTACTTGACCTCCTGGGATCCTTCAAAAACCTCATTTGTAGCCACATGAAAGGCCCATAAATCCACACGGTGAAATCGGATCGTTTTGGGACCCCAAAAAATGGATTCTACGTCCAAATATACTTCGAAAACGCCACCCCACTCAGATTTATTCACTTTTCCAACTCGCCGTGAAAACCCCCCAATTGTCGGAGTTTGTTCGTTCAAAATTAATTATTAAAATTTGGATTGAGACGGCGCTAGGATCGGAATTCGCTGAAAAATTTAGGAGTTAACATTTGAAATAGCAAAGTTGGGCGCAAATGCGCACATTTGCACGTAGTTGCGCGAGAGTTCACTCCGAATAGAGGACAGATCCCGAGTCGGTGGGAAAGCATACATATAGGCCTGCATTGGTGGTATACATTTTGGTGAATGGTAGTATATATTAGGAATAAAACTAGTTTAAAGAAAGTAGGTACGCGTTCAAGGGGCTGAGATTTAGGCGGGCTACCAATTGGGATTCGTTCGGCATTTTATTCGCCGAATGTTTTAATATGAATGAAAATCAGATCCAAACCTCAATCCAACTCCCCCGAGATATCCCTAATCTTGGTATTGAAATCTCAAATGAATGTAAAGTATATCTCGAGTACGAGAAATCCAGAGAGTATTTCAGCATGTAGCATGGAAGGATGGAGGTGGAAGGGCAGGAAATATGGAAAAAAAAAGGACGTGGTCATACGTAATACGTATGCCGCCCAGGACACGTACGTAATCTGGTAAGCCCCTCTCCGTCCCAGAGAGGTGAACACGTTTCACCCCCTTGTAGTTTACATGCTAAGCGGAAACGAATTTTAAACAAGACGCGGAAAAAATAAGCCGTCCTGGGATTCCAATCACGTAAGCTCATCTCATCACTTCAACGCGGCAGGGAAAGTCCCTCGGGGTCGTAATTGGGAAGAAAGAGGATGTAAAAGATGCTGCTACAGTAGCTCTGTCCTTTTGGTTTATTATTCTTGGAATAATGCACGTGTATTACTCTTCGAAAGTAGGGATATTTGACTCACATTTTCCGGAGTTCTTAAAGCAGGGCTTGAAATAAAGTTCCTGAAAAAATAAAAGCTCCCTAAATGAACGTTCAAGATGGGAACTTCATTCATCGAGCCCCAGTGAGTTCCGCTTCCAAAAAGTAAGATTTAATTTTGGCCTAAGCCTGGACGTCACGCCAAAATTTAATTTTTCGCTCTTGACAGTAACCGTTCTCGCTGGGAACGAAATTTGTCGTTCTTTAGTTGTTTTCGCTCCCATCTCCGTTTTGGGCCTAAAACACCGCGAATGTGTGAATAATAGGTATGTCAATTTGGACATAAAATTACGATCATAACAAAATAAGTGGAACGAAATTTGAAGGAACAATATTTGTTCGTTTGGGTCAAGGACGTTTCTTTTCAGAATGAAAAAATAACGTTTTCGTGAAGAACGTTAAAATATTCTTCCTTCAGATTTCGTTCCCATGGGAACAGCATTTTTCTGAACTTCATAATTAAAATTATAAATACCGAAATAAGAAATTTTCGTTCTCACTCGGAACTTTATCCAATTTTTTGCTCTTTTCGGGATCGAAGCTGTTTGGGGGAATAGAACGGAACAATACTTCGAGCCCTGACCTAAAGACTTTAGGTCGATTATTGTTGAATGTTTTCATCATAATCTATGTATTACAACCCTTAGATCGAAAAACCATGAAAACGAAAAAATGAATTATGCGAATGGTGATAAACGTAAATTTAGTAGGCAACAAAAATCGTTAATAAAATAGAATTTTTTCTAATTTTTTGAAAAATATCTGACATATTGATATTTTTATACAACATATCGGATTACTAAAACGACATAAATATTTTTCTCAGGGAGATACTGGGGATGAATTCAAGTACGTGTGAAAGGCGGAAAGACGTAGTCGCTCACTGGTCCAGAATGGGCACCGGTTCCTTGGGGCCCCACTTTCAGAACTTTTGGAATAGAGAACATCCCAAGGCCGAGGGTTACAACGTTGGCCTCCCCTCACAGCAACGCAGACGAATCTCCTACTTCCCCACGTACATCAACAGAAGGCCTGCATCGTCACTGCCGTCCCCAAGCAGTAGATTAAAATCAATCAGGGATTGACTGAGGGTTATTCGACCTGTTCACCCCTCAAGCAGTGAAATCTCAGGGAGATACTTCTGTTGATGTACGTGGGGAAGTAGGAGATTCGTCTGCGTTGCTGTGAGGGGAGGCCAACGTTGTAACCCTCGGCCTTGGGATGTTCTCTATTCCAAAAGTTCTGAAAGTGGAGCCCCAAGGAACCGGTGCCCATTCCGGACCAGTGAGCGACTACGTCTTTCCGTCTTTCACACGTACTTGAATTCATCCCCAGTATCTCCCTGAGATTTCCCTGCTTTGAGGGGTGAACAGGTCAAATAACCCTCAGTCAATCCCTGATTGATGATAAATATTTTTGAAATGTCGATATATCGAATTTTCTTCTCCGATAGTTGCACCCCTACAGTATTTTGTAGGTCCTACAGTATTTTAACACGGAACGGGTTTTTACGGAGGTTATTTGCAGCAAACCTGTACCCGCTCTAATGTAATACGATGTTTGTACGACGTTCCTGCTTCAAGAATATTATTCTTTTGTGTTTTGACAAGGCGTACTCCCAAGAGTGTCTGACAGAAGACCAAAACCGTTTTTGGTCGTTTGTTGTTTTTCTCCGAGAACATGTTTTTGGAGAGCAATGGAGAAGAACAAACGGAAAGTCCCAAGAAGCTGGCCCGAGGATGTTTTCAAAAGTTAACGGGGTAAAACGGAGGATGCCTACAAGGTGAGTGAGATAAGGAGGCCCCCAGGGAGCTTTTGGTCCCCGCAATGCCCTCTGGCAACCTCCACATCACCCGTCCGTACTTCGCCCCCCTGCACTGTGGACGTGTAACCGCGAAGCCCCAGTACTTCTGTCCCCTTTCCTTCACCTACTATATCCCCGTTTACTAGGCCCTACGAACGCTCACAAACACACAACCTTGACCATCCTCCTGATGGCTCCTTCGGGGAACCCCCCCTCCAAGTCTGGGGTTCTTGAGGTCAAGCATTACCGCAGGCCGTCGGCTGCCCCGCCAGCACCCCTGCCATCCCTCGACTCTTCCTATCTTAACCCAAAGTACACCGCAGTGGCGACGGACCACTTTCACTACAAAGAAGATCCCTCAGGCCCTCCGTCCCTTTCTCCTAACAGTTGATTTCACATTGTGCGGCTTTGTAACTCAGAATCTCTTGAAAACAAACATTCCAAACTTTGAACCCATTTAATGCTTCTGAACATTTCTCATTTTGTCATGGTGTTGAAAATACCTAAAATGCCAGAGCGTATCTTGACAATAGAGAGGAATAAATCGTCTCCCATGTTTTGGAAATGTTGCTACAGAATCGCGAGTCGTGTGAAGAACGGGAAGAAAGCGAGAGAGAAAAAAAAAGCTGCAAATTTTACACTAGGGTTTATTATTCTTTGATATAGATTACTTGTGCAAAAATTTAATTCTGTGTCAGAAAAATTTGGGAAAAAACATTTTTTGGATTTTTCATTTTTTTTTTTTTTTTTTTTTTACTTGGAAAATATTTGGCCTTCTGGGAACTTTCAAAAATCCCATTTGTGGTCCCATGAAAGCCCTGTAGATCCCCAGAGTGAAATCGGATCGTTAAGAGACCCCCAAAATGGATTCTACGTCCAAAAATACTTCGAAAACGACACCTAACTCGATCCCATAGCTAAAAGCCTTCAAAAAAACCCTCCCCAAAAAGAGCCTTCAAAATACCCCAAAGCCGAAACCCTTAAAAAACCTTTCCCCTAGCCCCATTTTAGCCCCACGGGTTTGGGCGATCAGGCTGAAAACCGTGCGGGCACAACTAGATGGTGAACCAAGTATTTTGTCAAAATTTCAGATTAAAAAAAAAAATTCCTACGGCCCAAAACGACAGGACCATTCCAAGAATAATAAACCAAAAGCATCCGGGGGTCCAGGGGGGTTTTTAAGCGGGGACGCGTGTTTTGCACAATTTACAACGAAGAACATTAAACCCTCGTGTAAAATTTCCAGCGTTTATTGCATTCACTCATGCTTGACTGGTATGCCTCAAATATTTTAAAATGGTAGGCATACCCTGAAAATGGCCAGGCACGTTCTATTATAGATGCCAAAGTCGATTATTATTACACGCCAAAGCTGTTACAGGACAGGCTCACAACTTCAAAACCGTTTGGAAGATTGGTTAGATAGCGGTTTTGCATGACGGATTGGTCAAAAATCAGAATGGCGAGAAACAGGGTCACTGAAACGTTTATCGCTCTTCGCTCTCGATTTTCGAGGCCTCAGGGCTCGGCCCTGACAAATGAATTCGCCGTATGCCCGAACGGCTTTTCACAACTGGAGGCTTTCAATGTCGCCCGACCCCCCTGCGGAGGCGGACATCAACAAAACGGCCATTCATTCGAGAATCTCCAATTCATCGAGTTATCGAGCAATTTTTCAATTTAAACGTGAATTCGTCCTTCGGTCCCCCTCCAACTCCCTGAACGTTTCCCGCGTCCTTGTTGAGGGTCGGCCGTGCGAGGCGTTACTGACAAGGGCGACCGACCAGACGAGGATTTGGTGCACAAAAAGCCATTGAAATTGTTCTCACAAAGACCACCGATGGGTTTGACGCGAGAGTTCTATAGAGTAAACTTGTGCAAAAAACTCACCCATGATCAACCGTTTCGCCATTCGGAAGAGAATTTTCCCACTTTGAGCCTTCTCCGACCAGTTTCCTAATTGATGGCGGTCATAAATCCAAATGCTCAACTGCTCCCGCCCTAAGTAAGGAATCCCTCTTCGAAGCAGTTTTCTCCGCTGAGTAAAGTGAATCATTACCAGGACGAAATGGATTGATGGGGTGAGTGACACTCGTTTTTAAGCTCCAAACTCATTAAGATCTAGAAGGGCTTATCTGGCCCGCTCTCTGGAATTATTTCGTGAAGAAGGGAAGTCCAACTAGCAAATGCGGAGATCTTCAGCTTATTTGGAGCTTCAAATTCTCGGACCGCTTCAGAGAATTTAAACTGTCTTCACAGCTGTATCGACCGACAAGTACTTTATTTTCAGAAAACAATTGCTGTTATAGCTTTCCATCCTTTCGGTTTATTATTCTTGGAAGAATACACATTTGTAATCGAGACGGAGGTCGACGATTCCGATCGTCATCAAATATTGACATTATCCGTTTCAAGAGGTCTACTGTCCAAAACCGAAATGTCCGTCCGCCGTCCGGGCCGTTTTGGGCAGTAGGAATTTTTTTTTATCTGAAATTTTGCCAAAACACTTGGTTTACCATTTACTTGTGCCCGCAAGGTTTTCAGCCCGATCGCCCAAACCCGTTGGGCGCTATGGGGCTACGGGAGGTTTTTTTAAAGGCTTTTGGCTATGGGATCGAGTTAGGTGTCGTTTTCGAAGTAATTTTGGACGTAGAATCCGTTTTTGGGGGTCCCAGAACGATCTGATTTCAGTGTAGGGGTCTATAGAGCTTTCATGGGGCTACAAATGGGATTTTTGAAGGATCCCAGGTCAAATATTTTCCGAGTAAAAAAAAAAATTTATTAACACACCTATTTTATTCTCGTATAAGTAACCTATATCAAAGAATGATAAACCCTTGTGTAAAATTTGCAGCGTTTTTATTTTATTTTTTATGTATTTGCGATGGGGGTCAAAAATCGTTTCACGATGTGTAGATTCCAAAAATGAAATGTCCGTCCACCGTCAAGGTCATCTTAGCAGTGGGAATTTTTATAAATCTGAAATTTTGTCAAAATACTCGGTTCCCCACGTACTTAGTTGTATCGAGGCACTCTGTGGGCTTTAAAAGGAGGAGGTTTGGAGGGTTTCCGACCCATTGAAACCTGAGGAAACAAATATTGTACCTACACCAAAATGTTTCACAGGTATGACAAACCAACTCAGTATAGGTACGGATGAAACTGAGTAACAACCCTTGTTTCATTCTGATGAAGGAATCGGTTTGAACAGTCGTGGTGAGACAATGCCACCGCTTATAAATTCCCACGAGACTTCATTACCCTTGACCTTTGGAGAAATCATGACTCATCAGCTTAGGTCAACTATTACCGACTAGTGATGTAAGTATCGATGACGCGTGTTAACTTTTTAAACGCATCCACCTCAGCCGCGCGATGGGTCGATATCACCACGGACTTGGTACAGATGAACTTGGAATGAACAAAAATACTATATAATATATATATATATATAAAGTATCTTTGTTATAAAATACATACTACAATTTACTACAAAATATAAAGCATATTATAGTATTTTTGTTCACTACAAGTTTATTATGTTTACGGTACCAACTCCATCACATTATTATATCTACGGAACTTGAAAAAAATAAAAATAAAATAAAAAATAAAAGTCTTATTTGGTGTTAAATGTAGTTAAAGGGGTTGAGCCAGTTTGAGGTTAAAATAAAAAATATTTAGCCTCCTGGGGGCTTTCAAAAATCCCATTTGTGGCCCCATGAAAGCCCTGTTAATCCCCACAGTGAATTCGAATCGTTCTGGGACCCCCAAAAATGGATTCTACGTTCAAAAATACTTCGAAAACGACACCTAACTCTACGCCATAGCCGAAACCCTTAAAAAAACCCTAACGTAGCCCCACTTTAGCCCCATAGCGCGCCACGGGTTTGGGCGATCGGGCTGAAAATCTTGCGGGCACAACTAGATGGTAAACCAAGAAACTATTTTGTCAAAATTTCACATTATTAAAAAAAAAATTAAAAAAAATATTGCCCAAAACGGCCCTGACGGCGGACAGACATTTCGGTTTTGGAATCTAGACCTTTGAAACGGATAATGTCAAATTTAGAGGCCGATCGGAGTCGCCGACCTCCGTCGCGATTACAAATTGTATTATTACAAGTATAATAGTCCAAAATCGCTCTATATAGTTTAATAACTCCGAAAAATTATCCTGTCTGAACCACCTCAACAACCCAAGGTACGAACGTAGGTTTCTAGTGCGTCCATCCATACAAGGTTGTTTTGAATATCGCGCAGGGTGATTTCACCCTCGGGTGTTCCAGCAACCAAACGACCGACCTTGTTTATCGATTTGTGACAAACCAACAGATTTTGCTTCCCCTCGTTAATAGAACGCAACAATAATCTTTGCAACTCATTTCTTTTCTCGTGGCACGATTTTTGTCATTTTGCTTCCGAGCTTACAGTAGGACCTTCGTTAGCGGAAGCTTTGTTTTCACTTTGTCTGTCCGCATTTCCTTGTTACACCCATAACTTCGACAATACTGATCCGATTTTGGTCAAATTTTCAGGGATTATGCGTGTACGGTCGCTTATTAATTTAATGATGATTGAATCAGCGGTTCGCTCTGTGCGTGCGTGAACGTAATTTTCGAGTTACAGTCAAAAGTCCGTCTTGGTGTGATGACCAGAGGAGTTTAATTCCACTTTTGGCCGTTTTTTTTAAACGGATTCTGCGTCTTTGGGATAGGGCATAATATGCCGATATTATCGCGTCAAGAGTCGCTTTATTCCTGAATGGTTGATAATATAAACCAAGGAGGATATTATCCTCTAAAAGCTTGTTAAAAGTCGGTTTACCAACGAACTGGCTTATATAAATCCCCTTATTTTCAGAAAAACTTATTGTTTATCAAAGTGGATTTTATCAATCCGTTACTGGTATGTTAGTTTTTCACTTCTCATCGAATGGGCTTACATCCAAACTAATATTTTCCCTTCTAATTCGAATATGATTCATTACCTAACCGGAAGAGGGACTGTGCCTAAACCCTAACCCGGGCTGAGTGGGGCTAAATAGGGGCTACGGGAAGGGTTTCAGCTATAGGGTCGAGTTAGGTGTCGTCTAATAATCAAATTCGGCTGTATATCGGGGTATTGTTTGAACGCGAGAAAGCTACGTGCCAGGTCCCCCTTGGCAGTGTATTTTCAAGTTGACAAAGATGGCAAGGGTGTTTCCTGCAACAATTCCCACCTTTTTGTACCCCAGAAAAAAATTCTCTTCTCGTAATGAAAACCGTTACCTTTGTACGAGAAGAAAAAAGAGACCTGTTGTTATAACTCAACCCCCGCGAGGTTTCCCATTAATTTTTATCTATCTGATTACGTACATATATGGCAATGGCGAAAAAAGAGAAGCGAATGAAACAAACAACAGAAGTTCCACCCAGCAGACCTTGTAAATGCGCGTGGGATTATCAGGAAAAGTGAAGTTACCGAACGCAACTACCAAAAGGTAACCTAGGTCAAAAAACGTGGCGACTGTAACGGAACGCAACTATAAAAAGTCGCGCTAGACAATTGGAGATGGTAGGCCTACCGGCGATTCACGACAGACAGATACGATCCTATCTCCAAGCAAACACCTTTACCTCAGATAAGATAAATTAACACAGCCGAGTCGTAAATGTTGCCTCTCTCTGAAGCCTTTGCGAATAGCTGAGAAAATAACGGTTTTCGCATTCAGACTTTTATTACCTAGGCGGTGTATCGAAATTCAATGTCAAACAAGAAAGGGGAAAAATTCCTGTAAAAAAAAAAAAAAATAATAATAATAATAATAACGATAAACGACAGCGCATAACGAGCAGTGTTGGGCAGAAACTAATTCCGAAACTAAAAACTAAAACTGAAGCTAAATTAGTTGGTTTTCACAGACTAAATAACTAAAACTATTAGTTTTAGTTTCACTTGAGAAACTAACTTTCGAACTAAATTAGTTTTTAGTTTGAATTGTGAAACTAAAAACTAATTTAGTTTTAAAGTTTAAGAATGAAAATAAAACTAATAGTTTTAGTTCTTAGTTCCAATAAAAACTAAAAAACCTTTTTTGAGTGTAAATATTGTGAATATATTTTTAGCTGATCTTACACGGTAGGTGATGTGGGAAGGACTAGAGAACATGGATGTATCCACCATATATATATGGTGGTATACCTCCGCGTCCTCGGGACTTGCCTTTGGGAAAATTTAATCATTTAATGATCATTCATTCGACAAGCGATCAAGAATCTAATATTGGCAAAATCGATCATTGATTACTGACCCAATTTCTGTTAAAAAAAAATCTATTTAAACCATAAAATCGACAACCAATCGAAAAAATGGAACAACATCAAAATTATTCATATTTAAAAAATATATTAATAAGAAAATTTTAGTTTTTATTGGAACTAGGAACTAAAACTATAAGTTTTAGTTTCACTCTGAAACTAAATTAGTTTTTAGTTTCACAATTCAAACTAAAATCTAATTTAGTTCGCAAGTTTGTTTCAAAAGTGAAACAGTTTCACTTGCTTAATTACTAAGAACTAACTTGGTTCTAGTTTGAATCATGAAACTAAAAACTAATTACTTTGGCGATTTGGTTGAACTACATTAAATGTTAGTTAACTACTACCAACTCTGGTAAGCGACTTCAGTATTCGAAAGGGGTTCATACTCAGCATGTAAATGTCGGTATCTTACAAAATCCAGTCAATCCAGACTGCATTCCGGTAGGCGGGTTGCCAGTGGCAGCAGGTAACAGTGATCTGGGTCAAGGTGTCAGGGGACAGAGGAGTTCGATCTTTCCCTGTCGGAGCACTTGATCACTTTGATCAGCACACCCTCCTCATACCTGAACTCGAATGATGCATACAGGGCTCATGGGAGCGTTGACGGCCCCATGCTCGGGTTACGTGCCGCACACACCAATCAGGAGCGTGGAAAAAAAAGTCGGATAGGGAGAATCCTTGCGAGCTACGCCACATCCGTGTCGAGCGCTCGAGTAGGAAGAACTTCTTTGAAAATATAGAGACAAAAATCCTCCAGTTGAGTCAATTCTTAAAACAGTCATACTTCGTGCTAATCATACTTGAGTCATTTCGTGATTAAAACGAAAAAAAAGGTATAGAAAGTGAAAACACGATATATACCTTTTTCAAGAATATAAGACTGGAAGAATATATATGTATATTCTTAAATAAGGCGAGAATATACGAATACAGGCTGGAAGATACAAACGGCCGAGATTCAAACGTGTGTACAATGCAAAAGGGGCGCCCAAATGCTCAAGCAACGTTGAAACCTTCATTAATAGTAAAAGCTCCCTGTCAAAGTGCTGTTTGGAGATACTTAACAGTTTTACTAGCATCTGCTGCCTCTTTGAAAAGGATTGACGAGCGAAAGAAGGACTCGTCGAAATAGGGGACTCCTAAGTATTTACTGCGTACTTGTAAACAGAACAAGAGGGCACCGTATGTGTTGGAACAAGCGGTATTGCAGACAGAGCACCTTTGTGAGCCGTCGAAGCGAATTAACAATGCAGTGCAACACTATCCGGCAGAACTGTGGGTAGGCACACCTCAATTAGCACAGCAGTTTCTATATATGATGAGCAAGGGAATATCGTTGGCCAGATACAGATCACAATGACATGGACCAAAGATCCAAAGATTAATGCACCAGCCAAACGCGGCTTTTGCTATTGAAAACCTCAAGTGGCCCATTACCGACCTGACGACTTAGTTTGAATGTTGAATGCAAGGCCCAACAGGGATTTTTCACCTGCAAACACTCCCCAAAATGTCAAATATGTAGAAAATAAATGAGAAATTATGAAGCTGACACTTCACACAGTATTTAATAGGACAATGCATCCTGTAAAATAATAGATGTAGAAACAACTGACAAATATTTATGAGCACCACAATCGCACACCCTCTTGAAAACGACTGACAAGTCGAAATATTGATTTAGTTAGATTTTCTATAATGTAGAATATAATATATTCTTATAGAAAAATTTGACCCCTGAGGTATGTCTTGAATTTAATGTGTCTAAATCTTCAAAAACGTGTACAGTAATAGAATAATTAATATAGAATATTAATTATTCTTATATTAAATATAGAATATATAAAATTTGTATTAAATGGACGAGAAATCACATACAAAAAACTTTGGTTACCTTATGATAAAATTTTCGACATTCAGTCGTCATCAGTAAATATAGAATATAATATATTCTTAATATTATTATATTTTTCGTTTCTTCTTTCGACATTAAAAATTTTATGATATGACAATGTGCACTGTTATAATATATTATATCGTTATGACACACAATGACTGAGCTCCGACACTATCAACACCCGGTTCGTAATTGTAGTTCTCACTTTTCCATTGTTACTTCACCTCCGGGGATGACGTTCTGCCTGTCAAGTTGCACCTCCATCCCAACACCTGTCGAAACAAAACATTCACCCAAACGGGCGAAAAAAAAAACCGGGCGAACTAACGAGAAAAAGTCGAACGTCTGGCCTTCGAAATTTCATCAAGCAATTAGCGAAACTATTTTAACTGGACGTCAAGAGGTGAACATAAATGTCAGGGATGACCATTAGCGGTGTCAGACAGTTAAGCCCGGGTTGCCCATCTTCGTAACAGACGGCGCTCTTTGATTAATGCCTGTTTTTGTTAGAGCTACACGATGTTAATATGGCGAGGAATGATGGATTGTACCGTGCGAGACGCGTTCCTGCAAAGTGACAGCCTCTCAAAACCTCGATACACTCACGCTGTGAACAGGCCGAGGGGAGATAGTGACATCCGACATGGAAGTGGTTTCCTTGTTCGAAAGCACGACTAAACAGGGGAAACATTTATTATTGTATTGTATAATGACGGTGTAATCCGCGTATCTCCAAAACTTCGTTACTGAATTCTATGGATTAAAATCGCTGCAAATTTTACACAGGATTTATTATTATTTGATAAAAACGCTGCAAATTTTACACAAGGGTTTATTATTCCTTGTTATAGGTTAATTATACCTACTATTTTTTTTTTTTTTTTTTTTTTTTCAAAAATATTTTCTTGATAAAAATAATTAATTTGTGTAGGACCTACATTGTTTGGACAGATGTGGGACCTCGAAAAAACGGAGAAGATGCGTCAAAATTACTCGAAAAACGACACCTTATTTGTCCTCCAGGAATCCTTCAAAAATCCCATTCGTAGCCCCATGAAAGCCCAACAGTAAAATCGGATCATTCTGGTACCCCAAAAAATGAATTCTACGTTCAAAAATACTTCAAAAACGATACCCCATTCGATCCCATAGCCGAAACCCTCCCGCAGCCCCATTTTAGCCCCATAGCGCCCCACGGGTTTGGGCGATTGGACTGAAAACCGTGCGGGCACAGCTAGATGGTGAACTGAGTATTTTGTCAAAATTTCAGATTAAAAAAAAAAAAAATCCCTACAGCCCAAAACGGCTCGGACGGCGTCTAAAAAAAAACGGCGTCAAAATCAAAAGCGTCTCAAAAATCAGTGCCTCCCTTTGTCTTAATAAAGTCAAATTTTGAGGCCGATCAGAATTTTCAACCTCCATTGCGATTACATAGGTTTATTATTCCAAGAATAATAAACTAAAATTGTGCAACAATTTATTCTTTGACAAATTATTACAATAACCCAAAACGGCCTAAACGGCGGACGGACATTCGACGTTTGAAATCAATTTTGAGACAGATCAAAATTTTGAAGCAGTGGGGTCGTAGTATATTAATAATTAATTATTAATTATTGGTGTTGTGTTTTGTATATTCATCAGTTATTAGTTATATTCTAATTAATGAATATAATAATATTATGTATATTATATTCATTAATGAATATTATTCATTAATGTATATATACAACATGAATGAATAGGTATACTAATTAATAAGGGATTCTAAAAATCTATAAAATACTAACCATTACGTTTCTATTCTGAAAAACGTATAATATACTTCTTAATTGATTTTTAAAGGTGATGTTATTGCCTTTAAAAACGGCGGCTGGAACCTGGAGTATGCCAGAAGTGATTATTGACGTAGGAAAACAAATTCCTACGGTCTGAAAAAACACCCGCTTGGGGCCATTTAACGGAAAGTTTTTCGAACATCCTGGAATAGGTAATGTCTCTCTTTGTCAAAATTGTTCCGTCTTACTTATCTTAAATTTACGTACTTATACGTAAAAATGACGTAAAATATTTAAAGTACGACACAAAAACAAGTACCTAGTTGTTTGGGTTAAGAAGATTCTGGTCTCTTATACAATCCTCAGTTAGAAATTCGTTCTTTTTAACCGAGTTTCACGAATGAGAACTAGTTTTTTTTTCTTCCTTCTCGTTTCTTTCTTTGCCTTTCAGTTCCATAACAGCGTTGGCGTCGTCTTTTCTGTAACGGATGATGGACGACGTCTTGTCATCCCTGGAATTTGTGGAAACTCCCAGAAGCATCCAACCTCCTCTGCAAATGAACTTTCACTCGTCTCCGGCTGACCCTTGCATAACTCCGTCTAAGTGCCTAATCAACCGCTCAATGTAACGGATTGCCTCAAAGTTCAAACCAAGCCACCTACACCTGTCCCTCCGCCCACCGAGTAATCGAAAATGACGTCATTCTGCGTTGATTTCGTCCTGCGACACGCTGATGAAGGATACCCTGGGAAGGCGACGTTCCTGGTGGAACAGCTCCGGTGAATGTGAAAATTGACGTCTTGAAGAACTTGAGGTTTGTTAATTAAGGGGAATGGGCCCAGGCCTCTCAGCCGTCAGGAGCAGTTATGAAGCGGGATAACTAGTCTCGTTTGTTTTCCACCTTTTTCGGTGAGGGCCACAAACAAAAGAGAAACTTGACCCCACTAACAGGCTGGTCGTGTTTCCCGAAAAAAAGGAACAATATCCGCCCGTTGTAAAGCTCGGAACAGAAAATTTCACTTCACTATGGGCTTTCGATTTATAAACAAAAGGAGCGATAACAACTGCTGGATAAAAAGAATGAGGGATAAGGCATTTCATTATTTTGAAGTATTAACAGAGCACAACATCTCTCTTTAATATCGACAGTGCTGTCGTTAATCCTCTTTTCTCCATTATTTCGGGAAAATCTTAAGGCAGTGATGGCGGGTGAGATGGCTACACATCCAGGAAGCGGGAACTTGAGAGTAGAGCTCCTTCTATTCCGGCCATTAAATAACTCAGGGTTAACTTCGACATGGAGGTTGGGCGCAAATGAGCGCTCCTGTGCCAACAAAAAAAAAAAAAAACTGCCCCATTTCACAGGACTATTTTTTCCCAGACTGCTTTGATTGAACTGTTCACACTGTTCAAAATCTACTGCGCACTCACCCGACACTACACGGGAGTCACCGGTAGTTAGAGAATTACCCTGATTTTTATGCTATAGCAAAGGGCATCATAGGACACGTCAAGATTTCTAACCAGGGTCATCTTCCTTCTTGGAGAGCCCTTCAGGATTCGAAGGAAGTTCTCCAGATGACTCCCACACTTTTGAGACAGCGGAGTCATCCGCAATGTGACCCTTGGGCTGGCATTGGCTGAGGAAGGCGAAGGAAGGCTGATCAGAGCTTTTCAGAAGAAGTGTCTAGAAGATGCTCTGCCAGAGCTTTACTGAGCGCAGTTCCATGGCTTTGCTCGAAGCGAATAGTTATGCAGTTTATTGGACAGAGCCAAAGTAAAGGAGTCAGTTTTCCCCCACGGTCCTTGCTGCTAATGGGCGAGCTAAGGTTCTGCTGACTTCTTCGTCGGTGCGGAGATTTCCCACCAAAAAAAAAAAAAAAAAAAAAAAAAAAAAAAAAAAAAAAAAAAAAAAAAAAAACGACCGTCTTGAGCCTGAAAGCCAATGAGAAACGTAGAATACGTGTTTACGTTGTAATGTAACAATGGAAGGGATATTAAAAATTGAAAGTAGAAATGTATAATTAATGAGTAATGTATTTTCTGTACCTACATGTGCTAGGTAAAATTCTCCACTTCAAGGAAAAATGTTGAATCATGGATATGTTTCTACTCTACTGCATAGTAACCAAATAATTAATGAGTAATGTATTTTCTGTACATGTGCTAGGTAAAATTCTAAAGTGTTAAAGAAGTTTCGTTTCCCTAGCAACGGTTACGTGACGGTTTCGTGGGTCGCTTTTTGGCAATTAGGTCTCTATAAAAACGTATTCTACGTTAAAATCAGCTTTGTGATACATTAGGGAGGTAGTAAAGCTGTAGGGAGAAGAGGCGACTACTATAGTACCTGAGCCAAGACCAGCGTCGGCGCACAGTGGGACAAAACGGCATTTTTTTAGGGACATTGACACAAAAAAAACTCTCCGGTTTCGGGCTGGATGTATTTCGAATACATATATGTAGTCTTAGTATCTGGAGACGAAGTTTCAATTTTTTTCAACTTTTTTTCAACCTACTACCTATTCCAATTTTTCTCAAGGATCACTATGTACCAAAGAGAGGTGAAATGGCAGTTTTGACGCGTCGCATCGGCGAAGTTTATTATGCCTAGCGTAAAAACTCCTCACATCCGCATTGAGGTCTTCAGAAGGACTCAACGTTGGTAAAAAAATTTGGACGGAAGTCAGGGAATACCTCTTATACCGAAAACGCCGTGTTTTCGAGCAACAATCAGCTCGCAAGTTTTCCCCTCAACTTTCCTCGCAAAACGGATGGCATGAGTGGAAACTATGAAGGAATTTCCTGCGGCAACGTGCGGACCCAACAGACTCTTTTTACGAACAACTTGTGGTCATTTTCATCACATTTTTGGATAACACTGAGCAAAAAATTAAATTGAGCAAAACGTTCGATGACAGTGGGCCTCTGAGAGGTTTTTAGGGTGCTGAATCTGAATTTGAAATCAATTTTTTACGTTGTTGTTTTTTTTTCTCCTAATGAGCAAGCAGGTGTTTTATTATATTGAAAGTGCAAGGGTAGTTGATTTCGGTAATCCATATCCCATCATGATAATACCAAAAATAAAAAATAAATAAATAAATAAAATAAATGATTCCAGAGTTTCCATTAAGTGGAATAGATGAACTGTGGACGGTAGGAAACAGCGATCGACAAAATTTAATGCCTTTTGAGAGCTGATAATCAGTATAATAAGGGAGATGTCAAGCGGCTGACTCAGCTGCGTCGCGATGCTTTTGATGAAATTTGATTTTTTTTTTTTTTTAATCATTGCCCATACCCATTTCTTTTCGTTTTTTTTTTTTAATTTTCATTACTAAATTTCTTTTTTAATCATTGGCTATAGGTACCCTTTAGGTATTGGACGATTTTTAATTATTTTCAGGAGGATCACTTGAACCCCAAAGTTACAAACTCTACTGAATCGACACCAGCAAGTTCACATTAATTCAGAATAAATCCAAGAGTCATCTCACCTTCAAGACCCTTGACCCCCCTTCAACCTCTTGATCAAATTCCTTCATGCGATCACGCAAACCTGGTGTTATTCCATGTGCCATACTCACCCACTAAACTTTCATGAATACCAGGAAACCACGTTCTCATTGTTACTTTTTGGCCAAGGTCAACCCCTCCCCTTTCCACCTTGCTCACCCGGCTGCTCTCATAATAATGTAATAGGTCGTTAGTGAATCTCCATTTTCCTTCCCAGACGCCCCTTTTTCCCGCATGACTTTCACACCCACGAGCCTCGTGAGGTCGAGTTACGACTTGACGAGCCTTGTGGAGTAATCGGTTTTTTTTTCTTCATCTTTTTGTTTGCGACAGTCGCGACCCGACCCGGAATATCAAAATACGCCTTCATTAGCAATCCTGATGTGAAAGTGTGTGAAGTTGTGAGTCATCAAAAAAGCTCGCCGAGAGTTCATACTCGAAAGTTCGATCGGAGGAGGCTCAGATGCCCACAGGGCCTCTAAAGTAAGAACGCACAAAAAAGGTATTAAATTGATCAAAGTTTATTTCCCCTCTCACCCTGCCGAACTCTTAACAAAAGAAAAGGCTCCTCTCTATTGGGGTTCGAAACGTGGAAACGCCGGTCTCGCTCGAGCTAATTTTCGAACGAAAATCGGATTTGCTTCGTTGGGAAAATAACGCTGTAGGTACACTTCGTCTGGGGAAATATTAAATCACGGAAATGAAATAGATCTTGAAATACGAAGAGAACAAAGGGTTTCTCTTCTTGAACTAACAATCAAATAGCCTCGGGGCCGATTCCAAGAAATATATAGCCACAATAATAGCCGGAGCTTTTCTATTTTTGACCATCTGCAAACGCGAAAGAAAAACACCGAGTTTGCAAAAATGGCTTCCTCTCCAGTTAACACCGCCGTTTCTCAGTGGATTAAGATCGTGTGGACGTGTTCGCTTTGTCAGGCTGAAATAACAAAATGCACCTCCAGGGTAAATTAGTTTCAACTGCTGAGCTGCGCACAATGCTCGTGAGTTGGCTACTTTTCGTCAGATTAGTTGATTTTTAAAAGAATTGACAGCAGTAAAACGCTGCAAAAACGCAGCGCAAAAAAAAAAAACGCATGAAAAAAAACGCTGCAAATTTTACACAAGGGTTTATTATTCTTTGATAATATCAAAGAATAATAAACCCTTGTGTAAAATTATATTATATTAAATTAAAAGTATATTATACTTCCTGGAAACCGTCGCAATCTCAAGTACCCGTTATTCAGGACCCTCAAGAGGGACTAAATTTTCTAGCTTTCGAGCAATTTTTAAGGCCTAATAGTAGTAATTGACCGATGCTAACTACCATGATATTTTGAATTCAACAATATAATAGGTAGGTACACATTCAATGTAATTTTGAAATAAAATAATCATTATTATGGAAGTAACCAAATATAATATTATGCACGTTTGCGTCCGGTTGAGAGTGAACCTCCTCAATTTTCTCCTCTCCCTATTCATGCTGATATTGTAAAGTGAGTTTCAAAATACCACACGACGTGCAATACCTTTTCACACAATCTCAACAAGCCAAAGAACCCCGTTACATAATGCAGGTTTTTCTCAACTTGGAAGTTGAATGGTGAAATGCAAATTAAAGTTGCACATTGCGCGGATTTGTATAACCTGCACGGCCGCTTTCAGGTGAGGCAGAGGAAATGTACTCGTCTTCAGAATCATCGTCGGAGAAAATATCTCCGAGTCACCCAACAGTTGGGCTGTTAAATGGGCAATAAATCTTGGGAGGCCGAGGAAGACGCGGGGATAGCGCGAAGGTTATACAACGATATTTTACAGTTACAAAACTTCTTTTTCTTCTTCACTTGGCCTCCACACCTTCTGCTAAAAGATGGGCATCTCGGTCAGTGCCCGCGTGCCAGGCCATGAACTGAGCCAGCAAATTCAATATCAAATCTCTATAACCTAAGCATTAATTTAAACAATACTAAGCTGCGAATCGTGCTGATCGTTTTTATGTTCGAAATACCCACGATTGAAGACGAGCAGGTGATGGCGTTTCAGAAGGAAGCGGTCTTTAGGCCTAGCACAAACTCATTACGAAAGTGCATGCTGGCATCAGACCGGTGAATACCTGATTCCATCCACCGACCTCAATCACTCAAAACTCAAACATTTTGTATTCCACAGGGGCACCTTTGGTAGACTTGAAGCTGGAGGGGTTGTTAGCTGAATCAGAACATCGGCCAGGGAATTACAAGCGAGAGACAAGGCTTGTTCATGGTAAATTATGCACGTCTGCACAATTCCTCGTGGAGGATACAACAGGCGAAGTGGTTTGTGCAAATAGACCATTTACTACACCGTGCATGGAGAACTTCCACAAACTACTGAACACTTCTAACTGTTCCAATTTACCATTCACCGGAACTTAATGAAGTAAAATGAAAAATTCTATCAGAAGAATAGCCCCATCGTTTGAATGGATATTTGCTCGCATTTCTCACGATGTGCTCCAGAAAATGATCAAAAAGAGACTGATAGACCCCCACGATTCAATAATCTGAGTATTCCCATGAAAATGTACTTACCAGAGCTAGTGAGAACACCTTCGTAAGTAAAAGAGGGGAAGGCCGAGCAAAAACCTACAGAGCCTCGGGGCAGAGAAAATCTCCCAACATCAGGAGGGTTTATTCGTGACCGGGGGCAACAGCCCCCCATCATGGAGTCGACCTCTAAGGGAAAGAAATGAGGGTGCAAAAAAGGTTATTTTCCAGCGATTGCAGACTACACCCCTTCCGCCGTGAAATTCATCATTCACGAACTCATTCTTGCAGTCATTAGCGCTGAAGCTGACCCAGCAGTGTTTGGCATCCCCATGGTTTTTCTTTTGCTCTCCTTTTTTTCTGTGAGGTAATTAGTCTGAAATCCTCAGCAAAATGGCGCCTGAATGGTACTACACGAATACACGATTACTTACTACTCCAGATATATAACCTGCACAGTTTTATACAAGAACTTCGGTTGAACCTTTTGATTTTATGCTGATACCTTCGTTACCGTTCACACTGGGTTTAATTTTTCATTAGCGGGAGCACAACATTACCAACCGGACTTGGTTTAAATATTGAAACCACTTGAGGCTTTTTCACCGCTAGAACACGGTAAGTAATAGCCGGGGAAGTTTTTTTTTTTTTTTCGAGGAAATTCAACTTCAGCCGGTAACTAAGGTAAGGACTGAATACCCTTGGCGATTCAGTGGCGTCAAACTTTTACCTTAAATTTTTAATAACGTCCAGATTTCGCAAAGTAATTTCAAGTTCTGCTATCATTAAACATGCAATGACCTTTTTCTCGTGAGCAAATCATTCCACGTTCAAAATCCAAATAATTGGTTCTCTTGAAACTTTTTTTCGCCGTCCTAATAATAAATAACTAACATTTTTAGAACGCCTCCCTTTATAAAATTTCAACGGCTAACGTTCGATCCTATGTGGAAATTCGTAAAATACACCTATAGTATTCATCCCACCGTAATTAAATCCGGCCGATTCTTTCCTTAGCCGGACCCTCATATCAGGTAACCCAGCATTATTATACTGATTCAGGAGGCACCTGCGACCTCGAAAATCCCTCCACGAAAGTTTCTATCCCGCCAAACTGGATCCACCGGTTCCCATGCCACAACGCTGATGTGTTTCTATTTTCGTCGGTTTTTTTGTTTTTTGTTTTTTTTATGACGATCTTCAACGAATAGGCGAAAAGATCCTGAGAAAGCCGTTAAGAATGTATCAATAATAATTATGGCTATTAGATAATTTTTTCCACAAGTAGGACCTACTACCTGGTATTTTTGTTTCTTCGTGGTCTTAGATGAAATGACACAACTTGTATCGGAAGCCTTTGGGAATTTCACTAGGTTCATCAACGCCGTTCGAACCTATTAAGAGCTGCCTGGGGTCTGACGAATATTGGCTCATTAAGATGTTCAAGGTTTTTTGATTATACGACTGAAATACAGAGTCCACTGTCAGGAAAAACTTTGGAGCCGAATCGTCAAGAAGAAAAGCATCGCACGCAACACCCATCGAACGATATGGTAGAGTCAACCCCGGCCGACGGGATAGGAAGCCATCCGTTATCTGTTCGCGTATTTTACTGTGATCGCATTTTCTGTAACGAGCGAGGGTGGACACGCACAAGAGCGGTAGGAGTTCAAACGATCGATTCTGTGTCTCAAGCCAATTTATGTGAGTCAGCGCGGCCTGTTTGGAACAGAGTTGGCGGAAGAGGCCCATGAATTGGTTCCATGTCGTGACATCCTGCAGTCAATCGTCGTTCAAACGACTGACATCTCACAAAACTCTTGGTGATATTTCATGAGACAAAACCTGGGTCAATAACAGCGCTTATCATATCAAAGTTAAGCGCATTAATACAATGTATGTCATATAATATAAACTGCGGCCTTCGACGCTCCCAATATTCACCAGATGTATACCGTTCCTCTTTCCGAACAGAACATTTTTATATCCAACCCTGGAAATAGGATACGAGGGGCCGGAAGCACCTACAGCAGCTGTTAGTCGAACGCCGATTGGCCTTTTTTCCGCCAATAATTGGTTTTCGCTTTCCGCTGATGGAAAAACGGGAGGGAAAATTGCCCTGACGGGAGAGGCTGGACGAGTCCGATGAAAGATCTGCCCACCTCATCGTGTTCCTAATAGACCTCGCAAAATAACCCCGGGGTTCCCTCAAAAGTCTATCGGTTCCACCCTTTTTTTTTCGTTATTGCCAAGCAAACGGAACTCTTGAGAAACTGGTTCTTGACCTCGGCCCTGTTTGGAATCCGGATCGTTTGATGTTTGTCTAAGTACTTGACCCGCATTGAGGTTTGGCTCTTAAAAGTCTGGAAGCCAAAGAATTTATTAAGATTGATCTGCCGTCTTAATCTAAATCACTAATTCTCACCGTCTCTGTGTGTCTGTGTGTCAGTATGTATGTCATCAGCCTACTCTGACTAAACGGTAAGTCGTAAAAATACCCCGATTTTTTCTATTGGTTCGGGCGACCGTTTAAGAGTCTCTAGGGGGGGTCGCAGACCCCCCCGGCCGACCGAAAATTGGCACGGTCAAATTGGCCCAAATATGGCCATCTTCGTTATTAACGGTCGGATCGAAACGGGGTTTCAACCTTATCCTACCTAGAGATGCGAATTTTAATAGAAAATTGTCAACGAGCGATTTCCGACGACGAGCGATTTCTGACGGCGAGTTTAAAATTTTAGATTTCCTGAGATCCCGGCGCGTTTGGGTCTTCCAACCGGGCTGCTGTCAAGGAAGTTGGAAAGACGTACTCAGGGACGTTACAAAGATGGAGGAGGCGGGGAAATTTTTTTTTTTTTTTTTTTTTTTTTGGTGGGGGAACGAATAGGGGGGGTCGCAGACCCCCCCCGGCCGAGCGGAGAGAGGCCTCATGTCTGCTTAAGCGGTCGGCCGAGCGAAGCGAGGCCTTATGTCTGAGTAGGGGTTTGAACACACCCCCCCGGCCGAGCGAAGCGAGGCCCCCCTGTCCGAATAAGCGATCGGCCTCGCGAAGCGAGGCCCACGGGGGGTCTGGGGGGCGGAGCCCCCCAGCTGGGTGCGTAGGCGAGCAAAGCGAGCCGGAGCATCTAGTCTAAATCACTAATTCTCACCGTCTCTGTGTGTCAGTATGTATGTCGTCGGCCTACTCTGACTAAACGGTAAGTCGTAAAAATACCCCGATTTTTTCTATTGGTTCGGGCGACCGTTTAAGAGTCTCTAGGGGGGGTCGCAGACCCCCCCGGCCGACCGAAAATTGGCACGGTCAAATTGGCCCAAATATGGCCATCTTCGTTATTAATGGTCGGATCGAAACGGGGTTTCAACCGTATCCTACCTAGAGATGCGAATTTTAATAGAAAATTGTCAACGAGCGATTTCCGACGACGAGCGATGTCTGACGGCGAGTTTAAAATTTTACATTTCCTGAGATCCCGGCGCGTTTGGGTCTTCAAACCCGGCCGCTGTCAAGGAAGTCGGAAAGACGTACTCAGGGACCTTACAACGGTGGAGGAGGCGGGGATTTTTTTTTTTTTTTTTTTTTTTTTGTAGGTGGGGGAACGAATAGGGGGGGTCGCAGACCCCCCCGGCCGAGCGGAGCGAGGCCTCATGTCTGCTTAAGCGGTCGGCCGAGCGAAGCGAGGCCTTATGTCTGAGTAGGGGTTTGAACACACCCCCCCGGCCGAGCGAAGCGAGGCCCCCCTGTCCGAATAAGCGATCGGCCTCGCGAAGCGAGGCCCACGGGGGGTCTGGGGGGCGGAGCCCCCCAGCTGGGTGCGTAGGCGAGCAAAGCGAGCCGGAGCATCTAGTCTAAATCACTAATCCTCACCGTGTGTGTGTGTGTGTATGTCATCGGCCTACTCTGACTAAACGGTAAGTCGTAAAAATACGCCGATTTTTCCTATCGTCTCGCCCGACCGTTTAAGAGTCTCTAGGGGGGTCGAGAATTTTCTAAATGCGCTCAAATCCGCGCAATTGACATCAACTTTCTTATTTCAAATGGGAACCCCTATTTTTTTCACCGGATTCGGATTCCTCGACCAATTTTACGTCCGATATGCGAATTGCGCGAATTTTTTGGCGCGCGCGAATTCGCTGAATTAATTTTTTCGATTTATTCCTCCTTTAATAGACGGATTTTTTCCGCGTTTCGTCGGTAGCCTACCTAGAGATCCGAATTTTAATAGGAGATATCGACCAAATTCATTCCGACAATGAGCGGATCAGGACGGCGATTTCAGTTTTGCAGTTTTCGTTAAATCGCGGGTCGGGCGAGCCGTCGGGTGAATTCTTGCTCGGCTTACCAAATGCCGATACCCCCCCGCCCTCACTCATCACTTGAGCGGGTGGGACATCAGCCTTTAAGGGGCACTCGCTAGGTCTACGAGATCTCTCCCAGTCATCCCCTTGCAGTGCTGCCAAATCAGGGTTTTTCCGCCAGATTGAGGGGGTTTTTTCTTCTCCGGGGGGGATTTTGGGGGGTCGATATCTACCAGCCATCCCTGCAAAGTCGTCCGAGGGATGTCCGATTCTCAAATATGAATCGATTTAAATCAAATCGATTTAGAAAGTATTATTATTAATAAATATTATTATTATTAGTTAGTATCTAAATCACTAATTCTCAACGTGTCTGTATGTGGGTATGTCAATCGCCTACTCTGACTAAACTATAAGCCCTAAAAATACGCCGATTTTTCCTATCGTCTCGGGCGACCGTTTAAGAGTCAATAGGGGGGTCGAGATTTTTCTAAAATGCGCTCAAATCCGCGCAATTGACATCAACTTTCTTATTTCAAATGGGAACCCCTATTTTTTTCACCGGATTCGGATTCCTCGACCAATTTTACGTCCGATAAGCGAGTTGGGCGAATTTTATGACGCGCGCGAATTCGCTGAATTAATTTTTTCGATTTATTCCTTCGTTAATAGACGGATTTTTTCCGCGTTTCGTCCGTAGCCTACCTAGAGATCCGAATTTTAATACTTGATATCGACCAAATTCATTTCGAAATCGAGTGAATTTTGAGCGCGAGTTGAGTTTTGAAAAAACTGGGCCGTCGCCACCGACCCGTCCCGTCGGGTGAATTCTGGCTCGGCTTCACTCCCATCCTCTCAACACCCTCTATCCCCCCGCCCTCACTCTTCACTCTGAGCGGGTGGGACATCAGCCTTTAAGGGGCGCTCGGAAGGTCTATGCGCAACGTCACCCAGACGGAAATGGATGTAAATTAAATGAATCGATTTAAATTGAATCGATTATCGAGAAAAGTATCGAAAAGTTGAATTGAATCGGAAAAAAAAATTATTAACAAATTTTAGCCCCATTTTTTTCCTGTGTTTTCAAATTTGATTTTATTTCACTAGCACTATGACAGCGAGGGGAGGGGGGGGGGGGTTACTTCACTCGGCCGATCATTTTACTGGCCAGGGGAGGCTCGCTTTCCTGGGCTGCCCACATTGGTAGGTAGTTCTATTGTTATTGAAGGTTATATTGTTATTTTAACGGCCAGGAGGCTCTCTTTGCTCGGCCATTTGACATTGGTACATTTCACGATAAAAAAATTTATATATATTCTTGAAAATCTCGAGAAATACAAAAATGATCTACATTCTGAGATAGGTTGAGCGCCCTCAAGGATTTTTTCCGTTTTCCCCTCCTTCAACTAAATAATAATAATAATAATAAATAAATAAATTTATTTATCGCTTACTCTGCCACCCACATAGGTAGTTCTATTATTATTGATGGTGGAGTTTTCAAATTTGATTTCTACACTCTTCACTCCAAGCGGGTGGGACATCAGCCTTTAAGGGGAGCTCGCAAGGTCTACGAGATCTCTCCCAGTCATCCCCTTGCAGTGCAGCCAAATCAGGGTTTTTCCCCCAGATTGCGGGGGTTTTTTCTTCTCCGGGGGGGATTTTGGGGGGTCGATATCTCCCGGCCATCCCTGCAAAGTCGTCCGAGGGATGTCCGATTCTCAAATATGAATCGATTTAAATCAAATCGATTTAGAAAGTATTATTATTATAAAATATTATTATTAGTATTTATTATTATTATTATTAGAATCGATTCTTTTTCCAAATTATTGACAGGGTGGCCTTACTTTGCTCAGCTAATCATTTTATCCACCAGGGGATTCTACGTCCAAAAATACTTGGAAAACGACAATAACTCTACCCCCTCACCATTTTAGCCCCATACTTTTACTGTGTTTTCCTGGGGGGTGGGGGGCATACTTCACTCGGCCGATCATTTTAACGGCCTGGGGACTCGCTTTGCTCGGCCACTGACATAGGTAGTTCTATTATTATCAAGGGAAGGCTTTTCAAATTTGATTTCACTAGCACTTGACAGGGGGGCCTTAATTTCCCCAAAAATACTTCCCCTTTCCCCAAAAATACTTGGAAAACGACACTTAACTCTACCCCTCGCCATTTTAGCCCCATATTTTTCCTGTGAGTTTTCAACTTTGATTTGATTTCACTAGCACTATGACAGGGTGGGAGGGGGGGGGGGGCATACTTCACTCGGCCTATCATTTTAACGGCCAGGGGACTCGCGTTGCTCGGCCACCGACATAGGTAGTTCTATTATTATCGAGGGAAGACTTTTGAAATTTGATTTCACTAGCACTATGACAGGGGGGCCTTACTTAGCTTGGTCCACCATTATAACGGCCAGGGGACTCGCTTTGCTCGGCCACCGACATAGGTAGTTCTATTATTATCAAGGGAAGGCATTTCAAATTTGATTTCACTAGCACTTGACAGGGGGGCCTTAATTTCCCCAAAAATACTTCCTCTTTCCCCAAAAATACTTGGAAAACGACACTTAACTCTACCACCTCGCCATTTTAGCCCCATATTTTTCCTGTGAGTTTTCAACTTTGATTTGATTTCACTAGCACTATGACATGGCGGGAGGGGGGGCATACTTTACTCGGCCGATCATTTTAACGGCCAGGGGACTCGCTTTGCTCGGCCACCCACATAGGTAGTTCTATTATTATTGATTTCACTAGCACGTTGACAGGGGGTCTAATTTCGTATAGCCCCATGAAAGCTCCATAGGTCGTCCCCAAAAATACTTGGAAAACGACACTTAACTCTACCCCCTCGGCATTTTAGTCCCATAGCGCCCCACCTGGTTTTTTACTGTGAGTTTTGATTTGATTTCACTAGCACTTTGACAGGGGAGGGGGGGGGGGCTTACTTCGCTCTACCGATCAGAGGGGGCTCGCTTTGCTCAGCCACCCACATAGGTAGTTCTATTCTATTATTATGATGGTGGAGTATTCAAAATTGAGTTCACTAGCACTTTGACAGGAGGGGCGTCTTATTTCGCTCAGCTGATCATCTTCTCGGCCTTTTTAGCCCCATATCGCCCCATGGGTTTTTTCCCTATGAGTTTTCAAATTTGATTTGATTTCACTAGCACTATGGCAGGGAGGTGGGGGGGGGGGGGGGGGTTCCTCGCTCGGGCGGTAGAGGGTAGACTTTTGAAAATTGATTTCACTAGCACTTTGACTTACTTCGCTCAGCTAATAGACTAGCACTTTGACAAGGGGGCCTTACTTCGCTCGGCTAATCATTTTCGTACCATGATTCACCCAAATCACAGGCGGCAATATACAACCACAGTGGGCAATACACCCACTAGGGGGGGTCTGGGGGGCGGCAATTCACCCACAGGCGGCAATATACACTCACAGGCGGCAATACACCCACAGGTGGCAATACACCCACAAGCGGCAATTCACCCACATGTCTGCTTAAGCGATCGGCCTCGCGAAGCGAGGCCCACGGGGGGTCTGGGGGGCGGAGCCCCCCAGCTGGGTGCGTAGGCGAGCAAAGCGAGCCGGAGCATCTAGTCTAAATCACTAATTCTCAACGTGTCTGTATGTGGGTATGTCAATCGCCTACTCTGACTAAACTATAAGCCCTAAAAATACGCCGATTTTTCCTATCGTCTCGGGCGACCGTTTAAGAGTCAATAGGGGGGTCGAGATTTTTCTAAAATGCGCTCAAATCCGCGCAATTGACATCAACTTTCTTATTTCAAATGGGAACCCCTATTTTTTTCACCGGATTCGGATTCCTCGACCAATTTTACGTCCGATAAGCGAGTTGGGCGAATTTTATGACGCGCGCGAATTCGCTGAATTAATTTTTTCGATTTATTCCGTCGTTAATAGACGGATTTTTTTCGCGTTTCGTCCTACGCCTACCTAGAGATCCGAATTTTAATACTTGATATCGACCAAATTCATTTCGAAATCGAGTGAATTTTGAGCGCGAGTTGAGTTTTGAAAAAACTGGGCCATCGCCACCGACCCATCGCGTCGGGTGAATTCTGGCTCGGCTTCACTCCCATCCTCTCAACACCCTCTATCCCCCCGCCCTCACTCTTCACTCTGAGCGGGTGGGACATCAGCCTTTAAGGGGCGCGAGCAAGGTCTACGTGATATCTCCCGGACGGACGTAAATTAAATGAATCGATTTAAATTGAATCGATTATCGAGAAAAGTAGAATCGATTATCGAAAAATTTAATTTAATTTGAAAAATAAAAATAAAAAATTAAAATAAAAATAAAATAAAAAAAATGATCTTAATTCTGAGATACGTTGAGCGCCCTCAAGGATTTTTTCCGTTTTCCCCTCCTTCAACTAAAGAAAAGGAGTGGGGATTTCAGCCACTATTGATTCGATTTTGATGAAATATTCAGGGAATCATTTTATCCGCCAGGGGATTCTACGTCCAAAAATACTTGGAAAACGACACTAACTCTACCCCCTCGCCATTTTAGCCCCATATTTTTTCTTTGTTTTCATTATACCGGCCAGGGGATTCAATTGTCCTACCTACCTACATATTTATATGTAATAAATTACAAATTTTAGCCCCATATTTTTCCTGTGAGTTTTCAACTATGATTTGATTTCACTAGCACTATGACAGGGTGGGAGGTGGGGCATACTTCACTCGGCCGATCATTTTAACGGCCAGGGGACTCGCAATGCTCGGCCACCGACATAGGTAGTTCTATTATTATCAAGGGAAGGCTTTGCAAATTTGATTTCACTAGCACTATGACAGGGGGCCTTACTTTCCCCAAAAATACTTGGAAAACGACACTTAACTCTACCCCCTCGCCATTTTAGCCCCACATTTTTCCTGTGAGTTTTCAACTATGATTTGATTTCACTAGCACTATGACAGGGTGGGAGGGGGGGGGGGGCATACTTCACTCGGCCGATCATTTTATCAGCCAGGGGGGTTGATGTTGAAGGAGCAGTTGACCTTGATGCAGGGTTATGAGGGTTACTGAGCTGGGTGCGTAGGCGAGCAACTAACTATTGATGGCACCCCAGGGTTTTTTTTCCTGTGAGTTGTCAAATTTGACACGTTGCCAGGGGGGGGTTTCTCGCTCGGCCGATCAATTTACCAGCCAGGGGAGGCTTTTTTCAAACTTTTCAAATGACAGGGGGGGTCTTGCTTCGCTCGGGCGATTATTTTATTAGCCAGAGGGGTCTTGCTTTGCTCGGCCACCGACATAGGTAGTTCTCCTATTATTGATGGTGGAGTTTTCAAATTTGATTTCACTAGCACTTTGACAGGGGGTCCTTACTTCCCCCCCCCCCCCCCCCCCCCCAACAAGGATCTATATGTATGAGCGATCACGTAAGACCCTTATAAATAATCTATATCACTAATATATATAATATTCTTGAAAATCTCGAGAAATTCAAAAATGCTCTACGTTCTGAGATAGGTTGAGCGCCCTCAAGGATTTTTTCCGTTTTCCCCTCCTTCAACCCCCTCCCTTCCAACGACACTTAACTCTACCCCCTCGCCATTTTAGCCCCATATTTTTCCTGTGAATTTTCAACTTTGATTTGATTTCACTAGCACTATGACAGGTTGGGAGGGGGGGGGGGGGGCATACTTCACTCGGCCGATCATTTTAACGGCCAGGGGACTCGCTTTGCTCGGCCACCCACATAGGTAGTTCTATTATTATTTATGGTGGAAATTTGATTTCACTAGCACGTTGACAGGGGGTCTAATTTCGTATAGCCCCATGAAAGCTCCATAGGTCGTCCCCAAAAATACTTGGAAAACGACACTTAACTCTACCCCCTCGGCATTTTAGTCCCATAGCGCCCCACCGGGTTTTTTACTGTGAGTTTTGATTTGATTTCACTAGCACTTTGACAGGGGAGGGAGGGGGGCTTACTTCGCTCTGCCGATCATGTTATCGGCCAGAGGGAGCTCGCTTTGCTCAGCCACCCACATAGGTAGTACTATTCTATTATTATGATGGTGGAGTTTTCAAAATTGAGTTCACTAGCACTTTGACAGGAGGGGCGTCTTATTTCGCTCAGCTGATCATCTTCTCGGCCTTTTTAGCCCCATATCGCCCCATGGGTTTTTTCCCTATGAGTTTTCAAATTTGATTTGATTTCACTAGCACTATGGCAAGGAGGGGGGGGGCGGTTCCTCGCTCGGGCGGTAGAGAGTAGACTTTTGAAAATTGATTTCACTAGCACTTTGACTTACTTCGCTCAGCTAATAGACTAGCACTTTGACAAGGGGGCCTTACTTCGCTCGGCTAATCATTTTCATACCATGATTCACCCAAATCACAGGCGGCAATATACAACCACAGTGGGCAATACATCCACAAGCGGCAATACACCCACTAGGGGGGGTCTGGGGGGCGGCAATTCACCCACAGGCGGCAATATACACTCACAGGCGGCAATACACCCACAGGTGGCAATACACCCACAAGCGGCAATTCACCCACAATTCTGCTTAAGCGATCGGCCTCGCGAAGCGAGGCACCGGCCTCGCGTAGCGAGGCCCACGGGGGGTCTGGGGGGCGGAGCCCCCCAGCTGGGTGCGTAGGCGAGCAAAGCGAGCCGGAGCATCTAGTCTAAATCACTAATTCTCACCGTGTCTGTGGCTGACTATGTGGGTATGTCAATCGCCTACTCTGACTAAACGGTAAGTCGTAAAAATACGCCGATTTTTCCTATCGTCTCGGGCGACCGTTTAAGAGTCAATAGGGGGGTCGAGATTTTTCTAAAATGCGCTCAAATCCGCGCAATTGACATCAACTTTCTTATTTCAAATGGGAACCCCTATTTTTTTCATCGGATTCGGATTCCTCGACCAATTTTACGTCCGATAAGCGAATTGCGCGAATTTTTTGGCGCGCGCGAATTCGCTGAATTAATTTTTTCGATTTATTCCTCCTTTAATAGACGGATTTTTTCCGCGTTTCGTCCGTAGCCTACCTAGAGATCCGAATTTTAATAGGAGATATCGACCAAATTCATTCCGACAATGAGCGGATCAGGACGGCGATTTCAGTTTTGCAGTTTTCGTTAAATCGCGGGTCGGGCGAGCCGTCGGGTGAATTCTTGCTCGGCTTACCAAATGCCGATACCCCCCCGCCCTCACTCATCACTCTGAGCGGGTGGGACATCAGCCTTTAAGGGGCGCTCCCGAGGTCTATGCGCAAGGTCTCCCAGACGGAAATGGATGTAAATTAAATGAATCGATTTAAATTGAATCGATTATCGAGAAAAGTAGGATCGATTTAAACTGAATCGATTATCGAAAAATTGAATTTAATTGAATTTAAAAATAAAAATAAAAAAATTAAAATAAAAATAAAATAAAAATTAAAATAAAATAAAAATTTTTCCTGTGAGTTTTCAACTATGATTTGATTTCACTAGCACTATGACAGGGTGGGAGGGGGGGCATACTTCACTCGGCCGATCATTTTAACGGCCAGGGGACTTGATGTTGAAGCCAGGGGGGTTGATGTTGAAGGAGCAGTTGACCTTGATGCAGGGTTATGAACGTGTCCATCGATGCTATGCACCCCACTAGGGTTACTCAGCTGGGTGCGTAGGCGAGCAACTAACTATTGATGGCACCCCAGGGTTTTTTTTCCTGTGAGTTGTCAAATTTGACACGTTGCCAGGGGGTGTTTCTCGCTCGGCCGATCAATTTACCAGCCAGGGGAGGCTTTTTTCAAACTTTTCAAATGACAGGGGGGGTCTTGCTTCGCTCGGGCGATTATTTTATTAGCCAGAGGGGTCTTGCTTTGCTCGGCCACCGACATAGGTAGTTCTCCTATTATTGATGGTGGAGTTTTCAAATTTGATTTCACTAGCACTTTGACAGGGGGTCCTTACTTATGTACGAGCGATCACGCAAGACCCTTATAAATAATCTATATCACTAATATATATAATATTCTTGAAAATCTCGAGAAATTCAAAAATGCTCTACGTTCTGAGATAGGTTGAGCGCCCTCAAGGATTTTTTCCGTTTTCCCCTCCTTCAACCCCCTCCCTTCCAACGACACTTAACTCTACCCCCTCGCCATTTTAGCCCCATATTTTTCCTGTGAGTTTTCAACTTTGATTTGATTTCACTAGCACTATGATAGGTTGGGAGGGGGGGGGGGGCATACTTCACTCAGTCGATCATTTTAACGGCCAGGGGACTCGCTTTGCTCGGCCACCCACATAGGTAGTTCTAAATCACTAATTCTCACCGTGTCTGTGGCTGACTATGTGGGTATGTCAATCGCCTACTCTGACTAAACGGTAAGTCGTAAAAATACGCCGATTTTTCCTATCGTCTCGGGCGACCGTTTAAGAGTCAATAGGGGGGTCGAGATTTTTCTAAAATGCGCTCAAATCCGCGCAATTGACATCAACTTTCTTATTTCAAATGGGAACCCCTATTTTTTTCATCGGATTCGGATTCCTCGACCAATTTTACGTCCGATAAGCGAATTGCGCGAATTTTTTGGCGCGCGCGAATTCGCTGAATTAATTTTTTCGATTTATTCCTCCTTTAATAGACGGATTTTTTCCGCGTTTCGTCCGTAGCCTACCTAGAGATCCGAATTTTAATAGGAGATATCGACCAAATTCATTCCGACAATGAGCGGATCAGGACGGCGATTTCAGTTTTGCAGTTTTCGTTAAATCGCGGGTCGGGCGAGCCGTCGGGTGAATTCTTGCTCGGCTTACCAAATGCCGATACCCCCCCGCCCTCACTCATCACTCTGAGCGGGTGGGACATCAGCCTTTAAGGGGCGCTCCCGAGGTCTATGCGCAAGGTCTCCCAGACGGAAATGGATGTAAATTAAATGAATCGATTTAAATTGAATCGATTATCGAGAAAAGTAGGATCGATTTAAACTGAATCGATTATCGAAAAATTGAATTTAATTGAATTTAAAAAATAAAAATAAAAAAATTAAAATAAAAATAAAATAAAAATTAAAATAAAATAAAAATTTTTCCTGTGAGTTTTCAACTATGATTTGATTTCACTAGCACTATGACAGGGTGGGAGGGGGGGCATACTTCACTCGGCCGATCATTTTAACGGCCAGGGGACTTGATGTTGAAGCCAGGGGGGTTGATGTTGAAGGAGCAGTTGACCTTGATGCAGGGTTATGAACGTGTCCATCGATGCTATGCACCCCACTAGGGTTACTCAGCTGGGTGCGTAGGCGAGCAACTAACTATTGATGGCACCCCAGGGTTTTTTTTCCTGTGAGTTGTCAAATTTGACACGTTGCCAGGGGGTGTTTCTCGCTCGGCCGATCAATTTACCAGCCAGGGGAGGCTTTTTTCAAACTTTTCAAATGACAGGGGGGGTCTTGCTTCGCTCGGGCGATTATTTTATTAGCCAGAGGGGTCTTGCTTTGCTCGGCCACCGACATAGGTAGTTCTCCTATTATTGATGGTGGAGTTTTCAAATTTGATTTCACTAGCACTTTGACAGGGGGTCCTTACTTATGTACGAGCGATCACGCAAGACCCTTATAAATAATCTATATCACTAATATATATAATATTCTTGAAAATCTCGAGAAATTCAAAAATGCTCTACGTTCTGAGATAGGTTGAGCGCCCTCAAGGATTTTTTCCGTTTTCCCCTCCTTCAACCCCCTCCCTTCCAACGACACTTAACTCTACCCCCTCGCCATTTTAGCCCCATATTTTTCCTGTGAGTTTTCAACTTTGATTTGATTTCACTAGCACTATGATAGGTTGGGAGGGGGGGGGGGGGCATACTTCACTCAGTCGATCATTTTAACGGCCAGGGGACTCGCTTTGCTCGGCCACCCACATAGGTAGTTCTATTATTATTGATGGTGGAAATTTGATTTCACTAGCACGTTGACAGGGGGTCTAATTTCGTATAGCCCCATGAAAGCTCCATAGGTCTTCCCCAAAAATACTTGGAAAACGACACTTAACTCTACCCCCTAGGCATTTTAGTCCCATAGCGCCCCACCTGGTTTTTTACTGTGAGTTTTGATTTGATTTCACTAGCACTTTGACAGGGGAGGGAGGGGGGCTTACTTCGCTCTGCCGATCATGTTATCGGCCAGAGGGAGCTCGCTTTGCTCAGCCACCCACATAGGTAGTTCTATTCTATTATTATGATGGTGGAGTTTTCAAAATTGAGTTCACTAGCACTTTGACAGGAGGGGCGTCTTATTTCGCTCAGCTGATCATCTTCTCGGCCTTTTTAGCCCCATATCGCCCCATGGGTTTTTTCCCTATGAGTTTTCAAATTTGATTTGATTTCACTAGCACTATGGCAAGGAGGGGGGGGGGGGGGGGCGGTTCCTCGCTCGGGCGGTAGAGAGTAGACTTTTGAAAATTGATTTCACTAGCACTTTGACTTACTTCGCTCAGCTAATAGACTAGCACTTTGACAAGGGGGCCTTACTTCGCTCGGCTAATCATTTTCATACCATGATTCACCCAAATCACAGGCGGCAATATACAACCACAGTGGGCAATACATCCACAAGCGGCAATACACCCACTAGGGAGGGTCTGGGGGGCGGCAATTCACCCACAGGCGGCAATATACACTCACAGGCGGCAATACTCCCACAAGAGGCAATTCACCCACAATTCTGCTTAAGCGATCGGCCTCGCGAAGCGAGGCACCGGCCTCGCGTAGCGAGGCCCACGGGGGGTCTGGGGGGCGGAGCCCCCCAGCTGGGTGCGTAGGCGAGCAAAGCGAGCCGGAGCATCTAGTCTATACCACTAATTCTCAGTCTGTGTGTCTGTGGGTCTGTCTGTATGTCAATCGCCTACTCTGACTGAACGGTAAGTCGTAAAAATACGCCGATTTTTCCTATCGTCTCGGGCGACCGTTTAAGTGTCTCTAGGGGGGTCGAGAATTCTCAAAAATTCGCTCAAATCCGCGCAATCTACATCAACTTTCTTATTTCAAATGGGAACCCCTATTTTTTTCACCGGATTCGGATTCCTCGACCAATTTTACGTCCGATAAGGGGGTCGCGCGAATTTTTTGGCGCGCGCGAATTCGCTCAATTAATTTTTGCGTCTTATTCCGCCGTTAATAGACGGATTTTTTTCGCGTTTCGTCCGTAGCCTACCTAGAGATCCGAATTTTAATAGGAGATTTCAGTTTTGCATTTTTCTTTAAATCGCGGGTCGGGCGAGCCGTCGGGTGAATTATGGCTCGGCTTACCAACTGCCGATACCCCCCCATCTACACTCTTCACTCCGAGCGGGTGGGACATCAGCCTTTAAGGGGCGCTCGCTAGGTCTATGCGCAAGGTCTTCCAGACGGAAATGGATGTAAATTAAATGAATCGATTTAAATTGAATCGATTATCGAGAAAAGTATCGAAAAGTTGAATTGAATCGGAAAAAAAAATTATTAACAAATTTTAGCCCCATTTTTTTCCTGTGTTTTCAAATTTGATTTTATTTCACTAGCACTATGACAGCGAGGGGAGGGGGGGGGGGTTACTTCACTCGGCCGAGCGAAGCGAGGCCCCCCTGTCCGAATAAGCGCTCGGCCGAGCGAAGCGAGGCCTTATGTCTGCTTAAGCGATCGGCCTTATCGAGAAAAGTATCGAAAAGTTGAATTGAATCGGAAAAAAAAATTATTAACAAATTTTAGCCCCATTTTTTTCCTGTGTTTTCAAATTTGATTTTATTTCACTAGCACTATGACAGCGAGGGGAGGGGGGGGGGGGGGTTACTTCACTCGGCCGATCATTTTACTGGCCAGGGGAGGCTCGCTTGCCTGGGCTGCCCACATTGGTAGGTAGTTCTATTGTCTCTTTGCTCGGCCATTTGACATTGAAACATTTCACGATAAAAAAATTTATATATATTCTTGAAAATCTCGAGAAATACAAAAATGATCTACATTCTGAGATAGGTTGAGCGCCCTCAAGGATTTTTTCCGTTTTCCCCTCCTTCAACTTTGATTTGATTTCACTAGCACTATGACAGGGTGGGAGGGGGGGGGGCATACTTCACTCGGCCTATCATTTTAACGGCCAGGGGACTCGCTTTGCTCGGCCACCGACATAGGTAGTTCTATTATAGGGGGGCCTTAATTTCCCCAAAAATACTTCCCCTTTCCCCAAATATACTTGGAAAACGACACTTAACTCTACCCCCTCGCCATTTTAGCCCCATATTTTTCCTGTGAGTTTTCAACTTTGATTTGATTTCACTAGCACTATGACAGGTTGGGAGGGGGGGGGGGGGGCATACTTCACTCGGCCGATCATTATAACGGCCAGGGGACTCGCTTTGCTCGGCCACCCACATAGGTAGTTCTATTATTATTGATTTCACTAGCACGTTGACAGGGGGTCTAATTTCGTATAGCCCCATGAAAGCTCCATAGGTCGTCCCCAAAAATACTTGGAAAACGACACTTAACTCTACCCCCTCGGCATTTTAGTCCCATAGCGCCCCACCGGGTTTTTTACTGTGAGTTTTGATTTGATTTCACTAGCACTTTGACAGGGGAGGGGGGGGGGGGGGCTTACTTCGCTCTGCCGATCAGAGGGGGCTCGCTTTGCTCAGCCACCCACATAGGTAGTTCTATTCTATTATTATGATGGTGGAGTATTCAAAATTGAGTTCACTCGGCCGATCATTATAACGGCCAGGGGACTCGCTTTGCTCGGCCACCCACATAGGTAGTTCTATTATTATTGATTTCACTAGCACGTTGACAGGGGGTCTAATTTCGTATAGCCCCATGAAAGCTCCATAGGTCGTCCCCAAAAATACTTGGAAAACGACACTTAACTCTACCCCCTCGGCATTTTAGTCCCATAGCGCCCCACCGGGTTTTTTACTGTGAGTTTTGATTTGATTTCACTAGCACTTTGACAGGGGAGGGGGGGGGGGGCTTACTTCGCTCTGCCGATCAGAGGGGGCTCGCTTTGCTCAGCCACCCACATAGGTAGTTCTATTATAGGGGGGCCTTAATTTCCCCAAAAATACTTCCCCTTTCCCCAAAAATACTTGGAAAACGACACTTAACTCTACCCCCTCGCCATTTTAGCCCCATATTTTTCCTGTGAGTTTTCAACTTTGATTTGATTTCACTAGCACTATGACAGGTTGGGAGGGGGGGGGGGCATACTTCACTCGGCCGATCATTATAACGGCCAGGGGACTCGCTTTGCTCGGCCACCCACATAGGTAGTTCTATTATTATTGATTTCACTAGCACGTTGACAGGGGGTCTAATTTCGTATAGCCCCATGAAAGCTCCATAGGTCGTCCCCAAAAATACTTGGAAAACGACACTTAACTCTACCCCCTCGGCATTTTAGTCCCATAGCGCCCCACCAGGTTTTTTACTGTGAGTTTTGATTTGATTTCACTAGCACTTTGACAGGGGAGGGGGGGGGCTTACTTCGCTCTGCCGATCAGAGGGGGCTCGCTTTGCTCAGCCACCCACATAGGTAGTTCTATTCTATTATTATGATGGTGGAGTATTCAAAATTGAGTTCACTAGCACTTTGACAGGAGGGGCGTCTTATTTCGCTCAGCTGATCATCTTCTCGGCCTTTTTAGCCCCATATCGCCCCATGGGTTTTTTCCCTATGAGTTTTCAAATTTGATTTGATTTCACTAGCACTATGGCAGAAAGGGGGGGGGGGGGTTCCTCGCTCGGGCGGTAGAGGGTAGACTTTTGAAAATTGATTTCACTAGCACTTTGACTTACTTCGCTCAGCTAATAGACTAGCACTTTGACAAGGGGGCCTTACTTCGCTCGGCTAATCATTTTCGTACCATGATTCACCCAAATCACAGGCGGCAATATACAACCACAGTGGGCAATACATCCACAAGCGGCAATACATCCACTAGGGGGGGTCTGGGGGGCGGCAATTCACCCACAGGCGGCAATATACACTCACAGGCGGCAATACACCCACAGGTGGCAATACACCCACAAGTGGCAATTCACCCACATGTCTGCTTAAGCGATCGGCCTCGCGAAGCGAGGCGCCGGCCTCGCGAAGCGAGGCCCACGGGGGGTCTGGGGGGCGGAGCCCCCCAGCTGGGTGCGTAGGCGAGCAAAGCGAGCCGGAGCATCTAGTCTATACCACTAATTCTCACCGTCTCTGTCTCTGGGTATGTCAATCGCCTACTCTGACTAAACTATAAGCGATAAAAATACGCCGATTTTTTCTATCGTCTCGGGCGACCGTTTAAGAGTCAATAGGGGGGTCGAGATTTTTCTAAAATGCGCTCAAATCCGCGCAATTGACATCAACTTTCTTATTTCAAATGGGAACCCCTATTTTTTTCACCGGATTCGGATTCCTCGACCAATTTTACGTCCGATAAGCGAATTGCGCGAATTTTTTGGCGCGCGCGAATTCGCTCAATTAATTTTTTCGATTTATTCCTCCTTTAATAGACGGATTTTTTCCGCGTTTCGTCCTACGCCTACCTAGAGATCCGAATTTTAATAGGAGATATCGACCAAATTCATTTCGAAATCGAGTGAATTTTGAGCGCGAGTTGAGTTTTGAAAAAACTGGGCCGTCGCCACCGACCCATCGCGTCGGGTGAATTCTGGCTCGGCTACACTCCCATCCTCTCAACACCCTCTATCCCCCCGCCCTCACTCTTCACTCTGAGCGGGTGGGACATCAGCCTTTAAGGGGCGCGAGCAAGGTCTACGTGATCTCTCCCGGACGGACGTAAATTAAATGAATCGATTATCGAGAAAAGTAGAATCGATTTAAACTGAATCGATTATCGAAAAATTTAATTTAATTTGAAAAATAAAAATAAAAAATTAAAATAAAAATAAAATTAAAAAAATGATCTTAATTCTGAGATACGTTGAGCGCCCTCAAGGATTTTTTCCGTTTTCCCCTCCTTCAACTAAAGAAAAGGAGTGGGGATTTAAGCCACTATTGATTCGATTTTGATGAAATTTTCAGGGAATCATTTTATCCGCCAGGGGATTCTACGTCCAAAAATACTTGGAAAACGACACTAACTCTACCCCCTCGCCATTTTTTCTTTCCTTATGTCTGCTTAAGCTGTCGGCCACTAATCCTCACCGTCTCTGTCTCTGGCTGGGTATGTCAATCGCCTCCTCTGACTAAACGGTAAGCGATAAAAATACGCCGATTTTTTCTATACTCTCGGTGGACCGTTTAAGTTTCTATAGGGGGGTCGAGAATTCTCAAAAATTCGCTCAAATCCGCGCAATTGACATCAACTTTCTTATTTCAAATGGGAACCCCTATTTTTTTCACCGGATTCGGATTCCTCGACTAATTTTACGTCCGATAAGGGGGTCGCGCGAATTTTTTGGCGCGCGCGAATTCGCTCAATTAATTTTTGCGTCTTATTCCGCCGTTAATAGACGGATTTTTTTCGCGTTTCGTCCGTAGCCTACCTAGAGATCCGAATTTTAATACTTGATATCGACCAAATTCGTTCCGACGATGAGCGAATTATGACGACGAGTTGAGATTTGAAAAAACTGGGCCGTCGCCACCGACCCTTCGCGACGGGTGAATTCTGGCTCGGCTTCACTCCCAGCCTCTCAACACCCTCTATCCCCCCGCCCTCACTCTTCACTCCGAGCGGGTGGGACATCAGCCTTTAAGGGGCGCTCGCTAGGTCTATGCGCAAGGTCTCCCAGACGGATGTAAATTAAATGAATCGATTTAAATTGAATCGATTATCGAGAAAAGTAGAATCGATTTAAACTGAATCGATTATCTCATAAAATGAATTTAATTGAATTTAAAAAATTTAAATAAAAAAATTAAAATAAAAATAAAATTAAAATTTTTCCTGTGAGTTTTCAACTATGATTTGATTTCACTAGCACTATGACAGGGTGGGAGGGGGGGCATACTTCACTCGGCCGATCATTTTAACGGCCAGGGGACTCGCAATGCTCGGCCACCGACATAGGTAGTTCTATTATTATCAAGGGAAGGCTTTGCAAATTTGATTTCACTAGCACTATGACAGGGGGCCTTACTTTCCCCAAAAATACTTGGAAAACGACACTTATACGTTTTCAACTATGATTTGATTTCACTAGCACTATGACAGGGTGGGAGGGGGGGCATACTTCACTCGGCCGATCATTTTATCAGCCAGGGGGGTTGATGTTGAAGGAGCAGTTGACCTTGATGCAGGGTTATGAACGTGTCCATCGATGCTATGCACCCCACTAGGGTTACTCAGCTGGGTGCGTAGGCGAGCAACTAACTATTGATGGCACCCCAGGGTTTTTTTCCTGTGAGTTGTCAAATTTGACACGTTGTCAAGGGGGGGGGGGGGGGGGGGGGGGGGTTTCTCGCTCGGCCGATCAATTTACCAGCCAGGGGAGGCTTTTTTCAAACTTTTCAAATGACAGGGGGGGTCTTGCTTCGCTCGGGCGATTATTTTATTAGCCAGAGGGGTCTTGCTTTGCTCGACCACCAACATAGGTAGTTCTCCTATTATTGATGGTGGAGTTTTCAAATTTGATTTCACTAGCACTTTGACAGGGGGTCCTTACTTTCCCCCCCCCCCCCCCCCCCCCCAAACAAGGATCTATATGTACGAGCGATCACGCAAGACCCTTATAAATAATCTATATCACTAATATATATAATATTCTTGAAAATCTCGAGAAATTCAAAAATGCTCTACGTTCTGAGATTGGTTGAGCGCCCTCAAGGATTTTTTCCGTTTTCCCCTCCTTCAACCCCCCCCCCCCCCTTCCAACGACACTTAACTCTACCCCCTCGCCATTTTAGCCCCATATTTTTCCTGTGAATTTTCAACTTTGATTTGATTTCACTAGCACTATGACATGGCGGGAGGGGGGGCATACTTTACTCGGCCGATCATTTTAACGGCCAGGGGACTCGCTTTGCTCGGCCACCGACATATGTAGTTCTATTATTATCAAGGGAAGGCTTTTCAAATTTGATTTCATTAGCACTTGAAAGGGGGGCCTTAATTTCACTAGCACTTGACAGGGGGGCCTTAATTTCCCCAAAAATACTTCCCCTTTCCCCAAAAATACTTGGAAAACGACACTTAACTCTACCCCCTCGCCATTTTAGCCCCATATTTTTCCTGTGAGTTTTCAACTTTGATTTGATTTCACTAGCACTATGACAGGTTGGGAGGGGGGGGGCATACTTCACTCAGCCGATCATTTTAACGGCCAGGGGACTCGCTTTGCTCGGCCACCCACATAGGTAGTTCTATTATTATTGATGGTGGAAATTTGATTTCACTAGCACGTTGACAGGGGGTCTAATTTCGTATAGCCCCATGAAAGCTCCATAGGTCGTCCCCAAAAATACTTGGAAAAGGACACTTAACTCTACCCCCTCGGCATTTTAGTCCCATAGCGCCCCACTGGGTTTTTTACTGTGAGTTTTGAAAATTGATTTCACTAGCACTTTGACTTACTTCGCTCAGCTAATAGACTAGCACTTTGACAAGGGGGCCTTACTTCGCTCGGCTAATCATTTTCGTACCATGATTCACCCAAATCACAGGCGGCAATATACAACCACAGTGGGCAATACATCCACAAGCGGCAATACACCCACTAGGGGGGGTCTGGGGGGCGGCAATTCACCCACAGGCGGCAATATACACTCACAGGCGGCAATACACCCACAGGTGGCAATACACCCACAAGCGGCAATTCACCCCTTATGTCTGCTTAAGCGATCGGCCTCGCGGAGCGAGGCACCGGCCTCGCGAAGCGAGGCCCACGGGGGGTCTGGGGGGCGGAGCCCCCCAGCTGGGTGCGTAGGCGAGCAAAGCGAGCCGGAGCATCTAGTCTATATCACTAATCCTCACCGTCTCTGTCTCTGGCTGGCTGGCTGGCTGGCTGGCTGGGTATGTCAATCGCCTCCTCTGACTAAACGGTAAGCCCTAAAAATACGCCGATTTTTTCTATACTCTCGGTCGACCGTTTAAGAGTCAATAGGGGGGTCGAGATTTTTCTAAAATGCGCTCAAATCCGCGCAATTGACATCAACTTTCTTATTTCAAATGGGAACCCCTATTTTTTTCACCGGATTCGGATTCCTCGACCAATTTTACGTCCGATAAGCGAGTCGCGCAATTTTTTTGGCGCGCGCGAATTCGCTCAATTAATTTTTGCGTCTTATTCCGCCGTTAATAGACGGATTTTTTTCGCGTTTCGTCCTACGCCTACCTAGAGATCCGAATTTTAATACTTGATATCGACCAAATTCGTTCCGACGATGAGCGACTTTTAAGGGCGAGTTGAGTTTTGCAGTTTTCTTTAATTCGCGGGGCGGGCGACCCGTCGGGTGAATTCTGGCTCGGCTTACCAACTTGCCGATACCCCCCCGTCTACACTCTTCACTCCGAGCGGGTGGGACATCAGCCTTTAAGGGGTGCTCCCTAGGTCTATGCGCAAGGTCTCCCAGAAGGAAATGGATGTAAATTAAATGAATCGATTTAAATTGAATCGATTATCGAGAAAAGTAGAATCGATTTAAACTGAATCGATTATCGAAAAATGTAATTTAATTGAATTTAAAAAATAAAAATTAAAATAAAAATAAAATAAAAATTAAAATAAAATAAAAATTCAAAAATTCAGCCACTATTGATTCGATTTTGATGAAATGATCTAAATTCTGAGATACGTTGAGCGCCCTCAAGGATTTTTTCCGTTTTCCCCTCCTTCAACTAAAGAAAAGGAGTGGGGATTTCAGCCACTATTGATTCGATTTTGATGAAATTTTCAGGGAATCATTTTATCCGCCAGGGGCTTCTACGTCCAAAAATACTTGGAAAACGACACTAACTCTACCCCCTCGCCATTTTAGCCCCATATTTTTTCTTTGTTTTCATTATACCGGCCAGGGGATTCAAATGTCCTACCTACCTACATATTTATATGTAATAAATATGTAGGTAGGTCAATAATAATTATTGACCTACCCTCAATAATTATTATTGAGGGTGGACTTTACAAAGGGTGGAAAATACTTGGAAAACGACACTTAACTTTACCCCCTCGCCATTGTAGCCCCATATTTTTCCTGTGAGTTTTCAACTATGATTTGATTTCACCTAGCACTATGACAGGGTGGGAGGGGGGGGGGGGGCATACTTCACTCGGCCGATCATTTTAACGGCCAGGGGACTCGCAATGCTCGGCCACCGACATAGGTAGTTCTATTATTATCAAGGGAAGGCTTTGCAAATTTGATTTCACTAGCACTATGACAGGGGGCCTTACTTTCTCCAAAAATACTTGGAAAACGACACTTAACTCTACCCCCTCGCCATTTTAGCCCCATATTTTTCCGGTGAGTTATCAACTATGATTTGATTTCACTAGCACTATGACAGGGTGGGAGGGGGGGCATACTTCACTCGGCCGATCATTTTATCAGCCAGGGGGGTTGATGTTGAAGGAGCAGTTGACCTTGATGCAGGGTTATGAACGTGTCCATCGATGCTATGCACCCCACTAGGGTTACTCAGCTGGGTGCGTAGGCGAGCAACTAACTATTGATGGCACCCCAGGGTTTCTTTCCTGTGAGTTGTCAAATTTGACACGTTGCCAAGGGGGGGGGGGGGGGGGGGGGGTTCTCGCTCGGCCGATCAATTTACCAGCCAGGGGAGGCTTTTTTCAAACTTTTCAAATGACAGGGGGGGGTCTTGCTTCGCTCGGGCGATTATTTTATTAGCCAGAGGGGTCTTGCTTTGCTCGGCCACCAACATAGGTAGTTCTCCTATTATTGATGGTGGAGTTTTCAAATTTGATTTCACTAGCACTTTGACAGGGGGTCCTTACTCCCCCCCCCCCCCCCCCCCCAAACAAGGATCTATATGTACGAGCGATCAAGCAAGACCCTTATAAATAATCTATATCACTAATATATATAATATTCTTGAAAATCTCGAGAAATTCAAAAATGCTCTACGTTCTGAGATAGGTTGAGCGCCCTCAAGGATTTTTTCCGTTTTCCCCTCCTTCAACCCCCTCCCTTCCAACGACACTTAACTCTACCCCCTCGCCATTTTAGCCCCATATTTTTCCTGTGAATTTTCAACTTTGATTTGATTTCACTAGCACTATGACATGGTGGGAGGGGGGGCATACTTTACTCGGCCGATCATTTTAACGGCCAGGGGACTCGCTTTGCTCGGCCACCGACATATGTAGTTCTATTATTATCAAGAGAAGGCTTTTCAAATTTGATTTCACTAGCACTTGACAGGGGGGCCTTAATTTCACTAGCACTTGACAGGGGGGCCTTAATTTCCCCAAAAATACTTCCCCTTTCCCCAAAAATACTTGGAAAACGACACTTAACTCTACCCCCTCGCCATTTTAGCCCCATATTTTTCCTGTGAGTTTTCAACTTTGATTTGATTTCACTAGCACTATGACAGGTTGGGAGGGGGGGGGGGGCATACTTCACTCAGCCGATCATTTTAACGGCCAGGGGACTCGCTTTGCTCGGCCACCCACATAGGTAGTTCTATTATTATTGATGGTGGAAATTTGATTTCACTAGCACGTTGACAGGGGGTCTAATTTCGTATAGCCCCATGAAAGCTCCATAGGTCGTCTCCAAAAATACTTGGAAAACGACACTTAACTCTACCCCCTCGGCATTTTAGTCCCATAGCGCCCCACCGGGTTTTTTACTGTGAGTTTTGATTTGATTTCACTAGCACTTTGACTTACTTCGCTCAGCTAATAGACTAGCACTTTGACAAGGGGGCCTTACTTCGCTCGGCTAATCATTTTCGTACCATGATTCACCCAAATCACAGGCGGCAATATACAACCACAGTGGGCAATACATCCACAAGCGGCAATACACCCACTAGGGGGGGTCTGGGGGGCGGCAATTCACCCACAGGCGGCAATATACACTCACAGGCGGCAATACACCCACAGGTGGCAATACACCCACAAGCGGCAATTCACCCACATGTCTGCTTAAGCGATCGGCCTCGCGAAGCGAGGCGCCGGCCTCGCGTAGCGAGGCCCACGGGGGGTCTGGGGGGCGGAGCCCCCCAGCTGGGTGCGTAGGCGAGCAAAGCGAGCCGGAGCATCTAGTTCGTGGAAATGGTGAGATTTGGCTAAAGCTGATAAGGACTTGTGAGATAATGTGCACTAATTCAAGAGACCAGACTGTGTCTCAGGCTTTTGGCCTCAATGCCCTTTGGTCCCAAAAAGCTTCAATTCTTTCAGGTTTCCCATATCCGTCCCTCCATCGTAAGTTATGAATACGCACATTTTAGTAGGCAGCGAATTTGTTAATTATTATAAATTAAAATAAAATTTATTTATAATATTCGTTTGACGGAACCTTGACAAAATATCCACCCGCATTCATTCAAAGGGTCTACATTTACATGACATAATATTATTAGCAATACAAACAACGCACACGCAAGTTAGAAAATTTCTAATACAATGTAATACAGTTTCTAATACAATGTAGTTGTATTCAATAAAATGTATTTCTAACTTGCGAGTGAGGCACGAACAGGTATCGCATACATCGCATATAATGACCAACATATTTTCTTAATAATTATAATAATAATAATTATTACTATGTTGACTCGTCCGTCGTATCGGGATTTGGGTCAAACGAAATTTCACCACTCTTTCGCCGAGCTTTCGAAAAGTATATTTTCTTCTTCAGGGCCTACAACACATTATAGCATTAGAGCAGTAAAAGCTATATAATATTATATTACATGAATCCCGAAGGCGACTTACTCAGAGGGAGGTTATCGTGTGGATCTCACAACGATGTCAAACATAAGTAGGTAACCGGGAAACACTGTAGGAACATGTAGTGAAGTATTAGATGTAAGTTAGACATAAGCTCGATTATAAGTTAGTAGCATTAAATTAGCCAATTTTAATTTTGATTTCATGAAAAATATTGTAGTGAAAAGAGATGGTCCAATTAAATACAGAAGATACTCACTCAAGAAAATCTATTGGTTGAGTGGGGAAATACTATAACATCATTAAAATATGACAACTTGACAGTGTGGAGCAACTAAGTGATAAGAGATAACAACAGATACTGTGATAAGACAACAGCAACCACAGCCATGGAGAACATGATCACAACAAGTAACACTAATAAAATATATAACTAATAAAAAAATATAAAAAAATTTAAAAAAATAAAAAATAAATAAATAAATGATATTAAAAAAAATTAATAAAAAAATATAAAATAAAAAAATAAAAAATAAATAAAAAATATATAAAATAAAATATAAAAACAAAAAAAAAACAAAAAAATACAAAAAAAAAATAGGTAATAAAAAATAAATAAATAAAATAAAATAAAAAAATAAAAAATTCCCCACTCAACCAATAGATTTTCTTGAGTGAGTATCTTCTGTATTTAATTGGACCATCTCTTTTCACTACAATATTTTTCATGAAATCAAAATTAAAATTGGCTAATTTAATGCTACTAACTTATGATCGAGCTTATGTCTAACTTACATCTAATACTTCACTACATGTTCCTACATACTTACCTGTTAAACCTTCTACAGTATTTCCCGGTTACCTACTTATGTTTGACATCGTTGTGAGATCCACACGATAACCTCCCTCTGAGTAAGTCGCCTTCAGGATTCATGTAATATAATATTATATAGCTTTTACTGCTCTAATGCTATAATGTGTTGTAGGCCCTGAAGAAGAAAATATACTTTTCGAAAGCTCGGCGAAAGAGTGGTGAAATTTCGTTTGACCCAAATCCCGATACGACGGACGAGTTAACACATTCGGGTCGATCTCCATAATCTGCAATTACTATGTTGATTTCACTTTTATTCGTTGAAAATCACTCGCTGGAGCAGTACCAGGTTTTATTGGAAATGTCTTGCAATCAACCAGGCACTGCCCGTTTAAAAGAATAAATAGGTAAAATAAATAATGAAACTTGTAATGGGAAGTATTGCAGAAGTAGTGAATGTGACATATAATGATGGGGCCAGTGAGCAAAAGTGAAATTGTTATTCCACACCAGTGACAGTGTTAGTGCTGAAATCGCAATGCATCGTACGTCCTTGTTACCCACGTCACAACTGAAAAGGTTCCTATCATGATCATGACGAAGTAATTGCCTTGATTTGAAGGGGCAGCAGGCCGACAAGATAGTTCTGCTTATTTGCACTTGCCCTAAAAAAACAATCACATATGATATTCTTCGAGTGGCGCTTTCAGCTATTAATTTATTATGTAATGCTAGAAAAAAACAATTACACGGTTACCTTTTGGTTAATGGAAAAATTGTTATTATAAAGTATGACGTAATAAACGTTATTTGGTCAGGTAGTTTACTCGAGCATGGCAAATTAAGTTACATAAATAAATAAAATTGGTGTTATTCCAAATCGTTGTGATATGGAATCAGAACAGCAAAAGGAAATTAAATGAGAACGAGACATAGGGTCATATTTACCTTATTTCAGAATCATTGTGAGCGACATTATAGGTGGTTATATTTGAAACTTGTGTCAGACAGGCTTCAGGCTATATTCAACAGCGACAAAAATTACGTGGGTTAAACGTGGGTTTATAAGGAATGAACTCGAAAACGTGGACAATTTATGCTGCGTTCAAAATTACCTTGAAATTCAGGTTCCTAAGCCAGACACCGTGTCAGGCTAGGGCCCCTTAAAATACTTGGAAAACGACCGATCTTTTGACGCTACGGGCCTCCTAGGAGCCCACTAATAGCCGCTTAGAAGCAGCGATCGTGCTGAAACCAATAACTAAGAAGCCCAGGATGTGCCCCAGAAATGTGATCAAGTTCTGATCTGACCATTTCCGGACTCCATTTTGTATGCAATTGGCGAGTAAATACAAATGTCGACGAGAAGACTTCACTAGTCAATGTAGTGAAAGAGTAGCCAATCTCTCAAGCACCACTTAAGACTGGAATTTTATGCAGACGAAATGGGAAATATACGCAAAATATGCACCCCAAGCCAAAATACGTAAAAAAAAAAAAAAAAAAATTAAATAGGTTCTAAAATTAACTAAATTTTGTTTTGAAACGTATCTACCTACAGCCTATACACCAGTATTATAGAAAAAGTTCCTTCGTTTGTCATTGAGGAGCAACTGTAGCGCGGAAAACGGAAATCTGGAGGACGACAGTAACTGTTCATCTGCCATGCAAAGGTCCAATCCTTGGGTCTCCAGGCGAGTGATCAAATTGAATCCATGCCAGGAATCGAGCCGAAATGGGCCTTGATAAATGCCAACCCGTGACAGACTTGTCCTCCAAAGCCTCGACTGTCCTCTTGATAGCTTGGGCAGACGCTGGATCAAGCTCTACTATAAAGGGTGACCCGTTACGGTAGCCCACAACAAGACTTGTTGTACTTAGTAATTAAAGGACAGGTCCTTCTTACCTCGGAAAGACCTTATTTTCGGAAATGTAAGTGATATGAAGAACAATAATTGTTCCGTTCCGGAGTTATTATTCCACTCAGGAGTTGAAGAACGCGTCAATTAAATTTTATAGTAAACAAATGATTTAATTTTAATTCAGTTTTCCATTAAAAAAATTGAATTAAAAATAAAGACATTCCCCATTTTTGAATAAATATGCAGAAATATGCGCACAATGGCCATTATATGCACACACAAAATTCAAAAATCAACCAAAATAATATTATGGTATTTCAATTTCAATTTAACACACACCAAACGCTTCAGATACCCTCTCAAAACTAGAAAGATAATAACTTTCTAGTAGGTATATTATAGACAATGTAGAGACATATGCAAATTCCAGTCTCTAGTCCTAAGTTACTATTCATTTACCACCCTTCAGCTCCGCGCAGTTTTCTAATGTGAACGGATGGAACTTAGAAGCCTAACACAGTGAGACTTGCACTTTCTGTCGAACGGTTTCTCGTAGGTTGGAACACGGAACAGGTCTCCGCTGCATGGGCCTCATAGGGGAACAAGTTGCATTCCGTGAGGCCTGTGCATCGTGACCGGTGCCCATCGCGAGCCTGAAGGATCTTCCTCGCCGGACGTTGAGTCCCATTTTCTCTGATCCATTCGCTTAGCAACCAGAAAACGGCAAAACTTGATTCAAAAATTTATTATATGTCAAAATAAGTACTTGATACTTAATACAAATGTTGCCGTTGAAAAAAAAAAAGAGCAAATAGGTAATTGGAATCGTTTCAGCAAAATTTGCTGATTTAATATGACCAGTGGCACAAATACCGGGTTGATAAGGAAGCTTACTTAACTCATTCATAATTCGGTGTTACTTCCAATTCGGGATTACTTCCAAAAGCTCTAAAACCTTGGAAATTCAATTGTTCATCAATTCAATGTCAACAGGCCAACTCGGTAGGATTATGGCTTATCTGGGATGCCTTATCTCACTACCTATGGCTCAAATGATGATAACAAACAGCTATCCACAATCCCCAAACATATTTTGGAATATTTTTGTCATAGGTATTCAAAACGCTCACTCTCAGGCCAGAAAATTTACAGCTCAGGATAACGTAAACTGTATATTACCTACCTACTCATGAGAGAGACGCCCAATAAATTAAAATTCATTCACCTACGGAACCGGCTCAGAGTATGATGTAGGAGGTAATCATTAGCAATGCTGGTTGGGAGCGATTCTGCTGTTTTCGGCACGATAAAAAAAATTCAACCATTGCACATTTGCAATCATTTTGACGTTGTGAGTGGCATTTTGTCCAAGAATGACGAAGCATCATTTTCGTGAAGCCGCTGGCTTGACATAATAATATTATGACAGTACAATAATTGTGTGTTGTTAACGTACAAAGAATAATTATGCAGAAATCGAGGATGAAAATTCACATACCTAAGTCATAAATTGAAGACACTTATGATGGGGAAAATCCAAAAGAGCAAACGTCGCACTGGTAAGAATATCACGTTATCGACCAAAGCGGTTGTAAGTCAAATTGGACTCGAGAGGCGACTGTCACGGAATCACGTAAACTGCACTACTTCAATGCAAAGGAGAGATTGTAAAAGAAGAGCGCACTTAGTGTCAACTGAACAAACGAGCGAACTAGAGCCGCAAATTGTAAAGAGGCGCAGTGCGGTGCCTTTACGGGGCGGGAGTCCCGGTCGAACTGAGGCGAAGCTCTTCGTGAAGGGGGAGACTGGAAAGGGCCCGGTGTGACCGTGAAGTAAGGGGACGGTGGACCGTGCGGGGAGGTGGTAGACCTGAGGGTTGGCATCCGACGTAGAGATGGAACGCGTGGATTCCACTGGGAAATGGCCTTGGGGTTGTGAGTAATGGTCAAGGAACGCGTGCACAGCTGGACAGGGCTGAAATAAGATGGACGGCATTGATAGATTGAGAGTTATAGACCTTGCTGCGCATGCTGCTTGGCCCAAGCAAAATACATAACCATGGACATGTAACATTTCCACAGTAACACACATAACACAGTAATGCACATGTAACAGTACTGTTCTGAATATGGTGAATTTGCTCAAAAACTCCATACAACCAGGCGCGAACCATTGCCTCAGTTTGCGTGTGGAGTAGAGGAGGACGTGGAGCATGTAGTCCTTTCATGCCCACGGTACTAAGAAACCAATGATAGCATTATCGGCGATAACACATGGCGCCAAACCGAATCAACATACCAGATACGAGGCTTTTTATCAACAACATCATGCTGGCCAAAGAATGGCCCATGAGACGCGATCCTTTCACGAGCTTCACCCATACATCCTGGGTGCTCCCTATAGCATGACGAGGAAGGCACATCGAACGTCAGGCATTTGCATAAAAAGATTAAAGAAAACACTTGAGTTGGCCAGTGGTAGGAGGAGTTGGCCACCAACTCCACTGGGAGACTCACTTAATAAAATAATATATGATTATATGGGTGATTCCACGAAAACTGGAAATTTTAGGTCTTTCAAACACGATGGCTCTCCTATTTGATTTTTCAAAAAAACTTTTTTTTGGGCTTAAGGGAGAAGACGATAGCTTTAATTCGAATCAAGTTTCATCCCTTTCCTTGAAAACATAGGTATGAAATTTCAAATTTGAATTTCGATATCCTCATTCTCTCACGTGTCCCTTTCTCGGAGTTTCCAACTTCAACAACTACTGCCGATGAACCAAGTAGATTTTCGCCAAAATCCAATGTATCGTTATTTTCACCTGCTCTTCACCTTCAACTTTTTAGAGAATACGGATTTTAACAGTGAACCGTGTTGAGTAAGGACAACATCATGTGGCTGTCACGGAGGTAGTCACCTCATTCTCTCACATTATTTTGAGAAAGTCGTGTGTCCGCCATGCCCCTAGTAGGACCAGAAAAATGGGTCAGCAACACTTCCACACATCGCTTCTGCACGTCGAGAAATCGTCATTGTCAAAATATCCTCCCTCTTCAGTCGGTGTCCTGTTTTGTGGGAGGATTTTATCTTTCTGCACTTGAATTCTCATTCTCTCATCTTTCATAATACTAGTTGTGGTAAGTTTCAGAATTTTGATTATCAGTCACATAGTGAGCGTTGCCAAGTGCTTGTGCCATGTGATTTTTGAAAATTGCAGTAATAACAATGTGTGCAATAGCATCCTATTTTGAAGCCAAAAACCTCATTCTCTCATTCTCATTCTCTCACGTTAATCATAGGTAAATGAGAGAATGAGGTTCGGAATGAGAGAATGAGGATGATCCTACATTCTTACGATTTTATTATATTACCTAAATATATTTCATATTTTTCATTAATTGAGTAGACAAACGCAATGTACGCTAGAGTCAATTTATTATACATTCAAAATCAATCTGGCGTCTCATTTTATTTGTTTTCCTCATTCTCATACCTACCTCATTCCCTCATCTTACGAATTTACAAAATTTTCTATTCTTGCTAAACGGAGCACTTGTATGATTGAATTCGTTGCTAAACTTCATCTGAACAACCTTCAAAGTAAGCCTAATCAAAAAAATCTATAAACAAAGAAAGAATTTTTCACTCATATTTGGACATCAAAAATTTCCAGTTTTCGTGGAATCACCCATATATAAGTTCTTCCCATCTGTGGCTCGGCAATTGCAGATCTCTGGTCTCTGGCCTCGAGGATTTCCCGGCTAACACTGCAGTGGGCTCGCCCACAGTGCAGCGACCCAGAGAGCACATGCTTTGCTGTGCTGCCTGGCGTTCGCAAGAGAGAGGGCCATCCTGGAGGCTGATATTCTCTGACTAAGTGAGAAAGGAACAGGTCACCAGCCCGTCTCGAAGTTTGGTGTTGGCTGCCTTTGCAGCGTCCGCCTTGAAGGGCCTGGCACTAGCAACGGGTACAGCTCCCAATAGTTACCGCCACAGGCGCCTGAGTTAATAAGGGCGGTGGAGCAGTTGCTCCCGGCCTCGGGGTAGAAGAAAATTCTCCCCTCCCCAATCATTTCATGGGCTATTTTTTCATATTTCATTTTTCTGTTCAATTATTTTTGGAAAGATACGCGTTTGTGTTTGCGACGGGGGTCGAAAATTTTGATCAGCCTCAGAATTCGACCTTATAACGACACGTATCAATACTTATCATAATGTGTTATTTCAGAAAAATTTTAATGTCCCTCCGTCCGTGCAGGCCGTTTTGGGGAGAAGGTTTTTTTTTTTAATGTGTGTTGTTGACAAATTATTCAATTAGCCATCTAGTTTGGCCCGCAAGGTTTTGAGCACTATCGCTCACACCCGTGGGGCTAAAAAGCGTGTACGATTGGGGCTTTTGAAGGGTGTAGAGTCGAGTTAGGAGACGTATTCAAAGTATTTTTGAACGCACAATCCAGTTGTACGATCCGACTTCACCAGGGGGCTACAAATGGGGCTCTTTGTGGATGCCAGGTGGTCGAATGAGGTGTCGTTTTCCGAGTAATTTTGAACTCATAAACCATTTCATGGAGTTCCACATCTGTACAAACTCTATCACGAAATAAAGTTTTAATTTTAAAAGTTAGTTTCATTTTGGTTTATTATTCTTGGAATAATACACCTATGTTTTCGCGACGCGGGTCGACGACTCCGATCGGCCTCAAAATTTGACATTATCCGTTTCAAGAGGTCTACATTCAAAATCCGAAATGTCCGTCCGCCGTACGCCGTCCGCCGTCCGCCGTCCGCCGTCCGGGCCGTTTTGGGCAGTAGGAATTTTTTAAAAAATCTGAAATTTTGGCAAAATACTTGGTTTACCATCTAGTTGTGCTCGCAAGGTTTTCAGTCCGATCGCCCAAACCCGTGGGGCGCTATGGGGCTAAAATGGGGCTACAGGAGGGGTGTTTTGAAGGCTTTTAGCTATGGGATCGAGTTAGGTGTCGTTTTCGAAGTATTTTTGGACGTAGAATCCATTTTTGGGGGTCCCGGAACGATCCGATTTCACTGTGGCGTTCTATAGGGCTTTCATGGGGCTAAAAATGGGATTTTTGAAGGATCCCAAGAAGTTAAATATTTTTCGAGTAAAAATTAAAGAATTTTTGAAAAAACACATTTTTGAAAAAAAAAAAAATCCCCCCAAAAAATTTTTTTTGAAATATAAAAATCCAAAAAACAATTTTTTTAATTTTTTTTTATTGACAGAATTAAATGTCTGTACAAGTAACCTATATCACAGAATAATAAACCCTTGTGTAAAATTTGCAGCGTTTTGGTTTATTATTCTTGGAATAATACATCTATGTTTTCGCGACGGAGGTCGACGACTCCGTTCGGCCTCAAAATTTGACATTAAGTATCCGTTTCAAGAGGTCTCGATTCCAAAACCAAAATGTCCGTCCGGGCCGTTTTGGGCAGTAGGAATCGTTTTTTAAATCTGAAATTTTGACAAAATACTCGGTTTACCATCTAGTTGTGCCCGCAAGGTTTTCAGCTCGATCGCCCAAACCCGTGGGGCGTTTTGGGGCTAAAATGGGGCTACGGGAGAGGTTTTTTTGAAGGCTTTTGGCTATGGGATCAAGTCAGGTGTCGTTTTCGAAGTATTTTAGGACGTAGAATCCATTTTTTGGGGTCCCGCAACGATCCGATTTCACTGTTGCGATCTATAGGGCTTTTATGGGGCTACAAATGAGATTTTTGATGGATCCCAGGAGGTCAAATATTTTTCAAGGAAAAACAAAAAAAGTTGAAAAAAAAAATCCAAAAAGTTATTCTACTCTTTTAATGTCAAGCGCAATTTATATCAAAGAATTACAAACCTATGCATATAATAGGTATCTAATATATTATATTATGCAGCTTTTTTTTTTTTTTTTTTTTTTTTAAGTAAGAGTGACGGTTTTTCATAACCATGCCATACATGTCAGAAGTTTGTCGAGGAAAGCTGTGGACGTTTTAGGCAGAATCATCCACGGCATAACTCTCCATGTGATACGGTGGATACAACAGTAGAATCACGGTGAAGTGGACACCCTACCGCAAATCCTTCCGTTGGTCACCTCCAACAATGGTGCAGCCTGGTACGATGGATCCTCCTGCACCAGGCACGTCCTGTCGTGCTGTATCAAAATAAGCCAGGAAGAAAAACTTACGAAAAACAAGATACTTGGATACTGTTTTCAGCTGCGAATTGCCACATAAGTAATGACCATAAAAAAGTGACAGTACGAATGATTGCTGATCCATTGTCCCTCGTTGAAAGAGAAGGCTATCCTATCCGCTGCTCATCACACCAGTATTTTATGGGGTCGACAACCTTAATCAAAACACAAAGCGTTTCGAGCTGATGAGGCCAACTACCGAATGATGATTGAGAGGGGGAGTTACGTCACGGGAGAAGCCTCTCAGCGGAATCCCGAGACGTCACTTGAGGAGTCTTCGAACAACCCGACTCATCCGGCCGACGTGTCTCGCATTATCCCTTCCTACATACCATCGGACAGATCATTCAACCCCACCTGATAGGGCGACCGTGCATAACTGATTACAGAGGAAATCAGCCTACCTGTCGCTGGGTCCTCCACAATCAATATTTCAGAGTGTCAACGCCGCTTGGAGATTGGGAAGAAGATTTTTGAGGGATATCGGTAATTCAAATCGAGGCAGAGGCAACGGTCGTAGAAATAGTAGTCATTCTTCGTCAGCGATATGTACCGGTAAATTTCACATCCCCCTCGACCATCTTGACTTCTCAAAATCTCAACATTCTCCTCATTCACTTATCGACCGCATAAACCTTTCCCTTTGAGACGACACTTTTCACCAAACAATAGAGAATGAGCCGTTCATTCGGTAATTGAGGTCTTCCACTTCTTCCGAACGTGATCCCTCCCACGAGCTCTTCAATACCGGCATTTATTGGCCCGCTCTTAAGTCTCTTTTCTATTGATGACATTTGTTTTGAAAGGGAGCACAAAAGGGCTGTCAGGACAAACCAGGGCTCGCACCTGAGTGGAAATACCACCTGAAGAACCTCACCCACTACTCCCACAATAATCAGTATAAGTAAGGTGCTTTTGTATTTAGTATAGGGCTGCCACCTCTGGTTTAGTGAATACGGATATTATCGGTTTTGGCATCTAGACCTCTTGAATAGGATAATGTCAAATTTTGAGGCTGATCGGAGTCGTCGACCTCCGTCGTAATTACAAAGGTGTATTATTCCAAGAATAATAAACCAAAAGTAGGTAAGTACAAAACACAAGAAAAAGAAATCGTTAATTTAGTGTTAACGATATTTTCATTCGTTTTTCAATGATTTTTCCTAGGAGTATTCTCAATGAGGAGAATTTCTCAATCTGCAGATAAGAGTGTGTTTTAATAAGAGAGTCTTGCAGATTACAGTGTTTACCATCATAGTCTCGGCAGCGGAACCCCCGGAATCTTTGACATCTCAAGCATGGACCCTGGGAAAGCTAATCACGCCCATCACATTCCATTTCCTCCAACCGCAAGCGGCAGCATGATTACGGGCTTAGCACCTTTGGAGCTCCGCCCAATACACCTACACCACGTGCAATAATAATAATTGTCTGGGGTGAATCGGACGGAGTTCCAAAGGTGAACTTTGAATTATTCAAAGGGTCAAGAACACACTCATACGAAGCTTCACAAGACACCCACACTGTGTGGTCAGTTCCCTTAATGGGTAAATTTCAATCTCCAAAGGAGGACATGGTGTGTTGCAGATGATTGTGTAGCTTCATTCATATTTTTGACTACCATATTAGTAGACTAGTGTACCCCCGTCACCTTGCACCTCTGTGAATATGAGTCTTCATGCCATTATCGATTCATTCGTTCTCTGGTTGGAAGTTCGTGATGAGAATATTATCTTCATGGTGCCTGATACACCTGTTACTTGAAGTCAAAGACCTCAGGCAAAATCTACATTACTACGCGAGGCGTGTTTCCGCTGGTTTCTTGATAGCAATTCACGATTCCGACTTTACCTCGCTCACCGTAGTAGCATTTGACTTTTGATAACAAAAAATAAAATAAACACAAATGGCACACTCAGAAATTGCATACCAGAATTGTCTGCCGTTGTCTAAATCACCCTGGCTGACCCCTTACGGAATAAGGACACTGTGACTAACTACGCCCGACCCCAATTTATCCCAATTCCGATTAACCGCGAAAGGACTCCCAAATAGCGGATTTCCAAGCCTTCGATTAAGGCATTACTCCGGCTGGCGAACTGTGAAATGAACGTGAGGGCCCGTGAAACGTGCCTTCAAGGTCCCGGAAGGTGTCGCAGGATCTGACACGCCTCGGTTCAGCCTTCTTTCTCTACAAATGACCCGAGGAATAGGGAATAAGTCACGCCATAGTCGCCCCAAGGGGGTCGAAAATCCAATCTGTGGGTTATGAAAATGAGCGGAGGATAATTTTTTGGTTGAACGGTTAAGGGACAAGCCTTCTTGTTGATTCGAGTTTAATTTGAGTGAAGTAAGAAAAAATGGCATAGCCCCTCTTCTTCATTGGAGCCCCAGTGCGCTTGCCCTACTTTTCTATTTATTAAATGGTAAATAAGCCCTTATAACGGATTTCCGTTTTATTGACTAACGGATCCCATCAACTGAATGTTCCCAACATTTCAATGAAGATGATTAATGAGGCTGCAGCTCTTTAAGTTTTGAAACCCCCTCACATCATCCCTCCAGGCCTTTTCCATCACGATTTCCTAGTTATTCATCATCCTTCACGACGGTCTACCCCGGCAAGAACCCCTCTTCACCTCACCCTTTGTTCAAACCGAGTAATCTTTTATTTTTACCTCTCCGAGTTGCCGCTTTACTTGGCAAAAGTTTGGCATTCTGTGCGCTTTAGGACGGCCGCACTCCATCATCCGGAAGTTAATTAACGCTTGAATCGGGGTGGATCCCCAGCAACTGGGTGACGGATCTGAATAAATGGATGAACTCAGGTTTCGTTTGGAACGTTCATCAAGTCCCAACTTCGAACTGGTTATTGAGCCTAAAACTGTGAAATGTCGGCCAGTGTAGGGCAGAAACTAATTCCAAAACTAAAAACAAAAACTGAAACTAAATTAGTTGGTTTTAACAAACTAAAGAACTAAAACGATTGGTTTTAGTTTCACTTTTGAAACTAACTTTCGAACTAAGTTAGTTTTTAGTTTGAATTGTGAAACTAATAACTCATGACTTTGAACCTTTGAAACTAAATTTTAGTTTCAAAGTTAGTTTCAGAATGAAGCTAAAACTAGTGGTTTTAGTGCCAATAACAACTACTTTTTTTTAGCTGATCTTACACGGTCGGTGAAGTGGACTTGAGATCATGGATACCTCCGCGTCTTTAGTCGAGACGTGCCTTTGGGAAATGATCAATCATTTGACAATCGATTATCAAGAATCAAATATTGGCAAAATCGATTATTGACCCAATTAATTAAAAAAAAGAAAAAAGAAGTGATTTGAACCCAAAAATCGACGAGCAATCAATCTCAAGTCCTTCCCACATCACCTACCGTGTAAGATCAGCTAACAAGATTTTTTAAAAAAGAAAAAAAAATGGTTTTTGTTTTAGTTGCATCCTGAAACTAACTTTGAAACTAAATTAGTTTTTAGTTTCACAATTCAAACTAAAAACTTACCTATTTAGTTTCGAAGATTAGTTTCAAAAGTGAAACTAAGGATTAATTTAGTTCTAGTTTGAATCGTGAAGCTAAAAACTAATAAGTTTTTAGTTTGCGGTTTAGTTGAACAACATTTTTAGTCAACAACTACCAGCTTTGATGTCGACTTTTTTTGCGCCATTAAGTTTATACATTTAATATGAACGATAAATGTTAAGAGAGAATACAGCACACGATGAGTTGGTTAGGGAGAGAGAACGACTCCTCTGCTGACTCCTCTCTCTCTCTCTCTCTCTCTCTCTCTCTCTCTCTCTCTCTCTCTCTCTCTCTCTCTCTCTCTCTCTCTCTCTCTCTCTCCCTAACCAACTCATTGGATTAGACCTCTGCAACATCGGCAAACAACCACTTTGTGAATACAGCACACCTCCACCACTAGAAGTCACATTAAATGTAAAATTACAAATTTTGTAATATACCTTCTTTTGCGCAATTAAGTTTATTCATTTAATATGGACGATAAATGTTAAGAGAGAGAACAGCACACCTCCACCACTAGAAGTCACATTTGTAATAGGATTATGATTGCGGCAGCTCTCTGGTCGTCCCACCGGAATTATTCAAATTTCGGTCGGATCTGTCAGCGGTGTAATGATATATTACGCCTTCTATTCTCGACTCTCTCTTCTTCAAGCTCGCCCCGAGGATTGGAGGCTTTACGGGAGAGCCTTTTCCGTCGAATAATCTAATCCTCAACAGGAAACCAGTTGACACCGCCGTACAGGAGGCATTTTCAGGAGTTGATTTGAATATTGGGCTCCTTTTCACGAGCCGATCTCGAAAGGTAAGCCTCGCTTCGGTCTTTTTTTTTCAATTTATTTTTTGGCATGGAGAGCTTCTGGTAGTAGAATGCTCCCCCCCCCCCCACCTCACACCCCACTTCACCTGCCTACAATCGTTCGAACCTCGCTACACCTGCTGTAACTTGGATGATTCATTTTCAACCTTGCAGAAGTAGCTTCAGACCTGTTTATTGTCGCTCGGGTCAAAGCCCTCGCTCTCTACCATCCGTTTGAAACAGAGCTGTGATTGGATTTTTGATATACTGCCATCCATAGCGCGAATTTATTCTTTTCTTCATATTTCGGCTTTTCGCGATGGGGGTCGACGACTCCGTTCGGCCTCAAAATTTGACATTATCCGTTTCAAGAGGTCTAGATTCCAAAACCGAAATGTCCGTCCGCCGTCCGGGCCGTTTTGGCAGTAGGCATTTTTTTTTAAATCTCAAATTTTGACAGAATACTTGGTTTACCATCCAGTAGTGCCCGCAAGGGCGCTATGGGGCTACGGGAGGAGTTTTTTTAAGGGCTTTTGGCTATGGTATCGAGTTAGGTGTCGTTTTCGAAGTATTTTAGGACGTAGAATCCATTTTTTGGGGTCCCGGAACGATCCAATTTCACTTTTGCGATCTGTAGGGCTTTCATGGGGCTGCAAATGGGATTTTTGAAGGATCCCAGGAGGTCAAATATTTTTAAACTAATTCATCTTCAAAACTTCATAATTTTCTGAAAGTTTTAAATTTCAGATTAGGCAGTTCAGTATTATCAACCCGGAACAAATGGTGCAATTTTTCTCAATTTCCTGGCAACCACAACTTTGGCACTGTTATGAATTTCAACTCTTCAATTTACTCGGATGGTGGTTGGCCTAATTCCCATGAAGGGATGGAAATCACACATGCCAACGCCATCCCACAGTCACCGACCTTGTCCAGTCCTCGTTACTCAATGGAGGCATTATTATAGTGTGGGATGAACCCGGGAAGCAACGTATACAATACAGTTTTTTTTCGTTCATTTTTCTCATACAAACAGGAGAGTTGCCGTACGTGTAAATTGGACCTTCTCAACTCCGTGTCGGAGTACCTACACACATGTTACACGGTAATCTTGATTGCGCGGATATTACCGCCGAGTGCGATGAGAGGACGGGAAGAGGTAGTTGGTAGGTATCTCAAACACCTCCCCAACCCGTTCCCATGACGTCAGATAAGGATCACTTAAAAAGCATTTCCCACACTGACGATTTTATTCGACTCAGATAAAAAAAAAAAAAAAAAAAAAAAAAAACGCGGTAATGGGAGTCTGCCGGAAAATCCAACGCACACGGGTTTTTGGGTTTCGTACATGATATTCGAAATAATGTTCTGTTCTAAAATCACCAACTGTAATAATACTATACAATAATTTAATCAGAAGTTGAATTCTCAACAGTTCATCTTTGAGTCAAAATGCTGCCCAATCAACTAGGTACCAAGAGTTGTATAATAGTATCACAGAAATGGTGCACTCACTGTGAGCAAAGTCATGGAGCAAAGTCGCCTGTTGCGGTCAAGACTCAGTTGCTACTGTTCCACAACAGTCCTTTGTCGTAAAGGGGAAGAAGTGTTGCTTGAATAGTTACTTGGGTCATTATCACCGTCCCTCAGAGGGTTCATTACAGGTGTTCCTGCTAGCTCGTTACCTCACTTTGATTCCGAGTTCCCCGCGACCTCCTCGACAAAACCTATCAAAACAGCCAACTTGAAAGCTCCTTTGGATCGCTGCATTAGAGGAACTTACATATTGCGATGTAGTTTGCCAACTATCGAGTCAAAGGTCGGGAACTTTGAGGGTCTATTAAAGAGGGGATAACTTGCCTCGGTGGAACGCCAAACTGGTTTACTTTGGATGATTCCCGCCGTTAATGAGTTTTGTAAACATCTCGGAACATGTTGGCGGAGTATCCGGAGTCATCCCCCGACGGTCGATGGAGAACACCAGTCGAGAGCAGTGCCTGCAAGTCATGTTACGCCGAAGTCCTTTACAGTTGAAAAGGCAGGGGAGAGCTGGCTGTGTTCGATCGTGGCAAATCGACTGAGGCAAATTTTCAATTAATTTTGAATAAGAACTTTGAACTCTCCATAACTTGCAAAACCGTGACTCTCCATCACGGCAGATGCCGGTCAATATGCATCGTCTAGCAACCTATTATGTAAAATAACGGAACACCAGTCGTTAAACGGTAGACTCGTCGAAGTGTAGAATGTACGAAGTAAACAATTGTGAGATCACTTATTTAACCATGGGTTGCTTTGACGGCATTTGGCGTTGCAAAGGACTTTATTCTTCACACATTTGCATCTACTCGAGGTACATTTTGTGGTGCAGTGACACCGAAAAAATCCTTGCCCGTCCCCAAGGGCTTGGCTGTCGCCACTGATCGAAATGATAATTAGTTTGGAGGTATTTCAGAGGCATATAAGAACCTTTCCTCGCAAACACTGAACTGAGATCTAGCATGGAGCTGTCGGAGAACCCCGTTTTTCTCCCCAGGTTGAAAATCACGCACGCCAAAATATTACGGGCGTCAGCTTTCCCACATAAGTCTGGCACTTGTATTCTGACCGTTTCTCTGAATTTGGGATTCGGAAACTTTTGATCCGACGAAAGCTTCATTTTTTTGGCTTGGTGCTTCAGGCATGAAAGGGACGCTTCTCTTTTCTCACTAATCGAACTCGCTCTTTCGCATAACACGCACAGAGATGATAATTCATCGTCAAGAACGTTAACGCATATCGAGCATTTTAAAGATTCCGAGGGGATCGGGGTTTCATCCATAAAAACACCATGTTTTCGATATCCTGACTTGCGCGTTCATCACTTCCCTGACTCTGACTATGGCGAGGTTTCCCGTGAACAATGTGCAAATCAGGCCACATTTCCTTCACACTGCTTACGACTACATACCGAAATTCTCGACCTTTATCTGACTGTAAAATGTCCAGTAGGTGATGAGCTACCTCTTCCGCACGTTTTGATGTCAAGGGCCGAACGAAGTATGACAAACTTCGTTAAGTGATCCTGATAAGTTCACGAAAATGAACTTGTGCTGACCATGAGATTGCGACTGCATTTATATCAAATCCAACTGGCACCTACAGTTGAAGCTGTTGCTATTAAGGCTTCACAACTATCCCTCCATGCCCTATGCTTACGTCAACTGAGTATAAAATATCAAAAAGTTCTTCAATACATATCTCATTGTTTATCACTCACGAGAGAAATTGGATGGATCAATAAAAAATTATTTTTCGCTTCCGTCAATTTCCACTATGGCGTAGTGTTTTACCATCCAGTAATCATTCAGAAAGAACTGAGGATAACTCACCTGAATCATGGCTAAATTATATATACGTAGGAACAGATAAGAGATGATCCCTTTTGAACTTGATCTTCTCGATGAAATCCCATTCATACCTACTTGAACCAATATTATTATACACTTTCACGGCTGGCCTCTCGTTTTTTTTTTTTTTTTGTTTTTTTTTTTTATAATAACTATACTAGTTAAAGCGTATAATGCGAGAAATTACACACTTTAACTGGTAGTAGTTAAATAACTAGTTAGTAGTAACTACCTAACTGTCAATCTATATACTAACTAGTTATTTTATGAACCCACTGATTTCACACTTTAACGGTAACGGTAAATAATATATACCGGTATATAATTTTTGGTATATTCTATTTTTATAGACGTTGAAAAAGCTTGTGAAGGAATAACATCAAATGATAATTGACAACCTGGCAAAATTGTTTTCAATTTTCTTATGTTTTCTTACTACCCAACGTTTTATTCCACCTTTTCATTCACCTTTATTGATATTTTTGGGATCCTCACAATTTTGCCCTTCAAACCCCTAAAATCAACTTGAAATGCACATTTTGACAAATTATTAGTTTTATTTACAAAAATGTTTAGTATTTTCACATTTCATTACGTTGTTTCATGCATGAAATTTATTCAGTGTATGGTATCATTGTGTATTTAACATAGGTACAACTAACTTGTACCTAATATGAAAGTACCTATTTTATTCTGTATCCGACTTCATTAATATTTGATTTCAATAGCGCTTCTTCGTTTTGAAAGTAAAAAGTGGAAACTTAGCTATTGTGAGTTCGATATCATTATTATAGGTACTTTAACTAAGGATTTGCTGTACACAATTTGGTTCAATCGTACCCGGCCTCATTGGAAGGCCTTCACTTTAAATCATTTGTGATTCCAAAGCTTGACCCAATGGAGCTAGCCAGAATTTAAAAGAATGATAATAAGTAAAGCTTTTGGCTTACCTAACCATACTGGTCCTTCTCGAGAAGCAAATTCTTCCGTGACACTGCAACAAAAATAAGACATTAATTATTTATAAGGGAGATGAAGATAACGCTAGTTGTTGGTGTTCGGTCCCACTTTCACTGATGTAGATCATTCTTGCAGTCGCGGCAAAAGGAATATCATCGTCTTACATGTTCGATCAAATAATGATGGTGCATCTTGACGAGGCAAAAGGTGCGAGTGGGTGATTCAGGTAGGGTTTCGACACAAAGCGTGGTTCCCGGATGCGTCGAGGTGAATCAGCCGGTGAACAAAATGAATAAGCCCCCCACACCTCCTTCCTCATAACGATCACCTCGGTGAGGTCGGAGAGGCGAAAGTTCGCATATATTTGCTCCTGCGGAGGCGCCACTACGTCACAAATTCTGTGGGCGTAGCAAGGTCGACTCTTCGACGACCTACGCTAGTTTGAACCCGAAAGGCCTGACAGTTCTCCTCACTACAAGGAAAGGCTTTCACATACAAAGGCTGATCGAGTTACCTATTTTATTTCGATCTATCTTACGATCTGCCACCGGTCACCAATCGGCCCACCGCCATCCTAACATTCTATCAACTGCTCCGGCCCCAATTTGTCCACTTTTGGAGCTTGCGTGCTCCACGTGGAGCAACTTTTTGGTGGTTTCAAATTTTTCTCGTCATCTGCCCGCCAAAACTGATTTTTGGTATTTTTTTTTCAAATTTGTTAGAAAAAGTTTAATATCCTGTTTTTCTCCACATTTGGAGCTTCCGTGCGCCACGTGGAGCAACTTTTTGGTAGTTTCAGACTTTTCAAAGTCTGCATTTAAGAATTCCCCTAATATGCTCGCCAAACTGGATTTTGGTGAGACCAATTTACGATTTTTCCGACATCTAGAAGTGCCCTAGAATAAAGATAACCAAAACGTGTTACCCTCCTCTACTTGGAGCTTTAATGTAGCTTCAAATGTGCAATTTTGAAATTAATTTTTAAATCAATTCTGTGTCAATAAGAAAATATTTTTGAAAAAATAAAAAAATAAACTTTTTTCGTACAATGTTTGGACAGATGTGGGACCTCGAAAAAACGGATTTTGCTTATAAATTTCGGACACCTTATTTGACCTCCTGAGATTCTTCAAAACTCCCATTTGTGGCCCCATAAAAGCACCATAGATCCCCACGGTGAAATCGGATCGTTCTGAGACGCCCAAAATGGATTCTACGTCCAATATTACTTTAAAAACGACCCCCCACTCTACCTCATAGCCGAAACCCCTGAAAAAACCTCCCGGTGCCTCATTTTAGCTCCATAGCGCCCCACGGGTTGGGGCGATCGGACTGAAAACCTTGCGAGCACAACGATGGTAAACCGAGTATTTTGTCAAAATTTCAAATTTTTAAAAAATTTCTAGGTGCTACCCATGGGTAGCGTTTTGCAAAACGGCTTGGACGGCGGACGGACATTTCGTTTTACCCTGACGTAAGTGCATACAGACACCCTACATCATAATGTTATTAGGCCCTATAGCCATTCCCATTGAGATCCCACAGATATACACACAAACCGGCGCATTTGCCCCCAACTTTCTTACTTTAAATGGGAAACCCTAATTTTTATGTCGGATTTTGATTCCTCAGCTAATGTTTCGTCCGATAAGCCCGTTGAGCGCAATTTCTGACGCGCGCAACTGTTCCTATCTTACTGTTACCTCACGTGATTATCATCAAGTATAATACAGTTTACTCCTGCCAGCGTCCACTTAACTTTCCGTCCTTCACGCCCAACCAACTTATTAACACCCCATAATTAACTTTGTCCTTGTTAGCGCAAAAGTGAAGAGAATGCAATGCTGTCCTGATGTCAAGTTCAACGTTAACGATATTTTCCTGCTTTCAATGAGTCGGTATATTGCGCAAAAAAAAGTGACCCAACTTCCAGAGGAGCGTGAAGGACGTTGACACAGTGGCGTATCATCCTGGTTCACGAAGGCGATGGCGTGATAGCACTCCGTGAGATGGTGGCAGATTGCGACATGAAAACGTGCACTTTTACGGTTGATCCCTACCCATCGTTATTGCTCATTTCCGGCCGGGTAAGTGAAAAACAACATTGCCTGAAAAGTTTGTTGACATCTACAATTTTTGAATTGGAACCACCGCCGACGATGAATGTTTGGTGTTATAAAGGGTTCGGCCTGCGGGGGCTATCGAGAATTGATAGCTTTCTAATTACACTGCCTCCACCGCGTTTCCCTAATGGGGGAAACAATTAGGAAACTCGCGTAATCTCGCAAATTCACCGCCGGCTTTATTTCGGGTCCGAAGGAAATCGGCATTTTCCTCTTCGTGTCGGCGTCGAATGGGGATGGACAGCAAATTGGTGGAACGTGTTTTGTGGAACCTTCGAACCTAGCGAGTCATTAAGGCAGAACGGTAATAACGATGGCTGAATTTCGGAAATTAGATGACATCTACTCACATTGTGATTTTCAACTTGGCATTTATGTCCACCAGGTACAGTCTGTGACTGACCACGAAGAACTCTGAACGTCTGAACCGCAGAGCAGCGTTGCCAACCTGCCGAGAAGAAATTTCCGTACCGCCGCTCCTCTAAATTTTCCTTTTTTTCGGTCCGATATCCGTATGATATCCGTACACATGAGCTCTATTAAATAGGATTCCGTGCAAAAAATTCGACCTTTTTAGCGCAACCTTTCCCTCAAAAAATGGAAAGGTGCGCTCACCTCTTCGACATGTTTGTTTGTTTTTTGTTTTGTTTGTTTTTCACAGCATCACGCCCGAGCGGCTCAACAGATTTTCATGAGGGTGGTCTCATTGTGATCAGCGAGTTCGGGGGGTGGTTATAGGCTACCTTGATTTTTCCTCCCTCATCCCCTTCGTCGGTTTTCGGGAGGTCCTTCACGACGAAAGTTGTTTATCTCTGATGTGTAACCAAGGAGGCCTCAAAAGGGGGACGAAAGTTTTTGTCCGATTTCGTTGGTACAAGGGTCTATGGAATGAGCTTTTCAGGCTGATTCCAACGACTCCAAAACGATTTTTGCAGCCTGAGCCGTTCGTTACCTCTGATCGGCATAAGGTTTTCTTAAGCATCGGTCGTTAGGGTGCAGTTGTTTACGTAATGAGCATCTCGTGGATATTTTTGATGTGTTGTGTGGCATAGTTTGGTCGCTAGATACCTACTGTTTCTTAGTTTCTCTCATAATATATCGTAATAACAGAAAGGTTGCGCTCATCTATACAATTCAATTGATGGCTTGTTTCACTTCTCCTAGCTAAAAACATGAGAACCGATAAAAATATCACTCACCTACTACCTAAGTATATTTTCCCCTAAATAAAACATCAAAATCGTCTTTTTTTGTAATACGTATATACATATTGTATTATCGTGGATAATATCATAATAATGAATGAACATAATATGAAGCATTTTCATATTATGAAAATACAGTAAAATAAAAATACCTATTATTATTCACTAGAAACTGAAATCCAGGAAACTGAAAACTAGATGGTAAACCAAGTATTTTGGCAAGATTTTAGATTTTAAAAAAATTCCTACTGCCCAAGACGGCGGACGGACATTTCGGTTTTGGAATCGAGACCTCTTGAAACGGATATTGTCAAATTTTGAGGCCGATCGGAGTCGTCGACCTCCGTCGCGAAAACATAGGTGTATTGTTCCAAGAATAATAAACCAAAAGCCGGCAACTCGCAGTTGTAATTCAATCATTTGGCCCCCTCATTAATCAAATTTCTTACTCAGCTTTGAAGTTGGATCGTGATGGGTGTCAACGAATCCCTCCAAATGAGGTTATCCAGCTCTCAGGGGATAATATCATTGGATGATAATATTATCATCCAAAAAACTGCGAATTTTACACAAGGGTTTATTGTTCTTTGATAATATCAATACGTAATAAGCAAACATTTGATAGGTATATTATATCAAATGTATGCTGCAAAAATTAATTCTGTCATTAAGAAAATATTTTTGAAAAAAGAAAAAAAAGGTTTGGACAGATGTGGGACCTCGAAAATCGATTATGCGCCCAAAATTACTCACTCGAAAATCGACACCTTATTTGATCTCCTGGGATCCTTCCAAAATCCCGTTTGTAGCCCCACGAAAGCCCCATAGATCCCCATCGTGAAATCGGATCGTTCTGGGATCCCCAAAAATGGATTCTACGTCCAAAATACTTCGAAAGCGACACCCTAACTCGACCCCGTAGCCGAGACCCTTTAGAAACCCCTTCCGTAGAGGAGCCCCACAGAGCCCCACGGGTTTGGGTGATCAGGCTGAAAACCTTCCGGGCACAAGAAGATGATAAACCGAGCATTTCGACAAATTTTAAGATTAATAAAAAATCCTACAGCCCAAAACGGCCAGGACGGCAGATGGTCATTTCGTTTTTGGAATCTAGACATCTCGAAACGTACCTATTATGCCTTATTATTTTACATTACAATAATGTCAAATTTTGAGACCTATCAGAATTTTCGACCTCCGTTGCGATTACGTGGGTGTATTACTCTGAGAATAATAAACCAAAATGAAACATCCTCTTGACGAATTTTCGGACCCTAGTCTTAGTTCAATCGAAAACGAAAAAAGAAAGTATGACTTAGCTAGTACCCTCCACACACAAAACGAAACCTCACCGGCTTAGTGAAAAGAGAAAACCCAGCAAGGCCTCGACCTCAAGTGTCAAAAGGTCTCCGCTGATCCGAGAGATTTTTGCATTAAAGGAACATCAAATGTGTCGTTTTGACATTTACAGGAAGTGCATATTTAAACAAGGCATCACTGATGGTAACAATGTCAGCTGTCAAGGTGACTTTTACTGAAGAATACTGAAAAGATTATTCATTTTCACAACGCGTCATTCGAGGGAAAAGCGCCAAATTGTTTTAAAGAGAATTGTAATCCACACTACTGTACAGTGAGGAAACTTCATTGAAGATTATATAACTCTTGGAGTATTCACATCTCATATTTGGGCGGTTGCAACGGCCTAGCGGTACGACGCATTCAAATTGACGGCTCTCCCACACGCATGTAACTTTCTGTGATGAAGTTGTGAGAGTTACTGGCGGGAGCCTCCCCGAAAAAACTCGTTAGCGGAAGAGGCGAAAGACCATTTCCGAGAGAAAATCCACTTAGAAACCATCTCCATATCAATTCGCACAAAGTCGTTATCCTTTACTTCCGCCAATAACCTAACTCATCCCCTGACCGAAATACCAGCCAGGAGAAGTATGTGCTCCTAGAGAAGGAGGTAATGAAACCTCAAGATCCCATTTTCCCTAACCCGTTCTACACCGAACCAAGTCAAGTTTTTCATTTGGAAGCTTCCTTATTTTTAAATCGAGTCCCACTTTAAAGTTTTCACAAGGAAAAAAAACTAATGTTATGCAGTGTTATAAGGAGGATAAGTAGTTGAACAGATTAATTTTTAAACATTAAACAATTAAGTAATTTAAAAATCTATCATAAATTTTTAAATTAATTGCCTAATTTTGTTCATTTTGGTTTATTATTCTTGGAATAATACACCTATGTTTTCGCGACGGGGGTCCGCCGTCCAGGCCGTTTTGGGCAGTAGGAATTATTTAAAAAATCTGAAATTTTGACAAAATACTTGGTTTACCATCTAGTTGTGCCCGCAAGGTTTTCAGTCCGATCGTCCAAACCCGTGGGGCGCTATGGGGCTAAAATGGGGCTACAGGAGGGGTGTTTTGAAGGCTTTTAGCTATGGGATCGAGTTAGGTGTCGTTTTCGAAGTATTTTTGGACGTAGAATCCATTTTTGGGGGTCCCGGAACGATTCGATTTCACTGTGGCGTTCTATAGGGCTTTCATGGGGCTAAAAATGGGATTTTTGAAGGATCCCAAGAAGTTAAATATTTTTCGAGTAAAAATTAAAGAATTTTTGAAAAAACACATTTTTGAAAAAAAAATCCCCCCCAAAAAATTTTTTTTGAAATATAAAAATCCAAAAAAAATTTTTTTAAAATTTTTTCATTGACAGAATTAAATTTCTGCACAAGTAACGTGTATCAAAGAATAATAAACCCTTGTGTAAAATTTGCAGCGTTTTTTTATTTTTTCTCCATTATTTTTCTCTTCTTCTTTTTTATTGATCAATTTATATTCATACCTTTTATATTAAATTCTAATACCTATAAAACCTAAAGGAAATACAAGTCAAATTAATTTGTTATAATTTGAAGAAATTCTTAATATAATAAAGTTGGTTATACTTAATTTTGTGTTTAAAATGTTATAAGCTATTTGTAAAGAATCGATTTCACTGATTGAGTGACTGGTCCAGTTCTCTACGTCTACTTCTCTCATTTTGGTATGCTCAGCTCCGGCATGACCCGGCCACCCACGGCGCAAAGGTGGGTCGTAGTGTTATTAGGATAAACAAGCAGTTGTTTTCGATTTGTTTCGTCGCCACTTTTTATTATCTGAGGGTTTCCGAGTCCCGACGCTCTTGCAGGTGAAGGCTTGAGGTATCGCCTTGCGGTTATTGGCACATTACTCTTCTGCATTGACTTTTACCGTCTTCGTCGTGTACGGCTGCTCACGGTGAGTTGATGACGGTTTTGGGCTGATGACGGTACCATCGACCGACTCTGAAATCATGATGATCAATCGACCATCGGTGTTCACGACTGAAACCACATAATAATACTGATGATGTAGTAGGAAAGTCGTTGAGGTTCTCCTGAGATCCTTCAAAACTCTCAATTAACTCTCTACAAATCTAATCAAATTTTGTAGCCCCTAAAAGCACCATAGATCCCCACAGTGAAATCGAATCGTTCTGGGACCCCCAAAAATACTTCGAAAACGACAACTAACTCGATCCCATAGCCAAAACCCTACAAAAAAAAAAACCTCCCGTAGCCCCATTTTAGCGCCAAAGCGCCCCATGGGTTTGGGCGATCGGACTGAAAACCTTGCGGGCCTAACTAGATGTAAACCAAGTATTCAGTCAAAATTTCAGATTAAAAAAAAAAGTCTACTGCCCAAAACGGCCCGGACGGCGGACGGACGTTTCGGTTTTTTTGGTTTTGAACCTCTTGAAACGGATAACTAATGTCAAATTTTGAGGCCGATCGGAGTCGTCGACCTCCGTCGCGATTACATAGGCGTATTATTCCAAGAATAATAAACCAAACTTGGTGGCAGCTAAGGTGGTCGATCGGCGGCTATGCTGGTACAGGACCACCAGAAGCTGTGCAATCAGAGTGGGTGCTCAATCGGCTCGAGATTCTATTTCACCCAAGTATTAGGTTCACCTAGGTATTAAAAGTATGGTCTCTGGAGAGGCAACTGTTGGCGAGGGGGGGGGGGGGGGGTGTCAAAATCAGCCCCTGTGCTGAGTGGCCGACTGCATGGGTTGACAGATGGCGTCGCTGCACTCGGTGCGTTCCGTCCTTTGGCGCTGCAGTCCTGCAATAATTGCAGCATTGCTCTCCCGGGATTCTGTTATGCATATTTTGAATTAACTGGTGACCCTTGACGAATTACTGCGAAACGGCATGGTCGTATACGTCTGTGCTGATCGCTGAGTTTAATTGGTCGTAGTTTCCTAGAGGTGGTGGCCTTGGTGAAGGCTGGGTGGGTTGTCCTCAGGGTGTTTCTGCTCCAATGCGTGGTTCTCAAAAATGTTAAAGCATTCGATGCTTGTTTTTGTTTTCTTTGTACCTTTCTTCTTCTTTTTTTCTAGTTAGTATAAAATTTATACTATCTAGATATTTATACTAATAATTTAATTATTACTTGGTAAGTTGGCAGGCGGTCTTCTGGTAGATGGGTTGAGCCCATTGCCATAATGCTTGTTTTCAAACTAATTAGCGTAAAAAGTAAAAAGTGCCTAAATTTGTCCATATATTGATTAAGTGCTACTTGATTCAACCTAGCTTCCGAAATACCCGTCAAAACAACCACACTATCTTAAATTCCGATAACAATTAGGTGGGATTTTTGTTTGATCTATTAACGAGGTGGCTTTAGCCAATTTTTCTGTAGTTCTTCTGCGAATTACTATTAAAATAAAAAGGGCTTCTATCCCTACTACGTCATACCCAAATTACAAAACACGAGTAACAAATATGAAGAAATGTGGATACAAGAAGATAATTTTTCTGGTTCGGGTTTAATATAACCAAGGCTACCAAGACCAGGTTAGAGGGCGCAGGCTGACCTCCATCGGCTACTGAAGGACCTTTTCGAAGTTAGACAAATATTTGTCCCTCGGATTACCGCAGGCAGGTCGGAACCCTCGAGCCACCTTCCACGATAAAGAATTAAATTTCCATTCGACATCCTCCTTAGGTCGTGGTATTCTTGGACGCTTCTACTCGCATTGACGACCACTAAGTTCAACGAAATCTGTATTATATTAGAAGCAACATACGTGAAATACAACTTCTGGTTTATTATTCTTGGAATAATACACCTATGTTTACGCGACGGGCGTCGACGACTCCGATCGTCCTCAAAATTTGACATTATCCGTTTCAAGAGGTCTACATTCGGAATCCGAAATGTCCGTCCGCCGTCCAGGCCGTTTTGGGCAGTAGGAATTTTTTTTAATCTGAAATTTTGACAGAATACTTGGTTTACCATCTAGTAGTGCCCACAAGGTTTTCAGTCCGATCGCCCAAACCCGTGGGGCGCAATGGGGCTATGGGAAGGGGGTTTTGAAGGCTTTTAGATATGGGATCGAGTTAGGTGTCGTTTTTGAAGAATTTTTGGGCGTAGAATCCATTTTCAGGGGTCCCGGAACGATCCGATTTCACTGTGGCGATCTATAGGGCTTTCATGGGGATAAAAATGAGATTTTTGAAGGATCCCAGGAGGTTAAATATTTTTCGAGCAAAAAATGAAGAATTTTCGAAAAAACATTTTGTTGAAAAAAAAATAAAAAAAATAGAGCCTTTGGCTAAAATTCAAGAAACATGGAACATGCCTAGTAACGTTGCCAAGCAGAAAGAAATCAACAATTGGCAATTGTTTGATTAAAAAATAGCTCCTTTGTTCTCCTAACCTCCTAATACTAGGTGACTACGTCAGCCATCACGCGTCACTCATCTCACGTCACGTTTTCGGGCAGTTAGCTCAAGGCTAAAGCATGTTCCATGGTAAAATTTCCATTGACAAAACTAATTTTTGCACAAGTAACCTATGTCAAAGAATAAATAACCCTTGTGTAAAATTTGCAGCGTTATAGTTTTCAATTACTAAGTTAACTTTTCAATAAATTAATGATGAGACAAAGAACCCAATTTAATTAGGTAGGTATAACGTAAAATAATGAGCAAATAATGACATTGACTGCGCGGGAATTTCCACAGTATACCAATCTTTAATTAAATTGATGCCTAGAAGGGTTCCCGTGGGCCAAACATGAATTTCAACCACTACCTTTTCGACCGATAATGAAGGGGGTTGGGGGATGATGGAACTTATTTTCAGGAAAAAAGGAGTTTCCCCCTAATTAAAAAAGTTTACAAAAACCGCCCTTCACCGGAGTGATAAACCCGACCCGGGGCTTGATGGGATCTGGAATGAAAATTCGTCCAGGCAAAAGAGAAGCAATTAAGTCTCGCGTTCCTAAGAGCGAAAATATTTCGCGGTCCACCAGTCAATCCTAGATAGCGATCCCCCCCCCCCCCCCCTTGTAATTCGATTTGATAAAAACTTTCAACCGTTTTGGAATCGAATCAGATAGTTGTGGAATTACTTTTCACAACTATCTGATCCGGGTGATCTCTTATAAAGGAATTTCCGAAGTGGAAGTTGTTTCTTTTATCTCTCTCTCTCTCTCTCTTTCTCGCGCGATACAGGCGAGAAATTACGTTGGAAATGAAATAATGCATTTTCAGGTTTGAGTGAAAATTCAGAAATAGTTTTATATTGACCATTCAGAACAGTAGACCATTATCATTCCACTAGCTCTTCACATTTGACTCGATTTTCAAGAATAAGAGGACCTGAAAACCTGGTTTCAAAATTTCCGTTTATTATTTTTGGAATTTTTGAAAATTTTGGTTGATTTCAATTAGCAATGCAGCAAATTTACATAGTTCTGTCGATGACAGTATTTTTGGACGTGCAATTTTGGAGGTCCCAGGACGATCCAACTTCACCTTGGGGATCTATGGGGCTTTCAGGGCTACAGATGGGACTTCCGAAGGATGCCTGGAGGTCATATAAGGAGTCATTTCCGAGTATTTTTGGACGCACGCTCAATTTTTCGAGGTGGAAATGCTTTTTAAATAATTTTTTAATTAAATAGGTATATAATTTTTGAGTAAATTGTATCAAAGACCTTGGGTAAAACTTGCAGTGTTTTTATGAAAAGGTTTAAAAAAATGTTAAATTATGTTAGTTAAAACTGCTGAACCTGTTTATGACCTTTCTTCTAAAAGTCAGGTCCTCATTTGAGAAAAAGTTTTCATTTGAAGAAGGAACATCTACGCGGTCAGGTGCTCAACTCGAACGAAAGTTTAATCTCATGGTTTCGTGTTTGGCTGTTTGTCTACTTGGGAATCTCGAGCACTGGAGGTGTCGGTGGCGCTCTGCGCAAATAAGATGTTCCTGGAACCACAAAGTTAAACGGTTTTCTCTCCTGGGCTCCCCTCTCCCTAAACGAGGAAATTCTCCGGGTTTAATTGAAATCCTCCAGGAGTCGCTCGGTATTTACTCGGCGAGGCTTGCGAACCGATGGCAAAGGAAACGCCCTTTCGAAACAAACAATCTTTGAAGAGAAATGCGTCACTTTGCTTCGCTGGTATGCTTTTATGCATCAATGAGCTGATGAATGTTGGATGCAGGGACATGATGAGGTAAAGTTTAAGAAGGGATTATTGTTATTCGTGAATTCAAACTGCGCAGTTCTCTCAATCTAGCTTTCGTTGGTTTGTAAAACCTACCAATTATAAGTTCCCTGCCAAGAGTGCGGTTCTGCGCCGGATAGAAACAACGAAATTATTCAGTGAAAACCTCCACCTGAGCCCATTCAGCCTACGTAAAGGATTTATGATGAATCCGATGTCGGGGGTTAATGAATTCCGAGCAAAAGGTGGCCGGATCATCTCAGCTTCTACTTCCTTCCCCCGGAGCTAACAATAATAATTGTTAATGGATGTAAAAGCGCGCGCAGGACTCCCCACATTCCCCCTAATCGCGTTTTAGGGCTGGTCGGAAGTCAGGAATGAAAACCTCTTGCCTTGGAAAAGCAAGAGCTTGAGGCAAGAATCCTTTGCTGATGGAGATGATTCAACTCTACAAGGACCTTGAAAGGGTCCGCTTTAATGTAGGAAAAACATTAAAAAAATTACTTCCTTAAGTTTTACGTTTTGCGGGATTTTTCTTGTCTAGTTGAGAACTCAATGACGTTATAACGTTAGAACAATACATCTACTTCAACACCATCTCCGGGGATACAAGATCCTTGAAAAAGGGTGTTTTAGGCTGGGTCTCGAGGGAAAGCTACGCCTTGTAGGCTGGTAAAAGGGAGGGAAGTTGGCTAAATGATGCAGAAAAGACTTCACCCCGGATACGGGCCTACGTAGATACCCATTTCGACAACGTTTCCGCGAGAGATTTTTCTGGGCTCAGATTCCACACGGTGATCCCATACAAGCCTTTCCGAGGCCGTAGAAAAAGGTTTCTTCAATCGTGTTTTTAGCGGATGTAACACTGGACTGTCTCGTTCCATTTGATTGGGCACTCTGGGTGGCCGTGGTGTATTTATTTATCTCGCCTTAATTTACAGGAGTTCAGTCGCTACAATTTGTTCTGACACGATGTGTCATGACGTTACCTACGATCTATAGGTATCACTAATTCAGAATGTGTCCGTGGCTGACTAACAAAGTATGTCATACGCCTTCTCCTCTGAAACGGTAAGTGATAAAAATACCGCGATTTATTCTACCGTTTCGGATTCCCGTTTAGCTAATAGGGGGGTTGGCATCCCCCCGAGATGCGCGCAAGTAGGCGCTTAACTTTCTTATTCAAATGGGAACCACTAAAAATTATTATTTTTATGTCGGATTTGGATTTGGGAGTGAATTTAACGTCCAATAAGACCTTTTAGCACAATATTTGATGAGCGCAAATCCACGCAACGCTTCCCATCTTCGTTGTTTACAGTCCTCTGAATCCTACATATAGGTATCCTCTATAGAGATCCAAATTTTAATACGAAATCCCGAAAGAACGAATTCCGACGATTGGCAAATTGAGACAGCGAGTGTAATTTGAACGATTTTAAGAGATCCCGCGAGTATGCCGGCTGTTTCATAGACCTATACAACATCCTGCAACTCTGTAGAACTTAGATAATGAGTCGGCGTTTCCACTGTATCCTACCCCATCACTTGACCTATTATGTATTCAAATGGACGAGCGAAGTGACTCTCCCCGGTCCGAAAAAGTGGTCGGCCGAGTGAAGCGAGGGCCCCCTTTCAGAGTGCTCTTATAGTAGGTATATCCCGATTTCCAACAAACACTAGAACTAAAAGTCGAACTTTTGATGCACCTCAGACCCTCAACATTCATGAAATAACCATCCTCTTTTCTTCGAAAAGGATGGAAAATACTCTCTTCCACTCAAAACCGATATTTCTCTTCGTCCTATCATTCTTTCCGCTTGATTTTCCCTTTCGCCGCTGAGCTGAGCATCTCTAGCATCTCTACCTTTTTCGCGAACCCTCTTCACGTTTGATGTTCCATTTTCCATCCTTTACAGCCCCCCTCGCCGCAAGCCTTACAGACTGCCTGTCTGAACTCTGACGTGTATGCTTCCTCCGCAGCACCCTTTGGCATTGAAGAGGTATTGTTCCATATTTCATTCCCGGAAAGACGATCAGAATATATCAGGAGGGGTTTTCCCGGTGGGGAGAAAAATTCTTTCGTTCGATTTAACAAAGGCATTTTAGAAAAGCATTTGTTCGAGCAAAGGGGGCGATTCTGGGAGTATCGACGTGGAAAAAAAAAAGGTTGCATGGTAATTTTCCATGAAGGGTACTGCACTGCTGGTTTGGCTCATCCGCTACGGGTGGAATACGAATAATAACATTGTACTTATAAAAACCCATTTTGCAGCTTTACAGTTGTATCGAATTTCCATATTTAAATTCAACGACCTTTACATTTTCGCGATGAATGCTTTCACGCGCTGACGTTGTAGTGGTTGATTCGTTCCAAACGATCGACTGTACAATCAACCAGCGGATGTTCGCATCACGATTCGTTCGACCTTTCGAAAATAAATCCCGTGCAAGCAAGAGAGCTATGTGTGTCTGGGTAAGCGTTGATCGAACATGGTCTTGAGGGTTCCAGTACGAAAAATCCTATCTTTGTTTCTTTTGCAACAATAATTATTCGTTCGATTCTTTTCAATTCGAAATGTTACCCCAATACAAATTCTTCTCTAAGTCGTAGCCCTCCTCTTCATCAAACCCCCTGCTGTAGCGTCTCGGGAGTTTTATCTCTTTCTGGGCCATCGCCCCGTCGCGTCGTCTCGAAGTCACTTCCAAAGATCCGTTTAGGAAGAGGCGAAAACATCGCTATCTCCTTTTCACGGCCCGCCTCCCTTATTGCCCCACCATACAACATTTTTTCCTCGTTTTCCAAAACGTTCCTCCCCGTTTCGTGTAACGGCAAGAGATTAACAGGTCTCATCAGCAGCGCCTTTTTTTATCTGCAGTGAAAACGTACATTCAACATTCAAACTAAAATTTAATTTTATTGTAATCATTTATTCACCATGTATGGGATTGTGAGGAGGATATTTGAATGAACTGATAAATGAACACGATAAAAATCTGGGAGCTTCGCGACATAATGTTCATGAGCAAGGCAGTATGAGAGCCATTGGGCAATGCCTTCTAAGGCACCTAAAGAAAAACTACGGGCAGGCCAGTCAATATAACCAGAAAAAGGGGAAACCTCACAAAGTTGCATTTAACTGCGGTTTTTTTATACATTGTTAGGGCCCCTTTTAGGAGTTAACAACTAAGTTTACAACCCTGAAAACCTTGTTCTAACTTTTTGGTACCTAGTCAAAAACCGCAAAATATTTTGCCTTTTTTCAGTTTAAAAAAACCAATAACAAAGCGCATTTAGACCAATGTCATTCCATAAGTAATTAATCTAGTTTAAATTTGCTACAATTTGAAACCAATTTGAGCTCTGTAAGTCCGTTGGTTGAGTAGATGCTGTTGCCGCATGGGCCACACTCTACCTATAGTAAATTCGCCCGCCCGCCGCTCGTGGTTCAGTCGCGGGCCTCGGGACGCGCCACCGTCGGCGGTGTGGTTGGGAAGTCCAAAATCCCTCCCTCGCTCTGCTCATTACTCGGACGGTCCCAATCTCACCACTGACTTCATCATTTCACCGGCCGTCTATTTCAATATTAAATCGGACTTTCTATGCACAGTGCATTTTCGATTGGACCCGAGGACCGGACATCCCATGGTGTCACTTCTTCTGGGGAAGCCAGGTCAGCGTTGTTGACAATTCAACTGTGGTTGCTGGGAGTCTTTTCGTAAAACGGTGTCAGCGGGCCCGGCCTCCCTTGGCGACAGTTTTTCTGGGGAAGCCAGCCCTCTGACTCCCGTATTAGCTGTGGATTCAAGAAGAAAGTTCTAATACTGATGTTGACACATCAACTTCAATGTCAGATTTCCCTTCCCCCTTTCCTAACACATTCCAAACCATCACGACAGTCTGGGGATCGCGGGTTTCTGCCTCGACACAGCCTCCCAGGTCAGCAGATCACGACCAATCGTGTTATGCCCTGGGCAGGGGTATTCAGGTACTCCCTTCCTCTACATCACTGATATTGTTGGATCTCGGGCAGCCCAGGAATCTCTAAACAGCCCGAGTATAACATTTCAATCCGCCCATTTAGTTGGGTCAGCGGCTGCGTTAATTCTGAGGAGCAGCAATTCGTCACGAAAACCCTCCGGAGCCGTGAATGAAGCTACCGACTCCAAACTTTCCCCCCAAGGGAGCGAAAATTCCCCTCGTCCAACAGTTGAGCCATAAATCCAATCTACGGGGAACTCCGAGCTGGAACCGGGCGCGAGGGAAGTGAGGCATCTGGATATTATACGAGTTACGATAGACGTGGGAAAAAGAGAGGGGATAAAGTGAGAAACGTCGAATGATTCACTTATTTGATTAAAAAATAGAAACTTTTCGGCGCAGGAACCGGCTTCGCTCGGCCCTTTGGAAAGGGTGGAAAGTTGTAGGGGCTCCGGAGGGATTAATTTTTCGCCACCTTCCCCGTCGGAACACGAACTAACACCATCCGATCAATAACTCCCGAAAAAGTCCGTCGAGGTCTTTTCTAAACGGATTTTGAAGTTTAAATTATGCGAACAGGAGGGAAAAGTTTCAATCGGATTTATTTGCCACCTAATCAATTTACAAGGTTAAATGTTAGCTTGTTGTTTTTTTTTAACTTGTACTCCGAAAAAAACAAAAAACAAACAAAACAAAAAAAAAAATTGACGCAACCAGTATTGTACTTTTTGTTAACGAGGGCTTTGAGGTTCTTGTTCGAAAACAACTAATTTGTATATTTTTAAATACTCAACCAAGCAGAAATGGCTTGTAGCTTCCTTCCGTTCACCACCCCACCCTCTATAATGATACATGATAATGTATTATAAATCATTTTTGTGACAAGAAGTCCATCACGTAGTTGACATTCATCAGAAGTGGTTTTGAGCTATTCGAAGCAAAGCCATGAGTCCTAGGCCTCAGTCGCCGGCCAATGGGGAGCCGGCTTGACGTCAACTGAAGCAGCTGGTTCCCGCCATAAATTCAAACTTCGATCTTTCCTTCTATTGATTGAAAAAAAATCTATATGCATGGCAGCGTCTGCAGCTTATTCAATCAAAATGATATTTTATGAGACTTTAAGGGCCCCTAACCTGCATGATCCCTGAAAATTTGAATGAAATCGGATTATTGTTGGAAGTTGTAACAAGCAAATCTAGACAGACGGCGAGGCACGAACCCAAATTCGCTCAGAGGTCCTGACACGTACACCACAAGAGGTTTTTTATTTTCATTTTGGAGGACAATTTTTCGACTCCAATACTGAACAAAATCCTTCCGCTATCTTAGAAAGGCTCGTCATTATCTAGATGGATTAACCAGGTTTTTTTAACGTTGTAAGAAAAGTTATGAAGAATAGATTAATTGACTTCTATTAGCTAATAATGGCCATGATAGTGTGCTAATAATGGACAGTGTGCGAAAAATTCGCTCATCAGTGGCAATCACTGTAAAACGGAAATTCGCAAGCCATCAAAGCGGCTTCCTCGGACGTTCCCTTTTTGTATAATGTGGTTTTTATAACGGGAAAAATACCAGTGAAGGTGCTCCGTTGAGCAACAGAATTACCCTTGTTGTGCAATTCTCGTGGGAAGATGAGAAAACAAGAAAAAGGTTTTGGCGAAAAAGAAATGGTTCTCCGTGAGCGGCGGTGATGTACCAAACATTTCCTAAAAGGTCAACCTTCCCGGATCTGCTACTGTTGCAAGTGGAAGGTAACTGTGACGGATCCGGGACTCGTTACAAATCGAAAAAGGTTGAGAGTTCAGGGTGTGAGGAAGATCTTCATTTGTTACCATCAGCCGATGAATCGGATTGTGAGAAAATTATTAGTTGGCGTTTAGTATTTCACAAATACGAGTACTTCACCGCCCAAACCAGCCAAGGGCTTAGAAGCGTCGTATGGGCACAAACTATACACTCTTTAAGTGGGTCAAACGGGTTTCCTAACGATAATTTCTTCGCTACATTCGGATTCGTACTAAAATGACGAGAGAAGTCCCGTAAAAATGTGTGTGGCTGTACGAAACACTCGTCGCTTTTAATTTTAAGCGACTGAGCAACCCAGACGACAAACAATCGTATCGTAGAATATGCATGAGGTCTCCGCCTTCCACCCACCTTGTCTTCCATACCAGGGTAATACCCCAACGACCCTAATGACTTTGAGGTCTTAAACGGCACGGCAATCTTACCCGGCAGGCAATTGTTGTTTCTGCGAAAACTTCGGTGGAGGTGGAGTGGGAGCTTAAGAGTCTTACCGCTCCCAAACCCAAGTTGGGCTCAAAGTTGGACTCTTGCACTATTGTTAGCGTTAACCTTCCCCTTGTTTGACTCCCTCGACGCTAAACATCACGAAACGATTCCTTTTGTGTTCCACCGTAAGTTCTCCTGCTCGATTCTGGTGGTTGGCGCTGACAATTATGACTTTCGATTTGGCTACGTGTCTGAGAAAAGATTTTGTTTTGAGGAATGAATTTGAGCTCATGAACTTACTTACTGTACCATCCTGAAGGTCACCAGCCCACCAGCTTGGCCCGATTGGCAAGCTTGGTCGCAGGCAAATCCATCACCCCCACGCCAAACCATTTTTTCCTCCACTCAAACAATATGGAGACCTCCAGGAAGAGGTCACGTCGTCAACAACACCAGCATTACATAAAGCGCAACTGTGGGCGCCTGCTCAAGTGAGTGCTCCAAAAAGCAAAAGCAAAAAGCATCCGAGGGTCAAGGGGGCTTACCCCCTGGCGAGCCTGGAGAACTCCTCCTACAGCACTCCATCCTGCATGACAGGGACGCTAAGACATCATGTACAGTGAAGCCAGGAAGCATACGAAGTTGGAGAAGAAACCCAACCGATGTTGCTTCCAGAGAAGATGGCCCCAGTGAACCCTGTCAAAGGCGGCCGAGAAATTCTCATAGAAGCAGTAGGTACATTGGCGCACTTTCCTCTGCAGTATTATGAAGAGGAAAGCTCCCCCAGCATGGTCCTTTTTTTCAACCAGAGGCTGTTACATAAAAAAGAGTCTTTTCTCACAACTCTTTCCTCATTTATCAGAAGATAAATACCTCAACATTTGTAGATTTACATAGATGCATCTGTGCGACTCCATGAAGTCTAAAATCCAATACACTTGTGACTCCTAAGAGACAAGCTCACTCCACAACTTTCATTATATATCATGGATGACCAGCAAACCATAGTCAGCGAATCTCATGAATTTGGTCAAGAAGTTCCTTCAGAGTGCAACAGCACAAACCCCAATCGAGGGAGGATTTGCGCTACAAATTGTGGATTCCCCATCGTCAAGCGGACGGCGAAGAAATTCGGCATGACGGAAGTCGCCGACGATTGGGGCCCTTGGACGTTATACTGGACGGACAGGTTTCCAAATTACGAGCGATGCCGCCTGATGAGACGTCACCAGAAGACGAACCACATCCCGGGCATACTTTCCATCTGCAGGAAGGACGAATTGGCCAAAAACCTCAACAGGATGTTGAAATTCTTCCCCAAGCAGTATGACTTTTTCCCCAAAACTTGGGTGCTTCCTGCAGAGCTCAACGGCCTTCTCAGGCACAGTAAGGATAATCCGAATCGCATTTTTATCCTCAAACCCAGTCGAGGAAGTTTAGGTAGAGGCATATACCTAACCAAAACCATAGAACATTTGGACCTTTTGAAAATGATGATCGGGCAAATTTACATACATCGACCTTTCCTTATTGATGGATTCAAATTTGATCTAAGAATGTACGTATTGGTTGCATCATGCAATCCACTAAGAATTTACGTCTACAATGAAGGCCTAGCTAGATTTGCCACTCGAAAATACGAACCATCAGGAAACAATTTGCACTTGAAATACATGCACCTCACAAATTACTCCGTCAATAAAAACAGTAGCACGTACGTTGTCGACGACAATGAAGGCAGCAAGAGAAAATTGTCGACGATTCACGAGTGGTTGTTATCTCACAACTACAATGCTGAAAAAGTGTGGGCTTCTATCGATGACGTCATCGTCAAAACAATTTTGACAGCTCTGCCCCATATGAGGTACAACTATAGGGTTTGTTTCCCAACGCACGTTGATACTGTAGCGGGTTTCGAACTTCTGGGATTTGATTTTATCTTGGATCACAAATTGAAACCATATCTACTGGAAGTCAATCACACGCCAAGTTTCACTCGAACGACACAATTAGATCGTGAAGTGAAAGACCCGCTTTTGTTCGACGTGTTCAACATGCTGAATTTGGCAGAAGACGAGACGGCTCGGATTCAAGAAGACGAGAAGAACTTTTTGAAGGAGAGACTACGTCACAAGGCTCTCGCCAAAAGTATGGAGAAGTCGAGGATCCAGCAGGTGTTGAAACAGCGAGAAACCTGGGAGGACGAGCACAAGGGAAACTTCCGTAAAGTCTTCCCGAGCGAATCGATGGCGAGGTACCGCCCCTTTTTGAAATCTTTGCTCGTCTTTTCCTTTCAAAAAGACGAATTCGGTGAAGTCAGCATGAGGAAGCTGCGTAAAAACCCTTATGAATTCAGCCCTGCGGAAACGAACTCCAGCGACACCCAAAGCGTTCGAAATCTCCTCCTTTCAAGCTACGAAGTCTTTGAAAAACTTCACATGGACATAACGAACGCCGCCAAAGTCAAGTTGGTCGAGGAAATCAACGCTTCCAGAGAAAACAGTTGGGATCTTGACGAAAAATACAACAACCTGTATTCGAACAAAAAGTCTCTGGTGTCCAAAGGGATGAAAATCGTGTTGAAATCAATATCACAGCGGCCAGACATTCTACACGAAGACAAAGCAAAGTTGAGCTCTTTGTTTTTGGACCCTCCCACGTTTTTGCCTGAGGACAGGGAGAGCTGCATAGACCTTTCCGACGAAGAGAACGAAAATGCAAAGAGAGACGAGAAGAATAAACCGAGCGCCGCGACGGAAAACGACACCAAAAACAAGCTCAAGTCGCAGGTCATTCGGTTTGAAGAGTTGGATTTCATACCGGGAATCGTTCAAGAGGAGACGGAGCGATATAAAATCGATATGAACCCGGTGTACAAGTTTCCGATTGGTTACAGCACCGGTTCTGAAGGAACGGCATAGAGTGTTTTCAAGTCAATAGTATAAATTTTGTTTTTAATACTGAAAAAAATGAAATAAATGAAAATCAACTTAATTTAAAAACAAAATTTGCATAAGAATTTGCTAATGATAAAATTTGTTAAAATCTTAGGCTATTTATTTCCAGTGTTCCCCATAAGAAATTTGATGCTGATTACGAATATTCGCTGTTTCCCTGTACCCAAATGAGCTACTCAACAAAAATAAAATAAAATGAATAAATAAAATATAATATATTTTATATTTATTTATATTATTTATGAATATTATATATTATATATTAAATATTATATATTTAACTTTAAAAAACCACGTTTTCCTGTATATTATTTAGCGTGGAAAGGCAAACAAGGATTCTCACGTAGTTTGAACAAGGGGAAAAGTTGAAGAGCAATTAATTTTGCGTCGATTGAACCCCCTACAATTGAAAATCCCTTCAAAAATAGATGTGCTGACAAATGTTTCCCTCATTATGGGCTTTAAATGCTTTCCCTCCAATGGAGGGTCTCCATGCTCCATGTATCCGTGCAAAAAACTACTACAAAGGTCAATAAAATCAACAGAATATAATTTATAAAATTAAAATAAATATTTCCTTTTCATTCATTGTTCTTAGAATAATCAACCTGTTTTAACGACGGGAGACGAAAATTTTGATCGGCCTCAAAATTTGTCCTTTTAAGTTCCAAGGATGAAATGTCCGTCCGCCGTCCAAGCCGTTTCCGGCAGCAGAAACGTCATTTCACTGTGGCGATCTATGGGGCTTTCATGGGGCTACAAATGGGATTTTTGAAGGATCCCAGGAGATCAAATATTTTTCGAATAAAAAAAACAAAAAAATTTTGAAAAACAAAATTTTTGGAAAATATAATTTCCAAACATTTTTTTTTCTTGTCACAGAATTAAATTTTTGCACAAGTACCTAAGTAACCTACATCAAAGAATAATAAACCCTTGTGTTTGCAGCGTTTTTTTTTAGTTGGTTCGAGTAAGATTTTTTTTTTACCTTCCTTTCCGTTGAATTTTCCAGTACCGAATCACCGACTTCACTCGAACCTCTTCAAATGACCGTAGATCCCGAATATATACTTCTTACTTTTAGTCTAAAACTTTTTCAAACCATTAAACATCTCAAAAAACTGCAAACAAATGAGCGAAAATAACATTTTTCAGCGTTTTCTTCTTCTCATATTTCTTTCTCCACCAGCTTAGACCTTTCTGAACAAAATAAGACCAACCGCGACTCCCATAAATTGAAACTAAAATTAATTCATTGAAACTATTAGTTATAACTATAGTAACTATGGTTTTATATTATTATAACTATCATAACTGTATTATATTATAATAATAATAATATTATATAATATTATAACTGTTATAATAATGGGGTTGAAATGGTTCCTCCCCCTTCAATAACTTTTCTATTCGTATCTGTATTAAATACATCATAATATGATTCTATATATTATGTTATATTATATAGAATTAACAGTTGATGGTGATGTTGACCGTTTCAATTAATGTTGTTGGAAACTTGTTGAGGGTCAGTCAAATAAGACGAGAATTTTTGCCGACGTTTCAAGAGATATATTCTCCTATCATCAGGGCCTAATGAAATGAACAAAACACGAATTTTTACTTTGAATTTAACAATTGAGAAGTTTTAAGAAAAAAAATTTATACAGGTACTTACAAGTGCAGGAAAAAGGGCAGCACACGATGTGAGCCGTCGCTGTCGTACAAATATACTAAATAATATGTAGGATGCAGACATACAGAAGGAACTGACAATCACATCGTGTGCTGCCCTTTTTCCTGCACTTGTAAGTACCTGTATAAATTTTTTTTTTTCTTAAAACTTCTGAATTGTTAAATTCAAAGTAAAAATTCGTGTTTTGTTCATTTCATTAGGCCCTGATGATAGGAGAATATATCTCTTGAAACGTCGGCAAAAATTCTCGTCTTATTTGACTGACCCTCAACAAGTTTCCAACAACATAATAATATCTATATTATAGAATTAACATACATCATAATAATATTGATATCATATTATGATGTATCAACTTTGTTAATACATCATTATTAATTTTGTGGTGTTATATATTATGTTATATTATATAGAATTAACATACATCATAATAATATTGATATCATATTATGATGTATCAACTTTGTTAATACATCATTATTAATTTTGTGGTGTTACTGTATAACCTGAGTCTAATAATTTTTGTTTTGTGTTAAATGTCCTGATGATAGAAGAAGCGTTATTTTGTCCCCTTTTCGGGTCAACTGATGATTGGTCGATTCATCACGTCTTGCTTGATATCTACATTGAGTGCTCACTACGGCCTTCCCATCTTTCTACTCACTTGGATATTCCATCTCCCATTTCCATTCCACAGCGACCAACGTTCCTGTAATAATTAACAACTTAACCGAAGTTGGTAGCGCGATGAGGGAGGTTGGGAAGGTTGGAGTTGATCATGGCGTTAGCGCCCCTCTTTCTCCGCACTCTAGCGTAGCAACAATTTCAATAAATCAAAGAAGTTTACCTCCCAACCGCCTCCTCGCCCCCTAACACTCGCAGACTGTCACGTAGCCTGCCGTCCCACCTGGGGCTTGTGAATTTCTTAAAACTAACTACCCGCATTTTCCAGTTTAATTGGAAGGGTTAGTTTCCGCCGGGAAATACAGCAGATGTGGCGGCACAGCTTCTCATTTGACCTCTTGAACTACTAACAATCTATAGGTACCTACCTACTATTAATTCGGACCGTCTCTTTGTTTGGCTGGTTATGCATAATATCCTATCTTTGTCCCTTTACTTTTCACTGTTACGAGCAACTATAAGCGATCAATTACCGGGTTTTCTTAGCCTCTGTCTAAAGGATGGGCTGGAATCTGGCGCAAACTCGCGCTAATGGGCGCACTTGCGCCAAACTTCCTTATTTCATATTGTAACCCCTTTTTTACAAGGTTCTAATCGCACACCAGATTTTTGATTTGATCTAGCGCAATTTGTACTAGGGATGGGACATCGGAACAAAAAGATCGATGTTAGCATGTCATCATCGGTTGCATTATATCGATGTCGTAAAAAATCGTTAATTTAAACATCGATGTTTCTCGATGTCGATGTTTCTGGTTCCAAACATCGATGTCTGAATAATCAGCATTCCACTACCTAGGTAACTATTATAGTCTTAAAAAGCTACTTCTTTTAGGAAATGATTATTTATTGTACAAAATTATTGAGCAACTTATATTGGGATAGTAATGTTATGGTGAGATATAATATATATATATATATTATATAAACTTGCGGGCACAACTAGATGGTAAACCAAGTATTTTGTACATGGCCAAAACATGGGTGTATTATTCCAAGAATAATAAACCAAAAGACCTGATATTTTTTGTAATCCACCCCTCAGCACAAGCTTGGGCTCAAAGAGGGGATTAGCATTGAGAACTGTAGAACTGTACCAGGTACAGTAGGTACAATAGGTCCTATTAAATAAGTGTCCCACACAGCGACAACGAGCAGATAACAGTCGAGGAGGTTTGCAGGAAGGCCTTCGATGGGGCTTTTGATGGGGCCTTCGATTATCAAAATCATATTATGTTATTTTGCATTCGAATGGCCCCTTGGTAGATGTTTTTTACCTTACTTAAGCTTATTAAATTTTATATAAGTAACGGCACATTGCATGTCTATTGAAACAACAAAAGTGCCGTTAGTATTCGTCGAAAAGTGTGGAAACAAGAAATTTGACCATCTACGACCACGTTTTTCAGAAAACGTTCTTCTTTCCCTCTCTTATCAAAGCTCAAATCGAAATTTCACACGGAATAGCTGCGACGGGGAATTTAATCAGCTTTCACGAGAAAAAAATTAATTTGGAATCGGACCAATAGTTTCTGAGCTACAACCGAAAACGTTCTGAAAAACGTGCTTCCACTCTCCGCGCGGTCTGATTGGACGTTTCTTATTTTGTTTTAAATTCGTTTCGTGCGTACAAATGAATGTTCAGAAGCTAAAACAAACAGGAGGGGGTCCTGCCGAAATTTGACTCGCTAGATTCTCAAAACCTAAAAATTGCACTTTTTGAGAAAAATTGCCAAATGTTGATGTGCTGTATCTTGGGATCCATTGGACCTACAGAGCTGCGGTTGCGCTCAAACAATAGCAAATTTAATCGTATTTAATAAAGGTAGGAACTTCTTTTTTTTTTTTTTTTAATCAAAGTTGATAGTGTTTGAGCTATACTCAAAAAACCAAGGAAAACCCGAAAATTTCTCAGTTTTTTGCATTTTTCTCCATGTTCCGTCACGAAATTTTGTTGGCAAACCTCAGATTCGGATTCAAAACCCCAAAAAACATAGAGAACCATAGAAACCATTTCTAACCCAAAATATGTTTCTATTTCACCATTTTGAGGACCTAATGACTGGACTATCATGAGGCGGTTCAAGGGCAGGCAGGGTTGGATCATGCGCAAGTGCGCGCAAATGGCCGAGCGAACAGAGGACCTCCGTTTTAGTGCTAGTAACCATTAAAATTAATTTTAAAACGTTTATCGCTTACCCTTCAAATACGTCCAGATGGGAGCTATCATGATGCACTGCCAGTGTTCAACGTTTTGGACCTTTATCTTCAGATTCACCGTAACAGTTGTAGAAGAATTGATTATAATAATTATATTTATTGGTAAAATGGTTGATTGAATACCACGAGTTATTAAGTTTATTTTTGCGTTCCTGAACATTTTTGTAGATGTAAGCCTCACCCTTGTTCCGCTGGACCCTTCATATATTATTTTATTGTTCATTGTAAGAACTACGATCAAGTAAATCATGCAGCTGAAAATTCTCATTAACTTTTAATTCACGGCTGTTATTTCCGGCTCCTGAGGAAACGCCGTTTCTCGTCAAAATCACGATGAAATGAAACATTCATAACTCGAAAAGTTGGGCCGCGTTATTTATAGAACCATATCGCACCTTCAGACCCGCGCGTTCTTTTCCTCGAGTTTTTTTCCCACCTTTTTCCCTTAAGCCATTTCGCCGACTGAAAAGACCCAATAGAATAAAAGAGGGTGAATATCAATCAAGCTGACCTTTTCTGCTAGCATAAGCCCCCCCCCCCCCCCCCACTCCGTGATTTATATCGGCTCAACCTGCCCGAGATTGTACTCCTTTTCCTGCACCCGCCGGTTTATTATTGGCGACAAAAAGGAGCCCCAGTCTCCGATCGTCGACGACATAACGGGATTTTTGTTTTACCTTTCAGAGCCAATTTTCACCATCTTCCTCGCCATTATCGAAAAATATGCAGGAGGAAGATAAAATATGTTGAGACTACCTACGCTAAAATGTAGGATTTATTCCCCTTTATAACTCGTTGAAGATTTTTTTTCAACTTCATGTTGTAAACCTCAATAATGGAATCATAAATATTTACAACTACTTAACAACTACAACTACTTTACAACTACTTAACGTGTTAAAGTTGATGAAAAATTGCTGATTATGCGTGATATGGGGCGGGTGGGTTTGCTTCAAGTGTTCATTTTTGAAACGACTACATTCACAATTATTGTATACGTAGACCGTGAAGACCGGGATGCATTGCGGGCACAAGCCAACTGAGCGCAGTCATAGACGAGCAACAAAAACGCTGCAAAATTTGCAATATTTAATATTACACAAGGGTTTATTATTCTTTGATATAGGTTACTTGTGCAAAAATGATTTCTGTGTCAAAAGAAAATAATTTGGAAAAAAAAAATGTTTTTGGATTTTTTTTTCAAAAAACATTTTTTTGGATTTTTTTTCCAAAAAAATTGTTTTTTCAAACATTCTTTATTCTTTACTCGAAAAATATTTAACCTCCTGGGATCCTTCAAAAATCCCATTTTTAGCCTCATGAAAGCCCTATAGATCGCAACAGTGAAATCGGATCGTTCCGGGACCCCAAAAAATGGATTCTACGTCCAAAAATACCCCGAAAACGACAGCTAACTGGATCCCATAGCCAAAAGCCTTCAAAAAACCCCTCCCGTAGCCCCATTTTAGCCCCATAGCGCCCCACGGGTTTGGGCGATCGGACTGAAAACCTTGCGGGCACAACTAGATGGTAAACCAAGTATTCTGTCAAAATTTAAATTTAAATCTGAATTCAGATTTGTAAAAAAATTCCTACTGCCCAAAACGGCTCGGGCGGCGGACGGACATTTCGGATTTTGAATGTAGACCTCTTGAAACGGATAATGTCCAATTTTGAGGCCGATCGGAGTCGTCGACCCCCGTCGCGAAAACACAGGTGTATTATTCCAAGAATAATAAACCAAAAGGAGTAAATTTTAACATTAAATAATAAAATTTATTATATTAATATTAATAAATATAATCATTAAATGATTAATATTATTAATTTTATTCTTTGATAAACTGTGCAAAAATTAATTTCAAAATAAAAAAATTATAAAAAATATTTGACATCTTTTCCGTACAATATTTAAACTGATTTGGAATCCCCAATAATGAATTCTACGGCCAAACAATTCGAAAACGACACCCAACTCGACTCTATCAACGGCTGTAATAGAAAAAAAAAAAAGCCCATTTTTAGCCCCACAGGGTTTGAGTGATCAGGCTCAAAATCTAGAGGAAAATCGACCCCAAAAATGGATTCTACGTCCAAAAATTCTTCGAAAACGACACCAAACTCGATCCCATAGCCAAAAGCCTTCAAAAAACGCTTCCCGTGGCCCCATTTTAGCTCCATAGCGCCCCACGGGTTTGGGCGATCGGGCTGAAAACCTTGCGGGCACAACTAGATGGTAAACCAAATATTTTGCCAAAATATCAGATTTTAAAAAAAATCCTACTGCCGGATCAACATTGTTGAGCCCCTTAGCGAAATCATTGGTTGATTACTAAACCAAGAGAATAAACTAAAAACAAAACAAAAATGAATAAAACAAGAGTAATAAACCAAAGCCCTCCCAGGTTTGGTCCAGGTCTCCTGCACGCCTTTCAGGTATAGTTTTATTGTTCCTGTTTTATTATAGTATCTATAGAAGTGAGCCATAAGAGAAGAACAAGTTGTGTAAACTATCGGGAAGCTTTCAATAAGTTTTCAATGGTTGTTAAGGAAGACTGGCTTGGATTGGTCAGGACGACAGTTCGACTTCCTGGCACACAAATGGGGGGGAAAATGAAGAAATAGTGATGTACGAGGGAGAATACGTCAGTCAGTCAGATGAACCCCGAATTTGTGCATCCAAAGTTTTTTTTTTAAATTTCTCACACCAGCCGTGAAACGATTGACGACGAAGGGTTGTGCTCCTCAGCTGGCATACTCGTAAAGTGGGGGGCCCGAAAGGGTGACGTTGGCAACCAGTCAGGGAAAGGGGAATTCGGCTGACAACTCCCACAGAACCCCTGGGGGACAACTCCCAAGCAACCCGTCTTAACGCTAAACTGGGTCGACAACTCGAAACTAATTTGGTTTGAGGATCTCCCTCACTTCACTCATCCTTCCCCGTCCATTTATCGACCTCCACTTATCCCGACCCATCTCCTCCAATCGCCTCCTCCGGAAAGCCAATACCTTCTCGCCTGTCTTCCAACCAATAATCCTCAACAGCCCAATTCCGATTACGAGTACAGGTGGCAACGTCAACTATAGCGTCGGGTTAGCCACTTAAATTCACTCCAGTAATGGAAACCCTGTGGGACTTATTAAAAGGTAATTTGAACACGACCGATCTCAAAAGGGAGAGTGAAACCCGCATTTACGAAAACAGGAAAGAGCGAGAAAGGGCTTTTCTCGCTTCATCCATTTAACTGAACCAGCATTTGATGTAATTTTCCCTACAGAGCTCTTGAATATTCTAACATGGTTTTGCTGGTGAATAAATTAGGTTTTAGTGTCGGTAAAAAGGTGAAACAATTCGTTGCTTAATGAAATCATCACTGTGGAGAATCGTCCACTCTCTAACGGGCATTAGGGAATGGAAGACGGAAGTGCTGCACCGGACGCATATGCAGCATATGCGTCCGGTCCAATAACAACTTGACTCTAATGGGCCAAGGAACTAGGTCAGCCAACTTTGCTACGCGAAAAGTCGACCCCAAAAATCGAAAATCGGGTTAATCATTATAGAAGGTCATTCGAAAATTTAGCATCGAGGTTATTATCAAAGAATGTTATTCAAAAATCGACCCGGGCCGAGTGTTTTTATTCCGATTCTATTCAGATTTATTATTTAGCGCTCTGGCGGCTCAGTGCCCAACTACTCGACGCCCAGCCTGGCGAGGTGTGACGTCAAATTTGCCCGGCCTTCATTTCGAAAACAGCTCAGCGCGTACCTATACGGATTTTCGAACTAAAAATTGGGGGTTTCTGGGTTTTAAAGGGTGCTGAATCCGAATATGTTGTCAGAAATGCTGAATTCTGACCTTTTCAAGAAGCCCATTCGGCCGAACATAGTTGAAATAGTAATGAACAAAGTACTCAGTACAGTTAGCACTGAGAAATTAGGTGTCTGAGCAGAGGAAATCACTAGTGAATATTTGGCGTTTTGAATTTTCCCGCGGTGGCACTTTTACTAATTCGCCAGAGTGCGCTAGCATAAGAAGGGAACGACGGGAATCTGCCTGAGGTGAAGGCGGAAATGGCGGCCGTGTAGCAGCCAATGAGAGAGTAGCGCCACTTTTCCCTCCAGATTCAAAGTTGAAATTTTCGACAGTGCCCTGGAAATTTGTATTACACCGTAGGAGCTCAAAACTCACTGCTATGCCTTCAAATTATGAAGTTCTTTCAGAAAAAAGTATTAGTCGACGTTCGGTTCCCGGGCCCATTACAATCATATCATAATATGATATTATCAACATCATATCATATCATCATATCATATCATCATATCATACAATAATATAAAATCGTGTTGGCGTGTGGTAGGCGGGTGGTAGTTTTGGTAGGTAGGTAGGTGGTACGGGATAAAGTGTCCCCGAGTAGGGATCGGCAATCGATTTCCGATTTTTCTAAAAATCGATTCTTTCTTGTACAAAACCCGATTTTTTGAATCGATTTTTGTTAATACGATAAAATCGAGAATCGATACTTTTATCCCGATTCTTCCCAAAATCGGGATTTTAAAAAATCGGGGTAGAGAGGTTCCAAAAATCGGGTTTTAGCCAATTTTGAAAATTATTGTTCTCCTGGAAACATTTTCTTTCTCCTATTTATAATGAGGGGTGATTTTTTTAATTGACTGAATCGGCTTCAAAGAATCGCTTCTCAAAAAATCGTTAGCTCATTTCAAAACTATTATTTCTGCAGGATGTGGAAGATGAACATTTAATGTGGTTCGCGTGAACATTTTTTCAGACTTTTTCGCTGACCCGGTGCGCTTCGCTGCACTCAATAAAAATAGTATTTTAATGAAAAGCCGGTTAAACTGCGAAAACACACCGACAGATTTTGAGAATTCATTATCTCATTAACGGCTCGACCGATTTTGTGGAAACTTCTTAAAAACCATCTACAAATCCACCAAACATTCCACCAAATCTACCATCTTCACCAACACACACATTTCACACAATTTGGTGCCAAACACTCCACTGGTTTTTAAGTAGTGAGTCCTCAAACAGATTTGGCAGTCATTTTTATAGATAGGCATAGATTATATAATCCAATATAATATTATTAGATTCATGATCCACTCCTTGAACAAGAAATATAATAATATAAATAGGTATATTATATTTCAACAGTTGAAAGATAATATAATATATTGTCCATATTATGTACAATCGCCTACCTACTTATTGATTGGTTTATTTACCTACTTACTTATTTAATTTATTTATGATCGAGTTTGATAAAAAAAAAGGGAAAAATCGCTAAAAACCCGATTTTCGCAAAAATCGATGCTTGAGAGAAACGATTTTTTGAGAATCAATTCTTTGAAGCCGATTCTGAATCGATTTAAAAAATCGATACTTTTTTACCGATTGATCATCCCTAGAGTGAGTTTTTTCACTTTCCACTCACGCCAAAGGCCGTTTAGGGGGTCGAAAAAATGACGAAAAACTACGAGCCGTATAGATCAGACCTGGAGGAAGACGTCGGTCAAATTGTAAATCGGAAATTCGCCGGGGAAATTCGTCGAAATAAATCGTCTTTCTCGCGTTTGTCCCACTTTTTTTCGGGTTCAAAAATACCCAGTAAGGAGCCGTTTTTGGGGTATGGTATCCGCGAGCCAAATGCGCTTCAATCTATGGCGAATCCGATTCCGAAGTCGGATTCCAAAAAAACCGTGGGGGAGGGGGCGAGTTCACGGTGAGAAGACAATAATTGGATCGTTTTAATTCGCGCGGGGTCTGCAGGCGGGTGAAAACTCCGTTTCGAGATGTCCCATCTGTGTTCCATATAATAACACGCGGGACCTTAATAAGTTCAGATAGTGACCCGAAAGTGTCCCACTAGTGTGAATGTTGGAACTTTTTATAAGGGGAGGGAGTTTTCCTTGATGTAGGGGTTCCAACGTGTCCATCGATGCTACTCATCCACTGGGGAGCGAGCGAAGCGAGCCGCAGAGACTAGTTAATGGCATAACATTTGGGTTTGAATATACATATTTAAAATATATTTTTTAAAAAATTGCGTTTACTAGAAATAAAAGCCTAAGGTCACTCCCTGGCCCACCACCATCCAAATTCCCTGTCAACTGCTCCAAAACCTGATTTTTGCTCCATTTTTGGAGCTTAGATGCTTCCAACTTTTGGCTGGTTTCATATTTTTCTCGTCATCTACTCGCCAAAACGGAATTTTGGTATTTTTTTTTAAATTTTGTAGAAAAAGTTTAATTTCCCGTTTTTCCCACTTTAGGAGCTCAGATACGCCACATGGAGCTAATTTTTAATGGTTTCAGACTCTTCTCGCACTGTGCTCGCCAAACAGGATATATTAAGACCAATTTCAGATTTTTCCGACATCTGGAAGTGCCCTAGAATAAAGATGACCAGAATCGTGTCATCCTCCTCCTCGGGCTACGGCTTAATATATTAGATTGACTAAGATTGGAATAGATCCTGGAATGCATTAGAGACAAAACAATAACTTTCAGGAGAGATTTAAAAATGAAAAATTCCGAAACTGGTTTTGTCCCGTAGTTTAGAAATCACGCGTTGAGGTTATGAAAGAGCATGAATCTCATTCTAGGAGAGTAAATTTTACAATCTCCTGAAATCCTCTTCGGCAGAGCACCCAATTTCACCAAGTCCTCGTCTAATTTCATTCCCACTGCTCTCCTTCTCAAGTCCAAAACTTCGTGGCCCCCAACCGACCTCTCAAGCCTCCACCTGCTCATTTCCCCTCGACCGATTTCCCCCTTCATCAACCCATTTTGACCTCATCCACGGGAAGTGTCTCATCGGCCCACCCCTCTCTCTGCTTCACCAGATCCTCCCTCTAATCTTTCATTTCACTCTCCGCCCCTTCCCGAGCCCTCCGTTTCAGTTCCTCGTGCTAATGAAACTGGAGGAGTTCTCAGGCAAATGCTGATGGTCGCCTAATTAGGAAGACAAGGCTGTCTGGAAGGTGAGAGGGACAACAGGGCTGCCGACTCCTATCAGCCTCTCTGCCCCTTTCCGTGTACACAGTCTCATTCACTAGCGACCCTCCGCAGTTGGTACGCCCCTTTCCGCTCCAAGTTCCTTTCTCCGTCAATCCCCCCCCATTCCGTTTTAACTCGACAGGCCAAGAGGATATCTCAGGCCCTTTCTTTTTGTTTTTGAGACAAAAGCCCCAAAAAGAAGACCTCTAGAAGAAAGAATAGCAAATACGAGGCAGTGATGGGCTCTTTTTCGTGTCGACGATTATTTCTGGAAAAGAGTTGACAGAAGCTGCTCAGCCGAGTCAAACGCCGTCTGGTAAAAAATCCCCCCCCCCCCCCCCCACGAAAAAAGTTTTCAACTGACTAAATACATTTAGATCAGGGATTCCCTGGGTAACTATTTTGGGTAGGAGGCCCCTTTTTCAAAAATACACTGATACCTCCATGCCCTTTTTGCTTCCGAGACTGCAGAAGCATTGCTTTCACTTTCTAAATGAAAAAAAACAACAGCAGTGGTACTCCCTGCGCATGCGCGAACGTAATTTTTTTGTTAGAGTCACAACTACGTTCATTCTGAACCTGGCACGAGGAAGCTCATGCGCCATTGCCTTGGCAGCGTATTTTTCTCTTCTCTTGAAGTGTTCCCTTGCGTATATGAACGGAGTTTCCGGGTGACTTCACTAACCAACTCCGACCGTCAGTTGGGGCTGAGCGGACTTGGCGGGCGGAAAGGAGTTGTACGAGAGTTGCTCGCTCCATAATCGCTTGAAGCCGTCGTGCAATCGAGGGGTGGAAATGGGTGGGGTGAGAAGACTTGGGGGGGGGGTGAAACCCCGCGGTAAATTTAACACGGGCGTTCGGTTTATCTTTCGCCGGCAAAGACTTGTTGGTGCAGCGCAAAAGTGGTTTTAGCTGGAGTGGGTTGGAGGGGGGAAGGTGATTTAAGGGAGGTGGATGAGCGGGTAATGAGATATTCGCATTTCTAGGTCGGCTCGTTCATTATTATTATCGGGCACGCGACATTCCTCCCACGTTTCCGCTTCAGTGCTACAAGTAATGTTTTGAACTCCCCCCCCCCCCCCCCCCCTACCACCCTTACAACGGAAGTTTACCTCCTTTGCACCACCGCAGTCGTGCTAACAACTTCGTCTACCGATAATGAATTTCCTTTGATGTCACCTTGTAATGAATGTGTGCGGTGTGGGTGGCTGGCTGCTCTTCCTACACTATTTTCACAACTCGATTCTCAATCAGGGATTCCTCTTAGATTCGACTTAAACAAACACAGATTTTGGGATCGAGGAAGTCTAATAATAATAATAATTATCTATTATTATCGCCTCCTCTTAATTAGCTGCGCAACACAAGTCACAAGTTCTTTACATGACTTTTTTTTTTTTTTGACCGATGAAAAGTATAAGGACAAATTTCGAGGCTGATCAAAATTATTTTCGACCTCCGCACAGTGGGCTATATAGGATGTCTATAGATAGCTATAGCTGGAACAAATTCGATTGGGTGGGTTCGATAGAGACGACTCAGAGGGACTTTAACCTAGAAGGGGAAGCCATGGTTCCAGGGATAGTGATCGACACATAAACTGAGCGAAAATTCTTTCGCCGTTCTTCAACAGCGGGTGTTGAAGTTCAGCGAAAACCCACCCCTTTAAAACTGATCGCCTGGAACTAAGAGAAAAGCTGAGGACTGGTGTTTCGATGTATTTTCAACCCAGGTGTTGAAGTAAGTAGAAAACCCACCCCTTTAAAACTGATCGCCTGCGTTCCGTCGAAAAAAGGGTTGAAAACCCGCTACCTGCCTGACCGTGCGGGACCAAATTTAAACCAAACCCCAACCCTCTGCCGGGAGCCATCCTCCTTTGCCAAGCTTTTTGTCGTGTAGGTATGCATTCCCAAATGAAAAACAAAAGTTGCGGTATGTTGAACAAAAATAACTATTATTTGAAAATATACTTGATGTTTTCTTTTCGCCGAACGAAGAGAAGCTCTACTTGGTCTTGATCTGCACTTTTCAGTCTGTCTGTTTGTCTGTGACGCGTTACAGACCGCAATTAACTAATTTTAAATATAATTTTATGCATTTATTACTTCTGAAGGCAATTTGTCGTTCTAGCAGCATACAAATATGAACAAGCAATTTTGATATTTCTTGTCTACAATTACCTACACGCGGGTGCTATAAGGTATCTCCATTAGAAATATTTTGGGCCTGAGGATGATGGACAAATGGTGGAAACATAGCGCGGTTATTGTCTTTTTCAACTTGGGAATATTTTGGTCATGAGGATGATGGAGACACGGCTGAAACTACGCGCGGGCATTAGGTTTTTCTAATCAGAAATATTTTGGGCCTTAGGATGGTGGTAACATGGTCGAAATGTCGCGTTATTACCTTTTTCAAATCGCCCTCCACAATTCATTGGGTAATAAATTAGATGTGAGAGAACTGAGATCACCACGCTGGTCAACACCCTGGGTATATTTTTGGGCATGATAAGGGCCAAAAAAAGCGGTCGTGACTCGTCCGGGCATTGTCCTACACACCGCTAATATTTTTGTGCCTGATGAGGTTATGCTCTGATGATGAAATAATTTTGGGTCGAAACGCTGAAGGGGATGTTTGTCAGTAGTCACTTTATTCAGGTACATTATGGTACTATCCCTTCTGCGTTAAAAGTAGTCACGTATCTCACTTCACTTAACGTAAAAAATCAGTTTTTTGCCCATTATTTGGCCAGTTTTGGAAGTGGCTTAGAAAAATTGGGCAACGATATTCATTAAATTTTGGGTAGGGTAAACGTTCAATCTCCGACACCCCTTCCTCAAAATCCTGGCTCAAAATCTCTCTATTCGCATTTTCTTATTTATTTTTTATTTTTTTTCTAACTGTTGCTATGGGACGTCTAGTTGAAGTCCGTATACCCGTTTTTGTCCATCGTTTTCTACAATAATGGAGAAATTACGTTCTCTGGAAAAAGTCCAAAAATTCAGTGGTCGACACCCCCTTGACAATGATTGACACCCCCATTTTCGACAATCACCGACACCCCTCTGGAAAATTTAGCAATGACCGGCATTCCATTTTCGACAATCGCCGACACCCCTCCGAATAATGACAACGAAAAGAAATCGTAAATGCAGGCAGAATCAAGGTACAGGCCTCACTAAAGTTCGGCAATTAGGTATTAATAATTCATTTCATTATACCGTCTCCTTCGAATGTTTTAGTGAATTTTAGTTCGAATTTTAGTGAATTTCTACAAAGTGCAATCTTTTTCACACTGCCAGAATAAAGTGGTAGTGAGTGGTTTTACGAATATGTGTGAAAAAAATACGACAGAATAAAATATTTGTGATCGACCCAAGGGGAGTCACTGACGTTCGTAATAATGGTCACCCGGGTGTGAGGGGATTGAGGGGTCGGTCATTGAGTGTCGGAGATTGAACGTTTACCCTAGAATCCGAATCTGCAATAAAAACGCTGCAAATTTTACACTAGGGTTTATTATTCTTTGATATAGGTTACTTGTGCAGAAATTAAATTCTGTAAATGAAGGAAATTTAAAAAAAATTTAATTTTTATATCAAAAAAGTTTTTTTTGGATTTTTTTATTTTCAAAAATTATTTAGGTTTTACTCGAAAAATATTTAACCTACTGGGATCCTCCAAAAATCCTGTTTTTAGCCCCATGAAAGCCCTATAGATCGCCACAGTGGAATTGGATCGTTTCCGGACCCCCAAAAATGGATTCTACGTCCAAAAATACTTCGAAAACGACACCTAACTCGATCCCATAGCCAAAAGCCTTTAAAAACCCCTTCCCATAGCCCCATTTTAGCCCCATAGCACCCCACGGGTTTGGGTGATCGGGCTGAAAACCTTGCGGGCACAACTAGATGGTAAACCAAGTATTTTGTCAAAATTTCAGATTTAAAAAAAAATCCTACTGCCCAAAACGGCTCGGACGGCGGACGGACATTTCGAATTTTGAATGTAGACCTCTTGAAACGGATAATGTCAAATTTTGAGGCCGATCGGAGTCGTCGACCCCCGTCGCGAAAACATAGGTGTACTATTCCAAGAAGAATAAACCAAAAATTGGGGTTCCCACTAGTTATAACAAAGTTAGGGTCGGTATCTCCAATTTGGCGCGCGCCAAATAAATTGGCACACATCTAAATCGATGGGCAGCTATCAATCTAATGGGGTTTGTATTTTCAGAATTTTTTTTGAAAAAAAAATAAATGAAAAACCCTATTCTAAGTGAAGGTGTTCCAATCGGTAAAGCTTCGCTTCTAAGCCTACTTCAATTTTCTTGAGCATTGAGATTCTACCCCTTTAAAAGCAGGTGTCATGCAAGACGGGGTCATTTGGAGCTCAGTATGGGGTGATTGCCCTCTCACATTTCAGCAGGTATAAGAAATATTCGTTCAGTTCCAGGCGCCCAGTTCCAAGACTTGACTCGATCTTTCAGCTTCAACAGGGGGTGTTGAAACTAAGAGAATTTTCAATCAGTTTATGTGTCGGCGATTTTCCAATGCCTGTTCTTTCTATGACTCTCAACCCTTGAGTTGAAACTAACAGAAAGTTGGAAAAAATGCTTCCGCGACCATTTTCCAGCAGTTTATGTGTCGACGACTTTCCAAGTACCCGAAGCCATTATCTATACTCTACAGTTTCAGGTCTCACAATGAGACCTCAAACTGGGAAATTTACGATTTTTCGCTTCATTATGCTTTCATCTGGTGAGGCGACCAGTGCGTCGGCTGAACCAAAATTTGGTACGAACCGATAAACATGGTTCCGATTTGATAGATATTTTTTATTATAGATATAGATATTTTTTATTAGCGCACCTGAGTGACGAGGAAATGGAATAGTAGCATACTGCGTTCACTGTCGCATAATTTGTGCCAAAGAAGAAAAAAATTTAACTTCAGTCACCTGTTTATTTTTCAAATATTTATTGGAAACAATTTAGTTACCAGTGTTGCCTACCTTATTCTCGGAGATTTTTTGGTTTATTATTCTTGGAATAATACACCTATGTTTTCGCGACGGGGGTCGACGACTCCGATCGGCCTCAAAATTTGACATTATCCGTTTCAAGTGGTCAAGATTCCAAAACCGAAATGCCCGTCCGCCGTCCAGGCCGTTTTGGGCAGTAGGAATTTTTTTTAAAAATCTGAAATTTTGACAAAATACTCGGTTTACCATCTAGTTGTGCCCGCAAGGTTTTCAGCCCGATCGCCCAAACCCATGGGGCTAAAATGCTGTAGCCCCTACAGAAGGGGGTTTTTGAAGGCTTTCGGCTATGGGATCGAGTAAGGAGTCGTTTTCGAAGTATTTTTGGACGTAGAATCCATTTTTTGGGGTCTCGCAGCGATCCGATTTCACTGTTGCGATCTATAGGGGGCTACCATTGGGATTATTGAAAGATTCCAGGAGGTCAAATATTTTTCAAGTAAAAAACAAAACAAAATTTGAAAAAAACATTTTTTGAAAAAACAAAATCAAAAAAATCTTCTTTGAAAAAAAAATTACCTAAAAAAATTGTTTTTTAATTTTTTTTATTACCTAACACAGAATTAAATTTCAGCACAAGTAGCCTATATCAATGAATAATAAACCCTTGTGTAAAATTTGCAGCGTCTTTTCTTTTAACTACCGAAACTACCGTTTCAACAATTTTATCTTGGTTTCATTCAATTCAATTCCATCTAGCCCACTGAGCCCCGTCGCGAAAGCAAGTTGCATACTGTGAATAATAAACCGAAAATTGTCCAAAGTGAGACATCAAGCAGTTACTTACTACTGATCCAAGCTTGTGACCTATATTTTAGAAACTGAGCGCAAATTGATTTATATTTCATCAGATTGACTTTTCCTTTAAGGGCAATTCTCATCATCCAATTATTCAAGACGTGTTTATTCTGATACCTGCGTAAAATTTAAATGTAATTACTGGTAGATTGAATAAGAAAAGCTTGAGTTAGACTCATCCTTGCTGGGTGGCTTATAGTAATTATTCAACAGGAGGAGGAGGAGGCCCATTAGCTAATACGGCGAAAATCCTGTAAATAATTTAGCTACTTTATTACGTATAAAACCGCACCCGTTTGCCATCAGCGGAGTGTGTTGCTTTCAGTAATACGATACAGGGTCTAAAAGGTGTTAATGGCCAACCCGAGCTGCCTACTGTAAACAAAAAAAGAAAAAATTACGCTTTTCGGGCGCTTTTAACGACTCGTCTGATCTATCCTATAGGAATCCAGCTTTAATGAAGCTATCCGTTTTCCCTCAGCAAAAAAAGTATGCAAGTTGAGATGAATGATTTTTGGTTGTTCGTAAAACATTGTTGAAGATAATCTCCGGCTTCCATTCCCCACAGTCAACAATGGCGTCTGGCAGGGGATTTCGGTGAATGATAGTAATGAGGATTAGCAGTTGCAACCTCCTCTTATTACAAAAGGCTTCCCTTGAATTGTAATTTACTGGCCCTAGGCGGCTCTTCGCAACCCAACTAATTTATACGAGAAGAAGGGCGAGTTGAGGGGGAAGATTCCCCCCTAAAACAGCAGGTAGCCATAGAGGAGAAAATAGGTTGAACCGTGGGGAAGGGAAAACGGAAATTTATTAAATTAAGAAAGTTTTCGTTTTCGAAGAGTAATTGCAACCTATCAACGTGTAATAAAATCCTCCGGACGATTTATTGTAGCCTTCTGTTTTTTAATTAGGACGGTGAAATATTGTCCCCAAGCTGAGATTCCCTGTGATAACCACTTCGGTGACAAACACTGCACAGAGGAAAAAAAAATCTCTTCTGACGATTAAACTAAGAATAACGTAAACAACTGAAAATATAAAAGAATGTATAAAAGTGCTGAGGTGTATCTCATTTTTTAGTAACTAAAAAATGAGATACACCTCAGCACTTTTATACATTCTTTTATATTTTCAGTTGTTTACGTTAAAAGAACTGTTCTTTTATTAGTAATAAGCTGATTTAACGGCCTCATAACTGGAATATAAACAGCATGAGGTCACCCTTCTTACCGTATTCACACGTGAAATAAAAAATTCACCGGAGAGAGCAGACAAAATTTCCCCAGAGACTTTCGTCTTTCTTGCCCACTCAAACTCAAATACAACCTTCTCGTTCCTTAGCCACAACTTCACAATCTTGCGGTCTAAAACAAGCTGGTTAAAAACAGGTAAGAATATTTGAAATAAGTAAGGCAGGGTATGGTAATGAATGTGAAAAATAAATAAATAAAACGTTATTGATAATGTTATTAAACAATAAATAAAATAAATTCTCATTTCAGGTATACAAATTTGGCTTAGATATAAAATTAGCCAATATGAAACAATCTATCAACATATTTTTTATTGCCAGTGCCAATAATGACAAATCAATCGTCAGATTAAAAAAAAAAAAAAAAAAAAACACACAAAGCAATCAAGCAGTCGAAACATTAAACCTGCGAATTAAAATAGATCAGTTAAAACAAAAGATCATAAAGTTAGAGCACTTCATAGATGCTTCCTGGGCTTACACAATTTTGCAGGAATTTTAAAAAATTGGCGGCAAGCGAGATGTTTGCAGGCACGAATCATTAATTAAAGAATTAAATTCTTGTAAATTTTACATTAAAATTTTTGTTCGGTTCCACGAGATAATGCTTCATTTTGGTTTATAATTGTTGGAATAGTACACCTATGTAATCGCGACGGAGGTCGAAAATTCAGATCGCCCTCAAAATTTGACATTTTTCGTTTCAAGAGGTCTCTTTCAAGGGATCATCGATTTTGAGGCCCAGAAAATTCACATAATATGTGAATTATTGAAAATACTGCATGTGCCATACGAGATAAAACACAATAAGTCCACGCAATAAGCCCGGAGACTGAAAGTTTTCTGCAACAGCAGTCCTTTTCAATAACTGAGTTAACGATAGGTACAATAATTGCGAAGAAAACAATCTTTTAGTGAGAATAATTCACACATACTCAAACTACTCTTGCAATTTGTGAGTTTCCCGAGACTAAGCAGAAATGTACGAATTCTAAGGTGACGAGGGAAAGAATAAAACAGGAGTGATTGAGAGGAGGGGGCTAAAAAATATAGGATTCGGGCTTGGTGGTGACGTAACGACGCTAACGACTTAACGAGCTCTGAGAAGAATTCAGAAGAGTTGTGTAGAAGAAGGGAGAGCTGTTTCCTAACAGAAATAAGAAACTGAAAACGAGGAAACTGTCGCCGGAGTTCGACAGTTATGGAGCTTCTTTCCCGCCATTTTCTATATGTTTCGTAGTTACGAACTAGACGGTTAGCGTGTTGTCAAGTTTCATTCATTAGGTTTCCCGTTTTATACTCTGTTAATTAATACGGTTTCATTATTAAGAATTTTTCGCTTTTACTTAGTTAATTATTTTGAAATACTACACGACGCAATTACTAACTTGTAAAGACTTACAAAAACAATGGTCCCAAACGAAATTTCATTTTCCGCGTTTCAAATAATTTCAACGATCTTCTCTTCTTCAGGCTAACACTTTCCCATTAACTGAGGAAATTCAAAACATTCGGACCCCGTTTTTCACTATCAAGGCATTTAGCTTTCATTTAGAAGCCTTAAATGAAAAGACTAATGGGAATTCCTTTGTTGCGTACCGCGTCCCCTGGCGGTGCTTTCCTCCCTTATTGTTTCCGACTCAGCAAATCGGAACTCAAACCGTTTTAGCATTTTCGCCCTTCCGCATTTTTTTCAGAATAGCAATTATTTTTCTTCCTTATTCTATCCCACCAATTTCTTCTTCCGGCATCTTGAAATTCAAGGGAGGGTTTTTTTTTTTCTTCTTTTTCCACTTCGACTTCTCCCCCTTGTATTTCTTGACCGGCCCTCAAAGAGCTCCCAGAATCCTGTGGTGGGTCGGTATAATGAAGGTCACAGAGCGGTATCCAAAGCCCCCTTCCGCCCCCATCAGATTCATTTCAAACTCATTTTCCGAAGTAAACCCGGGAAGCTTGTCAAAGGGATTAATGAATATTTCTTCAAAAGTGACTTTCCTATTCTCCCTGGCGGAGGTACTTGGAGAAATACGTGCTGCCATTTCACGACTTGTTTGAATAGACCTATTCATGTCTATGTACCTGTACCTGTACCGTTCAGCATGGTTCGCAACCGGGACGAACACCAATGTTTGATCAATGGTTTATCAAGTTTCTCGATCTCTGTTTTTATTTGACAGTATATGTTCCCCTCTGAACCAAGTTCATGCGAGACCTCTCAAAAATAATGCCAATCCAAAGCGAGTTACAAACGGAAACGAACAGGCAAAGAGGCTCGAAACCATTTGCGACAACAAAAGGTTTACTTCTGTAATCAATGACCTTTTGGTTTATTGAATAATGAATAAATTTTATTCTCAGAGCGGGTTAATCAAATGTATTAGCCAGGGTTATGAAGGGTAAGGTCGTATTTCGCCTACATTTTCCCATTTGGAACCCTCCCGAACATTAAACAGGTCAACAAAAAGTCGACTTTTAGGCCCGTTGCTAAAAACCACTTAACTCGTTTTTTAAGGTGCTGAATCCCAAAATGGCCTCCGTTTTCTCGGGAGTCCCATGTTTTCTTGAACTATGACCATTTTTAGGGTTTATCGTGTCATTTCGGGATTAAAAAAAGATAGTAACCATCTTTAACAATCTTATAACTGTTATTACCTACCTGCAAAGTCGAAAAATTCTGAAAAAAACGCTGCAAATTTTACACAACGGTTTATTATTCTTGATATAGGTTACTTGTGCATAAATTTAATAATTAAATTATTACTTATTATTTAATAATTTATTATTATACAGAATTATTCTGTGTCGATGCAAAATAGTTTTTGGGGGAAAAAAAAATTTTTTTTTTTTTTAAATTTTTTTTTAAATTTTGTTTTTTACTTGAAAAATATTTGACCTCCTGGGATCTTTCAAAAATCCCATTTTTAGCCCCATGAAAGCCCTATAGATCGTCACAGTGAAATCGCATCGTTCTGAGACCCCCAAACATGGATTCTACGTCCAAAAATACTTCGAAAACGACACCTAACTCGATCCTTAAAAAACCTCTCGTAGCCCCATTTTAGCCCCATAGCGCCCGACGCGGGTTTGGGCGATCGGGCTGAATACCTTGCGGGCACAACTAGATGGTAGATTGGGATTTTGCCCAATTTATAGGCAAACCTTGTTAGTATAACAGTATAACTGTATAATAATATATAAGTAATTTTCTAAAATTACATGTTTATGATTTTTGCAGTGGCTGAGGATGGGTAAGGAATTACCCGAAACCGGTCCAGACACTTTTAATAATTTTATGAAAAGGAGTGTCGAAACTGACTACCACCGTTTATCAACCATTGATAACTTTCCACTACCCCCTGGACTCATCATAATTAAGTGGTTTTTAGCAACGGACCTAAAAGTTGACTTTTATTTGTTGACCTGTGTTGTTGATCGTCATACCTCAAATTAATTCTACATAATTGGTGAAATTAATATGACTCATTGTGGTACTTTAGTGGAGTTCATTAGATGAAAAGATTGTTTGTTTGAACCAAATTTAATGGAACATCTCTTTTTTTGTTTTGCAGACGAGTTTTGAGGCGAGCCACTGAGAATAATTTTTCATCAAGTCATCTTTAAACAAATTTTGTCATCAAGCTCTCCAATCGATTTCTACGATAGTTCAGTTTTAATTGATCATTATAAATTTATAATCGTTTCTGCAATACGGACGCTATTGCGAAAACAATCCTATCCAGCGGTTTTCCAAAGCCCGGGGTAAGATCGTTTGGCATTCACGCACCACCTGTAGAGTTAATGCTTGCATATTTCAGTTAGACGCTTCAAAGGTACATCCTCGAGGGTCGATCCCGGAATTATCTGTCCCTTCCTCCAAAACAAACGGCGTCGAGAACAAGGAGCTTGCGCCCTTGGACCTCTGCCGTACGCACTCGTCAAACACCCGCTTCGGATTTGCCAGCTTGGGCGTTCTCAATATCAATTACAGATTATAAAAAAGTAAGATCAGAGGTTGTTCGAAGAGAATGTAATTTTACTTTGGCGTGAACCCCCATGTTATCGGAGAATCGCGAGCACACACCGTGTAATAACGGGAAGGGTATTAATCTGAGGGGGCAATTCCCCTTGTTGGCTTGCAGTTAGAGTGAGAGAATGAGATCCTATTACTTACCATCGACCATTCCGGATTATCCTGGTCTGGTTAGAGGAACTGTTTTAATGTCTCCCTTCGCCTCGCCACTTCCGAACGCTCCAAGTTCTCAACCAAGCGTTTTAGCCCTCAAAACATCACTACCCACCCTCGTACGTAAAATTGAGTCAGGGAACTGCAAGAAACGTCATGACAGTTGATAACAACTTATCCTCGAAATTCCGAATCGAAGGACCCAGTTTCATCAATTCGCACGATTTTTCTATGCAGTTTTTCGTTGGGTTTATTCAATTTCACGATCCAACACTGATATGGTCATTACCTGCCGATATGCTCGAACAAATGGCGGTCATCGGCACTCTTACAGTTCCCTGGACCCACTGGTAGTGTCTTTTCCCTTGCAAATCCGCTGCCTGTTCGTGGGAAGCTTCTAATCCATTTTAGTGAGGGGGCTTTTCATTAGATAATCCTCTCAAGTTAGACCGCAACTACGGGTGCAAGGGTGAGTTTGAGTTTCGGGTATACCCGAGGGGTCTGTTATCAGCTCGGCCCAACGTTGGAGCCTTATGAAAATGAGCATTGTCAACCTGGGATACAGGCGATATACACGGTGGCCAGCCGCTTGTAGTCCCGTCGCGGCCCACGGAAAGCGCTACCCTCAGCGGCGTGATTGGGCAGTCAAACTTCTCTTGCAAGCAGAAGCACCGCTCATTACTCGGACCGGCCCAATCTCGCCGCTGACTTTATCATACACTGACAATCTATTCTTATTGTTTTAATAAGAATGATTAATTGCAGTGCAATTTTCGATTGAACCTGAGGACCGGGCCTCCCCTGACGACTATTTGTTCGGGGAAGCCAGGTCAGCTGGACCAATTTTTAGTCTGTTGCCGACAAATCCATTATGGTTGCCGAGAGATCAGACTTTCGTAAAATGGTGTCAGCGAGCCTAGCCTCCATTGGCGACAACTTGTGGAAGCGAGCTCTCTAACTCTCGTATATACTGCGGGATCAGGGAGAACCAACATCAATGTTGACCCTTCATCTTTGACGTTCTCTTCAGCTCCTCTCTGGAGATCAATGCATTCCAGATCAACACAACACTTCGTGCCGATCTGGTGGTAGTGGATCTCCCCATTCTGCCTCGATACCACCTCCCAGGTCAGCATGACACTTCATGGGCAGGGATATTCAGGTACTCCCTTCCTCTTCCTCCAAAGACACTGGGGGCGTAATCCCAGTAACGCTGAGGCATTCCCCCAAACACACAACACAATTAATGATAGACCTAAAAATCAATTAGGAACTCATTTTGTGCATGTAGGTACACGCTCTACATTCATTATACAGGGTGCCCTAAACACCGTTTTGTGGAGATAATCTGGAGCTCTATCTGCAGTCGCAGCTCGCCAACAGTTATCTAGAATTACTCGCCAAGCCAGTGGTGTCCATAGTTTGCCTGAAAGGTAAATCAAATTACCATCGGTTGTATTCGTGAAATGGGCTAGAGCCGGGAAAAATTGTTACCTTGGGAAGCAGTAAATAACGCGAACCAGAATGCCCGCAGTGTCCACGGAATTGGGTCGGTCCGGTTTTATGACCCCGTCCTCCCTTTCAGTTCGAATGATTTCGTGGATATCGGCCGCGAGAGATTTCCGAATCGCAATGGAAGCTCTCAAAAAGGGGCCGACGGATAAAGAATCTCATCGAGAGAGGTGGAGGGAATCGCGGTTTCCCATTGGGGAATTGAGAATCAGGAGGTAACCAGAGGCTTTGACCCCCTGCGGGCTGAACATACCACAAATTAAAAGCGGCAATAAATCCCAGGATTATTATCTTACGCCACCCTCCTCTTAATTCCGCCATTTTCGGAACAACAGCTCAACTCCTCTCAGCTCAACTCCGATCCGGTGTGATTTTTGGAAACTCCCGTTACTTTTTTCGTCAAATCACTGATTGAAACTCGACGTGTAAAATAGCACGAACAACAGAATTCCACTTTGGTGTACATGTTGAACGGTCGGTCACTCTCCCTCTGAAACAATAGGTCCAACGTTGCTAAACCTCTGTTAACCATCCCCGCGTTAATTTATTCAACTGCATTGTATGTTGAAAATACAAGGGTTTTATTCTTCGGTAGAAATCCTGCAAAAATTAATTCTGTGTCAATAAGAAATTAATTATGTTTTTTTTATCCTGAAGTGCGGATGCTCCAAACATACCGACATTTTTCATACAATATATCGATGCATCGATATTGTAAAATCATTATCAGGAACCGTAACTTTGGTTTATGATTCTTGGAATAATACACCTATGTAATCGCGACGGAGGTCGAAAATTCAAATCGGCCTCAAAGCGTGTTCGTATGTTTAATATTGTTCGAAAATGAATAAAACTAAAATAAATAAAAATAAAAAATAATAATAAAATAGGAATTTCCAAGAAATCTACCATACCAAATTAAAATTCAATAATTATTATGTAATTTAATATTATTTAATTAAAAAAAATCATTACAATATAAGTATAATGTTCTCGTAATAAAAACATCGATACATCGATGTTTTTGAGAGAAACACCGATGAAAAAACAATCGATGGGTCAGAGGCGATGTTTTTGGGACATCAATGTATGGTGGTCGATGTTTAAAAACATCGATACATCGATGTCTTAACTTTTTTTTTCCATCCCTAGGTATGGCAGGAGCCCGTCTTCCCGAAGTCCAAAGCGTCGAGGTGGGATAAAGCGTTGACGGCCTCCTGCGCCGGATTCAGGGTTTCTCCCGAATCTTTGCAAATATGTACCTAAGAGCGTTCTGCTCTCAAAAGCGTACTTTCTCGATAGTAGATGACACTTATTTGGGGGCGGTAATCGCGTAGGATCCGCGGAAACTGACGTCGTCGTCATCTGGGGAATGGGTGGAACCCGTTTCCGGCAATTCGCGTGCGACTAGCTATCTCTCTCCAATATTTTTGGACCTACTATCCTTTTTTGGGGGGTCCCAAAACCATCGGATTTCACCGTAAGGATCTATGGGGCTTTCATGGGCCTTTTGAAGGATGCCAGGAAGTCGAATTAGGTGTCATTTTACGAGTAAATTTGAACGCATAAATCATTTTCCGGGGCCCCACATCCATCCACAAACTTTATAAGACAAAAATCTTTATTTAAATACTAACTAAATTTTTTTTTTTGTTCTCAGAATTAATTTTCGGATAATTTATATCAAAGAATAATAAACACTTGTGTTGAATTTGCAGCGTTTTTTCTCTCCTGACTTCTTACTCTCAACAACTTTAAGATTTCCCAGCTTAGGTATCGCAATTAAATAACACTTTGTGCACGACTTGAGTGAAATGCTCGAGACAAAGACGGTGTGTATTTAACTTCGAAAGTTACAGAACTTTCTTGGAACTGCAAGAAAACGGCTCATGAATAAAATTGAGACGAATTACCCTAAACTGCCTCCCGCTTGAGATGAGTAATTGGAGCGGAACTAAGAAAACTTGGATTAAGAAGATGATTCAAAAGTTGGTAAAATTGAATGAAATGAGTTTGAAAAGAATGTACCGAGTGAAGAATGGGTTGACTGGGAAAGTTGAGAGATGCCGAGAAAGTGTAAAATGTTCTGGTCGATTATTCAGTTAACTGGGGAAGAAAACTGTACTGTATGTTTGAGGCAATTTTCAAATAGTCTTGAAGTGGACAGCAAGCATGACAAACTTCGTCTTCACTTGGAGAAGTGAGAGAACGTTATGTGTGATCATTTTCAGTGGTGTTCTCTTGTTGTGAGGATTTCATAGAGATGTTGTTGGCGTAAGACCCCCACAAAGTCATTCTCAGGTTACACAGGGTAGTTATTAGGAATTTATGAATATGGGATGAGAAGGTTTGTGATGGCAATGGGGGAGCTCAACTCCGGATGAATGGGGCCCATAAACCACCTCGAGAACTTGGTGGGAACAATACGCCCTGGAGGAAACCCCGAGGTAGATCTGGTGCTGAAAGGGGGACGAAAGTCTGAGCTTTCGAGAGGTTTTGGGGGGCCCCGCGTAAGAAGCCGTCGAGAGGGGATGCCTCATGTTTTTAAGAGGTAGTTTATCACTGAGGACCTGAAATGCGACCGTGAAACGGATGGAAAGACTGAAAATCCTCTCAGCACCTAGAAACCTTCAGCAGGACTTAGCAGTTATTTCAGACCAACTTTGGGGGGTTTTTTCCTCTGGAATATCCCTCCGCAAACCACATATTCCATCTGACGGCGGATGTTCCTCGGAAAGGCACACAGCACACTCAGATTTACAGTGAAACCTCTTTGAAATGAGCTCGGCTTATAACTCTCCACCAGGCTTAATAACTGTTTCTTATAACCTCCTCATCTAACGGAATATTAATTCTATCCAAGCATCAAAAGGCCCTAGCGACCCCGAACCACAAAAACCCAGCGTAATTACGCAGTCCTAGTCAACTATAACATGCATCAAATCCACTGTGAAGGATTCCCTTTGATACATAATGTGAAAAAAGCCTCCCTGAATAACAGAAAATAGCGGTAAATAACGTAATTGGAAGGGCTGTAATCTGCACTATGGCATACAAAGTATCGAGGTGTAGTAGAGGGGGGGGGGATTAGGTTTCGAGAAAAATAAACCTAAAATGAAATCAAATGTAAGGAAAAGGGAAAAAGATAAAGAAATCAATTAAATCAAAAGGACGGAAATACAAAATTAAAGAGAAGGAGAGGAAAACCCCGCAAGATAGGAATAATTTCTATCATGCGTTTTTTCCTCTCCTAATTAGCATTAAAAATGGATGGGGAAGGAGGGAACCAATTTTCACAAGGAATCAAATTGAACATTTTAATTAACACGATCTAGGTAATAATCATTTATTAGGCTGATAAAGAAAGAGTGGAGGTCAAGGAAATCCGATTATAGGGTGAGAAAGTTAATACAGAGGTGGTCAGTGGAAAGTGCCGGAACAAGAGCATGCTGCAGCACACGAAGTGTACAATAATTGTTGTCTTACAAATAATACGAAATATTGTACATGATGGGAACACTTGTTAGGTATATACGAAATTAGATATATATGTCCGGCTTTCTTGGAGTGGCCACGTAAGTGCACTTAGGAGCACGTGGGAGCCAAGGATGTAAACAATTTCCGTCGTGAAGGACTTTCAGCCAGAACGGCCTCCGTTCGAACCCGTTTGAATAGCCTAAAACCTTCCCCGTGCTATCCCGATCATTTTGCAAAAAAAAAACCGCATCAAAATCCGTCCAACAGTTTGGCCGTGAAAGGGACACATACATACACACACACAGACACCGATCATTAGAGAGATACCTTGAAAGTGGGCATGAAATTGCCCTGTGTAATAATATTATGTGTAGCGCCAAACGATGTCATCTGAAAACAGCTGTTATATTTCTGAATGTTGGCCAAGAAGTGCTTAGATTCATTTCCAATCCCAGAAACTAAAGAGCGTAAAGGATCTGGTGGTGGAACCAATTAGGAATGGAAGCGTTTCTGGATTATTATTTTTTATTATTATATAGAAGGCGTCCAAATAATACTAAAAATGGGGTTAAAACACAAACTGCAAGCTCGTATGAATTGATAAAATTTATGGAAAAATTGCTATTTGAATTTTGGCGGGAACCCGAGGTCAGCTCCTATTGGTCGACACGTTGGCCACCATTACAAAACTAAAGAATCGGTCATTGGAATAAGTTAATTTATATCACAAATAAGTTGAGTAAATAAGCATGATCACATTCAAAACAAAGCGAACACGGCCATTTTCTCGTTACTCCAGTGTCACTAGAGCCAAACACCAATTTTTCTTAAGAAAAAATCGAAAAAGAAGAAAAAATCGACCTGCACTCTGGTGTCTTTTGATTGGAAACTGGAACACCTGTAGGTGACGTCACTCACAGTGGTTTTTGAATCGGCCTAAATTACTTAAGATGATACAACACGGTACAGGATGATTTAACCCGAAATTCAGGAGCACTTCCATTCCTAATTGTGGCAATTTTACTTTGCCTCCAGCACAACATAATCCAGTAGATTCACTACTGTATTTTAACGCCTTACAATATTTACAAATTATTGTCATTTCCCCAATTGTAACAGATTTGTCGGCACAATAATCCGGATCATAGTGGAATGCAGCTCGTTCCAGAATCACAGGAGCACTGCGTCTGCGGAATCGCTCAATTTCATTAGGTCGTGATCGCTGTTGTTGTGTTTCATGTGCACGAACTCGTTGCATCCTAAGCCTGTCTACTTCATTGTCACTCACTAAAGAACTTTTCACACTTTTCTTGATCTGTCTCTCTCAGTTATCAGTGCGGTTAGCACGTGAGGTAGCTACCAGTTGGTTTGACAGTTGGTTGTCAAATGTCAAATGTTATGGTTGCCGGGTCACCTGTCAACATAAATATTTTGGTTGTCACGAACATCTTTCAACGTGCTGTCCAGTGCCTAAAAGAAAAATGCTCTTTTTTTCTTGATCTGTCTCTCTCTGGTCATCTGTGTGGTTAGCACTTTTAAACCTTCTCTGGACTTCCACAAATAATTCACGACCAAAATGAGCCGAACCATCCGTTCTCGAATTTTAGCGAGACTAACGAACAGCAATTGATTTTTATATAGATAGATTGAATTTTTCCATTCGTTTTCTGTCATGTGATAAAACTAAACTCATGCTTTTCCAAAAAGGTGGTTTGATGAGAGGGCTCTGATGCGTGCAATTCTCTTATGACACAGTTAACAGGCGGGGAAGGGGCGGAATATACGAGTACGTCACAAAAACATCGTGTTTCACGGTTGAATCGAACGGATGAAGGGCGTTGAAAAGCTGAAGGTATCGAAGCATCTGGGGTTTTTGAAGGTGTCGAGTTTGAGTTTGTTTTAGGGGAAAAAGAAGTGGGGCCCTGAAAAGCCCTATTAATGTAAATTTAAAGCAAATGTTGCAGCGTTGATCCGGTCTCTTTACTCTGTGATTCATTTCAATTTCATTGAAGTTGAACATGTCCTTTACAACATTGATAGTTGATAGGGTTATCCATCAATCGCAAAATTCACCCACTCACTATCACACTCATTGATCCTTAACTCATGAACGCCACTCGTTCTTAGTTAGCACTGTAGAATCTAGTTGTCGGGACGTAGCATCTGATGCTACGTCCCGACTATGGGCGAGATTTTAAAGGTCGCTCCTACAGCGAATTCTGGCCGCAAGGACGGGAAAAGGCCAAGGCTCCACCCAGACTACTGACAGGGCTGCAAATGTCAGGTCTATTCGTGTTAAATCAAAAGATGCCCATACTGGGTAAAAAGACGATGCAGTTTGCAAAAAAAAAGAAATACCTACTACCGAGAACATACAATTACAAATCGCTTAGTCACGAGTTATCTCTAGCAAGGCAATGAGCCATGTGGCTGTCATAAACAAGACACAAAATTCGTATAGCAATTTGGCACTGAATAATTCTCAGTGAATTTCCACGTTTCCCGTTTCTATTCTCAAAATTTTAGTTTTCAAGTTCATGTGCAAGAACACACGATGATTACAAAGTGAGTACTGCAACAGCACATTCTCGGTATCGCTGTTCATAGTACTTGGATGCAAAGACTATTTTGTAGAAAATATTTCTGAACTCTATGTAACAACGTTCTTTTTATGTGCCAGGCGGCTTCATCCGAGGCTGTGTGGTGAACGAAATTAAGTTCCTACTGTAACACAAATTTACATTATGCATATACCTACTGTGTATGTATTTTTTGACCCAAGATGATTCTTTTCTAACGATTAGACATCAATAATTGCACTACAGTGACGGCTTTGCGTCTTCAGTAATCTCCACCTTGATCAGCTTGACGCACCATTTTGGCCAGACGCAGCAATAATACAATCAATTTTTTGTTTTCAGAACAAAATAAGCGGATCCGCTTGAGTGGAAGTGGTTTTGTTCAGAACTGTTTGATAAAATGATAACATCACCATACCCAAAATGAAGCGGTTACTCGATTCATCAAAAACTCTTACGCAAAAATTGGCGAGAAGCAACTCGAAATCCAGGCGACCTTTCAGTCGGGAATTCATCTCAAACGAGAGGAAACCAGGCAAGCTTGCCAACTCCGTCATTACCAACATCAAACGGCACGTGTCCATGGCCAGTCGGTTGGAGGAAAAAGATGAAGTGGCAATGGATTTGGACGTTTCCAGACACAACATGCCGGAGAAATTGAATTGGTACTGGAACCTGGATGAGGACCATAAGCGTAAGATTACTGACCCAACTTATGTCCGACAAGCGGTTCAAGACACGTTCATGCAACGAGCTCAAGGTGGTTATCACTACAAGAAATCGGTCCCTTCACGTAATAACTTCTCGACACACACAAACGCTTGCGCTAGTCAACCAAAACCAGAAGTGAGTGAATAAAATTATAGAAGAAAATAATCGAAGGTAATCGGAATCTAATGATTTTTAAATAATCTAAAGGTTTCCGCAAAAGCGTCCAAGACAAAAGCAACAAAAGCAGACAAGCCCATTCCAAGACCTCAAGTGCCCAAAAGAAAGAGGATGATAGACACCGCAAGGCCAATGCAGCAATATCTGAGGCCGAACACTCATCCGCTATCACGAAGAAGTAAACTGGGAGCTCGTCTAAAGGAAGCAGGCCAGAAACAGCTTGAAGAGGTCAAAAAGAAACTCTACGACCCAGCACCAGCAGTTTTGGACTACCTTATTGATAAGCATATCCCAAAAATCTCAAGCCTTCAAGTCAAGTAAGTGATCGTTTTCTTTTAAATTTTTCTTCTCAGAGAAGGTAAGAAGTAAAAAATGTTTAACGTTTTACATTCAAGAGGGCGAAAAGACACGTCGGCAGCAGAGAAGCCGCAGCTTCCTCCCGTCCCTTCACTGATGCAAAGGGTCTTCGGTTGGAAGGGCAGAGACGAACTAAAGAAGAATGATTCCGAAATTTCCATAACTCCAAGGTCTATCGAAGTCAAAAACAAGTTAGCACAGCTGTCAGAACAGAGACTGCGTCAGACAAATGAGGCAGGAGGGACCAGGGGAAGAAGCAGAAAGAAAAGAAATATCAGAAACTTGAAGATAATTTCAAAAGGGCAAGTACAACATTGAATATGGAAATGTATTTTTGGGGTCTGGAACTAGTTCAGTAAAATAGGGGGGGGGGGGGGGGGGAGACTCAGATGCCTAACATTTGGGCCCAATAGGTGCGATCAAAACCTTTCCAGCTTTCCTCCAAATATTCCCTTTTTTTTGGTCCAAAAACGGCCTTATTTTACTGGACTAAGCAAGCAATAGCCAATATACATTTTGATTCAACGTAGTAATATTATGTTGACTGTAGTATCATTACCTACATTAATGCTAAACTATCTAATTGTATTTTGGAATGGTTGAAGGTCAACAAAGAGTGAAAGTTCAGGGGAAAAGAAACGGAAAAAAACTGCCGAAGAGGCAGACGAGAAAAATGCAAGAAAAACTCAAGCGGAAGAGGACAGAGAAGCGATTTGGAGCAAGATGAAACCTTCCACGTCAGAAGTTGCCGGAACGGTTCAGGAAAATGTTAGTGTCAAGAAACAAGTGCGAGATTTCGAGTTGACACCTCAAATCTACCCGAAAGGATCGTTGTCGTTGAGAAAGAGCTACTTGCCGATAACTGCTTGTCGTCCACGATCCGATATCGGTAGACCAACCGAGTCGCTTGCTTCGGGTAAAACCAAAATTCCTGAGAGATCAGTAATGTAATCTTTAGATGAGTAATAAAAGACAATTGAACTTTATAATTATTAAAAAATTTCTCGTAGGTATTTCACTGTATTCAGTGAAGAAAGAAGAGGTACAAGAGACTCCGGAAAATAATAAGTCGCCGTCTATCACCAACCACATTTTGGACTCGTTGAAGAATATGTTGTCTAAAATTCGTCGCAACAGTGCCTGATGTTCAAATACCACACAATAAAGCATGAGCAAAAAATATGGTATACTTTAAATTAGAATGAATTGACTGAACTTGCACAAATCAAGAGTGAAGTGGTTGACGGTCTTAGTCACTGTAGTGATTGAACTATAGTTTCTAACATCGCGCTGTCTTCAGTCCCAAAAATCAAGAAAATAAGGTTCAGATATAGGAGGCAAAACGAGTTGTTTAGTAACTATTAACAAACTAGGTAAGTTAGAAAATTGTGTTGTCTGATCAGGTCTGATGGCGCATTCTCCAAGTTCTCGCTGCTGCTTGAGTTGCTAGAAATGACCGAGGGTAGGTTTTCCGGGAACTAAGAACCGGTAGACGGCGAGGTTGTTCCATGGGGCTTCTCCGCTAGGGGTGGAAGGTCTGATCAGAGTATTTTCACTGGATCAGATACAATAGCCAGGATCCCCCACAAAAGCATAGCCGTGGATCCCAGACAGGTCCCCGAGCATCCTGAACGATTCTACCCCGCTTCGGATGACCTCAGGCATCACCAAGTACGGCAGCCTATGTCCTCAACACCTTAACGAAGTTCCTGGCAGCCAGGGACAGGGTACTCTTGGTAAATGAGTCTTGGACTGAAGATGGTTTGATCTCCGAAACTCCAAATAAAAATCAGCAGGAGAAAACCTACATCTTCATTTGAGACTTGGTTCATTCGATTTTTTTCCCCTCCAACCTACAAAACCCCTTTCCAGTATGTTTTTCACGAATTGCTGAAAAAATTCACCCTGGTACGACCCTTGTTTTTAGCGCAACCTTTTTCCAAAAAATGGAAAGGTGCGCTCACCTCCTCGACATGTATGTTTTTTTTTTTTTTTTTTTTTGTTTGTTTGTTTGTGTACAGAGCATCACGCCCGAGCGGCTCAACAGATTTTCATGAGGGTGGTCTCATTGTGATCAGCGAGTTCGTGGGGTGGTTATAGGCTACCTTGATTTTTCCTCCCTCATCCCTTTCATCGGTTTTCGGGAGGTACTTCACGACGAAAGTTGTTCATCTCTGATGTGTAACTAAGGAGGCCTCAATAGGGGGACGAAAGTTTTTGTCCGATTTCGTTGGTACAAGGGTCTATGGAATGAGCTTTTTAGGCTGATTCCAACGACTCCAAAACGATTTTTGCAGCCTGAGCCGTTCGTTACCTCTGATCGGCATAAGGTTTTCTTAAGCATCGGTCGTTAGGGTGCAGTTGTTTACGTAATGAGCATCACGTGGATATTTTTTATGTGCTGTGTGGCATAGTTTGGTCGCTAGATACCTACTGTTTCTTAGTTTCTCTCGTAATAACAAAAAGGTTGCGCTCATCTATTCAATTCAATTGATGGCTTGTTTTTAGCGCAACCTTTTTCCAAAAAATGGAAAGGTGCGCTCACCTCCTCGACATGTATGTTTTTTTTTTGTTTGTTTGTTTGTTTGTGTACAGAGCATCACGCCCGAGCGGCTCAACAGATTTTCATGAGGGTGGTCTCATTGTGATCAGCGAGTTCGTGGGGTGGTTATAGGCTACCTTGATTTTTCCTCCCTCATACCTTTCATCGGTTTTCGGGAGGTACTTCACGACGAAAGTTGTTTATCTCTGATGTGTAACTAAGGAGGCCTCAATAGGGGGACGAAAGTTTTTGTCCGATTTCGTTGGTACAAGGGTCTATGGAATGAGCTTTTTAGGCTGATTCCAACGACTCCAAAACGATTTTTGCAGCCTGAGCCGTTCGTTACCTCTGATCGGCATAAGGTTTTCTTAAGCATCGGTCGTTAGGGTGCAGTTGTTTACGTAATGAGCATCACGTGGATATTTTTTATGTGCTGTGTGGCATAGTTTGGTCGCTAGATACCTACTGTTTCTTAGTTTCTCTCGTAATAACAAAAAGGTTGCGCTCATCTATTCAATTCAATTGATGGCTTCACTCGGAACACACGTAGCAACCCGACAAGGCTTCTTCAGTGGTCACGAATTTCCGTCGCTCACAAACTGCCCGTTAGCACACAAATCGGTTGCGAAGGGTAGCGCTGTTTATGAAGTAGAAGGAAGGATGTTATTTATTTTAAGCGGTAGATTTTCTTCTTTGAATTGCGATGAACTGATTCCTGTCCTTAAGAAGTTTGATCACCTCATTGCAAGATTTCATCTCTAAACGTCAGCGTAACAAACGACATGGCATCAATTTTTTCCTCTGGTACTGTTCACAGTAGAGTTTGATACGGAGAAGTAGGCAGCTGGTCTCCCCGGACGCCTGTCAGTGATCAATCACTTGAGAGAGGTGGACCCACACCCCTCTTCATCTTGGGTGCCACCCCTCGTCAAAACCCCCAAAACGGCGGAGGCGTCTCGTGGTTTTCCGTATTAATGGCTGGATTCGTCATGCCATGTTATTGCGAAAGATAGCGTCCAGAATTTCTGCCTCTCCATCACCCTTTCACAAACCTAATGGCAAACCCAGGTAGGTACCTCCTTCATTCATCCTGCACCAGGAAAATCCCCCTCAGTCTGTCCGGCCCTCCCTGGCAATCCATTCTCGCCAAACAAACTGGCTATCTGCTCTTGTCTGGTCTATAATTGAATATTCAATGCAATCTTCATTGGCAGGTCTCCCCCTTCCCTTCTGGATCCCTGTTCCCTTTTTCCCAACTAATCCAAAACCCGCCACTCGGGAGATTTCCTTGATAACTTCGGGTCCCGTCGCCGCCAGGGAGATACGACGAGAACAATGGCGGATTTAAATAATCAAGAGCTCATCCTGTCGGCTGGAGATGACAGCCGACCTATTGCAACGACCTCCCGTTTTATTATAGCAAGAACCGTTTCATTAAACAAACGTCATTTCAATATCAATGTGGTATTCTCGTAATCTAATTTAACGTCCTGTTGCCTGAAATGTTAAAGACAGTCAGTGGCACGATAATATCGTTCATATCATGCTGTCATATCATGCGTACGCAATCACTTCGTACGAACTCTCCAAGAGAATTTCTAAATCACAACAAGTCATTTTGTTCACTCCTCTGCGATTCGTTTAAGGTTCCAGATTCAAGTTTAGTGAGGGAAAAAACAAACGCACTGGAACGGGCAGAGTTCTTCGTGGCGTTAGTTCTAGCAGCCTTTAAAGCCTCATCACCAACTACCTGAGCACATCCACCGCCCCCGCCGGCTCCCGGTTTTCCCTTTAAATGAGTAAAAGTTAGATGGATCCCTCTACACAAGGAAACTGTAATTGAGAGCAGACATTGTTTTTGTTCCTTGTGTTTTCCATCAAAACTTTTCCTTACCTCCAAAGTTCAAATATTTCCGGGGCAGCTTCCCAACTGGAGGGCAGAGAAAAAATTGGGCGAGTTTTTTTTCTCTTGGCGTCAAAACTCACGTGTGCGAATCAACGGATTTGGCTCCCTGCAGTAATATGAAAAAAAAAAAAAATTAAATATTATACGCTACTGCATGAGTTGAAAAATGCAGAAAGCTGAAAAAACTCATTGGAATAAATACATTTTATCAAGAAAATAATTTTTTTTTTTTTTTGTCAACAGAAATAAATTTTTCGCAAGAACTTTTCATAAATTTTCATCATTACAGTTTCTCTCTTTGTCAAATTTCATCCGAGTCTCATCATTCATGATAAATATTATTCTCTCATTCTGTGTTGCCATTCTTATCATTGTTCTCATTAGTTTCATCATGCAGGTCTTATCACTCAGACTTGTTATCATTCAAGTCACATTCTTATCAGTTTCATAATTCAGGTTTCAAGTCTCAATCTCATCAGTTTTATCATTACAAGTCTCATCATTCATACTATAATTATGTCTTATCATTCAGCTCTGCTTATGCATCTCCTAACTCACTACTTTTCTGATGTGGCTCATCGCTCAATACGGATTCAGCTTCTCATTAGAGAGTTTTTGCAGACCCTTCCACCGATCGGTAGGAGGAAATCCGTAGTACGAATCTGTAAGGAAAGGGGGAGTGCGCATGCGCGAGGACAAATCGGTAAGGAATCTGTAGCAGTAGGCGGTACGAATCCTTATTCCTACGGGTTACCAAATCAGTATAGAAATCTGTATGAAAAGCAACATAACCTGACGCTTGTGTAACCCCGTTGTAACCTCAAGATGTTATCTTGTAAACAAACGGGCTTGTATTCTGCTTTGTTATTTTTTGTTCTCAGTTCGCTTTGTTCTCTTCTGTTTTATTCTGTTCTACACTCGATGGATGAATTGGAAATTTTTATTCCACCCATTTCCTCTTCACAAAAAAACGAGTGGCAGTAGGAGTCCTCGTAGGACTTGTAATAAGTAGGGCTGCCAGACGTCCTCTTTTTTCCGGACATGTCCTCTTTTTCACACCCTGTCCGGGCGTCCTCTCTTTTTTCATTTTTCGGGCAAATGTTCTCTTTTTTTTTTAAATCTCTCATTTTCTGAAATTACCTCGAAATTACCTGAAAATCGTTTGGGCTACCTACCTATCTGGAACAGCCTGCTTAGAAAAAATCTTGTTCTTGTTAAACCTATGTCCATCGTGGGCGTTGACATCGAATACAGGCAGCTTCTTCGCCACTCCAAATCCCGTTGGTTGTCGTTGTTTCCCTGCATAAATCGTGTGCTTCAAATGTATGAACCTCTGGCGTCGTATTTTATGTCTCAGAGCAACCCTCCTATCCTAATAAAAAATCTGTTTGAATAGCCAGAAAATGAAAGTGACTTGTGGTTTCTACATTCATTAATGTTTTCTTTCAATGAAAAGATTAAAAAATTGGAAGCCAAACATAACTCAGTTTTGGAGGTGCTAGCTTCGTTGGAGGAAGTCGAAGATTTTCTGACTGAAAGACTGAAGGAGAAATTTCTCCCTAAATCTAATTTCTCACTAAATTTAAAGCCATGAACTGCAGTCAAAGATGGTGTGAATATTTCCATCTTGTCGACCAATCAGAGAAACACTCACAGCTTCTCAAATTGTGCCAAATTGTTTTCGCCATTCCTGCCCATAATGCCAACGTCGAGAGAATATTAAATATTCTCATTCCATCAGAGAAAATTTTTCTCTGATGAACTCTCAGTGGATGAGAGGAACTGACTACATGTCCCCACAGTAAAGGTTTTTCATCAATCAGATGGATGATGGTTTGTTACCTACCTAATCGGGTATTATAATAATATCTACTTCAAGTTTTTAGTTTCAACATTCAACATATTATGTTGAATGTTGAAACTAAAAACTTGAAGTAGATTCTATTCCTATTAGAATTACATCATTTTCTATAATATAATATTATTATATTTTCTATAATATTATTACATTTTCTATAATATAATATCATTATATTATAGAAAATGATCTAATTCTAATAGGAATAGAATCCACTTCAAGTTTTTAGTTTCAACATTCAACATATTATAATACCCGATTAGGTAGGTAACAAACCATCATCCATCTGATTGATGAAAAACCTTTACCTTATAATTATATTATAATATAGTATGTGCATTTTGTAATTTATACGTTATATATCTTGATGTCCTTTTTTTCCTTTTCTCTCATCAGGCAACCCTAGTAATAAGAAATACTTGTGAAACACTCAAACGCAACAAGTCAAAACTTCACGGCGACCTTTTTTTTGGATTTTCATCCATTTTCCTCTTCACAAAAAACCGAGTGGCAGTAGGAGTCCTCGTACTTGTAATAAGAAAATTTCTTATTACAAGTATTTAATACTTGTGAAATACTCAAACGCAACAAGTCAAAACTTCACGGCGACCTTTTTTTTTTGGATTTTCATCCATTTTCCTCTTCACAAAAAACCGAGTGGCAGTAGGAGTCCTCGTACTTGTAATAAGAAAATTTCTTATTACAAATATTTAATACTTGTGAAATACTCAAACGCAACAAGTCAAAACTTCACGGCGACCATTTTTTCTTGAGGTATGTGAGAGTGAAAACAACGTGCGCGTCACTTTAGTAGTCAATTTTTCCATAAGGATTCGTAAGGAATCTGTAGTGGGGTGGTTGAGGTGGTTAGCTTCCAGTCATGGTCGGCCTAGACAGCCCATACGGATTTCCTGCTACGGATTCGTGGAAAGGTCTGCAAAAACTCTCTATTTACTTCGAAGTGGCCCCTCTTCGCTCTTTCACTTATCTGACTATTAGAATGCGGTAACAAAATTATAGGTACGGTTATAGAATTTTACCACCCCCTTGAATGCCGATGGCGCTTTACATGTGGAATTCAAGGCCCACAGGAGACTAGATAGCCATGACTCTCACCGGATAATGGAAGAAGCCCAATTCGCAGGTCCTTGAATGAACAAGGATTCGCCTGCAGGTTGCGATCATCAAGGCAGTGTCCCTCAGACTGCGGGAGCCCGGAAAAGGGTGATGTCCCTTTGAATGAAAGATAGTGGTGCATCCCACGGATCGAAGAGTGAGGCATCAAGCGTCGTCTGTCATCACAAACCCTCATCCAATTCCTGAAGTTCTGAAGAGGAACAATAAAATGGTTCCTACTTAAAAGAAGAACGAACGGAAATAAATTCTCCAGAACTATAAATTCTTTCAATTTAATGTTGTATACCAGGAGAAGTGTTAGTAGGATTTGGAGCAAATTCTTCACTAGGTACATCAACTACCTACATCCTGGAAACCCCATGCCAGCACCCTGGTTATCACATCTCATTGTAGGTGTTTATCTGTTGTTAGGTGATATTTTCCGTTAGACAATGCAGCGCCATCAGGAGATTATCTATACCTGACCCACAGCCATACGACATATTCATGCCGAAGTAACTAAAAGTAAATTCATAAACCTAAATACGCCTGTAGTAACCGAGATAGTGTAACGGAAGAAGGTAACCTAGATAGCGTAAATCAAACATTGGCCACAGTAACAGTAGCCAAGGAATAAACATATGACATAAACACATGTCATAAACATTTTGACAGAAGATCAGTCTAACCGTTAGAAACATCGATAACGCGTTAGAGTCTAACGCAAGGTACATGCCGGAGTCAAGACATGAAAATGTCAATTTATTGGATTTGCTGTTATCTGCAAAACGCTTTTGTCGAATCACGATATGGTTACGTAAAAATATGGTAATATAAATTATGGCCACGCTGTGAAACGTTCAATGCGGCACCGTCAGCACAAAAAAATAGGTCGCCGACGCTTCAAAGATTCGGAGCGGAAATCGAACAATTAAAAAGACAAATCGATGCCAATTTCCTGAGGACACAGCAAAAAAATGCCTCCGCTGCGAGGAAAGGACGCGTTTTGATTTATGTTGCCGAATTAGCATATTTATTCGACTACCCCTCCAACCGGCCCTGAGCCAGATTAATCTTTTCTCATTCTGTTTCCGTTTTTCGGTCACATTTAATCTTTTATCTTTCCCTTTCGGGTTTACGCTGCACCGTCCCCGATTCCCCTATATAACGAAAATGTTCCTGATTCATTGCATTTGTTTTCTTTCGGAGGAAACTATTTACATAAAACCCTCTTCCGCTGTCCTTTCTTCACCGTAACTTCGAAATCTCCCTCAATTTAAATGCTAATCTACGGCGAATAAGTGTTGAAAGCAATAAGATAGCATAAGGCAGTATAACCTTGTAACAACGAATTGTAGCTTTCTTGAGTTCGGAGACGCTTTCTTGTACCGTGTGGGATTTTGTAGCAGTCTAGTGGCAACTACTACGCTTTTCAGGTTCATGACATGACATGACCTACAATGTTATTACACATCCCCCCAGAATAATAGACCAAAATCATTATAGTTTCAATTTGAAAATCTCGAAGCAGAACCCAGTTTGCAGTGGCCATATTATGCAGAAGTATTACATTCTGTATCTAAGACTCACGCAGCTTCCTCTAAGTAAGCAGCTTAATCGTATTAAAGTCGACTTGTTCCGCAGCACAAATGCCAAAGTAAATAGTAAAATGACCCTGAATCGTACTCGCCGTAGCCCGTAGCTTAATTGCTAGCTGCATTGCGGGTGCAGTTCCCCACCGAACAACCGTCCCCGAGCATGCTTTTTTCACCCCCTCCCCAGAAATGAACCCACATTTCATAATCGCGGAAATATTACTCTCCGTTGGGGAGGCGAATTTTGATTCAGCCGTTGAGTTACGGCCCAAAGTCACGGTCGTGACATCCCGACAATCCCAACAGCAGTATGTCACGTTCGTGCTGGCGTTGCTGTGTATTCCAACTTGCACACCACTCTCGGCATCAACTGCTATTTCTCACAGTTGATGGTAGGGATTTCAGATTCGTCAAAATAAATCGATTCTTATCGCATTGATATTTTAGAAAATAATTTATAAGAATCCTGTCGAATTCGATTTTTCAGAAATATTTGAATATAGATATGTATACAGTATACATATCTATATTCAAAATATAATCTATAACCATTCTATATTCATATATAACCCAACACTACATAAACTTATAGAAGTAACTTCTATAAGTTTATGAAGTGTTGGGTGCGCGCGTTTGGTTCGCAGTGAACTGAGGTCCCAAATGATGTGGAGGACAGTTTTGTTTTCAATTTGTTGCATCTGATAGGTTTAGGCAATCGTAATTCTGCTTGAAATGGTAAGGAAAGTATGCAGTAGTTCCCGCTCACCTCCCTTCTCGTTCACAATCTCTCAACCCGTTCGAGGGTCTCATCAGCGCTCGAAATATCGTTCTGTTCGGTTCCCTCAAACCGGAACGATCCCGAAAAGAGCGAAAAATTCCGAATGAGAACGAAATTATCAAGTCCTGAAAAATACTGTTCCCTATGGGGACGAAATCTGAAGGAGCAATATTTTATCGTTCGGGTGAAGAACGTAAGCTTCTCGAAAACGTTATTTTTTCGTTCGGAAGAGAAATGATCTTGACCCAAACGATAAAACATTGTTCCTTCAGATTTCGTTCCACTTATTATGTTATGATCGTAATTTCTTGTCCAGATTGCATATATCATACATTCACTGTATTTTAGGGCCAAAACGGAAATGGGAACGAAAAAACTAAAGAACGATAAATTTCTTTCCCAGCCAGAACAGTTTCCGCATATTACATTTTGGCCTAAACCTTACTTTTTGGAAGCTGAATTCAGGTACTTATTACATTGGAATCAGTTAGGGTAAGGATTTTTTTTTTTTTTTTTTTTTTTTGTAAAATTTGACATGGAATCAGAATATGGTATGAAGTAAGGAGGAACGCATTTGAAAAACTGAAGTTAGTGTAAATTGCGACCACATGGGCGCAATTGGCTTTCTCAGTCAGTCTAGACAAAAAATTAAGTATGAAGAACAGCGTTGAACAATATTATATAGAATATATATTATGTTTTTTACCAAGCGAAATTAGGATTTAACCTCCTCATAGGAGAATAAAAACGCTGCAAATTTTACACGAATGTTTATTAGGTATTCTTTATTATATGTTAATTGAATAAAAATTGATTCTGTTTCATTAAGAAAATATTTTTGAATACCTAAGTAAAAAACGCTGCAAACTTTACACAAGGGTTTATTATTCTTTGATATAGGTTAGTTGTGCAAAAATTATTTCTGTCAATAAAAAATTTTGAAAAAAATTTTTTTTTTGGATTTTTATCTCAAAAAAATTTTTTTTTTTTGATTTTTTGTTCAAAAATGTGATTTTTCAAAAATTCTGTATTTTTTACTCGAAAAATATTTAACATCCTGGGATCCTTCAAAAATCCCATTTTTAGCCCCACGAATGCCCTAAAGATCGCCCCAGTGAAATCGGATCGTTCCGGAACCCCCGAAAATGGATTCTACGTCCAAAAATACTTCGAAAACGACACATAACTCGATCCCACAGCTAAAAGCCTTCGAAAATCCCCTCCCGTAGCCCCATTTTAGCTCCATAGCGCCCCACGGGTTTGGGCGATCGGACTGAAAACCTTGCGGGCACAACTAGATGGTAAACCAAGTATTTTGTCAAAATTTCAGATTTTTAAAAAAATTCCTACTGCCCAGAACGGCCTGGACGGCGGACGGACATTTCGGATTTAGAATGTAGACCTCTTGAAACGGATAATGTCAAATTTTGAGGCCGATCGGAGTCGTCGACCCCCGTCGCGAAAACACAGGTGTATTATTCCAAGAACAATAAACCAAAAGCCATGGCGGACGTCGCTGGTAACTAGTGAGTTTTGTTGTTATTAGCTATTATCATAATTTTTAATCGACCTAAGACTCGAAATTAAATTTCGAAAGCAAATTTTGCTTGAATCACTTGAAATAATAAACTAATTTTTTTAAATGACGAAAATCGATTCAAGATTTTTTTTTTAAATCAGTAGTAAAAACGCTGCAAATTTTACACAAGGGTTTATTATTCTTTGATATACGTTACTTGTGCAGAAATTTAATTCTGTCAATGAAAAAATTAAAAAAAAAAATTTTTTTTTGGATTTTTATCTCAAAAAAAATTTTTTTTTTGGACTTTTTTGTTCAAAAATGTGTTTTTTCAAAAACTGTATTTTTTACTCGAAAAATATTTAACATCCTGGGATCCTTCATAAATCCCATTTTTAGCCCCACGAATGCCCTAAACATCGCCCCAGTGAAATCGGATCGTTCCGGGACCCCAAAAAATGGATTCTACTAAAATACTTCGAAAACGACACCTAACTCGATCCCATAGCTAAAAGCCTTCAATAAACCCCTCCCGTAGCCCCATTATAGCCCCATAGCGCACCACGGGTTTGGGCGATCGGACTGAAAACCTTGCGGGCACAACTAGATGGTAAACCAAGTATTTTGCCGAAATTTCAGATTTTTAAAAAAATTCCTACTGCCCAAAACGGCCTGGACGGCGGACGGACATTTCGGATTTAGAATGTAGACCTCTTGAAACGGATAATATCAAATTTTGAGCCCGATCGGAGTCGTCGACCCCCGTCGCGAAAACATAGGTGTATTATTCCAAGAATAATAAACCAAAAAAAACCTAAAAAAATTGTACATTGGCAGTGTTTACATTGCGTTGCTATAAGTGCTAATACGAGAATATTATTCAACTGACGGTGTATAGCTAATAAATGTGGAAACGTTCAACGAGAGATTCACGGCCAACACAATCATGACATCTGACTCCGAACTAATTTGACAACAGACGGAAGATCCCAAATCTGTCCCGGGGAGACGAGAGTTAGCATAACAAATTGACCAAAGGGAGTGTGGGTCCCTTCAGAAGCCCCTCCACCCACCGTCACACAGTCCCCCCATTTGGCCCCCTACGGTTGCCAATTATTCGATTAAATTTGACCCATTTCGCTGTCAGACCGACCCGGCTCCCGCCATCAACGAATCGTCCGCTATTCTCGTCCTGACTTCTGCGTCCAATTGCGTTACGGGTCGATTTTAACGAGATTTCCCGTCTTCCGTTCTTTCTCGTCAGTTGAACCTCGTGCAGTTTTTACAATTTACCATAACCTTTGCAAAGTGCAGACACGTTATCTCGTTAATTAAAAACACTGCAAATTTCACACAAGGTTTCGTTATAATTAGTTAGAAAAAATGATAAAACAATTAATTCAATTTCAATTAAAAATCGCTACTTGTTTTTAAACTGTAAAGCTGTGTAGTGTTAGGGCAAACAAGGAACCACCACAAATCGATTCTACTACCAAAATTACTTCGAAAACGCTGCATATTTTACACAAAGGTTTTATTATTCTTTGATACAATTAATTTAAAACAAATTAATTCTGTAATTGAAAAAAAGGAAGCGAAGCTTTATATCATTTTGCAAAATCAGTTTTATTGCATACCTACACCGGGAGTGAGTGCGGGCGCTCCGAGTCCGCATCAGCTGCCAGTATAGTGTCCTATATATATCGCGTTAAGGACTGACTCACGATTTTCACGGGGAGACTCCCCGAGCGGCGAGCGTTCCTAGCGGGGGAGGGGGGGGGGTCCGTATAAAAGCTTCGCTTCAAAAATTTCCCCGCCTCCTCCATCTTTGTAACGTCCCTGAAGCCCCTCGGATTCCACCCGTTCTGAGTACGTCTTTCCGACTTCCTTGACAGCGGCCCGGTTGGAAGAGCCAAACGCGCCCCGGTTGGAAGAGCCAAACGCGCCCCGATCTCAGGAAATCTAAAATTTTAAACTCGCCGTCAGAAATCGCTCGTCGTCGGAAATCGCTCGTTGAAAATTTTCTATTAAAATTCGCATCTCTAGGTAGGATACGGTCGAAACCCCATTAGCTCCGCTCGGCCAACCGCTTATTTGGACAGGGGGGCCTCGCTTCGCTCGGCGGGGGGGGGGGGGGGGGGGGTCCGCGACCCCCCTATTCGTAGCTAAACGGTCGGCAGAGACGATAGAAAAAAATCGGCGTATTTTTAGGGCTTACCGTTTAGTCAGAGTAGGCTGAATTAGTGATTTAGATAATATATATATCACGTTAAGGACTGACTCACGATTTTCACGGGGAGACTCCCCGAGCGGCGAGCGGGGGGGGGGGGCGTCCGTATAAAAGGTTCGCTTCAAAAATTAAATCAAACATTTTAAAGTTTGAAAACAAATAATAATAATAATAATAATCTGGAATATGTTTGGACAAGTGTGGAACCACACAAATATATATGCATTCAAAATTACTCGAAAACGACACCTTGCTTGACTTCCTTGCATCCTTCAAAAGTCTCATTAAATGAGATTACAAATTTTGTTGCTCCATGAAAGCCCCATAGATTCCCACGGTGAATTCGAATCTTTCTGGGACCCTCAAAAATTGATTCTACGTCAGAAAATTCTTCAACTTGGGGTCCGAAAGAATGACATTCTTTGCGTAGGTACACATGGTGTAAACATTGGGAGGGTTACCACTGAGGGGCTGGTTATACTTCAAGCCCGCAACGCACCCAAGTCTCACGATGGATCCTTCACGTTTAGTCCAGTTGCGCCAAACACGGATTTTCGTCTCTATACGGGTCTGTACGGACTATCAAATAAGATAATGTACATTATGCATCCGTATAGTGAGCATATTCAAGGGTCGCGTGAGTCTAAGCTCCAGTGATCAGTGTCAACATTGATTCCTTAAAGTTTCCAAGTTTCAAAGTTTCGCATTTTTTCCCCTATAATTGCCCTTTTCGTACAATTGAAAGTGATATAACTAGAACCTACGTTTACGATATAGTACACAATACGCAAAATAGTTACCTGCCTTAAATAATTATTTAAACAAATCGCTATAATGAAGCGATTTGTGCGATGTTTTGACCAATGAAAGTGATAAGTAGTACGATTACGTTGAAATAGGAAGGTATATTTCTGAGATACCAATGAGAATCTGTTACGGGTAGTTCTACGTGTCCTCTTTGTTCGACAGTTGAATAAATATTTTTGTTCAAGTGATCTACCTACCTACCTATGCCTTTTTTCTTCGAGCTAGTCGGAAACTGCTTTTAGTACTGTAAAACCCAGTTCGGAGCGTACAAATTTCTGTTGGTCACCACTTTTAACGCCAAACCATCCCGATTTCCAACCAGGGCCGCCGAGAGAAAAAGCGGGCCCGGGGCAAAAGAGGGCATAGGGCCCCCATGTAACCCCTGACCTTTTTTCTGTTTAGGCCAGTCAAAATCGGCACTAAAAATCGCTAAATTCGCAAAACGAGATGTATCTCTGATTTTTTAGTACGCTGTTAGGACCCATTAGGGTAGTGTTTATCCAATTTTGCAACTTCCCAAAAGCTGTGCTTCACGCGTAGCACACGAAAAACCGCGATTTTTCGGCCTTATTTCAGTTTTTGCTCTATATCTAATAAACTTTGCATTGTCCGACGAAAACTACTATATGAGTTTTTAAATAGCAATAAATGTGTGGCAATAAAATAATAAATTATTTCAGCCCAACCGGAGCTTTGTAGGTCAATTAGTATCAGAGTTATGGAACTTTGAAAATAGGCCATTTTTTCCAAAATGTGAACATTTTAGTTGAAGCCTTGAAGACAGCGGAAGCACGTTTTTCAGAGCGTTTTCAGCTGTAGCTCAAGAACTATTGGTCCGATTCCAAATTTCTTTTTTTCTCGTGAAAGCTGAATAACTTCCCCATCGTAGCTATTCCATGTAAAATTTGATTTGAGCTTTGATAAGGGTGTGGCGGGCACGGCAAAGAAGTGGCACATTTCGAACCAACCGTGTTTATTTGCACATTTTTGCCTATAACGCGGGAACGGTGTTCCGATCTTACTTTTCTTTTTTTGTAGGTGAAAGCTGATTAAATTTTAAAAAGCGTGGGGGCAATGAAATTTCGATCGGAGAAATAGTCTTGGAGGGAGAGAAGAAAACCTTCCGAAAAACGTGATCTTAGATGGTCAAATATCTTGTTTTCACCCTTTCCGACGAATACGAATGGCACTTTTATTGTTTCAATAGGCATGCAATGTGCCATCCCCTGTATAAAATTTAATCACCGCTTTCACCTAAAAAAAAAAAGAAGAAAAATAAGTAAGATCGGACCAACCATTCCCGCGTTATAGGCAAAAATATGCAAAGAAACACGGTTGTTTCGAAATATGCCACTTCTTTGCCGTGCCCGCCCCTCCCTTATCAACGCTCAAATCAAAATTTCACATAGATTAGCTGCGATGGGGAATTTATTCAGCTTTCACGAGGAAAAATATATTTGGAATCAGATCAAAAGTTATTGAGCTACAGCGGAAAACGCTCTGAAAAACGTGCTTCCGCTGTCTTCAGGTCTTCAACTAAAATGTTCACATTTTGGAAAAAATGGCCTATTTTCAAAGTGCCATAACTCTGAAACTAATTGACCTACACAGCTCTGGTTGGGCTTAAATTGTCACGCATTTAATGCTATTTAAAAACTCATATAGTAGTTTTCGTCGGACAATGCATAGTTTATTGGATATAGAGCAAAAACTTAAATAAGGCCGCAAAAATCGCGGTTAACACTACCCTAATGGGTCCGAACAACATACTAAAAAATCAGAGATACATCTCGTTTTGCGAATTTAGTGTCAAAATTGACTGACCTAGTTGTGTTTCACAGGGTTTATTGTGATTCATTTGCTTGAGTTTTACAAGGCCCAATCACACGGAAGACTACGTTGCCTGCCAAGTGGCAACTTAGCCATTTTTTCTTTTTTTCTTTTTTCCTCCTTTTCCCCTTTTTCTTATTTTTCTAGGGCCCGCTGGGGCCCCATGTCAAAGTCCGGGCCCGGGGCAAAATGTCCCCTTTGCCCCCCCCCCCCCCCCTCTCGGTGGGCCTGTTTCCAACTTGGGCACTGAAAAAGTGTAACGCGAGAGAAATCCATCAACACTCTTCAACATGAGTATCGTAGCAGGTGTACTAATTCACCGAGTGGGCCTTTTTTTTTTTTTTTATCCGGGAGTGCGGTGAAAAAGCCGTTTTCCTTTGCAACTCAGTGCAGCTCAATCCCGCATCAGATTCCACGTTCAAGTCAGGTCCGTCCTATTTATTTCAAGGCCGTTTTCCCCGACGTGTTGAGAAACGAATGCGATTGGGAATGGAAAGGAAACAATGCAGCAACGGGTAAGAGAAGGTGAGAAAGAGCTGTAAAGAAAGGCGGAAAAGAGAAGAAAAGCTGTTGGATATTCTGTGCAATCTGAGACGATATTTTACCGCTCCTGGCCCTTTTTGTCGTGCAATTTATTTTCTTCAATTTTTTTTCTGTCGAGCTTCTGAATCGTTCAGTCGTCTCCATTGATTTCAGCTTGAGAAATGCAAATCCGCCACCTCTCCCATTCATCCTATTTTTTTTTCTCGTCCTAAACTACTCTATAATTTTTACTCTAGTTTTCTTTATTTTGAAGCTCCAGCACGAGTAGGAGAACAACGACACAGATCATCATTTTTATTCCAGGTTACCTACTTGTAGCGGTCGGGGAAATTGGAAAAGGAAAAAAATTCCGAACTTCGATTCCTTATCGGAATGCTGCACGAAGTGACTAACGCCTAGAATCGGCTAATCCGGCCGCCTTGGAAAATCTAATCCGAATCTTTAATCAGAGTAGGTCACGAAGAGCGAGAAAACGCAAAAAAAAAAAAAAAAAAAAAAAACGCTGCAAATTTTACACAAGGGTTTATTATTCTTTGATATACGTTACTTGTGCAGAAATTTAATTCTGTCAATGAAAAAATTTAAAAAAATTGTTTTTTTTGAGTTTTATCTTAAAAAAAATTTTTTTTTTGGATTTTTTTGTTCAAAAATGTGTTTTTTCAAAAATTCTGTATTTTTTACTCGAAAAATATTTAACATCCTGGGATCCTTCAAAAATCCCATTTTTAGCCCCACAATAGTTAGGGCATTAATGCCCTAAAGATCGCCCCAGTGAAATCGGATCGTTCCGGGACCCCAAAAAATGGATTCTACGTCCAAAAATACTTCGAAAACGACACCTAACTCGATCCCATAGCTAAAAGCCTTCAAAAAACCCCTCCCGTAGCCCCATTACAGCCCCATAGCGCCCCACGGCCCCTCCCGTAGCCCCATAGCCCCAAAAATTTCCTACTGCCCAAAACGGCCTGGACGGCGGACGGCGGACGGACATTTCGGATTTAGAATGTAGACCTCTTGAAACGGATAATGTCAAATTTTGAGCCCGATCGGAGTCGTCGACCCCCGTCGCGAAAACATAGGTGTAGGTATTATTCCAAGAATAATAAACCAATAACAGATGTGGTCTATATCGGAAAAATCGTATTTATCGCATTTTATGATTTTCCTTTCTTATATTTTGCTCCCGAGTCTGCAAGGCAGAGGAAGCATTGTTTTCACTTTCGAAATGAAAAAAAGTTCTCCAAAATCAAAATTTCCACTCACGTTTTGCGTTTCAGAGCCTCCTGAACAAATTTGGTTCCGTGTCTGTCTGTCGGTCGGTATGTCTGTCTGTCCGCATTTCCTTGCCACAGCCATAACTTCCACAATTTTGATCGGATTTCAATCAAATTTTCAGGAATTATGTGGGTATAGCTCTAGATGGTCTCCTATCAGTTTCATCACGATTGCATCAGTGGTACTCCCTGCGCAAGCGCGAACGTAATTTTCTTGTTACAGTGACAACTACGTTCATTTTGAACCTGGCACGAGGAAGCTCATGTGCCATTGCCTTGGCAGTGTATTTTAGTATCGTTTTCGCAAACATTTTTTCACGCTGTATCCAAATTAGAATCCTGTATTTCTTTGAATAAAAAATTATAAGCTTGGGAAAGCTAGTTGTTAGGTCATAAGCCAGGGCGTAACGGGCGGGGTTTGGCTGGCGTAGCCAGCCGGGAGTGGCTCCCTCGATTTTCGATAGATATAATCAAATTTGGTTAATCGAATTACTAATTGCTTTCCATTGATTAGAATACCTGGGCTGTTATCTCGAATAGAAACGCCTGTGGATTATTAATGGTCTTAGCGATGGAATCTCGCACTTTTGAACGACCAAGAAGTAATCTTCCAGTCTTTCAATCCAAGTAAATTCTCACCAGGGGGCGCGGCCGATCCGGTTCAGGTGTGAAGGGCCCGAAGAAAAAATCATTCCGCCCCGGACTTGACCTTAAGAACCGTGAAACAAACGATCTCGAATATACCCCTCCATCAATCTCAACTATGGCTCATCCCCCTCCTTTGGTAGTATTTCCTTCTGAGGAAGTTGAAAAAAGAGAAAAAAAGGAGGACAACCCGGAGGAAAGAAAAAAAAAAACCTTCGCACTCGACGTCAGCGCCGCAAGGATGAATGGGGTTGACGGGGAAGGATGGTTTGAATCAAGAACTCAAAGGAGATGAACTCGTTTAGTTGCACCTACATGGCGCACAATTCAACCGTATAGGCATCCTATGAGATTACATCAGCGATATTATTACTATTAGTAATGGATAATTACACCAGTTTCAACACCAATAATACGGGAGGGTGAACGAAAAACTGTTCTTATTCCGTTGACCCATGTCCGTCTATACAATGTTTATGGTTCGATTGGATGGATATGGCGTTGGGGGAAAAGGAGCCAATCAAGGTGGATTGAAGGGTTCGGTTGATGCTTTGGCTTTGGTGAAATGCTCCAATCGGAGTTGAAATCTATATTATTGTCTTCCCGAGGGAAAGAATATTTGTTACAGTCCCAGGAGATTTATACCGATATATTTCAATTCCCGAAGGTGGATATATACCCGATATATTACTCTTTCTACCGTTCATTAAATTGAAAAAAAGTTCAAGAACAAAATTGGATGAATTAAGACAAAGAATTACTTAATTGAACAAAAAATATTAAAATCGATATATTTATTATTAGTTGTAAGTAATATTTAGGTACTTGAATGTAATTCCTCTCCCACTCAATTGGAAATTCTTCCGATCTGAGTGCAGTTATAAAATTGGAAATTTGGATTACCTAATCAAAATGTCATTCGCTTCGATTTGTTCCAATTTATTTACAAACCATACGTTCTTGATTCGTGGAGGGGCTTGTAGAACAATATTACAACGAATTACCGTTTCACATTCCTTTCAGAAGCAATTTATGTAGCCCCATAGGAGCCTCACACATCCACGATGAGGTATAATGGGTCACATACGGACTCTACGTACATACCAGGGCTCGAAATAAAGTTCCTGAAAAAATAAAAGCTCCCTAAATGAACGTTCAAGATGGGAACTTTATTAAATGGAAGCAGAATTCACTGGGAGTTGATACATTTTATTAACTCACAGTGAATTCTGCTTCCAAAAAGTGAGGTTTAGCCAAAATTTGATTTTTCGTTCTTGGCGGGAACCGTTCTGGCTGAGAACGAAACCATTCACGGTGGGAACAAAATTTTTCGTTCTTTAGTTTTTTTCATTCCCATCTCCGTTTTGAGCCTAAAATACCGTGAATGTATGAAATAATATGACATAATATTATCCAAAATACAAATGGCGATTTTTCCATGAAGAACAAATTTTATTCTGTCAAACTTCGTATCATAACAAAATAAGTGGAACGAAATCTGAAGGCACATTTATTTTATCGTTCGGGTCAAGAACGTTCTTCTCCCAAACAATAAAATAATATTTTAAAACGATAAAACAATTATTGTTCCTTCAGATTTCGTTCTCACCGGGAACAGTATTTTTCAGAACTTTATAATTTCGTTCTCATCCGGAACTTTATTCTGAAAATTCTAATTTTTCGCTCTTTTCGGGATCGGAACGGTTTGGGGGAACCGAGCGGAACGATATTTCGAGACCTGGTCCAAACATACGAAAACGACGCCCCATTCGACGCCATGGTCAATGACTAAAAAACCTTCCATTTTAGCCCCACAGGCCCCACGGTGAGACCCCTCATAGATTGAATCTACGTTCAAAATCGCCGATCGAGCACATCAGTCAGAGCCCTAATAACCATACAGCGATTACCTTTACGAAACAATCAACCAATCAACACTTCCGCTTTTTGTGCCATGGCAATCAAGGACGAAAATTTACATTAGTGTCCAAACAGAAGCGAGTAATTAACGAACCCACTTCTGTTGATCCTCTCATTTATTCGTATCTAACGAGGAGCGTGTTTCGATATTTTCTACCGCGTTAACAAGTTTTACTCTTCTGATTGTCAGTGGGCCAAACGATTATTAGTGCTGAGCATGTCTGAGGTTCAGTGCCTAACGAAAAAGGCTTGGGAGAAGCAGAACTTGAGAATTGTTGTTGTGAGGTGGTTAGCTGCTCTTGAAACCTTCATTCAGGCTGTCCTTTCATGTATTTATGAAAGCCACATGGTTCATGAATGAGGTTCGTACTTTTTCAGCGATCCGCACGATCTTTTTAGGTATCTTACATGCGGCCTTGATCTAAATCGATCCACTTTCTCTCGTGATTGGCTGACTTCATTCGAATTAATATCAACCGGTTTTCGTGGTGTAGCGGTTATCACATCTGCCTAACACGCAGAAGGTCCCCAGTTCGATCCTGGGCGAAAACACACACTTTTTTTATTTACGGATCGAGTAAGGTGTCGTTTTCGAAGTATGTTTGGGCGTGGAATTCGTTTTTGGGATTCCCATCCACTGGTTGCCACGACAATATATATATATATATTTTTTTTTTTAATGAAAAATACGACTTTTGAATCGGATATTAACAATTCCGCCGGGAACGTTTCTACGTCCTAAATGACTCGGAAAACAACAACTCTTCCGACCTCCTGGCACCCTTCAACAGTCCCATTTGTAGCCCCATGAAAGGCCCATAGATCACCGTGAAATCGGATCGTTGCGGGACCCCAAAAAATGGATTCTACGTCCAAAAATACTTCGAAAACGACACCTGAATCGATCCCATAGCCAAACGCCTTAAAAAAAAAATAATAAAACCTCCCGTAGCCCCATAGCGCTCCACGGATATGGGCGATCGGGCTGGAAACCTTGCGGGCACAACTAGATGGTAAACCGAGTATTTTGTCAGAATTTCAGATTTAAAAAAAATTCCTACTGCCCAAAACGGCCCGGACGGCGAACGGCGGGCGGTGGACGGACATTTAGGTTTTGGAATGGACCGTTTTGGTTTTGGTTTTGGTTTTGGATTTGGTTTTGGTTTTGGTTTTGGTTTTGGTTTTTCCTCTTAAAACGGATAATGTCAAATTTTGAGGCCGATCGGAGTCGTCGACCTCCGTCGCGAAAACAAGGATGTATTATTCCAAGAATAATAAACCAAATCGAAACGTCCATCCGCCGTCCGGGCCGTTTTGGGCAAGAGGATTTTTTTTTAATCTGAAATTTTGACAAAATACTCGGTTTACCATCTAGTTGTGCCCGCAAGGTTTTCAGCCCGATCGCCCAAACCGGTGGGGCACCATGGGGCTACGGGAGGGTTTTTTTTAAGGTTTTTGGCTGGGATCGAGTTAGGTGTCGTTTTCGAAGTTTGGACGTAGAAGCCATTTTTTGGGATCCTGGAAAGGATCCGATTTCACTGTGGGGATCTATAGGGCTTTCATGGGGCTACAAATGGGATTTTTGAAGGATCCCAGGATGTCAAATATTTTCCGAGTAAAAACAGGTATTTTGAAAAAAAAAAAATTTTTTTTAATCAGAATTAAAAAAAAAAAATTTTTTAAATTGATACAGATTTTATTTTCGCGCAAGTAACCTAAATCAAAGAATAATAAACCCTTGTGTAAAATTTGCAACGTTTGTAAGATGGTGTCAACTGTTGTAAACATAGGAATATCTTTGATCTTTTGTTTTTCCCCGCTGAAAGACTAGGTTTTTAGCGCAACCTTTTTCCAAAAAATGGAAAGGTGCGCTCACCTCTTCGACATGTATGTTTTTTTTTTGTTTTTTTTTTTTTTTTTTTGTTTGTGTACAGAGCATCACGTCCGAGCGGCTCAACAGATTTCCATGAGGGTGGTCTCATTGTCATCAGCGAGTTCCGGGGGTGGTTATAGGCTACCTTGATTTTCCCTCCCTCATCCCCTTCATCGGTTTTCGGGAGGTCCTTCACGACGAAAGTTGTTTATCTCTGATGTGTAACTAAGGAGGCCTCAAAAGGGGGACGGAAGTTTTTGTCCGATTTCGTTGGTACAAGGGTCTATGGAATGAGCTTTTTAGGCTGATTCCAACGACTCCAAAACGATTTTTGCAGCCTGAGCCGTTCGTTACCTCTGATCGGCATAAGGTTTTATTACGCATCGGTCGGTGCACTTGTTTACGTAATGAGCATCACGTGGATGATGTGTTGTGTGGCATAGTTTGGTCGCTAGATACCTACTGTTTCTTAGTTTCTCTCGCTCATTAAATATTAATAACTAAAGGTTGCGCTCATCTATTCAATTCAATTGATGGCTTGTTTACGTTACCCTCAACCACATCAAACAGAAAATTAAATTTTGCTGCAAGTTGCCTAGATGTAAGCGGAGGCGGTTCGTGCACATGATAGTTAAACGTTTGCAATATTTTTATTTACCCTAAAACCGCCTCACTCGCCTCTATCCACCTGTAAAACCCAGAAAGGGGTCGTGGGTATTTATATACCTACATTGAACTGTAGCAGCTCTTCTTCCCCACGCACATTTCCTCCTTGAACCGGCAGTAACACGTTTCACCCTCAAGTAATGGCTCTGCGTGCTGGCCAGCTCTGAATGTAAACCCCTGGGTTCGGCTTACTGTCCAAGGTCTAGGATTATGACGGTTTCGAAAAATGGTTATTTTCTTCGCTGACTGTACGTTACGTGAGAACGTATAATGAGCCATGGATGTATACGTATGGACAAGGTACAAATAAGTTTTTTGAGTAGAACCAATCTGATGGTCAGAATCTAGCTTTGAGAAAAAGGACCAAATACCCCCCCTGTTGCAGTTCACAGTACTTTACGATCCCGTTTGTGGAAGACTCTTTTCCACAAAGAGGCTACAGGTTAAGGTTTAAAGAACCAGGAGAAACACGGTTTTACTCTACGGCCTCATCAGGGAATGAATAGTGAATAGTGATGGACGCTACTCAGAAGGAATTGTTCCTCATGTAAGAGGCGGCATTTTCACACTGCTACAATGCCCTGGGAGTGTAAATTGAGAAGAAGAAACAGAAGCTTTGCACAGAACAAGATTAAATCTCCTAACTAAGGATTAACAGGACAAAGGAAGCTCGTAAATAGAAGCGTTCGTATAAATTTTATACGAACGCTTCTATTTACGAGCTTCCTTTGAAAGAACAACTACGAATATTCCCTTGTAAGTTAAGTTAGGAATTTTATAATTTTAAGTTCTATTCATCCGAAAATGATATTTTTTCTTCTATAGAAATCCGACTAGAGTGAGCCACTAGCCCTTCTTCCAAGGGAAAGCCCAAAATCCTCACTTAGGTCACCACGGAGGAAGGTACTACAACAGTGATACTACAATAAAGGAAAAACGCTGCAAATTTTACACAAGGGTTTATTATTCTTTGATATAGGTTACTTGTGCAGAAATTTAATTCTGTGTCTGTGTTTTTAATCTGAAATTCTGACAAAATACTCGGTTTACCATCTAGTTGTGCCCGCAAGGTTTTCAGCCCGATCGCCTAAGCCAGTGGGGCGCTGTCGGGCTACGGGAGGTTTTTTTAAAAGGCTATGGGATCGAGTTAGGTGTCGTTTTCAAAGTAATTTTGGACGTAGAATCCATTTTTTGGAGTCCCGGAACGATCCGATTTCACTGTTGCGTTCTATAGTGCTTTCATGGGGCTACAAATGGGATTTTTGAAGGATCCCAGGAGGTCAAATATTTTCAAGTAAAAAACGAAAACTTTAAAAAAAAAAGTTTTTCTATTTTTTTTTTTTTTTTTTTTTTCCATTGACAGAATTAAATTTCTGCACACGTAACCTGTATCAAAGAATAATAAACCCTTGCGTAAAATTTGCAGCGTTTTTTTTTTTTTTTTTTTTTTTTTTGCTATTATAAAAATAGGCAAATCTCCTGCGACGGTGCAAAGTCAAGACCCTTGTTTTCAGATCTAATTGAATGACGATCTAAACGATTTTCTGCTAGCTGACCACGGTTCGGTACACATTTTACTCGGATGAAAGCTATATATACTTACATGTAACTTTTTGGCTATGGGGTCGAGCTAGGCGTTTTCGAGGTATTTTTGGACTTGGTACCAATTTTCCGAGGTATCACATCCGTCCAAACATTGTACAAGACAATTTGTTTTAAAATTTAAAACATTAAATTTTAATGTTTATTTTTTTATTGACAGAATTAGTTTTTGCACAATTTATATCAAAGAAAAGAATATAACAAATTGAATAACCCGTGTGTAAAATTTGCAGCGTTTCAGACCTTGGACGGGTTCAAGAAAACGGAGTTTTCTCTGTGGATATCTGATTCGAATCTCATCGTTTGTGTTAACAAAACAGAAAAGAAAGTTTGTGTTTTGAACGGGAGGTATAAAAGAGGAAGTTGATGGGGTGGAAGATGATCGGCAAAGGGAGAGGGAAAGATTGATTACCTACCTCGTGGCTGATCTGGTGATTGGACGTGATCGGAAGGGGTGTACGTGACAATGAAAGGAAGGGGGAGAGATGAGGGGTGTCGTTTTTACGAATCTGGTTTATCAGACCCGCCCTCCGATCCATCTGTTCTCGTTTACATCACCGATTGAATTTAAAAAAAGAAAAAAAGATGATGAATGACAATATCTCGTGGAAGGGAGTGGAAAGTTGTTATTTATGCCGAAGCGGATCTGTATCGAAGGGCTTTCATGTCGTGGATTTTCAAAAGGCTCATCAGTTTGAAAGTAAGAAAATCTCATGGACACGGTAACCAAAACAACTTTCAACTCGATAAAATTCATCGATTAAATAATTACATTAATTATATTACATTAAAAGTTCATTTATGACATTTAAATTTTTGTTCTTAATTTTTTTCTGAATAATAATCATTCAAGTCAATAGAGCGAGAAAACCTCTCAGACTATGAATGCCATTCAGCGCTTTATGCAACGTTTGATTGATGGTGACTTCCACCAGTGAATCCGTGCATAATGATTCCTTGGGGAATAGGGCGATCTTTTCCTGTTAGTACTTGTATATCACCATTTTTCAACTGAACCTTCCCCGCGGATGATTTATCTTGTCAACACGGTTCACCAATGATGAGGCATATAAGCGAATTTCCTTGACCCATATTTTCTTTGACAATGGCTTTGAAGGTCGCTTTTTTGAACATAATAATTCTGTAATATGTATTTAAATGATTTAAATACACATTTTGTACTTATGAACTCAATTTTCATCAGTTTCGTGGAAATATTTAATGCACTTAATGTGCAGTCCACTGATGAAGAGGTGGTAAGCTTGCAAATTAATCCACTGGTGGGTAAATTGATACGAATGGGATTTATGAGCGGTGAATGAAGACCGTTGTGTATGAAGACAGATAACACGGTGTGTATGGAAATCAGCGACGTGTTGCCGGCTACTTGCGATAGCTGACTCCAGCGATGGCATTTGTGTGCGGTGTGTATGGAAGTGAGGATGGACGTGTGAGGACGTTTCGGGGAGTATCAACACCGGACTGTCCAGTGAAAATCCAATTGAAAACGTTCCGATTCACACGCGCGCAAGAGAACATATTGATGGAGATGCGTGGGTGTGAGTGTAGAGGGGGTGGGGTGGGGGTTTAGTGAGGTGCTAGGCTGCGGGGCTCTGCGGTGGGATTAACAATGCGACAATATGAACCTGGCGGAGTACAATTGCTTGTCTGTGTTGTAGGTGGAGGGGTGATGGTGTGTAGAGAGGGGGGGTTTAGGGGGATGAATGGGTTTGAGTTTGATCTTGCGAAGTGGGCGGAGGGGGTTCACGGGACAAAGGGGTGGTTCAGGGTGGTGAATTTGGTGGCGGTGCTTTTGTATTGGTAGTGAGCATGTTGGGGTCTGTGAGGGGGGGGGGGGGGGGTCAATGAGGATACGTTGGGTTTTGCCTATTGTCTTCGACTCCCCCACCCTACCATCGCGGCCCAGGAAAGCGGAGGAGGTTCATCCGCTCTGCCACCTATAAATCTTAATCATCCACCATCCCACCCTGCCAGCAGAGGTTTGAGCCGACCCAGCCATAAATTCGCTGGAATAGAAAACAGTTATTTATTTATATATATGCAGCCCAATATATCACGTTGAAAGTGGAACTGGTTCGTCAATACCGGCCTCCCAGGAGAGCTACAATACGTGTAAATTGTAGTCATGTGTCAAATTACTGCCAAAACTTAACTGTTATCTCTTCAAACATGACGTTACATTATACCGCTTTATATAACACACAAGACCGTACGACTTCCAAATGTTTCAACTACTCTGTACTACAGTACAGTAAGCAGGAAAATTCAGTAAGACATTATCGTAATCCTTTAACTGGGATATTAGCATTCGGCCTTTTTACATCACACAAACTTCCTGGCCTGGCAAAAGCCAGACTGAAATTTCCAACCCGCTGAAGCGAGAGATCAATCAAAACCCCACAAAACCGGAGTGGAAATATTCGAGGGATGATATATACCTCCTGCTTGACTACGACGATAATTGAACATCAATGATTTAAACCAAATATGGGGCTTTTTGAATCGAAATCGACATCGATATGTTTGATTGAGGGGAGTGGGGGAAGTTTTCAAGCGTGAACTTGTCGGTCGAGCAGTTCGCCAATATATCGTATTTGTGTCCAGGGAAACCACTATGTTTAATTAACGCAATTACTTCCGTCCCAACTCAAATGAATCACTTGGGCACTTCTCTTTCGACCAATTTTTTCCGATACTGTGTCATCTATTATATTAATTAGTTATCGAAAGCGGGAACCCGAGGAAGAGCAAGAGATGGAGGAGAGCGATTTCCCAGGTCACAACCAGCACACAGTGAGCCAAATGACCTATTTAGGTGTAAAAAATTATGTTATTGTGGTTTCCCTATCAAAATTGAATGCTGATTACAGGAAAAATAATGAAATAATTCATTCTTTAATGGAATCGTTAGAAAAACAGAATATATCTCTTAATTTTCATGAATTTCCAATCGTTGGTGTTTATTGAAGTTCCATTAGCTTCAAGTTCGTAATTAAACTCTTAATAAGAATACATAGGTAGGTAGGTACCTTCAAATGTAACCATCCACAACACAACAGCCTTGAAAAATAAGAATAAAAATAACTGGAGTGAAAAAAAGTGAAAAAAAAATGTATTTCACATTTTTACAATTTTACAATTTTAGATCCGTAAAAGGTTTCGTTTTTATTTTTGCAGAGTTTTATTGCTTTATTTACGAACACAATAACACTGCAAAAATAAAAACGAAACCTTTTACAGATCTAAAATTGTAGAGAAACTGACAAAAATTAGGGTAAAATGATGACAAAGATTAGGGTAATTTTTGTCAGTTTCTCTACAATTTTAGAAATATAATACCATAATATTATTATGGTATTATATTTTTAATATAATATATTTAATATAATGTAAGATAGAAATGAGGAATCTGAAGCAAGTCAATGGATCACAAAACCACTTGCTTTATTAACCACTTGTTTTATTAATTGACTTTAAAAAAATGCTTCCGTGGGACCTTCACCGTTATTCCTATAAACCAACCAAACGTATTTAATATAGGGAGAAAATTGCATATCCTTGACGGTCGGTATCAGCTAGCCGGCTTAATCGAATTGCTTTCGATGCAGAATTTTGTGTAACTTATTAATTAGACGCTTCCATACTGGGTAAAATGACCAAAAAAAGTACCTCAAATAGCTATTTTGGGCACCAGAAATTAAGATCACCTTTCATTATGGTGCAAATTCCTCATATGTGGATAGCCCGAATGAAGTGATGAAAACCATTAAATGGCTGGAAATTTTCCAGCTTTTACCAATGGGGGAGCTTAATTTTTTTTTTCTTTTTTTTTCGTTTTTGTGTTGTTACAAAACAAAAGAAGAAAGCTGATTTTCTCGAATCGAATGTGTTTCACGTCGTGATGGAATTTCTTCAAAGGATCCGTTTCGAAGGGTGAGAAGGCTGTCGTGTCACATTACCAGCTGGATCTTATGAATACCACTGACTTGAATACGAAAATGGTCGAAGGGAGCAACCCAATAAGACTCCCCCGAAGAAGTTTCTCTCAGTCAAAGTCTCGCTTGTCACATGGCGTAAAATGGTGATGCGGGGGGGAAATCGATCGGAAAAAAGTTGTGCACGAGAGGAAGAGCCTCGTGAGAAACTTTTTGAATCGAGAGAAAAGCGATGTCAGTGGTCCATATGAGGACCCAATAGTGGCTGGTGGAGTGGAGGGATGTTAGATGGGAACAACCACTTGGGTGATTTCCCTACAGGACCCTTCCCGAGTCCCACCATCCCTTCTGTCTACAAGGCCTACCCCAGGGTAGCATACCTTTTGCCCGCAGTCAAGTCTTCCGTTCGTTCTGTTTTTTCCCAAAGTCGGAAATTCACTTGGGCTTGGAGCGTTTTGTGAGTCTCTTGCGATTCGACGCGCGATTTTTCAACAATCACATCGACAAGTCGGGTCACGTAGGAGCCGAGTTCTTCAATAAAACAATCTCAGAAGTCCACCGGCGCATTTCCTGGAATCGACCCGTAGCACTTCTCGATTCCTTCATCATCACAAGGGAATTTAATTAGCTGTCCGCAAACATCCAACAACTCTTTTTTAACACTTCCCAACAATACATTTTCGCATTGCGATTCAAACCGCATCGGAGAAATTGATGGGGGTGGCTTTTAACTTTCCCGCGCCTCACTAAATCAAGGATTTTTAAGGGCCCGCAGGACCCGTTTATCAAGTAAGCACCAAGCCCTTTCGGACCTCCGATAGAGGCCATTTCCCGGAAAAAACCCTCGGAAAAACCGGAGGTTTTCAAGGAAAAAAGGAGCATTCGAAGGAGAAAAAAAAAAAATTGGCCAACACCATCTAAAAGTGAAATGCGAGGGAGGCGAAACTCCTGGAAAATATTTTAACGTGTGGATTGTAAGGCCTGGGACATTTATTACCCGCAAACCACGCATGATCCCTTCTTTTCCCTAAATTCTCGTTTCCTGCCCCCTCGGGCTCCCCAATTTTCTTCTTTTTTTGCCACTTTGATCTGTACAGCCCGGCGGAAAACGAATTTCATTATCATGCCACCCATTGTCATGCCATTGAATTTATTTGCATTTTTATCAGCCAGTTTTCTTCGTTCCTTATTCGGATTCCTAACGTTGGGGGACGGCACTGTTGAATGCTTTATAAAAGTGTACACGCTGACAAAAACCAAGGCGTTGCATATTTATGGTCCTAATATGCGGGGCACCGACGTTTCCTTGTGGGATGGCACGGGTAATTAACTATTCATTCGTTTGTTCTTCAATTCTTTTTTGTGCGAATATTGAACCGATAAAAAAATCTTTCAAGGGTGGAAAAAATTGGGAGGAGTAAAAAAATTTAAATTTTCCGGGAGATCGGAACACTGCGGGCAACACCTTGGGGGAGACCCCCAAGTACGGAAGCCTTCTGGCTTATTGTACTCCCGAGTGTCCGTTTTTTACTCTATTTGCCTCCTCAGTGGTCGAGGTCCACTTCCTAATTACCTAATACACGTCTTATCATTGTGTCTTCTTGAGGGGTAGTGAGGAGGGGGTGGACACAATCCTACCGCCTCTTCGACCGGTCAAGGAGGGGTTTGGGGGAATGGGCCAGGGAACCGATTGTCGACTAATACTGAAAGAACTAAGAACTGAAAAATTTTTCTGAAAGAACTTCATAATTTGAAGCCATAGCAGTGAGTTTTGGGCTCCTACGGTATAAAGCTTCGGTTTCCTAGGAATGCGGTGCCGTTATGTGACAGGCGTAAAGGGACGGTGAATGACGTAGACCATTTTGGGAGATGGGTGTGGTTTCCTAAGGACGGTAGGGCCCTCCGCCAGGTAAACAAACGGTGACCCAGATAAAATTACGGGCGCTCGAGCGGAGCCCAACAGTTGGTTCAACGTTTCTGACGGAGAGCGGTCATACTTTGCAATGAGTTTCTCATCGGAAGAGGACGAAATTCTCATCGATTTCGTTGGAAATCGCGAGTGTTTGTACAATTGGCATCAAAGGATTTCAGGAACACTCAACTCAAATTGTCCCTGTGGAAGGAAATTGGGTTTTATTTTTCCTAGAGGCAATAATAACACAAAATACGTTAAGCCCAAAATTTTAAGTCATAATGTGGCAATAATAATATCTTTAATTTTTGGGAGAAATTGGAGTTCGGTTTCTGTTGAAGGCGTTGAAGTTATGTCATCCTTTATGAAGTTCAGGACATAATCAAAGAGCATCGGGCTCAATCAAAAATATGCAACGAATTTATCCTCATTGGACAGTAAATGACGACGAACTAGTATCTCATAAGTTCCCTCAACATTGCGCTTTTTGAAAATTTCACTTTCTTCACTTCGCGTGTCCTCGTCTGAAAACTCGTCTTCCAAAATTAACAATAGTGCTACATCAGTCTCATTCATGGTGGAGAAGGACGGTGAACGGACGCGGTGAACTGACGACGGACTCTGAACGGGCGTCAGTAGTTCACCGTTACCATCACCCCCCACCACGCCTTCCGGCCGTTCACCTACGGTCGTCACAAAACGGCACCGCATTCCTAGGAAACCGAAGCTTAATACAAATTTCCAGGGCACTTTCGAAAATTTCAACTTTGAATCTGGAGGGAAGAGTGGCGCTTCCAAGAAGCGCTCTCTGGTGGTCAGCCAATGAACTAAAAGCACGAATTCAGAGCTTCACGAGATCAGAAAAGGTGAAATCGCAAGGAAAATAGTCGTTCGGATTTGTTCTGACGCTAGCGTGACGGGTCAGACCATATTCATGTTCACCAACATAACATAACCAAAAATAAAAAAGATTTTTGTACACTTTCTACTTTTTGTGCGAGTGCACTCTGGCGGATTAGTTAAAGTGTCACGCGGGAAAATTCAAAACGCCAAATCGTCACTCAAGTTCCCACATGTGCTATCTCATTTTTAGCGAAAATGAGATTTTTATGTCTACAGATGCGAAATCCCGCGGCCCGTCTGTCAAACTCATTAGTTTTAGCGTACGGCCGCTAGAAAACGCTCAAAATCGCGAAATTCTCCACATGTGCTACACAAATTTTCCCACCACATGTGTTATCTCAGGTGTTCCCTCTGTTGTTCCCTCTTGTGCTATCTCATTAACCACATGTGCTATCTTTGATTTTTCAACAAACACAATGTCATGTCATGTGCTATCTGGGCTATTTTCTACTATTTTCCACTTTTTCACATAATTTCGCTTCAGAAATACGCCATATGTGGAGTAGATCAAAATTATGTAGCAAGAAAGTCCGAGCAGCCGGTGTTAAATTGGTAAACACGTTTTTTGGCTCTCCTGAAAAGTCGTGAAAATGAGATAGCACATGTGGGAACTTAAAAGTGACGAAATGTTCACTAGTGATTTCCTCTGCTCAGCCACCTAATTTCTCAGTGCTAACTGTACTACTTTGTTCATTATTAGTTCAACTATGTTCGGCCGAATTTTCCCATTTCTCTGACCTTGTTCCCTAGCCCAATGGGCAACTACTTGGGATACTTCCCCCCCTTCCGTCCTTAGCCCCCAAGGCCCGTAGTTGGCGTGACTAGTATAACGTTCTCAGTAAACGAAGACATGACATGTCTTCGTTTACCCGGTATAAACATTGTTTATACCGGGCTACCAGAAAATTTTTATCCCAGTCCGAGGTCCCAAGAGAGGTAGTTTACAGTGTAAGCTTTTATTAAATAAAATTTGTTCTTTTATTAAACAAATTTTGTTCCTCAGATCTTGTGTGTTGAAGACAGATAGATACCTTGGCTGCCTTCGTCACGTCTGGTAGGATTCACATAAACTTTCAAAAGTTCAGAGGTGAATTGTCAACCGACAATACAGGTATTACAACATATTGACTGTTGGTCAAACATTGGTGTTCGTCCCCGGATTCGAACCAGACAGATCAGTGCCCCGACTGATTCTAAACAGGCGTTTCACTGACCTCCCCCTTGTGGTGTGGGAGGTGTGAGAAAACATCCCCTATCTGCAGTGTGAAGCCATAGAACATAAAAGTTGATCTCACTTACCAAGCAATCTGCTAGATCGCGCTCAGCATCCTGCAAGCAGGAAAAGCGAGACGCCGCGGCGTCCCTTGCTGGCACAACGAAACGGTTCGAGGTAGACCCCCTGCTTTCCCGATTTGCGACAGTCTTCTCGATTATTTCGTTTTGCGTCTTTTAAAATTTCGCTCTACACATTACCACCAGGGTTGGGGGAACCCCGGGCCTGGACAAGGAGTCTGGAGTCTTGGACTTTTGAGAATTTCTTCAAATCTGCATCGCTGCCAGAATCTGCAAAGCTCCAATAGGTAGTCCAAACTGTGGGAATCGGCAACGTCTCTGCTGGGGGTCTTGAATGAATATCGTATTAGGATGTCTTGAGTGAAAATACTCATCAGAGTATGATCAGCATCTGATGCTATGCCTCTACTGCCATCAGCGGAGAAACCTCAAGAGACGCCTCCTTTCGGTGTGGTTCCAGGGAAACCTACTGTGGCGATTACCATGCCGGAGTGCAGTACAGCATAACGGATTGGATTCAAGAAAGCCTCAGAAGCAGGAGTTGGAAGTCCCCCTTCCTCTTTTACCCATTGCCAGCTTTGGCTTAGGGAAACTTCTTCAATTCGGGGACGCCCGGAAAGCTCTCGGCAAAAGTCAATCAATGCTTGGAGCGAAACTGTCGAAACTCTGGACTGCTCGCAAGGAAGCATTGGAAGAGTGAGTGCACGTCCATTCCTTATTGTAAATTGTTTTCCCACTTAGTCAACAGTTAGACTCGTAAAAATGGCTTCTTGTGTGTTCGGAAATTAGCGAGAACAGTGATTTTGCTTGGCTGATTTCTCTCCTCTTTAAAGTTAATTTAACGGAAAATCTAAATGGAGACGCGAATGCTGCGGTAAGGAAAGGGGTATTGTTAAGAGGGGTGTATGTGAGGGAGTGTTGAGAATATGGGGTGGAGGAGGACCTAAGGTGATCCGATCAATACCTCTCGAGCGGAAAGGAGGGTGAGGATGGCAGATATAGGAGGTCTTCTCGAGGGTCAGGTGACACGTAGGATTGATGGGAGGGCATAAGGTAAGGCCGAAGAACCAGCGGGTGGTGGTCGTAATCAGATAACATCACCACCAGGCTGAAGCCTCGTATCAACCATCCTACCCGAGGCAAACTTGGATTGATTGCTTCTCTGGTTTCTGGTAATTACTAGTTGCTAGTTGGGCATTTAATAACAGCTATATTCTACACAACATTTCATACCACGTTGGAAATTCAATAGTCTCTAAACATCACTATTTCCACAGTCAATTTTGCAATATCAACAAGCTGGATCTTGAAAGAGGGGAAATTCTCGTAAACAAGGTGGTGTTAAAGTGTGGGGAGGTCGAGTTGGGAAGGAAGACAAACTAGTCCGGGGTTCTGGAGTCCCGGTGATAAGGGCAGTGTCTGGTCCCTTTTTTTCCACCTACTAGTCACCAAAAGATAAGAGAATGTACCGTGAAACCGCTTCCGAATCGCAGTGAAAAATGATGGGGTCGCTCAATAATAAAGATAGTTCCAAAGGAGTCTTGGCGAATTGTGTAAAGCAAGTCAGTATTTTACAGTTTTTTTTCTATTTTTAGGATTTTGTTTGTAGAAAAAAATTTAATTGGAAAATAATGGAACTGAAATCAAGTAATGGGTGCGTTATGAACCTATGGAGTTGTAGGGAGTTGAGTTCCTTCCAATAATTACCTACCGTTTGTTTGTGAGTGGTAGAAACCCAAAATCGCATACTTCATTGGTGACGATACTTACCTACTCAAGATCCTCAGCAGGAACGTCGGTGAATCCCTCAGTTTGGTACGGACGTTGCTGTGAGCCCTGGCGATGGGATTTTGAAGGAGTCTTAATTTCATAATATGAAATTATGTCCAAGCCGTCGTTCGCTAAAGTAGACGCGATGCCATCAGACTCCTTGTCCGGGCGTTCCGCAAAAACGCGCTTATAATTCAAATTCAACTGTCTAAATCGATGTCTGAAAAAACTTGTGATATTTAGAGTATTTTTCTATGCTGAATCCAATGGAATCATTTTTGGATCAGCTCACCGTCTTCTTTGGGTTGAAAAAGCCAAAACTTGAGCAAATCGTGAAGTATTTGCAAACAAAATTATTTATTTCTTTGCCATGTTGCCAGAAATTGTAAGTTTGCTTCTTTTACAAGTGATTGAAATTTTATACATTGCTTACGAATCATTAAACGATAAAAATTAAATTCAGTATTCAATTCAATTCAAATTGAAGTAAAACAAAAATTATTCTCGACGACCCATTTAATCTGCTGCAGATTTTCCATCATTCAAAAATTCATTACACGAGAAAAATTGAATTCAAATAAATGCAAACAGCAGTTATGAGGTTCCTTTGAGCAGTCATTGTTTTACAAACTTGCAAGTTTGTAAAACTGTTTTGTCATGACAAAACTAATTATTCTGACACGGTAAAATGGTTATTTGTACTTCTACTATAGTATGTATACATACTATAGTAGTAGTTCAGCTTATAAGCTGAAAAAAAAAAATGTCCTAGGTCCATACCAAGAAAATACATATTGAAATCATATTGATTTCCATTTTACATTTCATCAATTTTTTTACAACTTCTTACATGTTTTCACATGATTGAACAAAAATCCCAACGGTTTACTCATCACTTGGCCGTTTGGCATTGGCATTGACAGCAATCAAACCACATTCCACCATCGCTTGGACCAAATTTCGACTTTCAAAAATTCGACTTATAAGCGGTTATTTGCGTTTTCGCCTCACTGTGCGCAGTAAGTAGCGCTTTTGAGCGCGATCTAGGAGATGGCCATAAAGTGAATTCGTCAGGGCCTAGTAGGTTGGGTATGATGATTGTAGACCCTCCGAATTCCCTGAAAAAGGGACCCAGGGGATGGCAGGTCGGGGCTACAGAAGTTTTCCCCTTGCTAGCCCCCTTTTCACCCCCTTCCCAACCACTTATTGTCGTCTGTGAATGTTAGTTCTTCGTCAGACTTTCCTCATTTAGCTCAGTGGAGATAGGTGAGCTGGTTGCTCAGCGATCGATCCTCGCGCATTCGGAACACCCCCCCCCCCCCCTTTATTTTCGGCCTTTTGCAGAGGTTGTGACACTCTTTTGGAGACACTTTAGGCGCTCGGATACGCTGTAAGGAGCAACGTTTTGGCATGTTGACAATTTTTCTTTGCTATGCCCGCTAAACTGATTTTTTTTTTTTCTTCGAATTTTCCCAACTACTAGAAGTACCAAGAATTGTTCACCCTCCTCGGTGATACGTGTTCTGGGGCTAGCATATAGTAGACAATTAAATAATAATCAGTGTGGGTGATTTTCCCTACAGACGTTAATGACGATGAATTGAATGATTCGCATCATTTTCAGAAATATTTTCATATGAAAGATCTTGTTCTAACTAGAACAATGACAAAATTCCCACATTTTTCCGTTCAGTATTTCATTTTTTTAAACATTTTTACATTTTCCGTGACGTCACTTAATATTTTCTTCCCTCCCGCTTTCCAGCTATCCGGAATTTCGAGCAGAAAATTGCCATGCAAGGGAAAAAAAGACAGTATTCAGCAAAAAATAATTCCGACGCAAATTACCCATTGATCCTCAGATATATAGATATTTATCCTCCCCAGTGATCGTGTTGATAAAGTGTTTTTCGAACGAAATGCTGATTAAATTCCCCAGCCCCGAAGGGGGTCACGTGTGTCCGAGTAAATATCAAAGCTCTCTCTCCCACCCCATCAAAATTAATTTTCCGGCAGCTCGGGAAGGGCCTCCGGATCCGACTTCAGTGAACTCTGATGACTTTCCTTTTCGAGCAAATATTTGGGGAGCCCGAGAAAAGTAAATACCAAACTCACACGCGGAACTGAGACGACACACACTTTTCAGGCAAAGAACGCGCGGGATTTTCTCCCCTTTTCCGGGAAACTTCCTTCGGGAAGATATGCCAAGTATGATAGAGCCCGGCTTGAAGGTAAAACGCTTCAGCAAACAACTATACGTTCTCGGAACGGTACAGAAAACGACTAAATTTCCAAGTTTTCCAAAGTTGTTGCCTTGACTTCTCAAAAAATCTAATTCGGGCACAACCACGGACGCCACGGGATTTTTCAACACGTATCAAATTTTACCGCTGAGTTTCCCGTTCGAAAATTCAAAGGGAGCCCTCATGACGTCATAACAATCATTCAAGGATTCGACGAAACGACCGGAAGAACTTTTGCCAGCCTAAAAACCTCGAAATTTTGGGACGTTTTTTAGTTTTTCTTCGGTAATATCTATACGATGCTTCCTAGCAAAAATGTTACCAAGTGCAAACTTGAAGAGCATTAAATTGTGCATCGAATGAGCACCATCACTTTATAAATCAGTCAAGTGGTATCGTCAAACCCCATGGTCGAAAAATGGCGTTTTTTTTTTTCCAACATCGCCAAAAAGTGGCAATCAGCGTATTTTAAATGTCTTTAGGTTGTAAACGGGTCCTCCAATACGAAAAAATCATTGAATGAAAGTTGTAGAGAATCAAAGTCTGCGTTCAAGGAGTACCAAAACTTTCAAATTCGCTCAAGCAAACTTCTCGAAATTTGCTCTCTTCCAAATTTCGGTTGATGTCATTACTTGCCTGAACCACAACAATATTATTGTTTCAATCTTCAAGCTCCACCGTAGAACCATTAATTTTACATCGTTGTTATGGGTATGAACATCAAAATATCAAAAATGGTAGCAAAATGTTTGCTAAGAGAACTTTTGGTGGCCAAAAAACCACGGACATAACCTATAACCTAGAAAAACTAAGCATCGCAAAGAAAACTTCAGAAAAAACGCTGCAAATTTTACACAAGGGTTTATTATTCTTTGATATACGTTACTTGTGCAGAAATTTAATTCTGTCAATGAAAAAATTTAAAAAAAAAAATTTTTTTGGATTTTTATCTCAAAAAAAATTTTTTTTTGGATTTTTTGTTCAAAAATGTGTTTTTTCAAAAACTCTGTATTTTTTACCCGAAAAATATTTAACATCCTGGGATCCTTCAAAAATCCCATTTTTAGCCCCACGAATGCCCTAAACATCGCCCCAGTGAAATCGGATCGTTCCGGGACCCCAAAAAATGGATTCTACGTCCAAAAATACTTCGAAAACGACACCTAACTCGATCCCATAGCTAAAAGCCTTCAATAAACCCCTCCCGTAGCCCCATTATAGCCCCATAGCGCCCCACGGGTTTGGGCGATCGGACTGAAAACCTTGCGGGCACAACTAGATGGTAAACCAAGTATTTTGCCGAAATTTCAGATTTTTTAAAAAATTCCTACTGCCCAAAACGGCCTGGACGGCGGACGGCGGACGGACATTTCGGATTTAGAATGTAGACCACTTGAAACGGATAATGTCAAATTTTGAGCCCGATCGGAGTCGTCGACCCGCGTCGCGAAAACATAGGTGTATTATTCCAAGAATAATAAACCAAAATTAAAGGGCATAAAATTCTGCGTCGAATGACCTACTTACACATTAGAATCGGTTCAGCCGTTTAGTCACAATCAAGCTTCAAAAACAGTCAATTTTTCCCAACTTGGCTAAAAAATAGGGGGTTTCGACGTTTTTCGGCTGTAGCTCGGAAACTATCGGACCGATTCCGAATTTCTAAATTTCTCGTGAAAGCTGATTAAATTCCTCATCGCAGCTACGCTATGCGAATGGTTGATTCGAGCTTTGATAATGGAGGGGCACTGCCCCTGGGGTAGACATGGCAAAATATTGGCAAATTTTAACAAAAACGTGTTTCTTCCCACATTTTTGCCTATAACACGAGAACGGTTAGTCCCATGGAGGAATAGAGAGGAGAGCTCACTCTGTGTTAAACCGCGTGCCCAAAACGCCAACCCAGTGATGGAACGGCGGGTGGGATTGCGACTGCAGCGCGACCCCTACGAGACGTAGTGAACTTTGAAGGTGGTAAGTTACCAAAACTGAACCAGAAGTCCAGAATTCCGTCGTTTGCATTCACAGTGTACACAACTAAGCAATCAATTTCGTTATTCAGATAATATTATGGTTCCTTCAATTTTTCCTTTAATTTAATTGTAGTAGCACCACAGTGGAAGATAAATCCGTTTAGTGAGGTATTTGGGGCTTTCGTTCGTAAGAAGGGCGAGTGGCTCACTCTAGTCGGGTTTGAAGGTACTATGTGTAGTTCACTACGTTCCGTAGGGATAGCGCCACCGTCCTATTCAGTGAACTCTCCTCTCTATTCCTCTAGTTTAGTTTAGGGTTAGTCCAATATTTATTCTCTTTTTTTCTGATGAAAACTGATTAAATTTGATGTAAGGGACGGTACATTGCATTTCTATTGATACAACAAAAGGGCCATTAGTATTCGTTGGAAAGGATGGAACCAAGAAGTTTGACCACCTACCACCACGGTTTTCAGAACATTGTCCTCTCTCCCTCTGAAACTATTCCTCCGATAGAAATTTCATTGCTCCCACGCCAAAGCTGAATAAATTTCCATTCACAACCGATATTTGGATTTTCCTGGAGACTTCAGGAAAATCCCGGTAAATATCTCCGGAAATTCAGAGCGAAAGTTAACTATTCCCCGCAACATTTTCAACGTGCTCTTTAAGCAGTTACATCATTGAAACGGTTTAGTCGTAGCCAAAAAAATGCCTAGAACGTAAGTTGCATATCATGAAATTTTACATTAGGTGAGCATCCTGGTTTTCAGATTAGCAGCCGCAGCGGCCGCCGTTAGCAGCGAAAGTGATCACATAATATGATATTATCTATACGATGCTTCCTAGCAAAAATGTTAGTGTGTACTAACTTAGAGAGCATTAAATTCTGCATCAAACTTTATAAATCGGTCATAAAGAGAGACACGAAAGATAAATTTTATGATTTCACACCAAAAAAAGATCCTATAAGATTTGGTGTGCATAATCTACGCTCTTGATCAGTTGATATAAATTAACAGTTTCCCTTGAAAGGAAAAAAAGGGAAATCCTGAAGATCCAAGTGATTACGTTATAAAGAGGACTCTATCACGATCAAAATTAACTTGGTGCTGGACAACAAAACAGGAAAATTTGTATTTTTTGCTCTTAAAAAGATCTCAGTAATAATATGATGCAAGTCATAAAAGAGATACACAGGCAGTTCTGAACACTGCCTGAGCCTTTCTACCCCAAAAACGATGAAACGAACTGTTATATTTAAGGTTTCCCCTCCCAATGGGATGGGAAGAGAAGTGGCCCATTCCTGAGTTTCCCTCTTTTCCGTTGAGGGATGAGCCCTGGGGCAATAAAGTGCTTCTTTTTTACAAGAAAGGTAGCGCCTTCTTCGCACAAGAGAGGAAACCTCAGAGCGTCGCGGCGTCTCCCATACACCTTTACGGGTCAAAACTTATGAGTCCTCTTTTCTGCGTGCCCTTTTACCGCGTTTGCCGTATAAAGGCCTCTTCTCCCCCCCTTCGAAAAGACACTAACACGGATGTAAGAGGGAATGAAAATGGACGACGAGAACGGGATGGGGTGCCCCCAGACAATTTTTATGGTCGCCATGACACCTATATGCCATAACGCTTTTTTTTTCTTCGTATATGAAAATGGAAGTAAAGGTACGAACCCCACCCTCAATCCCTCTTCACCTTAACCCACTTCTTCTTTTTTTACGGTGATGCTCTTATTCCTTAATATAAATGTAAAACCTCGTGTACCCCCCTTACTCAAACCCTCCTGATATTCAACGTTCTTCCACTTTTCTTCTTGAAAGGGTGCCAGTAAATTATGGTTATTAACGTCTACTCCGTCAGTGTCCATGTGAGAAATGCTCGAGACCTTCCTTACTCAGCACTTAAGGGGATGATGAAGAAGAGGCTCATTTTGGAAGCATTCAATTTTTCCGGCATAAATTTGTACTTGTGAAATAAACCACAAAACTTAGTGATCCTGTAAGGTGAAGCTGGATATTGTAGAACCATCCACGCTGACGAGTCAATCAATACAATCCTGAATAATTCACAAAGGTTGATGTTCAAATTGCCAACAGATCCGAAAGAAACAGTTAGTTACTGTTCCTCTGACGTGGATTGATGATCAAATCGCGTGTGGTAAGTCCCGTTGTTTCGGTCGTGAATGAGAGAAAGTGGCGTTTCACCGACGTTCTTGGTGGGAAGAGGGGGAAAATTACAAATTAATTGATGTAGGCCACGTTGAGGGTGGGAAACGCCGAAAATGTACCTATTGATGCTAGTGTGAAATGGTGTTGTAAGGGGGTGAGGAGCTGATTGCCCTCATACTCAGCAAGCATTGACGTTGACGGTATGGACGTAAAGATCTGCTGATCAACGGGCATTCAAATAATACAATATAAAATGTTATATCACGTTTCTAGAAGAACTAAAGAATCCTAAACCAACTTTGTTCATTTTAAACACCACCATTCATTATCGTACTCCAAACGATTGTAATCCATCTTTCACCTCGATGGTTTTCCTTCTCTTTCCCTTCACTACAACTGGAGAACTCGTGAACTAAATACTCCCTGCTTTCCGTCTTGGCCGGTTCTCCCCCTCCAATCTGTAAGCGATGAATCATTAAATTTACTAAGATCGGCGGTTTGCGGGCTCTTGGGGTCCATTCCGGCTTGTTGTACAACTTGAGGGAACTCGCAAGAAACGACCGAGAATACCGAAGAACGTCTGTAAAATTTATAGCATTTAATGTTAGTAGTTGGCCAAGAAAATTCGTACATTTTCAGTACTGAGTACTGAGTACACGATGGTTCCTAATGCATGGAGAATTTCTTTTCCTGAATGGCAACCCCTAAAGTTGTTGACAGATTCGGATTCGGAGTTTTTAATCCGGTTACCGGGTTCGCTACCTACCTACTCGGGGCGAGACATTTTTTGCTTCCGTTGGGTACATGATTCAAAAGGAATTTATAAAGCATTTCTACGAGATGGGAGACCATTAAATGGTAGGAATAAAATTTTTATTCCTCACTAATTTCGGATACGTACTTACAGAGATTTTTTACATTTCCACCACCAACGGGGTCGGGTCGAGGAAATTAATACGGAAATTTAATCATATTTAATATTACACTTGGATTCAAAACCCCCTGACCGCGTGATAGTGATGTGCTTAGGGATTGCAATCCCGGGATCCCGGTCGATTTTTGCCAATTTGAAATCCCGGGATTCGTGGAGTCAATCCCGGGATCCCGGGGTTCGATAATTAATTGCACCACGTACGTAAATTGCTCAAGTCTTGTCGGGAAAAATCTTTTAATAACGGACAATAATTCGAAGGCTAAGTGAAAGTGCTCTAAGATGAAAACTGTGAACTCCCCTGAAGAAAGGATTCGGAATTCTATGAACCAGCCGGTGCCGGTGCCGAAAATACGAAAAGATTTATCGACCACAATTAAAAAAGAAAAAAAAAATGGCCTGTTCAAAAATGGAGGCAGCCGAGGCCACCATTTGGATTTAGTATACAAAATTTGTGGATATTTAATATCTCCTGTTAGGCCGGTCAGCGGACAAAAAAAGGGGTCCTTAGAACGGAAAAATAGACACATTCTAATTTTTTTAAAATGTTGTCAGGGACGGTACCAGCTTCGAAACCCTTGTGCTAAATGCTGGATGCTCAAAAACCCGCGAAATCGGATTTTTTTTTTTTTTTTTTTTCAGTTCTAGGCTCTCAACTTCAAAAATGTGCGCCCTAACGAAAAAGTCGCTGTATACTATTTTCAAGTAGACAAGATTTGCTACCATTTGAGCGCAACGGCAGCTTTCTAGGACCAATGGGCCCCGAGATTAACCCTCTTCAAACATTGACCATTTTCTCCCAAATGTTAGAAATCGTGGTTTTATCCTTCTTCAGTACGGAATATCGACTATAATATTCATCCCAAGAGGAAAGTTATGAGGAATGAAATTGTAGAGCAGTGATTCAGCTTCAATTTAAGCACAACCAGAACACGTAGGACTATCCCACTGACCTCCGTAGAAGGTGAGAGGGTCTTTTGAGTAGCAGGACTATTTTCGACAAAGCTAAGAAGCAAATTGGCTGATCCAACTTTGAGTGCTTTCTAAGATCCAACATTATGATTTCTAAAAGCACATTTTTTGAGTACATACGTGAAATTTTTCCTTGATGAGAGAAGTAATATTTTATATAATTTACAATTATTGTAAATAAACAAGTTTTTCGTCGTTTTTAATCAATTTTTTCACGTTCAAACAAAAATCATCAATCCCGGGATCCCGGGATTGCCCCTGAAAAATCCCGGGATTCAGAAAAACGTTCGGGATTGCAATCCCTAGATGTGCTAAATCACTACCTACGCCAGAAGTAGACCCTAAGGGACTGCCGTGTAGTGCCCTAGATTATACAAAAAAAATTGGCACTATAAACTTACCAACTTTCGAAAAGCTCTGGGATTTTTAAATGCCCCGAAGGGGAATCGAGTTAGGTGTCGTTTTCGAAGTATTTTTGGACGTAGAATCCATTTTTGGGGGTCCCGGAGCGATCCGATTTCACTGTGGCGATCTATAGGGCTTTCATGGGGCTAATAATGGGATTTTTGAAGGATCCCAAGAAGTTAAATATCTTTCGAGTAAAAATTAAAGAATTTTTGAAAAAACACATTTTTGAAAAAAAATCCCCCCAAAAAATTTTTTTCGCGATCGGACTGAAAACCTTGCGGGCACAACTAGATGGTAAACCAAGTATTTTGCCAAAATTTCAGATTTTTAAAAAAAATTCCTACTGCCCAAAACGGCCCGAACGGCGGACGGCGTACGGCGTACGGCGGACGGACATTTCGGATTTTGAATGTAGACCTCTTGAAACGGATAATGTCAAGTTTGGAGGCCGATCCGAGTCGTCGACCTCCGTCGCGAAAACAGGTGTATTATTCCAAGAATAATAAACCAAAAACCCCGTGACACCACACCTTCCCTCGCTGGGTGGGCCTGCTCTTCATCAGCCAAACCCTCCTTCTATTCTCCCATCCTTCATCAATGATCCCTCGCACAGTTCAAAGTATGACTTCCAATGCTCAGGAGTGACTTTGCCTACAGCATTGGGATCTTTCAATATGAAAGTGGGGTTTCTCTTGCCAAACTGTGGTGTCCCAGGAGAGAGAAGCCCTCAACGTCTCGAGCGTGGTTCCTGCAGGAAACCAATCCTGGAATTCCCAGCCGTTGCCACCTACACGACAGCGAGAACATGGAGTCCTCGGATTTCCGACAATCGCACAACTCAATTTTAATAAATTATTGGGTACTCAACAAATCATCAATTTTGGTTCAGTTCCCACACCCTAAGTATGAATTTATTAGTTTGGAATGGTTATGAAAAACTCTGACGCGAGCGCATTTTACGGCTTGCTGTCCAGAACGCCGGGTAATCGACGAGTCGCGACGGTCAGAATGAGATAGCGATAAATGGAATAAAGGGAGGAGAAAAGGGGGCTGTAAGGGGGCATAAAAGGGAATAAAGGAAGGTAAAAGGGGAAGAGGAAATAGCGCTAATCCTCGGGTTGATGTATAGAATTGGCACCGAATGGGGATGCCGAGGAAAGGAGAGTGTGACTGGGCCGGAAAAACGCCGTCTATTATCGCCCGCATGGTACACCAATGGAGCGTGGGGGGTGCCAATACGGAAGTGAGTGAGCAAATAAAACGTGCCATCGTTCTACACGTAGGCAGGAACGTGGAAAGGACTCTTGAAAAAGCAATTCGTCAGGAGAAAACTAAATGGAAAAATATCGAAGAAGGCTTCTTTTTTAAATTTTAATTGAAATTACATATTAAATCATTGACAATCCAGTCATCACAGTGTCTATTTTTTTGCCAATTCCTTGGATAGCCACTCGAGTCCCTCGTACAGTCCGTGGCTGAGGGTGGCGCAGGTCGATTGAATGTACCACTTGCGGCCCCCGTAGCTGTTCAAATGGAGCTTGTCGACGAGCTCGGACGCCGTCATCGCGACAGGAAGATCCTGCTTGTTGGCGAACACGAGCAGCAACGCGGAGCGAAGTTCGTCGTCCGTGAGCAACGTTCGGAGTTCGGCGGCGGCTTCGTCGATCCTTTCACGATCCGTCGAGTCGATAACGAAAATGATCCCCTGCGTGTTTTGGAAGTAGCGTCTCCACAGGGGGCGGATCCTGTCCTGCCCCCCGATGTCCCAAACTGGTAATAATTTAAACATTTCATAATTATTCATATAGCTTAGGAATGCATTGTTTTTAGGGGTTATGTGAAGTTGTTGACACTTTTGGAAAAAAATTCATAAAATCCTATTTTTGTTGGTATTCCAATACATACTTCGTTCCCCACTGCAACACGATATCTACAATAGCCAACACGATAATATAAGACATAATATTATTATGAAAAACACCAAACAGGATCTAATAACCCTTTAGGATTAAACAGAATTTATGATAAAATTCCATTCCACCCATATTTCAGAATTAGGGACTATATATGCATAATAATTGCACTTTTCATGCTTTTTGCGCTTTTTATGCATGCTTTTTATGGGGGGGGGGGGGGGGGGGCTGTGCCTTATTGTTCCGCCCTGGGCTCATAGTTGAACCCGGAACAGCTGTTGCAGCTACCTCAAGTGAGTTGTCAGTAATGCAGGCCTGGCCAGCTGACCCAGTCTTACACAGGACCGATTTCCCGGCTTCCACAGATGGAATGTCAACAATGAAGTCATGGGCAACGGACCCGTGCGTCGAATTCATTCCCCCCGTGTCAGCTTCCAAAACTGAATTGTTAGTATGTAATAGAGGCATAATGCCAGATATGAGCAGTGTTAAGGTGAACAGTTAATGTAAATTGAAGGGAGAAAATACTCCCATCTTTGAACAGGATGGCTGTGTCGCCGCCGGGAGAAAAGGGGTTCCTACGATTACGCCGCAACCGCACGTACCTACGTACGTCCCGCTCCTGGCGATCCGCGAGAAGAATGTGGGGGAAATCTGTCCAGATTCCCCACACCTACTACTTACTGGTACAGTATAGAAGAACCTACAATAGCAATGTTTGCAATCTTAACGTGTAAATGCAAAGGATTACGTTAGATACGAGCCTCCCGTTCAATCATTGTCGATGAATGACTAAAGCTACCAATTTCCGCGTATCAGAACATCAAGAAAAACAAAAAGATTTCGATGGGCTACATTCTGATGAGGCCAGGGTTCGAATCCCGTTAACGACCATGGAATGAATGTGCAGCTGGGATGAAGTGATTGATCAAGAAATAGGCCTTTTGCCGAATGGCGGACGGGGAGGTGTAACCGCGACTGGTATAACCTCAAGCGCAAGGTTATGCGATTGACTGTTTTGACCCGTCCCTATTGTCAACGTGTTTACGGAAGTTTTTTGATTTGGCGCAGACTCTCCAATCGGCTTTTTTGCTTAGTGACTGTGGTGGGTGAGGGTCATGGCTGTGCAGATACCCTTGAAAAAAGTGAAACTCGATGAAGGTGATGTAGCAGGCGCCAGACTACCAAACTGAGTGGTGAGTGACAACTCAGTGCTCTCGCTGAGAAGGTTTCTGCTGGTTTGGAATTAGGTAGTCGTTTAGACTAGCACTCAGACAGAAGGGGGGGGTTGTCGCTTCGTTCGCCCGTTTGAATAATACCTAAGTCAAGTGATAGGGTAGGATGCAGAGGAAAATCCGACTCAATACCATACACATATTGATTTATAATATTCTAGCACTTAGCTATACTCTTATTATAATATTGTTTATTATTGCTATTTATTACGAACATAAATAGGTAAAAAAATTTATATCGATAGTTTTATTGAGTTCCTTTTGGTTTATTATTCTTGGAATAATCGCAACGGAGGTCGATGACCGGATCGGCCTCAAAATTTGACATTATCCGTTTCAAGAGGTCTAGATTCCAAAACTGAAATGTCCGTCCGAGCCATTTTAGGCAGTAGGAATTTTTTAAATCTGAAACTTTGACAGTATACCTACTTGGTTTACCATCTAGTTGTGCCCGCAAGGTTTTCAGCCCGATCGCCCAAACCAGTAATGCGCTATGGGGCGAAAAAGGGGCTACGGATCAGGCTTTTTGAAGGCTTCCGACTATGGAATCAGTTGGGTGTCGTTTTCGAAGTATTTTTGAACGTAGAATCCATTTTTTGGGGTCCCGGAACGATCAAATTTCACTGTGGAGATCTATAGGGCTTTCATGGGGCTAAAAATGGGATTTTTGAAAAATCCCAGGAGGACAAATATTTTCCGATTAAAAAAAATTGTTTTGAAAAAAAAAGTTGACCAAAAAAAATTTTAAAGATTTTTGTTGACAGAATTAATATTCGGACTTGTAACCTATATCAAAGAATAATAAAACCTTGTGTAAAATTTGCATGCAAAATTTGTGTGCAATTTAAAAGGAAGATCGATTGATTTTCCATCGATCGATTTTTGAGAACGAATATTTTCGATGATTCAATCCACTCATGAGTGATGATCAAGTGTATTCTTCTCGCGGCGCGTCGCCTTGGTCTCTGGCATGTGGGACCAGGGATGCCGCCGGTTTGGCTATCAACTTTGGCATGAGATTGCACACTCACAAACGAGTTTTTCAGTGGCCGACGACAGTCCGGAAACCCGCGCCCCTGGCGTGCTGGAAAAACTAAGGGGTTTTCCTGACTGCCGGGAGTATCCATTAGTGTCCGACGACGGACGAGAAACCCGTGCGCCAGGACGGTCAGAAAACCCGCGCACCTGGACTGCGGGTCAGGCCTCTCAAAAAAAACCGGCCCGTGTATGGCCTGCTAATCAGACAATGAAGAACGAAGATTTTACGATTTTACAAACACACAACGTAATAGTTACTTTACAACGAAGAATTATTCTTTATGGAAGTGGGTACCCACCAAAGCTTACATTTGCGTACCCAAAACAACATTGTAGTTAGGAGCCTACCTGTCATCTTTTCTTCTGCAACGAACCATCCACCTTTGAACGATTTTGCACTGTTCACATTAAGATTGCACTTACTCACATGTAGGGATTCTACCGAATTAGTCCAAGTGAGAATTCCGCAGTAATAAACACGGTTGAGGGAATCTGTAGAACTTGGTTGTTGGGTCATATCCAGGAGCTGTTGCAGATTCCAAAACAGCAAAACTTTTTCCCCGAGACATTTTTTGAGGTAGTGATAACGGCTGATTCGAAAAATTATTCACGAAACTAGACAAGAGAGTATTTGGATGAGGAGTAAACTATTTGGAAGACTGTATTCAACAGGAATTCCAAGTAAACAAAAACCGTAAGTCGCATAACCTTCTCACACGATAACCTAAACGTTAGCGTCACCGCGACGCGAAAATCCATTCGGCAAAAGGCCTATTAGAGTCCTGTTAAGCCGATTAGGTCAATAATCTTGACGTAAATTTGTAAAATGAACTCACCCGTAAAACGAATATTCTTGTACTCGACGGTTTCTACGTTAAATCCGATTGTCGGGATGGACGTGACGATTTCTCCCAACTTGAGCTTATACAAAATCGTCGTTTTTCCGGCTCCGTCCAGACCAACCATCAGGATCCTCAAATGTTTCCGTTCGAAAAGTGAATTGAGCAACCTAGACAACGTTATACCCATAACCGGAAAACTGCGAATTTTCTTTTGATAAAATACGGAAAAAATATTCAGCTCAGTACGCCAAGTTGGTGGCTTTCAAACAAAATTGATAAAAACAGGGGCAAATGATAAGTTATCAGTGATAAGAGACGTGACGTTAGGGGTCCACCTGATCCATCTTAAGAAGCCTTGATAGGTTCTGTACCTATCAAGGCTGAATGTTGGGGAATTTTTCGCAGAGCTCCCCTCACAAAAGGGATTACCTATTGTTATATTGTTTCATATCGCTGGTAAAACTCACGAACTCGAGGAAATACACTACCTTGTCAAGTTCTTTTGCTGCGTTGAATTTGTGAAAAGGAACTTTTCTACGCCAAACCCGCCTTTACTGCTTCTTCAACTTCATCATGAAATCAGCTCTCTTCACGTTATTTCCCTCCCCCTTCCCCATCTGGAAACTTCGCGAACGTGTTTTTGGGGTTGTTAAAAAAAAAAAAACTTTCGGTAGGTATTGAAGTTTGGTTTGATAACGTAATGGAGATTGGTAAGGTAGCTTCAAACTTGGGTGTAACTTTACCTGGTTCTAATCAACGCCTTGGCAACTGTGTGAAGAATAAATAAGCGTCCGGTTTAGAAGTTGCTGAAAAACAATTTCCTTAGCTCTTTATTTTCACTCTTTTTTCTACTCCTGGTGGACATTCAAATCATTTGATACAATTTATTGTATTTGATATAAGAAACAGAATGATACATTTCCACAATCAGAGCTGGTTTCACCAACGAGTAAAACCGAGATTAACGTTGTACGGTAGATTTAGTTATTTCTGCCTTCACTTAAAATTTAAGTGAAGGCATTTATTTAATAAATCACCATCTCAGCGTAAAATCTCAGTTTTAAATTTAGGTGAAACCGATGTCGATGTATCGACATCGTATACGGCACCTCTAAGACGAATAAGTTGAACTCGGAAAAAAGAACTTAAAAAAAATTGAAGCCATGGACGTCATTAGGAGGGCTATTGAGGAGCATGGAAAGGATCATCCACCAATTTGAAAAGGACTTGCTCTCTGGATTCCCTGTTACCCTCATCTCGAAATTTTTTGAAAAGATTTAGGTAAAATATTTGCTTTTATTAATTTTTTATTTCATAATGTTGAGTATGTATTTTTGAATCCTAAATATTGAAATAAAAGATACTTTTTGAAGATTGATAAATAATTTTGAAGCTTTTTATTGGAACGGAATTGGCCGAAATGAGCGGCTAGGTACTACTAGTACAGCTGTAATAAGATAATATCTTATTATTAAGATCTAATCTTCTTTCTTTAGAAAAAAGTCGAAACATTTTTGGCAAAATCAATTTTTTGGTCGTGCGATTTTTTAGGTTCGATGTACAACTAAGTTAATTAATTAATAGTTAACTTAGTTCAAAAAATCGATTGGTTGATTACGATTACCAACGTTAGTCCTCTGCCGCTGCCTCGATACCATCCCAGATTCCTTTTGACCATCCCGCAGAGGTGGGATTACCACTGGGTCGTTCTCTCGGACCAAGCCCACCCTCGCAAGATCAGGCAAAGTGCCACGAGACGCCCCGCTCTAGTCTGGGGTTTCCTCGTTTCCCTCATCGTTTGCTATCTAGGAGGTGAGCGAGACAGCGTTGATGTCCATCACCAACTGACGCACAGATAGGAGGATTCCCCACACTTACTATAATAGTAAAATTTACTAATTCCTAATTTAATTAGTAACTAAAACAAGTAAAGCATCCGCCTTGTATTTGCCTGTGTAGCTGTTCCGTACCTTGCATCATCTACTCATTAAACATTCTAAAGGTCAAAGAAAGCAAGATCAAGGGAAGATAAGGTAGTTTGGAGCGAGGTGGTGGTGGGGGTTAGGCTCTACTCAAAAGAAGGTGGCTCGTAATTAAGGCGAAACAAAAAAACCAACTTGAAAGAAGGTTTAGTAAAAAAAAAAAATCTGTTGAAAAGCGGCGGATGCTTTCGGTTGGTTTATCACTTTAGCAAATTAGATAAGTTGTAAAAAATGTTTAAGAGCAGAAGGCGCAGTTTTACATCAAGGAAATGGAGCTTTCGAGCGTAAATTTCAAGAGTGTGGCTTAAGGGAGTCACTCATTCTAACAACCATCACTACCGGTAGAAAGTATGACTCGCATCAAAAACCACTATGGATTGAGTCTCTTAAACCTTATAATTTTCTTAAAACGATCAACCTTCCAAGGGCTCAAGTCCCCATTCTTCTTTCCACGACCATCGTTGTAAATGGCCTATCGGAGAGTCACGCTTGGAAAAATAAACGTTGTTCGCTTACTCAGGAAATAAATTTGAATTTCTAAGAGCTTTCCGTGATTTTCCCTCTCGCATTATTCCCGACGACTCCAAGCGGGGCCACATAAATTTTCCGAGAAAACTAGAAATTTACCTCACGTGCAGGCAGATAGAACTAATAAAAATTAAAATAAATCAAGTGAGGTGCTATGAACATCAGAGTGCCCATTGTTAAATATCATAATTGAATCTGTTATTCAAAATTTGAATATTTGATTCAATGTAACACGTGACGTATTTAATACGACACATGTTACATTTTTACTATATATAGTATATATTGAGAAACACATGAAAAGTGTGTCAGTTGAGAAATTTCATAGTTGAAAATCTCCAACAATTAAGTGATGTAAACATAACATGCCACGTTTCTGTAGTTATACATTTTATAAATTTATCACAATGTGCCATTTCTGTCGTAAAAACGTTTTTCTTCTCTTTACAAAATTTTTTGGATTGCAATTGCACAGGTTTAATTGCTCTTAGATGAATAACCTTATTAATAATGATGAACATATAATACTGATGATCATAATGATGAACTTATAATATTGATGAACAGTTTCGTCAGTGGAACAGTTTACTTCTGCAAAATTTGCAGAATTAGAATGTTTAATGTTCTAAAAATTCTTGTCTTTTTGGGGAAAAAAGTGTTTAAACCAATTGTGGTTTATCCATTCCACAGGCAACGTTTTTCTATAGGTGTGCCAAGCGCAGATGAGGGTTTTCCACAATGAATTGAGAACTTTCCATTTTAATTTGAGAATTTTCTATTTTAATTGAGAATTTGCCATCTCAAATTAAAAATTACCCAGTTTACAATTTGAGGATTTTTAATTTTTAATTTGAGATTTTTCCATCTTAAATTGAGAATTTTTCTTTTCAAAATGAAAAACATTGTGGGTTGTACCTATTTAAAATTCCTGGGTGATTTTTTAAAATGAGTAAAGTCGCAGGGTTTTTAGGGTGGCACGAAGAGCTAAAGAATCAATATCAAGGAGTGGAATTCTCCCTTAAGGGTAAAGTAGGAGACCCTGTGAATTTCCTTGGTCTCAAGATTGACAGTCGGCTGTCCTGGGCTCAACATACTGATTCTTTATGTAGTAGGCTCGCTTCATCTAACTTTGCTCTACGTCGTTTGACGAAAGCAGTTTCTTTTCCAGTACTGCGATCGGTTTATTTCGCCCTTTTCATGAGCCACGCTACGTATATGGTTCTGCTGTGGGAAGGCTCAAGTGGCAGTGATAAGGTATTTAAACTTCAGAAGGCAGCAATCCGCATAATATGTAACCTTGGGTACTTGGAGAGCTGTCGGGGTAGTTTTAAGAAGATCAACTCTCTAACTCTTTATGGTGCTTATGTGTATGAGTGTCTAAAATTTATAAAACTTAATGAGAGTGTACTCGTACGTGGTTCCGACCACCACAAATATGAAACGCGGTATACAGCAGGTAAGACTATAATATAGTCTTAATATTACATCGCGAGACATCGCGATAATATAGTCTTACCTGCTGCACGCCTCACTACCTCTCTAAAGTGTAACCCTTTTCAAATAGGTGCTCGCCTCTTCAATAACTTGCCAGACTCGTTAAAGGCCCTCCCCTTTATTGCTTTTGAGAAGACATTGAAGGGCATATTAATTGACGCTGAACTGTACTAGGTATCTGAGTTTTTTGAAATCCATTTACCTGAGTAAAATGTTAATGTGGATCGGTACTGAATGTCTTCTCGCGTTTTTTTGTTTGTTTGATCGTTTATACCATGTTTAAAAGAGTTGTTTGTTTGTGTCTGTCTGTCAAGTATTGCCCTTTGTTTAATTTTAAGTTTCTGTGTGTTATATTTGTTTGTTTTAGTTTTAAGTCTATTTCATTGTACTCGACGATCGCTATGCCAGTTTGGCTTTTGCAATAAAAACTGATTGATTGATTGATTGGAAACATTACAGTTACATCATTTACTGCTTCCAAAACCGCCAAAATTGTCAAATAATCTATTAATAATATGTTATTTCTGTAATAACCCACTTAATTAAACTATGGAGAAACATCCTCGACTGTTTCCCAGACAGGGTTAAGATTACCACGAAATTACATTAAATGTAATTTGCAACACAAAAATCCTATTACTGTCGAACTCTTCTTCTCGAGTGATGCCTATAAATTTGTATTTCAATTTAAACCTGGAAATTGCGTGGTTTCGGTGTACTCCTTCGTGTAGACGGAATTGGAAGAAAAAATATTGCAGGATTAACTTTATTTATTGCCCTTTAGGGTTATTCGCGGCCTGCAAGTCAAGCAAGGGCGTAAGTACCTGCTGTTTATTCGGCCTCGTCGTTAATGCCTTACGCCTTACTGGCTTTTTATTGCCAGGGGTCTGCCATTGCTTGAAACGATGTACAGATTTTAACTGTTTTTTTTTTTTCCAAGACGAAGGGTGCGGGGTGGAGAGAAAGAAAATCCAAAAGAAAAATAATAGCGTTCCACCAGGAAAAGTCCTGCTATTCCGTATTCCCTTCGCAGAACCGTTTGGGCCAACAAGTCTGAGTGTTAAGGGAGGTTAAAAGCGTTTGGGATCGGGTCTTTTCCAACGCTTTCCGTCTCCACAGAGTTTTCTCACTTTGCCGCCATCTTTTTTTTCTGGGTTGAGCAACTTTTGCAATCCGGATCCTTCGAGCGGCCAAGTTGTGTCAAAGATGGGCCCGGCGATATAAGGTGGAAGCATCGAAAAACAGCTAGCAAACAAAAGTTTTTCATCAAGAAAATTACGTTTTCAGAACAAAAATTACTTAATATGAAATTTTCAATGCTTCTGAACCAAAGATCCTCAAAGGCGAGCAATACCATTATAACCAACCCTACCTTTAAATCTACTATAATAAATCCCCAACATGAGGAGGAGGAGTACATTGACACAGGGTACTTCTGGCTAGGTATTGAGAAATTTGAAGGAAAAAAAAATTGTCTGGGTGAGCGTAGTACGAGAGAAGCCCAAAACCACCAAAACACTACTCCTATTGGCTTATCTGAGAGCAGAACATTCACAGAAAAAGGACGAATCTATATTGACTAGTTTATTGAAGTTGAATTAAAATTGAATCGACAAGAAGTCATTTGGGGGGGGGGGGGGGGGTAGTGACTGCGATATTTCAGTATGCAAGTATGCAATTGCATGAGGGTGGCCGCCTAGTAATATGGTACTAAAGAGCGTCATTCACTCCTATTTACAAGAACACTTACAATTACCTCGTGCTCCGTCAAAGGACTCTCTAATTGGCTATATCCCCAGGAATGAGCATCAGATGGGTCATGAATGAATCATTTTGATCGCCAGGGGGTTATAAAACCACCTTTTCTACGACCACCTGAGTAAAGTGTATGCAAACAAGAAAAGTGCCACGTCGTTAAACGATTTTTACGCTCAGGATCTCACTCTGGGTCGGGAAGTTTCCGCCGGGCAGCCCTTTGAAACGACGAGGAAGGATGAAAATGAATCGTTTATTTTGACACTACAACTCGTGGCAAAAGCAAAAAAAAGGGGGGGGGGGGAAAGTACAACACCGTGTTGGTGGAAATGTGTTTTTTTGGTGCCTTTCTCTCTATCTGGGAAGTTGGAAGAAAGTGGGAAACAGGGAAAATCCCCTAGGGGCTCGAAAGAAAAGGCCCACTCAAGCTGAGTCTGATCATTCTTGCTTTTCGTTTTTGAAGGAAGGCTCCCCAAAGAGGAAACACGACCGATCAGCTCAAATCCCTCACGTGTGAACCCCCTTTTACGTTCCTGTTATCCAACTTCAACTTTTGACGACGGTATTCAGTCGTTTAGATGCTATTTGACTTGCTGCGGTTAAGTTATCGCGCAAAGCAACTCTCAGAAAGCCGGTGGGGGGGGGGGGGGGGACGTTTCCGTAGGAACGTTTTACTTCGGGTCCCTTTTATATTTCCCGAGTCTTTTTGACTGGAGAGAAAACTTGAAAAAAAATCAGAACTAAATTTTTCCCCTTCAGGGAAAAACATCAGATCATGGATATATACGTATTTCTTTTTCTTTTTGATTCATTTTCATTTGTTTACTTAAATTTGTTTATTTCATTTTTTTATTCGTCGTTTCCAGCCTTTTCTTTGCTTTTCATTATGTAAATGAAAAATAAATAAATAAATCTGCAAAACCATGTATGTCCCATTTTTGCCGAATGTTTTCAGAAGTTTTGTTAGATTATATTTTCAGTCAGAAGTTTTTACAGTCTCCTGTAAAATTTCCAAAAATATACATACATGGTTTTGCAGATTTACTATCTATAAGTAAATCAACAAATAAGATAAATAAGTAAATCAACATTTAATGTTGATTTACTTATTTATCTTGTTTTAACGAACCTGAACAACTCCACCCTCATTGAAACTCTCAATCGATCAATTAACAAATTTCATCCCGGCCTATCGTAGTTGAGTTCCACCAGCACGACAAGGTGGACAGGTCAAGTTTGTTTTTGACGTTGACCAGCTCGGCAGACTTTATCGTTCAAACAGAAACAAAAGTGATCCGGCGATGGAAACGGGGAGGGGGGGAGGACTTTCAAACGGACACGAACACCTTCAAACGCCTTCACCTGTCGGAAAGCCGAAAGGTATTTGACAGGGGGAAAATGAAAACAAAACTCGGAAAATATTCATAAGTTCGGTCAATGAAAAGGTATTCCGTCTTTCCCATCCCACCCTGTTACGATCAGCCCCCGCAGGTCAAATCGAAGGGTTTTAGGAGTGTGATGCCGAACGACAGCTCGAGACTCGAGAGACCCCATTATTTCTCTTTCACGGTAATTTCACGGACCTGTCAAACCCAGAACGTTGTTTCACGGAAATATTGAATATTTCCGTGAAATTTTGTTGTTCGAGTAAAGATTTGAGAATGGGTGTTTCGAGCCGATTTGCAGTAAACCTTTCTAATTTCCCAAGTCCATGAAAAGCATTTCATTAATGCATGCTTCAGTGATGCTGTTTACTTACACTCGTAATACGAAGTCTGGTACCGTTGGTATCCGGACCAATGACAAGAGAGACCAATATTTTGACGAACTAATGTACCGGAATGTAGGGAAAGTTTTTCCTACCTTCGCTACCGTTAGCCCTCGATCAATATGAATCGCAGAACGTTAAAGGGCGTAATTCAAAAATTCTCGTTTTAATCGCTCCCCCAAAAGGGCAACTTTTCACCACAACTTGAGGTTGATGGACGCTCTTTCAACATTCAGGGATTCATTTGTACTGTTACTGTTAACGAGACGTTCTTTTCCTTGGTTTTGAACTACCTGGGTACTTACTGATTACAAGATGACTTCCAGGAGGGATAGTCGCAGTCAATAGGAGTTCCGTTCACGACGGTTCACGAGGCCTAAAAGGACATTGAGTGCTCGGGATAGGAAGTTAAGGAGTCCCTAATAGGGTATCAGCCCCCCTCCACCATCCCTTCAGACTATAAAAGGGGTATCAGGACCCTATCGCACAACTTGAAGGGGAACATAAGGTACTTCAATCTACTTAGTGAGGCCTCATTAGATATCAACCTGCCTTCCCGAAGTGGCTCGAGGCACTCAGAGTTCCGTCCGTATCGACGAAACGGCATTGAAGGTCTCAATAGTTCGTGAAGGGAGATGTAGGTGGGGCCCTTTATCGGTTGTGTCTGGGGAGACCTGTTAGTAGTCCCAAAGGTCCCCCCCGATACCTCCTCTCATCACTACCACCAAAACCAATCCAAATCTCCAGCCGAGCCCTTTTGCTGGCGGTTAGGCGGGAATTTATTGAAACCGTTTGCCCTTACCGGGTCACCCCAACACGAATTTTGCCCAACAATGTGAGGTTTGAGACAATCAAAGCTCTCACAAAACCCCTTTTCTCCTTGTATGGTATAGTAAGGTATACGGTATACCCGTATACCCCATATTTAGTGGTTAGGTGGTTCTTCTAATTCGACTTTCGTAATATAAAAGGTAGGTAGACCAGAGATTCCCAAAGTGGTCGATATCCGGTTTCCGAGGGGTTGACATAACATATTTTTGGGACGAGGTCGAAGATAAAAATATTACTCTCACAATATTGCCAACCCCAAACGCTGCAAATTTCACACAAGGGTTTATTATTCTTCGATATTGGTTAATTGTGCAAAAACTAATTCTGCGTCGTTGAGAGAATATTTTTGCGAAAAAAAAAAAAAAATCTGTGGGACCTCGAAAAATGGATTAAAGCTCAAAATTAAAAGTAAAAAATTTCCCGGAAAACGACACCTTATTTGAGCTCCTCGGATTCCATTAAAAAAATCCCATTTGTAGCGCCATGAAACCCACACAGATCCCCACAGTGAAATAGGATCGTTCTGAGAGCCCCAAAAATAGATTCTACGACCCTTAACTCGACTCCATAGCCGAAACCCTTAAAAAAAAACCTCTTGTGGTCCCACAGAGCCCTACGGGTTTGGGCGATTGGGCTGAAAACCTTACGGGCACAACTGGACGGTAAACCGAGTATTTTGCAAAATTTGGTCCTGGATGAAATCGCGACGGAGGTCGAAGTTCAGATCGGCCTCAAAATTTGACATTATCCGTTTCAAGAGGTCTAGACTCCATGTCCGTCCGCCGTGCGAGCCGTTTTGGGCAGTAGGAATTTTTTTGTTTAATCTGAAATGTTTACAAAATACTCCGTTTACCATCTAGTTGTGCCCAAGGTTTTAAGCCCCATCGCACAAACCCGTGGGGCGCTATGGGGCTGAAATGTGGCTACGGGGGGGGTTTGAAGGTTTTGGATCGAGTTAGGTGTCGTTTTCGAAGTATTTTTGGACGTAGAATCCAGTTTTGGGGGTCCCGCAACGATTCGATTTCTGTGTGGGGATCTATTGGGCTTTCATGGGGCTGCAAATGGAGATTTTTGAAGGATCTCAGGACGCCTAATATTTTCCGAGTAAAAAAAAAATTTGAAAATGTTTTTTCTCAAAAAATTTTTTTTATCGAGTTAATTTAAACACAAGAAGGTAAAAAAGATTTGTGGGAACGGCTACCAACCAGAGGAGAGACTACGATGTTTACCTATCAGGTAATCAACGGAGTCTCACCTTGAACTTACGCCCGGACGACACATTGTTCACTGATATGGTACCGATGACTCTATTTGCCTTCTGGTGGTCGAGGTCCAATCCCTTAATACAAGACTTATCACTACGACTGTAGGTCCTTCAACAAGCCGGGTCGGCGGCCCCCAGCTCTCCCCCCTCAGTCGTAGATTGCTGTGGCTAGTTTAACGTTCTCAGCAAACGAAGACAATGTTTTTTTTACCGGTCCACCAGATTTTTATCCCGGTTCGAGGTCCCAATAGAGGTTCGTTCATGCGATCCCTCGATCTTGTGTGTTGAAGACGGATGTCTCGGCCGCCTTCGTCACGGGAGCCTCTGCTAAGATTCACATAAACGTTCCAACGTTCAGAGGTGAATTGTCAACCGACAAGACAGGTATTACAACACATAATTGACTTTTGGTCAAACATTGGTGTTCTTCCCTGGATTCGAACCAGGCTGATCAGCGCTCCGACTGATTGTAAACAGGAGTCTCGCTGACGCCTTAGTCCACGGGGCTACCCTGTCCCCATAAGAAGGTAAACTATATCAAAGAATAATAAACCCGTGTGTAAAATTTGCAGCGCTTCCCCCTGTACGCCTTTTTCAGCTGCGGTTTTCGGCCGTTTAGGCTCCCTTTACCCCTTTGAAAGGAGTAAATTACCCCTGGCTTCCATCAAGTCGGCCAGGTCGGGCCAGCCCATAATCTATAAGAAAACGTCTTTACCTAGGTATATTTCGGAATGTCGTCCGTTCCTAGGGGAAAACGCGACCTGTGGGCCAGACAAAATGTGAAGAGAAAATTCCACAAGAATACGCCCACCGTGAGCTGTATGTATGAGCTTTTTCAAGTTTCAATGATTTTCAAGTGTTACACGGCGCCAGATTGCCCTGAATTATACACCAGTAGGACTATAGCTGCTTTCACGATCTGAACTCCGCCCAACCAAACGCGGAAAGGCAGAGGAAACTTCCGGCCAACGTATGAGGCTGCGCGGCTCTCGTTCGAGCTTCGTGGCACCCGCGGATCTGATGGAAAACACGTGAAGTCTATGGTTTGACCTGGCGGACTCGACTGACCCAGCAACCTGTTTGACGGGAGGCGATAACTTCATGTTTTGATCTGAGGTGATCGGATGACCAACCGACCTACCGAGAATTTCCGGTAATCGAAGCTCCAGAATGTTCCAGGTATCGAGTTTCGCTTTCTTCAGCTGGAAAGGGCACTCGACGTATTCATGTGTATACACATACATATGCTTTGACTCTAATGAATACACTTTCTGTCTCTCAGCCTTTTGGGAACGCTTTGTAAAAAAATCTTTTAGTACCTAAGAAAGTAGGTCCTTTTTTGAGGGGAAATTTTGATTATAATATATTCATAAATATTATTTACAAAACGACTTTTTAAATTCCCTCACTACTCAAGTCAAGTGAAGAACAACATTAAAGAGTTAGAGAATTGGACATGATGGAAAAGCGAGACACAAATTTATTGATACACGATTCCTGAAGTCTTGCATAAGAAAACACTAACAACGTAGGTAAAACTTGATAAGAAGTTAAAAAAATTAAAAAGAGATTCATAATCAGTTTTTTACCTATGGTCTCTTCTTCATTCAAGACTTGATCTACCTACGTTAAAAAAAATCCGCGATGCACTAAGTCTTAAGTCTTAAGGGTATAATCAGATAAATAGGTGGATTTCTTACGATGTTTGAGCCTGCGTGAGGGGGTCAGGGTGGCCCAGTGAGCTAAGGCGACAGAGCTTCGTCTGTTTACAAATCAGTCGGAGCGCTGATCAGCCTGGTTCGAATCCGGGCCGAACACCAATGTTTGACCAAAAATCAATCAAGTGTTGTAATACCTGGCTTGTCGTCAGACAATTCACCTCTGAACGCAAGTTTATGTGAATCCTTTCTCTGGAGCAAGACTATCTAAGACTCTCTAACTTTATCCGTGATTATCTGGGCGCATTGTGGGGCCGGCTCCTGCCCCACTTGTGAGAACCAAATGGTTAAACACAATAAAACCCACATTTTTTTTAAAAAAAATCCGCGATGCACTAAGTCTTAAGTCTTAAGGGTATAATCAGATAAATAGGTGGATTTCTTACGATGTTTGAGCCTGCGTGAAATTAATAAAATTTATTAATTTCACAAATTAATTTCATTCATTTTTAAGGTTTCATTTATTGAAACCTAAAAAAGTTAATGAAAAAAAAAACGCTGCAAATTTTATACTTGTATAGATTATAATTTGATATAATATATCACATATTATGTAGGTAGGTAAATTGTGAAAAAATTAATTCTGTGCTATTAAGAAAATATTTTCGAAAAAAAAAAAATCTTTACCCAGTGTTTACAATGTTTGGACAGATGTAGGATCTCGAAAAATGCATTTTGCGTCCAAAATTACTCGGAAAACTACACCATATTAAATATAGGGCACATTTTGACGAATCATAAATAATATTCACTCATACAACGTTCGGTTTAAATATCTCACCTTAACTACATAAGCCTGCATAAAGAGCTAGGTCAAGGATGAAAAAAACTTTCTCTCGAGGCATTACATACATTAAAATTTAATCCTGCAGAACCGGCATAGGAAACCTACATTTAATGTAGGTTTCCTATGCCGGTTCTGCAGCTGGTGCAATTGCAACCATTTTTCTCATATTCTAGTAGGTCCGTAGAAACTAAACAATACAGATACAATAAGATGAAGTAATATTATTGCCCTTTTGCCAGTTTACCCCCTCTTTTTTTTTATTTTTTGGCTTGTGCAAACATTAGGTTTCTATGAATTAGCTTAACAGATAGGGTTGATTTAGACTTGACAATATAATATTTCGGTCAAAAATCAAAATATTTTAGCACAATCAAAACATAATTTTTGGGGTTTAACTACCATGTTTAACTACCCTCATTCACCGTGCATAGTTTTCGCCTTCTTTTAGCGTCATCGGTCCCAATGCGTGTCGTATGAAATAACACTCATCGTTATTCTGAATATAGAACACATCGTATTATTAATTTTCCTCACTCAAAGTAATCTTGTAATTTACTAAAAACAATAATAATTATTGCTATTCAATTTATATTCAATAGCAATTATTGCTATTCAATTCATAAATCACCATCACCATGAGGGATAATATTCCTATTACTTAATTACTTAAAATGTAATTAATAAAAAATGATGTAAGTGAGCGAACAGGAATTATTAAAATAGATATTTAATTTAAAAACCAAACAAATTTATTTATAAAAACAACGGTGATTAAATTAAAATCGAATAAAACTGATTCAATGAGATGATTGAATCACAGGTACGCGCAGACAAAAAAAAAATTATATTTAAAAAAGGAAGGTGTTACCTATTTCATTCTTGCGAATAGGTACATGAAAGTTTTAGAGTTATTTCCAAACATTTTCAATGCCATAAACAACCCATTAAAACGTCAACACTACCTAATTTAAAACTCTTTGGTATGATGTTGGTACCGTAGTATGTGGTAAATTTCGGAGTTGCCACTAAAACGTGAGAGTTCAGTTGTTGGTTTCACTCGTGTCTTGCCTGGACTTCCAATCTTGTTGTTTGGGTTGCCATTCTTGTTGTTGTTTGGTTTGCCATTCTTGTTGTTGTTTGGGTTGCCATTCTTGTTGTTGTTTGGGTTGCCATTCTTGCTGTTGTTTGGATTGCCATTCTTGTTGTTCGGGTTGCCATTCTTGTTGTTCGGGTTGCCATTCTTTTTGTTGGTGGTGGCTGACAGGGACGTGAACCTCCTTGATGACAGGGTAGGGCACTTTGACAGGAACTTTTACCTCGTAGGGTACGTGTTTTTCCACCGTATAGGGTATTTTCTTTTCAACGGTGACTTTGTAGGGCTTAGGAACTTCAACATTGTAGGGTTTGTCGACGGGGACTTTGACTTCGACGGGGATCCTCTTTTCGACGGTGTAGGGAACTTTTTTGACGACAGGGACGTGAACGGGGTAGGGCTTGTCGACGGGAACTTTCACTTCGTAAGGGATGTACTTGGCGACGTGGTAGGGTACTTTTTTCTCGATGTAAACGTTGTAGGGTTTGGGAACATCAACGAAATAGGGTTTGTCCACAGGGATTTCCACTTTGTAGGGTATCTTTTTCTCTACTGTGTAGGGCACCGGGACGTGAACTTTGACTTCGTATGGTACCTTTTTTTCCACGGTGACAGGATAAGGTTTGGGCACTTCAACGGTGTATGGCTTGTCGACGGGAACTTCAACTTTGTAGGGAACTTTCTTCTCGACGGTCACTGGATAAGGAACTGGGACTTTTTTCTCAACGGTGATCACTTTCACGTCTTCTTTGTGTTCAGAAGGGTATTGATAGAGTTCGTGGCGTTCACCGGGTTGGGATTCTTCGTGGGAGACGCTTTGGTGGTACTCGTTGTGGTGGCCTTGGTGTCCTTCCGAGGCGAAGTTTTGATAGCTAGTTGCTTCATGAACAAACCCTCTATCAGATGCTTGACTTTGGAATTCCTGAGTTGCTGAGGGTTGATAATTTTGAAACGGTTTCCTGGTTTCTTTGCTGGGCCCTTGACTTTGAAACGATCTTTCTCCACCTAGACGACCACTGGTCTCCTGAAAACTTCTCGACGACTGAGCCGTGTTCAAATCTTGAGCTTTTCCGGCGCCGTATTGCCCCCGACCACCGCTGAAGTCATATTCGCCACGACCGGCGTCCGTCAGACTGCCGGCACCGTTCACGTCCGAAACCGCCGCGTCCGACCGAACTCGACTCAACGTCAGTAAAACAACACAAGCTGATCTTAACATCCTGACAGGACTTTCTAAACTGCACTTGCTTCGCCATATAGACACATATATAACCAACGAGTTGGACGTCCCACTCCCTGGGGTGCCCCTCTGCGCACTATGGGCCATCCACGTATTACGTAACCCAATAAGTGAGAATGGGTGAGAAGGGGCAGATAAGGTGTGACTTGATACGAGGTCCTCAGGTGCATCTCACGCATAACGTCCCCGCTTTGGTCATTACGAGCGCCTTACAAGATGACCTCTTGATAATCATTTTTCGGTGGTGCAATCATTTTGTGTAGGCAAATCATCAGTAGCGATATTATAATAATTATAATATTGCGAGGGTAATAATTATTATTACCCTCGCAATATTACTGAACCTCTGAAATCATTTTTTGACCCCCCCCCCCCCCCCCCCCAACTCAGGTAACTCAGTAAATTTTAAAACTTAACACATAAAAATAAGGCGAAATTATGGATGCAAGTGACTGCATTAAATTGTATAACTCTTTTTGTGGGTGTGTGTGAGAGAGAGGGAGTGTGTGCGTGTACGCGTTATTGACATGAATATGTCTATTGGCTGGGGTATGAGAGTACGAAAATGTCTACTATATAAAATTTACATTTAATGCAACGTTTACAATGTTTAAATGAATCCAAGAAACATATCCATGCCATGATTTTTATCATTTAATGATAAACAGGAGGATTTCCTTTTTTTCGACCGTTGCGTTACGTCGAAAATATCGCATGTTAGGGAAACCATCTTCGTTGTTACGCGTGGGTTTAAATAAGTGCAGAAGATTTAAATATGACAACGGCGAAAATATCGCATTAATAATCATTAAATGATCTGACTGTAGAACCGTAGGTCTACCGTCCGTTTTTTTTTTTTTTTTTTTTTTGTAAAGTGGTAAAAATTTCTTTCGGGTTCCCTGATTTTTCTATTAGTTCCAGTCCAATGCTGATCCTGAAGTTTTCAGAGTATGAACTTACCTATCTAAACTTGTGAAAAATTCAAAACATCCATCATTCATCGTTCGTTCGTTCATTCATTTTTCATTTCTGAAATTTTATCGGGTTTTGACCCTGAAAGCCTCAATTTACAATCTACTAAACTCTTCGTTCATAATTTATTGAACTTCCTGGGACACCTTGCTGAGTTCAAATTGTCAGTACAAAAGTACATATAAAAGAAAATGTAAAAAAATCAAACTTTGCCTGAACGGCCGAGCTTAGCGAGGCCCCTCTGTCTACTTGGTAGAAATATTTTACAATAAGGCACTGATGTAAACCTGATCCTAAACTCTATCTGAATAAACATTAAAAGATTGTTCTATCAAGCCTTCACCTTATTGGTTGGGAATGGGTTTTGGTTAATTATCAACCTATATCATAGGTTATAGTTTAATATTATTTTCGCGACGGTTCGTTCGCCGTACGCCAACTATGCCATTTGGGGCAGTAGCTTTTTTTTTAATCTTCAATTTTGACAATACTTATAAGGACTTACTCAGTTCCCCATCTAGTTGAGTTCACAAAGCTTTCAGCCTGACCGCCCAAATCCGTGGAGCTACAAGAGGCATTTTAGAAGTAGGTAATTCAGCAATGTATTTGCAATAAACGCTTGTTTTTTATTAAGATAAAAATCTTAATTTTATTGAGATTAAAATTCATAAAGATAATTTTGAATGAGGTGGTTAGGGAGAAAAAAAAAACATTTTTTGATCATTTTCTTTTATTTATGTTATTCTTTATAATTATTTCTTGATTAACAGATGGTTTTCAAAATAGAGAACAAAAAGAAACATTCACGATTTTCCTAAATTTTCGCCGGACAGTCCATCATCATGAGAGGGTACAGTCCATGCTGATGATGATGATGATGATTTTATTGGGTACCTACATTTATAAACACCTGTAGATTTGGGGGGGTCATAATATATTATATTCCGCAGAATCTTATTTTACCTCTCGTAAATTTTTGTACGTTTTTGTATTCTATCTTTTCTGTATTGCTCCCGAGTCTACCGAAGGTAGCGGAAGCATTGTTTTCTCTTTCGGGATCGAAAAAAAAAACTTTTGTCGTTCAAAATTAAAATTTCCACTTGAATTGACCTAATAATCAAATTTGGCTGAATATAGGGGTACCTAGTCTTTGAACGTGAGGAAGCTACGTACCACGACCCCCTTGGCATTGTATTTTATTTTATGTCAGTTCTATTACGGAATAAAGCTTATTTCCTTCATTCATTCACGCGGGTCGAACACGATCGTTTTTTTAAATTTTTAATATTTTTATTGACTTGCAATTAATTTACAACTAAAATTTATAATAAAGGACTCCTTGTATAAAATTAGAAAAGTTTTTTGTTTCGAACCTACCGCATGAATCGGTTCAAAACTTTCAACATCTTTTCTCCCTTAATCACGATTAGTACTAAGTTAGAGAGAAACCACATGACTCTGCAGCATCTTCCTTTGCAGCCATCTGAAGTACCAAAACAGCAAACAGGAAGATCGCAAGAGTGTAAAATCAAGATCCAGTAAAATTTGGTCTGTACGAATCCTGCGAGGACTCAAGTGAACCACAACATTTTGAACCTGTCACGATGAGGTGGCATACCGGATGAGCCTCATCACAAGAGAAATCTTCTTGTCCTGCTCATATTAGAGACAACTTTCCTATGAGATTTCAAGAAGGGTTTTAAAACTTCATTGTAGAAAGCGAAAGAATTAAGTAGAGTTATTGTAGTAGGTACTAGGGAATTGGTTATCTCACAGAAAGCTACAGAATCTGTATCTGATGCATTCAATCAATTGTACTAATTATCAATTGATAATTATTATATTAATGTAATAAAAGTAGTAGTATAATAATATTTATGAACACCACAACGAGAGGTAGAAAACCAAACCAATACTTAGGTCCACAATTGAAGAGGGCACAAGGGTCCAATAATTGGCAATTACCTATTGCCAAAATGCATTTTAAATGATTCGTCAAAATAATAAGCAATTGATTTAAATTCATCATTCAAAATTTTAATTAATTTAATTAACCTTCAAATTATTCAATCAATGAAATTTAATCTTTTTTAGTTCCGGCCTATGTACCTACCCAATGACCTTCAGTTAAGAATATAGAGTAAAAGAGACCAGAATGGTTAATAATGAATGGACTTGCCTCGAAATCAGCTTTTTTGACACAAGGCTTCCAAACAACCCTAATTGTGAAGCTAAAACTCTGACAGTTCAAAAAATTGAAGAACATGACATTGCATCTGCGGGGAGGGGGACTCAAGTCTTTAGTTTAACGTCATTCTGAAACAGCAACACAGCTTCCGTTTTTTCATATTCAACACTCAAAAACACATCAATAATAATTTTTAATCGCTACGACAAAATGAAAAGCTTTTTTTGCGTTACTCATATTCATTCACTATCCATCAAATCAAACTGCACTCTTATTTTTGTCGAAGCTCACTCCAATTAAACCGTTTAAAACAGTTTTAACTGTCAGCTTCTGTTCTTGATAAACTATCACCTATGCAAACTATAGTTTACAAAAAGTATACTTTCAGTTCACAAAATTTATCCACTTTCCACGAAACACTAGGCTCTGCTGAATTAAATGGTAGGTTATTGCACTTATCGAGGTAAAATTTCTTCCCGTTTTCCGAACCCGATCAGTCAACAAACTACTTCATTTCAAGTGCTAGGTGCAATCGATTTAGCTAAGAAATTGGTAAATTCTTGTATTTTAATTACGTCGAAATAGTCGGCAGAGAAAAACCTGTCATATCACTCCATGAAAAATGTTTTTCCCGACGCCGTAGAATAGGCACAACTTTTGGAAAGAGCGGATATTCATCCTGGGACTTCGCCATCATTCTGAAGAGAATTCTTAAGTTACAAACTGTTGCTTTATTTTGGACCCTTTGGACATTTTGGAGGTAGTCGTTAGTTTCTAGAAATACGTTGGCTTCGAGATACTATTATTTATAAAAGCGCGATAAAAATCACTAACCAACTAAAACACTTGCCGGGAAACGAAATGGAAAAGATGTACGAAATTTCACACGTGTGTTCCCAAAACTATCATAAACTTGTGGCGAAAATCTGGTTGAGGTTTAAAAATTTTTTTGACATTTTATGTCTTTACTTTGGCACATGGACCCGAAAAGCGTTATACGAAACCGTTATACGAAAAAAATTCCAGTTACAAAAAGTAATAGGTATGAATAAAGAAAAATACAACTTAGGGAGTTGGAGTCACAGCTCGAACGTAGCATAAAAATAATTAGTTAGTTTAATAGTTTTAATTAGTTTAATTAGTTAATTTAATTATTAAATATTTCCATGGAAAAGAAAAAGCACCCTACGAAGACATTAGCGATTGGAGCGAAGGCCAGAAAAGGCCAGAAAAATGAACAAGGGGTGTTCTCCCAGTTCCGCGTCTCCCATTTCCGGCTCTTTCCTGATTTTACCTGTACTTTCCTTTTTTATTCCCATTTCCGCGTCTCCCAATTAAAACGTAGTACGTGACGTGCTACCAAATCAGTCAATAAGGACTGTGTTAGAATTATCGAAAGAGATGCTACCAATCAGTCAATAAGGATGTGTTAGAATTATCGAAAGAGAAACCTATACTTGTAAACGATAGTTACCAGTATCGAAAGAAAAAACTATTAAAAATTCAGTGAATTTGAAGTGTGCTTGGAGCGGCCAGAGGGGGTCGAAAACCATACGAAAGCGTCACCCTCCCGAAAATCTCTAATCCGAGGACCGATCATAAGCGACACTTCCTTCTCCAGCCCCAAATTCCCACACCTTCAAGAATCAAGAATCAAGAATTTTTTATTTGCCAAGGCCAAGTTGACAGGGCAAACGTCAGAACATGAGTAGTAAATGACAATTATAGTTCACATAATTGTATGTGAAAATGACAACAATTGTCATGACAATAATTATTATTGTTCACAATGGGCTTCTTGAAAAGGTCAGAATTCAGCATTTCTGACAACATATTCGGATTCAGCACCCTTTAAAACCCATAAACCCCAATTTTTAGTTCGAAAATCCGTATAGGTACGTGCTGAGCTGTTTTCAAAATGTTAGAGATTTTGAAATGAACGCCGGGCATCACGTCACGTCAAATTTTGACGTCACACCTCGCCTGGCTGGGCGTCGAGTAGTTGGGCACTGAGCCGCCAGAGCGCTAAATAATAAATCTGAACAGAATCGGAATAAAAACACTCAGCCAGGGTCGATTTTTGATTAACCTTCTTTGATAATAACCTCAATGCTCAATTTTCGAATGACCTTCTATGATGATTAACCCGATTTTCGTTTTTTGGGGTCGACTTTTCGCGCAGTAAAGTTGGCTGACTTGCGTAGATGAGAGAGAGAGGGATCTCCCGGCCAATCAAAAGACGACGAAGCAGCCCACGTCACGTACCCTCTCCAGACCTCGGAATTCAAATATCATATTTTTCCTAAGGCCCTATAAATAATTGAAACGGGTATTCTGCAATATGGACCCATTTGCGTAACTTTTGAAGCACGACTTTTGAAGGAAAAACATTTTTTTAAATCATTGAAGGAGCTCATTATAATAACAATCACACCGTTGGTCGCAAATAAAACCAACATGTCAAAATCTAAAAAGCTAAACACATTCTGCTTACAGGGGAGAACAGTGCTTCCAAATCTTTCCTTGTGCCCAATAGTCCTTGATTTCGCCTCCTCGCGCGGAGAAGAGGATCGAGAAGATTTGCATTGACCATTTGTCTTGGGCAACGTTGGAGATTTTACGGAAGTTGCTCTCCGTAAAACTGACGCATTGAAAGTGGTAAGTCGACCCGCATGCTGAACATTTTACTGAACATGCCGTCCTGAAACAATTCGCTGAATGCGTGACGAGAGTTTTAATCCAAGCAGAGCCCGCGTGATTTTTTTTGCTTACCCTTAAGAACGCGATACAGGACGGTTCCACCCGAAATTTTTTTGGGCGTTCGTCCGTCCTCTAATGCGTTATGAAGGCAACTGGTCACACCATCTTACTAATATGTAATTAGAATTAGTGCGAGCTAAGCTGTTACCTCAGTGGACGGTGCCACGAGGGCAGTCAGCCTGACGCTACCAAATCCGGATAGGAGATGATGAAATGTACGTCAACCCATTCTGTTCTATTCAAGTGCGCGCCATTTACATAATCGTCGGCCCTGTAACATCATCTCTGAGCGTTATATGGCACCCTGCGGTAATTACCCTTGCAAGGGGGGTAACGACGTAGAAATGGAAAACAAAGGCGCTTTTATTTTACATTTTTGTGGGTAGCCAGGCAAAGTGAATCGTTCCGCTTGGAATCGAGCTTTTTTTCTCCCGTTTTAACCGCTTACAGACGAAAACCTTTGAATTTCAGCTGTGGTGATTTGAATTCACTTGGTTTTCCAACTCTTCACTTGGAGAATAGGGGTCAGCGCTCCCTTTAATGAACGATTGCGCTTAAGCTAAGATGATCACCTGAATGGTGATGGCGTCAGCAAGATCAGAATTGCCGTTAACGTAGAGAATGTTAGGCTCAGCGATGAAAATATTGACCTGAGCGTGTTATTAAGGTTGAGGGACGTTTGTAATTACTACCCTATCGCTCGAGGGATCTCTACGCTCCTGTAATGATATTAATCGAACCTAAGGATCAACTTTATGACGCCACGCGAACTCAGGCGGTAAGGGACGAACACAATTGGGTGTTGATTTAGCCAAAATACCATCAACGAAGCTTACTTATGCAGCCCGTATAGGAGGAATGTCTGCCTACCAATGTGTAGGAATTAAAAAATTAAGAAAGGAACATTAGCAAACGACTCGCTATTTTAAATCTTGAGTAGAGCGGACGCGTTATGGGCGACCCTTAAACTCAGAGAATCAAAACTTAACATACCCCTCACTAGAAATTTTTCAGGAAGGACAAAAACTGAAGGATCACGTAACAATGATTAAACTATGCTGCAGTGTAGAGACTACTCTTGAGTTCATAATATGAAGATATTATCTTCTCTGACCATCAACATATTTATCATAAATCATCAAGTTTTTCGACCCCCGTCGCGAATGCATCATGCCAGTCTCAGACTGGCAGTCTGGAGATAGTGGGTCTCCCTTTAGTGTCTCAATACACACTCCCACGTCAGCAGATCACGACTCATCGTGGTATGCCCTGGGCAGAGGTCCCTATTCAGGTACTCCCTTTCTCTTTCAAAACTTGAAATGCAAAACTCACACTTTTGGGTATGGTCACTTTTGAAAATCAGCATGGCCGTCTTGTACGACGATGAGGATGGATTTGTTGCATTCTGTCGCTAATGCTGAACTATAGCTTCAGGTATTGTCAAAGACTGGACTATAACTGTTCTGATCCGGGAGGAAATGCCATTGGAGGTTGATATGAATTTGAATAGAGATTGAGAAAATGCGATATTCTCATTTTCGGTCCGAAGTGTTGAGTTTTGATTCTCAGCTTCGCAGCGTATTTAATACGCTTAGGTAATGGTGAACCCAAGTCACGAAAGATTCTAGTAGAGCTACTGCATTTCTCTCGTGGAGCGTGCGTTTTGCAAGGACCGAGGTGTGTTATGTATTAAACCTGGTGCATGGAGGCTAGCTCGCGATAACCATCTAATTAGATTCACATGGGAATTTGAATTTGGAGATTCCCCTGGGATGTTTACAAGCGCGATTGATCGCGTGGGTCAAAACGCGTTCGGAATGCGTTATAGACACAACCTCTTAAAGTACGATTAAGTTTTTTTTTCAAACATCATGACGATTTTATGGGAGACATTCAAAGCGATCGAAGTTATCGGGCGAGAACGAGTCAGCGTTGTTTTATTGCGCAACGGCCGTGGATAGGTATGTGCTTCCTGATCGAGCTGGAATCCAAATAAGCTGGTCTTGGTAGGTTGCATGACATTCTCTAGTGACCCACTTTGGGTTGACCGGTTTGCGAACCTGTGCGATTCTACGCTGTTTTTGCTATGAAATTTTAGGGGTTTTCAAAGACATAAACAACTTTGACGGGTTTTTGTAATTATTCATAAGTTGTTGATAGATAAGGAACTTCGTTTTAACCGTTCCTTCGCGAGATTTACAACAATGTATTAAGGAAAAAACGATCAAGAATGGTCATCAAGAAGAGGGTGAGACGGGCAGTGTTCGTGGAGGGTCTGATGACCCCCCGAAGAGCCCCATCTGTTTCAAGTTTGATGAGGTTTGGAAGGAGGAGCAGGTGTAGTTAATGGAAGTACGACATGGCATGGCCCTCAACGCCTCACCTACACGGAATTACCGTCTAGGGGGGCGAAGATGTTGAGTGGACCGTAAGACAATCACAAAGGGAGCCCTCCCTCCTTTCTAGACCATTTTCCGACAGGAGGTACCCTTAACTCTTCTTGGAAGAAGAGGAGTTTAGTGGGAGTCTTTCCCAGAGGGGTCCCTGAAATAATGGACCTCTGCCCATCAGCCTTCCTCCTGGATGAAGCGATTTATAACCTAAGGTGCCCGAACCCTGCGAAAATGTGGCCCAGAGGGCATTTCCTACGACGGAAATGTGCTCACTCTACGGCTTCTGGCACACCGAGAGATCAAGAAAAACGTCCATCTTCGACACACAGAAATACAGGTTGGGAACTGAACCCAAGTTAGGGGGGAGATGAGGATTTACGAGTAGGTAGTTGAGCACCTGGAGTTGTTTGAAAATTTTTCAAACAACTCTAAGAGCTCAACTTCATTTACATTACATTTAATGTAAATTTGTTTGGGTGTTGGGCATAGATCAGAAAACGCATGCTCCATGTTCTCGCTGCTGCTTGCGACTGGGTGTTCCGGGTTTACCAGAAACAATGCTCGCGATGTCAAAGGGTGTCTACTGGGACTTCTCTGTGGGAGGTGGAAGATCTGATCAAAGTATTTCTACTGTAGACGTCCAGATATGACAGTAATTCAGGGCGTCCTCGATTCCCCTCCTTCTGCTTCATGGTGGGGTCGTTGTTTCAAGCGGACGGTGTAAAAACGGGGAAGCGTGTTTTAAGTCGTATTCTGGGAAATGCCTTACTGAACTTGGAAGATATTTATACGACGCTGTGCGAATGTGAACGACAGGTGAACTCTCGTCCCATCTCACACGTTTCTCATGACAATGGGGATCCTCAGGGTAGGTATTATCCAGCAAAAATCAAAATCAAATTCATCACTCACATTCAATCAACCAGTCAAGACCGTTGCAGCATAGACCTTATAGAATTTAGCTCCTAGGTCTTAGGAAAACCTTACCCACCAGGTTAGGCTGCCCCCAAAGTGGTTGTAATTCGATTTCCCCGAGTAAATAAGGTTTTGACCGGTTCGTAGTTTTTAGCGCAATCTTTCCTCAAAAAATGGCGGCCCGAACCGCTGAACAGATTTTCATGAGGGTGGTCTCATTGAGATCAGCGAGTTCTGGGGGTGGTTATAGGCTATCAAAATCACCTCCGTCGTCGACGATTCGTCCGATCCCGACGACATAGTTTGGTCGATAGATACCTACCTAGTGTGTCAAGTTACGAATTCTTAGTTACGGTTTTGGTTTCATAGTAACAGAAAGGTTGCGCTCTTCTATTCAATTCAATTGATGGCTTGATATTTCTAGAATAGGCTCCTCTCTACAACCATCACACAACAATACACTGTAATATGTTTCAGACAAGATTAATAAATTTTTTAAGAGGATGCTGTAGATGACTACTAAATGGAAACGGTTGAACAACCGTAACTGTTAAACCGCAACTTCCAAAGAGCTGACGTTACCGACCCGTTTACTTCCCAATTAGACTTTTCCGCTGGAAGCAAATGTTGGAGGAAGATACTTTCAGCAGTTTTAACCATTCCGTAGGCGGAACATCGAGATAAACCCGTTGATTCAATTTAGATCCCCTGGGAGGGCTGTTCAGCACCGACCCGGCCGATTTAATTAATCAAATAGACTGATCGCGTGCTGGTGGCATGTTAGCTCGTCAATTTAGAACAACTTGTTGACTTGTACATGCAAATGGACAGACACTGGTTTTTTTTTTTTTTTTTTTTTTTTTCTTCTTCTTCTTTTACGGTCGGGAGGAAAGAAGAGAAAAGGGCGAGAAATGGGTAGCTCATCGGAGTAAACGTGGGGGGTGTTAATTAGTTTTGAGCAACCGTAAAAGGGAATATCCGTCGTAAAGGGGCGATGAAAAGTGATCCTTACTTGCTCGGAATTTCCCCATTAGGGCTAGTGATGGACAATTTGTTGTTGGGGATAAAGCGTTGGTCTAACTTCATTAAATGAGGAAGGTTTCAACATACAAAAAGGGAGAATTAAACCACAGTGGTGCTCCTCAATGTTGACCATCGACTTATACTGTACACGTCAATTTGGCCTGCAATTATGGGAGCTATACTGGGTCCTGACGACAACGCAGTTATGAAGGATTCTTCATCCTTCGAAGGATCGAACCTTTATAATATATCTGTATCTGTATATTATAACGTTACCAGCTTGGTTGGCATTACAAGACACACATAAATCCCACCAAATTCTTTGGCGTTCTTGAGGCCAATTTTGATGATATTGCACTTGAAACGTTAAATGTGTAGAGGCGATGAAAATTTCATCGCCTCTAAGCTATACTCGTAACAATAGTTATATAGTTTAGATAATAACATTACTAAACATATAACTACTGCAGTTTTGGATTGAAAAAATACACTACTGTTTCAAGAACTCAGATTTAATCTTGTGATGGTGTCAAAGTTCCGTTTATTCACTGTAAATTATGATGGCACGTGTATAATTTACATAACTTGACTCGAGGCGACGTGAGGTGTATGTAGTGTATGGAGAGGGTTGAGAGCGTCGGTGGAGCTTGTTCATGAATTTTAATCCGGTTGTGAACCCGTTGAAACAAGCCATTTCCCCGTCCCAACGGCTTCTCATTCGAACCAAAACCTCTATGGGGTACTTCCAAATTCAAAACCCGTTAACTCTTCAGAATCCACCAATTAGTGATCCGGCAATTGCGGATTAACCAAGCCTTCGTCCCGAGCCATCACTTAAGCGGGCATGCATAATATCCTGGATCCATCTATGAATCAACGGCTTTTCGATTGCCTCGTCATTATTACCTGTTCATTACGGTGAATGGTAGGGGCATACAGTAACGGATTGTTTCACGAACACAAATTGGATTTGAGTAACTACCAACGAATACCTGCTGTTTTAGTTCCGTTATGTGCGCCCGAGTAGGAACAACTTTTTGCAGGACAATAGAAAAACTCACTAGTGCCAAAGTTCTAAACAAAGCGGGAATGATCCTATTATTCATTCAATTTGCAAGTTGGCGAAACAGAATGGGCCGGAGCACAGTACAGCAGTGACTGAGGGCCCCAGGAGGACAGCCTGGTTTGGATCCTGCCAGGATCATCCTGTACAAACCCCATAGTGGACATTACATGAAATTTTCGAACATGTCGTGCCTACGGACAGTTCAGCTAGGTAAACTGATTATTAAAGAATGATTCATGTAAATCCGATGGGCCAGTTCCATTTGGAATTAACAAGCAAGGCCAACTACTCACACTAAGTGTCATAACAAGTCTTGTTATGATAAGAGTATATATGTCCCTCTTATTGTTCAATTATTGGACAATAAGTTCAGTGGCTAGTTCTCAATAATTTTTTTTTTTTTTTTTTTTTTTTTTTTGGAGCTTTTTCGGCATTTATGATCCAGAAAAATGGTCAAATGGTTTACCAACCGCCAGGGGCCAGGCATTCCTCCCATACATCTCCCACACCGAAGAAGGTATGAAGGAGGAGTTTTATTTTCAAAAAAACTTCCTGGTGTTCACTCGTTTTGCTCAATTTTTTTTTTTTTTTTTTTTTTTTTTTTTTGTTTTGAAAATTTGGTCAACATGGCTTTGTGATCTAGAAACTCTGATTATAATGAACTTTTAGTCGCCTATTGATAGAATTTATTAGAACTTATGCCATGGCATTCTGCAGAAGAGTAGGTACCTACCTATGTGACGTTAACAGACAAGAGGCGATTTCGAGGGGTACTTGCGAAAAGTACCTATTAGGTATCCTAACCCAAGTGTTGTTTTTTTATAACGACACAGTACTTGACAATTATGTCATTCGGCTACGGGCGGCCCAGTAAAGTTTCGCCGATTTTTGGCTCTCATTCAGTGCGTCAGTTGAGACATCAGTCAGTACTGAGCACACACTGAGATGCTCAGCATCCATTTCGTACTTCCATCGTACTTCGAGCTACAGCAGGGGCAAATACTTGGAAGTCCCGACAGTAGGAAACTACACGCCAGCCCCAGCGTTACGATTTGACCCCTCTGCAGACCCGTCGGTTAAATTTCTAACAAAACTTATAATAAAACGTTCGTTTTTGTTTGAAATAAAAAAAAAAAAAAAAAAAAAAAAACATGCAGAAATGTGGCCCTTCCATCCAAAAAGATAATTTTTCCATTCGCTACCTAAAATTGAGTTAGAATCACAAATTGTCCCACTTTATGGCATAAAAGCCAGGAGCAGCATGGCGCTTTTAATGAAATGCATTGAATTGAAATGAAATGAATTGCTCTCTGTTACTCTGTGATGAAATGGCATTAACACACCAGCAGATTGATAAGCAGGTCCGTCCATTCGAGCAGATTGTGTTAAGAGATCCATAGGCACAGCAAACTCCAATTAGTTGGATAGGTACGACTATTTCCTCTTTCCAATGTAAGCAAATCATGATGGAAGGCTGTTGGGCATGAATGAAGTTTTATTTGACCGAACCGTACTGCGCATGAGCGTTCCCGTGGCTGTGAATATAAAGGCAGTTAGATCTGGTGAGGTCCATGAACCACGTGTGAACCAACGTGAATCGAAGCAATGATACGTTAAACAAGATCAGGTCTTCCAACTGCAAATACTGACTTGTTTCAGTCGTAAATGTTACGGTATATTGTGGCGAGGAAGGATATCGACCAGTAAAAACTCAGGCAGTGCTAGAAGGAGGCCTCAATACCTTCATAATCTGCGATTCTTGAAATCCGAGTTGATCTTGGGTCGGCATGTAGGCGAAGGCTTGGTGTTATGATCGTGGCGTAACACTCGCGGATATTACCGGGCGCGATAAGGGACTGAAAAACCTGCGGTGAAAAAAAAAGGGGTTGGGTTAAACACTGATAAGGCGAAGGGGTGAAAGTTTGAGAGGGTGGATTGTGGAAACAGCTGACGAGGGCGGGTTTTCCCGAGGTCAACACGAAAACCCACGAAGGTCGAGGAACAAAACAATGTTGATAACATGTCATGTTATCGAAGTTGGTTCATGAACCAAGCATGCATGGAAAATTAAAATGAACGACTGGCAATTGAGTTACCATCAAGTGTAATTGGTACTACATTGGGTGACATTGCGAGTGACTAAACTACATATTTTATGAATTCTCGCGTTAACTAGCGTTAATATTAAAACCATACAATGCAATGTTGAGATGCCATCAACCATAATATTCCGGGGGGTAAGCTTTCGATTCATGCTTTTGTTTGTTCACACTTTCACTTATCGCAAATTGCAACAAAACGACCTGGTACGTTATCAAATTAGTCACCAAGCATTTCAATTCTATGTAATTCAAGTCCATCGTGTCGCAAACGGTAAATTTGATTTTCTTGAATAACGGACGTCGGGCCAGCATTGGGGCTTCTGCAGGGTTTGACATCATCTTGTCGTACAGAGCCATTTTGAATTTTCTTGCTTTCGTTTGAACTTTCTGACAAATTGAAAATTTAAAATAAATGCAAGTCAAATAAAACAGGGCTGAAGATGAACTTAACCATAGTTTTTTTCGTCCAACGTCATCAGGATAGAACCCCAAAATAGCTTGAACGAAATAGTAAAAAGCAAAGGAGAAGACGGCGACGTGTTGAGACAAAATCGTCAAATTTTGTACTTCGTAAGAGTCGTTTATGAGGGTAGAAATCTCATAGAGAACGTTGTAGCTGCTTATGTGTTCAATGATTTTCATTTCTGCGGTGTTGAGTTTGCTGATCATGTCATCTAGGTAAACGAAGCTCGACATGTTTGACGAGAACTGCAAATTGGTTTGAGACCATACAAATTTGTATCAGAGGTATGTAGTAACCGAAATTTTCGAGAGTCAACAGGTAACTTGAGCGTTTTTCCATGATGATATCGATGAAAATAGCGTAGGAATACAAGACGAGGCAGAACACCGTGAGAGTTGGGTCGATTTTAGTTTTGCTCGTGCGCACAAGATCAAGAGATTCCACGGCGTTCTCAATATTTTTTGACCGAGTTTGGCTTAAAACGGATACGACGCACGATGCAGAAAACGTGATGATATGCAACATTCCGAATGTGACGCCGTTGAGGGTCCTCTTGTACAAAACCTCCGATCCGTGGAGCCAGACGACATTGCTGACCAAAGCCACCGAAAACAACAAAAGGCCGGGGATTTTTCGGAAGCATTTCGTGCTTGTGGGGCCCACTCCAACCACTTCAGAAACTGCCCGTGTCCATCTCCAATCGACCATTGTACCTAGCATGAACATCAAATCGTTCCTAAGCACCTAAACAGTAGTCCGCGTACTTAATGGGCACATTACGGAAACAAGTTAAACATCTGACAACCCCAGGGACGCATTGATAGAAGATGATTAAATGCTAAGTGGAATACGAAATTTTCATAATGCTTACCTAACCGATTTCCTCTCAGAAGTATGTCACTGCACTTACCCTAATCTAATCTGACGAACTTTTAGTCAGTCATAATCGAATTTCCTATTAGTCACTAATCAATAGGTTAACAGAGAGAGATCAATACATGAACAATTATAATATTATAATATATTATTATAATATATATATTATAATATTATATTTTAATATATATAATATATAATAAAATTATAATATAATACGGTACGGGAGGTTACTCTCATTCCAATCCTTGTTCTTTTGTAGTTGCCTGACGATGGCTAAAATTTAGCTGAAAAGCTTTGCTTTGTTTTTTCAATAAAGTGGTAATTAAAAGGTTTATAATTCTTGTTTACTCAAATAATATATTATGGTATTCCATACCAGATTGAATTCAAACAAGACTTGTGGAAAGAATGTGTCTCTGACTACTTCATGGCTGGCACATTGAGGTTCAGTTTTCAATTGAATGATGCAGAGCTGAAAACTAGTCCCACACACAGTTAATGTAATTGAAGGTTTCAACATACCTAGTAGGTATTACCTACTACATATGTTGAAACCTTCCTCAATCCAAGAACTGAATGGGGAAACATTATTATTAATATATATTAATAATAATGTTCGCCTTCGCGAAATTCGCATTTATACTTTTTTAAATAATGATTAGATAAAATACAACGTTTCCAGCCTCGAAATCTCGTACCTAGTTAACCCTTAATAATTAGTGTACGAATTCATCCCATACTATACCTAGTTAATTAGTATACGAATATAATAATAATATAATAATAATAATAACTTTATTATGCATAGGATACAATATCCCTCATAGCGCACAAGTATCAATCAGCAATAGATCATTACAAAATTCCACTCCAAAGACTCCAACGAATTCATCCCATACTATGCCATGGCCTTTAAAAATCAGGATTGAATCCTTTATTGGAGTCCCCCATTATTGAACGGATTGTAATAGTATGAAAATGCTCACTTTCCAAGTTGTAGAGCTAACATAGCTCTATATTCACGATTATTCCTGGCATCAGAAACAGAATCTGTTTCTGTATTAGGTACCTACCTACCTATTTCAAGTTACTACTTTTTTGGTGATTTTCAATCTTGATCTACATCTTCTTCTTTATGCCTATATAGTATATTTTGGCTCAACCAACAGGAAACTGTCAACTCCAATCGTCAAAAAAAGACTTTTTTTGTGACATTTCGAGTTAACACTTAGTGTTAACTCGAAATGTCACACAGTAGAACTTCTACTGTAGAAGTCGTTAACAGCGTTTTAACTGCTTCCTGGTGGCCACTGGAGTCCCTTTACTTGAAACAGTTCTTTGTGATCGATAGAGCTCATTTTTCTGAATCCATAGATACCAATAATTCAAATGGGCCAAATTTTGAGTTGTAACACTACTTATTGTTGCAAGGGTGCGACAATCAAATTTTGATAACTCCTGTTGTCCCTTTATAGCCCCGCGGTGAATTCGCATGGCTCTCAGACCCCTCCTCATAAAGAAGAGTTCTGGATTTTGCGTCCAAAATTACTTCGAAAACGACACCTCATCCGACCTCCTGGCCCAAATCATTCAAAACCCCCATTTATAGCTCCCAAGTTTGAGATTGTTTTGTTTCACTTTCCTACATGTCATGTTTTAACTGTTTTTTGAGCTTTTAAGTGCATTATTTAATTTAAATAATGGGATTTTATTGAGCATACCTATCTATCGAGCAGAAAGCAAATTTTTTTCGCATTTCTGGAGATTTTATCGAGCATTTAAATCCGAGCCCTAACACTTACAATACTATGTATTTCAATGGATGTCATCCATGAGAGGAAAAACGATTTTTTTTTTTTTTTTTCATTAGAGTTTTCTGAGTTGATGATGGTTGTCGATATTTCAAAACATCGATTGATCAACGTTTCAATTTTGCGCCATCCCTACCTAGAAGACTTCTAGGTAGTGCCGATAATTTCAAAACTTCCCGCTTTTTCCCTTGCATCTTAAGTGCTTCCAGTGGCAGTTTCTTAAAACACATTCACACTCTGATGCACAGTCACATCTTCCTTCTACATTTTTTGAATGCACGTATTACTTACTGAATTATTACTTACCTATTTCGTTTTGGGAATATTTTACAAAGTCGGCTGGCATAGTTTTACCTCATTTGTTAACTGTTGTTTGAAATGAGGGAACAACATTTCAGAGGTAGGCGGCCCTTTCGGTCAACACTGTTTCTCACTTTGTTGTCCTTTCGGCTGTGGACCAGCCAACTTCACATGAGGTGTTGATTTTTCGGGTTTTCCCTTTAAAAAAGAAGTTCTTTTAGTGGTTTCCCATTCCAGGAATACTATCATGTCTGCGCCAGCTTCGGAAAAAGTAAGTCGAACGATGTTTGATATTCGGTGGTCGCCGTGCAAAAACTTGTCAAGGCTCCAACACACGGTAACCTCCAGGTGATTAGTCGCATTCTCGCTCTAGGGTGGTGTTTTGAATTATTTTACTCGAGAATTTATATGCTGTCGAACTTACCGTAATAAAGTAACATGGTAAGTTTGCAGCCAAAGGGGAATGAAGTTGGGTATTGAAAAGTGGGGTGTAGGTACGAATCACGAGGAGCTTTGCTTTGGGGGGGTTGCTTCCGGGCTGTAAGCTTAGTTCCCACAAGGTCTACATAATATTATTATGTATCTCTTATAGCTAGGTACCTATTTGAGTGAGAATTTATTTCGCCCAATTACAAAACTATTTTGGAAAAGATGAACATAGAAACGCTGTGTGTAACATTTACCAGTCTGTCAACACCGGGAGTACCGAAGGCTTACTGATTGGATTTCTCCATAATATGGCAAATATTATATGTATACCTGGAATTAATTATTCTTATTATGAGTTCAGTTGATAATGTTGCCCTTGTGACAACACGACCAACTATGACGATGCCTGACGCTTTGAGGGGCATGAAGCTCCAGCGTTTCACGTGGGTGTACCCAAAGCATCTTTTCTCGGAAAATCTACTGAAAATTTTGATCTCGTCAATTCCGTTATTATGCGAAGGAAGGAACCTCGTTCAGTGCACCTGGTATCCCCCCCCCCCCCCCATTCATCTCCCTCTCCATTCATCAGGATTCGGAGGCTAATGAATGGTTTTTGTAGATATTGTACCTATATCGGTGTTTTAGGTCGAGCAGTACAAAGATGGTTTGAAGACCAAAGCCGAGCAGCTCATTCTGAAAGGTTGCCCTGAGAAGATCGTCCTCCTTAACGATCTCCTCGCTTCTCCACTTCTCAACGAAGACTTGAAAAACGTCCACCAGCCCGTCAATATCAACGTGCCGGATCCGGTCATTGTTAATAAGTCAGTTTTGTACGAACCTGCATCCTTTGAGCGTTTTCTTCGTTGCTAGATTTTAAAATTACATTTCTGAAGTTGCAGTGGTGAGCCGGCCCCCAAACGGTTGAAAACTGATGCGAACTGTGTCGACGGCACCAAGGTTCTTGCTTTCGAAAATGGGCCAGTCGTTTGCAACCAAGTACTGATGAAAGTCATAAGGATAGTCAAACCTCACATCAAGCAGCTAATAGAGGATGCCAATTTGGTAAGTTCAATTCATCCACAGACTCCCTTCACCGAGAACATCATAATAAAGTTTCTACTTTTGAATTTCAGTTGAAGATGTGGGTGTCATTCATGATCCCGAAAATTGAAGATGGGAACAACTTTGGTGTATCAGTGCAAGAAGAAACATTGGCTGAAATCCAGTCCGTTGAATCAGAAGCGGGTGCCTTTTTTGATCAAATTTCTCGATATTTCTGCTCGAGAGCAAAGATCATTTCCAAGGTAGAGCAATGGAATAATAATTATTTAACTATAATAATGCTTATTATTATAATTATTATAATAATAATTCGTCTCTTAAGTCGTAATGTAAGGTGAATACGGCGAGATACAGGGAATCTATCTTATAAAAAGACGATTTAAGACGAAGTAGTCTATTTCAACGATAAAAATATAACTTGTAGACGCCTTTCGATTGGTTAGGCCATAATCAGTTCGATACAGAATGACAAACCGGCCACAAATTTAAAATTAGAATGAAAGAGCTTAGTGATGATTTCAGGTTGGGAAGGGGTCAGAAGAAAACCATAGAATTAGTTATGAGATAGGCAGTAATAATCCAACCATTGGGATACCTCATGTTGGCCAAAAAGGTCAAAAATTAGATGCTTTAGAATCTTTGGAAATTCAGAAAATTCACAATCTAGGAATATCCCTATTAGCTTTAAAACGGAGCTGGCTGAGTTGTAAATGCCACATTTTCTCTCTTTTTTTTTCTTCTTTTTGGTTTTGTTATGTTGTTGGTCATGAATACAGCCTGTCCTCGCCGAGATACCTCCATTCCCCATTCGAATTCAAAAGTATCCTGGAAATTTGAATCAGATTGTAGGATCCCGAAACACACTGCTATTGCTACAAATTATGAAGTTTTTTCAGTAAAAAATGTTAGCCGAGATGCGGTTCCCTAGCCCATTGACATTTTCTCAACTTTACAGGAAAAGTAAAAATCTGTTTTATTAGTTACAGGCTCGTTTCTCAGTTATGAGCTGTTTTATCAATAATTGATAAAATTCATCAATTATTGCGCGCTTTAGTCATTATTGCGTTTTCCTAGTTTTTATGGTTGCAATCCCTTCGTATGTATGTTAGGTATGTTAATACCAATCAAATGGAATGATGAACTCGTTTTCGTCGAAATGTTGATTACTATGTGGTGCTCAATTATTATGTGGTGTTCAGTGACGAATTATCATTAGGTGTTTATTATTACATTAGAATTACCTATAAGTGGCTTTCATACGTCGAGTGCCATCCATAGGTTTGCCATGCTGGTCCTTACAGGCTTGCAATAATATGGCTAAATGTGATGTCACAGTCGTTTTGAACGCTCTAGCTGCCACTGTGTCATCTGGAGCTTTACGTGCTTCGCTTGTTTACTTCTTCCCTCATACACAGCCTTTTTCCCCTTCCAACAGGTTGCCAAATACCCCCACGTCGAAGACTACCGGCAGGCCGTCCTTGAGCTCGATGAAAAAGAATACATGTCCATGTGGCTCGTCGTCTGTGAGATCCGCAACCGCTACTGCACACTTCACGACATTGTCACCAAAAACCTCGAGAAAATCAAAAAGCCACGGTCAACGAACTCCGAATCCCTATACTAAATGGTACCGCTGGCATAAGCAAGACTCCGCGGCGCCTCCCAAATCGCTGCCCCCACTATTTTTAATTTGTTATCACACTATTTGATTTTTTGAATTCATAGAAAACGGAACTGCTTTTTATTGGAGCGTTTTTTTTTCGAAGACAATGTACGTTTTCAATGTCTGGCATAAAAATAAAATAAGCATAATAATGATCAACCCCCAGATTATCACCGACTTCCTTGTCCATTTCTTGACTGAGGAAGGCAGTAATGTTGGTTGACAATTGCATCTCTGCCTGCCTTTATCCTCCCTGTGTTCACCCTACACTTGCTCATGCTATTATATCTTAATCCCCAACTATTCATCTTAATTGTGTTTTTCATGTAACTTCATTTCCAGAAAAAATTTAACATCAGTTATTGCAATGTTAAGGTGTGGAAAGGGTATCGTTTGACTGAGAAACTCCTACATTTCATTTTTTATCCTTAAAAAAATTCTTAGAAGGTAGCGAAGGTTTTATGTTTTGTCTTTCTTCGAATAACTCCAAAATTACGGACTTTTCTATTTCTCGTGAAAAAAACAAAACAAAACAAAAAAACACCATTTCCAATGTTTAGTCATTCATTAGCCAATATATTCGAGGTTTTCAATGTTCATTTGGTATAGAGAAAGGAAAATGTGAATAAAACTGTTGAGTTTTGTAGAATTCTATTTTTCTTCTTCCAACAGTATGATCCTACGGCGTTGATGCTGATCGAGGTTAATAAGTGATAGAAGGATTAATTGCAACTACGGTAGGTACACTGATTCTGCGTTTTTGCATTTTGAATGTCCATTATTTATATTCGTTAATAATTAACCAATCTAAAATCGAATTTACTGTTTTACCATTGCGGTTGTCACAAGGGATTTTGTCTATGGGAATAAGCCTCAACTCGGTTCAGTTATGCAATGCTGTTTCTGAAGGATTTTATACCCTGGGTTGACATAATACTCGGTTTACCATCTAGTTGTGCCTACTAGAGGTTTGTTCCAGGTTTGACGGAATGTTAACAGAAATCGCCGGAGACATGCGCAGTTTAGAAACTGCTGTTCCAGGTCGATCGTAAGTTGGACGGAAACAGACAGCTCGAGTATGTGCGGTTAGGTCGGGTTCTGTCGAACTTCTGTCGACAGACGCAGTCAGACCTGGAACAAACCTTAGGTTTTCAGCCCGATCTCTTAAATCCGTGAGGCCACTGGGAGGAGTTTTTGGAAATTTCGGGACATCGATCGATGTCCACTCGAGTGGTGTTTTTCGAACGATTTTTGGACGTAGAATTCATTTTTGGGGCCCCAGGACCACTGGATTTCACCGTGAGAATTTATGTGGCATTTTGGTCGAATGAGGTGACGTTTTCCGAATAATTTTTGCGGTCCCACATTCGTCCAAAAACATTAGAAGAAAATTTAGAATCTAATTTCAAAAGCGAGTTAGGTTAATTTTTTAATAAAATATGGAAATTTAATAATAATAATATCTGATAAGGATGAAAAATGTATTAAATTAATTTTTTATTGATACAGAATTAATTGTTGAATAATAAACATTTGTGTAAAATTTGCAGCGTAAAATAGGTAGGTACTGCAGCATGCAGTCTTTATATAATATATACATAGTACATAATAATATATTATATTATACGCAGTCCCTTGGGGTTAGAGCCTTCTCTATTCCCTTCTATCCTCTTTGATGAAGCCTTCATTTCCAACTTTTTTAGGCATGCAGTGGTAGGTAAGTTCGGTCATTTTTTGTCCCGAAGCACGTTTTTATTTATTTATTTTATTATTATTATTATTTTGGTTTCAATATACCTTCTTCATAGAATAATACACCTATGTGATCGCGACGGTTTTAATTTGCCATGGTTTCAATTGGTAGGTATCGATGAATCGATAATTCCTACGTCGGAATACCTATCGGTAGAATGTTCAAAATTATTATTATTATAAGAATAATTCTTATAATAATTATTATTAATTATTATTATCCTACCAATAAGTATTCTTCGACTTCCACAAATTTTCCCCCATTGAGGGGGAAAGTTTCCATTCTTCCGAACTTGTTTGTGTCGATAAGAATGACGCACGCGCACTATGCGGTACTAGTGGAGGAAAGAAGCTCCCAAGTCCGCCAGTCGAGTTGTCAACAAACAAAAGAAATCACAAAAATCTTGGAAAAGTAACTACAACTGTTGTAGTTCAAAATACGGTTCAAGGCCCCGCCCGAATTTCAGTTTTTTATTGACAACAAGAATTTATTTTATGTGTCATTCACTCAAAAGGGAATTTCCGCGTTGCGAAGAGGGGAAAATGGCTGTCGCCAGCCTGTTTGTATTCATCTTCGCTTCTGCGTGTTGTGTCACTAATCAACTTTCTTCCCTTCTCTCTTCTGCGAAGGATTGTTACAGTAATACTCGGGGTTTTTGTTACTTTGTTGAAGCTCATTCTCAAAAGTGCGTTTTCTGAGCCCGACGGGGCTATACTGAAACGAAAAGATGTATTTCAATGAGTTGAGCTGAATCGGAGTTTTGTGTATTTTGGCTACAATGGTCTTTCATCGCCGGAGATCGCCTACAATGACACCAGCATGACTCCCTTCAACAAGAAACGGAAGAAATGGAGATGATTATGCTGAGATATCAGATTCCCATTTAAATGGTGTAGTTGTTGACTGTTCTGTGTTTTCGTGAAAGTTTAAAGGGTTCACTTCGTCAGTCATGGACTCGTCAAAAAGTTGTCAACCGCAGGATGAGGATGAATTGGATCCCAGGATTCAGGTGAGTTATCGAAAGATACTTAGGTGAAGAATGTCTCTGTTTGAAATGGATACTCTGGTAAAATCGTGGTAAACTTTTCGGAGTAATGCGAGAAGAAAATCCGTGAATCTCTATAAAATTACCTTCATTGAAGCTGAGATCAGGTGGTGTCATCCTTTGTCCCTAGGCCCTATCCTGCTGAATTGTACAGGACTTGAATGGGTGGAGGATGACTTTGTATGGCGTCGCCTACTTTATTGGCACTTCTAAAATACCACCAAAGCTTGTGTCAGTCGTTGCAACAAAATCCTGACCGTTTCACTTATTTCGCTTATTTTTCTTTACCCGTCGTAGTGACTATGGTCTTTGTTTCAGATCGAACTGGAAATATTGAACAACTGCACAGACCTCATTAATAAACTGGAAATTGAGTTAGACGTAAGTATCAACACAAAAATAACATTGTCGCGAATGACACATTGTCGACTACCCACTTTTTCTATTCTCAGGAAGCCAACACCACTTTTGGTATTCTGATGAAAGACTCGATGAGGAGGCTAAAGGTCATGACAGTCAAATTGGGTTCCTGCATTGAGAAAGCCAGACCCTACTACAACGCCTTGGAAATCGCCCGCTTCGCTCAAATTGAGTGTCAGAAAGCTGCCAAGTCATTTCAACGTGCAAACGGTGAGCTACTAGATTAATTGATGGGCTCAAGCGAAAAAGGGTAAGACTCACAATTACAAAAATGTTCAAGAGCTCCAAAATACATTTTATTAACTCGTGGTAAGATAAAATTATTCAAGTTAAAATGATCATAAATAAGGATTGGACGTGCACCCGAATTTTGGGTTAAATAGTCCTGTGTCATGTTGTTAGAAGTCAAAAAGAGGAAAATACATAGTAGAGTTCGCAGAGTAAGTTGTGGCCGTTCGAAATCGAATCAGAACTTCAAGGAATTAAACTCTCCCCCTCATTAGAACGGCGGTCCTCCGCAAATGAAAAAGTCGTCCCTACGAAGTTACCTTCACGAGATCCCACAATCGAGGAGGCAGTTGGAATCAGTTTTGGAAGTTCTAAAAAAATCGGAACTGCCGGAATTGTTTCCGAACGATTCTGAACTATATAGTTTTTAACTCTGAAACGAGACCGATTCTTCAGTTTTTATTTTTTTTATTGGTGGCCAACTTGGCAACATGGCGAAATAAGTCGTCGACCAATGGGAGCTGATTGCTGGTTTTCGCCGAAAATTCAAATTGCTATATTTACAAAAATTTATGTTTAAACCCCATTTTCGGTGTTATTTGGAAGCCTTCTATCGATAAAAAAAAAATTCCAAGACTGTGATAACCAGAGCCCTTCAAATGCCATTTTGCGATGGCGCCATCCTATAATGCCATTTTTGCCCGTTTTTTTTTGGGGGGGGGGGGGGGGGGTAAAATGCTATTTGTTGCCATTTTCATTTTTTATCTAGCTTCATTTTGCCATACGAGGAGAGCATTCCCTAGGAAATCATATTATTTTCTGAGGGAGGATGCAGCTTCAGTGAGATCGGTCAAAGACTTTGTTAAAAACGCATCCTCCTTCCCTCAGCTTCTCTTTTCGGAAGCAAATTAAGGGCATCCCAGGTACGATTGAGCTTATGCAGTCTCAAAAGGTGTTGCCGACAACACGGGTTGAGAAAATATTCATATTCTTATATCAAATATGACTATTATTCACACGCCAATATTCTACTTTCCCATTAAATCAGGGACGAGGAAAAGGGAGTTCAAAAAATAAATACCTTAAAATAAATGCCATGTTTTGAAGGGCTCTGGAAATAACATTTTAACTTTAATATACTACTTACTAGGAGTTAGTAAAGTTTATTTGTGCGTTCCTGAACGTTTTTGTAATTGTGAGTCTTACCCTTTTCCCCCTGAACCCTTCAATTATTTAATTTTTAAAGGAATTATGGGTGGGTTTCAGAATTTTCGGGTACTGATTTGACGTACGAATTAAGTTCGATTTATTCCGATACCAGAGATTGTTTGCGTATTGGCATTTTTCTTTCGTCGGCCATCTCCAACGAATCGCGACAACCACTACTCCGTCGAGGTCCCTTGTCGACAATCGACCCCTAATGCTGTTAATGGAGTTGTTTATGAGGAGCCAGCAGCTCAGACTTCGCCTTGAGTGACCGCTCCACATAGAATATTCAAATCAGAGACGCTATGAATTAAAATGAGCGACGCAAGTAATGGAAGTGTTTTGGTACCTCAGCATAATTTGAAGACGGGAATAATTTAGTGCACTTTGTTCATTTTCCTTTGTTCGAACCGGACGAGTTTAAACTCGATTTTTTTTTCTTTATAACTTGTTTTTATTTGCGCCCATTAATTTCAGCAATCAAATTTCAAATCCTCGATAACTAAATGTTTACTGTCTTTTGGTATGTTTATACCATTGTCGTGCCGCATGCTCGTCTACAACCGTCGAGGTCGTTGGGGGCCGGCCACCATGCCCGCGTGGGAAATTTTGCCAACCCTGGGAATTTTCTCGTCGAACAAGATACCACCTGGCGACTTCCTCACAAATAATGAATTACCCATAAACGGCTCAAACAAAGGATTGCGTAATCCTCGCAGCCGGAGCGTGATTGTTTCGCATCAACTAGACGATGGCCTTTTGTTCTCATTGGGTTTCAGATAATCAGATGAGCCATTCGAAATTGAGAAAAACGGATAATAATAATAATTAGAAAATTATTAGAAAATAAATTATTTATAATCAGGAAAAATATATAATGAAACAGAGAAATTACTCTTGTGCTCTGCATTAACACAGCTTACACAAATTAACTTTTGTTTTGCCTTATTCCGTAAATCTTTTCTTATGGCCGGATTAAAAAGACAACTTGTGGGCGTTGTCAATTCATCCAATTGGGGTGTTCGTTTCGCTTCAACACTACATTGGTGGTTAAATAACTCTTGAATCGTTTCAAGGACTCAGCAAGACGCGATCATGAATCTGTTCAGTGCCCTACTCGAGTCGCGGAATTTTTCCAAATAAATATTATCAGCGTTTCTATTTAATGCTAATGAGCTCCTTGAATGATTTTTTTTCCTGGAAAGGTCATGTTTCAAAAGTTGCGAAAATTGGTCAACATTGCAGAAACCCCGTCTATTATTTATTGGACCTTAGGAAAATAATATTATGATATTTGAATTAAAAGGGCTGAAGGAATACATGACGTGGTTAGGACCATGGTTTTTGACCACACCACTTACCGATTTATAGAGTTATGGTGCTCATTCGATGCACAATTCAATGCTCTTCAAGTTTGTACATTAACATTTTCGCTAGGAAGCATCGTATAGTTATTACCGAAGAAAAACTTTAAAAATTCCCAACATTTCGAGGGTTTTAGGCTGCCAAAAGTTCTCCCGACATTTTTCGTGTCACTATTTTTGATATTTACTTCCTAGTACACATACCTACAAGTACCAAAAATAAAATTGACCTACTACACCACCTTTTGCACCAGTGACCCCCCAGCAAGGCGAGATGTGATGTGACGTCACATGCCCTCCGCTTTCATTTCAAAATTTCCAACATTTCTAAACAGTTCTGCTCGTAACTATGCGGATTTTCGAACTAAAAATTTGCGTGAGGGGGTTTTAAAAGGTGCTAAATCCGAATATGTTGTTAAAAATGCTGAATTCCGACCTTCTCAATGAGCTCAACCTGTTACGTAAAAAGTACTTCCAAACTAGCTTACTAACGCATTTTTTATTGTAGAAATCCACCAAGCCGCGAAAGAGACGGTCGCCCTAGCGGAGGACAGATTCTTGAGCCAGAAACATGAATGGGAGTTCGATAACGCTTGGCAGGAGATGCTTAACCACGCCACCACCAAAGTAACTGAAGCCGAGTACCAGAAATCGGAGAGTGGAAGGGAACACCAAAAGCGGGCGACGTTGTTCAATTTGGCTGAGCAGAGGGTGAGCTCATCATAGTCGACGCGTTAATGTTCGAATTGTCCCAAAATCATTGCAAATGTTTGACGTGTACTTATAGGTCATAAGCCTGGAAGCCAAGTTGAAAAGGAATATCATAAAAGCTCGCGCGTACTTCGAAGAGAAGGAAGTATGCCAGGGTCAGTTGGACGCCCAAAAGAACAGGATCGATCAAATCCAGACTGAACTCTCCAAGGCCAAGTCGGATTACGCTGCGTCATTGAGGAGACTCGAAATCATCTCTGAAGAAATTCACCATCAGCGGCGAAATAAGGTTGGGATTCTAATCATGTTTACATCCCATAATTATAATATAATGAGAAATGTGAGACCAGTTCAAGTGATGATATCGCGTTTGCTAAGTTCCTTTTATCGTTGCTTTTTACTGTAACGTCAATGTAATTAGGAGTAAACGCGAAGACAATTCGCGCAGTACTTTTTGTTTGTTGCCTAGAATATGATTCTATAGTTACAACTTACAATATTTTAGAAAGTCGGTGAAAAAAAGGCTTGCTCTTTTCTTTTTGTTTCTCAGAGAAGCTCTGAAGGTGGCATACGGTTGTGATTACAGATTCAGAATTTTGACATGTCTATGGCGAGGGGGTCAGGAAAAATTTGTGTAATCACGGAAAACATGCAACGTTTTTTCGGAGACTTCACGCTGTCTCCCAAACATAGACATGATCTAAAAGGTCTCCCCTCATGGGGAGATTTCTGGTTTTTTACTCAAATGACGTCCACTCCACACAATAAAAGGTTGTTAGCTTTCCCAGAGTCCTCGCTGGAGGAATTGATGGTAGGGATGGAAAATCCAAATTAACATTCGGATATCGGAGATCCGATCGGATGAATATCAAGCATCCGGAAACGGTCTGATGCCGTTCAAATCCGGATATCCGCGGTTTTTCTGAAAATTCCTTAGTTTTGCTCATTTTAGTATGACAACACTGCTGCTATCTCATGGGGAAAGTAGAATGCACGAATCCGCGGTAATGGGGTTTTATTTCAAACAAAGGCCAGACCTAAAACTACAAAGAACAGAATGGCACTTCATTTGAACACATAAAGACTAGAAAAAGTACAGTCTTATTAAAAATTATTACAAATTGAATTTCGGAATCGAATCGAGATCGAACATCGAGCAGACGCCGTCTCGCCTTTTGCTTTATTTTCAAGAAAATACCTATCTTCGATTACCACAATCTATCAAGATAGGTATTAAAAAGAAATATCCCGATATTGGTTATCGGTCACGGTCTTGAGGGTTCCCTGTGGGTTCAGGCTGACTTGGCGAGCAGTGTGGTTTTACTGTAGACTGATTCACAGAGGGTACTGGAGACGGGCCTCAATAAGTTCCAGGGTTTCCCAAGTCCTTGACCACATATTTGTTCACGGGAGCAGACAAGATGTCACTGACTCCCCTCAAAATAGTGCGATTGGACGTGATAAAAAGGCCGATAGCGGATGAGCCGTGAAAATACTAGCGCGAGTGAGACCGAATGTGTTGAATGTAACGTGTGGGGAAGGTCGAGGTCCATTAGTGGCTGGTGATCTAGCTGGCGAGCGTTGAACCGCTATGTGCTTACAGGTGCAGAGTACCTGTGTGAGAAACAACCCCCACATACCCCTTAAAACATTATAAGAAGGTCATTAACCAATCTGAGCGTAACCATGACCAGAGCCCTCTGAATAGCAAGCACTAGGGGTTGTTGTCCTTCAAATCGTTCAGACCTATTTTTACCACGAAGTCTTTGCACTTGTCTATTGTGAAAATCTTTAATTTGTCCTAAGATTTGATGCCAGATGGCTTCGAACATCAAATGTGATAGGTTTTCCTGATACTCTCGGTGGTTTGCCATTGCCTTCCGAGAGGTGATTGTCAGTATAAGGAAGATGTCGAGCGGCTGCTGGGATCGAACCAACAACCTTTGACTCAGCAGTCCAACGCTCAAACCACTGAGCCACTGAAAACCACAGAAGGTTCCAAAGAAGATCTCCTTATTTTTGTTGTGGCTTGGCATCATTAAAGCATCGGTTTTCTATTTTAACGAGCTGATGTTCTTATCCACACAGAGAACTGTAAAATCATCGGCAGATAAGATGGTGGGGTTAATTGAGTGTTATGGACCCCAATAGTCTCCCTTGAATCACCGAGAGCTTACCGAGACGTTTCACGTCAGAAATGAGTTATGCACGCGAACAGCTTGGAAGCTCAGTGAGAAATTATCACATCAAATCAACTGCCGTGAAATAGTAGTTGTCAGCTTTTTCTAGAGCAGGTCATGAAGTACTCAGTCAAAACGTTTGGCCACGACAACACAGGTTGCATATTATGCGTATTCGCATTAAGAAACATTCTGAAATAGTACCGGATATGGCCAAGACAGTGAGAGACAATCATAGAACCATCTCTATTGAGGTAGTAACATGTTGATTTTTTCCCTTTACTTTCAGAGCGGAAGGGTTAGTCCTTCCCCACCTGACGGCCCCAGGGAGCCTGGCGTCGGTGCTGAAATCAACAGTTGCCAAGAAGAAGCTCCACAATTGTTGAAAGGTAAGTTCAATGTCGAGTGGCGTTAGCTCAGACTATCGTCAACCTCGAACTATGTTGCCAAACTACAAACTAGATGTTTTCCAAAGCCGCTCCCCCAAAACGTTGTTCACCAACCTTGGTTAATCTTTATTTGGCGAACATTACAGCCAAAAGTGACTCGGAGGAGAGAAAAGAAGATGGCGACTGTGATGGAAGCGCTGTGAGTAGTTGGGATATAGAGAGGGAAATGGAGCGAGCTGATCTCCGCAGTCTGGGCAGCGTTAGTATGGCCACGTCCTCTGCACTCAGCGATGCCGATGATCTCGATATTGATCCTATTGAGGAGGTTAGAGTTTACCATCATTTACCCCGCATGTCGTGCATTTCGATTAGTTCCACCTTTAGTCCATTCCGGCTAGGTTCAAAAACGGCGCTTCCAAAAAAAATAGTGGAGTACTTTTTATAACGGTTTTATAAGTTTTTTATGTCTCCGAATCTGAATTTTGTCACCTCAAAAAAAGGCGGACTCGCATCGAAAAACCTCGAAATTTTCGACCTTTTCAAGATTTTTGCGTAGGTATATCTCGAAAACTAGGTTTTTTTCGTTGAAGCCCACTATTTACACACTTGAAGTAGACAATATGCTCTACAAAATGCATAATGCATTATATTATAATGTATCACAGTTGAATAGTTAGGCTGTTAGAGCGAGCTGAAAAATTGCCACTTTTTCGCAATCTGCACAAAAACTGGGGGAGGAACCCCTGTGGTGTCGAAATATCAATTTCTTATTACTTACTTAAATTGATGATTCGACACCACCCCACGGTGGAACAGGGGTTTTCCCAGCTTTTTACAGATTGTGAACAAGTTGCAATTTTTCAGCGCTCTAACGGCCTTACCTTTGGTCCGATCGTTAACTTTAATATAATATATTATGCATATTATATTATATTATGCATTTTGTAGGGAATTTTGTCTACTTTAATTTTGTTAATACTGTGATTTCAACGAAAAAAGCTTCGTTTTCGAGATATAAGCAAAAAACAAAAAAAGGTCCAAAATTTTGAGTTTTTTTCTATTTTCGAGGTGGAGCCGTCCTTTTTTGAGGTAGCAATCTTCGGATTCGGATTCAGCGCCCCAAAAACCGTATGGAAACGATCTAACTACGTTATTGTTCTCCTCGGAAAACCCTGGCCGGACTGGACTGCTCCTAGAATTCCACATGATAGTTTACTCACTTTTTTTTTCCTTCTTTCAGGATTTAGAAGAGCTGAGACAGAAAGTGCGGGAACTTTCCGTAGCAGAAAGCAGCAAAGGTGACGAGTGGGCTCAAGAGCTGTCAGACGCCATTTCCCGCCTCGACAACGCCATGTTCAGAAAAGAAACCAACGAGGAACTCAAAGCTCTAGTGCGAGCCAAAACTCCGCTAACCCTTGATTAAATGTATATCGCAGCCTAAACTCGTTCTTTTGGGGCGCAACACAACCCGAACATGATTTTTGGGCCATTCCAGCTCAACGTTTCTTCCATGAGGCATGTTGTTACTCTTGGATGATGCAAGCCAGTTTGCTAACGAATCATTCAATTACCTATATAAGGTAATTTTTCCGTATTTATTGAAGGTGTTAGTCACAGATGAATCTTCAGAGGTTTGGAGTTCTGTGAGGTAACCACTGGTGCGATGCAGACACTTATATTTTTGCCCTCTCGCTGGAAGGGTGCAAACATCGTGTTCAAACTTGAAATTTGCAGATTTGCGTAATTCCTGTTTGTAGAATCTCTAAAGACAAAAAATTCCTTTATTATGTAGTAGTTGCTTAAACTGTCTTCAATCTGAACTTGGGATGGCCATATTTATTATTGCAAATTATCCTACATTTTTATCTTTAAAGAATTCCCAAAGATTCTTATCTTACCCTTTTTATTTTCAACAATGGCGTAAAAGACTGTAGAATTGTTTACTTTAGTCATTATTTTTATTTTTTCTTATTGATCTGATTGAATGCACAGTTTAACTGACTATTGCTGTTTCCCTTTTTCCTATTTATTAACCTTGTGCTGCCTTTATAACGTTCCCTACACCTCCCTCGTCATGACATCTAGTTTTCACCTTCTTCCAATTGTGCATACTATTAGCGTTATTTTTTGTTTTCTTTATCGAGTTATGGATTTTATTTTTCTCACTCCTGATGTTGTTTAGATCTGACTGTTGATATTTATCTTTAAATATAATCATATGGGTCAATTTCGTGTTTTGGGGTTAGTTATTTTCCTAATTTCCTATTTGCGTTTTGGTTACAAAGGGCCCAAGTGCCATTTTCATTGTTTACTAGTTTTCTTCAATTCCGAACCTATGTGCCAGTAGTGATTTGCGTAGAAAAGGCCAAAGTGCCATCTTCCTGCCTACGTTTGAAACCGTCACCGCCAATTTTCCTGCGGCCTAACTTCGAGTACAGTTTTTGGTAGAAAGGCTGAACTATTTGGCCCTTTGTAACCAAAACGCTTGGCAATTATTGCTGGGAATATTACGATTATTGTGTTATTATTCATTTTACTGTGGGGAGGTGTGGAGTGGCCATTAGCACCATACCACCCTTTCAGTAAATGGCTGCCTTCATTGATTGTGACTTACATCTAAACAAGTTGGGGTCTGATCCTATGTCAGAAAAATAAACGTTCGGCCGAAAATCTTTCCAGTGGGCCAAAATAAAAGGCACGGTCGGTCACAAAGAGGAAATGGGTCTTCAGTGAAGGGAAAATCGAGAACGAAAATATCTGTATGCAAACCGTACCGGGAACCTTTCCAGATAAGCGAAAACTAATCCGCCTGAGTGCGCGAACACTGAAATGAGAAATGAGACCTGATCTGGTGGTTTGTTATGTTGGTCACTGATACTTGCACTTTACAGTGGCGTATTTCGATACTGAGGGCCAAAGTGGGTTGTTGCCATTGAATTCGAATCGCTGAAACATTTACCGACCATTTGGCAGAATGAAATCACAACAAAATTTAATGAAGGTTCTTCGCTGAGTGATGGTTATCTACTTCAATAACCTTAATCTAACCTGCCCTTAGATAACCCGCTTGTGAGCTTGCAGCCTCCCGTCCAATTTTTCATTGGTCAGTGAGTGGCCAATCACACAGCTTTCTACTCAGAAGCTGAGTTTGCAGTTCCGTTCAAAAAATTAACTTTTGGTTGTTCGATGAAAATTCAAATTGCACTGGAGGAGCCCAAAACCAACTTTTGACTGAACCTGACGTGAAGTACTTTCTCGGAAAAATTAAGATCATGCCACGGCTATCCTTAGGGAAATACTTGGAGCGCTTGGATCATTGTGCCGACCGGGAGAGCCTTCTACCACCAACTTGTGGTCTTCACTATTCTGAATTGTTGACCTAACATCCATACTCTTGGCTATGGATGGCTGTTGGGTTTGACTCCAAATTAGGGGGTTTGTGATTCAAGATAAAATTCAAAATTGGGAGAATCCCCTCTGAAGGTTGAGCATCCTGAAACCAATTAATCTATTTTTGGTTTATTATTCTTGGAATAATACACCTATGTTTTCGCGACGCGGGTCAACGACTCCGATCGGGCTCAAAATTTGACATTATCCGTTTCAAGTGGTCTACATTCTAAATCCGAAATGTCCGTCCGCCGTCCAGGCCGTTTTGGGCAGTAGGAATTTTTTTAAAAATCTGAAATTTCGACAAAATACTTGGTTCACCATCTAGTTGTGCCCGCAAGGTTTTCAGTACGATCGCCCAAACCCGTGGGGCGCTATGGGGCTATAATGGGGCTACGGGAGGGGTTTTTTGAAGGCTTTTAGCTATGGGATCGAGTTAGGTGTCGTTTTCGAAGTATTTTTGGACGTAGAATCCATTTTTTGGGGTCCCGGAACGATCCGATTTCACTGGGGCGATGTTTAGGGCATTCGTGGGGCTAAAAATGGGATTTTTGAAGGATCCCAGGATGTTAAATATTTTTCGAGTAAAAATACAGAATTTTTGAAAAAACACATTTTTCAACAAAAAAATCCAAAAAAAAAATTTTTTTGAGATAAAAATCCAAAAAAAATTTTTTTTTTTAAATTTTTTCATTGACAGAATTAAATTTCTGCACAAGTAACGTATATCAAAGAATAATAAACCCTTGTGTAAAATTTGCAGCGTTTTTTTATATATAGTGGTGTACCTACTTCACTCTGTCCTTACCTGGGATCCTTCACAGTAAGCTGTTTTAATCCATCCTAAACGTTTCCAATACATTGAAACGCCGGAGAAACAACACCTAGCCGAGGTGTAAAAAGCCCTCGCGGGCATTTCATGGAGTTCCAATCCAATCTACTTCAACTACGCTATCTTCGTTAGGGTTTTTTTCTTTCACCACCTACAAGAGTGATTTCATTTCATTAAAACCTTTGGAAAGCCGTTCCAGGAGTTTTTCCCACCTTCTGGAAGGGATACATCCCTCCAAGAAAGGGCCTTAATGAGCGCCTACTGTTTTTACCTCATAATTGGGGTAACATAATAGGGTTGTGTGGTTTTAATCAAAAGTCGACGCCAGGGGTTAAAAATGGTTGTTTTCGTAGGTAGGATCCTCGCTAAATTTTCGACCCACTTAAGTAAATTGATATCATTGTGTACCCTCTCGTTTCCCTTCGGTTCAAGGAAATGAACTGAGGGTTCGCCGAGGTATAAAACTAGTGCCTGAGCTTCTTTCACGATCATTCGACGTACAGCAGCAGACGGGTGTATACCCCTTCAACGTGAGGTAACTAAATTTATCATGGAACGCTCTTGGAGCATCCACCTGTTAGTCTCTGCTTGTATCTAGTGCCACCCTAACTTAACAGTATTGGTTGTTGTCCTACTATCCACATTTTTCTCAGAATAGGTATCCACGTTCCCTCATATCCTGTTAGAATTGGCATTCTCCTTCCACCCTAGTATAGAAGGATTGATTTACGTATAGGTATCAGATATGCCGATTCTGCTTTCAAATTGCTGCATTTTCTGGGAAGGGTGAAAACCTTTCTTATTGTTAAAAACATTTTACACTCCTAACTCGGATTGCCTTTCTGCCATTCAAGGCTGAATCATCCATATTTCCCAACTCCCTGCCTCTTGCTTGCCCACTTGAGGTGTGATTATAATTTTCACATTTGCATGTCTCTTTCTCCAGTGAAATGGCTCTGAAGATAACGTTGGTTGCTCTACTTGTGTGTGTCGTGGCGTCAGCGATGTGTCAGACGTTCCAGTACTCGAGAGGATGGACGAACGGCAAGAGGAGTGGACTTTCTGCCAAGGACGCGGCTTGCGAGCTCCACAGGCTCAGAGCACTTCTTGAAGGGAAACCCCTCACTCCGGTTTGTGGATGTTTTATTTTATTCCGTCGATAATCCCTGATAGATCAGCGTAGAGCGTTGGGAAACCGCCAATTTAGCGGAACAACAGTGTTAATAGCATGTTTTGGAACTTCCAGACTGGAAGAGCAATAATTATTACAACAATTATAATTGTTCTTCCATTGCGAGCTAAGATAAAAACGCTGTCTCTAGCCTCTCCACGGTTGCTGTTTTTCTCCGCACAAATCTCCTTACCAGGCTCATTAGAGAATAATATTATTCGTTATTTAATTTGGAGGCATGTCTCGTGCATGCCAGTGATATCATTTTGCCCCTAGTTATTTCTCAACCCTGTAAAATTAGGGAGAATGACGAGGCAAACGTAAAGGGAGGTCGTTGAAATTGCGATTCGTTGGGGTAACTGTGGCCAACGTTTTTAGCACAACCTTGTGTTTCAACACAAGGAAGCGTTTGCAGTTGAGTTCCTACTCCATGCTAATTTAACGCTATTTGAGTACGTATCGCTTCTCAATGCTTTTCATTTCACAAGTCTTTAAATTCGTGTTCCTTCTCGATGAGAACATTCACATTAATGATTTTCCAACCAACCTGCTCCGAGTAAGTCCAGAGCAAGGCATAGTGAGGGTAAAGTAATTCGGAACGAGTTCCGTGCTACACTGATTCTTGTTTGGTTGGAATGGAAAATGAGAGCTCAGTGTTGGTTGCAAGTAGGTTTCTTGTTACGGGCAGCCGGAGAACTGACACTGGCCCCGGTTGGAATGCACCCCCGTCAACTTTCTCTCCACTCCACTGCTCGGAGCAGGGTGGTTGGAAAATCCCGATTAGGTACTCGAGCTGATATCTGCTCTGCCAAATTTATAGTCTATGCAAAGGTGTATGGAATTTAACGACATTCGTGCTTTCTTCACTACTACACCTATATATAGCCATTTTTGCCCATACCTATAATATATTATGCCAAATTTCTTTAAATTGTATCCCTACTCGATTATTGTTCCTAGCTTGTTTCCGCACTAAGAAGTATTTACAGTTTGTTCCTACTTCATGGACAAACTTGAAGCTATTCGAGCTTGCATCACTTCCTTATAAGGAAAATATGCTTGATGCATAAATGCATCATTCCATTAATTTATTGTTCTATGACTTTTCTTTTTTTAAACATTTTTTTCTTGTATTCAAACTTCGTGAGAATCCTTGTTTAGCTTCCACATTGAAAAACGTATTTCTTTATTTTTATTTATTATTTTTTAAATACCTACGGCTAAGGAGAAATTTTTTAGGTACCCACATGGAATGTATTCGTGATCAGCGTCTAATTTCCTATAATTATGGGGGTTTTCAGTTTTTTTTTTCAAAATATGGCCGTTCGGCTCCACTGTGTGCCGCCTTGAATAGCGTTTCTTTCCTTCTGGCTGACATATAACGCCGCCGTTGTTGCTACACAGCAACTGTTGGGAGGTGTTACACCTCCAGAACACACTCTTCCAGAGTAGAGCTGATGGTTGCATCATGTGCTCACTCACCTCATAGACCGTTGGTGTTTGGCAGTCAGAGCGTCCATTATTAATATCCATTAATATTTTAACATAACTATCACCTTTGTTGCAGTATTTTTGGGCCTGCGGCTTCCGTCCATTCCCCGAAGCCAGCGGCCGAGTTTTGGACGTTCCTGTCGACCTATCGAAAATTCCCGCTGATCCCGAAGAAAAGTGACTCGCCGGGACCCTCCCTAGGAAAACCCACCCTATGTACTCAGTCGCTTTCCAAAATCAGGAACCACCACTAGACTAACGCTTTCAAATTGTAAAAGTGGATTCCCCTCCTTTACGTTGATACGTAACTCGCTGCCTCCACGTGCAGCCCAGTTATTTATTTTTTCTTTCTATAATTTGTATTTTATTACACTTCTTTTGTTCGCTTCCTGTTACCCAAGTTGAAAATCTTCTTATTTTTGTTCGCCTTTACATGTATTGGCGGGTCCTCTTGATTCGAATACAGAAGCATGCTGTGAACTAGCCCACCACTATTCACTCAATGTAGTTGTAAATAAATTCCAATCACCTGTATTTTTATCATGTGAGTAGAAATCGTTTGTTTTGCAACAAATTACAATATATTATGAGCTCATAATGAAATCGAATTTATTCTACCCCATCTTTATGGCACGAAAACACTCAATTTTGAGGTATAGATAATAACCCAAACCGGGTGAAAGTTGTACACCTACAGGCTTTGATCAGTGGACCTGTTCTAGCAATCTTCGACCCAGCACGAGAGACAGAGCTTCATACGGACGCAAGTGGAGAAGGCTTTGGAAGTGTCATGCTGCAGAGAGCATCGGACGGTCATCTTCATCCAGTCCATTATTTCAGCCGCAAAGCAACGCCAGCTCAGCAGAAGTACCGTAACTAGTGATGGGGAGCGATTCTTTTCAAGGAGTTCGTTCACCAAATCGCTCCCTTAGGGGAGCGGTAGTTCAGGGAATGACTCCTGGTTCAATGAACCTGGTCTCTTTTACTCTGGGGGTTCGTCATACCAAAACAGGCAAACAACTTTGAGGGCCAAGCTCTATCCCCAGCTCTCACAATGGTGGGTACCTACCTACATAATATGATATATTATATCAATTGACCCTTTCTTGCATGCTTCTCGGCTGATAATGATTGGGGGGTCAATGACATTTTTGCTGAATACCTGCGACGGTATGTTAGGAGTTAAGGGAGTTGTCAACAATGAACCCTATTGGCCCAAAACGAGCAAAGGAGCGAGAAGAGGCGATTAGTGGAGGGGGGGATTGGGATTAATATTATAGTAGGAGTTAAGGGAGAGTTATTGACGGAGTAGGGGGGGGGGGGGGGGGGCAGTAGCGCTGGTGACTTTTCTCTGGGTAGATTGCGCGAAGTGTTGATGTCAGCTCCCGGTAAACCGAGTATTTTACCAAAATTTCATATTTAAAGAAAAAAAAATCCTGCCCAAAACGGCTCGGACGGCGGACGGACATTTCGTTTTTGGAATCTATAGGTGAGTTCGCAGAGCAATTCTGAATATTCTGAACCGTTCGGCACATTCGCAGTATGGCCTTTTGCAATGGCCAAGAGTGGGGGTACCTCGGCTTCCAGGAATTAAAGACTCAAGTTCTGATTCTCTGCGAACGCAGAACTCGTTCAGAATCGATTCCGGCAGTTCTGCTGTTTTTTTTTTTTTTTTTCTCCAGAACTTCCAGAACTGATTCCGACTGCGTCCTGATTGTGGAAAGTCACGCATGCGCGATTCATTTCCTTCTGTGATCTCGAGGAGGTAACTTCGTAGGGACTACTTTTTCGTTTGCGGAGGACCAAAGTAACTCAGTTTACTTAGGAACTGTTCTGAAAGTGGAAGGGAGAGTTTAATTCCTTGAAGCGTTCGAGTTCTGATTCGATTCTCACCTTACGTGTCTTGAAACGGATTTATTATTCCAAGAATAATAAACCAAAATGAAATGAAACAAGGGTTTTACATTGTTGAATTTCCGTCCGACTGGATGCTGCTCCGTCTCAAGTAGGATTGGAGCTCGTTCTGACGATTGCACTAATGGCTCCCCTTTGCCTCGTCCCCCTGGGCTGGGGCAGTCCGCCGTCCGATTTAAAAGAGAATAATTGTATCGGTGGTCTCGCTTCTCACGCGGTCACCCATGCAGGTACTAACCACAGCCGACGTTGTTATCTGCGCTGATCGAGGGAAACGGTAGTTTAGCCAACACCACACTGGACGGCTCCATCTACTGGTAAGCCTCTCGGATGAGGCTTGAGCAAAAGTATGTCTTCCCTACAATGTTGGGACAGCTTTTTGTCATCCTTGCTCGAGTTGTTGAGGTCAGAAGGTACTACGTAGTACCAGTACTGCATCGAATCCGAGGATTCCCGCGGATTCATATAAAGCTTGGGCCCATGAAAAGGGTGTCCTGGAATTTTTATGTGACGGTAAGTAGGTGGGAAACCACGCAAAACTGTCCACCAGCTTCGAAGTCACCGAGAAGGGACGGAAGGGGGTTCCCGCCAAATCGCTTTGCTTGTTTTTGAGGTTAGTTGGGAAAGGTCGATTGTGGGGGTCTCATATTGGGAGTGGGTGACTTTTCCCATAGTATTCAGCGCGAACTAACGGCGTCCATTACAGCTAACGGCCTGCGAAGCTTTAAAAAGTATATTGTGGGGGAGGATTCCACATAGGAGGCACGACAGTTTCCTCCCCATCTGACCTACCTCGAAAAAAATAACGAAAATTAATTCATCTACTCATTTTCTGATTCACTATTGCTCATCTCGTCGACATCGTTTTTGGGATGTTGTTCCACGTCATAGATAGATACGTTGATAGATTCTTCATCGGCGTGGTAGATTGATTGCAGTTGAATGTCTTCCAAAGTTCTTCGAGGTGCTCTAACAACTTCTTCGAATTCAGTTTGGGTAGTTTGTCGAGATTCTGTCGTGAGTGGAAACGTCATTAAACTACCCTGGGCTTCTTTGGAACTGACGAATAACGTCTTGGTTTCTCCGTCGGCAACGGATTCCGCTTGAGATGGTTCCCGGGAGTTTTTGGAAATTGGGTGAGGCGTCTCGTCTGAGTCTAAGTTGGATTTTGATTGATCAATACTAGTCGCGTCGACGGTAGATCGAAGGGCTGAGATTGTCGTTGGCGTGCCGAGACTTTTCTGAGATAGGGTTTTCAGTTGACTTTTCGACGCCGTCAATTCAACGGCTGAAGTGGCATTATTTTTTGGATTGGATGCAGTCCTGGGTGGAGTTGATATCGAAGGGGCTGGATAATTGGCAGACACTTCGTTCTCAGTCAGTTCGGAACTTTTGTCTGCAGATGCTGAAAGAGCCTTATCTGATTGGTGCTTCACCGGTAGGTATTCTTGGCTGAAATATACTTTGAGCTCGCTTGAACTAGGAATTAGCTTTTTGGACGTGACGAGAATTGGCTTTGAGCTTATTTTTGTGGAGGATGGTACCAAATTAATTTCTTGATCATCTGAGTCCTCTTTGAGCAGCGGAGCTACTGGAAGTGTCAAGTTCGTTGTAACGTAACTATCCTGCAGAGGGTCGGATAACGTCTGAGCTTCGGGGGATCGGCAATTGCATACCAAAAAGCACTTGCAATTTTTCGGTAAATTCCTGTCCTTTCTTGCGTGCACTGACTTAAACGACGACGTCTTGCCACGAATAATCAGATAAGTGGCGTAATTTGTCGACGAGTCGACCGTCAAACATTGTCGATACGTTTGCATTTCGTAACCAAATTCACCGACGTCTTGATGACTTCGGACGACGTAGTCAATGCAGTTGCTAAGGCAAAACCTCTCGGTGACGTCCGGACCGAACCAAACTCCTCTCTTCCGACCGGTTTTGGATATACCTTGAGCCGAGCAAGATGAAATTATGTTTTTTAATAGCGCAAATAATTTAATACTACAAAGAATTGAATCAAGTACTAAAAGAAGCAAACATCGTTAGTTTGTCTAAAGGCACGATAGACAATGTGCCTCACGAAGAAATAATCTTCATTCATTGTGTTTTTGTACTGTTGAGAGACATGTGGGGGGTTAGTCTTATAGGGTTTTATCATGTGTGAGGGTTTGTGAACACGTTTTATAGTTAGGTACAGCATTTTGGAATTTTCATTCGAAGAAATGAAAAACACCTGTCCCACGAAAAACGTTCATTACCATCACTCAAATGAAAGTAAGCGCCAAACAGTGAAAGAAAAGGGAAATGTGGTGAAGTTGCTAAAGATCAACACCAGGCAACCCTACCCTTCACTGGGAAGGTGGGCCCTGACCTGTCACGGTCCCGACGCTGCTTGGAAAGGTCGAATTTCCGGTTTGTATTTTTCAACTCATCATTACCATAACAGTTTGCTACAGTGGTTAAAAGCGCAATCTTCAAGATTTTGAATTCTTTTGGTAGGATTTACAAAATGCCATATCGCTTTTCCTGCCCCTCTCGGGTCTAAAAACAAACTGAATACATGAAGCCTTGAATGTCAACTCCGTAACCAAAATCCTGTCATTAGGTACCGTAGCAATTAAAATAAAATTGTGTAATCAATTTTGGAAGATTAACAAAATTGGAGAGTGATGTTGAAATTGAAGGTTTTTATGATCTATTTATATAGCCAGTTATCTGAGAATCACCCACCTCAAATCTTTGACCTTTTCCAAGCGTGAAAACCGGGTCCTCAAATCAGGAAATTTTTTATACCTGAATATTATTACGTAGGCCTATTTTTGCATTCATCTTAGATGAAAAAGGAAGTTACTCAACTATGGAATGAATTTTGAGGCCTTCATGGTAATTTTTGAACACATTTCGAATCAGTCATAATCAGTCAAGTTCTGAGGGCCTAAGTTGGAGGCACGCTTCTTACACTTTTTCAGTAACCACCCTAAATTTATCAAATTGAATGAAGATTTAATAGTGTAGATAGTATTTAGTTATTTCTTTTTCAACAATGAAAGGCTGCCAATGGGAGCATTCAAGAATAACTACGTGAGTACCGTAAATTGTGTTTCCTACGAAGACCATAACGTGAGGCACCTGGTTTTTCAGTGAAACGTTAGGGTATTATTCCAACCTTTATAGTTCCAAGGATCCGAGTGCAAAATGTCACACATGGGGCCATAGTCAGGAGGCTGGTAGCAACGTTTAATTTCTTGCAGGTCGGCTAGAGTGACTTTCTCGTCCTCAAATAGCCCCCCGTGTATAATGAGAACGTTGTTGTTGAGTATGTGTGCCACTGGGAGCCAATTGAAAACTTCAGTGAAGCCCTATCAAACAGAACGACAAAAAGTTGAATTGAGTGGGGGTGGAAAAGTTTGCACATTGAACTTTTTGAAAAAGCTCCGATGCCAATATTTACCTTCATTGTGTCCTCGTCGTACACTCTCATCACTTCTGTCTCAAACCCATTATCCTCACACATTTCCAAGCACTCTTCGGAACCTCGGTTTATGAACACGTCGTCAGGAAACAAGATTTTCAAACAGAAAATAACGATCACCACTGGCAGGCTCATCCTATCTAAGCCGATGACATTCCCGTTGAATATATACGGCCTTCCGAAATGTGGACTACGGTTGTGTCGCAATATGCTCAACAGATTGTTGAATTTGCCTCGAAGGTCTCCGACGACGGTGAGACTTTGCTTGCTGGCTATGTCGATGCTCACGATGTTCGGGGACTCCATCAGGATGTCCAAGACGTTTTTTAAAATCATCGTAACGTACTTTTGAGGCAGGTGGAATACTTTGCGTTTGTACGTATCGATAACCCTTCTTACAAAGTCTTCTGTGAGCTTTGACGCTTCCAGAATACCGGAAGAAGACAGTTCGACTTTGACTTGGACGAGTTTGTACTCGTCGAAGACGCTGTGCTCTTCTTCGACGAGGTCTTTCGCAATGGATTTGGGCGAGTCTAACGGCGGTATCTTGCCTTAGAAAATTAAAAAAAAAAAAAAATTGAAAAAATCTGTATGATTCAATAACAAGGTGCGTCAGGGGAAGTGGGGAGTATCCCTTTTAAAATCAAAATAAATTTGTGGTCTGTTTATAGAGACAGGTACTCGGATATCAGATACCTATAGGTATCTGATATCCGATATCCCTTTACTCGTATACGAGTAAAGTTATACGTATACGAGTAAAGGGTCAAGGGGGCTCTTAAATCGCTGAATTAGTGACGATGAAGAGTTTGCAAACATTGACGAGGGTTTACCTTGCTGTGACGATGGGATCATCTTTCTCGACGACGACGTGGATGAGCAAGGGGAGGGGGGGGGATACTTGGACAGACGTCCATAACTAAATATTTCAAGTGAGTGTTCCTTCTTCCATGAGACGATCTATTCTTGAAGAGAGGCAGATACATAAATATTGTTTGTAGGGTTCTTGAAGTCAAGCTTGAAGACGTCACGTCATCAAGTCTTGATGTGGAATACATATTTTCCTGCAACACTCCTGCATTTAAATGCTCTTCTTTTTCCTCGTTTTCTTCACCTTTTATTAGTTTTGGTTAAAGGAGACGCTCGGTTAACAGAGACACGCTCCCCCCTTAAGCGGGTTTGACTGTAATTATTAATCATTAACTCATGTTGTTGTTGGAAACTTGTTGAGGGCCAGTCAAATAAAATTATTTGACTGACCCTCAACAAGTTTCCAACAACATTCATTGAAACGGTCAACATCACCATCAACTAGTTGATGAGTTATAGCATAATTAATAAGAGTTAATAGCTATTAACTCTTATTAATTATGCTATAACTACCATCTTTATGCTCTAACTACCATTACTATAATGTTTGAGCATAAAGACGTACAATGCTACAAAACATATGTCTTAATGTTTTGACTTTGTTTTTTAATTTTTAATTTTCATGTTTTTTTTTTTTTTTTTAATGTGCAAGAACAACACGTTTTAAATTCATAAACTGTGTAACTTGATCAATTTCTTTCCGCACTCACCCCATTTAGTGTGGGATAGAGACGAAAGTTATATTATTTCTCAGGTAACCAACAATAATTCTGAAAACCTTAAAATGAAATCTAGCTGTGAAACTGAATTTCTTAGTCTACATTAAATGTAGACTGCATAGGTAATGTTGAAATACCTATGCAAATTGTAACTACTCTGCACCCCCGACGCACCTTAATTATAAAATTCCACAATTAAAAAGCATTGGTTTCTCACCTGTTTCCCAGTAGCTGTTTCTACATGAAACATAAATCGAATTGATCTTTTTGGAATTGGGGAAGCACCGTCGCAATTCCTCTAAGAATTCCAAAGCTTCTTCGTACTCGGCAAGACGGATCCGTGAAAACGCAGCGCAAAGATACCCACTGGCGTATGCCGGGTCCATCCCAATGGCGCAAACGGCGTCAGCGGCGGCCAAAACGTCGTGTTGGAGGGCTAAATGCACGACGCACCTTTTCGTGTACAACGGCGCCGACGGTAAAACGAGGATCGCTTGATTCAACCAGTTCAGAGCCGCAGGGAGGTCGCCTTCTAAAAACGACGCCGCCGCCAAACTCGCGAGATTTTCAGAGCGCTGAGCGGTCCGTTTTTTGAAAACCGAAGGTTCCAACTTTTCGGAGTCTTCGGCTTTCCTACGGAGCTGATCAACCAAATCCAGCAAGCTGTCAGTTCTATCAACGTCCATGTTCTTTACATTCAACAATTTGTCTTGGATTAACTATAAAAGGGACACGTGCTAAAAATCTACAAACGAAAAAAGTTGAAAAATAAAACCTAACCAGCACTCAATTTGTTTTGCTGTTGTGAAGTATCGCTTGTTGCATAATCCCTACTACAGTGCGCTTGTATCTGAAGTCGGGATTCACGTTACGATGTATTCTGTAAGCCTTCGATGTTTGTCGTTTCAGGATATTTTCGTTTACTGTGGAATTGCTGAATGTTCTTTAATTAGGTATCCAAGACTTGAAGCAACGAACAATTCTCTATTTTCCATGAAGGCGAAGAAAGGATCACATTACAGAATTAATATTTAAAATAACACCTGTAATTAAAAATTACACGAAAATTAATATTCACACTCAGCCACGACTCACGTTGGACACACGAATAGCTCTAAAAAATTAATAAATTATTGCATAATTAGTATGACAACAATAGTCAATCGAATAAAATTAAGATTGTAAATATAAGGAGACCTATCGCACGTAGTAAAATTTTTGGCTATTTAATAGCCAAACAAAAGTGTTTATATAATACTCTCATATTTTAGTGCAGAAATATTTCAGTAAGTATTCTTAAATTGATAATAACGTGCTGCGTGAAATTTTGAAACGCTTTGGTTTAGAAGACAAGGTAGGTACGAGTCCTCGTTAAACTCAAATAAATGTTGGAAGGGCTTGAATTTGAAATATAAAGGATCACTACAGTTTTGTAATTAAAGTAATACAGAGACACTTAATGTCAAATAAAAAATTAATAACGTTTGAACTAAAATAATAGAAAAACAGTTACGTATTTACTAATTCCGCTGGAATGACTACGAATGAATTAAGCTAAACTACAGGTAGGTATTATCTCGTAGGAGGATATCTTCAGCAGAAAAACGCAACTAGGTGCCATCAGCCTTCTTAGAGAATGAGTTTGATGATTGTAATTACATGATATTCATGACTTTCAAACGAACTCTCACAATAAAGTGGGACACATCCATTGAATGACTTGGTGATGTTTTCAGGAAATGTCTATTCTATTGGAATTCATTCAATTTTGAATGCGTTTTATATTTTCTTCTATTATGTCGTTAAAATTGATGATGGGTTTAAAAATAATTTTAGGTTACTACCTATTCAATTTAATCACTTGGATGTGTTTGAATATTTCCATATTGTTCACGGATATTGGGAATATAATCAGTTAAATCCACCCTTTGAGGGTCGTGGGATGGATTCTTAGCATGAGGCTTTAGAAGCAAGTTACAGCGTTAAAGTAGCACCTCCAGTACGTTCTGCCGTTCTTCTGTCCTCTTCTCTGCAGGTCCATCTGAAATTCAAACGCTGTTTTAATAACTAATTTGAAAGTCTCCCCAACTTGAGGGATTGGGCACTAATAATAATTACTATTACTTGGAGGACCCTCTGTCTCCTTGGGTCGATTTGTGGGGCTCAAACACTGGCCAATTGAACTAGACCAAATTGGATCAAATGCTGGTTAAGCTGAAAAAGTAGATACGCTTGAGGTACCATGAAAACTCGGTGCTCTTTGAACTGCTCTGAGCGATTATGTCAAGAAACTCGAAGTTAAAATGGATGTCCAGGGGGAAAAGAAACTGAAATCTTGATATGGATGACAGAAAGATCCCAGGATGATGGGGACGATCTGTCAAGCGCGGTTGAGATTATTCAGAACGGAATGGGAATTAATTGCACCCCAGCGGACATATAATAGAGGACTCTTACAGGCTGGGCCAACTGTCTGCCGGGTAAACCCTAATTGCCTCGAACTGAAATCCTCCGCCCTAAAAAGGCAAATACTCACAGTTAGGTCCTTGCTCACTGGCTCCGACATGACAGAAGGAGGATTTACCCCCTGAGGAAATTGAGAGAACAGTTCTGGGAGGTAAAACGCTCCTCACATGATTCGCCCCCTCACAGCCAAAGGAAGACCCCCCCCCATCCTCGCTACTTGACAGGCAACCCGAAAAGAAAACTTCCCACGCTGACAAAAAACTGAGGCAGAAACCGCTGGACCTGGATATGTAACGTGGACGTTATTGGAAAGAATCCTCTGCCCATCCTAACTACATTATGCAGTATTCGGAAAAGGGGAAGGGGAAGAAGAGAAATTACGTTCAGCACAAGCCGAAGAGCAAAAAGAGCTTAACTTAACACTTGAATAAGCTTTAGACATCCTTGGAAAGTATTCACATAAACGTGCGTTCAGTGGTGAATTGTCTGCCACAAAACAGGTATTTCAACACGTGATTGACTTTTGCTTCCAGTGGTGAATTGTCTGCCACAAAACAGGTATTTCAACACGTGATTGACTTATGCTCAAACATTGGTGTTCGTCCCCGGATTCGAACCAGGCTGATCAGCGCCCCGACTGAATTGGAAACATAGTCTGTTTAACAGAGAAAAGGGGGACGGTTCTCGGCCTCTAGACTAAGATCAAAGTGTAGGATCCTAGTATCACCTAGGAGCCTAGTATCAGATACTACAGAGTAACAGATTCTGTTCTTATCAGCTTAAAGGCCTAAGTGCCGAAAAAGTTTTTAATTAGTTAATGATTAAAAATATATGTACTTAGATTTTCACTTAATTATCAAATCAATAACTGATTTAATTACCTTTTTAATTATTAATTTAATCAATTTAAGGCAGTTTAATTATTAATTGATTAATTTCTAAGGGCCTTAGGCCTTTTGTACATAATGCCCTTCAATTATTAAGTTGTAAGTTCTTAAATTCTGAATACTGATAATCATCACAAATTGTAATTAGTGGGAACGATTTGGTTTATTACTTTCCACGTATCATCCTGAGGGATTATCCTGTTGGTTGCTCCTTTCTCAGCCGCTTCAGATTCAACAGCTTTTTCCAGGGCCACCATCAACCTGTCCAGCAGCAGAGCCGCCCTTTTGGGTACCACCACCTGCAAATGAACGAAGAAAAATTATAAACGAATATTATCCTATTCCAAACAACCACGTTGACAGAAATACAATGCAAAATGTATTGAGTACATCTTGAATATTAATTATGGATGGGAATATGAACTCTCACGTAAGTAATTAGGGAAAAACTCTTCTTCACACGTCGTAATTAATGATTCACAAGAAACACCTTACATCAGTTTCACGTTAGCGAGATGCCTTGAGGAGGAAGTTGGCGACAGAGGGTGAAGGTCCTAATGAAGACGTCGATGACCCATCCTGTCGACCCTGTTTTCCTACCTCCTAAGGTATTAAAGGTCCTTCCTCAAACCCCTCCCACGCCACCCTTATACATCGATAGTGATACCCTGCCCCCTTTCATGGAACTTAAAAAGATGGGAGAGGCAATGGGCGATTGAAACCACCCAACCACGGTTGAAGTTTCGGGAATATTAATAAAACAAAAACAAAAAAAGCTGTCAATTTTACACAAGGGTCTATTATTCTTCGATATAGCTTATTTGTGCGAAAATTAATAATTAATTATTCTGTGTCAATAAAAAAATATTTTGATAAAACAACAAAACAAATTCTGTACATTGTTCGAACTGACACCCATACTGATACCTCTTAAAATGGATCCTGCGTCCAAAATTACTCGGAAAATATTTGATCTCCTCGGACGCTTCAAATTCCCATTAAATCTCACGGGGCTACAAAATTTGCAGCCCCGTGAGAGTCCAATAGATCCCCACGGCGAAATCGACTCATTCTGGGACCCCCAAAAATGGTTTCTAGATCCAAAAATACTTCGAAAACGACACTTAACTCGACCCATAGCCGAAACCTTAAAAAAAAGCCCTCCCGCAGCCCCTTTTTAGCACCACGGGTTTGGGCGATCGGGCTTGCGGGCACATTGTAATCCGAGTATTTTGTCAAAATTTCAGATTACTTACAAAAAAATTCCAACTGCCCAAAACAGCTCGGACGGCGGACGGGCATTTCATTTTTGGATTCTAGACATGTTAATTGACGTCAAATGACGAGATGAGGAGACGTGTCAAATTTTGTGGCCGATCTGAATTTTCGACCTCCGTCGCGATTACATAGGTTTATTACCTATTCCAAAAATAATAAACCAAAAACAACGCAAACTTGAATTAGGTATTGCATCAGGCTATAGGCCACCGAGTGCGATGAGCCCTCAAAAATGAGGAAAAAAGGATTGGAATTTGAGAAAAAGGTGAAATATTTCACTATTATAGTGAATAATACAGGACTCATGAAAAAAAAAAAAAAATCGATTTGCTCAGGTGTCCAATTTTAACCTAAATAGATTCTTTGATGGCAATTTTTCGCCGGGGAAAAGCTGTACGATTTTCTACAAAATATTCAAAAATGAACATCGCAGGCAGTGAAAAATCTGTACTTACTGTGAAACATATTTTGCGAATAAGACATATTAAGGTGGACAAGAACTGACTCCTTTCAGAGGAGGTTTACAAGCGTTATAATATAAATTATATAATACATATTATTACAAGGAGGTTTACGTTAATAATTCCACCAAGAACGGTGTATATCTGCTCTCTAGCGGCCGCAGCTTCAACTATCCACTACCACCCCTGCACAAACTGAATGCATTTCTGGAGAGGTACCTACCGGTTATCTTCCCAATTTTAAAATTTCTAAGAAGTGCTTAGGGAAAAGGCAAAAACGTTCTACACACGAACATTAAAATAATCTTTATAAAGAGTAATTATTTAAGAGATTAAAAAGTAATTATTTTAGGAATAAAATAGCGTATCTATCTGACGTCTGCCTTTTTCCAACGATTTTTTGAAAAAGCGATTCGTTACCTGCGATTTTTCTTGAAATCTTTTTTTACCTTCGACTCTAAACCGAATGAGAAGTATGATTCTTTAACCGATTCCCCATCTCTACGACACAGTACCTACATGACTAAAAATCAAGTTCACCCGAACTATAGTTATACCTACTAGGGAGGATTTTTTTAAATTTCCCCATTTTTTTATTTTATTTTGTTAAATTAAATTGAAGAAACTAACAATGAAGAAAAAGGAGATGATGGGACCCACATACAAAAAAGGAAAAACTCCCCGGCCTGACTAAACCTACATTGTTAACATACATGTCTACGTCTAACATACAAGTCTACGAAATGGCAAAGCAAAACTGAGTAAAAACCCTGGAAGCATTCCCATAATCATTGCTATGAGTCTTGGTTTCTATTGCTATTGCTGTTATTGATCAACATCGATCAATTGTATTTAGATCAATAATTGCGTTGATCTATATAGAATTATTTTATCTCAATATCGGTAAATTTGTAAACCGATCAATAACAGCGTCCATTCCTTCCGCGTTCATGACTCCCTTAACGCACCCACCCTTTTTCTTGAAGGATCACGACCCCCCCAAGTAACTCGATGATCTCGAGTTTTCAGTGATAAATTGTTTTCACCCCGACAACTTCCCTCATCCCTTCAGGGTTCTTCTTCGTTAACTATGGCTTGCTTCCTGTCCGCTAATGCAGGGAATATTAAACTTTCTTGCATTAGGATGCCCAGAAAGGACAAATCTATGCAGGTGGTGCGTTAGTGAAATGTTTAAAACAATAACTAATTGTCGTGTTGGGTCTAGTATGGGAAGTCGCCTACCTACTAAAATGCACCATCGCGTTGCTTCTAATCCATCATTTGTGCTATCCCACGTCCAACTCAAATGGGCCGAAACGTGGCGGAATCTATCCCTGTATTTGCTCGAGGCTTCGAACTAAAATTCATTCGGCCTTTTCTCCAGGGCATAATACTAATATTGTTATAGGCGGAGTGAAATCCTGAAGTCTGACAATTGTGTGGTCTAGTTAATTTATGATAAATTAACTATTTTCACTGTCGAGTTTGGGTGAGAATCCAACATCAGATCATCAACCAAACTCGACAGTGAAAATGAACCTATTGCCATAAGAACAGTATTACACCGAAGCCTAATATAACTCCATCAGGCACACTCCCAAATCGAAAATGGAAGATTTCAAAAGTGAATAGGACACCTAATTGACAATCTCACTTTGTTAAATTGCAAATTTCATATCAGCTAACACGTGCGATGGTAAACTAGGTAGAAATAAGATCAAAACTCTCACGATCTACTTGAAAACTCCCACGTAGAGAGCTTTCATAAGTTTGAAGGAATTAATCTGAGAACGCAGGCAAGTTTTGACATGAATCCGACGTTACAATTCTCCACTTAGTTTCTCGCTACAAAGTCAATGCAATTTGTATGGTAAACGAGGGTCAGAAATAGGATTGAAGGGAATCTTTAAAGGATTAGGAAGAGAATTCATGATTCCATTTCGGTCTGAAGAGGTTTTCATCTTGTTTTCCGCTGCTGGTCCCACGATCACCTACCGTTGTAAAGGGATTAATTGTAGGATTAATAACGCTGGCCATTAATTTTGCTTATGACCTTTACGTGGAAATCCTTCTCGATTGGATTTAAGGGGATGCTTTATAAAGCATAAATGAGAACGTGGGTGCCTAAGGGCCACCTTCTTGGTGGGCTTTTGACTAAATGACAGGTCTTTTGGCTAATAGTAAATTAGTTGAAAGTAATAAAATTTACTACTTCAACTCATTTCCTGCAAGCAAATTTTGACTCATCACAATAGGTACTTTCTGCTGCAGTACGTTCTGAGACAAAACAGCAATAAGGGTTGTAGTTCTCGACCAGTGGTGTATAACGTGACATTATTAACGTCTGATTGGGTTCTTGAGGGTTGGTCAAATAATGGACATCTTTTTTCAGGCCTACTTTTTGAAATATTGATATTTCATCTTCAGGGCTATAAGGAAGAGAGGGACAGACAGCATGTTGGCATGGCTAGTAATAATTACACCACATACTGACCAGAGGCCAGGGCCAGGGTTCCTGTCGTGAGGTTCTAGGCAAGATAATACATGAAAAGTTACCTTGGAAAATCGTGATGTTGTATGTCGGGATATGATTCCCGATGATCGCTTCCTGTACCTAGTTTCCTCCCAAAGCTCTCGGACAGGGCAGAGGTAGCTAGAGGAGAGGGGGACGTCCACCCTTTGAGGGCGCACTCCCTACCCTTATTAGGAGAGTCGGACTGGCGTTTTGGTTGAGTTGATTTGTAGCTTTCAAGGAGTAAACGTTCTTTTCGTATTTAACTATTTTTATTTCACATCCACCCACGAATCCTGACATTTTAATTACGATCAATCGAGATGTATTACATTGAGGGAGACATATTCCCTTCTGCCATAGCACATTCGGTTCACACAATAGTACAACCTTGAGAACAAACTTTACGAAAGAAACTGAATACTCTAGTAGAAGAGTATTCACGTGTGTATACACGTCTACATACTATAGGGTAAACTGGGTAGACTGATAAGCAGGTGGTAGGAGAGTCTCCTAAGAAGACTGATAATAGGCCCTATTATCAGTCTCATCATGGAATAAGGATGTTTTTCTATTTCTTCCATGCAGTCTCATATTAAATAGGCACCTTTTATGGGCCCATCCATGGCGGACACACTGACACTAATCTATGTTAGATATCATAAATAAGTTATTTCAAATAAGTTATAAATAAGTTATTTAAAATAACAGTATTTTAACTTATCAGCTGTTATGATCAAGAATTATCACATTAACTGTAACTAACTTAGAATTACAATGACTTAATCAACTTATCAATTATTGATAAGTTGATTAAATCAATGACCCATCATAGCTGACTATATAGTCCGTATGTGGTGTAATACTAGTCATGCCAACATGCTGTCTGTCCCTCTCTTCCTTATAGTCCTGAAGATGAAATATAAATATTTCGAAACGTCGGCCTGAAAAAGATGTCCATTATTTGACCAACCCTCAAGAACCTAACAGACAAAACAGCAGTACTTACCCATTAAATACAAATTAAATTAATAGTTAATACCCTGGAACGAACCATTCTTCCTTTCCGAACCATTCTACCATTCTCTACCTACCCTACACCTACCCTACACCCCGAAACGAAACTCACTGGATATTCATCGTAGACTTCCGATAGGTCTGAACTCGTCTCTTCGGTTGAATGTGACGTTGGAGAACAGGAGGCGGGAGCGAACGTGAGGGCAGTGACAAGCCACCAGCATAGAAGCTGTCTGAAAAACCATCAATCACAAATTACGAGGGTACATAACTATTAAACGACACAATAATTATTCGTGCCCATTTGCGAATGATTAGTGGTATAGATTTTCGGAGGTAGATGGACGCAAAATGAGTTCTTGGAATTAATTTTTTTTTTAGGTCAAATTTTACGCAAGGGTTTATTATTCTGTAAACTGTGAAAAAATTATTTCTATGCCATAATAAAATGATAGGTAATAATAAAGTAATAAATTTAATAAACTAAGTACCTGTGTGGTACCTATTTGTGTAGTGCTAAGGTAGATAAGGGATCCCAAAAATGGATTTTACGTCCAAATTTACCTCGAAAACAACCTGCTCTCTAATGCCTCATTCGAACTCCAGACAAAATTCCTCCAAACTCCCCTTTTACTTGTGTAGCCCCATAAAAGCCTCATAGATTCTCATGGTCGGATGACTCCCCGAAACATTCTTCGAAAACGACACCCCACCTTCCACTCCTATATAATATATATATCTATATATTATATTGATATATCACCCAGAAACCACTACTGGAGCCTTTTATTTCCCCGGAAATCCCCACAGATCTGAACGTTCTGTGGTTTGTGGGACCATCTAGAAAAGAAAAAAAAAACTATTGGAGGAGATCAAAATTTTCGACCCCAGAATATTAGTATTATTCTATTGGTATATTAACACAAAAGAACCCCATTCCAACCTCTTAATGCCATCCAAACTAAGAATGTGAGGGACGACGGCTCTTCTGCTTCTCAATTGATACGCAGAAGAGTCAACTTCTCTATCCCTGAACCTTCTATCTGCATCTGGCACCATCATACACTTGACTTGGACTTGGAACTTGAGAGAATCGTTGAAACTAAGGGAGCTACAAAAAAATCCTTTTCAACTTTCTTTCTCTCAAGCTGATTCGTTTTAAAACCACCAAAACGAATCGCACGACAAATCGTTCCCAGAAACAGCAACATGATCCCATCCAGGGTATCACGACTCAAAGAAAAAAGTTCAAAATACTGAGTTCTCTCTTTTTTCAAGTTTAAACGACGCTTCGTTACTGCGCTATAGAATCACAGGATTATCACGTTACAAGACGATGCTCGCAAGAAGCTCTTACAATAAATGTAAAAATTTTTACTCCAGATATGACGCGGAATGTAGTCTTGATGCTGGTTGGAAAACCAACATCACGGTTTTGGACAAGATTTGTTCGTTTTTCATGGTGCGCGATTCGCGAGAGGTAACTATTTTTGGAGCAGTTCACAGTTCCGCCAAAAACAAATTAATTATTGATTTTCATGCCATTTCTCCTGTTCTCGTGCGAGCTTACGCTTTGAGAAAACTAGCATTCTGACAGAGGCCCCCCGCTTCGCTCATCCGACCACTTTCTCGGTCATGGGGGCTCGCTCCGCTCGCCCATTTGAATAATAGGTCGAGTGATGGTGTAGGATACAGTGGAAACGACGACTCGGGAGTGTAAACTACGAAGATCTGAAGAGTTGCGCGGATTTGCGCCCGCAGGAAATTGCGTGCAATAGGCTTATCGGATGTAAAATTAATTTTACGGCCAATTGGCCGAGGAATCCGAATTCACAATCAAATTTAGGGGGTCCCATTTAAAATAAGAAAGCCGGGCGCAAATGCAATAGGCTTATCGGATGACGTATTATTCAACTGATGTATTCTAACTAAATACAGAAGTTAAAAGGAAGAAGCAGAGAGGTCACTTTCATTGCCCATCCGTTCACTACACCTCTTATTCTTCAACCTAATAAAAATAGTAATATGTAATAACACTTTATCAACTTCCCCAGTCATCCGCCGGTCTTCACACCGTTAGTTCCGAGCAAACGTTCAGTCGTGTTGTCCTATATGAGGGCCAGCAATCAGGAATTCAATTTAGAGGCTGTGTGGACGCGAGAACAATACTTTTTCTTCATCACCTTGCGTGCTCGTCTTTTATGAGATTTCGTTGATTAAACCTGACGAGAAAAACTGCAAGTCGTCCTAGAGGCAAAGAAAATCTGAACTTTTAATTAAAATAAGTCCACGCACTCGAAGAAATATTACATTTTAACCGCCAACTTGAGATCAAGCAACAGGTTGGTCCTACTGTATTCTAAGTACGTAGGTAGGAGTAAGTTTATGGTGAGGGAGAAATTACAATTGAAGCCGAATTAGGGGTTCCAATTCCCCCGTTTGAGGTGAGGATGAATTTCGAGTTTTGAGTGATGGATGAATTTCTCCTTTAAAAAATAAAAGAGAGAATTCATACCTGCAATCGACGAGAATAGCCGTTGTCAGTGATGAGTAAAACGACTATCGTCAAAAGTCTTTCCAATACGATAACCGTATCAGCTTTCCACCCCTCAATCATTGAAGGGGTGGAAAGCGGATACGGATAAAGTAGCTTTGAATGGCGAGTCAAAGGTCAAAAAGTGCCAATTGGTTTGCACTAGCTCGGGACGTTTCTACCAACTTCGATGCTGATCCTTTAGAAAAATTTTAATGCGTATGTCGATCAATGGCCGGGTTTGAACACCAAAATACCCGGAGGTCGGGAAAAACTGGCGTCCGATACAAATGAATTTAGATGCACTGGATGATAGAAACAAGAACTGCAGAGGCTGCGGCATTATTGAATTTTGATAACGAATGACCTCATAACGTACGATTCATACCGGCTTGTTTGTTGCTTTGGAATTAGGGTTGTTCCGCAATCAAGCTAGCCCAGGGTCAGCATGTTACAGAAAGCGAACAAGTAGACCTACAGTAGGTATACCTGTATACGTACTCACCCGTACAGTACAGGCCGTACTTGATGACATCATCTCTCAGTGAATCAATGAATCGTTGATTCAGCGAGAGATTCACCACGAACCCAACATGCTTTGGATGTCTCGGTTGCAGGCGCGACTGGTGATGGCAGAACAAGGGGGTGCAGTCACGGATTCGTGATAATATTTTATGAACATACTAGCTGACCCGGCGACGCGTTGCTGTCGCTGAGAGGTCCTAAATTTTAATTATTTATAAAATGAAACATAATTTGTCCCGTATAAACTGGATGACCATGTTACGAAAATAAAATTTAAGTACACTGTTAGTCTACATTTACTATTAAGCTAGATATCTGAAATAAGATTAGTAGGTACGTTTAACTTCTTCTCTAGAATTGGAATCAATGTCAGATATCAAACCTACTATCAATTTTAGACATCAAAACTAACTATGAATCAGTATTTTATGGGTCAGTAATAAAAAAAAAAAGGATTTTATTAATTTCAACATTTTATTAATTTGCCAGTGCTTTTTGGTAGACGACATTTTTTGTTTTGTTGTCTGGCGCGAAAAAAAAACAAATTTGATGGTTTCCCAACACGGGAACAGGCGACATATAACTGACCGTGTGAAAAGCATGGATTTTCTAGATTCACTCCGCAAACACTCAAGGACTGCCCTTGCGATTTGTTTATCGACATTGCAAATGCAAGCTGCACTGGATATTGCAATCGTTTGAAGTTAAATGGCACATCGGTTGGAATCATCGGAATTCGTGGGATTAAAACATCTTCTCCTTCGTATTTTCCCTTAAGAATTGTAGCTTCAATAACGTTATTCATTAGTTTCTTAACCGCAAGCCTAGTACCATTACAAAGACGTGGGTGGTTGACATTTCGCAACATAATAATTACCGATCCGATTTTTAATTTTAGATTATGAGGCGGTAATCCGGGTAATTCCAGTGAGTTTAAAAATTCTGTTGGATATTTAACAACAGCATCTTCGCTAGTAACGGAATCAAGTGATTTATATGTTATCAATTCGCCTGCAATTTCATTTTGAATTTGGAAATTCATTTCTTTCACGTCAATGTTTTTTGCAGCCAATATAGCACGTTCACTCAACCAAACATGATTTTTATAATTTTGAGCTATATTTGGAAACACCTTCTCAATTAGCTCAGTCTTTGATTTGGTGAATTGACAAAAATCGGATGGTAATGTAATACATCCAGACAAAGTGTCAACCGGGATGTTACCATTGCCAATGGCCAGTAATTGTTTAGAAAACACTTCTCCAGATTGGTCATCTTTCTGCAACTCAACACGCATATTCATAGTCAATTTGACTGTTTTCACATATTTCCATAAGACAGATGACTTCAAACACGCATTAAGTTCATCAGCTGGCGTTGAACGTGGTATCACTGGCAATGTTTGACGGAAATCACCTGCCAACAGTATCATTGCACCACCAAAGTGATATTGATTGTTTCTTAAATCTTGCATTGTGCGATCTAGTGCCTCCAACGATCTTTTGTGTGCCATCGGGCATTCATCCCACACAATTAATTTGCATTGCTGTAACACTTTGGCCATTCCAGAGTTTTTAGAAATATTGCAAGTTGGAGTTTCATTTATTTGCACGTTCAGCGGCAACTTGAGTGCTGAATGAGCTGTTCGACCACCTTCCAACAATGTAGCTGCAATTCCTGAAGAAGCAAGGGCAAGTGCAATTCCATCCCATACATCCCACACATCCCATACATCCCATACATCCCGCACATCCCATACATCATCCCATACATCCCACACATCCCATACATCCCACACATCCCATACATCCCATACATCCCACACATCCCTCACATCCCACACATCCCATACATCCCATACATCCCACACATCCCTCACATCCCACACATCCCTCACATCCCTCACATCCCACACATCCCATACATCCCAAACATCCCTCACATCCCACACATCCCTCACATCCCACACATCCCTCACATCCCACACATCCCTCACATCCCACACATCCCTCACATCCCTCACATCCCTCACATCCCACACATCCCACACATCCCACACATCCCTCACATCCCACACATCCCATACATCCCACACATCCCTCACATCCCTCACATCCCACACATCCCATACATCCCACACATCCCTCACATCCCTCACATCCCACACATCCCTCACATCCCACACATCCCTCACATCCCTCACATCCCTCACATCCCACACATCCCTCACATCCCTCACATCCCACACATCCCTCACATCCCACACATCCCACACATCCCTCACATCCCACACATCCCTCACATCCCTCACATCCCATACATCCCACACATCCCTCACATCCCTCACATCCCACACATCCCTCACATCCCTCACATCCCACACATCCCTCACATCCCTCACATCCCTCACATCCCACACATCCCTCACATCCCTCACATCCCTCACATCCCTCACATCCCACACATCCCTCACATCCCTCACATCCCTCACATCCCACACATCCCACACATCCCTCACATCCCTCACATCCCACACATCCCTCACATCCGACACATCCCTCACATCCCACACATCCCTCACATCCCACACATCCCTCACATCCCTCACATCCCACACATCCCTCACATCCCACACATCCCTCACATCCCACACATCCCTCACATCCCTCACATCCCTCACATCCCTCACATCCCACACATCCCTCACATCCCTCACATCCCTCACATCCCACACATCCCTCACATCCCACACATCCCTCACATCCCACACATCCCTCACATCCCACACATCCCTCACATCCCACACATCCCTCACATCCCACACATCCCTCACATCCCTCACATCCCTCACATCCCACACATCCCTCACATCCCACACATCCCATACATCCCATACATCCCACACATCCCTCACATCCCACACATCCCATACATCCCATACATCCCGCACATCCCATACATCATCCCATACATCCCACACATCCCATACATCCCACACATCCCATACACCATCCCATACATCCCACACATCCCATACATCCCATACACCATCCCATACATCCCACACATCCCATACATCCCACACATCCCATACATCCCACACATCCCATACATCCCACACATCCCATACATCCCATACACCATCCCATACATCCCACACATCCCATACATCCCACACATCCCATACATGCATCGTATGATCGATGGGTTTCAGACACACGTTGTAGCTCATCAAAACCTTCCTTAAGCTTTTGCGAACATTATAAAAAAAAAATTATTGAAATTGGTCCAGCCGTTCTCAAGTTATGCGATCAGCAACAAAATACTGATTAAGTTTTATATATATAGATTATTGCACCTAATACAGATAAAAAGTACTATCAAGATTTGCTATAGTTCATTATTTATTTATTTATTCGTTTAAAAATTCCAATTAACTATTACATATCAGTTTCTTTCATTTCAAAATACACGGGTACACGCTGCAAACCTGGTAAAGGTGAGGTTGGCCGTCCCATGTCGCGAATGGCACACTTCGCACTCACGCCTAAACGGGAAAACTCCCTCAAGATGAAATCAATAGAGTTATCCAACAAACGCTTTATGAAATGAACAATGAAACGATCGAATGAAACGAACGAATAAAAAACTTATAAATGAGACAAACGCACATCACCGAGTTCAGAAAACACTTCCCAGAAAACATGGAAGCACACAAAACCCCTGATGCCATCCCCTCAACTGCTGTAGCTTCTGGTAAAAAATACCTTTGTGGGAAAACTGAAAAAATCAGAAACCTTGTTCGATCGAAATTTTATGATTTCATACTGTACAAAGTAATATAGCAACACCAAAAAGTGTTCAAAATATTCCAAAAGTAAGCCCCTATTTTTTCCATGATTTGGGACAGATTAGATCCTGAATAAGTTCCTCATTACAAACGGATTTTGGAGGAGATTAAATAAATTTTATCATCTGGTGATAAAGGTTGGCCAATCACAGGAAGGGCGTGCAGTGCCCAGAACTGCACCACATTTCGACATTTCTGGCTTCACACTTAGTTCGTTGTTCCATAAGGTCCATGCAAAAAATCGTCTCAAGAGGTGCAGTGCTCCCGTTATCATTGTACTATCAACACAGGCTTTTCAGACGTTCCGCGAACTATGTAAGGTCTACAAGAACTTACGTAGATATTCGAGCCAAGGAGTTTTGATTCATTTTTAGGTAGCTAATAGGTAGCCCCCCACACCCTTCTGCATCGAGGGGGTGCAGTTGCGACGCTGCCTCCCTCACGAGTCGGTTGGCACGTGCCACGGAACCTATACAACCCCTAAATTGCCCGGCGATTCTATAGATTTACCGGATTTCATACATTCGCTGTAATAATTATTAGAAACACAAGAGATGGGTACTAATTATTATAATATAATAATGGAATATTATTCCATGCTGGATAACGAATGATTTCAGCGTGTGGGATTTTAGTGGCGCAATACAACTTGATATCTGATGTCAAGTTGCATTGCGCCACATCTGTTATAATAACTCAGATGAGTTGCTCGGCTTCCATAAATAAGGACATTTGACGATGGACACAGTTTGCTCAAGTTCTCAGTCCGCTATGACAACAACATGTTTCCAACGGTCACCTTTGCCAGACGCGACTTGCAAACAACGGGGGGAGCTGTCGCTGTTTATTATACAGCCAGCTGTAATAAATCTTCTCATTAAAATCGAAACACCCCCGCAAAATTTACACAAAGGTTTTTTATTATTTTGGTGGAAAATGCGCAAAAGTTTGAAATCGAGAACTCTATCAACACCACAGAGCCCCACGGGTTAAGATCAGGCTGAAACACTAGCAGTCACAAATAGATGAAGACCGGGGATGTAGATTGTCAAAATTTCAGATTAAAAAAAAAGTCAGCGAGGGCAGGGCAAGGACATTCCACTTATGGAAATGTTGAGGCCGAAGAAAAATATACCACCATCGCCAAAATAGGTTCATTATACTGAGGAGAATGAACTAAGCTCACGTTTCTCGGTCTTTCTAAATACCTACCGAGTTTCTTTAGTTTCTAAATATTTAGAAATATTTATATTATTTAGAAACTAAAGATTAAATCTTTAGTTACTGCATGAAAATATTTTCACCATCCCCAAGATTGCAGGAAGTTCGGCCAATTTCCAAATAGTACTTGGAAAAACCTAGACCTAGGGGCATCTAAAAATTGATCAGCCGCTCCTACCTATGCCGATAATCGTGTCAATGCGAACCTCATTTTTATCTAATGCGGGTTGGTCGGTGTTTTTCGGCAGGTGAAAGCCATCAATTTGAGGTGTCACTCTGCTCTCGTCACGTGCAATTCCATCCCATACATCCCACACATCCCATACATCCCATACATCCCGCACATCCCATACATCATCCCATACATCCCACACATCCCATACATCCCACACATCCCATACATCCCATACATCCCACACATCCCTCACATCCCACACATCCCATACATCCCATACATCCCACACATCCCTCACATCCCACACATCCCTCACATCCCTCACATCCCACACATCCCTCACATCCCACACATCCCTCACATCCCACACATCCCATACATCCCACACATCCCTCACATCCCTCACATCCTACACATCCCTCACATCCCACACATCCCATACATCCCACACATCCCTCACATCCCTCACATCCCACACATCCCTCACATCCCACACATCCCTCACATCCCTCACATCCCTCACATCCCTCACATCCCTCACATCCCACACATCCCTCACATCCCTCACATCCCTCACATCCCACACATCCCTCACATCCCACACATCCCACACATCCCTCACATCCCACACATCCCTCACATCCCTCACATCCCATACATCCCACACATCCCTCACATCCCGTGTACAAAATCCAGCATACTGATTAAGGCCGTTTCTGTGCTATGTCCCGCTCTGTAGGCCGATTGTTTTGGATCTGCCGCGTGTTGTTCTTCTAACCAACAAGTAAGTTCTTCGTATACGATCCTGTCCAGAATTTTTCCCATAGCGCACAATAGAGAAATTCCTCGAAAATCTTTGGCGGATGTAGGGTCTTTCGTTTTTTCCAGTGGTTTCACAATTGCTTGCTTCCATAAATCAGGGTACGTTTTGTTGTTTATCCATTTTCAGTGACTTAAAATTAAGTGAGCAAAAAACTAAGTCATGATTGGAAAAACCTGGGGCTGGGGTTTGCCCAAACTTCTTTACAATCTCTAAATCATTAACTAAAATTAGGTCAAGAAGGGAACTAGAGAAAGCTGATTGGTGTGTCGCAGAGAAGGGTAAGTATTGTAAATTGTGGGATTCTAAGAGCGCCCTAAATTGGCGGCTATATGCGTTATCTATGAGCATATCCGTATTAAAATCTCCTAGGATAACGACATGATTATAGCTCGTGAGCATTCTCTCAATTTCATTAAAAACTAGGTCAATCTTCCCTACCTTTGGCGGACGATACACGACGCCAATAGCGACACTCTGCATGTTATTTCTTAACTCTATGAATAAATATTCAGGGCTCTTCGAATACTCCGAAGGAGATTTACAAATTACTTTATACTCAAGCTTCGGGTGAAGCAACAAAGCTACTCCACCCCTGCCGAGACCTGTTCGATCATTTCTCTCCCAGACATAGTCGAGGATAGGTATTGAATTGGAGACAATTTCAGGCTTGAGGACAGTTTCCGAGATAGCCACAACATCTAGGAGGCGTCCCTCTAAAACATTTCTAAGTTCATCAGCATGGGCTACTACGGATTCGGCATTCACATGCGCCACATTCAGCGACTTTTTAAATCCTTTTAATTAAGAGAGAGAAATTAATTAATTAATTAAGAGAGAGAGAGAGAGAGCGAGCGAGAGAGAGAGAGAGAGAGAGAGAGAGAGAGAGAGAGAGAGAGAGATGAGAGGGATGAGAGGGATGAGAGGGATGAGGGGGATGAGAGGGATGAGAGGGATGAGAGGGATGAGAGGGATGAGAGGGATGAGAGGGATGAGAGGGATGAGAGGGATTAGAGGGATGAGAGGGATGAGAGAGAGAGAGAGAGAGAGAGAGAGAGAGAGAGAGAGAGAGAGAGAGAGAGAGAGAGAGAGAGAGAGAGAGAGAGAGAGAGAGAGAGAGAGAGAGAGAGAGAGAGAGAGAGAGAGAGAGAGAGAGAGAGAGAGAGAGGGAGGATGAGAGGGATGAGAGGGATGAGAGGGATGAGAGGGATGAGAGGGATGAGAGGGATGAGAGGGATGAGAGGGATGAGAGGGATGAGAGGGATGAGAGGGATGAGAGGGATGAGAGGGATGAGAGGGATGAGAGGGATGAGAGGATGAGAGGATGAGAGGGATGCGAGGGATGAGAGGGATGAGAGGGATGAGAGGGATGAGAGGGATGAGAGGGATGAGAGGGATGAGAGGGATGAGAGAGATGAGAGGGATGAGAGAGATGAGAGGGATGAGAGGGATGAGAGGGATGAGAGGGATGAGAGGGATGAGAGGGATGAGAGAGATGAGGGATGAGAGAGATGAGAGGGATGAGAGGGATGAGAGGGATGAGAGGGATGAGAGGGATGAGAGGGATGAGAGGGATGAGAGGGATGAGAGGGATGAGAGGGATGAGAGGGATGAGAGGGATGAGAGGGATGAGAGGGATGAGAGGGATGAGAGGATGAGAGGGATGAGAGGGATGAGAGGGATGAGAGGGATGAGAGGGATGAGAGGGATGAGAGGGATGAGAGGATGAGAGGGATGCGAGGGATGAGAGGGATGAGAGGGATGAGAGGGATGAGAGGGATGA